>OY796685.1:51255059-53655059 GCA_963680715.1 Tetragnatha montana
CTTTTTTTCCGACGGTGATTTCTCCCTCCCTAATTAATCCCTGGAACCGTGGGGGGTGTCTTTCGGTGGGTCTTTAAGTCCCCTTCAAGGACTGCTAGAGTGACCCCCCTCGCGAAATGGAACACCGAAAATAGGAGCACCAGTACGAAGATGTCATAGACTTTTTTTCCGACGGTGATTTCTCCCTCCCTAATTAATCCCTGGAACCGTGGGGGGTGTCTTTCGGTGGGTCTTTAAGTCCCCTTCAAGGACTGCTAGAGTGACCCCCCTCGGGAAATGGAACACCGAAAATAGGAGCAGCTGTACGAAGATGTCATAGACTTTTTTTCCGAGTGATTTCTCCCTCCCTAATTAATCCCTGGAACCGTGGGGGGTGTCTTTCGGTGGGTCTTTAAGTCCCCTTCAAGGACTGCTAGAGTGACCCCCCTCGGGAAATGGAACACCGAAAATAGGAGCAGCTGTACGAAGATGTCATAGACTTTTTTTCCGACGGTGATTTCTCCCTCCCTAATTAATCCCTGGAACCGTGGGGGGTGTCTTTCGGTGGGTCTTTAAGTCCCCTTCAAGGACTGCTAGAGTGACCCCCCTCGGGAAATGGAACACCGAAAATAGGAGCACCAGTACGAAGATGTCATAGACTTTTTTTCCGACGGTGATTTCTCCCCCCCCTAATTAATCCCTGGAACCGTGGGGGGTGTCTTTCGGTGGGTCTTTAAGTCCCCTTCAAGGACTGCTAGAGTGACCCCCCTCGGGAAATGGAACACCGAAAATAGGAGCACCAGTACGAAGATGTCATAGACTTTTTTTCCGACGGTGATTTCTCCCTCCCTAATTAATCCCTGGAACCGTGGGGGGTGTCTTTCGGTGGGTCTTTAAGTCCCCTTCAAGGACTTCTAGAGTGACCCCCCTCGCGAAATGGAACACCGAAAATAGGAGCACCAGTACGAAGATGTCATAGACTTTTTTTCCGACGGTGATTTCTCCTCCCTAATTAATCCCTGGAACCGTGGGGGGTGTCTTTCGGTGGGTCTTTAAGTCCCCTTCAAGGACTGCTAGAGTGACCCCCCTCGGGAAATGGAACACCGAAAATAGGAGCACCAGTACGAAGATGTCATAGACTTTTTTTCCGACGGTGATTTCTCCCTCCCTAATTAATCCCTGGAACCGTGGGGGGTGTCTTTCGGTGGGTCTTTAAGTCCCCTTCAAGGACTGCTAGAGTGACCCCCCTCGGGAAATGGAACACCGAAAATAGGAGCACCAGTACGAAGATGTCATAGACTTTTTTTCCGACGGTGATTTCTCCCTCCCTAATTAATCCCTGGAACCGTGGGGGGTGTCTTTCGGTGGGTCTTTAAGTCCCCTTCAAGGACTGCTAGAGTGACCCCCCTCGCGAAATGGAACACCGAAAATAGGAGCACCAGTACGAAGATGTCATAGACTTTTTTTCCGACGGTGATTTCTCCCTCCCTAATTAATCCCTGGAACCGTGGGGGGTGTCTTTCGGTGGGTCTTTAAGTCCCCTTCAAGGACTGCTAGAGTGACCCCCCTCGGGAAATGGAACACCGAAAATAGGAGCAGCTGTACGAAGATGTCATAGACTTTTTTTCCGACGGTGATTTCTCCCTCCCTAATTAATCCCTGGAACCGTGGGGGGTGTCTTTCGGTGGGTCTTTAAGTCCCCTTCAAGGACTGCTAGAGTGACCCCCCTCGGGAAATGGAACACCGAAAATAGGAGCAGCTGTACGAAGATGTCATAGACTTTTTTTCCGACGGTGATTTCTCCCTCCCTAATTAATCCCTGGAACCGTGGGGGGTGTCTTTCGGTGGGTCTTTAAGTCCCCTTCAAGGACTGCTAGAGTGACCCCCCTCGGGAAATGGAACACCGAAAATAGGAGCACCAGTACGAAGATGTCATAGACTTTTTTTCCGACGGTGATTTCTCCCCCCCCTAATTAATCCCTGGAACCGTGGGGGGTGTCTTTCGGTGGGTCTTTAAGTCCCCTTCAAGGACTGCTAGAGTGACCCCCCTCGGGAAATGGAACACCGAAAATAGGAGCACCAGTACGAAGATGTCATAGACTTTTTTTCCGACGGTGATTTCTCCCTCCCTAATTAATCCCTGGAACCGTGGGGGGGTGTCTTTCGGTGGGTCTTTAAGTCCCCTTCAAGGACTGCTAGAGTGACCCCCCTCGCGAAATGGAACACCGAAAATAGGAGCACCAGTACGAAGATGTCATAGACTTTTTTTCCGACGGTGATTTCTCCCTCCCTAATTAATCCCTGGAACCGTGGGGGGTGTCTTTCGGTGGGTCTTTAAGTCCCCTTCAAGGACTGCTAGAGTGACCCCCCTCGGGAAATTTAACACCGAAAATAGGAACACCAGTACGGAGATGTCATAGACTTTTTTTCCGACGGTTATTTCTCCCCCCCTAATTAATCCCTGGAACCGTGGGGGGTGTCTTTCGGTGGGTCTTTAAGTCCCCTTCAAGGACTGCTAGAGTGACCCCCCTCGGGAAATGGAACACCGAAAATAGGAGCACCAGTACGTAGATGTCATAGACTTTTTTTCCGACGGTGATTTCTCCCTCCCTAATTAATCCCTGGAACCGTGGGGGGTGTCTTTCGGTGGGTCTTTAAGTCCCCTTCAAGGACTGCTAGAGTGACCCCCCTCGGGAAATGGAACACAGAAAATAGGAGCACCAGTACGAAGATGTCATAGACTTTTTTTCCGACGGTGATTTCTCCCTCCCTAATTAATCCCTGGAACCGTGGGGTTTGTCTTTCGGTGGGTCTTTAAGTCCCCTTCAAGGACTGCTAGAGTGACCCCCCTCGGGAAATGGAACACCGAAAATAGGAGCACCAGTACGAAGATGTCATAGACTTTTTTTCCGACGGTGATTTCTCCCTCCCTAATTAATCCCTGGAACCGTGGGGGGTGTCTTTCGGTGGGTCTTTAAGTCCCCTTCAAGGACTGCTAGAGTGACCCCCCTCGGGAAATGGAACACCGAAAATAGGAGCAGCTGTACGAAGATGTCATAGACTTTTTTTCCGACGGTGATTTCTCCCTCCCTAATTAATCCCTGGAACCGTGGGGGGTGTCTTTCGGTGGGTCTTTAAGTCCCCTTCAAGGACTGCTAGAGTGACCCCCCTCGGGAAATGGAACACCGAAAATAGGAGCAGCTGTACGAAGATGTCATAGACTTTTTTTACGACGGTTATTTCTCCCCCCCTAATTAATCCCTGGAACCGTGGGGGGTGTCTTTCGGTGGGTCTTTAAGTCCCCTTCAAGGACTGCTAGAGTGACCCCCCTCGGGAAATGGAACACCGAAAATAGGAGCACCAGTACGAAGATGTCATAGACTTTTTTTCCGACGGTGATTTCTCCCTCCCTAATTAATCCCTGGAACCGTGGGGGGTGTCTTTCGGTGGGTCTTTAAGTCCCCTTCAAGGACTGCTAGAGTGACTCCCCTCGGGAAATGGAACACAGAAAATAGGAGCACCAGTACGAAGATGTCATAGACTTTTTTTCCGACGGTGATTTCTCCCTCCCTAATTAATCCCTGGAACCGTGGGGTTTGTCTTTCGGTGGGTCTTTAAGTCCCCTTCAAGGACTGCTAGAGTGACCCCCCTCGGGAAATGGAACACCGAAAATAGGAGCACCAGTACGAAGATGTCATAGACTTTTTTTCCGACGGTGATTTCTCCCTCCCTAATTAATCCCTGGAACCGTGGGGGGTGTCTTTCGGTGGGTCTTTAAGTCCCCTTCAAGGACTGCTAGAGTGACCCCCCTCGGGAAATGGAACACCGAAAATAGGAGCAGCTGTACGAAGATGTCATAGACTTTTTTTCCGACGGTGATTTCTCCCTCCCTAATTAATCCCTGGAACCGTGAGGGGTGTCTTTCGGTGGGTCTTTAAGTCCCCTTCAAGGACTGCTAGAGTGACCCCCCTCGGGAAATGGAACACCGAAAATAGGAGCAGCTGTACGAAGATGTCATAGACTTTTTTTCCGACGGTGATTTCTCCCTCCCTAATTAATCCCTGGAACCGTGGGGGGTGTCTTTCGGTGGGTCTTTAAGTCCCCTTCAAGGACTGCTAGAGTGACCCCCCTCGGGAAATGGAACACCGAAAATAGGAGCACCAGTACGAAGATGTAATAGACTTTTTTTCCGACGGTGATTTCTCCCTCCCTAATTAATCCCTGGAACCGTGGGGGGTGTCTTTCGGTGGGTCTTTAAGTCCCCTTCAAGGACTGCTAGAGTGACCCCCCTCGGGAAATGGAACACCGAAAATAGGAGCAGCTGTACGAAGATGTCATAGACTTTTTTTCCGACGTTATTTCTCCCTCCCTAATTAATCCCTGGAACCGTGGGGGGTGTCTTTCGGTGGGTCTTTAAGTCCCCTTCAAGGACTGCTAGAGTGACCCCCCTCGGGAAATGGAGCACCGAAAATAGGAGCAGCTGTAAGAAGATGTCATAGACTTTTTTTCCGACGGTGATTTCTCCCTCCCTAATTAATCCCTGGAACCGTGGGGGGTGTCTTTCGGTGGGTCTTTAAGTCCCCTTCAAGGACTGCTAGAGTGACCCCCCTCGGGAAATGGAACACAGAAAATAGGAGCACCAGTACGAAGATGTCATAGACTTTTTTTCCGACAGTGATTTCTCCCTCCCTAATTAATCCCTGGAACCGTGGGGGGTGTCTTTCGGTGGGTCTTTAAGTCCCCTTCAAGGACTGCTAGAGTGACCCCCCTCGGGAAATGGAACACCGAAAATAGGAACACCAGTACGAAGATGTCATAGACTTTTTTTCCGACGGTTATTTCTCCCCCCCTAATTAATCCCTGGAACCGTGGGGGGTGTCTTTCGGTGGGTCTTTAAGTCCCCTTCAAGGACTGCTAGAGTGACCCCCCTCGGGAAATGGAACACCGAAAATAGGAGCACCAGTACGAAGATGTCATAGACTTTTTTTCCGACGGTGATTTCTCCCTCCCTAATTAATCCCTGGAACCGTGGGGGGTGTCTTTCGGTGGGTCTTTAAGTCCCCTTCAAGGACTGCTAGAGTGACCCCCCTCGCGAAATGGAACACCGAAAATAGGAGCACCAGTACGAAGATGTCATAGACTTTTTTTCCGACGGTGATTTCTCCCTCCCTAATTAATCCCTGGAACCGTGGGGGGTGTCTTTCGGTGGGTCTTTAAGTCCCCTTCAAGGACTGCTAGAGTGACCCCCCTCGGGAAATGGGACACCGAAAATAGGAACACCAGTACGAAGATGTCATAGACTTTTTTTCCGACGGTGATTTCTCCCTCCCTAATTAATCCCTGGAACCGTGGGGGGTGTCTTTCGGTGGGTCTTTAAGTCCCCTTCAAGGACTGCTAGAGTGACCCCCCTCGGGAAATGGAACACCGAAAAAAGGAGCAGCTGTACGAAGATGTCATAGACTTTTTTTCCGACGGTGATTTCTCCCTCCCTAATTAATCCCTGGAACCGTGGGGGGTGTCTTTCGGTGGGTCTTTAAGTCCCCTTCAAGGACTGCTAGAGTGACCCCCCTCGGGAAATGGAACACCGAAAATAGGAGCACCAGTACGAAGATGTCATAGACTTTTTTTCCGACGGTGATTTCTCCCTCCCTAATTAATCCCTGGAACCGTGGGGGGTGTCTTTCGGTGGGTCTTTAAGTCCCCTTCAAGGACTGCTAGAGTGACCCCCCTCGGGAAATGGAACACCGAAAATAGGAGCAGCTGTACGAAGATGTCATAGACTTTTTTTCCGACGGTGATTTCTCCCTCCCTAATTAATCCCTGGAACCGTGGGGGGTGTCTTTCGGTGGGTCTTTAAGTCCCCTTCAAGGACTGCTAGAGTGACCCCCCTCGGGAAATGGAGCACCGAAAATAGGAGCAGCTGTAAGAAGATGTCATAGACTTTTTTTCCGACGGTGATTTCTCCCTCCCTAATTAATCCCTGGAACCGTGGGGGGTGTCTTTCGGTGGGTCTTTAAGTCCCCTTCAAGGACTGCTAGAGTGACCCCCCTCGGGAAATGGAACACAGAAAATAGGAGCAGCTGTACGAAGATGTCATAGACTTTTTTTCCGACGGTGATTTCTCCCTCCCTAATTAATCCCTGGAACCGTGGGGGGTGTCTTTCGGTGGGTCTTTAAGTCCCCTTCAAGGACTGCTAGAGTGACCCCCCTCGGGAAATGGAACACCGAAAATAGGAGCAGCTGTACGAAGATGTCATAGACTTTTTTTCCGACGGTGATTTCTCCCTCCCTAATTAATCCCTGGAACCGTGGGGGGTGTCTTTCGGTGGGTCTTTAAGTCCCCTTCAAGGACTGCTAGAGTGACCCCCCTCGGGAAATGGAACACCGAAAATAGGAGCACCAGTACGAAGATGTCATAGACTTTTTTTCCGACGGTGATTTCTCCCCCCCCTAATTAATCCCTGGAACCGTGGGGGGTGTCTTTCGGTGGGTCTTTAAGTCCCCTTCAAGGACTGCTAGAGTGACCCCCCTCGGGAAATGGAACACCGAAAATAGGAGAACCAGTACGAAGATGTCATAGACTTTTTTTCCGACGGTGATTTCTCCCTCCCTAATTATTCCTGGAACCGTGGGGGGTGTCTTTCGGTGGGTCTTTAAGTCCCCTTCAAGGACTGCTAGAGTGACCCCCCTCGCGAAATGGAACACCGAAAATAGGAGCACCAGTACGAAGATGTCATAGACTTTTTTTCCGACGGTGATTTCTCCCTCCCTAATTAATCCCTGGAACCGTGGGGGGTGTCTTTCGGTGGGTCTTTAAGTCCCCTTCAAGGACTGCTAGAGTGACCCCCCTCGGGAAATGGAACACCGAAAATAGGAACACCAGTACGAAGATGTCATAGACTTTTTTTCCGACGGTTATTTCTCCCCCCCTAATTAATCCCTGGAACCGTGGGGGGTGTCTTTCGGTGGGTCTTTAAGTCCCCTTCAAGGACTGCTAGAGTGACCCCCCTCGGGAAATGGAACACCGAAAATAGGAGCACCAGTACGAAGATGTCATAGACTTTTTTTTCCGACGGTGATTTCTCCCTCCCTAATTAATCCCTGGAACCGTGGGGTTTGTCTTTCGGTGGGTCTTTAAGTCCCCTTCAAGGACTGCTAGAGTGACCCCCCTCGGGAAATGGAACACCGAAAATAGGAGCACCAGTACGAAGATGTCATAGACTTTTTTTCCGACGGTGATTTCTCCCTCCCTAATTAATCCCTGGAACCGTGGGGGGTGTCTTTCGGTGGGTCTTTAAGTCCCCTTCAAGGACTGCTAGAGTAACCCCCCTCGGGAAATGGAACACCGAAAATAGGAGCAGCTGTACGAAGATGTCATAGACTTTTTTTCCGACGGTGATTTCTCCCTCCCTAATTAATCCCTGGAACCGTGGGGGGTGTCTTTCGGTGGGTCTTTAAGTCCCCTTCAAGGACTGCTAGAGTGACCCCCCTCGGGAAATGGAACACCGAAAATAGGAGCAGCTGTACGAAGATGTCATAGACTTTTTTTACGACGGTTATTTCTCCCCCCCTAATTAATCCCTGGAACCGTGGGGGGTGTCTTTCGGTGGGTCTTTAAGTCCCCTTCAAGGACTGCTAGAGTGACCCCCCTCGGGAAATGGAACACCGAAAATAGGAGCACCAGTACGAAGATGTCATAGACTTTTTTTCCGACGGTGATTTCTCCCTCCCTAATTAATCCCTGGAACCGTGGGGGGTGTCTTTCGGTGGGTCTTTAAGTCCCCTTCAAGGACTGCTAGAGTGACCCCCCTCGGGAAATGGAACACAGAAAATAGGAGCACCAGTACGAAGATGTCATAGACTTTTTTTCCGACGGTGATTTCTCCCTCCCTAATTAATCCCTGGAACCGTGGGGTTTGTCTTTCGGTGGGTCTTTAAGTCCCCTTCAAGGACTGCTAGAGTGACCCCCCTCGGGAAATGGAACACCGATAATAGGAGCACCAGTACGAAGATGTCATAGACTTTTTTTCCGACGGTGATTTCTCCCTCCCTAATTAATCCCTGGAACCGTGGGGGGTGTCTTTCGGTGGGTCTTTAAGTCCCCTTCAAGGACTGCTAGAGTGACCCCCCTCGGGAAATGGAACACCGAAAATAGGAGCAGCTGTACGAAGATGTCATAGACTTTTTTTCCGACGGTGATTTCTCCCTCCCTAATTAATCCCTGGAACCGTGGGGGGTGTCTTTCGGTGGGTCTTTAAGTCCCCTTCAAGGACTGCTAGAGTGACCCCCCTCGGGAAATGGAACACCGAAAATAGGAGCAGCTGTACGAAGATGTCATAGACTTTTTTTCCGACGGTGATTTCTCCCTCCCTAATTAATCCCTGGAACCGTGGGGGGTGTCTTTCGGTGGGTCTTTAAGTCCCCTTCAAGGACTGCTAGAGTGACCCCCCTCGGGAAATGGAACACCGAAAATAGGAGCACCAGTACGAAGATGTCATAGACTTTTTTTCCGACGGTGATTTCTCCCTCCCTAATTAATCCCTGGAACCGTGGGGGGTGTCTTTCGGTGGGTCTTTAAGTCCCCTTCAAGGACTGCTAGAGTGACCCCCCTCGGGAAATGGAACACCGAAAATAGGAGCAGCTGTACGAAGATGTCATAGACTTTTTTTCCGACGGTGATTTCTCCCTCCCTAATTAATCCCTGGAACCGTGGGGGGTGTCTTTCGGTGGGTCTTTAAGTCCCCTTCAAGGACTGCTAGAGTGACCCCCCTCGGGAAATGGAGCACCGAAAATAGGAGCAGCTGTAAGAAGATGTCATAGACTTTTTTTCCGACGGTGATTTCTCCCTCCCTAATTAATCCCTGGAACCGTGGGGGGTGTCTTTCGGTGGGTGTTTAAGTCCCCTTCAAGGACTGCTAGAGTGACCCCCCTCGGGAAATGGAACACAGAAAATAGGAGCACCAGTACGAAGATGTCATAGACTTTTTTTCCGACGGTGATTTCTCCCTCCCTAATTAATCCCTGGAACCGTGGGGGGTGTCTTTCGGTGGGTCTTTAAGTCCCCTTCAAGGACTGCTAGAGTGACCCCCCTCGGGAAATGGAACACCGAAAATAGGAACACCAGTACGAAGATGTCATAGACTTTTTTTCCGACGGTTATTTCTCCCCCCCTAATTAATCCCTGGAACCGTGGGGGGTGTCTTTCGGTGGGTCTTTAAGTCCCCTTCAAGGACTGCTAGAGTGACCCCCCTCGGGAAATGGAACACCGAAAATAGGAGCACCAGTACGAAGATGTCATAGACTTTTTTTCCGACGGTGATTTCTCCCTCCCTAATTAATCCCTGGAACCGTGGGGGGTGTCTTTCGGTGGGTCTTTAAGTCCCCTTCAAGGACTGCTAGAGTGACCCCCCTCGCGAAATGGAACACCGAAAATAGGAGCACCAGTACGAAGATGTCATAGACTTTTTTTCCGACGGTGATTTCTCCCTCCCTAATTAATCCCTGGAACCGTGGGGGGTGTCTTTCGGTGGGTCTTTAAGTCCCCTTCAAGGACTGCTAGAGTGACCCCCCTCGGGAAATGGAACACCGAAAATAGGAACACCAGTACGAAGATGTCATAGACTTTTTTTCCGACGGTGATTTCTCCCTCCCTAATTAATCCCTGGAACCGTGGGGGGTGTCTTTCGGTGGGTCTTTAAGTCCCCTTCAAGGACTGCTAGAGTGACCCCCCTCGGGAAATGGAACACCGAAAATAGGAGCAGCTGTACGAAGATGTCATAGACTTTTTTTTCGACGGTGATTTCTCCCTCCCTAATTAATCCCTGGAACCGTGGGGGGTGTCTTTCGGTGGGTCTTTAAGTCCCCTTCAAGGACTGCTAGAGTGACCCCCCTCGGGAAATGGAACACCGAAAATAGGAGCACCAGTACGTAGATGTCATAGACTTTTTTTCCGACGGTGATTTCTCCCTCCCTAATTAATCCCTGGAACCGTGGGGGGTGTCTTTCGGTGGGTCTTTAAGTCCCCTTCAAGGACTGCTGGAGTGACCCCCCTCGGGAAATGGAACACAGAAAATAGGAGCACCAGTACGAAGATGTCATAGACTTTTTTTCCGACGGTGATTTCTCCCTCCCTAATTAATCCCTGGAACCGTGGGGTTTGTCTTTCGGTGGGTCTTTAAGTCCCCTTCAAGGACTGCTAGAGTGACCCCCCTCGGGAAATGGAACACCGAAAATAGGAGCACCAGTACGAAGATGTCATAGACTTTTTTTCCGACGGTGATTTCTCCCTCCCTAATTAATCCCTGGAACCGTGGGGGGTGTCTTTCGGTGGGTCTTTAAGTCCCCTTCAAGGACTGCTAGAGTGACCCCCCTCGGGAAATGGAACACCGAAAATAGGAGCAGCTGTACGAAGATGTCATAGACTTTTTTTCCGACGGTGATTTCTCCCTCCCTAATTAATCCCTGGAACCGTGGGGGGTGTCTTTCGGTGGGTCTTTAAGTCCCCTTCAAGGACTGCTAGAGTGACCCCCCTCGGGAAATGGAACACCGAAAATAGGAGCAGCTGTACGAAGATGTCATAGACTTTTTTTACGACGGTTATTTCTCCCCCCCTAATTAATCCCTGGAACCGTGGGGGGTGTCTTTCGGTGGGTCTTTAAGTCCCCTTCAAGGACTGCTAGAGTGACCCCCCTCGGGAAATGGAACACCGAAAATAGGAGCACCAGTACGAAGATGTCATAGACTTTTTTCCGACGGTGATTTCTCCCTCCCTAATTAATCCCTGGAACCGTGGGGGGTGTCTTTCGGTGGGTCTTTAAGTCCCCTTCAAGGACTGCTAGAGTGACTCCCCTCGGGAAATGGAACACAGAAAATAGGAGCACCAGTACGAAGATGTCATAGACTTTTTTTCCGACGGTGATTTCTCCCTCCCTAATTAATCCCTGGAACCGTGGGGTTTGTCTTTCGGTGGGTCTTTAAGTCCCCTTCAAGGACTGCTAGAGTGACCCCCCTCGGGAAATGGAACACCGAAAATAGGAGCACCAGTACGAAGATGTCATAGACTTTTTTTCCGACGGTGATTTCTCCCTCCCTAATTAATCCCTGGAACCGTGGGGGGTGTCTTTCGGTGGGTCTTTAAGTCCCCTTCAAGGACTGCTAGAGTGACCCCCCTCGGGAAATGGAACACCGAAAATAGGAGCAGCTGTACGAAGATGTCATAGACTTTTTTTCCGACGGTGATTTCTCCCTCCCTAATTAATCCCTGGAACCGTGGGGGGTGTCTTTCGGTGGGTCTTTAAGTCCCCTTCAAGGACTGCTAGAGTGACCCCCCTCGGGAAATGGAACACCGAAAATAGGAGCAGCTGTACGAAGATGTCATAGACTTTTTTTCCGACGGTGATTTCTCCCTCCCTAATTAATCCCTGGAACCGTGGGGGGTGTCTTTCGGTGGGTCTTTAAGTCCCCTTCAAGGACTGCTAGAGTGACCCCCCTCGGGAAATGGAACACCGAAAATAGGAGCACCAGTACGAAGATGTAATAGACTTTTTTTCCGACGGTGATTTCTCCCTCCCTAATTAATCCCTGGAACCGTGGGGGGTGTCTTTCGGTGGGTCTTTAAGTCCCCTTCAAGGACTGCTAGAGTGACCCCCCTCGGGAAATGGAACACCGAAAATAGGAGCAGCTGTACGAAGATGTCATAGACTTTTTTTCCGACGTTATTTCTCCCTCCCTAATTAATCCCTGGAACCGTGGGGGGTGTCTTTCGGTGGGTCTTTAAGTCCCCTTCAAGGACTGCTAGAGTGACCCCCCTCGGGAAATGGAGCACCGAAAATAGGAGCAGCTGTAAGAAGATGTCATAGACTTTTTTTCCGACGGTGATTTCTCCCTCCCTAATTAATCCCTGGAACCGTGGGGGGTGTCTTTCGGTGGGTCTTTAAGTCCCCTTCAAGGACTGCTAGAGTGACCCCCCTCGGGAAATGGAACACAGAAAATAGGAGCACCAGTACGAAGATGTCATAGACTTTTTTTCCGACAGTGATTTCTCCCTCCCTAATTAATCCCTGGAACCGTGGGGGGTGTCTTTCGGTGGGTCTTTAAGTCCCCTTCAAGGACTGCTAGAGTGACCCCCCTCGGGAAATGGAACACCGAAAATAGGAACACCAGTACGAAGATGTCATAGACTTTTTTTCCGACGGTTATTTCTCCCCCCCTAATTAATCCCTGGAACCGTGGGGGGTGTCTTTCGGTGGGTCTTTAAGTCCCCTTCAAGGACTGCTAGAGTGACCCCCCTCGGGAAATGGAACACCGAAAATAGGAGCACCAGTACGAAGATGTCATAGACTTTTTTTCCGACGGTGATTTCTCCCTCCCTAATTAATCCCTGGAACCGTGGGGGGTGTCTTTCGGTGGGTCTTTAAGTCCCCTTCAAGGACTGCTAGAGTGACCCCCCTCGCGAAATGGAACACCGAAAATAGGAGCACCAGTACGAAGATGTCATAGACTTTTTTTCCGACGGTGATTTCTCCCTCCCTAATTAATCCCTGGAACCGTGGGGGGTGTCTTTCGGTGGGTCTTTAAGTCCCCTTCAAGGACTGCTAGAGTGACCCCCCTCGGGAAATGGGACACCGAAAATAGGAACACCAGTACGAAGATGTCATAGACTTTTTTTCCGACGGTGATTTCTCCCTCCCTAATTAATCCCTGGAACCGTGGGGGGTGTCTTTCGGTGGGTCTTTAAGTCCCCTTCAAGGACTGCTAGAGTGACCCCCCTCGGGAAATGGAACACCGAAAAAAGGAGCAGCTGTACGAAGATGTCATAGACTTTTTTTCCGACGGTGATTTCTCCCTCCCTAATTAATCCCTGGAACCGTGGGGGGTGTCTTTCGGTGGGTCTTTAAGTCCCCTTCAAGGACTGCTAGAGTGACCCCCCTCGGGAAATGGAACACCGAAAATAGGAGCACCAGTACGAAGATGTCATAGACTTTTTTTCCGACGGTGATTTCTCCCTCCCTAATTAATCCCTGGAACCGTGGGGGGTGTCTTTCGGTGGGTCTTTAAGTCCCCTTCAAGGACTGCTAGAGTGACCCCCCTCGGGAAATGGAACACCGAAAATAGGAGCAGCTGTACGAAGATGTCATAGACTTTTTTTCCGACGGTGATTTCTCCCTCCCTAATTAATCCCTGGAACCGTGGGGGGTGTCTTTCGGTGGGTCTTTAAGTCCCCTTCAAGGACTGCTAGAGTGACCCCCCTCGGGAAATGGAGCACCGAAAATAGGAGCAGCTGTAAGAAGATGTCATAGACTTTTTTTCCGACGGTGATTTCTCCCTCCCTAATTAATCCCTGGAACCGTGGGGGGTGTCTTTCGGTGGGTCTTTAAGTCCCCTTCAAGGACTGCTAGAGTGACCCCCCTCGGGAAATGGAACACAGAAAATAGGAGCAGCTGTACGAAGATGTCATAGACTTTTTTTCCGACGGTGATTTCTCCCTCCCTAATTAATCCCTGGAACCGTGGGGGGTGTCTTTCGGTGGGTCTTTAAGTCCCCTTCAAGGACTGCTAGAGTGACCCCCCTCGGGAAATGGAACACCGAAAATAGGAGCAGCTGTACGAAGATGTCATAGACTTTTTTTCCGACGGTGATTTCTCCCTCCCTAATTAATCCCTGGAACCGTGGGGGGTGTCTTTCGGTGGGTCTTTAAGTCCCCTTCAAGGACTGCTAGAGTGACCCCCCTCGGGAAATGGAACACCGAAAATAGGAGCACCAGTACGAAGATGTCATAGACTTTTTTTCCGACGGTGATTTCTCCCCCCCCTAATTAATCCCTGGAACCGTGGGGGGTGTCTTTCGGTGGGTCTTTAAGTCCCCTTCAAGGACTGCTAGAGTGACCCCCCTCGGGAAATGGAACACCGAAAATAGGAGAACCAGTACGAAGATGTCATAGACTTTTTTTCCGACGGTGATTTCTCCCTCCCTAATTATTCCTGGAACCGTGGGGGGTGTCTTTCGGTGGGTCTTTAAGTCCCCTTCAAGGACTGCTAGAGTGACCCCCCTCGCGAAATGGAACACCGAAAATAGGAGCACCAGTACGAAGATGTCATAGACTTTTTTTCCGACGGTGATTTCTCCCTCCCTAATTAATCCCTGGAACCGTGGGGGGTGTCTTTCGGTGGGTCTTTAAGTCCCCTTCAAGGACTGCTAGAGTGACCCCCCTCGGGAAATGGAACACCGAAAATAGGAACACCAGTACGAAGATGTCATAGACTTTTTTTCCGACGGTTATTTCTCCCCCCCTAATTAATCCCTGGAACCGTGGGGGGTGTCTTTCGGTGGGTCTTTAAGTCCCCTTCAAGGACTGCTAGAGTGACCCCCCTCGGGAAATGGAACACCGAAAATAGGAGCACCAGTACGAAGATGTCATAGACTTTTTTTTCCGACGGTGATTTCTCCCTCCCTAATTAATCCCTGGAACCGTGGGGTTTGTCTTTCGGTGGGTCTTTAAGTCCCCTTCAAGGACTGCTAGAGTGACCCCCCTCGGGAAATGGAACACCGAAAATAGGAGCACCAGTACGAAGATGTCATAGACTTTTTTTCCGACGGTGATTTCTCCCTCCCTAATTAATCCCTGGAACCGTGGGGGGTGTCTTTCGGTGGGTCTTTAAGTCCCCTTCAAGGACTGCTAGAGTGACCCCCCTCGGGAAATGGAACACCGAAAATAGGAGCAGCTGTACGAAGATGTCATAGACTTTTTTTCCGACGGTGATTTCTCCCTCCCTAATTAATCCCTGGAACCGTGGGGGGTGTCTTTCGGTGGGTCTTTAAGTCCCCTTCAAGGACTGCTAGAGTGACCCCCCTCGGGAAATGGAACACCGAAAATAGGAGCAGCTGTACGAAGATGTCATAGACTTTTTTTACGACGGTTATTTCTCCCCCCCTAATTAATCCCTGGAACCGTGGGGGGTGTCTTTCGGTGGGTCTTTAAGTCCCCTTCAAGGACTGCTAGAGTGACCCCCCTCGGGAAATGGAACACCGAAAATAGGAGCACCAGTACGAAGGTGTCATAGACTTTTTTTCCGACGGTGATTTCTCCCTCCCTAATTAATCCCTGGAACCGTGGGGGTGTCTTTCGGTGGGTCTTTAAGTCCCCTTCAAGGACTGCTAGAGTGACCCCCCTCGGGAAATGGAACACCGAAAATAGGAGCAGCTGTACGAAGATGTCATAGACTTTTTTTCCGACGGTGATTTCTCCCTCCCTAATTAATCCCTGGAACCGTGGGGGGTGTCTTTCGGTGGGTCTTTAAGTCCCCTTCAAGGACTGCTAGAGTGACCCCCCTCGGGAAATGGAACACCGAAAATAGGAGCACCAGTACGAAGATGTAATAGACTTTTTTTCCGACGGTGATTTCTCCCTCCCTAATTAATCCCTGGAACCGTGGGGGGTGTCTTTCGGTGGGTCTTTAAGTCCCCTTCAAGGACTGCTAGAGTGACCCCCCTCGGGAAATGGAACACCGAAAATAGGAGCAGCTGTACGAAGATGTCATAGACTTTTTTTCCGACGTTATTTCTCCCTCCCTAATTAATCCCTGGAACCGTGGGGGGTGTCTTTCGGTGGGTCTTTAAGTCCCCTTCAAGGACTGCTAGAGTGACCCCCCTCGGGAAATGGAGCACCGAAAATAGGAGCAGCTGTAAGAAGATGTCATAGACTTTTTTTCCGACGGTGATTTCTCCCTCCCTAATTAATCCCTGGAACCGTGGGGGGTGTCTTTCGGTGGGTCTTTAAGTCCCCTTCAAGGACTGCTAGAGTGACCCCCCTCGGGAAATGGAACACAGAAAATAGGAGCACCAGTACGAAGATGTCATAGACTTTTTTTCCGACAGTGATTTCTCCCTCCCTAATTAATCCCTGGAACCGTGGGGGGTGTCTTTCGGTGGGTCTTTAAGTCCCCTTCAAGGACTGCTAGAGTGACCCCCCTCGGGAAATGGAACACCGAAAATAGGAACACCAGTACGAAGATGTCATAGACTTTTTTTCCGACGGTTATTTCTCCCCCCCTAATTAATCCCTGGAACCGTGGGGGGTGTCTTTCGGTGGGTCTTTAAGTCCCCTTCAAGGACTGCTAGAGTGACCCCCCTCGGGAAATGGAACACCGAAAATAGGAGCACCAGTACGAAGATGTCATAGACTTTTTTTCCGACGGTGATTTCTCCCTCCCTAATTAATCCCTGGAACCGTGGGGGGTGTCTTTCGGTGGGTCTTTAAGTCCCCTTCAAGGACTGCTAGAGTGACCCCCCTCGCGAAATGGAACACCGAAAATAGGAGCACCAGTACGAAGATGTCATAGACTTTTTTTCCGACGGTGATTTCTCCCTCCCTAATTAATCCCTGGAACCGTGGGGGGTGTCTTTCGGTGGGTCTTTAAGTCCCCTTCAAGGACTGCTAGAGTGACCCCCCTCGGGAAATGGGACACCGAAAATAGGAACACCAGTACGAAGATGTCATAGACTTTTTTTCCGACGGTGATTTCTCCCTCCCTAATTAATCCCTGGAACCGTGGGGGGTGTCTTTCGGTGGGTCTTTAAGTCCCCTTCAAGGACTGCTAGAGTGACCCCCCTCGGGAAATGGAACACCGAAAAAAGGAGCAGCTGTACGAAGATGTCATAGACTTTTTTTCCGACGGTGATTTCTCCCTCCCTAATTAATCCCTGGAACCGTGGGGGGTGTCTTTCGGTGGGTCTTTAAGTCCCCTTCAAGGACTGCTAGAGTGACCCCCCTCGGGAAATGGAACACCGAAAATAGGAGCACCAGTACGAAGATGTCATAGACTTTTTTTCCGACGGTGATTTCTCCCTCCCTAATTAATCCCTGGAACCGTGGGGGGTGTCTTTCGGTGGGTCTTTAAGTCCCCTTCAAGGACTGCTAGAGTGACCCCCCTCGGGAAATGGAACACCGAAAATAGGAGCAGCTGTACGAAGATGTCATAGACTTTTTTTCCGACGGTGATTTCTCCCTCCCTAATTAATCCCTGGAACCGTGGGGGGTGTCTTTCGGTGGGTCTTTAAGTCCCCTTCAAGGACTGCTAGAGTGACCCCCCTCGGGAAATGGAACACCGAAAATAGGAGCAGCTGTACGAAGATGTCATAGACTTTTTTTCCGACGGTGATTTCTCCCTCCCTAATTAATCCCTGGAACCGTGGGGGGTGTCTTTCGGTGGGTCTTTAAGTCCCCTTCAAGGACTGCTAGAGTGACCCCCCTCGGGAAATGGAACACAGAAAATAGGAGCAGCTGTACGAAGATGTCATAGACTTTTTTTCCGACGGTGATTTCTCCCTCCCTAATTAATCCCTGGAACCGTGGGGGGTGTCTTTCGGTGGGTCTTTAAGTCCCCTTCAAGGACTGCTAGAGTGACCCCCCTCGGGAAATGGAACACCGAAAATAGAAGCAGCTGTACGAAGATGTCATAGACTTTTTTTCCGACGGTGATTTCTCCCTCCCTAATTAATCCCTGGAACCGTGGGGGGTGTCTTTCGGTGGGTCTTTAAGTCCCCTTCAAGGACTGCTAGAGTGACCCCCCTCGGGAAATGGAACACCGAAAATAGGAGCACCAGTACGAAGATGTCATAGACTTTTTTTCCGACGGTGATTTCTCCCCCCCCTAATTAATCCCTGGAACCGTGGGGGGTGTCTTTCGGTGGGTCTTTAAGTCCCCTTCAAGGACTGCTAGAGTGACCCCCCTCGGGAAATGGAACACCGAAAATAGGAGAACCAGTACGAAGATGTCATAGACTTTTTTTCCGACGGTGATTTCTCCCTCCCTAATTATTCCTGGAACCGTGGGGGGTGTCTTTCGGTGGGTCTTTAAGTCCCCTTCAAGGACTGCTAGAGTGACCCCCCTCGCGAAATGGAACACCGAAAATAGGAGCACCAGTACGAAGATGTCATAGACTTTTTTTCCGACGGTGATTTCTCCCTCCCTAATTAATCCCTGGAACCGTGGGGGGTGTCTTTCGGTGGGTCTTTAAGTCCCCTTCAAGGACTGCTAGAGTGACCCCCCTCGGGAAATGGAACACCGAAAATAGGAACACCAGTACGAAGATGTCATAGACTTTTTTTCCGACGGTTATTTCTCCCCCCCTAATTAATCCCTGGAACCGTGGGGGGTGTCTTTCGGTGGGTCTTTAAGTCCCCTTCAAGGACTGCTAGAGTGACCCCCCTCGGGAAATGGAACACCGAAAATAGGAGCACCAGTACGAAGATGTCATAGACTTTTTTTTCCGACGGTGATTTCTCCCTCCCTAATTAATCCCTGGAACCGTGGGGTTTGTCTTTCGGTGGGTCTTTAAGTCCCCTTCAAGGACTGCTAGAGTGACCCCCCTCGGGAAATGGAACACCGAAAATAGGAGCACCAGTACGAAGATGTCATAGACTTTTTTTCCGACGGTGATTTCTCCCTCCCTAATTAATCCCTGGAACCGTGGGGGGTGTCTTTCGGTGGGTTTTTAAGTCCCCTTCAAGGACTGCTAGAGTGACCCCCCTCGGGAAATGGAACACCGAAAATAGGAGCAGCTGTACGAAGATGTCATAGACTTTTTTTCCGACGGTGATTTCTCCCTCCCTAATTAATCCCTGGAACCGTGGGGGGTGTCTTTCGGTGGGTCTTTAAGTCCCCTTCAAGGACTGCTAGAGTGACCCCCCTCGGGAAATGGAACACCGAAAATAGGAGCAGCTGTACGAAGATGTCATAGACTTTTTTTACGACGGTTATTTCTCCCCCCCTAATTAATCCCTGGAACCGTGGGGGGTGTCTTTCGGTGGGTCTTTAAGTCCCCTTCAAGGACAGCTAGAGTGACCCCCCTCGGGAAATGGAACACCGAAAATAGGAGCACCAGTACGAAGATGTCATAGACTTTTTTTCCGACGGTGATTTCTCCCTCCCTAATTAATCCCTGGAACCGTGGGGGGTGTCTTTCGGTGGGTCTTTAAGTCCCCTTCAAGGACTGCTAGAGTGACCCCCCTCGGGAAATGGAACACCGAAAATAGGAGCAGCTGTACGAAGATGTCATAGACTTTTTTTCCGACGGTGATTTCTCCCTCCCTAATTAATCCCTGGAACCGTGGGGGGTGTCTTTCGGTGGGTCTTTAAGTCCCCTTCAAGGACTGCTAGAGTGACCCCCCTCGGGAAATGGAACACCGAAAATAGGAGCAGCTGTACGAAGATGTCATAGACTTTTTTTCCGACGGTGATTTCTCCCTCCCTAATTAATCCCTGGAACCGTGGGGGGTGTCTTTCGGTGGGTCTTTAAGTCCCCTTCAAGGACTGCTAGAGTGACCCCCCTCGGGAAATGGAACACCGAAAATAGGAGCACCAGTACGAAGATGTCATAGACTTTTTTTCCGACGGTGATTTCTCCCTCCCTAATTAATCCCTGGAACCGTGGGGGGTGTCTTTCGGTGGGTCTTTAAGTCCCTTTCAAGGACTGCTAGAGTGACCCCCCTCGGGAAATGGAACACCGAAAATAGGAGCAGCTGTACGAAGATGTCATAGACTTTTTTTCCGACGGTGATTTCTCCCTCCCTAATTAATCCCTGGAACCGTGGGGGGTGTCTTTCGGTGGGTCTTTAAGTCCCCTTCAAGGACTGCTAGAGTGACCCCCCTCGGGAAATGGAGCACCGAAAATAGGAGCAGCTGTAAGAAGATGTCATAGACTTTTTTTCCGACGGTGATTTCTCCCTCCCTAATTAATCCCTGGAACCGTGGGGGGTGTCTTTCGGTGGGTGTTTAAGTCCCCTTCAAGGACTGCTAGAGTGACCCCCCTCGGGAAATGGAACACAGAAAATAGGAGCACCAGTACGAAGATGTCATAGACTTTTTTTCCGACGGTGATTTCTCCCTCCCTAATTAATCCCTGGAACCGTGGGGGGTGTCTTTCGGTGGGTCTTTAAGTCCCCTTCAAGGACTGCTAGAGTGACCCCCCTCGGGAAATGGAACACCGAAAATAGGAACACCAGTACGAAGATGTCATAGACTTTTTTTCCGACGGTTATTTCTCCCCCCCTAATTAATCCCTGGAACCGTGGGGGGTGTCTTTCGGTGGGTCTTTAAGTCCCCTTCAAGGACTGCTAGAGTGACCCCCCTCGGGAAATGGAACACCGAAAATAGGAGCACCAGTACGAAGATGTCATAGACTTTTTTTCCGACGGTGATTTCTCCCTCCCTAATTAATCCCTGGAACCGTGGGGGGTGTCTTTCGGTGGGTCTTTAAGTCCCCTTCAAGGACTGCTAGAGTGACCCCCCTCGCGAAATGGAACACCGAAAATAGGAGCACCAGTACGAAGATGTCATAGACTTTTTTTCCGACGGTGATTTCTCCCTCCCTAATTAATCCCTGGAACCGTGGGGGGTGTCTTTCGGTGGGTCTTTAAGTCCCCTTCAAGGACTGCTAGAGTGACCCCCCTCGGGAAATGGAACACCGAAAATAGGAACACCAGTACGAAGATGTCATAGACTTTTTTTCCGACGGTGATTTCTCCCTCCCTAATTAATCCCTGGAACCGTGGGGGGTGTCTTTCGGTGGGTCTTTAAGTCCCCTTCAAGGACTGCTAGAGTGACCCCCCTCGGGAAATGGAACACCGAAAATAGGAGCAGCTGTACGAAGATGTCATAGACTTTTTTTTCGACGGTGATTTCTCCCTCCCTAATTAATCCCTGGAACCGTGGGGGGTGTCTTTCGGTGGGTCTTTAAGTCCCCTTCAAGGACTGCTAGAGTGACCCCCCTCGGGAAATGGAACACCGAAAATAGGAGCAGCTGTACGAAGATGTCATAGACTTTTTTTCCGACGGTGATTTCTCCCTCCCTAATTAATCCCTGGAACCGTGGGGGGTGTCTTTCGGTGGGTCTTTAAGTCCCCTTCAAGGACTGCTAGAGTGACCCCCCTCGGGAAATGGAGCACCGAAAATAGGAGCAGCTGTAAGAAGATGTCATAGACTTTTTTTCCGACGGTGATTTCTCCCTCCCTAATTAATCCCTGGAACCGTGGGGGGTGTCTTTCGGTGGGTCTTTAAGTCCCCTTCAAGGACTGCTAGAGTGACCCCCCTCGGGAAATGGAACACCGAAAATAGGAGCACCAGTACGAAGATGTCATAGACTTTTTTTCCGACGGTGATTTCTCCCCCCCCTAATTAATCCCTGGAACCGTGGGGGGTGTCTTTCGGTGGGTCTTTAAGTCCCCTTCAAGGACTGCTAGAGTGACCCCCCTCGGGAAATGGAACACCGAAAATAGGAGAACCAGTACGAAGATGTCATAGACTTTTTTTCCGACGGTGATTTCTCCCTCCCTAATTAATCCCTGGAACCGTGGGGGGTGTCTTTCGGTGGGTCTTTAAGTCCCCTTCAAGGACTGCTAGAGTGACCCCCCTCGCGAAATGGAACACCGAAAATAGGAGCACCAGTACGAAGATGTCATAGACTTTTTTTCCGACGGTGATTTCTCCCTCCCTAATTAATCCCTGGAACCGTGGGGGGTGTCTTTCGGTGGGTCTTTAAGTCCCCTTCAAGGACTGCTAGAGTGACCCCCCTCGGGAAATGGAACACCGAAAATAGGAGCAGCTGTACGAAGATGTCATAGACTTTTTTTCCGACGGTGATTTCTCCCTCCCTACATAATCCCTGGAACCGTGGGGGGTGTCTTTCGGTGGGTCTTTAAGTCCCCTTCAAGGACTGCTAGAGTGACCCCCCTCGGGAAATGGAACACCGAAAATAGGAGCAGCTGTACGAAGATGTCATAGACTTTTTTTCCGACGGTGATTTCTCCCTCCCTAATTAATCCCTGGAACCGTGGGGGGTGTCTTTCGGTGGGTCTTTAAGTCCCCTTCAAGGACTGCTAGAGTGACCCCCCTCGGGAAATGGAACACCGAAAATAGGAGCACCAGTACGAAGATGTCATAGACTTTTTTTCCGACGGTGATTTCTCCCCCCCCTAATTAATCCCTGGAACCGTGGGGGGTGTCTTTCGGTGGGTCTTTAAGTCCCCTTCAAGGACTGCTAGAGTGACCCCCCTCGGGAAATGGAACACCGAAAATAGGAGCACCAGTACGAAGATGTCATAGACTTTTTTTCCGACGGTGATTTCTCCCTCCCTAATTAATCCCTGGAACCGTGGGGGGTGTCTTTCGGTGGGTCTTTAAGTCCCCTTCAAGGACTGCTAGAGTGACCCCCCTCGCGAAATGGAACACCGAAAATAGGAGCACCAGTACGAAGATGTCATAGACTTTTTTTCCGACGGTGATTTCTCCCTCCCTAATTAATCCCTGGAACCGTGGGGGGTGTCTTTCGGTGGGTCTTTAAGTCCCCTTCAAGGACTGCTAGAGTGCCCCCCTCGGGAAATGGAACACCGAAAATAGGAACACCAGTACGAAGATGTCATAGACTTTTTTTCCGACGGTTATTTCTCCCCCCCTAATTAATCCCTGGAACCGTGGGGGGTGTCTTTCGGTGGGTCTTTAAGTCCCCTTCAAGGACTGCTAGAGTGACCCCCCTCGGGAAATGGAACACCGAAAATAGGAGCAGCTGTACGAAGATGTCATAGACTTTTTTTCCGACGGTGATTTCTCCCTCCCTAATTAATCCCTGGAACCGTGGGGGGTGTCTTTCGGTGGGTCTTTAAGTCCCCTTCAAGGACTGCTAGAGTGACCCCCCTCGGGAAATGGAACACCGAAAATAGGAGCAGCTGTACGAAGATGTCATAGACTTTTTTTCCGACGGTGATTTCTCCCTCCCTAATTAATCCCTGGAACCGTGGGGGGTGTCTTTCGGTGGGTCTTTAAGTCCCCTTCAAGGACTGCTAGAGTGACCCCCCTCGGGAAATGGAACACCGAAAATAGGAGCACCAGTACGAAGATGTCATAGACTTTTTTTCCGACGGTGATTTCTCCCCCCCCTAATTAATCCCTGGAACCGTGGGGGGTGTCTTTCGGTGGGTCTTTAAGTCCCCTTCAAGGACTGCTAGAGTGACCCCCCTCGGGAAATGGAACACCGAAAATAGGAGAACCAGTACGAAGATGTCATAGACTTTTTTTCCGACGGTGATTTCTCCCTCCCTAATTAATCCCTGGAACCGTGGGGGGTGTCTTTCGGTGGGTCTTTAAGTCCCCTTCAAGGACTGCTAGAGTGACCCCCCTCGCGAAATGGAACACCGAAAATAGGAGCACCAGTACGAAGATGTCATAGACTTTTTTTCCGACGGTGATTTCTCCCTCCCTAATTAATCCCTGGAACCGTGGGGGGTGTCTTTCGGTGGGTCTTTAAGTCCCCTTCAAGGACTGCTAGAGTGACCCCCCTCGGGAAATGAAACACCGAAAATAGGAGCAGCTGTACGAAGATGTCATAGACTTTTTTTCCGACGGTGATTTCTCCCTCCCTAATTAATCCCTGGAACCGTGGGGGGTGTCTTTCGGTGGGTCTTTAAGTCCCCTTCAAGGACTGCTAGAGTGACCCCCCTCGGGAAATGGAACACCGAAAATAGGAGCAGCTGTAAGAAGATGTCATAGACTTTTTTTCCGACGGTGATTTCTCCCTCCCTAATTAATCCCTGGAACCGTGGGGGGTGTCTTTCGGTGGGTCTTTAAGTCCCCTTCAAGGACTGCTAGAGTGACCCCCCTCGGGAAATGGAACACCGAAAATAGGAGCACCAGTACGAAGATGTCATAGACTTTTTTTCCGACGGTGATTTCTCCCCCCCCCCCTAATTAATCCCTGGAACCGTGGGGGGTGTCTTTCGGTGGGTCTTTAAGTCCCCTTCAAGGACTGCTAGAGTGACCCCCCTCGGGAAATGGAACACCGAAAATAGGAGCACCAGTACGAAGATGTCATAGACTTTTTTTCCGACGGTGATTTCTCCCTCCCTAATTATTCCTGGAACCGTGGGGGGTGTCTTTCGGTGGGTCTTTAAGTCCCCTTCAAGGACTGCTAGAGTGACCCCCCTCGCGAAATGGAACACCGAAAATAGGAACACCAGTACGAAGATGGCATAGACTTTTTTTCCGACGGTTATTTCTCCCCCCCTAATTAATCCCTGGAACCGTGGGGGGTGTCTTTCGGTGGGTCTTTAAGTCCCCTTCAAGGACTGCTAGAGTGACCCCCCTCGGGAAATGGAACACCGAAAATAGGAGCACCAGTACGAAGATGTCATAGACTTTTTTTCCGACGGTGATTTCTCCCTCCCTAATTAATCCCTGGAACCGTGGGGGGTGTCTTTCGGTGGGTCTTTAAGTCCCCTTCAAGGACTGCTAGAGTGACCCCCCTCGGGAAATGGAACACAGAAAATAGGAGCACCAGTACGAAGATGTCATAGACTTTTTTTCCGACGGTGATTTCTCCCTCCCTAATTAATCCCTGGAACCGTGGGGTTTGTCTTTCGGTGGGTCTTTAAGTCCCCTTCAAGGACTGCTAGAGTGACCCCCCTCGGGAAATGGAACACAGAAAATAGGAGCACCAGTACGAAGATGTCATAGACTTTTTTTCCGACGGTGATTTCTCCCTCCCTAATTAATCCCTGGAACCGTGGGGGGTGTCTTTCGGTGGGTCTTTAAGTCCCCTTCAAGGACTGCTAGAGTGACCCCCCTCGGGAAATGGAACACCGAAAATAGGAGCAGCTGTACGAAGATGTCATAGACTTTTTTTCCGACGGTGATTTCTCCCTCCCTAATTAATCCCTGGAACCGTGGGGGGTGTCTTTCGGTGGGTCTTTAAGTCCCCTTCAAGGACTGCTAGAGTGACCCCCCTCGGGAAATGGAACACCGAAAATAGGAGCAGCTGTACGAAGATGTCATAGACTTTTTTTACGACGGTTATTTCTCCCCCCCTAATTAATCCCTGGAACCGTGGGGGGTGTCTTTCGGTGGGTCTTTAAGTCCCCTTCAAGGACTGCTAGAGTGACCCCCCTCGGGAAATGGAACACCGAAAATAGGAGCACCAGTACGAAGATGTCATAGACTTTTTTTCCGACGGTGATTTCTCCCTCCCTAATTAATCCCTGGAACCGTGGGGGGTGTCTTTCGGTGGGTCTTTAAGTCCCCTTCAAGGACTGCTAGAGTGACCCCCCTCGGGAAATGGAACACAGAAAATAGGAGCACCAGTACGAAGATGTCATAGACTTTTTTTCCGACGGTGATTTCTCCCTCCCTAATTAATCCCTGGAACCGTGGGGTTTGTCTTTCGGTGGGTCTTTAAGTCCCCTTCAAGGACTGCTAGAGTGACCCCCCTCGGGAAATGGAACACCGAAAATAGGAGCACCAGTACGAAGATGTCATAGACTTTTTTTCCGACGGTGATTTCTCCCTCCCTAATTAATCCCTGGAACCGTGGGGGGTGTCTTTCGGTGGGTCTTTAAGTCCCCTTCAAGGACTGCTAGAGTGACCCCCCTCGGGAAATGGAACACCGAAAATAGGAGCAGCTGTACGAAGATGTCATAGACTTTTTTTCCGACGGTGATTTCTCCCTCCCTAATTAATCCCTGGAACCGTGGGGGGTGTCTTTCGGTGGGTCTTTAAGTCCCCTTCAAGGACTGCTAGAGTGACCCCCCTCGGGAAATGGAACACCGAAAATAGGAGCAGCTGTACGAAGATGTCATAGACTTTTTTTCCGACGGTGATTTCTCCCTCCCTAATTAATCCCTGGAACCGTGGGGGGTGTCTTTCGGTGGGTCTTTAAGTCCCCTTCAAGGACTGCTAGAGTGACCCCCCTCGGGAAATGGAACACCGAAAATAGGAGCACCAGTACGAAGATGTCATAGACTTTTTTTCCGACGGTGATTTCTCCCTCCCTAATTAATCCCTGGAACCGTGGGGGGTGTCTTTCGGTGGGTCTTTAAGTCCCCTTCAAGGACTGCTAGAGTGACCCCCCTCGGGAAATGGAACACCGAAAATAGGAGCAGCTGTACGAAGATGTCATAGACTTTTTTTCCGACGGTGATTTCTCCCTCCCTAATTAATCCCTGGAACCGTGGGGGGTGTCTTTCGGTGGGTCTTTAAGTCCCCTTCAAGGACTACTAGAGTGACCCCCCTCGGGAAATGGAGCACCGAAAATAGGAGCAGCTGTAAGAAGATGTCATAGACTTTTTTTCCGACGGTGATTTCTCCCTCCCTAATTAATCCCTGGAACCGTGGGGGGTGTCTTTCGGTGGGTGTTTAAGTCCCCTTCAAGGACTGCTAGAGTGACCCCCCTCGGGAAATGGAACACAGAAAATAGGAGCACCAGTACGAAGATGTCATAGACTTTTTTTCCGACGGTGATTTCTCCCTCCCTAATTAATCCCTGGAACCGTGGGGGGTGTCTTTCGGTGGGTCTTTAAGTCCCCTTCAAGGACTGCTAGAGTGACCCCCCTCGGGAAATGGAACACCGAAAATAGGAACACCAGTACGAAGATGTCATAGACTTTTTTTCCGACGGTTATTTCTCCCCCCCTAATTAATCCCTGGAACCGTGGGGGGTGTCTTTCGGTGGGTCTTTAAGTCCCCTTCAAGGACTGCTAGAGTGACCCCCCTCGCGAAATGGAACACCGAAAATAGGAGCACCAGTACGAAGATGTCATAGACTTTTTTTCCGACGGTGATTTCTCCCTCCCTAATTAATCCCTGGAACCGTGGGGGGTGTCTTTCGGTGGGTCTTTAAGTCCCCTTCAAGGACTGCTAGAGTGACCCCCCTCGGGAAATGGAACACCGAAAATAGGAGCACCAGTACGAAGATGTCATAGACTTTTTTTCCGACGGTGATTTCTCCCTCCCTAATTAATCCCTGGAACCGTGGGGGGTGTCTTTCGGTGGGTCTTTAAGTCCCCTTCAAGGACTGCTAGAGTGACCCCCCTCGCGAAATGGAACACCGAAAATAGGAGCACCAGTACGAAGATGTCATAGACTTTTTTTCCGACGGTGATTTCTCCCTCCCTAATTAATCCCTGGAACCGTGGGGGGTGTCTTTCGGTGGGTCTTTAAGTCCCCTTCAAGGACTGCTAGAGTGACCCCCCTCGGGAAATGGAACACCGAAAATAGGAGCAGCTGTACGAAGATGTCATAGACTTTTTTTCCGACGGTGATTTCTCCCTCCCTAATTAATCCCTGGAACCGTGGGGGGTGTCTTTCGGTGGGTCTTTAAGTCCCCTTCAAGGACTGCTAGAGTGACCCCCCTCGGGAAATGGAACACCGAAAATAGGAGCAGCTGTACGAAGATGTCATAGACTTTTTTTCCGACGGTGATTTCTCCCTCCCTAATTAATCCCTGGAACCGTGGGGGGTGTCTTTCGGTGGGTCTTTAAGTCCCCTTCAAGGACTGCTAGAGTGACCCCCCTCGGGAAATGGAACACCGAAAATAGGAGCACCAGTACGAAGATGTCATAGACTTTTTTTCCGACGGTGATTTCTCCCCCCCCTAATTAATCCCTGGAACCGTGGGGGGTGTCTTTCGGTGGGTCTTTAAGTCCCCTTCAAGGACTGCTAGAGTGACCCCCCTCGGGAAATGGAACACCGAAAATAGGAGCACCAGTACGAAGATGTCATAGACTTTTTTTCCGACGGTGATTTCTCCCTCCCTAATTAATCCCTGGAACCGTGGGGGGTGTCTTTCGGTGGGTCTTTAAGTCCCCTTCAAGGACTGCTAGAGTGACCCCCCTCGCGAAATGGAACACCGAAAATAGGAGCACCAGTACGAAGATGTCATAGACTTTTTTTCCGACGGTGATTTCTCCCTCCCTAATTAATCCCTGGAACCGTGGGGGGTGTCTTTCGGTGGGTCTTTAAGTCCCCTTCAAGGACTGCTAGAGTGACCCCCCTCGGGAAATGGAACACAGAAAATAGGAGCACCAGTACGAAGATGTCATAGACTTTTTTTCCGACGGTGATTTCTCCCTCCCTAATTAATCCCTGGAACCGTGGGGTTTGTCTTTCGGTGGGTCTTTAAGTCCCCTTCAAGGACTGCTAGAGTGACCCCCCTCGGGAAATGGAACACCGAAAATAGGAGCACCAGTACGAAGATGTCATAGACTTTTTTTCCGACGGTGATTTCTCCCTCCCTAATTAATCCCTGGAACCGTGGGGGGTGTCTTTCGGTGGGTCTTTAAGTCCCCTTCAAGGACTGCTAGAGTGACCCCCCTCGGGAAATGGAACACCGAAAATAGGAGCAGCTGTACGAAGATGTCATAGACTTTTTTTCCGACGGTGATTTCTCCCTCCCTAATTAATCCCTGGAACCGTGGGGGGTGTCTTTCGGTGGGTCTTTAAGTCCCCTTCAAGGACTGCTAGAGTGACCCCCCTCGGGAAATGGAACACCGAAAATAGGAGCAGCTGTACGAAGATGTCATAGACTTTTTTTACGACGGTTATTTCTCCCCCCCTAATTAATCCCTGGAACCGTGGGGGGTGTCTTTCGGTGGGTCTTTAAGTCCCCTTCAAGGACTGCTAGAGTGACCCCCCTCGGGAAATGGAACACCGAAAATAGGAGCACCAGTACGAAGATGTCATAGACTTTTTTTCCGACGGTGATTTCTCCCTCCCTAATTAATCCCTGGAACCGTGGGGGGTGTCTTTCGGTGGGTCTTTAAGTCCCCTTCAAGGACTGCTAGAGTGACCCCCCTCGGGAAATGGAACACAGAAAATAGGAGCACCAGTACGAAGATGTCATAGACTTTTTTTCCGACGGTGATTTCTCCCTCCCTAATTAATCCCTGGAACCGTGGGGTTTGTCTTTCGGTGGGTCTTTAAGTCCCCTTCAAGGACTGCTAGAGTGACCCCCCTCGGGAAATGGAACACCGAAAATAGGAGCACCAGTACGAAGATGTCATAGACTTTTTTTCCGACGGTGATTTCTCCCTCCCTAATTAATCCCTGGAACCGTGGGGGGTGTCTTTCGGTGGGTCTTTAAGTCCCCTTCAAGGACTGCTAGAGTGACCCCCCTCGGGAAATGGAACACCGAAAATAGGAGCAGCTGTACGAAGATGTCATAGACTTTTTTTCCGACGGTGATTTCTCCCTCCCTAATTAATCCCTGGAACCGTGGGGGGTGTCTTTCGGTGGGTCTTTAAGTCCCCTTCAAGGACTGCTAGAGTGACCCCCCTCGGGAAATGGAACACCGAAAATAGGAGCACCAGTACGAAGATGTCATAGACTTTTTTTCCGACGGTGATTTCTCCCTCCCTAATTAATCCCTGGAACCGTGGGGGGTGTCTTTCGGTGGGTCTTTAAGTCCCCTTCAAGGACTGCTAGAGTGACCCCCCTCGGGAAATGGAACACCGAAAATAGGAGCAGCTGTACGAAGATGTCATAGACTTTTTTTCCGACGGTGATTTCTCCCTCCCTAATTAATCCCTGGAACCGTGGGGGGTGTCTTTCGGTGGGTCTTTAAGTCCCCTTCAAGGACTGCTAGAGTGACCCCCCTCGGGAAATGGAGCACCGAAAATAGGAGCAGCTGTAAGAAGATGTCATAGACTTTTTTTCCGACGGTGATTTCTCCCTCCCTAATTAATCCCTGGAACCGTGGGGGGTGTCTTTCGGTGGGTCTTTAAGTCCCCTTCAAGGACTGCTAGAGTGACCCCCCTCGGGAAATGGAACACAGAAAATAGGAGCAGCTGTACGAAGATGTCATAGACTTTTTTTCCGACGGTGATTTCTCCCTCCCTAATTAATCCCTGGAACCGTGGGGGGTGTCTTTCGGTGGGTCTTTAAGTCCCCTTCAAGGACTGCTAGAGTGACCCCCCTCGGGAAATGGAACACCGAAAATAGGAGCAGCTGTACGAAGATATCATAGACTTTTTTTCCGACGGTGATTTCTCCCTCCCTAATTAATCCCTGGAACCGTGGGGGGTGTCTTTCGGTGGGTCTTTAAGTCCCCTTCAAGGACTGCTAGAGTGACCCCCCTCGGGAAATGGAACACCGAAAATAGGAGCACCAGTACGAAGATGTCATAGACTTTTTTTCCGACGGTGATTTCTCCCCCCCCTAATTAATCCCTGGAACCGTGGGGGGTGTCTTTCGGTGGGTCTTTAAGTCCCCTTCAAGGACTGCTAGAGTGACCCCCCTCGGGAAATGGAACACCGAAAATAGGAGAACCAGTACGAAGATGTCATAGACTTTTTTTCCGACGGTGATTTCTCCCTCCCTAATTATTCCTGGAACCGTGGGGGGTGTCTTTCGGTGGGTCTTTAAGTCCCCTTCAAGGACTGCTAGAGTGACCCCCCTCGCGAAATGGAACACCGAAAATAGGAGCACCAGTACGAAGATGTCATAGACTTTTTTTCCGACGGTGATTTCTCCCTCCCTAATTAATCCCTGGAACCGTGGGGGGTGTCTTTCGGTGGGTCTTTAAGTCCCCTTCAAGGACTGATAGAGTGACCCCCCTCGGGAAATGGAACACCGAAAATAGGAACACCAGTACGAAGATGTCATAGACTTTTTTTCCGACGGTTATTTCTCCCCCCCTAATTAATCCCTGGAACCGTGGGGGGTGTCTTTCGGTGGGTCTTTAAGTCCCCTTCAAGGACTGCTAGAGTGACCCCCCTCGGGAAATGGAACACCGAAAATAGGAGCACCAGTACGAAGATGTCATAGACTTTTTTTTCCGACGGTGATTTCTCCCTCCCTAATTAATCCCTGGAACCGTGGGGTTTGTCTTTCGGTGGGTCTTTAAGTCCCCTTCAAGGACTGCTAGAGTGACCCCCCTCGGGAAATGGAACACCGAAAATAGGAGCACCAGTACGAAGATGTCATAGACTTTTTTTCCGACGGTGATTTCTCCCTCCCTAATTAATCCCTGGAACCGTGGGGGGTGTCTTTCGGTGGGTCTTTAAGTCCCCTTCAAGGACTGCTAGAGTGACCCCCCTCGGGAAATGGAACACCGAAAATAGGAGCAGCTGTACGAAGATGTCATAGACTTTTTTTCCGACGGTGATTTCTCCCTCCCTAATTAATCCCTGGAACCGTGGGGGGTGTCTTTCGGTGGGTCTTTAAGTCCCCTTCAAGGACTGCTAGAGTGACCCCCCTCGGGAAATGGAACACCGAAAATAGGAGCAGCTGTACGAAGATGTCATAGACTTTTTTTACGACGGTTATTTCTCCCCCCCCTAATTAATCCCTGGAACCGTGGGGGGTGTCTTTCGGTGGGTCTTTAAGTCCCCTTCAAGGACTGCTAGAGTGACCCCCCTCGGGAAATGGAACACCGAAAATAGGAGCACCAGTACGAAGATGTCATAGACTTTTTTTCCGACGGTGATTTCTCCCTCCCTAATTAATCCCTGGAACCGTGGGGGGTGTCTTTCGGTGGGTCTTTAAGTCCCCTTCAAGGACTGCTAGAGTGACCCCCCTCGGGAAATGGAACACAGAAAATAGGAGCACCAGTACGAAGATGTCATAGACTTTTTTTCCGACGGTGATTTCTCCCTCCCTAATTAATCCCTGGAACCGTGGGGTTTGTCTTTCGGTGGGTCTTTAAGTCCCCTTCAAGGACTGCTAGAGTGACCCCCCTCGGGAAATGGAACACCGAAAATAGGAGCACCAGTACGAAGATGTCATAGACTTTTTTTCCGACGGTGATTTCTCCCTCCCTAATTAATCCCTGGAACCGTGGGGGGTGTCTTTCGGTGGGTCTTTAAGTCCCCTTCAAGGACTGCTAGAGTGACCCCCCTCGGGAAATGGAACACCGAAAATAGGAGCAGCTGTACGAAGATGTCATAGACTTTTTTTCCGACGGTGATTTCTCCCTCCCTAATTAATCCCTGGAACCGTGGGGGGTGTCTTTCGGTGGGTCTTTAAGTCCCCTTCAAGGACTGCTAGAGTGACCCCCCTCGGGAAATGGAACACCGAAAATAGGAGCAGCTGTACGAAGATGTCATAGACTTTTTTTCCGACGGTGATTTCTCCCTCCCTAATTAATCCCTGGAACCGTGGGGGGTGTCTTTCGGTGGGTCTTTAAGTCCCCTTCAAGGACTGCTAGAGTGACCCCCCTCGGGAAATGGAACACCGAAAATAGGAGCACCAGTACGAAGATGTCATAGACTTTTTTTCCGACGGTGATTTCTCCCTCCCTAATTAATCCCTGGAACCGTGGGGGGTGTCTTTCGGTGGGTCTTTAAGTCCCCTTCAAGGACTGCTAGAGTGACCCCCCTCGGGAAATGGAACACCGAAAATAGGAGCAGCTGTACGAAGATGTCATAGACTTTTTTTCCGACGGTGATTTCTCCCTCCCTAATTAATCCCTGGAACCGTGGGGGGTGTCTTTCGGTGGGTCTTTAAGTCCCCTTCAAGGACTGCTAGAGTGACCCCCCTCGGGAAATGGAGTACCGAAAATAGGAGCAGCTGTAAGAAGATGTCATAGACTTTTTTTCCGACGGTGATTTCTCCCTCCCTAATTAATCCCTGGAACCGTGGGGGGTGTCTTTCGGTGGGTGTTTAAGTCCCCTTCAAGGACTGCTAGAGTGACCCCCCTCGGGAAATGGAACACAGAAAATTGGAGCACCAGTACGAAGATGTCATAGACTTTTTTTCCGACGGTGATTTCTCCCTCCCTAATTAATCCCTGGAACCGTGGGGGATGTCTTTCGGTGGGTCTTTAAGTCCCCTTCAAGGACTGCTAGAGTGACCCCCCTCGGGAAATGGAACACCGAAAATAGGAACACCAGTACGAAGATGTTATAGACTTTTTTTCCGACGGTTATTTCTCCCCCCCTAATTAATCCCTGGAACCGTGGGGGGTGTCTTTCGGTGGGTCTTTAAGTCCCCTTCAAGGACTGCTAGAGTGACCCCCCTCGGGAAATGGAACACCGAAAATAGGAGCACCAGTACGAAGATGTCATAGACTTTTTTTCCGACGGTGATTTCTCCCTCCCTAATTAATCCCTGGAACCGTGGGGGGTGTCTTTCGGTGGGTCTTTAAGTCCCCTTCAAGGACTGCTAGAGTGACCCCCCTCGCGAAATGGAACACCGAAAATAGGAGCACCAGTACGAAGATGTCATAGACTTTTTTTCCGACGGTGATTTCTCCCTCCCTAATTAATCCCTGGAACCGTGGGGGGTGTCTTTCGGTGGGTCTTTAAGTCCCCTTCAAGGACTGCTAGAGTGACCCCCCTCGGGAAATGGAACACCGAAAATAGGAACACCAGTACGAAGATGTCATAGACTTTTTTTCCGACGGTGATTTCTCCCTCCCTAATTAATCCCTGGAACCGTGGGGGGTGTCTTTCGGTGGGTCTTTAAGTCCCCTTCAAGGACTGCTAGAGTGACCCCCCTCGGGAAATGGAACACCGAAAATAGGAGCAGCTGTACGAAGATGTCATAGACTTTTTTTCCGACGGTGATTTCTCCCTCCCTAATTAATCCCTGGAACCGTGGGGGGTGTCTTTCGGTGGGTCTTTAAGTCCCCTTCAAGGACTGCTAGAGTGACCCCCCTCGGGAAATGGAGCACCGAAAATAGGAGCAGCTGTAAGAAGATGTCATAGACTTTTTTTCCGACGGTGATTTCTCCCTCCCTAATTAATCCCTGGAACCGTGGGGGGTGTCTTTCGGTGGGTCTTTAAGTCCCCTTCAAGGACTGCTAGAGTGACCCCCCTCGGGAAATGGAACACCGAAAATAGGAGCACCAGTACGAAGATGTCATAGACTTTTTTTCCGACGGTGATTTCTCCCCCCCCTAATTAATCCCTGGAACCGTGGGGGGTGTCTTTCGGTGGGTCTTTAAGTCCCCTTCAAGGACTGCTAGAGTGACCCCCCTCGGGAAATGGAACACCGAAAATAGGAGAACCAGTACGAAGATGTCATAGACTTTTTTTCCGACGGTGATTTCTCCCTCCCTAATTAATCCCTGGAACCGTGGGGGGTGTCTTTCGGTGGGTCTTTAAGTCCCCTTCAAGGACTGCTAGAGTGACCCCCCTCGCGAAATGGAACACCGAAAATAGGAGCACCAGTACGAAGATGTCATAGACTTTTTTTCCGACGGTGATTTATCCCTCCCTAATTAATCCCTGGAACCGTGGGGGGTGTCTTTCGGTGGGTCTTTAAGTCCCCTTCAAGGACTGCTAGAGTGACCCCCCTCGGGAAATGGAACACCGAAAATAGGAGCAGCTGTACGAAGATGTCATAGACTTTTTTTCCGACGGTGATTTCTCCCTCCCTAATTAATCCCTGGAACCGTGGGGGGTGTCTTTCGGTGGGTCTTTAAGTCCCCTTCAAGGACTGCTAGAGTGACCCCCCTCGGGAAATGGAACACCGAAAATAGGAGCAGCTGTACGAAGATGTCATAGACTTTTTTTCCGACGGTGATTTCTCCCTCCCTAATTAATCCCTGGAACCGTGGGGGGTGTCTTTCGGTGGGTCTTTAAGTCCCCTTCAAGGACTGCTAGAGTGACCCCCCTCGGGAAATGGAACACCGAAAATAGGAGCACCAGTACGAAGATGTCATAGACTTTTTTTCCGACGGTGATTTCTCCCCCCCCTAATTAATCCCTGGAACCGTGGGGGGTGTCTTTCGGTGGGTCTTTAAGTCCCCTTCAAGGACTGCTAGAGTGACCCCCCTCGGGAAATGGAACACCGAAAATAGGAGCACCAGTACGAAGATGTCATAGACTTTTTTTCCGACGGTGATTTCTCCCTCCCTAATTATTCCCTGGAACCGTGGGGGGTGTCTTTCGGTGGGTCTTTAAGTCCCCTTCAAGGACTGCTAGAGTGACCCCCCTCGCGAAATGGAACACCGAAAATAGGAGCACCAGTACGAAGATGTCATAGACTTTTTTTCCGACGGTGATTTCTCCCTCCCTAATTAATCCCTGGAACCGTGGGGGGTGTCTTTCGGTGGGTCTTTAAGTCCCCTTCAAGGACTGCTAGAGTGCCCCCCTCGGGAAATGGAACACCGAAAATAGGAACACCAGTACGAAGATGTCATAGACTTTTTTTCCGACGGTTATTTCTCCCCCCCTAATTAATCCCTGGAACCGTGGGGGGTGTCTTTCGGTGGGTCTTTAAGTCCCCTTCAAGGACTGCTAGAGTGACCCCCCTCGGGAAATGGAACACCGAAAATAGGAGCACCAGTACGTAGATGTCATAGACTTTTTTTCCGACGGTGATTTCTCCCTCCCTAATTAATCCCTGGAACCGTGGGGGGTGTCTTTCGGTGGGTCTTTAAGTCCCCTTCAAGGACTGCTAGAGTGACCCCCCTCGGGAAATGGAACACAGAAAATAGGAGCACCAGTACGAAGATGTCATAGACTTTTATTCCGACGGTGATTTCTCCCTCCCTAATTAATCCCTGGAACCGTGGGGTTTGTCTTTCGGTGGGTCTTTAAGTCCCCTTCAAGGACTGCTAGAGTGACCCCCCTCGGGAAATGGAACACCGAAAATAGGAGCACCAGTACGAAGATGTCATAGACTTTTTTTCCGACGGTGATTTCTCCCTCCCTAATTAATCCCTGGAACCGTGGGGGGTGTCTTTCGGTGGGTCTTTAAGTCCCCTTCAAGGACTGCTAGAGTGACCCCCCTCGGGAAATGGAACACCGAAAATAGGAGCAGCTGTACGAAGATGTCATAGACTTTTTTTCCGACGGTGATTTCTCCCTCCCTAATTAATCCCTGGAACCGTGGGGGGTGTCTTTCGGTGGGTCTTTAAGTCCCCTTCAAGGACTGCTAGAGTGACCCCCCTCGGGAAATGGAACACCGAAAATAGGAGCAGCTGTACGAAGATGTCATAGACTTTTTTTACGACGGTTATTTCTCCCCCCCTAGTTAATCCCTGGAACCGTGGGGGGTGTCTTTCGGTGGGTCTTTAAGTCCCCTTCAAGGACTGCTAGAGTGACCCCCCTCGGGAAATGGAACACCGAAAATAGGAGCACCAGTACGAAGATGTCATAGACTTTTTTTCCGACGGTGATTTCTCCCTCCCTAATTAATCCCTGGAACCGTGGGGGGTGTCTTTCGGTGGGTCTTTAAGTCCCCTTCAAGGACTGCTAGAGTGACCCCCCTCGGGAAATGGAACACAGAAAATAGGAGCACCAGTACGAAGATGTCATAGACTTTTTTTCCGACGGTGATTTCTCCCTCCCTAATTAATCCCTGGAACCGTGGGGTTTGTCTTTCGGTGGGTCTTTAAGTCCCCTTCAAGGACTGCTAGAGTGACCCCCCTCGGGAAATGGAACACCGAAAATAGGAGCACCAGTACGAAGATGTCATAGACTTTTTTTCCGACGGTGATTTCTCCCTCCCTAATTAATCCCTGGAACCGTGGGGGGTGTCTTTCGGTGGGTCTTTAAGTCCCCTTCAAGGACTGCTAGAGTGACCCCCCTCGGGAAATGGAACACCGAAAATAGGAGCAGCTGTACGAAGATGTCATAGACTTTTTTTCCGACGGTGATTTCTCCCTCCCTAATTAATCCCTGGAACCGTGGGGGGTGTCTTTCGGTGGGTCTTTAAGTCCCCTTCAAGGACTGCTAGAGTGACCCCCCTCGGGAAATGGAACACCGAAAATAGGAGCAGCTGTACGAAGATGTCATAGACTTTTTTTCCGACGGTGATTTCTCCCTCCCTAATTAATCCCTGGAACCGTGGGGGGTGTCTTTCGGTGGGTCTTTAAGTCCCCTTCAAGGACTGCTAGAGTGACCCCCCTCGGGAAATGGAACACCGAAAATAGGAGCACCAGTACGAAGATGTCATAGACTTTTTTTCCGACGGTGATTTCTCCCTCCCTAATTAATCCCTGGAACCGTGGGGGGTGTCTTTCGGTGGGTCTTTAAGTCCCCTTCAAGGACTGCTAGAGTGACCCCCCTCGGGAAATGGAACACCGAAAATAGGAGCAGCTGTACGAAGATGTCATAGACTTTTTTTCCGACGGTGATTTCTCCCTCCCTAATTAATCCCTGGAACCGTGGGGGGTGTCTTTCGGTGGGTCTTTAAGTCCCCTTCAAGGACTGCTAGAGTGACCCCCCTCGGGAAATGGAGCACCGAAAATAGGAGCAGCTGTAAGAAGATGTCATAGACTTTTTTTCCGACGGTGATTTCTCCCTCCCTAATTAATCCCTGGAACCGTGGGGGGTGTCTTTCGGTGGGTCTTTAAGTCCCCTTCAAGGACTGCTAGAGTGACCCCCCTCGGGAAATGGAACACAGAAAATAGGAGCACCAGTACGAAGATGTCATAGACTTTTTTTCCGACGGTGATTTCTCCCTCCCTAATTAATCCCTGGAACCGTGGGGGGTGTCTTTCGGTGGGTCTTTAAGTCCCCTTCAAGGACTGCTAGAGTGACCCCCCTCGGGAAATGGAACACCGAAAATAGGAACACCAGTACGAAGATGTCATAGACTTTTTTTCCGACGGTTATTTCTCCCCCCCTAATTAATCCCTGGAACCGTGGGGGGTGTCTTTCGGTGGGTCTTTAAGTCCACTTCAAGGACTGCTAGAGTGACCCCCCTCGGGAAATGGAACACCGAAAATAGGAGCACCAGTACGAAGATGTCATAGACTTTTTTTCCGACGGTGATTTCTCCCTCCCTAATTAATCCCTGGAACCGTGGGGGGTGTCTTTCGGTGGGTCTTTAAGTCCCCTTCAAGGACTGCTAGAGTGACCCCCCTCGCGAAATGGAACACCGAAAATAGGAGCACCAGTACGAAGATGTCATAGACTTTTTTTCCGACGGTGATTTCTCCCTCCCTAATTAATCCCTGGAACCGTGGGGGGTGTCTTTCGGTGGGTCTTTAAGTCCCCTTCAAGGACTGCTAGAGTGACCCCCCTCGGGAAATGGAACACCGAAAATAGGAGCAGCTGTACGAAGATGTCATAGACTTTTTTTCCGACGGTGATTTCTCCCTCCCTAATTAATCCCTGGAACCGTGGGGGGTGTCTTTCGGTGGGTCTTTAAGTCCCCTTCAAGGACTGCTAGAGTGACCCCCCTCGGGAAATGGAACACCGAAAATAGGAGCACCAGTACGAAGATGTCATAGACTTTTTTTCCGACGGTGATTTCTCCCTCCCTAATTAATCCCTGGAACCGTGGGGGGTGTCTTTCGGTGGGTCTTTAAGTCCCCTTCAAGGACTGCTAGAGTGACCCCCCTCGGGAAATGGAACACCGAAAATAGGAGCAGCTGTACGAAGATGTCATAGACTTTTTTTCCGACGGTGATTTCTCCCTCCCTAATTAATCCCTGGAACCGTGGGGGGTGTCTTTCGGTGGGTCTTTAAGTCCCCTTCAAGGACTGCTAGAGTGACCCCCTCGGGAAATGGAGCACCGAAAATAGGAGCAGCTGTAAGAAGATGTCATAGACTTTTTTTCCGACGGTGATTTCTCCCTCCCTAATTAATCCCTGGAACCGTGGGGGGTGTCTTTCGGTGGGTCTTTAAGTCCCCTTCAAGGACTGCTAGAGTGACCCCCCTCGGGAAATGGAACACAGAAAATAGGAGCAGCTGTACGAAGATGTCATAGACTTTTTTTCCGACGGTGATTTCTCCCTCCCTAATTAATCCCTGGAACCGTGGGGGGTGTCTTTCGGTGGGTCTTTAAGTCCCCTTCAAGGACTGCTAGAGTGACCCCCCTCGGGAAATGGAACACCGAAAATAGGAGCAGCTGTACGAAGATGTCATAGACTTTTTTTCCGACGGTGATTTCTCCCTCCCTAATTAATCCCTGGAACCGTGGGGGGTGTCTTTCGGTGGGTCTTTAAGTCCCCTTCAAGGACTGCTAGAGTGACCCCCCTCGGGAAATGGAACACCGAAAATAGGAGCACCAGTACGAAGATGTCATAGACTTTTTTTCCGACGGTGATTTCTCCCCCCCCTAATTAATCCCTGGAACCGTGGGGGGTGTCTTTCGGTGGGTCTTTAAGTCCCCTTCAAGGACTGCTAGAGTGACCCCCCTCGGGAAATGGAACACCGAAAATAGGAGAACCAGTACGAAGATGTCATAGACTTTTTTTCCGACGGTGATTTCTCCCTCCCTAATTAATCCCTGGAACCGTGGGGGGTGTCTTTCGGTGGGTCTTTAAGTCCCCTTCAAGGACTGCTAGAGTGACCCCCCTCGCGAAATGGAACACCGAAAATAGGAGCACCAGTACGAAGATGTCATTGACTTTTTTTCCGACGGTGATTTCTCCCTCCCTAATTAATCCCTGGAACCGTGGGGGGTGTCTTTCGGTGGGTCTTTAAGTCCCCTTCAAGGACTGCTAGAGTGACCCCCCTCGGGAAATGGAACACCGAAAATAGGAGCAGCTGTACGAAGATGTCATAGACTTTTTTTCCGACGGTGATTTCTCCCTCCCTAATTAATCCCTGGAACCGTGGGGGGTGTCTTTCGGTGGGTCTTTAAGTCCCCTTCAAGGACTGCTAGAGTGACCCCCCTCGGGAAATGGAACACCGAAAATAGGAACACCAGTACGAAGATGTCATAGACTTTTTTTCCGACGGTGATTTCTCCCTCCCTAATTAATCCCTGGAACCGTGGGGGGTGTCTTTCGGTGGGTCTTTAAGTCCCCTTCAAGGACTGCTAGAGTGACCCCCCTCGGGAAATGGAACACCGAAAATAGGAGCAGCTGTACGAAGATGTCATAGACTTTTTTTCCGACGGTGATTTCTCCCTCCCTAATTAATCCCTGGAACCGTGGGGGGTGTCTTTCGGTGGGTCTTTAAGTCCCCTTCAAGGACTGCTAGAGTGACCCCCCTCGGGAAATGGAACACCGAAAATAGGAACACCAGTACGAAGATGTCATAGACTTTTTTTCCGACGGTTATTTCTCCCCCCCTAATTAATCCCTGGAACCGTGGGGGGTGTCTTTCGGTGGGTCTTTAAGTCCACTTCAAGGACTGCTAGAGTGACCCCCCTCGGGAAATGGAACACCGAAAATAGGAGCACCAGTACGAAGATGTCATAGACTTTTTTTCCGACGGTGATTTCTCCCTCCCTAATTAATCCCTGGAACCGTGGGGGGTGTCTTTCGGTGGGTCTTTAAGTCCCCTTCAAGGACTGCTAGAGTGACCCCCCTCGCGAAATGGAACACCGAAAATAGGAGCACCAGTACGAAGATGTCATAGACTTTTTTTCCGACGGTGATTTCTCCCTCCCTAATTAATCCCTGGAACCGTGGGGGGTGTCTTTCGGTGGGTCTTTAAGTCCCCTTCAAGGACTGCTAGAGTGACCCCCCTCGGGAAATGGAACACCGAAAATAGGAGCAGCTGTACGAAGATGTCATAGACTTTTTTTCCGACGGTGATTTCTCCCTCCCTAATTAATCCCTGGAACCGTGGGGGGTGTCTTTCGGTGGGTCTTTAAGTCCCCTTCAAGGACTGCTAGAGTGACCCCCCTCGGGAAATGGAACACCGAAAATAGGAGCACCAGTACGAAGATGTCATAGACTTTTTTTCCGACGGTGATTTCTCCCTCCCTAATTAATCCCTGGAACCGTGGGGGGTGTCTTTCGGTGGGTCTTTAAGTCCCCTTCAAGGACTGCTAGAGTGACCCCCCTCGGGAAATGGAACACCGAAAATAGGAGCAGCTGTACGAAGATGTCATAGACTTTTTTTCCGACGGTGATTTCTCCCTCCCTAATTAATCCCTGGAACCGTGGGGGGTGTCTTTCGGTGGGTCTTTAAGTCCCCTTCAAGGACTGCTAGAGTGACCCCCTCGGGAAATGGAGCACCGAAAATAGGAGCAGCTGTAAGAAGATGTCATAGACTTTTTTTCCGACGGTGATTTCTCCCTCCCTAATTAATCCCTGGAACCGTGGGGGGTGTCTTTCGGTGGGTCTTTAAGTCCCCTTCAAGGACTGCTAGAGTGACCCCCCTCGGGAAATGGAACACAGAAAATAGGAGCAGCTGTACGAAGATGTCATAGACTTTTTTTCCGACGGTGATTTCTCCCTCCCTAATTAATCCCTGGAACCGTGGGGGGTGTCTTTCGGTGGGTCTTTAAGTCCCCTTCAAGGACTGCTAGAGTGACCCCCCTCGGGAAATGGAACACCGAAAATAGGAGCAGCTGTACGAAGATGTCATAGACTTTTTTTCCGACGGTGATTTCTCCCTCCCTAATTAATCCCTGGAACCGTGGGGGGTGTCTTTCGGTGGGTCTTTAAGTCCCCTTCAAGGACTGCTAGAGTGACCCCCCTCGGGAAATGGAACACCGAAAATAGGAGCACCAGTACGAAGATGTCATAGACTTTTTTTCCGACGGTGATTTCTCCCCCCCCTAATTAATCCCTGGAACCGTGGGGGGTGTCTTTCGGTGGGTCTTTAAGTCCCCTTCAAGGACTGCTAGAGTGACCCCCCTCGGGAAATGGAACACCGAAAATAGGAGAACCAGTACGAAGATGTCATAGACTTTTTTTCCGACGGTGATTTCTCCCTCCCTAATTAATCCCTGGAACCGTGGGGGGTGTCTTTCGGTGGGTCTTTAAGTCCCCTTCAAGGACTGCTAGAGTGACCCCCCTCGCGAAATGGAACACCGAAAATAGGAGCACCAGTACGAAGATGTCATTGACTTTTTTTCCGACGGTGATTTCTCCCTCCCTAATTAATCCCTGGAACCGTGGGGGGTGTCTTTCGGTGGGTCTTTAAGTCCCCTTCAAGGACTGCTAGAGTGACCCCCCTCGGGAAATGGAACACCGAAAATAGGAGCAGCTGTACGAAGATGTCATAGACTTTTTTTCCGACGGTGATTTCTCCCTCCCTAATTAATCCCTGGAACCGTGGGGGGTGTCTTTCGGTGGGTCTTTAAGTCCCCTTCAAGGACTGCTAGAGTGACCCCCCTCGGGAAATGGAACACCGAAAATAGGAACACCAGTACGAAGATGTCATAGACTTTTTTTCCGACGGTGATTTCTCCCTCCCTAATTAATCCCTGGAACCGTGGGGGGTGTCTTTCGGTGGGTCTTTAAGTCCCCTTCAAGGACTGCTAGAGTGACCCCCCTCGGGAAATGGAACACCGAAAATAGGAGCACCAGTACGAAGATGTCATAGACTTTTTTTCCGACGGTGATTTCTCCCCCCCCTAATTAATCCCTGGAACCGTGGGGGGTGTCTTTCGGTGGGTCTTTAAGTCCCCTTCAAGGACTGCTAGAGTGACCCCCCTCGGGAAATGGAACACCGAAAATAGGAGCACCAGTACGAAGATGTCATAGACTTTTTTTCCGACGGTGATTTCTCCCTCCCTAATTATTCCTGGAACCGTGGGGGGTGTCTTTCGGTGGGTCTTTAAGTCCCCTTCAAGGACTGCTAGAGTGACCCCCCTCGCGAAATGGAACACCGAAAATAGGAGCACCAGTACGAAGATGTCATAGACTTTTTTTCCGACGGTGATTTCTCCCTCCCTAATTAATCCCTGGAACCGTGGGGGGTGTCTTTCGGTGGGTCTTTAAGTCCCCTTCAAGGACTGCTAGAGTGACCCCCCTCGGGAAATGGAACACCGAAAATAGGAACACCAGTACGAAGATGTCATAGACTTTTTTTCCGACGGTTATTTCTCCCCCCTAATTAATCCCTGGAACCGTGGGGGGTGTCTTTCGGTGGGTCTTTAAGTCCCCTTCAAGGACTGCTAGAGTGACCCCCCTCGGGAAATGGAACACCGAAAATAGGAGCACCAGTACGAAGATGTCATAGACTTTTTTTCCGACGGTGATTTCTCCCTCCCTAATTAATCCCTGGAACCGTGGGGGGTGTCTTTCGGTGGGTCTTTAAGTCCCCTTCAAGGACTGCTAGAGTGACCCCCCTCGGGAAATGGAACACAGAAAATAGGAGCACCAGTACGAAGATGTCATAGACTTTTTTTCCGACGGTGATTTCTCCCTCCCTAATTAATCCCTGGAACCGTGGGGTTTGTCTTTCGGTGGGTCTTTAAGTCCCCTTCAAGGACTGCTAGAGTGACCCCCCTCGGGAAATAAAACACCGAAAATAGGAGCACCACTACGAAGATGTCATAGACTTTTTTTCCGACGGTGATTTCTCCCTCCCTAATTAATCCCTGGAACCGTGGGGGGTGTCTTTCGGTGGGTCTTTAAGTCCCCTTCAAGGACTGCTAGAGTGACCCCCCTCGGGAAATGGAACACCGAAAATAGGAGCAGCTGTACGAAGATGTCATAGACTTTTTTTCCGACGGTGATTTCTCCCTCCCTAATTAATCCCTGGAACCGTGGGGGGTGTCTTTCGGTGGGTCTTTAAGTCCCCTTCAAGAACTGCTAGAGTGACCCCCCTCGGGAAATGGAACACCGAAAATAGGAGCAGCTGTACGAAGATGTCATAGACTTTTTTTACGACGGTTATTTCTCCCCCCCTAATTAATACCATGCCTCTTTTGTTCCAAGAAATTTTTCCTCTATTTGATGTACTTAAATTCAGTTTTGTTGTATTGATTTTTTCTAATTTTATATTGCCCCTTCTATTTTATATGGTATTTGTATCTTAGATTAACTTATTCCATATGTAGTCTGTGTTTTGTCATTGTTTTCCCATGTAATTGGATTTTGTGTCTGTTTGGGTGAAATAAATAAAATAAAAATAAAAATAAAATAAAAATCCCTGGAACCGTGGGGGGTGTCTTTCGGTGGGTCTTTAAGTCCCCTTCAAGGACTGCTAGAGTGACCCCCCTCGGGAAATGGAACACCGAAAATAGGAGCACCAGTACGAAGATGTCATAGACTTTTTTTCCGACGGTGATTTCTCCCTCCCTAATTAATCCCTGGAACCGTGGGGGGTGTCTTTCGGTGGGTCTTTAAGTCCCCTTCAAGGACTGCTAGAGTGACCCCCTCGGGAAATGGAACACAGAAAATAGGAGCACCAGTACGAAGATGTCATAGACTTTTTTTCCGACTGTGATTTCTCCCTCCCTAATTAATCCCTGGAACCGTGGGGTTTGTCTTTCGGTGGGTCTTTAAGTCCCCTTCAAGGACTGCTAGAGTGACCCCCCTCGGGAAATGGAACACCGAAAATAGGAGCACCAGTACGAAGATGTCATAGACTTTTTTTCCGACGGTGATTTCTCCCTCCCTAATTAATCCCTGGAACCGTGGGGGGTGTCTTTCGGTGGGTCTTTAAGTCCCCTTCAAGGACTGCTAGAGTGACCCCCCTCGGGAAATGGAACACCGAAAATAGGAGCAGCTGTACGAAGATGTCATAGACTTTTTTTCCGACGGTGATTTCTCCCTCCCTAATTAATCCCTGGAACCGTGGGGGGTGTCTTTCGGTGGGTCTTTAAGTCCCCTTCAAGGACTGCTAGAGTGACCCCCCTCGGGAAATGGAACACCGAAAATAGGAGCAGCTGTACGAAGATGTCATAGACTTTTTTTCCGACGGTGATTTCTCCCTCCCTAATTAATCCCTGGAACCGTGGGGGGTGTCTTTCGGTGGGTCTTTAAGTCCCCTTCAAGGACTGCTAGAGTGACCCCCCTCGGGAAATGGAACACCGAAAATAGGAGCACCAGTACGAAGATGTCATAGACTTTTTTTCCGACGGTGATTTCTCCCTCCCTAATTAATCCCTGGAACCGTGGGGGGTGTCTTTCGGTGGGTCTTTAAGTCCCCTTCAAGGACTGCTAGAGTGACCCCCCTCGGGAAATGGAACACCGAAAATAGGAGCATCTGTACGAAGATGTCATAGACTTTTTTTCCGACGGTGATTTCTCCCTCCCTAATTAATCCCTGGAACCGTGGGGGGTGTCTTTCGGTGGGTCTTTAAGTCCCCTTCAAGGACTGCTAGAGTGACCCCCCTCGGGAAATGGAGCACCGAAAATAGGAGCAGCTGTAAGAAGATGTCATAGACTTTTTTTCCGACGGTGATTTCTCCCTCCCTAATTAATCCCTGGAACCGTGGGGGGTGTCTTTCGGTGGGTGTTTAAGTCCCCTTCAAGGACTGCTAGAGTGACCCCCCTCGGGAAATGGAACACAGAAAATAGGAGCACCAGTACGAAGATGTCATAGACTTTTTTTCCGACGGTGATTTCTCCCTCCCTAATTAATCCCTGGAACCGTGGGGGGTGTCTTTCGGTGGGTCTTTAAGTCCCCTTCAAGGACTGCTAGAGTGATCCCCCTCGGGAAATGGAACACCGAAAATAGGAGCACCAGTACGAAGATGTCATAGACTTTTTTTCCGACGGTGATTTCTCCCTCCCTAATTAATCCCTGGAACCGTGGGGGGTGTCTTTCGGTGGGTCTTTAAGTCCCCTTCAAGGACTGCTAGAGTGACCCCCCTCGCGAAATGGAACACCGAAAATAGGAGCACCAGTACGAAGATGTCATAGACTTTTTTCCGACGGTGATTTCTCCCTCCCTAATTAATCCCTGGAACCGTGGGGGGTGTCTTTCGGTGGGTCTTTAAGTCCCCTTCAAGGACTGCTAGAGTGACCCCCCTCGGGAAATGGAACACCGAAAATAGGAACACCAGTACGAAGATGTCATAGACTTTTTTTCCGACGGTGATTTCTCCCTCCCTAATTAATCCCTGGAACCGTGGGGGGTGTCTTTCGGTGGGTCTTTAAGTCCCCTTCAAGGACTGCTAGAGTGACCCCCCTCGGGAAATGGAACACCGAAAATAGGAGCAGCTGTACGAAGATGTCATAGACTTTTTTTCCGACGGTGATTTCTCCCTCCCTAATTAATCCCTGGAACCGTGGGGGGTGTCTTTCGGTGGGTCTTTAAGTCCCCTTCAAGGACTGCTAGAGTGACCCCCCTCGGGAAATGGAACACCGAAAATAGGAGCAGCTGTACGAAGATGTCATAGACTTTTTTTCCGACGGTGATTTCTCCCTCCCTAATTAATCCCTGGAACCGTGGGGGGTGTCTTTCGGTGGGTCTTTAAGTCCCCTTCAAGGACTGCTAGAGTGACCCCCCTCGGGAAATGGAACACCGAAAATAGGAGCACCAGTACGAAGATGTCATAGACTTTTTTTCCGACGGTGATTTCTCCCTCCCTAATTAATCCCTGGAACCGTGGGGGGTGTCTTTCGGTGGGTCTTTAAGTCCCCTTCAAGGACTGCTAGAGTGACCCCCCTCGGGAAATGGAACACAGAAAATAGGAGCACCAGTACGAAGATGTCATAGACTTTTTTTCCGACGGTGATTTCTCCCTCCCTAATTAATCCCTGGAACCGTGGGGTTTGTCTTTCGGTGGGTCTTTAAGTCCCCTTCAAGGACTGCTAGAGTGACCCCCCCTCGGGAAATGGAACACCGAAAATAGGAGCACCAGTACGAAGATGTCATAGACTTTTTTTCCGACGGTGATTTCTCCCTCCCTAATTAATCCCTGGAACCGTGGGGGGTGTCTTTCGGTGGGTCTTTAAGTCCCCTTCAAGGACTGCTAGAGTGACCCCCCTCGGGAAATGGAACACCGAAAATAGGAGCAGCTGTACGAAGATGTCATAGACTTTTTTTCCGACGGTGATTTCTCCCTCCCTAATTAATCCCTGGAACCGTGGGGGGTGTCTTTCGGTGGGTCTTTAAGTCCCCTTCAAGGACTACTAGAGTGACCCCCCTCGGGAAATGGAACACCGAAAATAGGAGCAGCTGTACGAAGATGTCATAGACTTTTTTTACGACGGTTATTTCTCATCCCCCTAATTAATCCCTGGAACCGTGGGGGGTGTCTTTCGGTGGGTCTTTAAGTCCCCTTCAAGGACTGCTAGAGTGACCCCCCTCGGGAAATGGAACACCGAAAATAGGAGCACCAGTACGAAGATGTCATAGACTTTTTTTCCGACGGTGATTTCTCCCTCCCTAATTAATCCCTGGAACCGTGGGGGGTGTCTTTCGGTGGGTCTTTAAGTCCCCTTCAAGGACTGCTAGAGTGACCCCCCTCGGGAAATGGAACACAGAAAATAGGAGCACCAGTACGAAGATGTCATAGACTTTTTTTCCGACGGTGATTTCTCCCTCCCTAATTAATCCCTGGAACCGTGGGGTTTGTCTTTCGGTGGGTCTTTAAGTCCCCTTCAAGGACTGCTAGAGTGACCCCCCTCGGGAAATGGAACACCGAAAATAGGAGCACCAGTACGAAGATGTCATAGACTTTTTTTCCGACGGTGATTTCTCCCTCCCTAATTAATCCCTGGAACCGTGGGGGGTGTCTTTCGGTGGGTCTTTAAGTCCCCTTCAAGGACTGCTAGAGTGACCCCCCTCGGGAAATGGAACACCGAAAATAGGAGCAGCTGTACGAAGATGTCATAGACTTTTTTTCCGACGGTGATTTCTCCCTCCCTAATTAATCCCTGGAACCGTGGGGGGTGTCTTTCGGTGGGTCTTTAAGTCCCCTTCAAGGACTGCTAGAGTGACCCCCCTCGGGAAATGGAACACCGAAAATAGGAGCAGCTGTACGAAGATGTCATAGACTTTTTTTCCGACGGTGATTTCTCCCTCCCTAATTAATCCCTGGAACCGTGGGGGGTGTCTTTCGGTGGGTCTTTAAGTCCCCTTCAAGGACTGCTAGAGTGACCCCCCTCGGGAAATGGAACACCGAAAATAGGAGCACCAGAACGAAGATGTCATAGACTTTTTTTCCGACGGTGATTTCTCCCTCCCTAATTAATCCCTGGAACCGTGGGGGGTGTCTTTCGGTGGGTCTTTAAGTCCCCTTCAAGGACTGCTAGAGTGACCCCCCTCGGGAAATGGAACACCGAAAATAGGAGCAGCTGTACGAAGATGTCATAGACTTTTTTTCCGACGGTGATTTCTCCCTCCCTAATTAATCCCTGGAACCGTGGGGGGTGTCTTTCGGTGGGTCTTTAAGTCCCCTTCAAGGACTGCTAGAGTGACCCCCCTCGGGAAATGGAGCACCGAAAATAGGAGCAGCTGTAAGAAGATGTCATAGACTTTTTTTCCGACGGTGATTTCTCCCTCCCTAATTAATCCCTGGAACCGTGGGGGGTGTCTTTCGGTGGGTGTTTAAGTCCCCTTCAAGGACTGCTAGAGTGACCCCCCTCGGGAAATGGAACACAGAAAATAGGAGCACCAGTACGAAGATGTCATAGACTTTTTTTCCGACGGTGATTTCTCCCTCCCTAATTAATCCCTGGAACCGTGGGGGGTGTCTTTCGGTGGGTCTTTAAGTCCCCTTCAAGGACTGCTAGAGTGACCCCCCTCGGGAAATGGAACACCGAAAATAGGAACACCAGTACGAAGATGTCATAGACTTTTTTTCCGACGGTTATTTCTCCCCCCCTAATTAATCCCTGGAACCGTGGGGGGTGTCTTTCGGTGGGTCTTTAAGTCCCCTTCAAGGACTGCTAAAGTGATCCCCCTCGGGAAATGGAACACCGAAAATAGGAGCACCAGTACGAAGATGTCATAGACTTTTTTTCCGACGGTGATTTCTCCCTCCCTAATTAATCCCTGGAACCGTGGGGGGTGTCTTTCGGTGGGTCTTTAAGTCCCCTTCAAGGACTGCTAGAGTGACCCCCCTCGCGAAATGGAACACCGAAAATAGGAGCACCAGTACGAAGATGTCATAGACTTTTTTTCCGACGGTGATTTCTCCCTCCCTAATTAATCCCTGGAACCGTGGGGGGTGTCTTTCGGTGGGTCTTTAAGTCCCCTTCAAGGACTGCTAGAGTGACCCCCCTCGGGAAATGGAACACCGAAAATAGGAACACCAGTACGAAGATGTCATAGACTTTTTTTCCGACGGTGATTTCTCCCTCCCTAATTAATCCCTGGAACCGTGGGGGGTGTCTTTCGGTGGGTCTTTAAGTCCCCTTCAAGGACTGCTAGAGTGACCCCCCTCGGGAAATGGAACACCGAAAATAGGAGCAGCTGTACGAAGATGTCATAGACTTTTTTTCCGACGGTGATTTCTCCCTCCCTAATTAATCCCTGGAACCGTGGGGGGTGTCTTTCGGTGGGTCTTTAAGTCCCCTTCAAGGACTGCTAGAGTGACCCCCCTCGGGAAATGGAACACCGAAAATAGGAGCAGCTGTACGAAGTTGTCATAGACTTTTTTTCCGACGGTGATTTCTCCCTCCCTAATTAATCCCTGGAACCGTGGGGGGTGTCTTTCGGTGGGTCTTTAAGTCCCCTTCCAGGACTGCTAGAGTGACCCCCCTCGGGAAATGGAGCACCGAAAATAGGAGCAGCTGTAAGAAGATGTCATAGACTTTTTTTCTGACGGTGATTTCTCCCTCCCTAATTAATCCCTGGAACCGTGGGGGGTGTCTTTCGGTGGGTCTTTAAGTCCCCTTCAAGGACTGCTAGAGTGACCCCCCTCGGGAAATGGAACACCGAAAATAGGAGCACCAGTACGAAGATGTCATAGACTTTTTTTCCGACGGTGATTTCTCCCCCCCCTAATTAATCCCTGGAACCGTGGGGGGTGTCTTTCGGTGGGTCTTTAAGTCCCCTTCAAGGACTGCTAGAGTGACCCCCCTCGGGAAATGGAACACCGAAAATAGGAGAACCAGTACGAAGATGTCATAGACTTTTTTTCCGACGGTGATTTCTTCCTCCCTAATTAATCCCTGGAACCGTGGGGGGTGTCTTTCGGTGGGTCTTTAAGTCCCCTTCAAGGACTGCTAGAGTGACCCCCCTCGCGAAATGGAACACCGAAAATAGGAGCACCAGTACGAAGATGTCATAGACTTTTTTTCCGACGGGGATTTCTCCCTCCCTAATTAATCCCTGGAACCGTGGGGGGTGTCTTTCGGTGGGTCTTTAAGTCCCCTTCAAGGACTGCTAGAGTGACCCCCCTCGGGAAATGGAACACCGAAAATAGGAGCAGCTGTACGAAGATGTCATAGACTTTTTTTCCGACGGTGATTTCTCCCTCCCTAATTAATCCCTGGAACCGTGGGGGGTGTCTTTCGGTGGGTCTTTAAGTCCCCTTCAAGGACTGCTAGAGTGACCCCCCTCGGGAAATGGAACACCGAAAATAGGAGCAGCTGTACGAAGATGTCATAGACTTTTTTTCCGACGGTGATTTCTCCCTCCCTAATTAATCCCTGGAACCGTGGGGGGTGTCTTTCGGTGGGTCTTTAAGTCCCCTTCAAGGACTGCTAGAGTGACCCCCCTCGGGAAATGGAACACCGAAAATAGGAGCACCAGTACGAAGATGTCATAGACTTTTTTTCCGACTGTGATTTCTCCCCCCCCTAATTAATCCCTGGAACCGTGGGGGGTGTCTTTCGGTGGGTCTTTAAGTCCCCTTCAAGGACTGCTAGAGTGACCCCCCTCGGGAAATGGAACACCGAAAATAGGAGCACCAGTACGAAGATGTCATAGACTTTTTTTCCGACGGTGATTTCTCCCTCCCTAATTAATCCCTGGAACCGTGGGGGGTGTCTTTCGGTGGGTCTTTAAGTCCCCTTCAAGGACTGCTAGAGTGACCCCCCTCGCGAAATGGAACACCGAAAATAGGAGCACCAGTACGAAGATGTCATAGACTTTTTTTCCGACGGTGATTTCTCCCTCCCTAATTAATCCCTGGAACCGTGGGGGGTGTCTTTCGGTGGGTCTTTAAGTCCCCTTCAAGGACTGCTAGAGTGACCCCCCTCGGGAAATGGAACACCGAAAATAGGAACACCAGTACGAAGATGTCATAGACTTTTTTTCCGACGGTTATTTCTCCCCCCCTAATTAATCCCTGGAACCGTGGGGGGTGTCTTTCGGTGGGTCTTTAAGTCCCCTTCAAGGACTGCTAGAGTGACCCCCCTCGGGAAATGGAACACCGAAAATAGGAGCACCAGTACGTAGATGTCATAGACTTTTTTTCCGACGGTGATTTCTCCCTCCCTAATTAATCCCTGGAACCGTGGGGGGTGTCTTTCGGTGGGTCTTTAAGTCCCCTTCAAGGACTGCTAGAGTGACCCCCCTCGGGAAATGGAACACAGAAAATAGGAGCACCAGTACGAAGATGTCATAGACTTTTTTTCCGACGGTGATTTCTCCCTCCCTAATTAATCCCTGGAACCGTGGGGTTTGTCTTTCGGTGGGTCTTTAAGTCCCCTTCAAGGACTGCTAGAGTGACCCCCCTCGGGAAATGGAACACCGAAAATAGGAGCACCAGTACGAAGATGTCATAGACTTTTTTTCCGACGGTGATTTCTCCCTCCCTAATTAATCCCTGGAACCGTGGGGGGTGTCTTTCGGTGGGTCTTTAAGTCCCCTTCAAGGACTGCTAGAGTGACCCCCCTCGGGAAATGGAACACCGAAAATAGGAGCAGCTGTACGAAGATGTCATAGACATTTTTTCCGACGGTGATTTCTCCCTCCCTAATTAATCCCTGGAACCGTGGGGGGTGTCTTTCGGTGGGTCTTTAAGTCCCCTTCAAGGACTGCTAGAGTGACCCCCCTCGGGAAATGGAACACCGAAAATAGGAGCAGCTGTACGAAGATGTCATAGACTTTTTTTACGACGGTTATTTCTCCCCCCCTAATTAATCCCTGGAACCGTGGGGGGTGTCTTTCGGTGGGTCTTTAAGTCCCCTTCAAGGACTGCTAGAGTGACCCCCCTCGGGAAATGGAACACCGAAAATAGGAGCACCAGTACGAAGATGTCATAGACTTTTTTTCCGACGGTGATTTCTCCCTCCCTAATTAATCCCTGGAACCGTGGGGGGTGTCTTTCGGTGGGTCTTTAAGTCCCCTTCAAGGACTGCTAGAGTGACCCCCCTCGGGAAATGGAACACAGAAAATAGGAGCACCAGTACGAAGATGTCATAGACTTTTTTTCCGACGGTGATTTCTCCCTCCCTAATTAATCCCTGGAACCGTGGGGGGTGTCTTTCGGTGGGTCTTTAAGTCCCCTTCAAGGACTGCTAGAGTGACCCCCCTCGGGAAATGGAACACCGAAAATAGGAGCACCAGTACGAAGATGTCATAGACTTTTTTTCCGACGGTGATTTCTCCCTCCCTAATTAATCCCTGGAACCGTGGGGGGTGTCTTTCGGTGGGTCTTTAAGTCCCCTTCAAGGACTGCTAGAGTGACCCCCCTCGCGAAATGGAACACCGAAAATAGGAGCACCAGTACGAAGATGTCATAGACTTTTTTTCCGACGGTGATTTCTCCCTCCCTAATTAATCCCTGGAACCGTGGGGGGTGTCTTTCGGTGGGTCTTTAAGTCCCCTTCAAGGACTGCTAGAGTGACCCCCCTCGGGAAATGGAACACCGAAAATAGGAACACCAGTACGAAGATGTCATAGACTTTTTTTCCGACGGTTATTTCTCCCCCCCTAATTAATCCCTGGAACCGTGGGGGGTGTCTTTCGGTGGGTCTTTAAGTCCCCTTCAAGGACTGCTAGAGTGACCCCCCTCGGGAAATGGAACACCGAAAATAGGAGCACCAGTACGTAGATGTCATAGACTTTTTTTCCGACGGTGATTTCTCCCTCCCTAATTAATCCCTGGAACCGTGGGGGGTGTCTTTCGGTGGGTCTTTAAGTCCCCTTCAAGGACTGCTAGAGTGACCCCCCTCGGAAAATGGAACACAGAAAATAGGAGCACCAGTACGAAGATGTCATAGACTTTTTTTCCGACGGTGATTTCTCCCTCCCTAATTAATCCCTGGAACCGTGGGGTTTGTCTTTCGGTGGGTCTTTAAGTCCCCTTCAAGGACTGCTAGAGTGACCCCCCTCGGGAAATGGAACACCGAAAATAGGAGCACCAGTACGAAGATGTCATAGACTTTTTTTCCGACGGTGATTTCTCCCTCCCTAATTAATCCCTGGAACCGTGGGGGGTGTCTTTCGGTGGGTCTTTAAGTCCCCTTCAAGGACTGCTAGAGTGACCCCCCTCGGGAAATGGAACACCGAAAATAGGAGCAGCTGTACGAAGATGTCATAGACATTTTTTCCGACGGTGATTTCTCCCTCCCTAATTAATCCCTGGAACCGTGGGGGGTGTCTTTCGGTGGGTCTTTAAGTCCCCTTCAAGGACTGCTAGAGTGACCCCCCTCGGGAAATGGAACACCGAAAATAGGAGCAGCTGTACGAAGATGTCATAGACTTTTTTTACGACGGTTATTTCTCCCCCCCTAATTAATCCCTGGAACCGTGGGGGGTGTCTTTCGGTGGGTCTTTAAGTCCCCTTCAAGGACTGCTAGAGTGACCCCCCTCGGGAAATGGAACACCGAAAATAGGAGCACCAGTACGAAGATGTCATAGACTTTTTTTCCGACGGTGATTTCTCCCTCCCTAATTAATCCCTGGAACCGTGGGGGGTGTCTTTCGGTGGGTCTTTAAGTCCCCTTCAAGGACTTCTAGAGTGACCCCCCTCGGGAAATGGAACACAGAAAATAGGAGCACCAGTACGAAGATGTCATAGACTTTTTTTCCGACGGTGATTTCTCCCTCCCTAATTAATCCCTGGAACCGTGGGGGGTGTCTTTCGGTGGGTCTTTAAGTCCCCTTCAAGGACTGCTAGAGTGACCCCCCTCGGGAAATGGAACACCGAAAATAGGAGCACCAGTACGAAGATGTCATAGACTTTTTTTCCGACGGTGATTTCTCCCTCCCTAATTAATCCCTGGAACCGTGGGGGGTGTCTTTCGGTGGGTCTTTAAGTCCCCTTCAAGGACTGCTAGAGTGACCCCCCTCGGGAAATGGAACACCGAAAATAGGAGCAGCTGTACGAAGATGTCATAGACTTTTTTTCCGACGGTGATTTCTCCCTCCCTAATTAATCCCTGAAACCGTGCGGGGTGTCTTTCGGTGGGTCTTTAAGTCCCCTTCAAGGACTGCTAGAGTGACCCCCCTCGGGAAATGGAGCACCGAAAATAGGAGCAGCTGTAAGAAGATGTCATAGACTTTTTTTCCGACGGTGATTTCTCCCTCCCTAATTAATCCCTGGAACCGTGGGGGGTGTCTTTCGGTGGGTGTTTAAGTCCCCTTCAAGGACTGCTAGAGTGACCCCCCTCGGGAAATGGAACACAGAAAATAGGAGCACCAGTACGAAGATGTCATAGACTTTTTTTCCGACGGTGATTTCTCCCTCCCTAATTAATCCCTGGAACCGTGGGGGGTGTCTTTCGGTGGGTCTTTAAGTCCCCTTCAAGGACTGCTAGAGTGACCCCCCTCGGGAAATGGAACACCGAAAATAGGAACACCAGTACGAAGATGTCATAGACTTTTTTTCCGACGGTTATTTCTCCCCCCCTAATTAATCCCTGGAACCGTGGGGGGTGTCTTTCGGTGGGTCTTTAAGTCCCCTTCAAGGACTGCTAGAGTGATCCCCCTCGGGAAATGGAACACCGAAAATAGGAGCACCAGTACGAAGATGTCATAGACTTTTTTTCCGACGGTGATTTCTCCCTCCCTAATTAATCCCTGGAACCGTGGGGGGTGTCTTTCGGTATGTCTTTAAGTCCCCTTCAAGGACTGCTAGAGTGACCCCCCTCGCGAAATGGAACACCGAAAATAGGAGCACCAGTACGAAGATGTCATAGACTTTTTTTCCGACGGTGATTTCTCCCTCCCTAATTAATCCCTGGAACCGTGGGGGGTGTCTTTCGGTGGGTCTTTAAGTCCCCTTCAAGGACTGCTAGAGTGACCCCCCTCGGGAAATGGAACACCGAAAATAGGAACACCAGTACGAAGATGTCATAGACTTTTTTTTCCGACGGTGATTTCTCCCTCCCTAATTAATCCCTGGAACCGTGGGGGGTGTCTTTCGGTGGGTCTTTAAGTCCCCTTCAAGGACTGCTAGAGTGACCCCCCTCGGGAAATGGAACACCGAAAATAGGAGCAGCTGTACGAAGATGTCATAGACTTTTTTTCCGACGGTGATTTCTCCCTCCCTAATTAATCCCTGGAACCGTGGGGGGTGTCTTTCGGTGGGTCTTTAAGTCCCCTTCAAGGACTGCTAGAGTGACCCCCCTCGGGAAATGGAACACCGAAAATAGGAGCAGCTGTACGAAGATGTCATAGACTTTTTTTCCGACGGTGATTTCTCCCCCCCTAATTAATCCCTGGAACCGTGGGGGGTGTCTTTCGGTGGGTCTTTAAGTCCCCTTCAAGGACTGCTAGAGTGACCCCCCTCGGGAAATGGAACACCGAAAATAGGAGAACCAGTACGAAGATGTCATAGACTTTTTTTCCGACGGTGATTTCTCCCTCCCTAATTAATCCCTGGAACCGTGGGGGGTGTCTTTCGGTGGGTCTTTAAGTCCCCTTCAAGGACTGCTAGAGTGACCCCCCTCGCGAAATGGAACACCGAAAATAGGAGCACCAGTACGAAGATGTCATAGACTTTTTTTCCGACGGGGATTTCTCCCTCCCTAATTAATCCCTGGAACCGTGGGGGGTGTCTTTCGGTGGGTCTTTAAGTCCCCTTCAAGGACTGCTAGAGTGACCCCCCTCGGGAAATGGAACACCGAAAATAGGAGCAGCTGTACGAAGATGTCATAGACTTTTTTTCCGACGGTGATTTCTCCCTCCCTAATTAATCCCTGGAACCGTGGGGGGTGTCTTTCGGTGGGTCTTTAAGTCCCCTTCAAGGGCTGCTAGAGTGACCCCCCTCGGGAAATGGAACACCGAAAATAGGAGCAGCTGTACGAAGATGTGATAGACTTTTTTTCCGACTGTGATTTCTCCCTCCCTAATTAATCCCTGGAACCGTGGGGGGTGTCTTTCGGTGGGTCTTTAAGTCCCCTTCAAGGACTGCTAGAGTGACCCCCCTCGGGAAATGGAACACCGAAAATAGGAGCACCAGTACGAAGATGTCATAGACTTTTTTTCCGACGGTGATTTCTCCCCCCCCTAATTAATCCCTGGAACCGTGGGGGGTGTCTTTCGGTGGGTCTTTAAGTCCCCTTCAAGGACTGCTAGAGTGACCCCCCTCGGGAAATGGAACACCGAAAATAGGAGCACCAGTACGAAGATGTCATAGACTTTTTTTCCGACGGTGATTTCTCCCTCCCTAATTAATCCCTGGAACCGTGGGGGGTGTCTTTCGGTGGGTCTTTAAGTCCCCTTCAAGGACTGCTAGAGTGACCCCCCTCGCGAAATGGAACACCGAAAATAGGAGCACCAGTACGAAGATGTCATAGACTTTTTTTCCGACGGTGATTTCTCCCTCCCTAATTAATCCCTGGAACCGTGGGGGGTGTCTTTCGGTGGGTCTTTAAGTCCCCTTCAAGGACTGCTAGAGTGACCCCCCTCGGGAAATGGAACACCGAAAATAGGAACACCAGTACGAAGATGTCATAGACTTTTTTTCCGACGGTTATTTCTCCCCCCCTAATTAATCCCTGGAACCGTGGGGGGTGTCTTTCGGTGGGTCTTTAAGTCCCCTTCAAGGACTGCTAGAGTGACCCCCCTCGGGAAATGGAACACCGAAAATAGGAGCACCAGTACGTAGATGTCATAGACTTTTTTTCCGACGGTGATTTCTCCCTCCCTAATTAATCCCTGGAACCGTGGGGGGTGTCTTTCGGTGGGTCTTTAAGTCCCCTTCAAGGACTGCTAGAGTGACCCCCCTCGGGAAATGGAACACAGAAAATAGGAGCACCAGTACGAAGATGTCATAGACTTTTTTTCCGACGGTGATTTCTCCCTCCCTAATTAATCCCTGGAACCGTGGGGTTTGTCTTTCGGTGGGTCTTTAAGTCCCCTTCAAGGACTGCTAGAGTGACCCCCCTCGGGAAATGTAACACCGAAAATAGGAGCACCAGTACGAAGATGTCATAGACTTTTTTTCCGACGGTGATTTCTCCCTCCCTAATTAATCCCTGGAACCGTGGGGGGTGTCTTTCGGTGGGTCTTTAAGTCCCCTTCAAGGACTGCTAGAGTGACCCCCCTCGGGAAATGGAACACCGAAAATAGGAGCAGCTGTACGAAGATGTCATAGACTTTTTTTCCGACGGTGATTTCTCCCTCCCTAATTAATCCCTGGAACCGTGGGGGGTGTCTTTCGGTGGGTCTTTAAGTCCCCTTCAAGGACTGCTAGAGTGACCCCCCTCGGGAAATGGAACACCGAAAATAGGAGCAGCTGTACGAAGATGTCATAGACTTTTTTTACGACGGTTATTTCTCCCCCCCTAATTAATCCCTGGAACCGTGGGGGGTGTCTTTCGGTGAGTCTTTAAGTCCCCTTCAAGGACTGCTAGAGTGACCCCCCTCGGGAAATGGAACACCGAAAATAGGAGCACCAGTACGAAGATGTCATAGACTTTTTTTCCGACGGTGATTTCTCCCTCCCTAATTAATCCCTGGAACCGTGGGGGGTGTCTTTCGGTGGGTCTTTAAGTCCCCTTCAAGGACTGCTAGAGTGACCCCCCTCGGGAAATGGAACACAGAAAATAGGAGCACCAGTACGAAGATGTCATAGACTTTTTTTCCGACGGTGATTTCTCCCTCCCTAATTAATCCCTGGAACCGTGGGGTTTGTCTTTCGGTGGGTCTTTAAGTCCCCTTCAAGGACTGCTAGAGTGACCCCCCTCGGGAAATGGAACACCGAAAATAGGAGCACCAGTACGAAGATGTCATAGACTTTTTTTCCGACGGTGATTTCTCCCTCCCTAATTAATCCCTGGAACCGTGGGGGGTGTCTTTCGGTGGGTCTTTAAGTCCCATTCAAGGACTGCTAGAGTGACCCCCCTCGGGAAATGGAACACCGAAAATAGGAGCAGCTGTACGAAGATGTCATAGGCTTTTTTTCCGACGGTGATTTCTCCCTCCCTAATTAATCCCTGGAACCGTGGGGGGTGTCTTTCGGTGGGTCTTTAAGTCCCCTTCAAGGACTGCTAGAGTGACCCCCCTCGGGAAATGGAACACCGAAAATAGGAGCAGCTGTACGAAGATGTCATAGACTTTTTTTCCGACGGTGATTTCTCCCTCCCTAATTAATCCCTGGAACCGTGGGGGGTGTCTTTATTTGGGTCTTTAAGTCCCCTTCAAGGACTGCTAGAGTGACCCCCCTCGGGAAATGGAACACCGAAAATAGGAGCACCAGTACGAAGATGTCATAGACTTTTTTTCCGACGGTGATTTCTCCCTCCCTAATTAATCCCTGGAACCGTGGGGGGTGTCTTTCGGTGGGTCTTTAAGTCCCCTTCAAGGACTGCTAGAGTGACCCCCCTCGGGAAATGGAACACCGAAAATAGGAACACCAGTACGAAGATGTCATAGACTTTTTTTTCCGACGGTGATTTCTCCCTCCCTAATTAATCCCTGGAACCGTGGGGGGTGTCTTTCGGTGGGTCTTTAAGTCCCCTTCAAGGACTGCTAGAGTGACCCCCCTCGGGAAATGGAACACCGAAAATAGGAGCAGCTGTACGAAGATGTCATAGACTTTTTTTCCGACGGTGATTTCTCCCTCCCTAATTAATCCCTGGAACCGTGGGGGGTGTCTTTCGGTGGGTCTTTAAGTCCCCTTCAAGGACTGCTAGAGTGACCCCCCTCGGGAAATGGAACACCGAAAATAGGAGCAGCTGTACGAAGATGTCATAGACTTTTTTTCCGACGGTGATTTCTCCCCCCCCTAATTAATCCCTGGAACCGTGGGGGGTGTCTTTCGGTGGGTCTTTAAGTCCCCTTCAAGGACTGCTAGAGTGACCCCCCTCGGGAAATGGAACACCGAAAATAGGAGAACCAGTACGAAGATGTCATAGACTTTTTTTCCGACGTTGATTTCTCCCTCCCTAATTAATCCCTGGAACCGTGGGGGGTGTCTTTCGGTGGGTCTTTAAGTCCCCTTCAAGGACTGCTAGAGTGACCCCCCTCGCGAAATGGAACACCGAAAATAGGAGCACCAGTACGAAGATGTCATAGACTTTTTTTCCGACGGGGATTTCTCCCTCCCTAATTAATCCCTGGAACCGTGGGGGGTGTCTTTCGGTGGGTCTTTAAGTCCCCTTCAAGGACTGCTAGAGTGACCCCCCTCGGGAAATGGAACACCGAAAATAGGAGCAGCTGTACGAAGATGTCATAGACTTTTTTTCCGACGGTGATTTCTCCCTCCCTAATTAATCCCTGGAACCGTGGGGGGTGTCTTTCGGTGGGTCTTTAAGTCCCCTTCAAGGGCTGCTAGAGTGACCCCCCTCGGGAAATGGAACACCGAAAATAGGAGCAGCTGTACGAAGATGTGATAGACTTTTTTTCCGACTGTGATTTCTCCCTCCCTAATTAATCCCTGGAACCGTGGGGGGTGTCTTTCGGTGGGTCTTTAAGTCCCCTTCAAGGACTGCTAGAGTGACCCCCCTCGGGAAATGGAACACCGAAAATAGGAGCACCAGTACGAAGATGTCATAGACTTTTTTTCCGACGGTGATTTCTCCCCCCCCTAATTAATCCCTGGAACCGTGGGGGGTGTCTTTCGGTGGGTCTTTAAGTCCCCTTCAAGGACTGCTAGAGTGACCCCCCTCGGGAAATGGAACACCGAAAATAGGAGCACCAGTACGAAGATGTCATGGACTTTTTTTCCGACGGTGATTTCTCCCTCCCTAATTAATCCCTGGAACCGTGGGGGGTGTCTTTCGGTGGGTCTTTAAGTCCCCTTCAAGGACTGCTAGAGTGACCCCCCTCGCGAAATGGAACACCGAAAATAGGAGCACCAGTACGAAGATGTCATAGACTTTTTTTCCGACGGTGATTTCTCCCTCCCTAATTAATCCCTGGAACCGTGGGGGGTGTCTTTCGGTGGGTCTTTAAGTCCCCTTCAAGGACTGCTAGAGTGACCCCCCTCGGGAAATGGAACACCGAAAATAGGAACACCAGTACGAAGATGTCATAGACTTTTTTTCCGACGGTTATTTCTCCCCCCCTAATTAATCCCTGGAACCGTGGGGGGTGTCTTTCGGTGGGTCTTTAAGTCCCCTTCAAGGACTGCTAGAGTGACCCCCCTCGGGAAATGGAACACCGAAAATAGGAGCACCAGTACGTAGATGTCATAGACTTTTTTTCCGACGGTGATTTCTCCCTCCCTAATTAATCCCTGGAACCGTGGGGGGTGTCTTTCGGTGGGTCTTTAAGTCCCCTTCAAGGACTGCTAGAGTGACCCCCCTCGGGAAATGGAACACAGAAAATAGGAGCACCAGTACGAAGATGTCATAGACTTTTTTTCCGACGGTGATTTCTCCCTCCCTAATTAATCCCTGGAACCGTGGGGTTTGTCTTTCGGTGGGTCTTTACGTCCCCTTCAAGGACTGCTAGAGTGACCCCCCTCGGGAAATGTAACACCGAAAATAGGAGCACCAGTACGAAGATGTCATAGACTTTTTTTCCGACGGTGATTTCTCCCTCCCTAATTAATCCCTGGAACCGTGGGGGGTGTCTTTCGGTGGGTCTTTAAGTCCCCTTCAAGGACTGCTAGAGTGACCCCCCTCGGGAAATGGAACACCGAAAATAGGAGCAGCTGTACGAAGATGTCATAGACTTTTTTTCCGACGGTGATTTCTCCCTCCCTAATTAATCCCTGGAACCGTGGGGGGTGTCTTTCGGTGGGTCTTTAAGTCCCCTTCAAGGACTGCTAGAGTGACCCCCCTCGGGAAATGGAACACCGAAAATAGGAGCAGCTGTACGAAGATGTCATAGACTTTTTTTACGACGGTTATTTCTCCCCCCCTAATTAATCCCTGGAACCGTGGGGGGTGTCTTTCGGTGGGTCTTTAAGTCCCCTTCAAGGACTGCTAGAGTGACCCCCCTCGGGAAATGGAACACCGAAAATAGGAGCACCAGTACGAAGATGTCATAGACTTTTTTTCCGACGGTGATTTCTCCCTCCCTAATTAATCCCTGGAACCGTGGGGGGTGTCTTTCGGTGGGTCTTTAAGTCCCCTTCAAGGACTGCTAGAGTGACCCCCCTCGGGAAATGGAACACAGAAAATAGGAGCACCAGTACGAAGATGTCATAGACTTTTTTTCCGACGGTGATTTCTCCCTCCCTAATTAATCCCTGGAACCGTGGGGTTTGTCTTTCGGTGGGTCTTTAAGTCCCCTTCAAGGACTGCTAGAGTGACCCCCCTCGGGAAATGGAACACCGAAAATAGGAGCACCAGTACGAAGATGTCATAGACTTTTTTTCCGACGGTGATTTCTCCCTCCCTAATTAATCCCTGGAACCGTGGGGGGTGTCTTTCGGTGGGTCTTTAAGTCCCCTTCAAGGACTGCTAGAGTGACCCCCCTCGGGAAATGGAACACCGAAAATAGGAGCAGCTGTACGAAGATGTCATAGGCTTTTTTTCCGACGGTGATTTCTCCCTCCCTAATTAATCCCTGGAACCGTGGGGGGTGTCTTTCGGTGGGTCTTTAAGTCCCCTTCAAGGACTGCTAGAGTGACCCCCCTCGGGAAATGGAACACCGAAAATAGGAGCAGCTGTACGAAGATGTCATAGACTTTTTTTCCGACGGTGATTTCTCCCTCCCTAATTAATCCCTGGAACCGTGGGGGGTGTCTTTCGGTGGGTCTTTAAGTCCCCTTCAAGGACTGCTAGAGTGACCCCCCTCGGGAAATGGAACACCGAAAATAGGAGCACCAGTACGAAGATGTCATAGACTTTTTTTCCGACGGTGATTTCTCCCTCCCTAATTAATCCCTGGAACCGTGGGGGGTGTCTTTCGGTGGGTCTTTAAGTCCCCTTCAAGGACTGCTAGAGTGACCCCCCTCGGGAAATGGAACACCGAAAATAGGAGCAGCTGTACGAAGATGTCATAGACTTTTTTTCCGACGGTGATTTCTCCCTCCCTAATTAATCCCTGGAACCGTGGGGGGGTGTCTTTCGGTGGGTCTTTAAGTCCCCTTCAAGGACTGCTAGAGTGACCCCCCTCGGGAAATGGAGCACCGAAAATAGGAGCAGCTGTAAGAAGATGTCATAGACTTTATTTCCGACGGTGATTTCTCCCTCCCTAATTAATCCCTGGAACCGTGGGGGGTGTCTTTCGGTGGGTCTTTAAGTCCCCTTCAAGGACTGCTAGAGTGACCCCCCTCGGGAAATGGAACACAGAAAATAGGAGCACCAGTACGAAGATGTCATAGACTTTTTTTCCGACGGTGATTTCTCCCTCCCTAATTAATCCCTGGAACCGTGGGGGGTGTCTTTCGGTGGGTCTTTAAGTTCCCTTCAAGGACTGCTAGAGTGACCCCCCTCGGGAAATGGAACACCGAAAATAGGAACACGAGTACGAAGATGTCATAGACTTTTTTTCCGACGGTTATTTCTCCCCCCCTAATTAATCCCTGGAACCGTGGGGGATGTCTTTCGGTGGGTCTTTAAGTCCCCTTCAAGGACTGCTAGAGTGACCCCCCTCGGGAAATGGAACACCGAAAATAGGAGCAGCTGTACGAAGATGTCATAGGCTTTTTTTCCGACGGTGATTTCTCCCTCCCTAATTAATCCCTGGAACCGTGGGGGGTGTCTTTCGGTGGGTCTTTAAGTCCCCTTCAAGGACTGCTAGAGTGACCCCCCTCGGGAAATGGAACACCGAAAATAGGAGCAGCTGTACGAAGATGTCATAGACTTTTTTTCCGACGGTGATTTCTCCCTCCCTAATTAATCCCTGGAACCGTGGGGGGTGTCTTTCGGTGGGTCTTTAAGTCCCCTTCAAGGACTGCTAGAGTGACCCCCCTCGGGAAATGGAACACCGAAAATAGGAGCACCAGTACGAAGATGTCATAGACTTTTTTTCCGACGGTGATTTCTCCCTCCCTAATTAATCCCTGGAACCGTGGGGGGTGTCTTTCGGTGGGTCTTTAAGTCCCCTTCAAGGACTGCTAGAGTGACCCCCCTCGGGAAATGGAACACCGAAAATAGGAGCAGCTGTACGAAGATGTCATAGACTTTTTTTCCAACGGTGATTTCTCCCTCCCTAATTAATCCCTGGAACCGTGGGGGGTGTCTTTCGGTGGGTCTTTAAGTCCCCTTCAAGGACTGCTAGAGTGACCCCCCTCGGGAAATGGAGCACCGAAAATAGGAGCAGCTGTAAGAAGATGTCATAGACTTTTTTTCCGACGGTGATTTCTCCCTCCCTAATTAATCCCTGGAACCGTGGGGGGTGTCTTTCGGTGGGTCTTTAAGTCCCCTTCAAGGACTGCTAGAGTGACCCCCCTCGGGAAATGGAACACAGAAAATAGGAGCACCAGTACGAAGATGTCATAGACTTTTTTTCCGACGGTGATTTCTCCCTCCCTAATTAATCCCTGGAACCGTGGGGGGTGTCTTTCGGTGGGTCTTTAAGTCCCCTTCAAGGACTGCTAGAGTGACCCCCCTCGGGAAATGGAACACCGAAAATAGGAACACCAGTACGAAGATGTCATAGACTTTTTTTCCGACGGTTATTTCTCCCCCCCTAATTAATCCCTGGAACCGTGAGGGGTGTCTTTCGGTGGGTCTTTAAGTCCCCTTCAAGGACTGCTAGAGTGACCCCCCTCGGGAAATGGAACACCGAAAATAGGAGCACCAGTACGAAGATGTCATAGACTTTTTTTCCGACGGTGATTTCTCCCTCCCTAATTAATCCCTGGAACCGTGGGGGGTGTCTTTCGGTGGGTCTTTAAGTCCCCTTCAAGGACTGCTAGAGTGACCCCCCTCGCGAAATGGAACACCGAAAATAGGAGCACCAGTACGAAGATGTCATAGACTTTTTTTCCGACGGTGATTTCTCCCTCCCTAATTAATCCCTGGAACCGTGGGGGGTGTCTTTCGGTGGGTCTTTAAGTCCCCTTCAAGGACTGCTAGAGTGACCCCCCTCGGGAAATGGGACACCGAAAATAGGAACACCAGTACGAAGATGTCATAGACTTTTTTTCCGACGGTGATTTCTCCCTCCCTAATTAATCCCTGGAACCGTGGGGGGTGTCTTTCGGTGGGTCTTTAAGTCCCCTTCAAGGACTGCTAGAGTGACCCCCCTCGGGAAATGGAACACCGAAAATAGGAGCAGCTGTACGAAGATGTCATAGACTTTTTTTCCGACGGTGATTTCTCCCTCCCTAATTAATCCCTGGAACCGTGGGGGGTGTCTTTCGGTGGGTCTTTAAGTCCCCTTCAAGGACTGCTAGAGTGACCCCCCTCGGGAAATGGAACACCGAAAATAGGAGCACCAGTACGAAGATGTCATAGACTTTTTTTCCGACGGTGATTTCTCCCTCCCTAATTAATCCCTGGAACCGTGGGGGGTGTCTTTCGGTGGGTCTTTAAGTCCCCTTCAAGGACTGCTAGAGTGACCCCCCTCGGGAAATGGAGCACCGAAAATAGGAGCAGCTGTAAGAAGATGTCATAGACTTTTTTTCCGACGGTGATTTCTCCCTCCCTAATTAATCCCTGGAACCGTGGGGGGTGTCTTTCGGTGGGTCTTTAAGTCCCCTTCAAGGACTGCTAGAGTGACCCCCCTCGGGAAATGGAACACAGAAAATAGGAGCACCAGTACGAAGATGTCATAGACTTTTTTTCCGACGGTGATTTCTCCCTCCCTAATTAATCCCTGGAACCGTGGGGTTTGTCTTTCGGTGGGTCTTTAAGTCCCCTTCAAGGACTGCTAGAGTGACCCCCCTCGGGAAATGGAACACCGAAAATAGGAGCACCAGTACGAAGATGTCATAGACTTTTTTTCCGACGGTGATTTCTCCCTCCCTAATTAATCCCTGGAACCGTGGGGGGTGTCTTTCGGTGGGTCTTTAAGTCCCCTTCAAGGACTGCTAGAGTGACCCCCCTCGGGAAATGGAACACCGAAAATAGGAGCAGCTGTACGAAGATGTCATAGACTTTTTTTCCGACGGTGATTTCTCCCTCCCTAATTAATCCCTGGAACCGTGGGGGGTGTCTTTCGGTGGGTCTTTAAGTCCCCTTCAAGGACTGCTAGAGTGACCCCCCTCGGGAAATGGAACACCGAAAATAGGAGCAGCTGTACGAAGATGTCATAGACTTTTTTTCCGACGGTGATTTCTCCCTCCCTAATTAATCCCTGGAACCGTGGGGGGTGTCTTTCGGTGGGTCTTTAAGTCCCCTTCAAGGACTGCTAGAGTGACCCCCCTCGGGAAATGGAACACCGAAAATAGGAGCAGCTGTACGAAGATGTCATAGACTTTTTTTCCGACGGTGATTTCTCCCTCCCTAATTAATCCCTGGAACCGTGGGGGGTGTCTTTCGGTGGGTCTTTAAGTCCCCTTCAAGGACTGCTAGAGTGACCCCCCTCGGGAAATGGAACACCGAAAATAGGAGCACCAGTACGAAGATGTCATAGACTTTTTTTCCGACGGTGATTTCTCCCCCCCCTAATTAATCCCTGGAACCGTGGGGGGTGTCTTTCGGTGGGTCTTTAAGTCCCCTTCAAGGACTGCTAGAGTGACCCCCCTCGGGAAATGGAACACCGAAAATAGGAGAACCAGTACGAAGATGTCATAGACTTTTTTTCCGACGGTGATTTCTCCCTCCCTAATTAATCCCTGGAACCGTGGGGGGTGTCTTTCGGTGGGTCTTTAAGTCCCCTTCAAGGACTGCTAGAGTGACCCCCCTCGCGAAATGGAACACCGAAAATAGGAGCACCAGTACGAAGATGTCATAGACTTTTTTTCCGACGGTGATTTCTCCCTCCCTAATTAATCCCTGGAACCGTGGGGGGTGTCTTTCGGTGGGTCTTTAAGTCCCCTTCAAGGACTGCTAGAGTGACCCCCCTCGGGAAATGGAACACCGAAAATAGGAGCAGCTGTACGAAGATGTCATAGACTTTTTTTCCGACGGTGATTTCTCCCTCCCTAATTAATCCCTGGAACCGTGGGGGGTGTCTTTCGGTGGGTCTTTAAGTCCCCTTCAAGGACTGCTAGAGTGACCCCCCTCGGGAAATGGAACACCGAAAATAGGAGCAGCTGTACGAAGATGTCATAGACTTTTTTTCCGACGGTGATTTCTCCCTCCCTAATTAATCCCTGGAACCGTGGGGGGTGTCTTTCGGTGGGTCTTTAAGTCCCCTTCAAGGACTGCTAGAGTGACCCCCCTCGGGAAATGGAACACCGAAAATAGGAGCACCAGTACGAAGATGTCATAGACTTTTTTTCCGACGGTGATTTCTCCCCCCCCTAATTAATCCCTGGAACCGTGGGGGGTGTCTTTCGGTGGGTCTTTAAGTCCCCTTCAAGGACTGCTAGAGTGATCCCCCTCGGGAAATGGAACACCGAAAATAGGAGCACCAGTACGAAGATGTCATAGACTTTTTTTCCGACGGTGATTTCTCCCTCCCTAATTAATCCCTGGAACCGTGGGGGGTGTCTTTCGGTGGGTCTTTAAGTCCCCTTCAAGGACTGCTAGAGTGACCCCCCTCGCGAAATGGAACACCGAAAATAGGAGCACCAGTACGAAGATGTCATAGACTTTTTTTCCGACGGTGATTTCTCCCTCCCTAATTAATCCCTGGAACCGTGGGGGGTGTCTTTCGGTGGGTCTTTAAGTCCCCTTCAAGGACTGCTAGAGTGAACCCCCTCGGGAAATGGAACACCGAAAATAGGAACACCAGTACGAAGATGTCATAGACTTTTTTTCCGACGGTTATTTCTCCCCCCCTAATTAATCCCTGGAACCGTGGGGGGTGTCTTTCGGTGGGTCTTTAAGTCCCCTTCAAGGACTGCTAGAGTGACCCCCCTCGGGAAATGGAACACCGAAAATAGGAGCACCAGTACGAAGATGTCATAGACTATTTTTCCGACGGTGATTTCTCCCTCCCTAATTAATCCCTGGAACCGTGGGGGAAGTCTTTCGGTGGGTCTTTAAGTCCCCTTCAAGGACTGCTAGAGTGACCCCCCTCGGGAAATGGAACACAGAAAATAGGAGCACCAGTACGAAGATGTCATAGACTTTTTTTCCGACGGTGATTTCTCCCTCCCTAATTAATCCCTGGAACCGTGGGGTTTGTCTTTCGGTGGGTCTTTAAGTCCCCTTCAAGGACTGCTAGAGTGACCCCCCTCGGGAAATGGAACACCGAAAATAGGAGCACCAGTACGAAGATGTCATAGACTTTTTTTCCGACGGTGATTTCTCCCTCCCTAATTAATCCCTGGAACCGTGGGGGGTGTCTTTCGGTGGGTCTTTAAGTCCCCTTCAAGGACTGCTAGAGTGACCCCCCTCGGGAAATGGAACACCGAAAATAGGAGCAGCTGTACGAAGATGTCATAGACTTTTTTTCCGACGGTGATTTCTCCCTCCCTAATTAATCCCTGGAACCGTGGGGGGTGTCTTTCGGTGGGTCTTTAAGTCCCCTTCAAGGACTGCTAGAGTGACCCCCCTCGGGAAATGGAACACCGAAAATAGGAGCAGCTGTACGAAGATGTCATAGACTTTTTTTCCGACGGTGATTTCTCCCTCCCTAATTAATCCCTGGAACCGTGGGGGGTGTCTTTCGGTGGGTCTTTAAGTCCCCTTCAAGGACTGCTAGAGTGACCCCCCTCGGGAAATGGAACACCGAAAATAGGAGCACCAGTACGAAGATGTCATAGACTTTTTTTCCGACGGTGATTTCTCCCTCCCTAATTAATCCCTGGAACCGTGGGGGGTGTCTTTCGGTGGGTCTTTAAGTCCCCTTCAAGGACTGCTAGAGTGACCCCCCTCGGGAAATGGAACACCGAAAATAGGAGCAGCTGTACGAAGATGTCATAGACTTTTTTTCCGACGGTGATTTCTCCCTCCCTAATTAATCCCTGGAACCGTGGGGGGTGTCTTTCGGTGGGTCTTTAAGTCCCCTTCAAGGACTGCTAGAGTGACCCCCCTCGGGAAATGGAGCACCGAAAATAGGAGCAGCTGTAAGAAGATGTCATAGACTTTTTTTCCGACGGTGATTTCTCCCTCCCTAATTAATCCCTGGAACCGTGGGGGGTGTCTTTCGGTGGGTCTTTAAGTCCCCTTCAAGGACTGCTAGAGTGACCCCCCTCGGGAAATGGAACACAGAAAATAGGAGCACCAGTACGAAGATGTCATAGACTTTTTTTCCGACGGTGATTTCTCCCTCCCTAATTAATCCCTGGAACCGTGGGGGGTGTCTTTCGGTGGGTCTTTAAGTCCCCTTCAAGGACTGCTAGAGTGACCCCCCTCGGGAAATGGAACACCGAAAATAGGAACACCAGTACGAAGATGTCATAGACTTTTTTTCCGACGGTTATTTCTCCCCCCCTAATTAATCCCTGGAACCGTGGGGGGTGTCTTTCGGTGGGTCTTTAAGTCCCCTTCAAGGACTGCTAGAGTGACCCCCCTCGGGAAATGGAACACCGAAAATAGGAGCACCAGTACGAAGATGTCATAGACTTTTTTTCCGACGGTGATTTCTCCCTCCCTAATTAATCCCTGGAACCGTGGGGGGTGTCTTTCGGTGGGTCTTTAAGTCCCCTTCAAGGACTGCTAGAGTGACCCCCCTCGCGAAATGGAACACCGAAAATAGGAGCACCAGTACGAAGATGTCATAGACTTTTTTTCCGACGGTGATTTCTCCCTCCCTAATTAATCCCTGGAACCGTGGGGGGTGTCTTTCGGTGGGTCTTTAAGTCCCCTTCAAGGACTGCTAGAGTGACCCCCCTCGGGAAATGGAACACCGAAAATAGGAACACCAGTACGAAGATGTCATAGACTTTTTTTCCGACGGTGATTTCTCCCTCCCTAATTAATCCCTGGAACCGTGGGGGGTGTCTTTCGGTGGATCTTTAAGTCCCCTTCAAGGACTGCTAGAGTGACCCCCCTCGCGAAATGGAACACCGAAAATAGGAGCACCAGTACGAAGATGTCATAGACTTTTTTTCCGACGGTGATTTCTCCCTCCCTAATTAATCCCTGGAACCGTGGGGGGTGTCTTTCGGTGGGTCTTTAAGTCCCCTTCAAGGACTGCTAGAGTGACCCCCCTCGGGAAATGGAACACCGAAAATAGGAACACCAGTACGAAGATGTCATAGACTTTTTTTCCGACGGTGATTTCTCCCTCCCTAATTAATCCCTGGAACCGTGGGGGGTGTCTTTCGGTGGGTCTTTAAGTCCCCTTCAAGGACTGCTAGAGTGACCCCCCTCGCGAAATGGAACACCGAAAATAGGAGCACCAGTACGAAGATGTCATAGACTTTTTTTCCGACGGTGATTTCTCCCTCCCTAATTAATCCCTGGAACCGTGGGGGGTGTCTTTCGGTGGGTCTTTAAGTCCCCTTCAAGGACTGCTAGAGTGACCCCCCTCGGGAAATGGAACACAGAAAATAGGAGCACCAGTACGAAGATGTCATAGACTTTTTTTCCGACGGTGATTTCTCCCTCCCTAATTAATCCCTGGAACCGTGGGGTTTGTCTTTCGGTGGGTCTTTAAGTCCCCTTCAAGGACTGCTAGAGTGACCCCCCTCGGGAAATGGAACACCGAAAATAGGAGCACCAGTACGAAGATGTCATAGACTTTTTTTCCGACGGTGATTTCTCCCTCCCTAATTAATCCCTGGAACCGTGGGGGGTGTCTTTCGGTGGGTCTTTAAGTCCCCTTCAAGGACTGCTAGAGTGACCCCCCTCGGGAAATGGAACACCGAAAATAGGAGCAGCTGTACGAAGATGTCATAGACTTTTTTTCCGACGGTGATTTCTCCCTCCCTAATTAATCCCTGGAACCGTGGGGGGTGTCTTTCGGTGGGTCTTTAAGTCCCCTTCAAGGACTGCTAGAGTGACCCCCCTCGGGAAATGGAACACCGAAAATAGGAGCAGCTGTACGAAGATGTCATAGACTTTTTTTCCGACGGTGATTTCTCCCTCCCTAATTAATCCCTGGAACCGTGGGGGGTGTCTTTCGGTGGGTCTTTAAGTCCCCTTCAAGGACTGCTAGAGTGACCCCCCTCGGGAAATGGAACACCGAAAATAGGAGCACCAGTACGAAGATGTCATAGACTTTTTTTCCGACGGTGATTTCTCCCTCCCTAATTAATCCCTGGAACCGTGGGGGGTGTCTTTCGGTGGGTCTTTAAGTCCCCTTCAAGGACTGCTAGAGTGACCCCCCTCGGGAAATGGAACACCGAAAATAGGAGCAGCTGTACGAAGATGTCATAGACTTTTTTTCCGACGGTGATTTCTCCCTCCCTAATTAATCCCTGGAACCGTGGGGGGTGTCTTTCGGTGGGTCTTTAAGTCCCCTTCAAGGACTGCTAGAGTGACCCCCCTCGGGAAATGGAGCACCGAAAATAGGAGCAGCTGTAAGAAGATGTCATAGACTTTTTTTCCGACGGTGATTTCTCCCTCCCTAATTAATCCCTGGAACCGTGGGGGGTGTCTTTCGGTGGGTCTTTAAGTCCCCTTCAAGGACTGCTAGAGTGACCCCCCTCGGGAAATGGAACACAGAAAATAGGAGCACCAGTACGAAGATGTCATAGACTTTTTTTCCGACGGTGATTTCTCCCTCCCTAATTAATCCCTGGAACCGTGGGGGGTGTCTTTCGGTGGGTCTTTAAGTCCCCTTCAAGGACTGCTAGAGTGACCCCCCTCGGGAAATGGAACACCGAAAATAGGAACACCAGTACGAAGATGTCATAGACTTTTTTTCCGACGGTTATTTCTCCCCCCCTAATTAATCCCTGGAACCGTGGGGGGTGTCTTTCGGTGGGTCTTTAAGTCCCCTTCAAGGACTGCTAGAGTGACCCCCCTCGGGAAATGGAACACCGAAAATAGGAGCACCAGTACGAAGATGTCATAGACTTTTTTTCCGACGGTGATTTCTCCCTCCCTAATTAATCCCTGGAACCGTGGGGGGTGTCTTTCGGTGGGTCTTTAAGTCCCCTTCAAGGACTGCTAGAGTGACCCCCCTCGCGAAATGGAACACCGAAAATAGGAGCACCAGTACGAAGATGTCATAGACTTTTTTTCCGACGGTGATTTCTCCCTCCCTAATTAATCCCTGGAACCGTGGGGGGTGTCTTTCGGTGGGTCTTTAAGTCCCCTTCAAGGACTGCTAGAGTGACCCCCCTCGGGAAATGGAACACCGAAAATAGGAACACCAGTACGAAGATGTCATAGACTTTTTTTCCGACGGTGATTTCTCCCTCCCTAATTAATCCCTGGAACCGTGGGGGGTGTCTTTCGGTGGGTCTTTAAGTCCCCTTCAAGGACTGCTAGAGTGACCCCCCTCGCGAAATGGAACACCGAAAATAGGAGCACCAGTACGAAGATGTCATAGACTTTTTTTCCGACGGTGATTTCTCCCTCCCTAATTAATCCCTGGAACCGTGGGGGGTGTCTTTCGGTGGGTCTTTAAGTCCCCTTCAAGGACTGCTAGAGTGACCCCCCTCGGGAAATGGAACACCGAAAATAGGAACACCAGTTCGAAGATGTCATAGACTTTTTTTCCGACGGTTATTTCTCCCCCCCTAATTAATCCCTGGAACCGTGGGGGGTGTCTTTCGGTGGGTCTTTAAGTCCCCTTCAAGGACTGCTAGAGTGACCCCCCTCGGGAAATGGAACACCGAAAATAGGAGCACCAGTACGAAGATGTCATAGACTTTTTTTCCGACGGTGATTTCTCCCTCCCTAATTAATCCCTGGAACCGTGGGGGGTGTCTTTCGGTGGGTCTTTAAGTCCCCTTCAAGGACTGCTAGAGTGACCCCCCTCGGGAAATGGAACACCGAAAATAGGAGCACCAGTACGAAGATGTCATAGACTTTTTTTCCGACGGTGATTTCTCCCTCCCTAATTAATCCCTGGAACCGTGGGGGGTGTCTTTCGGTGGGTCTTTAAGTCCCCTTCAAGGACTGCTAGAGTGACCCCCCTCGGGAAATGGAACACCGAAAATAGAAGCACCAGTACGAAGATGTCATAGACTTTTTTTCCGACGGTGATTTCTCCCTCCCTAATTAATCCCTGGAACCGTGGGGGGTGTCTTTCGGTGGGTCTTTAAGTCCCCTTCAAGGACTGCTAGAGTGACCCCCCTCGGGAAATGGAACACAGAAAATAGGAGCACCAGTACGAAGATGTCATAGACTTTTTTTCCGACGGTGATTTCTCCCTCCCTAATTAATCCCTGGAATCGTGGGGTTTGTCTTTCGGTGGGTCTTTAAGTCCCCTTCAAGGACTGCTAGAGTGACCCCCCTCGGGAAATGGAACACCGAAAATAGGAGCACCAGTACGAAGATGTCATAGACTTTTTTTCCGACGGTGATTTCTCCCTCCCTAATTAATCCCTGGAACCGTGGGGGGTGTCTTTCGGTGGGTCTTTAAGTCCCCTTCAAGGACTGCTAGAGTGACCCCCCTCGGGAAATGGAACACCGAAAATAGGAGCAGCTGTACGAAGATGTCATAGACTTTTTTTCCGACGGTGATTTCTCCCTCCCTAATTAATCCCTGGAACCGTGGGGGGTGTCTTTCGGTGGGTCTTTAAGTCCCCTTCAAGGACTGCTAGAGTGACCCCCCTCGGGAAATGGAACACCGAAAATAGGAGCACCAGTACGAAGATGTCATAGACTTTTTTTCCGACGGTGATTTCTCCCTCCCTAATTAATCCCTGGAACCGTGGGGGGTGTCTTTCGGTGGGTCTTTAAGTCCCCTTCAAGGACTGCTAGAGTGACCCCCCTCGGGAAATGGAACACCGAAAATAGAAGCACCAGTACGAAGATGTCATAGACTTTTTTTCCGACGGTGATTTCTCCCTCCCTAATTAATCCCTGGAACCGTGGGGGGTGTCTTTCGGTGGGTCTTTAAGTCCCCTTCAAGGACTGCTAGAGTGACCCCCCTCGGGAAATGGAACACAGAAAATAGGAGCACCAGTACGAAGATGTCATAGACTTTTTTTCCGACGGTGATTTCTCCCTCCCTAATTAATCCCTGGAATCGTGGGGTTTGTCTTTCGGTGGGTCTTTAAGTCCCCTTCAAGGACTGCTAGAGTGACCCCCCTCGGGAAATGGAACACCGAAAATAGGAGCACCAGTACGAAGATGTCATAGACTTTTTTTCCGACGGTGATTTCTCCCTCCCTAATTAATCCCTGGAACCGTGGGGGGTGTCTTTCGGTGGGTCTTTAAGTCCCCTTCAAGGACTGCTAGAGTGACCCCCCTCGGGAAATGGAACACCGAAAATAGGAGCAGCTGTACGAAGATGTCATAGACTTTTTTTCCGACGGTGATTTCTCCCTCCCTAATTAATCCCTGGAACCGTGGGGGGTGTCTTTCGGTGGGTCTTTAAGTCCCCTTCAAGGACTGCTAGAGTGACCCCCCTCGGGAAATGGAACACCGAAAATAGGAGCACCAGTACGAAGATGTCATAGACTTTTTTTCCGACGGTGATTTCTCCCCCCCCTAATTAATCCCTGGAACCGTGGGGGGTGTCTTTCGGTGGGTCTTTAAGTCCCCTTCAAGGACTGCTAGAGTGACCCCCCTCGGGAAATGGAACACCGAAAATAGGAGAACCAGTACGAAGATGTCATAGACTTTTTTTCCGACGGTGATTTCTCCCTCCCTAATTAATCCCTGGAACCGTGGGGGGTGTCTTTCGGTGGGTCTTTAAGTCCCCTTCAAGGACTGCTAGAGTGACCCCCCTCGCGAAATGGAACACCGAAAATAGGAGCACCAGTACGAAGATGTCATAGACTTTTTTTCCGACGGTGATTTCTCCCTCCCTAATTAATCCCTGGAACCGTGGGGGGTGTCTTTCGGTGGGTCTTTAAGTCCCCTTCAAGGACTGCTAGAGTGACCCCCCTCGGGAAATGGAACACCGAAAATAGGAGCAGCTGTACGAAGATGTCATAGACTTTTTTCCGACGGTGATTTCTCCCTCCCTAATTAATCCCTGGAACCGTGGGGGGTGTCTTTCGGTGGGTCTTTAAGTCCCCTTCAAGGACTGCTAGAGTGACCCCCCTCGGGAAATGGAACACCGAAAATAGGAGCACCAGTACGAAGATGTCATAGACTTTTTTTCCGACGGTGATTTCTCCCCCCCCTAATTAATCCCTGGAACCGTGGGGGGTGTCTTTCGGTGGGTCTTTAAGTCCCCTTCAAGGACTGCTAGAGTGATCCCCCTCGGGAAATGGAACACCGAAAATAGGAGCACCAGTACGAAGATGTCATAGACTTTTTTTCCGACGGTGATTTCTCCCTCCCTAATTAATCCCTGGAACCGTGGGGGGTGTCTTTCGGTGGGTCTTTAAGTCCCCTTCAAGGACTGCTAGAGTGACCCCCCTCGCGAAATGGAACACCGAAAATAGGAGCACCAGTACGAAGATGTCATAGACTTTTTTTCCGACGGTGATTTCTCCCTCCCTAATTAATCCCTGGAACCGTGGGGGGTGTCTTTCGGTGGGTCTTTAAGTCCCCTTCAAGGACTGCTAGAGTGAACCCCCTCGGGAAATGGAACACCGAAAATAGGAACACCAGTACGAAGATGTCATAGACTTTTTTTCCGACGGTTATTTCTCCCCCCCTAATTAATCCCTGGAACCGTGGGGGGTGTCTTTCGGTGGGTCTTTAAGTCCCCTTCAAGGACTGCTAGAGTGACCCCCCTCGGGAAATGGAACACCGAAAATAGGAGCACCAGTACGAAGATGTCATAGACTTTTTTTCCGACGGTGATTTCTCCCTCCCTAATTAATCCCTGGAACCGTGGGGGAAGTCTTTCGGTGGGTCTTTAAGTCCCCTTCAAGGACTGCTAGAGTGACCCCCCTCGGGAAATGGAACACAGAAAATAGGAGCACCAGTACGAAGATGTCATAGACTTTTTTTCCGACGGTGATTTCTCCCTCCCTAATTAATCCCTGGAACCGTGGGGTTTGCCTTTCGGTGGGTCTTTAAGTCCCCTTCAAGGACTGCTAGAGTGACCCCCCTCGGGAAATGGAACACCGAAAATAGGAGCACCAGTACGAAGATGTCATAGACTTTTTTTCCGACGGTGATTTCTCCCTCCCTAATTAATCCCTGGAACCGTGGGGGGTGTCTTTCGGTGGGTCTTTAAGTCCCCTTCAAGGACTGCTAGAGTGACCCCCCTCGGGAAATGGAACACCGAAAATAGGAGCAGCTGTACGAAGATGTCATAGACTTTTTTTCCGACGGTGATTTCTCCCTCCCTAATTAATCCCTTGAACCGTGGGGGGTGTCTTTCGGTGGGTCTTTAAGTCCCCTTCAAGGACTGCTAGAGTGACCCCCCTCGGGAAATGGAACACCGAAAATAGGAGCAGCTGTACGAAGATGTCATAGACTTTTTTTCCGACGGTGATTTCTCCCTCCCTAATTAATCCCTGGAACCGTGGGGGGTGTCTTTCGGTGGGTCTTTAAGTCCCCTTCAAGGACTGCTAGAGTGACCCCCCTCGGGAAATGGAACACCGAAAATAGGAGCACCAGTACGAAGATGTCATAGACTTTTTTTCCGACGGTGATTTCTCCCTCCCTAATTAATCCCTGGAACCGTGGGGGGTGTCTTTCGGTGGGTCTTTAAGTCCCCTTCAAGGACTGCTAGAGTGACCCCCCTCGGGAAATGGAACACCGAAAATAGGAGCAGCTGTACGAAGATGTCATAGACTTTTTTTCCGACGGTGATTTCTCCCTCCCTAATTAATCCCTGGAACCGTGGGGGGTGTCTTTCGGTGGGTCTTTAAGTCCCCTTCAAGGACTGCTAGAGTGACCCCCCTCGGGAAATGGAGCACCGAAAATAGGAGCAGCTGTAAGAAGATGTCATAGACTTTTTTTCCGACGGTGATTTCTCCCTCCCTAATTAATCCCTGGAACCGTGGGGGGTTACTTTCGGTGGGTCTTTAAGTCCCCTTCAAGGACTGCTAGAGTGACCCCCCTCGGGAAATGGAACACAGAAAATAGGAGCACCAGTACGAAGATGTCATAGACTTTTTTTCCGACGGTGATTTCTCCCTCCCTAATTAATCCCTGGAACCGTGGGGGGTGTCTTTCGGTGGGTCTTTAAGTCCCCTTCAAGGACTGCTAGAGTGACCCCCCTCGGGAAATGGAACACCGAAAATAGGAACACCAGTACGAAGATGTCATAGACTTTTTTTCCGACGGTTATTTCTCCCCCCCTAATTAATCCCTGGAACCGTGGGGGGTGTCTTTCGGTGGGTCTTTAAGTCCCCTTCAAGGACTGCTAGAGTGACCCCCCTCGGGAAATGGAACACCGAAAATAGGAGCACCAGTACGAAGATGTCATAGACTTTTTTTCCGACGGTGATTTCTCCCTCCCTAATTAATCCCTGGAACCGTGGGGGGTGTCTTTCGGTGGGTCTTTAAGTCCCCTTCAAGGACTGCTAGAGTGACCCCCCTCGCGAAATGGAACACCGAAAATAGGAGCACCAGTACGAAGATGTCATAGACTTTTTTTCCGACGGTGATTTCTCCCTCCCTAATTAATCCCTGGAACCGTGGGGGGTGTCTTTCGGTGGGTCTTTAAGTCCCCTTCAAGGACTGCTAGAGTGACCCCCCTCGGGAAATGGAACACCGAAAATAGGAACACCAGTACGAAGATGTCATAGACTTTTTTTCCGACGGTGATTTCTCCCTCCCTAATTAATCCCTGGAACCGTGGGGGGTGTCTTTCGGTGGGTCTTTAAGTCCCCTTCAAGGACTGCTAGAGTGACCCCCCTCGCGAAATGGAACACCGAAAATAGGAGCACCAGTACGAAGATGTCATAGACTTTTTTTCCGACGGTGATTTCTCCCTCCCTAATTAATCCCTGGAACCGTGGGGGGTGTCTTTCGGTGGGTCTTTAAGTCCCCTTCAAGGACTGCTAGAGTGACCCCCCTCGGGAAATGGAACACCGAAAATAGGAACACCAGTACGAAGATGTCATAGACTTTTTTTCCGACGGTGATTTCTCCCTCCCTAATTAATCCCTGGAACCGTGGGGGGTGTCTTTCGGTGGGTCTTTAAGTCCCCTTCAAGGACTGCTAGAGTGACCCCCCTCGCGAAATGGAACACCGAAAATAGGAGCACCAGTACGAAGATGTCATAGACTTTTTTTCCGACGGTGATTTCTCCCTCCCTAATTAATCCCTGGAACCGTGGGGGGTGTCTTTCGGTGGGTCTTTAAGTCCCCTTCAAGGACTGCTAGAGTGACCCCCCTCGGGAAATGGAACACAGAAAATAGGAGCACCAGTACGAAGATGTCATAGACTTTTTTTCCGACGGTGATTTCTCCCTCCCTAATTAATCCCTGGAACCGTGGGGTTTGTCTTTCGGTGGGTCTTTAAGTCCCCTTCAAGGACTGCTAGAGTGACCCCCCTCGGGAAATGGAACACCGAAAATAGGAGCACCAGTACGAAGATGTCATAGACTTTTTTTCCGACGGTGATTTCTCCCTCCCTAATTAATCCCTGGAACCGTGGGGGGTGTCTTTCGGTGGGTCTTTAAGTCCCCTTCAAGGACTGCTAGAGTGACCCCCCTCGGGAAATGGAACACCGAAAATAGGAGCAGCTGTACGAAGATGTCATAGACTTTTTTTCCGACGGTGATTTCTCCCTCCCTAATTAATCCCTGGAACCGTGGGGGGTGTCTTTCGGTGGGTCTTTAAGTCCCCTTCAAGGACTGCTAGAGTGACCCCCCTCGGGAAATGGAACACCGAAAATAGGAGCAGCTGTACGAAGATGTCATAGACTTTTTTTCCGACGGTGATTTCTCCCTCCCTAATTAATCCCTGGAACCGTGGGGGGTGTCTTTCGGTGGGTCTTTAAGTCCCCTTCAAGGACTGCTAGAGTGACCCCCCTCGGGAAATGGAACACCGAAAATAGGAGCACCAGTACGAAGATGTCATAGACTTTTTTTCCGACGGTGATTTCTCCCTCCCTAATTAATCCCTGGAACCGTGGGGGGTGTCTTTCGGTGGGTCTTTAAGTCCCCTTCAAGGACTGCTAGAGTGACCCCCCTCGGGAAATGGAACACCGAAAATAGGAGCAGCTGTACGAAGATGTCATAGACTTTTTTTCCGACGGTGATTTCTCCCTCCCTAATTAATCCCTGGAACCGTGGGGGGTGTCTTTCGGTGGGTCTTTAAGTCCCCTTCAAGGACTGCTAGAGTGACCCCCCTCGGGAAATGGAGCACCGAAAATAGGAGCAGCTGTAAGAAGATGTCATAGACTTTTTTTCCGACGGTGATTTCTCCCTCCCTAATTAATCCCTGGAACCGTGGGGGGTGTCTTTCGGTGGGTCTTTAAGTCCCCTTCAAGGACTGCTAGAGTGACCCCCCTCGGGAAATGGAACACAGAAAATAGGAGCACCAGTACGAAGATGTCATAGACTTTTTTTCCGACGGTGATTTCTCCCTCCCTAATTAATCCCTGGAACCGTGGGGGGTGTCTTTCGGTGGGTCTTTAAGTCCCCTTCAAGGACTGCTAGAGTGACCCCCCTCGGGAAATGGAACACCGAAAATAGGAACACCAGTACGAAGATGTCATAGACTTTTTTTCCGACGGTTATTTCTCCCCCCCTAATTAATCCCTGGAACCGTGGGGGGTGTCTTTCGGTGGGTCTTTAAGTCCCCTTCAAGGACTGCTAGAGTGACCCCCCTCGGGAAATGGAACACCGAAAATAGGAGCACCAGTACGAAGATGTCATAGACTTTTTTTCCGACGGTGATTTCTCCCTCCCTAATTAATCCCTGGAACCGTGGGGGGTGTCTTTCGGTGGGTCTTTAAGTCCCCTTCAAGGACTGCTAGAGTGACCCCCCTCGCGAAATGGAACACCGAAAATAGGAGCACCAGTACGAAGATGTCATAGACTTTTTTTCCGACGGTGATTTCTCCCACCCTAATTAATCCCTGGAACCGTGGGGGGTGTCTTTCGGTGGGTCTTTAAGTCCCCTTCAAGGACTGCTAGAGTGACCCCCCTCGGGAAATGGAACACCGAAAATAGGAACACCAGTACGAAGATGTCATAGACTTTTTTTCCGACGGTGATTTCTCCCTCCCTAATTAATCCCTGGAACCGTGGGGGGTGTCTTTCGGTGGGTCTTTAAGTCCCCTTCAAGGACTGCTAGAGTGACCCCCCTCGCGAAATGGAACACCGAAAATAGGAGCACCAGTACGAAGATGTCATAGACTTTTTTTCCGACGGTGATTTCTCCCTCCCTAATTAATCCCTGGAACCGTGGGGGGTGTCTTTCGGTGGGTCTTTAAGTCCCCTTCAAGGACTGCTAGAGTGACCCCCCTCGGGAAATGGAACACCGAAAATAGGAACACCAGTTCGAAGATGTCATAGACTTTTTTTCCGACGGTTATTTCTCCCCCCCTAATTAATCCCTGGAACCGTGGGGGGTGTCTTTCGGTGGGTCTTTAAGTCCCCTTCAAGGACTGCTAGAGTGACCCCCCTCGGGAAATGGAACACCGAAAATAGGAGCACCAGTACGAAGATGTCATAGACTTTTTTTCCGACGGTGATTTCTCCCTCCCTAATTAATCCCTGGAACCGTGGGGGGTGTCTTTCGGTGGGTCTTTAAGTCCCCTTCAAGGACTGCTAGAGTGACCCCCCTCGGGAAATGGAACACCGAAAATAGGAGCACCAGTACGAAGATGTCATAGACTTTTTTTCCGACGGTGATTTCTCCCTCCCTAATTAATCCCTGGAACCGTGGGGGGTGTCTTTCGGTGGGTCTTTAAGTCCCCTTCAAGGACTGCTAGAGTGACCCCCCTCGGGAAATGGAACACCGAAAATAGAAGCACCAGTACGAAGATGTCATAGACTTTTTTTCCGACGGTGATTTCTCCCTCCCTAATTAATCCCTGGAACCGTGGGGGGTGTCTTTCGGTGGGTCTTTAAGTCCCCTTCAAGGACTGCTAGAGTGACCCCCCTCGGGAAATGGAACACAGAAAATAGGAGCACCAGTACGAAGATGTCATAGACTTTTTTTCCGACGGTGATTTCTCCCTCCCTAATTAATCCCTGGAATCGTGGGGTTTGTCTTTCGGTGGGTCTTTAAGTCCCCTTCAAGGACTGCTAGAGTGACCCCCCTCGGGAAATGGAACACCGAAAATAGGAGCACCAGTACGAAGATGTCATAGACTTTTTTTCCGACGGTGATTTCTCCCTCCCTAATTAATCCCTGGAACCGTGGGGGGTGTCTTTCGGTGGGTCTTTAAGTCCCCTTCAAGGACTGCTAGAGTGACCCCCCTCGGGAAATGGAACACCGAAAATAGGAGCAGCTGTACGAAGATGCCATAGACTTTTTTTCCGACGGTGATTTCTCCCTCCCTAATTAATCCCTGGAACCGTGGGGGGTGTCTTTCGGTGGGTCTTTAAGTCCCCTTCAAGGACTGCTAGAGTGACCCCCTTCGGGAAATGGAACACCGAAAATAGGAGCAGCTGTACGAAGATGTCATAGACTTTTTTTCCGACGGTGATTTCTCCCTCCCTAATTAATCCCTGGAACCGTGGGGGGTGTCTTTCGGTGGGTCTTTAAATCCCCTTCAAGGACTGCTAGAGTGACCCCCCTCGGGAAATGGAACACCGAAAATAGGAGCACCAGTACGAAGATGTCATAGACTTTTTTTCCGACGGTGATTTCTCCCTCCCTAATTAATCCCTGGAACCGTGGGGGGTGTCTTTCGGTGGGTCTTTAAGTCCCCTTCAAGGACTGCTAGAGTGACCCCCCTCGGGAAATGGAACACCGAAAATAGAAGCACCAGTACGAAGATGTCATAGACTTTTTTTCCGACGGTGATTTCTCCCTCCCTAATTAATCCCTGGAACCGTGGGGGGTGTCTTTCGGTGGGTCTTTAAGTCCCCTTCAAGGACTGCTAGAGTGACCCCCCTCGGGAAATGGAACACAGAAAATAGGAGCAGCTGTACGAATATGTCATAGACTTTTTTTCCGACGGTGATTTCTCCCTCCCTAATTAATCCCTGGAACCGTGGGGGGTGTCTTTCGGTGGGTCTTTAAGTCCCCTTCAAGGACTGCTAGAGTGACCCCCCTCGGGAAATGGAGCACCGAAAATAGGAGCAGCTGTAAGAAGATGTCATAGACTTTTTTTCCGACGGTGATTTCTCCCTCCCTAATTAATCCCTGGAACCGTGGGGGGTGTGTTTCGGTGGGTCTTTAAGTCCCCTTCAAGGACTGCTAGAGTGACCCCCCTCGGGAAATGGAACACAGAAAATAGGAGCACCAGTACGAAGATGTCATAGACTTTTTTTCCGACGGTGATTTCTCCCTCCCTAATTAATCCCTGGAACCGTGGGGTTTGTCTTTCGGTGGGTCTTTAAGTCCCCTTCAAGGACTGCTAGAGTGACCCCCCTCGGGAAATGGAACACCGAAAATAGGAGCACCAGTACGAAGATGTCATAGACTTTTTTTCCGACGGTGATTTCTCCCTCCCTAATTAATCCCTGGAACCGTGGGGGGTGTCTTTCGGTGGGTCTTTAAGTCCCCTTCAAGGACTGCTAGAGTGACCCCCCTCGGGAAATGGAACACCGAAAATAGGAGCAGCTGTACGAAGATGTCATAGACTTTTTTTCCGACGGTGATTTCTCCCTCCCTAATTAATCCCTGGAACCGTGGGGGGTGTCTTTCGGTGGGTCTTTAAGTTCCCTTCAAGGACTGCTAGAGTGACCCCCCTCGGGAAATGGAACACCGAAAATAGGAGCAGCTGTACGAAGATGTCATAGACTTTTTTTCCGACGGTGATTTCTCCCTCCCTAATTAATCCCTGGAACCGTGGGGGGTGTCTTTCGGTGGGTCTTTAAGTCCCCTTCAAGGACTGCTAGAGTGACCCCCCTCGGGAAATGGAACACCGAAAATAGGAGCAGCTGTACGAAGATGTCATAGACTTTTTTTCCGACGGTGATTTCTCCCTCCCTAATTAATCCCTGGAACCGTGGGGGGTGTCTTTCGGTGGGTCTTTAAGTCCCCTTCAAGGACTGCTAGAGTGACCCCCCTCGGGAAATGGAACACCGAAAATAGGAGCACCAGTACGAAGATGTCATAGACTTTTTTTCCGACGGTGATTTCTCCCCCCCCTAATTAATCCCTGGAACCGTGGGGGGTGTCTTTCGGTGGGTCTTTAAGTCCCCTTCAAGGACTGCTAGAGTGACCCCCCTCGGGAAATGGAACACCGAAAATAGGAGAACCAGTACGAAGATGTCATAGACTTTTTTTCCGACGGTGATTTCTCCCTCCCTAATTAATCCCTGGAACCGTGGGGGGTGTCTTTCGGTGGGTCTTTAAGTCCCCTTCAAGGACTGCTAGAGTGACCCCCCTCGCGAAATGGAACACCGAAAATAGGAGCACCAGTACGAAGATGTCATAGACTTTTTTTCCGACGGTGATTTCTCCCTCCCTAATTAATCCCTGGAACCGTGGGGGGTGTCTTTCGGTGGGTCTTTAAGTCCCCTTCAAGGACTGCTAGAGTGACCCCCCTCGGGAAATGGAACACCGAAAATAGGAACACCAGTACGAAGATGTCATAGACTTTTTTTCCGACGGTTATTTCTCCCCCCCTAATTAATCCCTGGAACCGTGGGGGGTGTCTTTCGGTGGGTCTTTAAGTCCCCTTCAAGGACTGCTAGAGTGACCCCCCTCGGGAAATGGAACACCGAAAATAGGAGCAGCTGTACGAAGATGTCATAGACTTTTTTTCCGACGGTGATTTCTCCCTCCCTAATTAATCCCTGGAACCGTGGGGGGTGTCTTTCGGTGGGTCTTTAAGTCCCCTTCAAGGACTGCTAGAGTGACCCCCCTCGGGAAATGGAACACCGAAAATAGGAGCAGCTGTACGAAGATGTCATAGACTTTTTTTCCGACGGTGATTTCTCCCTCCCTAATTAATCCCTGGAACCGTGGGGGGTGTCTTTCGGTGGGTCTTTAAGTCCCCTTCAAGGACTGCTAGAGTGGCCCCCCTCGGGAAATGGAACACCGAAAATAGGAGCAGCTGTACGAAGATGTCATAGACTTTTTTTCCGACGGTGATTTCTCCCTCCCTAATTAATCCCTGGAACCGTGGGGGGTGTCTTTCGGTGGGTCTTTAAGTCCCCTTCAAGGACTGCTAGAGTGACCCCCCTCGGGAAATGGAACACCGAAAATAGGAGCACCAGTACGAAGATGTCATAGACTTTTTTTCCGACGGTGATTTCTCCCCCCCCTAATTAATCCCTGGAACCGTGGGGGGTGTCTTTCGGTGGGTCTTTAAGTCCCCTTCAAGGACTGCTAGAGTGACCCCCCTCGGGAAATGGAACACCGAAAATAGGAGCACCAGTACGAAGATGTCATAGACTTTTTTTCCGACGGTGATTTCTCCCTCCCTAATTAATCCCTGGAACCGTGGGGGTGTCTTTCGGTGGGTCTTTAAGTCTCCTTCAAGGACTGCTAGAGTGACCCCCCTCGCGAAATGGAACACCGAAAATAGGAGCACCAGTACGAAGATGTCATAGACTTTTTTTCCGACGGTGATTTCTCCCTCCCTAATTAATCCCTGGAACCGTGGGGGGTGTCTTTCGGTGGGTCTTTAAGTCCCCTTCAAGGACTGCTAGAGTGACCCCCCTCGGGAAATGGAACACCGAAAATAGGAACACCAGTACGAAGATGTCATAGACTTTTTTTCCGACGGTTATTTCTCCCCCCCTAATTAATCCCTGGAACCGTGGGGGGTGTCTTTCGGTGGGTCTTTAAGTCCCCTTCAAGGACTGCTAGAGTGACCCCCCTCGGGAAATGGAACACCGAAAATAGGAGCACCAGTACGAAGATGTCATAGACTTTTTTTCCGACGGTGATTTCTCCCTCCCTAATTAATCCCTGGAACCGTGGGGGGTGTCTTTCGGTGGGTCTTTAAGTCCCCTTCAAGGACTGCTAGAGTGACCCCCCTCGGGAAATGGAACACCGAAAATAGGAGCAGCTGTACGAAGATGTCATAGACTTTTTTTCCGACGGTGATTTCTCCCTCCCTAATTAATCCCTGGAACCGTGGGAGGTGTCTTTCGGTGGGTCTTTAAGTCCCCTTCAAGGACTGCTAGAGTGACCCCCCTCGGGAAATGGAACACCGAAAATAGGAGCACCAGTACGAAGATGTCATAGACTTTTTTTCCGACGGTGATTTCTCCCTCCCTAATTAATCCCTGGAACCGTGGGGGATGTCTTTCGGTGGGTCTTTAAGTCCCCTTCAAGGACTGCTAGAGTGACCCCCCTCGGGAAATGGAACACCGAAAATAGGAGCACCAGTACGAAGATGTCATAGACTTTTTTTCCGACGGTGATTTCTCCCTCCCTAATTAATCCCTGGAACCGTGGGGGGTGTCTTTCGGTGGGTCTTTAAGTCCCCTTCAAGGACTGCTAGAGTGAACCCCCTCGGGAAATGGAACACCGAAAATAGGAGCAGCTGTACGAAGATGTCATAGTTTTTTTTTCCGACGGTGATTTCTCCCTCCCTAATTAATCCCTGGAACCGTGGGGGGTGTCTTTCGGTGGGTCTTTAAGTCCCCTTCAAGGACTGCTAGAGTGACCCCCCTCGGGAAATGGAACACCGAAAATAGGAGCACCAGTACGAAGATGTCATAGACTTTTTTTCCGACGGTGATTTCTCCCTCCCTAATTAATCCCTGGAACCGTGGGGGATGTCTTTCGGTGGGTCTTTAAGTCCCCTTCAAGGACTGCTAGAGTGACCCCCCTCGGGAAATGGAACACCGAAAATAGGAGCAGCTGTACGAAGATGTCATAGACTTTTTTTCCGACGGTGATTTCTCCCTCCCTAATTAATCCCTGGAACCGTGGGGGGTGTCTTTCGGTGGGTCTTTAAGTCCCCTTCAAGGACTGCTAGAGTGACCCCCCTCGGGAAATGGAACACCGAAAATAGGAGCACCAGTACGAAGATGTCATAGACTTTTTTTCCGACGGTGATTTCTCCCTCCCTAATTAATCCCTGGAACCGTGGGGGGTGTCTTTCGGTGGGTCTTTAAGTCCCCTTCAAGGACTGCTAGAGTGACCCCCCTCGGGAAATGGAACACCGAAAATAGGAGCACCAGTACGAAGATGTCATAGACTTTTTTTCCGACGGTGATTTCTCCCTCCCTAATTAATCCCTGGAACCGTGGGGGTTGTCTTTCGGTGGGTCTTTAAGTCCCCTTCAAGGACTGCTAGAGTGACCCCCCTCGGGAAATGGAACACCGAAAATAGGAGCAGCTGTACGAAGATGTCATAGACTTTTTTTCCGACGGTGATTTCTCCCTGCCTAATTAATCCCTGGAACCGTGGGGGGTGTCTTTCGGTGGGTCTTTAAGTCCCCTTCAAGGACTGCTAGAGTGACCCCCTCGGGAAATGGAACACCGAAAACAGGAGCACCAGTACCAAGATGTCATAGACTTTTTTTCCGACGGTGATTTCTCCCTCCCTAATTAATCCCTGGAACCGTGGGGGGTGTCTTTCGGTGGGTCTTTAAGTCCCCTTCAAGGACTGCTAGAGTGACCCCCCTCGGGAAATGGAACACCGAAAATAGGAGCACCAGTACGAAGATGTCATAGACTTTTTTTCCGACGGTGATTTCTCCCTCCCTAATTAATCCCTGGAACCGTGGGGGGTGTCTTTCGGTGGGTCTTTAAGTCCCCTTCAAGGACTGCTAGAGTGACCCCCCTCGGGAAATGGAACACCGAAAATAGGAGCAGCTGTACGAAGATGTCATAGACTTTTTTTCCGACGGTGATTTCTCCCTCCCTAATTAATCCCTGGAACCGTGGGGGGTGTCTTTCGGTGGGTCTTTAACCCTATGTAGACGGTTCGGCCGTTTTACGGCCCAAACACCAACCTCCTTTAACAGCGGGAAAAAATCCTGCTTTGCCTTCCCCCCGCGCTCCGAGAGAATGTCGTTTCGTTATCTCAGTGGGCAGTGGGGTGGGGAGTCGCTTTCGCCCGGCGCGGAAGTGTCCATTTTCGAGATTTGACTGATTACGGGTGTGGGGCCCGAAAATTTGTATTTTCTCACAGCTCTTTCAAGGGAATCTTCTCGATGAAGAAATAATATTTATTAACAAAATTAATCATATAATTGACATCATGGTATTTTGGGATACTTAATAAAATATGTGTTGTGTTTTTTAAATTACCAAGATTGTTTTTTGTATCTCAATATAAATATTTGTTTTGATCAGAATTTATTTCCAAAATATGACCTCCTGGAACTAAAATGTCATTGTACATCAGGGACATAAAGATTTAATATTGTCAAATATTATGGATGATTCAGAATATTTTAGGCTTTTGGAAATTTCTAGCGTTTTAGTGTAGTATAGATCTTTTATACATCTTTCAATGCAGAAAATTCAAACTCACAGAACTATTAAGATAAACAAAAGGCAAGAGAAATAGCTTTTATACAGATTTCATGACGGTTTATATTATTTTTATGACAAAGGAAAACACTTCTAATGCGTTTTTGTAAAGGATAAACGTTAAAATTTATCTTATATCAAAGAACTGATCTGATATCTAATTCGGAGTATTTTGAAAATGGACATCTTGCAATCGTCTCTATTCAATAATTACGAACAGATTCGTATTCGTACATGTGCATCGAATGCATTAATTTTTGAAAGAGAATTTTGGCCATAGGTATGCACCAATCTTGTCTAATAGGACGATATTCTCAGATGAGTGTAGAAGACCTAAATTCAAAGATTTCAATACTTCAATTAAGTCCGTAAGAAGAATACTAATTGATAGGATTTAATTAATCCAATATCTCAATCGAATATTATTCTAATAGAAAAGTAAACTGTTCAAAGCACAAGGAGAAAATGCATTTTATAGGGGGATTTTTACGGTGTAACAGCCTATCTAAGAGGCTAAACTACAAAATTTTTCAGTCGGAGCATATCAATGAATAGTTGATAGGATTTTATTAATCCAGCATCTCAATCGCGAATATTATGCTGATAGAAAAGTAAACTGTTGAAAGCACAATGAGAAAATGCGTTTATTGGGGATTTGTATGGTGTGAGAGCCTGTCTAAGAGGCTATACTACACAATTTTTAATATTACCCAACCCAGACATTTTGAGTAAATTAAATAACATCCATTTATTCGTCAAAGCAAGTTGTTTTGGGGATTTTTTACGGTGTAACAGCCTATATCTAAGAGGCTAAACTACAAAATTTTTCAGTCGGAGCCCATTGAATAATTGATAGAATTTAATTAATCCAGCATCTCAATCGAATATTATGCTGATAGAAAAGTAAAATGTTGAAAGCACAATGAGAAATGCGTTTATTGGGGGAATTTTATGGTGTAAGAGCCAGTCTAAGAGACTAAACTACAGAATTCTTCAGTCGGAGCATACCAATGAATAATTGATAGGATTTAATTAATCCAGCATCTCAATCGAATATTATGCTAATAGAAAAGAGTATAAATGTTCTCTTATTTTAAGTATCCTTAACTCAACTAATCATAATTATGAAACTTCTTTAATTTTTTTCAAGATTTCAACCCTTACTTTGTAAATTACAAACCCTGATGATTATTCACAGGTTTTATTTTAATTTTTTTAATTAATAGAAGTAATCTTTTTATGAATGTCACATTTATCTCTAACGCATCAAACTATTTTTCCTGTAGAAAATAAAATTTATGTTCTAAAACATAATTTAAGAAAATTCTATAAATTCAGATGTTATTTACTGTTGCCATTTTTTGACTTCAATGATAAATTTCTTAATATTTCGAAATTAAAGGTAATTTGAGATTATTCGTTATTCATAAAATCAAACTAAGTAAAGCAAAAAAAAAACATCGCAAGACAACACAGCAGTCCAGAGGTCCAGAGGCAAGAGAGCCTGGTGAAGGGAGCCGACATTCCTAGAACAAGATCCGTCTCTCCTTGGAGGGGAGATAAAAAACCCATTAACTGTCGGGGGCTCCCGCCCCCCATGACAACTTTTTCCGTTCTGAGGGGGAAGGAAATAGCCGGCCGACGGCTCTCGCTGTTTGTCGAAGATTTGGGTTTTGGAGAGCCGTCGTTAAAGAGTTAAGTCCCCTTCAAGGACTGCTAGAGTGACCCCCCTCGGGAAATGGAACACCGAAAATAGGAGCAGCTGTAAGAAGATGTCATAGACTTTTTTTTCGACGGTGATTTCTCCCTCCCTAATTAATCCCTGGAACCGTGGGGGGTGTCTTTCGGTGGGTCTTTAAGTCCCCTTCAAGGACTGCTAAAGTGACCCCCCTCGGGAAATGGAACACCGAAAAAAGGAGCAGCTGTAAGAAGATGTCATAGACTTTTTTTCCGACGGTGATTTCTCCCTCCCTAATTAATCCCTGGAACCGTGGGGGGTGTCTTTCGGTGGGTCTTTAAGTCCCCTTCAAGGACTGCTAAAGTGACCCCCCTCGGGAAATGGAACACCGAAAAAAGGAGCAGCTGTAAGAAGATGTCATAGACTTTTTTTCCGACGGTGATTTCTCCCTCCCTAATTAATCCCTGGAACCGTGGGGGGTGTCTTTCGGTGGGTCTTTAAGTCCCCTTCAAGGACTGCTAGAGTGACCCCCCTCGGGAAATGGAACACCGAAAATAGGAGCAGCTGTACGAATATGTCATAGACTTTTTTTCCGACGGTGATTTCTCCCTCCCTAATTAATCCCTGGAACCGTGGGGGGGTGTCTTTCGGTGGGTCTTTAATACCCCTTCAAGGACTGCTAGAGTGACCCCCCTCGGGAAATCGAACACCGAAAATAGGAGCAGCTGTACGAAGATGTCATAGACTTTTTTTCCGACGGTGATTTCTCCCTCCCTAATTAATCCCTGGAACCGTTGGGGGTGTCTTTCGGTGGGTCTTTAAGTCCCCTTCAAGGACTGCTAGAGTGACCCCCCTCGGGAAATCGAACACCGAAAATAGGAGCAGCTGTACGAAGATGTCATAGACTTTTTTTCCGACGGTGATTTCTCCCTCCCTAATTAATCCCTGGAACCGTGGGGGGGTGTCTTTCGGTGGGTCTTTAAGTCCCCTTCAAGGACTGCTAGAGTGACCCCCCTCGGGAAATGGAACACCGAAAATAGGAGCAGCTGTACGAAGATGTCATAGACTTTTTTTCCGACGGTGATTTCTCCCTCCCTAATTAATCCCTGGAACCGTGAGGGGTGTCTTTCGGTGGGTCTTTAAGTCCCCTTCAAGGACTGCTAGAGTGATCCCCCTCGGCAAATGGAACACCGAAAATAGGAGCAGCTGTACGAAGATGTCATAGACTTTTTTTCCGACGGGGATTTCTCAATCCCTAATTAATCCCTGGAACCGTGGGGGGTGTCTTTTGGTGGGTCTTTAAGTCCCCTTCAAGGACTGCTAGAGTGATCTCCCTCGGGAAATGGAACACCGAAAATAGGAGCAGCTGTACGAATATGTCATAGACTTTTTTTCCGACGGTGATTTCTCCCTCCCTAATTAATCCCTGGAACCGTGGGGGGGTGTCTTTCGGTGGGTCTTTAATACCCCTTCAAGGACTGCTAGAGTGACCCCCCTCGGGAAATCGAACACCGAAAATAGGAGCAGCTGTACGAAGATGTCATAGACTTTTTTTCCGACGGTGATTTCTCCCTCCCTAATTAATCCCTGGAACCGTTGGGGGTGTCTTTCGGTGGGTCTTTAAGTCCCCTTCAAGGACTGCTAGAGTGACCCCCCTCGGGAAATCGAACACCGAAAATAGGAGCAGCTGTACGAAGATGTCATAGACTTTTTTTCCGACGGTGATTTCTCCCTCCCTAATTAATCCCTGGAACCGTGGGGGGTGTCTTTCGGTGGGTCTTTAAGTCCCCTTCAAGGACTGCTAGAGTGACCCCCCTCGGGAAATGGAACACCGAAAATAGGAGCAGCTGTACGAAGATGTCATAGACTTTTTTTCCGACGGTGATTTCTCCCTCCCTAATTAATCCCTGGAACCGTGAGGGGTGTCTTTCGGTGGGTCTTTAAGTCCCCTTCAAGGACTGCTAGAGTGATCCCCCTCGGCAAATGGAACACCGAAAATAGGAGCAGCTGTACGAAGATGTCATAGACTTTTTTTCCGACGGGGATTTCTCCCTCCCTAATTTATCCCTGGAACCGTGGGGGGTGTCTTTTGGTGGGTCTTTAAGTCCCCTTCAAGGACTGCTAGAGTGATCCCCCTCGGGAAATGGAACACCGAAAATAGGAGCAGCTGTACGAAGATGTCATAGACTTTTTTTCCGACGGTGATTTCTCCCTCCCTAATTAATCCCTGGAACCGTGGGGGGTGTCTTTCGGTGGGTCTTTAAGTCCCCTTCAAGGACTGCTAGAGTGATCCCCCTCGGGAAATGGAACACCGAAAATAGGACCAGCTGTACGAAGATGTCATAGACTTTTTTCCGACGGTGATTTCTCCCTCCCTAATTAATCCCTGGAACCGTGGGGGGTGTCTTTCGGTGGGTCTTTAAGTCCCCTTTAAGGACTGCTAGAGTGATCCTCCTCGGGAAATGGAACACCGAAAATAGGAGCAGCTGTACGAAGATGTCATAGACTTTTTTTCCGACGGTGATTTCTCCCTCCCTAATTAATCCCTGGAACCGTGGGGGGTGTCTTTCGGTGGGTCTTTAAGTCCCCTTCAAGGACTGCTAGAGTGACCCCCCTCGGGAAATGGAACACCGAAAACAGGAGCACCAGTACCAAGATGTCATAGACTTTTTTTCCGACGGTGATTTCTCCCTCCCTAATTAATCCCTGGAACCGTGGGGGGTGTCTTTCGGTGGGTCTTTAAGTCCCCTTCAAGGACTGCTAGAGTGATCCTCCTCGGGAAATGGAACACCGAAAATAGGAGCAGCTGTACGAAGATGTAATAGACTTTTTTTCCGACGGTGATTACTCCCTCCCTAATTAATCCCAGGAACCGTGGGGGGTGTCTTTCGGTGGGTCTTTAAGTCCCCTTCAAGGACTGCTAGAGTGATCCCCCTCGGGAAATGGAACACCGAAAATAGGAGCAGCTGTACGAAGATGTCATAGACTTTTTTTCCGACGGTGATTTCTCCCTCCCTAATTAATCCCTGGAACCGTGGGGAGTGTCTTTCGGTGGGTCTTTAAGTCCCCTTCAATAACTGCTAGAAGTAGTATGCCATCAAAAAAGATTCCTAGCGGGAAGGCAGTTGACTCTATTGTATCTAAATAACTCCTCGGAAAGGAATACAGTGAAGAAAATAATTCTTATTCATTTTAACACACAGTTTGGTAAGCCTTTTTCCCCCCGAGCAAAGGCGGGTATATCAGCTAGTATCGGATAAAACTGAAAGATTAATTCCTAGTTTTGTTTTTCGTTTTCCTGTAATACATCCCGAAATTTTGGAGAAACCCCTTAATGATTTCTTTATTCGTTATCTCCTAAAACAGATCTTTTCAACGATGAAGGACACTGGTTTGTAATTTCGATCATTTTAAAATTTCGAACTTTCTCTCTCTTCCAAAAAACGGAGTGTTTTCCTTTTAATGTCAGTATGTTCCATTTCGGTTCCCGAAATTCCTGGGTGACCTAAGAATCGCCATGGCAACCCGTAATTCTGGAAAAACCTTGCCATAACATTATATTGTTATAAAAGAAATTCGAAAAAAATATAATATTATTTAATAAGGGGTTATTAGCTTTATCCGGAGTCGTGTTTCTGGGTCGAATTCCGAACTTTTTTTCAAACTCGAATCGCTATCTATATTACGATTCTATTTTCACAAAAATTGCATAAGATCCACTTTTAAGTGTCCAGTTTAAGATTTAATCACCTAATAAACTATACTTTATTTTTAATTGCGTTTGAAACGCGAAATACGGTCATTTCTCGGAAAAGAACGCACGGCCGTCAAAGACTGGATTTTGATCCCAATTTTTTCAAACTCCAGATTATGCAAGACATTCCATCACTGTTTAAAGGTGAAAGGTCACCGACACAGTGAAAATTCTTTAAGACGCCTTTTTCCATGATTTACGCACTTGCGGAACACGAACCTTGAAAGGTCGGTTACACCTAAAATTACCGACACGTTGAAGTCTGATTTAGAATATGAGTTTAAAATTAAACTTTTTAAATTTCTAACAAAGAATTTAAAAATTAAACTTTTTAAATTTCTAACAAAGATTTTAAAAATTAAATTTATTGAAGTCTGATTTAGAATATGTGTTTAAAATTAAACTTTTTAAATTTCTAACAAAGATTTTTAAAAATGTATTTATTTTAGTAAGATTTAGAATATGAGTTTAAAATTAAATATTTCAAATTTCTAACAAAGATTTTAAAAATTAAACATTTTAAATTTCTAACAAAGATTTTAAAAATTAATTTTATTGTAGTCTGATTTAGAATATGTGTTTAAAATTAAACTTTTTAAATTTCTAACAAAGATTTTAAAAATTACTTTTTAAATTTCTAACAAAGATTTTAAAAATTAAACTTTTTAAATTTCTAACAAAGATTTTAAAAATTAAACATTTTAAATTTCTAACAAAGATTTTAAAAATTAAACACTTTAAATTTCTAACAAAGATTTTAAAAATTAAATTTATTGTAGTCTGATTTAGAATATGTGTTTAAAATTAAACATTTTAAATTTCTAACAAAGATTTTAAAAATTAAACTTTCTGATTTAGAATATGTGTTTAAAATTATACTTTTTAAATTTCTAACAAAGAATTTAAGAATTAAACTTTTTTAATTTCTAAGAAAGATTTTAAAAATTAAATATTTTAAATTTCTAACAAAGATTTTAAAAATTAAATTTATTGAAGTCTGATTTAGAATATGAGTTTAAAATTAAACTTTTTAAATTTCTAACAAAGATTTTAAAAATTAAACTTTTTAAATTTCTAACAAAGATTTTAAAAATTAAACTTTTTAAATTTCTAACAAAGATTTTAAAAATTAAACATTTTAAATTTCTAACAAAGATTTTAAAAATTAAACACTTTAAATTTCTAACAAAGATTTTAAAAATTAAATTTATTGTAGTCTGATTTAGAATATGTGTTTAAAATTAAACATTTTAAATTTCTAACAAAGATTTTAAAAATTAAACTTTCTGATTTAGAATATGTGTTTAAAATTAAACTTTTTAAATTTCTAACAAAGAATTTAAAAATTAAACTTTTTTTAATTTCTAAGAAAGATTTTAAAAATTAAATATTTTAAATTTCTAACAAAGATTTTAAAAATTAAATTTATTGAAGTCTGATTTAGAATATGTGTTTAAAATTAAACTTTTTAAATTTCTAACAAAGGTTTAAAAATTAAATTTATTGAAGTCTGATTTAGAATATGTGTTTAAAATTAAACATTTTAAATTTCTAACAAAGATTTTAAAAATTAAATTTATTGAAGTCTGATTTAGAATATGTGTTTAAAATTAAACATTTTAAATTTCTAACAAAGATTTTAAAAATTAAATTTAATGAAGTCTGATTTAGAATATGTGTTTAAAATTAAACTTTTTAAATTTCTAACAAAGATTTTAAAAATTAAACTTTTTAAATTTCTAACAAAGGTTTAAAAATTAAATTTATTGAAGTCTGATTTAGAATATGTGTTTAAAATTAAACATTTTAAATTTCTAACAAAGATTTTAAAATTTAAATTTATTGTAGTCTGATTTAGAATATGTGTTTCAAATTAAACTTTTTAAATTTCTAACAAATATTTTAAAAATTACTTTTGAAATTTCTAACAAAAATTTTAAAAATTAAATTTATTGTTTTCCGATTTAGAATATGTGGTTATTAGTTATTTATAGATATTATTAATTGATCATTTTATAGCTGTCAATAAATGAGTAATAAACGATTGAAAATTTAGTATTTATTATACCGCTGCATTTGATATAAAAAAAAGAACTTAATTAAATTTCTTAGACCACTGCCCAACTGTTTTTATTATTGACTCCGCGGCCATAAAACAAATTCAATTGACAGAAGCAATAATCACAGCATAGCCGTTGCGATATTACACACAATTAAAATACCAATTATTTACTAAGTCTAAATTATTCACGGAAGATTCGGGGATATTATATCCCCCTGAAATCGAAAATTTCCATTTTCTTGACCACAAAAAAAAAAAAACAAAATACTAAATTTACCCCGAATTTCTGTTATCCCGCTCCGAAATGTTGGAAGTCTATTCTAAAATAGCTCTGATAAGTATCGGATTGTAATGACACATCATAAAATCAATGAAAAGAATAATTTATTAATAAAAATAACGTTTTATGTTGAGAACAACACTCTAATTACGTTCCACGTCTTTCATGAAAGTGTAATCTTCTCTAAAACTTGTTTTTTAAACTTAAAAAGCAATATAAAATAAGCACTCAACTTAATTAACGAAAACTAATTGTAATTGGAAGCCTAAGAACACAACGCCCAGCCTTTCATTCGCCCGAGACCGTCATTCGTCGAGCTTCCGACCAGTCCAGTTGAGCCCAGTTCCGACTCCGCCTTTTTTTCGGGGCGTAACTTTAAGGCGATCGGCGAATGGGAGAGCTCCATTCGAAAGGAGAAGCGGTCGATCTTGAATCGGCTTGGTTTGGAAAGGAGCGACTTTAAACTGGAATTTCGCCCTGTTATCGGGAAAATTTCGGGAAAAAGAACATCACACTAGGTAAAATGGACCCTTCTAAATCGATTAGAACCAATCGCGATTCGTTTAAACCAATATTTGTCCGAGAAATCGTCGATTTAGTGATCGATGTCACGAAAAAAAGGTTGGCGGTTTCAGCTTGGCGCAGAGCCGATCTGAGGATTTCCCAAAAGCGTGTGGATGTTCTAGGCGAGCGGGGAAAGCGGCGTTCGCCAAATGAGCGATAGATTGCCAAACCTGGCGGTTATTTCGCCTCTTCGGCTGCGGCTCGTTTTGCCGTAGTGGGAGCAGATGTGCTTTCGCTCTCTGTACGTTTAACTCTATAGTGGGATCGGAGTAAGCGGTGTTTAGTGGAAGTATGAGATAAGGGGCGGTTTAAAAATTACACAGGGTGTTTCAAAAGTTCTTTTCACGACTTTTCTTTGGAAACAACGTCTCCTAGGGTCATGGGAGTAAGGTCTAACCCTAGGTAAGTGACCATGGAGAATTTTATGCTTTCGCTCTTTGTACTATAGTGGGATCGGATGCAGTCTATAGTGGGAATTAAATATGAGAAAAGGGGCGGGTTTAAATATTAAACAGGATGTTTCAAAAGTTCTTTTCACGGCTTTTCTTTGGAAACAACGTCTCCTAGGGTCATGGGAGTAAGGTCTAACCCTAGGTAAGTGACCATGGAGAATTTTATGCTTTCGCTCTTTGTACTATAGTGGGATTGGAGGCAGTCTATAGTGGGAATTAAATATGAGAAAAGGGGCGGGTTTAAATATTAAACAGGATGTTTCAAAAGTTCTTTTCACGGCTTTTCTTTGGAAAAACGTCTCCTAGGGTCATGGAAGTAAGGTCTACTCCTAGGTAAGTGACCATGGAGAATACATTGGGATGACTTACAGCGCTCCTAGCGACGAAATAAGAAAGTTAAAAAAATAAATTAAAGAAAGTAAACGAGATAGAGCAAAAACGTCAATGAGAGTATTGTTGGCGATGTTATGGAGAACTCACTGAGAAAAATTTCAAGAAAATTTCGTGAATATTCGAGGAGATATTAGCTTGTGAAAAAAGGCCTGGCGAAAAAAGTTCGCAAATTTCGTAGGGTTTTCAGTGCTGTTATGAAGTTTTATGGTTTTTTTTTAGTTAAATGAAGACAAAATTGTATTAAAAATTTAAAAACTTTTTTTGAGGCCTGAAAAAGTGCAATTTTCACATGCTGATATCTCTTTCGATATTCACGATATTTTCATGAAATTTTTACACGCTGGTTTTCCAAATGGCTTTGCATTAGAGTTAAAAGGGGATTTTTAAGGATTGGGGGCCGTTCATATGTTACGTAAGCACCAAAGGGGGGGAGGGGGTTTTGCTCTTAGGTTTTTTTATTTTTACTGACAAGTGGGGAGGGGGTATTAGTGATACTTACGTAAGATGTTTCCAACACATCATTGTCGAAAATCTCTTGCATAAATAATTTCAAAATTCAACTACAAATAAATGTTACATTTTTCTAAGGGGTCGATGCAGGTTTTATATTTCGGGGCCCATTTTTGTGAAAAATTGAAGTCAAAATTTAATTTTTCAAACCCGACACGATTTTTCAATTTAATTTTTCAAAAACATTTCTGATTAGAAACAAACAAGAATATTTTCTTGCAATTAATCTTTAAAGCTAATTTGTATTTTTTTGAAAGGGTCGTTTTTGTGAACTTTAATTTTGTGAAGGGGCAGTAAAAGGCCCCAATTTTTGGCTGGATCGACCCCTGGCACTGCTAAACATTTTGTACAAAAAAGAACAAAGGGGGCTCGGCAGTTTTCTTAGAGTAAGTTTAGGCAGTTTCTTATATAATTATTGAAGGGTTTGTGGTTTGCTCATTCTTGCTGATAAGGGGGGTCAAAAACGACCAAAAACATGCTTGAACTTTATTTACTTTTACTGATATTTTTTTTAATTTCATTAAAAAAATTTAAGTTTGATCTATATAATAGGCTAGTGATCTACTATTTTTAAAAGCCTATGTTGAATTTCAGAAGGGAGAGCTTTGAAGGAGGGGGCCTAAAGATAAACATGGCGCGCGAATAAGGAAAGAAAACAAAGTTAATTCCTTATTCGATTAAAACTTTCGCGTTTCCGGCTATAAATTGTTTACTGATGACAGGAGAAAGAAAAATGATTAAGGAATTCTCTGCTCCAACGGTCGCCTCCTGAAAAAGAACACCTGCCAACTGCAATTCTAAAAGTTCGTTCTGCGTGTGCAAGCCATATCACACACCACACCCTTCTTTATGGAAATTCAGTTCCTCTCTCACAATCGGACAAGGGCATGGGAAAACGTCAGTGACTTTAACCAGGGGCTCTACTACCAACCATGTGGGTTCCTGCGGAAACGGGTTTTTTTGCGAGTCACGTGGTCTAACCCGACGGCTTTCTCCTTAGGACTACTACGATCTACAAAAAGTGGGGAAAGATTCCCGCAAAATAGAGTTGGCCGACGGGTTTCAACCCACCACCTCTTGACTAGGTGAAATGGAATTCCCACGACGGATTTCTGCTTTAGCTTTTTAAGTACGAGTATGTTGATGTTGAGGATTTTTATTGAAGGCTTGTTTTTATAATTTTAGTCATGTTTTACAAACTAATTTTTTTCTTATACATTAACCACAAAAAAACAGACTGTCAATAAGTAGCTTATTTAATTTTTTATCTTTAATTATTATTTTATAGAAAAAATATATTACTTGAGAAAAATTATTTTAACTGAATCAATACAACACAAAGAATGATTTTAATTTTTAGAAAAATTGAGGCATGGTTTTTTTAGTAATCTCACTGTCATAATTTTTTTCAAACCTTATATTGATCTTAAAATTTGGCAAAAGTAGTTATAGAAACAAGAATAAAAATTTTAGTAACTGATAGGGTAAGTAATTGATCATTCATAGAACGGGCGCTCATAAAATACATAAATGATTTCTACTTACGTACTTAGTTAAAAATATATTTAAATTGTTCAAATTTGGAAATATAGTTACTGATGTTTTACCACAAAACGTAAGAACTTTAAAAATATTTAAAAGTAAACTTTTTTTCTTAAAAAATTATTTTATCTTAATTTATAAGAATAAAGGCAACTATTTTAGGGGGAAAATAATTCTTTCCATATTTTTTACACCACAAAGCAATTTACTAATCGCTTAAAAAAGCTTGGTTGAACCTAACAAAGATTTACTGTAACAATACTTAAAGGATTCTAATAAATAAATATTCTAAAATAATCTATTTATAATTAATTCTAATTAATTAATAGGTTAAAATATTCTATTATAGAATATTTTTAATACCTGTTGTTCCTATATTAAAATAAATAGTAGTTTTAACATGTTTATATTATTGAACCTTTCTTTCTTTCATTCAATAGGTACTTTCTATATGTGCTAGTAGATGGCGCTCCAACGTCTTTGTAAAATACCCGCTAAGTCGAAAAAGTAGGCTTAACTAGTGCGATGTAAAAACTCAAAATACGTCAAATTAAGTCATTTAACACGCGGTTAAGTATATAAAAAGCTTATAAATGGCAATTAAAGCATTATGTGGTGTACAAAATCCCTTTTTCTTGTTGCAATTTCGTTTTGATTGATCGATGAGAACCCGTCGTGGTGGGTAAAATAGCCTCGAACTCATAGAGTTCCCACCATCACTCGACGACGGAAAGTGGTGTGCTCGAAGTAGTCCTTTTCTTCTCCGACGAGTAGATGTGGGTTTTTAGCCGTCGGGTTTGGTGGGAACGGGTTGGAACCCGTCGCGTGCACGTAGTAGGGCCCCAGATGCCAAGTGCCTTACGATTCCCAGCGAGGTTTTTTTCAACGGTTTTAACGACTATCGAAATCGGATCTTATCATGGTTCTAATTAATGCTGCACCTGCAGTGGTTTATGTTCGCGATTCTCTCCGCAAGGTTTTTTTATTATTATTATTGCAAGCGCGAGAGCTATCGAAAACGATTTTCTTATCAACACAAGAGAAAGACCTTGACAGCTGCACTGGATTCGGCTTCAGAATGCTTGCTCGTTAATTCGAGGGCGCAACTGCTGAGGCATTAGGTTTCAAAACAGAACGGGTGAACATTCCTATTCGCGGATTGAATGACGCACGGGGAAATGTTAAATTCAAGAATGCTTGCTCGTTACTTCGAAGGCAGCTGCTGAGGCATTGGGTTTCAAAACAGAACGGGTGAACATTCCTATTCGCGGATTGAATGACGCACGGGGAAATGTTAAATTCAAGAATGCTTGCTCGTTACTTCGAAGGCAGCTGCTGAGGCATTGGGTTTCAAAACAGAACGGGTGAACATTCCTATTCGCGGATTGAATGACGCACGGGGAAATGTTAAATTCAAGAATGCTTGCTCGTTACTTCGAAGGCAGCTGCTGAGGCATTGGGTTTCAATTAAAGAACGGGTAAACATTCCAACGCGGGTTAAATGACGCACGGGGAAAGGACTGCTGAGTAGGGGGCCGTTCACATATCACGTAAGCACCTATAAGGGCGTTTGCTATTTGCTTATTTTTCCTGACAAGGGGGAGTATGAGTGATGCATGTAAGATATTACAAACACTGCATTTTCGAAAATCATAAATAATTTCAAATTTCAACCAAAAATAAATTTCACAAAAAAACTGAATAAGGAAAATATTTTAAGCATTTGTGACAGGGAAAATTTTAATGATAGGCTAAGTATTCATAGAGAATAATGCATTTCAGAAACCTAAGCATTCATTAAGATTTGGTACAAAAAAAGAACAAGGGGGGGCGGGCAATTTTTTTACGTATAATTATGAGAGGGAGGTTTGTGGTTTGCTTATTTTTGCTGACAAGGGAATCTTGGGTATTCTTGCAGTATGCGATCCATCCAGTATTAGGATGGTACTTATTTTAAAAATTTGGATGATTTTAAACGACGCCCTCCCAATTTTTTCCATCAAACAAATAAATTATTTTTGTAAAATTTTAGTTTTATCAAAAAATATTAACCCGTGCTGCAGAAGCCTTTAAGTTTCAATAAAGTGCTAATTTTTTTTTTTACAGAATAACTAAGAATCCAAAGATTAAACGCTCACATTTTGTTCATGATTTTTTTATGAGGAACTAATAAAGTTATAGATATAATGTTACAAGTTTTATTCTTCTATCACCCCACTTTTGGAAGTAATAATTTTTTAATGTCAAAAAAACTTTTGCAAACTTGTTTTTCTTACATTTTTAAAGAGCTAATAAATCAAGAACTATACAACTTAAAACCCTGAAATGAGTCACATTTTTTAAAAAATTTTATTCTCTTTGATTTTGTTTGCATCATAAACACCTTTTTAAAAAATTTGTTTTTAAAATTAAAAAAGAAGAAAAAAAAAATAAATAAAAAATATTTTTAGAAAAGTTTTTATTAAGAAAATTAAAGCTTTTTAACTAAAATAGACATTTCTATTAAATTTCAAGTAGGAAAAAAAATTAAAATCTTCATTGTTCTTAACCCAATGAGTATTTCATTAAATATTTTAAGAGCTAAATATGCAAATACAAATTTTAATATTTTTCTTTTAAAATAACTACAACCTATGTCATGAATATACATGGAAAATGGTACTAAAAATGCTTAAGTTTGTATTTATGATTTGTATAAAATTTGTGTGTTTTAGTGTTTGAATTATTAAATTTTAAAATGTGTCAGTCTTTCTTGGGACACCCTGTAATAAATGATTGCAAAAATAATCCCTTATTAATTTTAATTAATTTAAAATTTTGGAGTCTTTAAAAAAATTGTTTTCATAAACCTTAATGCGAAAACGTTGCTTTTACATCAGACAAATAGGGTGAAAAATTCGTAAAAACCATTACTTGATTTATGAATAATATATTAAGTAATGAATGATTGAAAAAAAAATCCCTAATAATTAATTTAAAATTTTGGAGTCGTTAAAAAAAATAGTTTTCAAAAACCACAACCTTAATACTAAATCTGAAATTTAATAGTAATTGATTGTAGTAGTATTAGTTTTCCAGCCACCCGATAGATGGCAGCTTCAAAACTTCTCCGCTTTTGGGTGAAAGTAAAATTGCCCTGTATGGTAGCGCCATCTCTCCGATATACAAAACAACATTTCCTGTGCGTTAATTTCAATTAATTGTGTTCTTATGAAATTTATCAAAATTCAAGAATAAAAATATTGTGGGATTGATTAACTTTTAAATATTAAAAATTGACTCCCGAAGTGGCAAATTGATGTACTGAAGCCTAACGCATTTTTTTAAACAAATACAATCTACATTGTAGCTAAAATAATTCTGAATATTGTAATAAAATTGTCGGGTAAAATTGGTGTTGAAATATTTAACTTTAAAGAAATTAATTAAAAAGTTAAATATTAATTTAATAATTTTTTTTTGCTGCGATAGTTCATTATTGAACATCAAAATATCCATAATTTGGCTTTTTTGTTAAATCCGGGGATTTTTTAATCAGGTGCCGAGAAAAAAAAAATGACCCCAAAAATCCGGAGTTCTAAATGTCGCTTTTACATCAGAGAAATAGGGTGGAAAAATTCGTAATAAACGTTACTTAATTTATTAATAATATATTAATTGATTGAAAAAATAATCCAAACTTAATTTAAAATTTTGGAATAATATCTAGTCGATAAAAAAAATCTGTACATAAACCACAACCTTAATAACAAACTTGAAACTTAATAATTGACTGTAGCTGTATTAGTTTGTAAGTCACCCGATAGATGGTAGCATCACAATTTCTCCGCTTTTGAGTGAAATTAAAATGCCTTGTATGGTAGCGCCATCTCCCCGTTAAAAGATATAACATTTTCTGTGCGTTAATTTCAATGGAGAATTCCCGTATATTTTAAAAATAGAAATAAAGCCATTTTTCTGGTAAAACAAATTGTTCTAATTTCAAAAATCAGCATTTTATGTACCAACTGACGCCACTTAACTATTTATGACTTAGCAAATGTTTTCTTTTTAAAAGACGAACTTTTAAATTAAATAAAATAATTATTAAACATCTGAATGAAAACATTTTTGCGACAAAAATTCTTTTTCAACCATCTTTATTAAATAAAAAAATAATAAAATGCGGGAATTGTCCATTTTGTTCCTATGAATTTTATCAAAATTTCAATTCTCTCAAAAATGTGCTGTTAACTTTAACTAGTGTTCGGCAACTAGTGGTCAAAAAATAGTTAACTACCAACTACTAACTAGTCTGGGAAAATTTAGTTGCAACTAGTAGTTAACTATTTTTTCCTGGGACTAGTTACAACTAGTAGTTAACAGTTTCCCAAAGTAGTTAACTACTAGTTAACTAGTCTATTTAATTTCATAACCCATTTTTGCCCAAATTCTAATAGAGCATTTTCAATCACATGACTCGGACCTAACAACGGCCTTAGCAACAGAAAAGTTACAGTTTTTTGCCCTACAGAGGTTAACAGTTACAGAAAATGACTAGCCGTGGAATTCTTCTATTGGAGCATTTGCAATCACGTGATCCCATACCTAAAAATCACCTTAGTAACAAATAAACAACGGCCTTAACAACAGTTAAAAGCCCTACAGAAGATTAACAGTTAAAAGAAAATAACCGGTTGTGACGTCACCTGAAAACACTCTATACATCTTTCTTATCTATATCACAAAAAAACGCGCAAAAAGGGCCTTTAATTCTGGTTATGGTATTTTGAGTACTCTACCATCTTAATTAAATTTGTTACAGTACAATTTTTTCTATATTTTGATAAAAATTTTAATAATAATTTTATTGAAAGTAGTTGAAAATTTGAAAGTAGGGTAGACTGGGGACAATTGTAACACGGGTCAATTGTAACACTTCGTATTCCTGGAAAAGTATAGATGCCAAGCTGTTACAAAGGTAACAGCATGTGCATGGCTTGTAAACAAATAATGTCCGAGAGCGCCAAGACTGGCAGTTGAGGTATAACAGTGTACTTGAGAAAAGAGTGTTTTTCGAGCATAAAAGTAAATTTTTACTTTTGAGTGAAATTTTTTCTCCTGCACTACAGGTATGTAGCACAAAATAACTTTTTATACAAAATGAACCTACATTTATCATAGTTATATTCTGTTTAGTTTTAAGTTAATATTGTTTTTAGTTTTTTTGAAAACGAGGGTTGAATTAAAAATGGACACATGGGGTCAAATGTAACACTAATTCGGGGGCGATTGTAACATGTGAAAATTGACTTTTGGATGCCAAGATCTCGTACAAGGACAACTAAAAGGGGTCAAATTAGTCAGGAAAGAATGGAGGAAGCAGCTGCTGAGGTTTGGGAGTCTGGAAAGTCAGTGAGAAGTGTTGTTTGTGAGCACGGTATTTGTTATGGGCCGTTATACAGATTCTGTCAGAAAAAATGAAAACCCTAAAGTGGGTTATAATTAATTTATGTTATCGGCACGGGATCTTAGAAAATTGTTACCAGCAATCGCCTGTATCACCTACATAATCTCGTAATAAAAGATAACCAAATTCGCTGCCATCACCACAAATATCAAAATGCTCACCACAGGCTGTTCTGCCAATACCAAAAGTGGTACAAAATGACAATGCAACTATTAAAAAGGAAACTCAAGGAGAAAGAGCCCCATCTGCACCTATAAACCCAGTGTAAAAGAGAAGAAGTCTACACAAAAAAGAAATTTAAATATCCAGACTGTGAAACTTCATCAGACGATGAATATTTGTGTGTTGTTTCCATGGACAATTTCAAAAACAATCGTCCCAGTGAAAAATGGGTTCAGTGTGTTTCGTACAAAATATATTGTTAAAGAATTTGTATAATTTTCCGTATTTCTTATGAAAATGTGTTGTGTTACACAATTGCCCCTTGTATGTGTTACAATCGACCCCACTTCAAGGGTCGATTGTAACAATATTCTTTGGCATATTTTTTATTTACTATATTGTAATGCATGTTCACAGGACAGTTTTCATAACGCAATTGTAATTGGGATGTTTCAGCCTATATTCATACCAATTTTCATAACTCTAACATAAAAAATGGCTTGGTTGGAGATCAATTTGTAAATTTTGTTACAATTGTCCCCAGTCTCCCCTAGTTTCAACTAGTAGTTATTAAAAAAAGTAGTTCAACTAATAGTTGAACTAGTTTAAACCAGAAGTAGTTAAACTACTAGTTAACTACTAGTTGATCAGTAGTTAACTGCCAAGGGGCCGAACATTAACTTTAACATACTGGGATTCCTTGAAAATTCTTCCGCTTACAATGAGCCGTGTTCTTAATCCAAAAAGGTCTCAAAATAAGCTAAAACGCTATTTTGAGGGAGAAATTTCCAAAATTTTCCCCAAAAAAAAATCCCAGAACCTTTTAATTATACTTTGAAATCACATTTTTATGACTAAGATTTATTATTTTTTTTTACTATTTTTTAAGATAATTTAAGAAAAAAATTATATTATTTAAACATTTCATTCAAAACAATATTTAAAAAATCAATCCATAATCCAGTTTATTAAAATAGTAAATAGCTTACCGGACCATAGTGATATTTTCTACGACAATTTTTTTAAACTTAAAAAGGATTTTCAGACAGTTGATATTTATCTTTAAATTCTGTGTATTTATTGTACCCTACCATGCAAAGGGATTTTTTAATATGTATGATAGAATTTATTTGTTTACAAAGTTCTGAAATTAAGTTCACCACAAAATTAAAATAAAAAAGACAAGTCATCTAAAACTTGACGCTGAAAAGAAAATATTGTTTGGTCAAAACCCCTCCCGAAACTAAAGTCTAGTTACGCCCCCCCCCCCCAACCAAAAATCTGACATGACCCCCCTGATGAAATTAATAAACCCCTCTTTTTAGTTCATAACATTCTCCCAAAACGCTAACTCTAGCTGTTAAAAATCATAATCAACATAAAAAAGCGGCAGGAAAAATCAACTACAGAAATTATTCATTATTATATGCGAGCTCAGCCTCATAGCTTCATTCGCCGAACTCTCCACCAATCCTCTGCAGAAGCGCTTGACTCCGCCTTTTTTTCGGGGCGTAACTTTAAGGCGATCGGCGAATCGGAGAGCTCAGATTTCGGAAAGCAGCCGTCGATTTGGGAAGTCCTGGATTTCGGTAGGAACGACTTTAAGGTCAATTTTCGACCCGTTATCGGGAAAATTCCAGGAAAAAAACCATCACACCATGTAGAAAAAACCCTTCTAAATCGATTTAAGCTATTCCCGATTAATTTAAACCGATATTTAGGGGAGAAATCGTCATTTTAGCGAGAGATGTCGCTGAAAAAAGCTTGGCGGTTTCGTCTTGGCGCTGCCGTTTTCATCGAAGCGTGTGTTTGTTCTAGGCGAGAGGGAAAACGCGAGGCGCCGGAAAGGCGATTTTCGCCAGTTCTGGCGCCGCGTTGGCTGCGTTTGAGCAGATGCATTTGTTGAGCTTTCTGCTTAGTTCTGACGGTAGGGTTATATTGTGAGAGATGGGATCTTTTTTAATCAATGCCGTTTTTTCGCTCTTTGAGAAAGGGAAAGCAGATGGCTGTCAGAAACGTAGCTAGTGGATCGCGGTTTTTTAATTAGATTCAGGATGAGTTTGGGGATGTTTTATTTACGCAAGAAGTTTAATAAGTAATAGAAGCGTGGGTTATATTTTTCGGAAACTTGATCAGAGTTCGTTCTTTTATCAGGCATGAGATTTTTCAGACTTTTGGAGGATTTTCAGACTTTTTTTTTAGAATTATCTTGAAAATTTCAGACTTTTTTAAATTTAAAAAAAAAATCAGCTTATGAAGTGAAATTTTTGACGGTGAATTTTGCTTGTTGTGAAGGAAGCAGATGTTTTGCGTTAGCTGTTTAAAACGGAGCTAAATTAGATAGAGGATGCGTTGGTGGTTTTTTTACGCAAGAAATTTAAGTGTGTTATATTTTTCGGTAACTTCTGCGGCAGCTGTTAAAAAAGGAGCTAGTGCATAGGTGCTGAACTCTGACTCCTTCATACCTTTTGACTCCCTATGGAGAATTTGTGACTCTCCCGGGAGTCAATTCCGAAGTTAAACGAACTAGCCCGAGTGAGGTCGGCTGTTTCCGAAGGTATAACGAATCGCACTTTCTTGCCAAGATCACGGCACTAGCCACTAGTCACTAGTGATTTCACAGGAGTGGTTTGTAACTTTTTAGGATTGCTTCGCGATTTCACAGGAGTGGTTCGCAACTTTTTCGGATTGCTTCGCGATTTCACAGGAGTGGTTCGCAACTTTTTGGGATTGCTTCGCGATTTCACAGGAGTGGTTCGCAACTTTTTCGGATTGCTTCGCGATTTCACAGGAGTGGTTCGCAACTTTTTCGGATTGCTTCGCGATTTCACAGGAGTGGTTCGCAACTTTTTGGGATTGCTTCGCGATTTCACAGGAGTGGTTTGTAAGATTTTCGGATTGCTTCGCGATTTCACAGGAGTGGTTTGTAACTTTTTCGGATTGCTTCGCGATTTCACAGGAGTTGTTCGCAACTTTTTGGGATTGCTTCGCGATTTCACAGGAGTGGTTCGCAACTTTTTGGGATCGCTTCGCGATTTCACAGGAGTGGTTCGCAACTTTTTGGGATTGCTTCGCGATTTCACAGGAGTGGTTCGCAACTTTTTCGGATTGCTTCGCGATTTCACAGGAGTGGTTCGCAACTTTTTGGGATTGCTTCGCGATTTCACAGGAGTGGTTTGTAAGATTTTCGGATTGCTTCGCGATTTCACAGGAGTGGTTTGTAACTTTTTCGGATTGCTTCGCGATTTCACAGGAGTGGTTCCCAACTTTTTTGGATTGCTTCGCGATTTCACAGGAGTGGTTCGCAACTTTTTGGGATTGCTTCGCGATTTCACAGGAGTGGTTCGCAACTTTTTCGGATTGCTTCGCGATTTCACAGGAGTGGTTCGCAACTTTTTGGGATTGCTTAGCGATTTCACAGGAGTGGTTTGTAAGATTTTCGGATTGCTTCGTGATTTCACAGGAGTGGTTTGTAAGATTTTCGGATTGCTTCGCGATTTCACAGGAGTGGTTTGTAATATTTTCAGATTGGTTCGCGATTTCACAGGAGTGGTTTGTAACATTTTCGGATTGCTTCGCGATTTCACAGGAGTGGTTTGAAACATTTTCAGATTGCTTCGCGATTTCACAGGAGTGGTTTGTAACATTTTCGGATTGCTTAAGTCACTTAATTTGCATTTTAATTTTCTGTACTAGCAATTACGTATCAACCCAGTGTCCCCAGTGTCTTTTTTTATCCCGGCATTCTCAGTGTCTTTTTCTTCGAGTGTTCCCGGTGCCTTTTTCATCTCGGTATTCCCGATGGCTTTTTCATCACAGTGCTCCGGGTGCCGTTTTCATCCCGGTTTTCCCGGTGGCTTTTTCATCTCGGTGTTCCCGATGGCTTTTTCATCACAGTGCTCCCGGTGCCGTTTTCATCCCGGTGTTCTCAGTGGTTTTTTCATCACAGTGTTCCCGGTGCCGTTTTCCCGGTTCCAACTGCGAAATCTAATCTTACCCATCCAGTTCCGATGCTGCACATTTAATTACGACAAGTTGCTAAATTATCCATTGTAAGTGAAATAAATTCAATTGAAATTATAACACATATTTGAAATCCCACAATTTGTAAATACCCACCTCTTTTAATTGAAAAAAAAATCCCGTTAAGCTACCCCAAAGAAACAAATTATTAAGTTAAATAACAATTGATCTAGTGTTTCGATTACCAACTTTCCCAGAAAAACTACACTTTCATTATAGAGTATTTTCAATCACATGACTCTGCCTAACAACGGCCTTAGCAACGTTGTTTATTCGCCAAGTGACGTCATGTGCGAATGCTGCTATTGGATACTTCTATGTCCCGCCCCTAACAACAGCCTTAGCAACGTTGATTTTGTCCTCCAAGTGACGTCATGTGCGAATGCTCTATTATTTTAACTAGTCTAATTCTTAAAACTTTATGTTTCAACTTAAAGTTTCATGGAAAATGAAGTTTGTAGTAAGAAAATACTGTCATAAGTTTTTTATCAGGATATATTTCATTCTTTTAATTATTAATAATTAATTATTAAACTTTTTAAAACAATTTTAGTCCGGTTTTATCTTTAAAACTTTGTTTTATATGTAAAATTGATTTTTTGGTTTTCTTTACAACAATGCGAGTTAAACTGACCATTTTTAAGGGAGAAGTAAGGCGATTTTTACAAAAAGGCATAAAAGGGGGTGAAGGGGTGGTTTTAGGAATTAGAAATTGATGTCATTGCCTTTTTCCCGATCCGATAAGTATGTGTACCAAGTTTGGTTCGAATCTGACGGGTAGTTAAGGAGAAATTGAGTCACATCTGGGGCCCTACTACGTGCACGCGACGGGTTCCAACCCGTTCCCACCAAACCCGACGGCTAAAAACCCACATCTACTCGTCGGAGAAGAAAAGGACTACTTCGAGCACACCACTTTCCGTCGTCGAGTGATGGTGGGAACTCTATGAGTTCGAGGCTATTTTACCCACCACGACGGGTTCTCATCGATCAATCAAAACGAAATTGCAACAAGAAAAAGGGATTTTGTACACCACATAATGCTTTAATTGCCATTTATAAGCTTTTTATATACTTAACCGCGTGTTAAATGACTTAATTTGACGTATTTTGAGTTTTTACATCGCACTAGTTAAGCCTACTTTTTCGACTTGCCGCCGTATTTTACAAAGACGTTGGAGCGCCATCTACTAGCACATATAGAAAGTACCTATTGAATGAAAGAAAGAAAGGTTCAATAATAAGAACATGTTAAAACTACTATTTAATTTAATATAGGAACAACAGGTATTAAAAATATTCTATAATAGAATATTTTAACCTATTAATTAATTAGAATTAATTATTAATAGATTATTTTAGAATATTTATTTATTAGAATCCTTTAAGTATTGTTACAGTAAATCTTTGTTAGGTTCAACCAAGCTTTTTTAAGCGATTAGTAAATTGCTTTGTGGTGTAAAAAATATGGAAAGAATTATTTTCCCCCTAAAATAGTTGTCTTTATTCTTATAAATTAAGATAAAATAATTTTTTAAGAAAAAAAGTTTACTTTTAAATATTTTTAAAGTTCTTACGTTTTGTGATAAAACATCAGTAAATATATTTCCAAATTTGAACAATTTAAATATATTTTTAACTAAGTACGTAAGTAGAAATCATTTATGTATTTTATGAGCGCCCGTTCTATGAATGATCAATTACTTACCCTATCAGTTACTAAAATTTTTATTCTTGTTTCTATAACTACTTTTGCCAAATTTTAAGATCAATATAAGGTTTGAAAAAAATTATGACAGTGAGATTACTAAAAAAACCATGCCTCAATTTTTCTAAAAATTAAAATCATTCTTTGTGTTGTATTGATTCAGTTAAAATAATTTTTCTCAAGTAATATATTTTTTCTATAAAATAATAATTAAAGATAAAAAATTAAATTAGCTACTTATTGACAGTCTGTTTTTTTTGTGGTTAATGTATAAGAAAAAAATTAGTTTGTAAAACATAACTAAATTTATAAAAACAAGCCTTCAATAAAAATCCTCAACATCAACATACTCGTACTTAAAAAGCTAAAGCAGAAATCCGTCGTGGGAATTCCATTTCACCTAGTCAAGAGGTGGTGGGTTGAAACCCGTCGGCCAACTCTATTTTGCGGGAATCTTTCCCCACTTTTTGTAGATCGTAGTAGTCCTAAGGAGAAAGCCGTCGGGTTAGACCACGTGACTCGCAAAAAAACCCGTTTCCGCAGGAACCCACATGGTTGGTAGTAGAGCCCCTGAACCGTAGACCGGGAAGTTTCGGAAGCGTTCGGAAATTCATTCGAGAGAATGACTGGATCTGTTGCCATCGCGTTGCCACCGCGTTGGCTCCGACGGGAGTCAGAGTTCGGCACGCCTGAGCTAGTGGATCGCGGTTTTAATTAGATGCAGGATTAATTGTTGGATCCATGGACGTTCAAATATTAGGTACGCACCTAAGGGGGGTGGGGGTTTGCTATTTGCTTGTTTTTTCTGACAAGGGGGGAGGGGGAGTGTGATGCTTACGTAAGATGTTACAAACATTGCATTTTCAAAAATCTCCTTTTTCTTTCATAAATAATTTTAAAATTCAACCAAAAATAAATTAAAAAGAATGAACTAGGAAAAATTTTTTAAGCATTTTTCACAAGGGAAGTTTTAATGATAGGTTGTGGGCATGGAGAACAATGAATTTCAGAAATTTAAGCATTACTAAAGATTTTGAAGAACAAAAAAAAAAGAACAAGGGGGGGGGCGGAGAGTTTTCTTACGTAATTATAGTAGGGGGGGTTAGCGGTTTGCTTATTTTTGATGACAAGGGGGAGGGGGGGCCAAAAATGACCAAAAACTTGCTTACGTAATATTTGAACGGCCCCTAATAGAATGGACACTTGCAGTTTTTTTTTTTTAAATCTTAATGTATCACAACCGGTTATTTTCTTTTAACTGTGTACCTTCTGTAGGGCTTTTAACTGTTGCTAAGACCGTTGTTTATCAGTTGCTAAGGCGGTATGGGGTTACGTGACTGCTCCAATAGAAGAATTCCACGGCCAGTCATTTTCTGTAACTGTTAACCTCTGTGGGGCAAAAAACTGTAACAACCTTCTGTTGCTATGGCCGTTGTTAAGTCCGAGTCATGTGATTGCTCTATTTTTTAAAGTGGTCACATTTTCTGACTCAGCGAGGTTATAAGAAAAATAACTAGGTAAAGAAAACGCGTGAAAAATTTAACGGCAAGTGAAGCTATAAACGAATAACTTACAAATTTCTGCTCTTGAGAAAATTAAATGTCGCTAAAATGTCCTTTTACATCAGAAAAATAGGGTGACAAACTCCTAAAAACCTTTACTTAATTTATTATATTTAATTCATGAATGAATGAAAATAATCAATCAATAAGTAAATTTTGGAATGATATATCTAGTTCATAAAAAAACTATGTTTTCATAAAATACCCTAATACACTAAATTTGAAACTTCATAATTGATAGCAGTATTATTTGGTCAGCTGCCCGATAGATGGCAGCATCAAAATTGCGAAAAAGCCACTTTCTACATAAATTCTTAAGTTTTTTAGCAGATTTACCACTACCTTTAAATTGTCTTCAGAATTTTTGAAGAAAATTTGCAGACATTTTAAAGACATGTTGTATCTTTAAACTGTCTTCAGAATTTTTGAAGACAATTCACAGACATTTTAAAGACCTATTGTATCTTTATATAATCTGCAGAAATATTGAAGACAATTATAAAGACATTTTTCAGAATGATCAAAATCTTCAAATTTTCTTCAAAATATATTGCTTTCACAGAATCTTTTTTTATAAACAGAATTTAAATTCATAAGCCCAAAAAATCTATATTTTGTAATAATTTCTGTTATATAGCCCCAAACTTTATAACATGCAACCATTAGAATTCCAAAATAGTCCATCCAAATATTTATTTTAAAAAAACTAAAGGATTTTTTGTTTTCAATAGAAAATATTGAAAAATTTTTAATGTAGGTTTATATTTTGAATTGTAATATTTTGGAGAAAATCTTCAGAAAAAAAATCTGCAGAATATCTGCAGTTATTTGAACATCTTCATTTTCAAGAAAATCTTAAGAAAACATAATCTTAAGATTTTCTTCAGAACATTATCTTAAGATTTTCTTCAGAATGAAGATGTTCAAATAACTGCAGATATTTTGCAGATTTTTTTTAAAGAAAAAGTGAAGATTTTTTTCAGTAGGGACGTTTCACGGCTTTTATTTGGAACCAACGTCTCCTAGGGTCATGATAGTAAGGTCTACCCCTAGGACCATGGAAAATCCATTGAGATGACTTACAGCGTCCCCGAAAGAAAAAAAAGTTTTAAAAAAAATTAATTAAAAAACTAAAGGAGATACTAGAGCGAAATTCCCCGAGTCTGAATGATTACGGCCCTGCCCTACTGAAAAAAATCTTCACTTTTTCTTTAAAAAAAATCTGCAGAATATCTGCAGTTATTTGAACATCAGAAAATCTTAAGATTATGTTTTCTTAAGATTTTCTTGAAAATGAAGATGTTCAAATAACTGCAGATATTCTGCAGATTTTTTTTCTGAAGATTTTCTCCAAAATATTTAAATCTTCAAATATTCTTCAGAAAGAAGTGATCCGCAAACCTGGAATATATTTCAATAAATTCCACGCTTGGTATATTCTTTCTAAAGAATATTTAAAGATTCAAATATTTTGTAGAAAATATCATCAATATATTGCAATCAGATAAATTGCAGAAAATCATTACATAACTTACTTTTTAGTTAATTAAAAGACCACATCTCAGATGTGGTAGATCTTATCTTACATACATCTTAGATCACAAAAACCATGATGAGTATCAGAAGGAAATATAAAAAAACCTATATTAAAAAATTTTCAATATTTTCTATTGAAAACAAAAAATCCTTTAGTTTTTTTTAAATATATCTAATGGTTGCATATTATAAAGTTTGGGCTATATAACAGAAATTATTACAAAATATTGTTTTTTTTTGGGCTTAGGAATTTAAATTCTGTTTATAAAATAAGATTCTGTAAAAGCAATATATTTTGAAGAAAATTTGAAGATTTTGATCATTCTGAAAAATGTCTTTATAATTGTCTTCAATATTTCTGCAGATTATATAAAGATACAACATGTCTTTAAAATGTCTGCAAATTTTCTTCAAAAATTCTGAAGACAATTTAAAGGTAGTGGTAAATCTGCAAAAAAACTTGAGAATTTCTGTAGAAAGTGGCTTTTTCTTAAGAAAATCTTCAGATTATTTTTAGTGGGGTACGGCCCTGCCCAGCCTCCTCAATTTAAAAGGCAGATTCGAAAGTTCTGTGGGGGTACTGGGCAGATGGGAATTCTCCAAACGCCATCTGAAAAGCTATTAGTAGCAGCGATAGTTGATTCGATTTACAAAGGACTGAGCCAGCTGCAGAGGGAGCAGATGTTTTATGCGCTCTCTCTTTGTATCCCATGGTGGGATCAGAGCAGTGGCGTATATAGGAATTTATTTCGGGAGGGGCCCAAAATTACTCCCCAGCCCCTCCCACACATATTTAATAGGTCCAATGTAGCTTTTTAGGTGATAACTTAGGTTCTAAAAACTTAATATAGGAAAAGTTGTTAGTAATAAAAATACGAGTACCAAATGGGGGGTCTGGGGGTCCTCCCCCAGAAAATGTTTTGAAATTTGCCCCTAAAATACAGTGTTTTAACTTGTTTTGGAGGTACACTAAGTCCGAATTTTGGATGTACATTTTTATGAACTTAATATTTAAAAAGATATTAAAATAGAGTTCCTAGTACAAAAGGGGATCTGGGGTCCTTCCTCAGAAAATGTTTGGAACTTTACCCCCAAAAACAGGGTTTTATCATGTTTTTGGAACACTTAGTCCGAATTTTGGACATATATTTTTTGGTAGGATTTGGATAATAAAATTCCAAGTACAAAAGGGGGGTTTTGGGGTCCTCCTCCAGAAAATTTTTTGAAATTTGACCATAAAATACAATGTTTTAACTTGTTTTGGTACACCTAGTCCGAATTTCGGGGGGGGGGGGGCCAGGGCCCCCTCGGCCCCCCCCTTATATACGCCACTATTGTGATTAGATCATCACAGTTGATGATATTATTAATTTATTTATTATGCCATTTTAAAAAGAGTTTATAAATATAAAAACATTTAAAATTTTTTTGAGAGTTTACACTATTGACTGGAATTTCTTCTGATACAGGCTATTTTTAGTGCTGTTTACAGAATTTTTTTATCCATATTAAGAAAAAATATACAATTAAAGTATTGAAGTTTTGTGTTCACTTAATTTTCTGAAATATTAAAAACTAAACTTAACTCATCTTGGCGATTCGGGCTGGTGTTCAATTGCGTTTTACCTTACCAAATTTTTATTCATATGTAAGAACTTAATAATTATTTTTTTTCAGCCACAATAGTTTACAGAATCGAATGGCAGAATGAAATTAATCTCGGGTCTCATGAAACGTTGCAATAAATGAGGATGTAGTAATGTCACTTTTCGTTCCAGATACTTTCCCACGTTCTAAGAGACATCGGAATGAAAAAGAACAATGTCCTGTCCAGTCATGTGTCCGTGATGGTCAGCTCGAAAGCAAAATCCTTGCAGTTCAAAAGAGAGCCCCGATAATCCGACAGGTAAGATATCAGTTCGAAAGCTCCAATTAAGCTCCAATTTACTATGTAAAATTTTTATTTGAGGAGCCAAGGGGTACAAGTGCAGTTTTTTAGTATTGGAGTCAAGGTTGTTAAAGTTACTTTTAAAAAGTATTTGAGTACAAATACAAGTATTTCAGAAAAAGTAACTAAATATTAAATACAAATACCCCAAAAAAGTAACCAAATAGAGTACAAATAGAGTATATGAAAAGTATTTAAGACGACCTTCAGTTACTTTACCAGCAAAATTTTAGTTAATGAAATTTAAATTAATAAAATAATTTTAAAAAATTTAAATATTAATTTTAAAAATTTAAATTAAAAAAATTAATTTTTAAAATTTAAATTAAAAATAACAATTTTAATAAGAAAATAAAATTTGAATTAAAATTTATTTTAAAATATGATGCCTGTTACTATACTTAGTTGTTATGCTACTTAATGCGCTTAATTCCAATACCAAAAAAACTGCACTTGTTCCCCTTGGCTCCTCATTTGATTTCGCTGTTGAGTTGTTCTCTTTTAGAACACTTCCTAGAAACATCGAAGGAGAGATGAAGCCAAGAAAGATCTCAGGGAGATCTCAGCTGCGGACTTGTGGATGAAGGAGTCAGCATGAGACTGGGGAGGGGGGAGGAAGGACTCGAACACTTTAAGTATATTTACATTTAATTTTTGCTATTCATTTTCCATTTGGTGTCATATAGTATCACGCGATTTCTGTATTTCAGGGGCTCAGCTGTTGCGGACTTGTGGATGAAGGAGGCAGCATGAGACTGAGGAGGGGGGAGGAAGGACTCGAACACTTTAAGTATATTTACATTTAATTTTTGCTATTCATTTTCCATTTGGTGTCATATAGTATCACGCGATTTCTGTATTTCAGGGGCTCAGCTGTTGCGGACTTGTGGATGAAGGAGTCAGCATGAGACTGGGGAGGGGGGAGGAAGGACTCGAACACTTTAAGTATATTTACATTTAATTTTTGCTATTCATTTTCCATTTGGTGTCATATAGTATCACGCGATTTCTGTATTTCAGGGGCTCAGCTGTTGCGGACTTGTGGATGAAGGAGGCAGCATGAGACTGAGGAGGGGGGAGGAAGGACTCGAACACTTTAAGTATATTTACATTTAATTTTTGCTATTCATTTTCCATTTGGTGTCATATAGTATCACGCGATTTCTGTATTTCAGGGGCTCAGCTGTTGCGGACTTGTGGATGAAGGAGTCAGCATGAGACTGGGGAGGGGGGAGGAAGGACTCGAACACTTTAAGTATATTTACATTTAATTTTTGCTATTCATTTTCCATTTGGTGTCATATAGTATCACGCGATTTCTGTATTTCAGGGGCTCAGCTGTTGCGGACTTGTGGATGAAGGAGGCAGCATGAGACTGAGGAGGGGGGAGGAAGGACTCGAACACTTTAAGTATATTTACATTTAATTTTTGCTATTCATTTTCCATTTGGTGTCATATAGTATCACGCGATTTCTGTATTTCAGGGGCTCAGCTGTTGCGGACTTGTGGATGAAGGAGTCAGCATGAGACTGGGGAGGGGGGAGGAAGGACTCGAACACTTTAAGTATATTTACATTTAATTTTTGCTATTCATTTTCCATTTGGTGTCATATAGTATCACGCGATTTCTGTATTTCAGGGGCTCAGCTGTTGCGGACTTGTGGATGAAGGAGGCAGCATGAGACTGAGGAGGGGGGAGGAAGGACTCGAACACTTTAAGTATATTTACATTTAATTTTTGCTATTCATTTTCCATTTGGTGTCATATAGTATCACGCGATTTCTGTTTTTCAGGTGCTCAGCTGTTGCGGACTTGTGGATGAAGGAGTCAGCATGAGACTGGGGAGGGGGGAGGAAGGACTCGAACACTTTAAGTATATTTACATTTAATTTTTGCTATTCATTTTCCATTTGGTGTCATATAGTATCACGCGATTTCTGTATTTCAGGGGCTCAGCTGTTGCGGACTTGTGGATGAAGGAGGCAGCATGAGACTGAGGAGGGGGGAGGAAGGACTCGAACACTTTAAGTATATTTACATTTAATTTTTGCTATTCATTTTCCATTTGGTAGTTATGTCAGAAATATGGTTTGGTTTGGTTTTTTGGTTACATATATTTTCCGGTATGTGTGCTTGATCTCAAGGATCCGCTTATACACCTTCGTCAAGTAAGACAGACACAACAGAATTTTTACTGGCACAAAGAAGGAAAATACACCCAGGGGCAAGGTGAGAATCGAACTCACGACGGGGCAGTGCGCGGACTGCTGGCGTGAAAGGCAGAGGAGCAAACCGAACAGGCCATCCCGTCCCCCCAGAAATATGGATATACGATAGTGAAAAATTTTGTTGTAGACAAAGTAACAGATCAGGTGTTGTTGTTGTGTTTTTTTCGTGATCTCATTGAATTAGATTCGGATTTAACTACTGCTGAAGCTATATTGTTATACAGCAAAAGCTTGAAATTGTGTTTATTTTCTGTTTACCGTTCACATGACTTTTCCATCTTGGATTATAATTTAGAACTTCAATCTACTTTAGATGAGCTAAATTATGAAAATATAATTTTAATTGGTGATTTAAATATAAATATTCTTAACGATGCTAAAGCTAATAACTGTATACAAGATTATCTAAATTTAGTACATCATTATGGTTTTCAATCTTATGTCAATATACACTGTAAAAAAAACACAGTAAATTTACAGCCAAAAGTGCTGGCAATATGGGTGCCAGCACTTTTGACTGTAATTTAACTGCAGTGCTGTATTCTTCGAACTTTACAGCGCGCCGTTATTTTACAGCGTTCCGTAATTTTACAGCGCGCCGTTATTTTATAGCGTGCCGTAATTTTTACAGCAATCCGTAAATTTTACAGATTACTGTTTTTTTATGGAATTTTTTGCAAACGGTTGGAGGTAGAAATGAAACTCCAGTACCAATTATCATGTTTCAACTTTACTAATAAAATTTGAAAACTGAAAGTTTTTGTTCTTAAAAGAGGTAGTTTTCAAAATGCGACAATAGTAATTTCTCTACTGTTGGATTTTGAAGATGCACTCTAAGGACAAAAAACCCTAAAGAAACAAAATCTTCAAGTTTTGATTAGAAAGTTGAAACATGATAATTGGTACTGGAATTTCATTTCTACCTCCAACCGTTTGCCATGGTAACCATTGCTTTTGGACTCCAAGCACCTCAGGATTGGAATTCTCTCTTTGGAATTGTCTTTGGGTATTCTAAAACCTCTAGCATTTTTGCCCCTGAGTTTTGAATTACCCTGTATATTTATATACTCGAACATTATGCACAACGAGGAATCTGTTACAACTGAAACATTTGGCCATATAGAACTGAAGGAACTGTGGTGACCCAACTGGTGCGAATAGTTGCAGTATGGCACAGTAACCCCAGTTGGATTGTTACTATTTCTGAGGAATTAAATTTATAAGAATTAACAGTGCCGAAAAAATTAACTATCAGGACGTAACAAAATTATTTTAAAATTTGGTAACTAAATCCCATACAGCTAAATAAATTTTTAAAAACCAGTATTTTGGAAAGCAATTTTTTCCAATTTGTTTAGGTTTTGCAGAGTTATTATTTAAACAAACATAAGTAACCGATTCTAGTAATAATTGATTTAGTAAATTTTTCAAAACAATTTTAAAATTCTTTTTGTGCTATGCTATATATAATTAAATTTTAACAAGTTTAGTTTAAATCCAACTACAGTCAACTCCGCTTATTGTGATCAGTTAATGTTATCAAAATTGACCGGTCCCGATTACTCCTATTTCATTTAATGTAAAATGCGTCACAAAAAAACTTTATTTTATCAACATTTCGCCTAATGTCATCAAAATTTGGTGAAATCTCCTCAAAACCTCCTTTTTTTTAATGGTAGGCCAATTTAAATAGTATATGAACTTACAAATTATGCATTAATTTATTAGTGTTATATGTTTTACACTCATATGTTTGTTTAAGCATGTAAAAGTTGCAAAATACATACTAGGTAATCATTTTAAATACTTAAATTAGGACTACATAGTAGAGATTTTAAACCAAACGCTTATTATCAATTGGATATTGTTATTGTTCTACTCTTGGACAAAAGTGATCACATTAAGCGGAGTAGACTGTAGTTAGAAAATATTGAATATTTATCAATATTTAGGTTCTGCTTCTACATTGCAATATAATATATTGTATACTCTATTTTTGAAAAAACTTTTAAGCTTCTGCAGATCCATATCACAATAAGTAAACAAATGTTCTTGCATATTATCCTGTCGACTGTGCTTCTGAATTCATAAACATTATCAAACCCCATTGCAGTCAACAAGATAATACGCAAGAACCATAACAATATATTACTTTAACTATTAATCATCACTTAAGATAAATGAGCAAGGCTTATAAATTTTTTTGTTGTTTATTAATATTTAATACACTTACTAAATTTTAAGAAAAATTTAATAATTTTTAGGATGTTTTTATATTAGCTAGATTAAAATGTTTAGCCACCAATATCAAACTTCAGATACTCAATGTGAGTTGTATGATTTTTAGAATTAGTTTAATTGATACAAAAGGTTCATTCCATTATTTATTTGTCTTGTTAATTATTGCCAAGCTGTTTTGGACATCCAAGATTAGAAATATTGCTAAAAACAGCTAATGAACTGATAAAAATGTACCATCACATTAATGTCAACAATAAAAATTAGGAGATATTTGAATATTTGGTGCCAAAAATGCTGAGCAATATTTAACAGGGCAGAGAACTGAACCAAACAGAACCTTTCAAAAGACAAATGAATGCAAATGTTTATTTAGCCCAGAAAACAAATATTTTTTTTCACATAACTGATTTTATTTTAAAATTATCAAAGCAGAATTTTCAACATTTTATAATATTGTAACACCAGAAAGAAAGTTATCACATCTAAATGTATATTAAATTTTATGGATTAAAAGCTTTATAATAATAAAGTAAAAAAACTTAACTACACCCGATCTGATACCCCAGCTCTCATGGAGGGGTCGGAAGAGCATGTCCCTATCTCTAGAAAGAGATGCTCTTGAGCATTCAGCATCCTGATGCTACTTATCACTGTCGACTGAAGAGGATGAGAAGCGAGAATTCGTCAAGAGGGTTTTGAAGGCGCTGCAAGAAGGGCACCGGAAAGATGTTGGGTTCAATTCCGTTAGAGTTCCCGCTAAGTATCGCCCAGGTCTTTTAGACAACAAAAAGTACAAATATTCATTAATAATTTCATCAAATTCCTGAATTAAAATGTTTAATTAGATAAATAACTACACGCAAAAAAATGGTAGTCTTCAACCAACCGAACCCAGTTCGGTTGATAGTGGTTTAGTTGAAAAAACCAGACCGATCGTTTCCCAAAACCCCACCGGTCTGTTTCGTTCAACCAAACTCATTCTGTCACTTAGTTCGGTCCAGGGAACCCAACTGGTTCGATTAGCACAAACGCATGAGCCACTTGCTAAACACGCTTAAAATCACACATTTAACAAAAAGGGGCAAATATTTAATAATTTTGAGAACGAACACCCTCTTCAATATAACTAGAGAAAAAGTTTCGGAAGAAGACCAAGCAGCTCCATAGGAGTCAGCAAATGTCTCCAAATGACCAACAAGAACAAGAATGGAACATCGAACATGGAAGTAAGTTATGTTCATTTTCAATTCTTATTTTTAGTGTTCTTTAAAATTACGGCGTTACAGTCGCCATAATTAATCGGTTTTTATTTGTATGCTTTGAATTGTTTTTACAGTTCTAATACTTCTAAACTATATTTATTAACTAAAACTATATTTTCATGTGTATATCTTAACCCTACATACAGCGATCGCGTGAGTCTGAGACTCCGTCCGAACATATTTTTGTGTTATGAATGCATATAATTCATAATAAGTATGTTAAAATTTATTATTATTACTAGTGATAGTGTAGCGTCAAGTATAATTTTATTGGGAACCCAAACCTCTTGTGTTAGCATGAGTTTGGGTTTATGATTGACAAATGTTTATGTGCTCAAACAAATTTTACTTCCATTAAGACAGGCAATTGTTACATTTGTAAGATTTATGGGACATTTTCTCAGTTTTGAATTCAGAGAAACTGTAGAAGATTATTGTCAGCTAATACATGAACTGTTTACATTTTACATCTAATTGAACAGTTTTGATGATTTGTATGAATGTGTAATTGTGATTAGTACAACAGTAATCTCCTTTCCTGTGAACTTATTTCTTTATTTACTTAAACTGCATGTGTAAAAACACTACTTCTAACGGTGAGATGCTGCTATACACCAGCGCCGGGTTAATCTGGTTCACAGAAATAACTTAATGCACCTATAATTTATTCTAAGGATTCTAAGTTGTGTTTTAGGTTAATAATCCACAAATTACAGGATAATTTATTTGTAAATATTACAATTGAGGTAATGGGAACATATTTGATGTAGGTTTTCCATGGCGATAATTCCAAAGAACTGGTGACCAGTGAATGGCTGTTGCTATAGTTCTAGTTGCTGAAGTCTTTAGGCAGTTTGTGTCCCGCCAAGAACTATCCCACTTCCCTCCCCTCTCCTTGAAGAAGTTTTAGGAGTCGAGGCTTAATATTGTGGTGCCGCACAGTGGATCAGCATTGTATTGTTTTAGCGTCTTTTGTTAACTTGTGGCATCACCACCTTTCCTCGTGTATAAAAGCTCGGCATCATTATTGCCAAGGCACTCCGTTACGCCAGCCTCCAGAGCATTCATTTTTTATAAAGGATTTTTAACTAATAAACTTTTTGTTTTTAAACTTTTGGCTTTTCACTCAATTGAACACGCACTAGCGTTTAGCCTTTATGATCACCCTCCTTTATAACTGGTGACCCAGATGTGATATTTAATAATCAAAATTTTGGTATTCAAAATTTGGTTTGATTTTGAATGCTCTGGAGGCTGGCGTAACGGAGTGCCTTGGCAATAATGATGCCAAGCTTTTATACACGAGAAAAGGTGGTGTTGCCACGAGTTAACAAAAGACGCTAAAACAATACAATGCTGATCCACCGTGCGGCACCACAGCACTCCCCCACCATACCAACATACTCTCTGAGGCTGGGAAGGCTCGAGAAGAACGATAATATCTTTTCCCAATGGAATGCTTATTTTAAGTAGCCAAGCTAGCTACCCTGATTTCCTGCTCCCCTACTTGAACTTAGATTTCCCCGTTACAAACGGCCTAGCAAAGAAAGACCAACTTTAGAGCACAGTCGCTAAATTGCCAACTTTTCTAGTTAAAAGTTGCCGTGGAGGACCTACATCAAATTTGTTACAGATAATAATTAATTGAACTATTATTTCACTTTTTTTAACTATCAATAAGTTCCAAATTGGTTTCTGTTGACCTTTTATATTTTTGTAGGTGTTCTGTCCTTTTGGTGTTATTGTATAAGGAGACTAGACCAATGATGAATGACCAATGATGATGACCAATGATTCTCTGGGGCGACATTGTTGTTAAACAGCGAGTTTTACCTTCTTGAGGACTTTTGGAAGTAAGTAATGTTCATTTTCAATTCTTATTGTTTAGTTTAATAATATTAGTGTTCTTTAACAGTACAGTAAATTTTATCTTAAAAGCATATTTATATAAATCTCATTATTCATCTCATGATAGACAACCCTATGTGTATTCATTACAAGTTTGTATATTTATTTAGTATTCCATTTCCAATAGATGTATTTCAATTTAGTTTTTTGGTAATCAAGCCGTTTCTGCCTTATAGAATCTTTGTAATAACCGTCACTGTTTTTGTGAATTGTGAAAAATCCATTATTAGGTATTCACCATTTATCTCCCACTATAGTCTGTGTAAATAGAATCGGCGGTTGACCTTGAGTTTTTTCTCCATGTATTTCTTCTGGCGTTGCCATGGTAAAGCATGACGTGAAACCGCCGATTTTATTTACACAGACTATAATCTAAGGCTTAGCACATAAAATACAATTTCTGTTTGCTTTTGTCATGGTAAATGGAATTTCTTCTATTGCGTTATTCCCTTAGGTTAAACTTCTTTCTAAAATTGGTTAACCCTAAAATTTTTGATATTTGGTTGACTTAATAGTAAAATATTTGCTGGTAAAATCCTAGTATTTAAATACATCAATGAATCATCACTTCCACTTTCATTTATAAATGAAAGGGGAAGCGCAGTTTCATTTGCATTGCTAAAACCTTAAATTCAGCTCATTGGGTTGTTTTTTTATTATTTTCAACACTTAAATCTTGAAGAGCGAAGATGAAATATGAATAATTTATTACTTACTTTTTATTAATTCAATTGTGTAATAATTACCTGAATAAGTTTTGGAGCGGTATCAAAAGTAAAGTTTTGGTGTCGGACGTGAATCGTGCAAATTACAAATTATTTGACATTTGTGGACATTTCCACTTTTTTATTTGTCTATTTTTTTTACTTAGCAATAACAATTTTCTGTTATATTTTTCAACTTTATTTGTAGCGATCAACATTTTTAAAAAGGAGTTTCTTCGCACTGCTGGAATAAGAGTCCTCCATTGGCGGTATATCACAATTAATTGTAGTGTTAGTGTATAGCACGGGCACCCACCCTTTTGGCCCTACATACCTACTTAACCTTTTGCCTTAAGTAACGTGAGGGGCCCCTTAGAAATAATTATGAACCAACCTCCCATTAAAAAAAGAAAACTAAAGCGTCCTTGACTGGTTAACTTACATAAATTTTTCTTGGGCCCCTCCTGAATTCAAACATATGGGCGTCCATGGTTCAGGACTTTTATCCCAGCTGATCCAGGTGTTTTTAAGCATATAATTAGAGTTAGAATTAATTGAAAAATTATCTACATTGGATTAATTAGTTATTAATGAGATGTTTTGTATTTTTAAAGGTCTGTTCAAGGATTCCGCCTGATGTTATCCAGTACCTGCTGCAGGTGGTCATGCGTGAGTCTTCTGAGTGAGTCTTCTGGAGTGCGTGAGTCTTCTGGAGACCTTTCTGCCCATCTCACAGCTGAAAGCCTATTTTGGGCGAGATGATCGCTCTCGCCTGCAGCGGGATAGGGCTAAAGGCGCCACCGCTGACATACCCTCATCACAAGGAACTGCCACCTGACCTCCCATCGGCTCTCAGGTGCGTGAGAGGAGGATGCCCCCCCCCACAGTGTTCCTTCCCCTAACTTTCGGTGAAGGAGCTTAAAAAGCAATGGAATCACCGATCCTATTGAAGTGCGTGAAGTGAAGTGCCTCAGTTGCCAGATGCAAACATTGACAGAAAACTTTACACCTGTCAAACAAACATGTATATCCATAATAACATATATTTGATTCCTGATGTGTATTTCCTTTTCATTTTAGCTACTTGTGGAGCAGGTTTGAAACTAAGCTTTTGGTCTTTTAAAAATTTCAATAATTGTGTTTAATGTCTTTAAAAATAAATAAAAATGGTACATAAATTTACAATTTTAAAATATAGGAATATTTTGATAATTTCTGTTGTGAATATAAGATTTCACCTGGCTATGTTACCTTTATATTTTTAACAAACATTTGGAGGTAGTTTTGGAGTGTACTAAAGAACATCATTAGTCAGGGAAAATTAATCTATTGGTCAGTGAATTTTGAAGTTGATAATAACTAGCCACCCTGCCTACATAAAGCAGTAGATATTTGTTTTAAGTTATCCTATGTGTTAAGTTTAGAGTTTACCCCCTTATGCAAAAATATGTGGCACTTTTTAAGTGAAATTTTTTTAAAGCGTGAGTTTTTTTCAGAAGGTGCCATCCTTCCTCAAAGAATTCAAAAATTGACTTTGGCGCAGCTTCGATAAGAGTTCTCCAGTCACCATGTTTGCCCACATCTCCGACAGAATCATGCTTAAGTGTTGTCATCATTTGAGCTGTGGGTAAATATAGCGGCTGGAGGACTCTTATTGAAGCTGTGCCTTGACTTTGTTTAATTTATTTTTAACCTTTATTGTTTAAATTTTCATAATGATCCTTATAAATTCCTTTAATTCATGATTTTTATTGTAAAATTCAGTATGAACCCCTCCCGTAAAATTTGGAGGATTGGGAAAACATTTTGAGGTTATTTCCAAATCTATATAATCAATTCTCTTGCATAACTCTGAATTTGTCTGTGTTACTTTACTACTGATGGCAGGGATTGGTTGGTTTTTGCTGCCACTGTTTAATTTGCTGTAATTGTGCTGATTATATAAATTGATTATGAAAGTTGTGTGTATGTAGTAGGAAATTGTTATTTTGTACGTATAAAATAATATTTGAATTGGTAATTTTAGAAACCACTTTAATATAGGTAAAGACATAGCCTAGTTATATTTAGATGCAAAGGTTACTGTATGATTATCCAGTTAATTTTTCCAGAAACTTTTAAAAAAAATAAAATAACTTTGTATCAAAAAACCTGTTTGGTTGATTTGTTTGTAATTAAACATGAAGGTTGATTCTGAGGTAATACATCCAAGTTCAATTCCATTATCTGTCCTGTTATATTTCCCCAAGTGGTAAAAATCTGGAAGTGGGTTCGGGTTGGTGCTTTTAAGACGCCACTCATTTCTTGCCAAAAAAATCACTATGGATGCTTGGCGATTGGAACCCACTTCTACATTTAAGCCCCCCAAGCTATTTCAGATGCTTAAATTCAGAAATAATATTGAAACTACCAAACAATTGAAATATAGTTATATCAATGATAGCAATTAGGTGATACATGGCATCCCAAAATATTTGAATAATCTTTGATTGCACAGATAACAGAATTGAACTGATTTTCCCAGATTTAAAAGTTGTAAATATTACTATCAAAACATTCTTCAGGATTAAAGATGTATAATGATACGAAAGAATATGCAAGGTAAGTACCTACAAGCGTTTTCATAATAGGTTGAAAGTTTTGTTTTTATGATTCACCAAACCAACATCATTACCTTTCTTTGAAGGAATGATTAAGCAGATGTTTTATTTAGTAGATTTCCTTTAAAAGGCTATTTTTAAACTATTACTATCTTCGAAATTGCGAAGTTACTTGAGTTTTTTACAGTGCTAATAATCATGAAAGGCTAATAATAGTAAACAAAACATGTAAACATGAAAGAAACCGGAAAACTTCTTTGACATTTTTGAGTAAGTTTAGTTGTGTCATGGTTAAGTAAGTATCAAATGTTATTTCTAGAATAATAATTCAAATTTAAAAATACTATCCTGTATAAAGGAAATCCTTATTCCGATTGTGACAAACTTATTATTCCGTTTACGACAAACGTACTAACACCGTTTGCGCCAACCCGACGGTCGGGTTCCCTCAATCAAACTTGAGGAACTTAGGTTAGAATGGTACAACCGATCAGTCCGATTCTCCTAACCCGACCTCTCCCAATCGAACCGGTTTGGTCACAGCAAACGGAGAGTTCCTTCAGTCCTATAGCAACTGAACAGTCGGGTTGGGGGAACCGGATTTCTGGTTGTAGGAGCAGAACTGTTTTTTGCGTGTATTCAGTTTATTAATAAAAGTCAGAATTTTTTTTTGAAAAATGGATATAATTAGTAATTAAGATATTGGCGATGTTTAGTGTGAACTCTAACGGAGTTGTACCAGATGCTGAAGCCTAGCAAGCTGGGAAGTGTCATGCAGAGACAGCCAAGCTTGCTCCCGTCCTCAAATTGGACCAGACACCTGCCTCACAGGCCGAAGTAGTCCTGCAAGTCCCAGTAACCAACAGGTCCTATGAGCAGTTAAAGTCACCGAAGCAGAGAATCCAAAATGCTGATGTCGATAAAAGAGGCCGACTGTGATGAGGGGCTGCCCTGTTCCCCGGCCACTCCTGAGAAGTCCAGCATATAAAGACTTTCAAGTGGGTTGTCAAGGGACTACTGGGAGCCAGTGCAGTGGTGACTACGGGCTCCAGGACTGCCAGACCAGTCAGATGATGACACCTGCGGACCCGAAGGGCACCTCAATTCTTGGAGGACATGCCCGATGTACAGACGAGCCCGCCTGGAGAAAGTCGCCACCATGAAGGAGACGATCCACTGGTACTGTAACGGCCAAGCACATGATGCAGGGTGGTGCGATCCCGAGCCACTCCAGTTGAAGATATATTGGCTGACCTGGTGAAGCAAGGATACCAAGCTGTCAGCTGTATCCGGATCAAGGAGAGGAAGAAGTCAGCGTCAGGAAGCGGTGCAGTAGTGACCACAGGCTCCGGAGGACATGCCCGGTGTACAGATGAGCCCACCTGGAGAAAGTCGCCACCATGAAGGAGACGATCCACTGGTACTGCAACGGCCAAGCACATGATGCAGGGTGGTGCGACCCCGAGCCACTCCAGTTGAAGATATATTGGCTGACCTGGTGAAGCAAGGATACCAAGCTGTCAGCTGTATCCGGATCAAGGAGAGGAAGAAGTCAGCGTCAGGAAGCGGTGCAGTAGTGACCACAGGCTCCGGAGGACATGCCCGGTGTACAGATGAGCCCACCTGGAGAAAGTCACCGCCATGAAGGAGACGATCCACTGACGTGCAGTCAGCAGCTGACCATTCAGGAACTGCGACACTCTAGTCAGCTACAATGAAAAGAAAATTCTGGTTAATATTTTGTTATACATCCAATACATACAACCTAAATGTGAGGCACAGCACGATAAAATTTATCAAAAGAAGTTACATAATTATAGTAATAAATCCAAAAACATTCCTTTCTATTACTCAAAATCTACTCTAAGTTAGCTTTCTTTCCTCCTTTTTTAAGGTCAGAGGAAGCAGAACCAGAATAAACTGAAATAAAAATTAAATAAATACAACATTGCTGGCATCATCAATAAAACTTATAGCTCAAATTTAGGGAATCTACAGCAAGAGATATTTGTGTAAATATTCATGCTAATGAACAATACTAATGACAGGTTAAGATGTTAAGAATCCCTAACATAACATTGTAAATACTAAGAACGCATGACCCAAATAGCCGCTAAATTGGGGAGTTGCTGCCTTTCTAGAAATATTAGTAAATATCTACTAAGAATAACCCTTTTACTTTTTGTTTTACTTTTCAAAATTTACAAAATAAAATCCACTTGAGTCCACCCGAGGGAAAATATCGCATTACAAATTTACTAGTGTGACTGGAACTGAGATAGGGGATAACTTCTCTAATTTCATGCGATTTGTTTTTGTTTGTGAAAATCTGTCCTGAACTGTATATTCCCCAAATACGAGATTCAAAGTTTTCCGAAGATGCTGTGACACAATTCAATGAACTTTCAAATATAACTCACATTAGTAAGATCAAAATTAAGAGTAGGGAATAAAGGTTTTGCACGATTCCTTCCTTGGCACTTGACTATTGACCAGGCCCAAACAAAAGCATTCGGTAAACACACGCGAAATACATAAATGCACATAACAAATAATATATTAATTCAACAGTAATGTAAAACAATAGTGATGATACATTACGGGAGCATTATTTTAGGAACTTCAATTAACTAAGCATTACAGAAAAGAAATACAACTTACCAACAACGAACGAAGCCATAGCAGCCATGTTTTCGGGGATTCCCCGTGTAGAAGACGACGCACATGCGCTGTGCTGCGTTTTGGCGATCATATTGGAAGTTATCAGTCCTAGTCGACAGATGGCGCTTATTTTACAGTATAAACCGCGGTGATTCCAAAACACAGTGGATGCTGTAAAATATTCACAGTCCTTTTTACGGTTATTTTTTCCGTTTTTTCTTACAGTGTACCAACTAGATCACTGCTTACTTCTACGTGCATAGATCACGTTTTTATTAAGCATCAAAATTATATGTCTCCCCAAACTGCAGTTTTTTTTTAAATGTCTTAACGGATCATTACCGAATATTATGCAAATTAAACTCAGGCAAAATACTTAATTTAAAACACAATAATAATTCTTATTTCTCAATAAACTATAATCAGCTATTAAATTACTTATCACAATATAAAATGAAATTTGATACCAAAACCTCTCTGGATCAACAATATAATTTATTTTTGTCTAGGAATAATTCTATCATAAACAACTTTAAATTTAAAAGAAAATTCGGTAAGAAATTTAACAAAAATTGGATGACTCCAACTATCTATTCATTGGTTTTGAGGAAAGAAAAATTGTTCAAAAAACTAAAAAAATATCCTCATGATGAAATCTATAAAGTAGCATATAAATCAACTGTAAATTCAATCAAAATAAAAATAAAATATAGAAAAAATGAGTTTTATAGAGAACAATTTGTCAAGTGCTCATCCAACAAGCAAAAATGGGATTTGGTGAATAATATCATAAACAAAAGTAAGTCAAATAAACTTCCTGACTCATTAAATAATTGTGAATTAGCATTAAATTTATCTACAGCTTTTGTATTTGCACTTTTTTCATATAGCCTCAAAATGTATGTGAAAAATTCAAATAACTAAGTTTTTGGTTTTTTATTTTTATCTCTTACAAAAAAATTTTTTTTTCACGAAATTTGGTGAAAATTTACCTTTTTATGTACCAAACACGCGGTAATTTTTTTTATTTAAAATATTTATTTTTTCACCTTATTTTGACTTAGCGACTACCCACACCGAACTCGTCGTGCGCGCTGTCCCATTAAGATCGTTATCTTGACAGGCGGACTCAGGTTCCCCATTCAGCCTTCCCAATAGAAGAGAGGGGGAAGAGAGTGTCTTGTTTACTCGACTGTCCAGGAGGTCAATTAACGTTATCTTGTATTGCGAAGGCTGCGAGGGCCAAGGGGTCAAGATTGATTGATTTTATTGCTTTCGCGTGGCTTCCTTGGTGTGGGCAGCCACATATCAAAAAAGAACCCTAATTTTCAATCGAAAATTCTCACGTCAAAATATCTGCTTTTTTAAAAAAGTCGGTGGGCTATTTGTTCGTTGAAATCTCTACTTTCTGATGGTGTAAAAAAAAATATACATTACTATGGTAAATGTTCTCAGAAAATGCAAAGAAACGAAAAAAACTAGAATCCGAAATTTTTTTTTAATCATTGTTGTAGCTAGTTTAGTATTTTTAGTCATTGTTGTAGCATTGTTTAGCTAAGGTAAACGCACCAGTATCCGGACAGTTAAGAAATTTTTTTTTTGTTTCTTTGCATTTTCTGAGAACATTTACCATAGTAATGTATATTTTTTTTACACCATCAGAAAGTAGAGATTTCAACGAACAAAAAGCCCACCGACATTTTTAAAAAAGCAGATATTTTGACGTGAGAATTTTCGATTGAAAATTAGGGTTCTTTTTCGATATTAAGTCAAAATAAGATGAAAAAATAAATATTTTAAATAAAAAAAATTACCGTGTGTTTGGTACATAAAAAGGTAAATTTTCACCAAATTTCGTGAAAAAAAATTTTTTTTTGTAAGGGATAAAAATAAAAAACCAAAAACTTAGTTATTTGAATTTTTCACATACATTTTGAGGTTATATGAAAAAAATGTAAGTACAAAAGTTGTAGATCTTTTTATTACCTACAACATTGCCATTTAAATTTTTTCCATAGGACTTGTAGTTTTGCCGGAAATCGAGATAAATCGTGTTTTACCCCTAAAAACCCACTTTTTTCCGCCCCCTTCACCTTCCCGACTTCAGATCGCCCTTAAATTATTTTTCCTTTCTTTTTTGTTATATTCTCTTCCTTTTCCGATGGGTTTTGTGATGGTTCGTACTTTTCCCCTGCACCGTGGGGTGGCTAATTCCATTCATATGAAGACCCGCATCTTGTTACGATTAAAACACGATTTATTTACACTTAATTTTACTATATACACAAACAAATCTACTTAAATTTCATGGCAAAACCCAAACACACGCTTCCTTCTCGTTCGTTTTCCCGCGCGCGATCTCTTCTCCTCTTCTTCCCCGCCCGTTGCCAGTCCCCGGCAACGAACAGACTGGGGCAAGGCCAGTGGCCTGGTGCGCCACCTATGGCAGGAACATGACATCTCCCCTCCGGTCTCTACCTGCCGGACCATGTCCTGCAGGGGAGACCACACCAACAGTCCGAGGATCAAAGTCCAGACCCTCACAGTCCTTCCAGAGTTATCCTGTCCTTTAATTCACCCTACAGTCTTTCCCGAACTCAGTTCGTCCACTAGTCGTCTTTCCCGAACTCAGTTCGTCCACTAATCGTCTTTCCCGAACTCAGTTCGTCCACTAATCGTCTTTCCCGAACTCAGTTCGTCCACTAATCGTCTTTCCCGAACTCAGTTCGTCCACTAATCGTCTTTCCCGAGCCAAAAAAAAAATCTTAAATCCTAATACTAATATTAATGACAGATGGAAAGACGCCTTGATATAATACTGGAAAACATATCATTATTCAACACAATATCCACAATACAAAAAAATAATAACAGACGTACAGATTCCTTGATACATTACCGGAACACATAATTAGGCAAAAAAAAAAAAATCACTTACAATTCAAAATCACCAAATTAATCCACAACTCAAATTTCCAAAATACACTTAATAGTACCAAACTTTCAAACTATCTTCAACACAGTAATTACACTGTCGTTTCTTACTATTACAACCTCAAAATTACACAAAGTAAAAGGAAATAAAATCCCACATAATTTACTAAATTCACAAAAAATACTCATACAATCAAAAATCAGAAAAGTTAACTTAATATCAAAAGAATCATCAATCATCAAAATAAAAACTACTGCATTTACTAATACCCAGTTCTGACATTTGCCTAAAAATCTCTAGTTTCATTTTACTCAGAACATTCAAAAATCAGGAAAAAAAAATTAATTCAATAGCAAAAGAATCATCTCAATCATTCTAAATTATCAGATTTTACCAACACTTAAAAATGCAAATTGTATGAAATCCTCTACTTAAAATTTAATTAGAAATCTCAGTTCCGTTAATCAATTCCAAAATCATAACCAGTCCTTTAATAATATCACAAACACCTTATTCTAGCATTCAATACCAGGATCCCACTGATGGTTTCCTAACCCTTTTCTCATATAGTAACTTATACAACTTTCATTCATAAAATTAACTACTCCTTTCCACCCACTTCTGGTTAACCTATTTTCACCCTTCAACCAATCTAGAGTTTTTAGTTGGCACCCTGTAGTTCCTCTGTCGGGATCGATCTCCTTTCTTAGTAAGCACCATAACTTCTCAGTTTCAGTGTCTGTTTTGGCTTTCCCTATCCAATGTCCTTTAGGGTCAGACCACTCAACTTCATCTTCTTCCAACTTGTCTTTAACTTTCTTTGTTTCCTCTCCTCTAAACTCAGCTTCCGCATCTTCTGCTTCAGCTCCACAAAACTTGATTTCAGCTTTCTCCATTTCGTCTCCGCTAAGCTTGATTTCAACTTCTTCCTTTTTGACTTCTCCAAGCTTGACCTCAGTTTTCTCTGTGGCATCTCCTTCAGGCTTGATTTCAATTTCTCCAATCTTGACCTCAGTTTTCTCTGTCAAGTCTTCTTCCGGTTCGAGTCCATCAGATTCATCTTTTGATTCGTCTCCGGTATCCTCGATATTCGTCTCATGTCCCCTATTGTCTCCGGGTCCATTTTCATCATCTTTCTTGATCTGCTCCTTTTCGTCCTTCCTGTTCTCAGGAACTAAATTTTCTACCATCTTCATAGATTCTTCCTCTTCTTCAACCTTATCCCACTGGATAAAATTTCCTTTGAGACCTAGTATATCATCATCGTCATCTCCTGCAGATCCTAAATCGGTTTCTTCTTTTTTCTCTTTGGCAGCTCTATTTTCTTCCTCGTTTCCAACTTCCACCTTATCCCACTGGATAAAATTTCCTTGAACGCCTAATATGTCGTCGTCATCCAAGATTTGCACAGGTTCATCTACTTCTTTCTTGGGATATCTCCCCTCCAGATTCAACACGCTTGTTTTTCCTTCGGACTGCAAATCTTCCTCCGGTACCCTTGATCCCCGCAGTGCTGTCAACTCCGCACCACTGTCGATCATTCCCTGGAACTTCGGGCTCCTTGTTCCAAAATATTCCCTTGGAAGTCTGCCTTCGGTTTCAGTATCCTGTACCTTCGCATCCGAAACTGCATTGCCGATCCCAATGCAAACCGGGTTTAGACCTTTCTCTGGATCTTCTTTATGTGCCTTGTTGAACCCCTGTGCATAGAAATTAATCTTTGGACAATTCCTCTTGATATGGCCTTCTTCCTGACACTTGTAACATCGGAAGGCTTCTCTTGCTGCATCCCCTCCTGGAAAACTATTGCCATTCTTCCAATTTGGTATAAATTCTTTTTCTGGTTGTCCTCTGTACCTTACCTCATCTACTGGAGGCATTTTCTTTTTCTCAGGACCTTTTAGGTGGTATTCCGGCTGACAGGTATTTCTGTCTTCCAACTTTTGTCTTCTTAATTTTAATAAAATATCTACCTTCTCAATTTCCAATTTGATTAATCTAATTCGTTCTTCACTTTCTTGCTTTCTGATGCGTTCTTCTCTCTCCTCCTTTCTAATTGCGTCCTCCCTTTCTTCTCTTCTAACCTGTTCTTCTCTCTCCCTTTCTTCTTTTCTGGTCTGTTTTTCTCTCTCCTCCTTTCTAATTGCTTCCCTTTCTTCAATCAGTCTCTCTAATATGATTTTTACCTCTTCTTCTACGTATGCCCTGCTCTTCAGAATCAAATTTTTTATTTCTGGAACTTTACTAGAAGGATCAACTTCCACCCCGATTTCTTCACATATTCCTAAAAGCTCCGGTTTTCCGGCTTTCTCTAAGTAAGCCATGACTAGTACTATCTTTTTAACTCAAAAATCCTTATTCTATATCCCTATATTTATTTTTGTTTAGATCAAAAAAAATATCTACCAGTTTAGACATTAGGTTTTCAAACACACAGTTAGTTTGATATATATAGTAATACTTTCGTTTTCAAGAACAACACTACTTATTTCCTTCACAATATGCACAAATTTCGTTTTCAAATCACATAACACATCTCACAAAAAAAATCCTTAACTACTCTCGTTTTAACACCATAATTATACCAAAAAAATAAGGCTCGGGAAGACCGGGAAGACTTACTGCGCTAGTCGACAAATTCCATTCCTCCATTCAATGCCGGCCACGGCATCCATTCCTTCCTCCGCGCCACGGGATCCCCGGTGGCGTATTCCCAAACCCCACGCCCGATCGAGACCATTTCGCCAATGGGGGTGATAAATCGCCATTCCGGTAGAATTTGGCTGCCTTGGCGCAGAACACGCTCGGACGCTGCAAACAAACAAACAACATGGCGCCGCTACGCGCGACACGGAATGCCGATTCCTAATTCCATAAAAATAGTGTTTGATACGGTAATCAAAGCTTCTATAACTGTCTTGATATTATTGTAAAGTCGTTATAATCAACTTATATTGTCAGTTTTAAACGGTATTCAAACTTTCAACGGTACAAACAAAGCATTGTTACTTTTAACGCGAGGGTGTAATTTTGTTTTGATTACGCTACATTTTTTTATCCGAATGTGTCTATGCACTGATAAGTATAAATTTGCACTTAAAAATAGCCTTCAATCAAACTGTTAGCTGCAGGGTGACACAGATGCAGGTGTACAAGTAAATTAAGCTGCATTTATAATACTGAGTAATTTAGTTCTTTGAGAATATTCTAACGATAAATTGTTCTCTGTAAAATAAATATTAAAAAATTAAGTAAAATATTTTTCTCTACAGATAATTCTATGAGGATATCCTTTTCTTTTAAGAATATTCTAATTTTACATAGTTCTATCAAATTTAGCCTAAATGTCAGCTGTAAAAGGTCCTTCAGTTGGACAACTTTATTACCTTTGCTTTCAACAACTACTTTTATTGTATGAGTATTTTCTCCCAGTAAAACTTGCATTAACAAAATATTTTTATTCAATAAAATTTACTAATTTTAAAAAAAATCTTGTGAAATAATGATTATTCTCTGAACAAAAGGTGAGTTATTAATGGTAGGTTTCATCATTGTTATTATTAGTTTCAGGTTTTTAACTCTAATACTTCAAGCCCATTTCATATTATCAAACATATTTCCTATTATTTACATTTAGTTGTCAAAATTAGAATATTCTCATGCGTGATGAAAGTTCTCGTTCTCCAAGAATATCCTCGCTTTACAATTCTAAGCCAAATAGTTCATTTACCATAGTAATAATTGTATTCTTTATAATGCCCCTTTTGGTTAAAACAATAGTTTATTTTTGGACATCTTTACAATGACCCCCTCCTATATAGGGACCCCTGTTACAATGACTGTTGATAGAAGTATTGATTGCATTATCCTAATTTTCACTCAAAATCCTTTCTTCATAACGACAGTATATTGTTGGTCTCCTGAGGGGTCGTTCTAACAAGTTTCTACTAGTGTAATCATTTTATTAAATTTTACTCTACACTAGTTTCTTGGAACTAATGTCATACACCTCGTAGCTATTTTGAAAGTGTTTTGATTTTAAGTAAAACACTTTATTTAAAATTTTATCTATAAAATAACTATATAAATAACATTTTATCTGTAAAATAAAACACATTATTTAAAATCAAAACACTTTCAAAATAGCTGTGGTGGCATTAATATGTAAGTACCCACGATTGTTCTTGAAGTGTTGTGTATCAAAAGCTGTTACTTCAATTTTTTAAAAACAATTTTAACAAGTTTAATAGGCACAGCTGGAATAAGAGTCCTCCATTTGGCAACTCACGTTGCGGTCAACAAAGTTGGTGGTATCACGATTAAATATAGTGTATAGATGGCGACCGCAACATGAGTTGCCAAATGGAGGACTCTTATTCCAGTTGTGCCGTTTAATGCAACACTCCTGCACTTGCAAGATATTTTTGTGGGCTATTTTTTAATGCTGATGATTCATATTTCATCAAAAATGGTGTGACTGGAATTTAAGAGAAATTTAAAATTTAATAAAAATTTGAAGAAATTATCCTGTTATGGGCAAAGACAGAGAGACAACCACACATGAGTGCTAGTTAAAACTCACGTCATTGGATGGTTTTAATTTAAGTGTAAAATTTAAATAATTTCTCTATACATTCTAGTCATACTATTTTTCATGAAATAACTGTCATCAGCACTAAAAAAAAGCCCAGAAATATATCTTGTAAGTGTGGGAGTGTAGTGTATTAAGCTTTTTTATAAATTTTAAAGTAATAAAAATTTAAAGTTAAGATCCTGTTACGGCTTGGGAGAGACAACCGCACATGAGAACTTGTCAAAACTCTTTCACTGGATCATTTTATTTAGTTTACCACCAAGTTTATAGGATATCAAAGTTATTTATAAGGTATGCGTTACGGGCAAAGTAATAAAAAACACTGAAGTTGAAGTGAGGCGCATATTTATCACATTGCCCGTAACATATTTTACGCTAGGGTTGGAAAAAAACAGGTTTTTCGGTTAACCCAGTTTTGCTTAAACAAATTATCCCCTAACACACAAATACAAATATTTCTAATTGTTTTCCATTATTAATGCATTGAATAAATAGTTCATCAATTCAGCTATAAAAAAGTGACTTTACTAATTTATTACTTACAATTAATTTTATTTAATTAAAAAAAGTTAAAATTATGTATAAACCATCAGGTTTTTTCGTCGCATTAAAAAGCCTTTAGGTTCCCTAAAAAAAGCCTTATGCAGTATTAAAAAGGTTTTAATAATGCATATTTAAATATCCTGTGCTTAATGTATTAAAAAACCAATTGTGGTTTTTATGATGCATTCAAGTATCTAGTTCTTAATGAATTAAAAAAACAACAAATAGGTTTTTATAAAAAAAAAACAATGAGTAAGATATTTTCAATTGCCTAATTTTTTTTTTTCAAAAAAGTTCATAGCTTTACAGCATTAATTTCAGAAACATTTAATATATTTTGTTCAAAATATATTACAATATTTTAATAAAAAAATGACTTTAAACCCAACATTTCTACTAAAAAAAATTCTGCAGTTTTTTTAATGAAAAAACCATTTGGTTTAAACAGTGCCAACCCTGTTTTTAGCATTTTTTAAATTAATGTGTTGGATGCGTTAGGCAATCTTAAGGAATAAATGGGATGTTGCTCACCAGCCTTTTTGTCTTAATAAAATTTTGAATTGTGCATGTTTATGAAATTTCTAACAGTATTGTTTTTAATCATTAATTATGCATCACAAATGAAATTGAATTTATGTGCTCAATGGAATTTTCCAATTCTTTTTATACATTTGCAAAAGAATAAAACTTTTAATAAAAAAATAACTTGAAGCTATATGGTGTTTGTGATTATTAGGTGTACATAAGAGAATAAAAAATTTAACTGAGCCAAGTTCACATGTGCTCAGTACTACATTTTATTTGAGTTTGATTTGCCTTAAGTTTTTATTTCATCAGTGACTTTAGATGTGGTACTCATTGGACAAAAATATTTGGATTTCAAAAGATTGTTTGCTGTATTTCAAGCTGAATTTAACCATAAATATATGAATAAAAGTTATTGGGTTATATTACTGTTTAAATTTTTTAATAAACTTAAGAATGTACTTATAAATTTTTAATAGCTACACTCATGGAAAGTTAGTTAAATGAATAATTTAAAATTAGTATACTATTGAAATTTTATTCCAATATTTTTTTCCCATTTCTTATAATTATGAGAATAAAAGTTAAATTGTTCCAGAATTATCAGAAGAAATAAAATCAATCCCTAGTTATCATTAATAATATTTTTGTGAAAGACAGATAAAATGCTAAAGGTAATTATAGAAATAAGTGCAACAGATGGCGCTAGTAGTCTTGTGTACGCTTTTTGTAAATAAACAAGTTCATTCACTGTAAACAGATAGGTGAGCTGAACTTATTTAACAATAATTTAGTTTTTAAAAACTTAAATCTTCTTTTTTAAATTGTCTAATGAATAATGGTACACAATACTGTGTATTAAGTTTTTAATTATTGGATTCAAAAAAGTTTCCTCTTCAAAAGACTCATCTTGTTGACTTAAGTCTAGGATTCTTTGGTCTAGGTATGCAAAGTCTAAAAGTAGTAGTATTTCATAGCTTCTGTACATGTAGAACTTATTAGTTACTAATTAATCTATACTATTGAAAATGCAAAGGGAACTACTTAACACAGATAAAGAAGTAAGTACACAACTTTTTAAAGCCCACTTTTTCTAAGTATTCTCATCCCATAGTGACAAGTAACTTAAGGTTTCACCTTTTTATAATATGTAAAATAAAGTTTTCCTTAGGTATATAACATTGATTTCCAACTTTGTGGCTATTGAGTGTGATTGAAATAGTATCACAATAAACTTATAAATAGTAGTATACTTAAGTAGATTCAGAATGAAGCAGAATAGTTAACCCCAAGAAAAATTAAATGCTACTGAGGACTAGTTGGGAGGATAAATTAAAGTTTTACTAACATAAGCAATTGGAACAAGCAGCATGGAATGGAAATTGTATGCTTTAATTTATTATCTTCCAAATATGAAACAATAATGAAATATTTATTCCCATATTTTGAAGAGTACCATTTAAGGTTTAAGTATTAAAATTTTTATCAGCGTTGGCATGTGATTTTTTCCTGCCAGCAGGTGAATGTAATTCTTCTAGCTTTTACAGTCAATCGTGCAAATAATGGTTTGTTAGAACTTCCACAGTTCTGGCAGTGAATTATCCTTGCTGGGAGTAGGAGATACTTTATGTATTTTTTAGTATTGATTTATGTATGTTTATATTTGAACTAGGTTCTATGTTTTTATGGCATAACCTTGGGTGTAGGCCCCTATCAGGAAAATGACAATACTGTGTTCTACTTCTGTTTATATTAGAACTACCTTAGAAAAGGACAAAATTTTCCTCATATTCCAAAATTAATTTTGGCACAGCTTCGATAAGAAGCCTCCATCTGCCATGTTTACCAACAGTTCATGGCATTAATAACATGGCAGCTAGAGGACTCTTATTGAAGCCGTGCCTTAATTTTTTAGGATTATGCCATTGCTTTACTTGAGTAAAATTAAATTAGAACTAATTTTTACACCCTGCTTCCCAAAGGCATAAATAAAAGGACAAATCCCTTTTTTGCCCCTACAGCTTGCTATGTCCTTTCTGAAATCCCTTCCATCACCCATGCCAATACTGGACTTGCAGAATACAACTAAATATACTCTTTTTAATTTGTTTAGGTTAGGTCACTAACCTTTATCTCCTCCTAAGTGTAAATACCCACACTAAAAATTTACCTCGCTAAAGAACTAGTAATATAAATATTTAAAACATAACTGTTGCTAAACCTATATAACCAGTGACACTTCCCAATAGTCCTGACAAAATTACTATTTAGCAAAGTGGTAAGATCCATAAGAATTTTTTTTCGAATATTTTTTGTATGTATTGTATTCTTATGAAACAATTCTATTGGATAACATTTTATTCTTTCACCAAGGCTGGCACCGAGACTTATCTTTTTCACTACTATCTATTTCTATCATATAAATTTACAATTCTAAACCATTAAGGCTTAGGATATGAAATTTATAGTTAGACTATGTAGACATATTTGTCATTAAAAATAAAAATCCACTTTTTTATAATTTATTTCTTTTATTAACAATAAAATTAACATATGCAGACTTAACAGGAATTTCGATCAATAATTTTAAACAAATTAGTAGTACTTGGTATAAAAAAAATTATATCCCCAAATCAAAGTTTTGAGAAACTTAGATAAAAAAACCATGTATTGTACAAATAAGAAATTGATTGACCTATTCTCTATTTTTTAAATTATTGAACTTTTTGCTGGAAAAATCTGAAAAATAAATTAACAATTACATTATATTACATTTCTGTTGACAACACAAAATAGAAATACTATTAAGCCAAATGAAATAAAAGAGTATTTATTATGTAACTGTATCAGTAAGACAGCAACATAAATGGCATCATATATTCACTGTATAAAAAAGGTGAAAACAATTTAAAATACGTAATTATTTTGGTTCAATTTACAACCAAAATATTAACAAACAGAATGAAAATAACTTCAATTTCAAATTAAATTATAACACTTTATAATGCTCAATTTCACAAAATTTAATGGGCTTTATCTGCCTACAGGGAGTAGTTTTTCCTTCTATCACTCATATAGAGGGAAGTTTGGAAAATTTTGTGATCATACCTTATTTTAGCATTTTTAGTCTTGACTCCTTATTAAAACTTGCAATTTGAATACCTTTATCATATTTACTGTATACAAACAAGGTTGTTATGAAAAATAAATACTTATTGAAAAATTTTAATAAGATTATCACATTTTCTGCCTCCACTTTGGGCATTATTAATAACCCTTGGTTTATCACATTGCCGTAATATAAATACAGGAAACCATATAAATACAATACCATTTATTTCTGTACGTATTTAAAATTAATAATTATTTATCCAAGTCTGCTTAGTATTATATATAATATCAAACTAAGCTGAGTAAATTATTTTATTTTGCCTTGATTACATTTTCTTCCAAAACTATTTACAAATTTATTTTCTTAAAATTTTTAGGTAAAGAATAAATTTTATATTATCTTGATTGTAACATTTTACGGAAACATTTAAATATTTCTATAAATATTTTCAACAACTTGTTATGAAGCTGAATAAGGTTTTGTAGCTTTATTGGCTTTGTAACTCCGAGAAGGAGCAAACTTTTTTTTTTTCATTTATTCATTTACATATATATACAGGACTTCAGAACATGTACTAAAACGAATTAAGAGGGATGGGATTATGAGAGAAAATGACTGAGTTCCAATCTGGTTAAAGTTTCTTACACATTCAATCAGAACAGTGAGTGCCTGGCAACAAATTTAGCCGGTGAACCTTAAAAAGTTTCGCACAAAAAATTACAAATTTGCTCACAGCAAAGACCAAAATGAGAAACTTGAAAAACAGTCATCATTCGTTGAAAAACATTTCTTCTCTTCTAGTTGTAACTTAATGTATTTTCCATAGTACTGAAACAGATACATACTGAATTAAAACAAATACCACAAAAGAAATTTTGCACTACAGTATGAGGGCAATATAACAAGTGATTCAAATCTGGAGGGGAAATAATACTAGGATGGTTGGGTACACCTAGACAACCCCAAATCACTTATGAATAGGAGATTGACATATACTATGAATTATACTTTCTCCAGTCCTAATCTGTAAAATAACCAACCCTACTATCAATTCATTCCCCTTGTTTTCAATAAACCTATGTAAACAACTTAAAAAAGTTTTACCATTTAAAATCAATGTGTTTTGGCATTGTCAACATTATTTCGAACATTCTCTGCCAAATTCCTTCTCTTCTTCTTCCTACGTACATCGCTTGCTGCAGGACGCCCAGCTGGTAGTCGCCTTGAACCTCTCGTCACACCAGCTCTGCGACGACTAATGGAAGTTGGCTGAACTTTAATTCCTCCTCGTCGGTAACCACGGAGAAGCACTCCTGCACAGCTCAGAAAAGATTCCCACCCATTCTTGGTGGTCACTTTTCGGAGACTCGTGGAAAAGCGGTCCGCACTGATCATCGAAGAACCAAATCTACTGTGGTTCTCCATTATGGCCTAAAAAAATAATTTTTAATTGAAGATTTTTTTTGGCTTCCTTATTATTTACTTATTGAATGAATCAATGTTTAACAGAAATAAACTAGTTCCGAAAATTTGAAATATATACTAACTTACTATAAAAAAACCTGGTTTATGCGGTTCTTTTTATTTTATTATCGTTTTTGAATCTGTTTCCAAGTTTAAATGCAATTGAAATTGCCCTATTCATTTTCATTATTTATTTACAAATGATTCATTTGCAGCTAAATCAATACAACACTTATACAAATATTTTACCTAGTTATCACCAAACAGTTAATAATAAGTATATTTCATTACCATTACACTTTTGAATTGATCATGCAGAAAATAAGCAACATATCTACTTACCTCGCATATTTCTTTGATGACCTCAGTGGTTGCTTCATTAACGTTGGAAGCAGATGTAGTTACAGCCAAACCATTAGTACTGGGAGGGGGAACATCAGTGGAGGGCGCAGAAACTAAGGAGGAGGATTGTCCTGGTGATTTTGGTACTACTTCCATGCTGGTCATATCTGAAATTGTTTTTAAACTCGTAATTAACGTTCAGAAAAGTTTCATTTTTAATGTTGGCTGAATACAAGAGATTAATTGAAAGTAAATTTTTTAAACTTAAACTTTGTGTTTTAACATTGAACACTTTGTGAACATTTAAAAATCAACCAACCTTCTTCTACTTCCATCTTTTCCACTTCTGGCTGCAGTGGTTGATAGAATTCTTGGGGTTTCGAGCCTTCCCCAAAAGCCAAAACTGCTATCTCATACCTTGCAGCCTGGGTGACACCAGGTGTTGAAGGTGAGGCTTGCTGGAAGTAGAAGAAGACAGCTGCTTGGTGCTTGCAGAAACCACCAAATTGACCAGCAGGACAAGTGCATGACCCCAACTCTGTGTCCACAGTGTAGAGCTTAGTGGGTGATTTTTCACTAGGCACAGAGTACACACCATTGCCCACAACAATGAGATGGTCTTCCTTTAGGTATGCTGCTTTGGCTAGAGTGTGATTCAATGCTAATTTAGGTGCAGCACACCTGTTATGGGCAAACCTTCTAAGCCTTTGGAGGTAGTAATCTTCCAATAGGATAGAGGTATAATCTACCAGAGCCACAATGTTGTACGCCTTGCTTCTCCCAAGCACCAGGTCTTTGAAGAGGCGAACACTGGACTCACAGTAGTTATTGGTGTGGTTGTTGTGTAGGGCCACGTTCCTGAAAGCCAGTACCCATTCCTCCTTTCGGTCCCAATAGCCATTGACATATTCATGGAAGTTCTGGTACTTCCCAGCCAGATCACTTTCCTAAAAAGAAATTTTGTATTAATTTTAATATGACATACATATTTGTTTCACTTATGTCCATTAAGCAGCACTAGGAAAAACTCACTGGTCCTGCGCAACACTACTTAGCCAATTACACTGGTCCTCAACCAAAATGACTGGTCTGCCAAATTAAAAAAGGACAGGTTTCAATTTCTTTTAAAGTAACTGTTGCACTCTTAAGTGAATACAGATAATTCATTTAAAAAATAAATAAAATATGTATATGTATATGTAATAAGTATTTTTCTTTGGATTAAATGTTAATATTGCACTAATTGACATAAAACTTAACATTAGTTTCGCAGCCAAAAAAAGTGGCTAGAACTGGAGAATGGGATATTTTTTCACCACTGGTCGGCTGAAGCAATGAATTTCTGACCGCAGTGGTCCTAGATGTTTTTAAGTGGGCTGGGACCAGCGCCAATTTCATACTCTAACATTAGGGACCCTTGCACCATAGTACACAAAATAACCAACCTCAAAAGATTTATATTTTTCACATGCCTCTTCTTTTGACAGCGACTGCATAATCAATTTGAAGGACCTAAAACAAAATATAGAAATTTGATCTTTCTTGGGAAAAAGGATACAACTAAAGACAAGACTATACGGACCGGTCAGTGGACAGGGCTTATATTTTGGCCCTCAACAAGCTGAACCTGGAACTGGATTCATATATCTAGGTTTAATCAAAACAAAACTTTCACTTCAACTTGTAATCTTCAATTTTGAAAGCAAGCAAGGATTTCTTGCACATTTTAAATCTAGAATTATATTCATTAGATTATTCCTGAATTATGTATATTTTTTACCAATAGGATGCAAAAGGATACAAAGTATCCATGCTTACTTTAAAAAAATGAAGATTGCTAAATCGCAAGTTTTGTTTCTACTAATTTAATCGCCGAAATTTCTCTATAGAGGCAATTTGGAAAAGAGTCAAGAGGCGGATAGTTCCAGATTGCTGCTTGCAGTTGGCGGCCCAAAAAAATAGGCCCTGCCTACTGACCAGTCTATATTCTTGTTTGTCAATAGAACATTGTAAAATTTTTATTTTCTTACATTTATAAGTACAGTTTCTGATAATTTTAAATGGCTTTTCAAAAAGATCTTGATCTTTTAGTTAAACCAAGGATGGAAATTCACTCTAAAAATAGGATAAATGAAAATGCTTAAAAAGTAAAAATTTAAATAGATTAGTAACTTTAATAATTAGTATAAGAATAATTCATCAATCAAGTTAATAAATATGATTGATATTCTTTTAATTAAATTAGCATGAAAAATTACTTAAAACTTAAGTAATCATTCAATAGGCTGTAATGAGTGTTGTATATTTACCGGTAAAGGGATTGCCTATCGTTTTCAGCGATCTTGTGTTCTGCCTTACGGAGCCACCTCCAAACAGCCTGAGACATATGAAAATGGCAGAGAAATCGATTTGAATCTCCCCAGACAGCTTTCAGGGCTTTTCGTTCTGCGTCACCGTCATCTGTCATAAAGTTTGTAGGAAAACCAACACCTCCAAAAGGTTTGACAACAGTGTCTTGGAGTAGTTGAAATCCTGCAACATAATGTGGTATGGTTTGTCCACCAGTTATTATTATGCCCAAAGGGACTGCACCTGCAGCACAGAGAGTTAGCAGAAATGTGACAGCATGGTTTTCTGAATTGCAGGAGGAAGTGCTGTCAACAAAGACAATATCCCTGGCTAAAGGTAACATGTGGGCCCTTTGCATCAATGGTGTCACCACCACAATTGCCTGGGGATCTTTAGTAAAATTGATGGTAATCCCTTTTTCTCGGTAAGCTTCACGCTTATTTGACATAACCTATAAAAAAGTAATGCAATTAACAAAAACTTAATACTAGTGCAATTTGTTTACTTGTATAAATGTTTTAATTCCAAAATGTATTGAAATTGAAACATAACCTGTTAACATTGATTTAAATAAGCAGAATAATTTGAATCTGGCATTTATAATATAAAGAGCTGAAATCCAGCTCTCAGGTATGTTATTAATGCCACCCCAATTGTTTCTTAATTAATTCTGAGTTATACCCCTCCAAAAAGTTTTGAAACATTTATCTGAATCACCCTGTATGTGTTTATCTAATGATAAGTAACTTAAGTATTAATCATTAAAGTATAAAATAACTGTTTATACTTGAACAAAATTTCATCAGTGAAATTTCAAAGTACTTGAAATTTATGTTAAGATTATTGTGATGCAATGAAAATAAATTGGTTTCTTACCTCATAAATATCTTTGCCATTTTTTGGTACAATATTCTCACCCCTCGGTCCAAAATTCACCTTCCTCCACTCCTCATGCCAATATTGTACAGACCGCCTTTTTGGATTCAGACAAGCATTGGCTAGTAAATCTTCAGCGTCCTCTGCCGCGTGGTCGAAAGTTGCTTCATGAAAGCTTATAGCCTCTCCAATTCCAAGGCCATTTGAAAAATAATTTTCAAATGTCGCCCTTATGGTTGGGCCAGGCCTCAGCAATCCTAATGCGGCAGCAGTTTTTAAGGTATGGGTATGCGTTAACTTTATATAAATTTTAGCTGGTAGACCATCCTAAATAAAAAAAATAATTACAATTTAAATAATCTAACATTGTGTTATTAAGTATTATTTATAATAACTAGGTAAAAATCAATTATAACAATATTAACATTTTGTAAATTGTAACATTTAACTATTTTGTAACATTTTGTAAATTATGCAATTTTATATTAAAATCTGTAAATCTAGATTAATAACGGGTGGCAGCTTTTTTTTTTAAATTTAATTGATCTAGGATTGAGTAATTATAACTAACTATTAATAAAACTAATAAATATTGCATAAAAAGTTAAATGTTGGAATTACCAGTTAAAATGGCAATTGAATGAAACACTAAAAAAAAAGTCTTTGTTTGTTTAATGCGCATAAAAAATTAAGTTAATAAATCTTGTAAACATTACTTATTATGAAATTACAAAAAGGATTGGATAAGAAAAATAAACCCTTTGCAACACAAATTACAATAAAAAATATAAATTTAACTTATGATATAGAGTACAAATTTTTTGAAGAAAGTTATTACACAGTTGTTTTTAGTGGTGTAAATATTCGTAAATGAAGATGTTTAAAAATTTTAAATTACCTTAACAAACTTATCATTTTTTTTTGTACTGGTTGTAGTCAATTTCACAGTTATGCGCACATACGCTAGACAATCACAGTTTCGCAGTTTCTTGCTCTTGGACTTGTTGTAACTGCTATGTTGACACACATATTCTTTACTAAATAAAAGAAAATCATAATGTTAATTATTTAATGTATCCGGTGCTGTGAATGAGGGGGGAATGTTGTAGCTGAAATATTTAGTTTATTATTTTTGAGAATTGGATGAAAGATTATCTGCTGAAATATGTGTATTTTTTATATTGAAACAAAGAAATTTTGCTTAGTTTTAAAACTTTCCCTATGACTGGGATATCAATTATACAACTAAAATTTTAAAAAATAATACTAATTATGATTTTATGTAAAAAATTTCAATTTTGCATGCGTGGGTGTATAATCAAAATCCTACACACTTTTTTATGCTATTTACTTTTTATTAGTGTGCCTTTGCCCTTCCCTTTAAGTTCATATTTTGTAGATAACTATTTTTTTTAATTGTTACATACTTCAAGAACTGGCAAGTAGCCATTTTAATTCATTTGTCTCCACTATTTAGGTAAAACTTACCAATAAATAGCGTAATAAAATATATTATCCTTTTTGAATACATAAAACAGTAAATATTTCAAAGGAAATTAATAATGTTTCTGTCATATTGACATTTTTAGTAGTGCATAATGAAACTTAAAGCATAAAGGAATAAAAATGTGAGATTTTTTAGAGGCATAAAGGCAAAATAATTCATATATTCCAAATGGAGTGTGAACCACATTTTAGAAACAGGCGTCACTACTATTTATTTAAAGATTAAACTAAAACTATGAAACAGTGACTAAAAACTAACAGTAACTAACCTGCATAGAAGCTTGCGTGTTCTTTTGGAGTAAGCATTCCTAATAATCCACGAAGTGGCGGTAATCTTGCTGAAAGCATCCATCCAAAGTGCGATATCGGAGTAGGAGTTAACGGATGATCTTATTTCCGCAACATCCCCTTCTTTTTCTACTAATACATTAGCAAACGCAGCCGGCAAATCAATTTCGTTCAATTCCAAAAACATATCCATCGATAAAGGCAAAAAAAACGCGGCTGACAAAGACAAAGGCACGAAAGCACTCGCATACGAAAAAAAAGGCGGCAATAGCGGTGTCAGGTTTCGGTTTGCGTTGCGAGCGCGGCACGTGACCATCTCGGTTTAGAGTGCCTAGATAGTGAAGAGTGGCGCCAACCGAAAGAGAAATCTGATTGGTCGTTTACCCCCTCAGGCACTTTGGTAAACGCTCCCATAGACTTAACATGGGAGATGCGAGAAGGTCCTAAAAAATCGCCGAAATTCTTCAAATAAAGGTATGTATCATTTGGAAACCTTGATATTTTCATTAAGAAATGTTTCAAGTTTAATAATTAACCAAAATTAATCTCCTAAAGTGTCTTATTATTTTGCTTTTGTCCATTATTTTACGTCGCTGGCTATGAAGCAGTCGATGAAGTAATCGTAACGTTTTTAACGAGAAATAACTGCTGTAAAATCTTTAAATACACTCACAATTGATCATTTATGCTATATATTGTGTTTTTGTTGTTTAATGTCACATAAATGAGAAATAAATGCATTTTTTAAAGTTGTAAACAACGGCCATGTGGTATAGAGGTTTGGCGTTGCTTTTTTATCGCCATTTCGCCAATGTGTACAATCCTTGTTTACATACTTGGTTATTGCTTTGCGAGAATTAATTCAGATTTGAACTGGTTACTCTTTTAAAGTTAATTTTTGAAATTTTTCATTTGTGTAAGCTTGATTGATTAAAATTCTAGCTTTTTAAAGTTTTATTTTAAAATGTAAATAGTATGTTATAATTGCTTAATCTCTTGTATATTCATTTGCTAGCACAGTTCCATAAATGTTATCTTGTTGTTTTGCATAATTTTCAATCAACTATATACAAAAATGCCAGACTTCTTCAGCATGCTTGCATTAATACAAAATACAAAAGTATCAATTTTGAAATTTCTTTTTCAAAGCGTAAAAACTGCATTTCTTAAAATCTAATGTTACCTTATTTTATTAATTATTATATCTACTTTAATTTTAATAGATACCTGGTTGTTCAGCATTCAACTGCTCAATTAGATCAGAGCAGGGTTTTGCTCTGAAAGTTTTTCCTAAGAATCCGGAAAGAAGAAAACTATGTAAAATTTGTTGTGCCTTGAAATAAAGAGTTAAACATTTTAACAATTACTCTTATTTGATATGAATTGTGTAACATTTTCGACTTTTTTTTAAATAAAATAACTGATTTATAAAATTTAGATGACTTGTGTTTTTACTACTTTTTTTACTTTAAAGAACATATTGAAATTTTACTAATTATGTCTCTAAGTTTAGTTCGTGGATTGTTATTTGAATAACAGAATCTTGAGTTTCCTTAAGTATAATTTATAACCCAAAGATTAAAGAAAATAAAATTGCTCTAACTGGCCTTAAGCTCTTAGTAGGCTAAACATCTTGACCCTATTTAGTTATATTTCAGCATTTATAATAAAGATTTCTGCAGAAAAGTTGCCCTAAATCTCGACTAATAAAAACATTAAATTCTGAGTAATGTTTTAAGTTTAAGTTATCAAAAACTTTTAATACTCTTCCAGAAGTTTAAACTTCTTAAATTAACCCCAAACTGCGAATTGAAACCTAATTGTATTTTTTAAAAAAGAAATCACGGGGGAATTGGAAAACGAAACGCCGAAGAAAAATCCCGAATTTTAGTGTTGAAAACCGCCGTGAGTGTATGCCAAAGGAGCGATAAAGATGCCAGCATGGCTAAGTTTAGTATCTCTCTTTGGCAACCCAACGGGCTTCCGAGCGTGCGCGAGCCTGAATTGTCGCCACTCTTCCCCATACAGGCACTCTATCTCGGTTAACAGATGGATTTATAGCCAAAGCGCATGCGTGGGGATGTACTCGCGAGGTTGCCAGCACCGCCAAGGCGTCTTTGCCAAATGGTCTCGATCGGGCGTGGGTTTCGGGAATACGCGTCCCGGGATCGAACCTCGCTGCATACCATAATTTTTATTTTTATTTTCCACGCAATTAAGAGCACAGGTATGAAATGAAGTAGTACATACATATTTATATTTATAATTATCAATTTTAAAACATTTTTTAAATATTTTTTTGTAGGAAAAATCAAATTCTCTGCTAATTATACAATTTTTCTATCTGGTAATACCTGGTAACCAATAACTCCAATTTTTTTATGATCCTATTGTAAATATTTTTATTTACCAAAAAAAAATTTATTTTAACTATCAAATCAGACACATTGCAAACCCTTTTAGCATAACGAAATTGCGTACTTTCTTTTGGATAGTTAGGGATAAATTAAGGTAAAACTTCATCTATAAAATAATTTTTTTTTGTTTTAAAATAAATCTTTTCATTCCTAGTTTCCCCCAAAAAAATAATTATTAAAACCAATTTTTTATGATCCTATAATAAATACTATAAAATATTTACCAAAACAATTTTTTATACGCAAGAAAAAATATTTAAAAATTAATAATTAAATATTATTATGAGTTTATTTCATATCTGTGCTCTTATTGCGTGGAAAATAAAAATAAAAGTTATGGTATGCAGCGAGACTCGATCCCGGGACCCTTGGGTTGGGAATCGTAGCTCTTACCGCTACACCACGATCCGCTTGCAAGGTGAGAATCTTATTAAATGTTAAGTACATGTTAAAATTTTTAATCGCGATTTTCTCCAAAATTTCTGAAAGTTGCTTCTTAATATTTTCACAAATTGATGTCCTAGTCATGCACTACTTACACACCAAAAATGAACCAAATCGGTGATGACACGTTGGGATCCTCTCCTTGTTAGTTATAAAAAATTAAGGCGAATTTTTTTTTTGAATTTCACTGTGTTTTTTTTTCAAAGTTAAATCGATTTCTTTTAATATTGAATGGGTTTTTTCAAAGCTGAGGATATTTTTAAAATTTAAGTGGGTTTTTTCAAAACTTAGGATGTTTTTAAAATGTCAGTGTTTTTTTTTCAAAGTAAATAGATTCTTTTGCAATTCAGTGGGTTTTTTCATTATTGAATGTTTTTTTTTTCAAAACTTTGGACATTTAAAATTCAAACTAGGTATAAAAAATGAAGAATGGTTTTTTAAATTTCAGTGGTTATTTTTTTGAAAGTTAATTTTATTTATTTAAACCAGGTTTCAATAATTAAGGAAAAAATTCTTTAAATTTCAGAGGTTATTTTAAATATTATAAAGTTCTTTCATAATTTTGTTGGTTTCTTTAAAATTTAAACTAGTTTCAAAAATTAAGGTGGATTTTAAAAATATGAGTGGGTTTTTCAAAATTAAATAGGTTTTTTCATGATTGAATATTTTTTTCATAGTTTAGAACGTTTTCTTTTAATTAAGTTCGTTTTAAAATTAAATGAATTTTTCCCAAAATGAAGGAACGGTTTTATATGATAAAATTCAAATTGTTTAATTATAAAGTAAATTTTGTTGAGGTCTCCCTGGGAACTTCAATGACACTGCGAGTAGTAATCCTTTTACTCTCATGTTATCAAAATAAAACTTATTTTCATTACTGAGAGAAAATATTCTGTTACAACCACACCTGCTGAATTGACTGTGAGGACAAACAATAAGTTTACAAACTTTTAGAGTTTATGAACGACCTTGTTTGGGTACAGATGATACCTAATTTTTAAATGTATTAAAGGTAAAAAATTAAATTCAAATGTAATAAATTTTCTCTAAACTTATAAAATCTTTTATACATTTTTTACTTCAAAAATATTTTAAGGGAAGGAAGCTTTTGTTAAAAAAGTACGGTAGATGTACCAGTTATAGCCCCTTTTTAAGAAAAATCTACTGAATAAAAAAATTGTATTGAATTTGAACAACAAATTACATTTTTGATTTCACTTAAAAATAGTGATTTTGTCAGTTTATAATTAAATCGTCAGTAAATTGATTTTTGTGCTTAAAAACATCTCCAAGCTTTGCTCTACACATGAGTGAAAAGAGGGTGAAAATAATCTACCCCCTATCAGCAGATATCCCTCTGAATTTGGGAAATAGATGTGTTCTCATTGTATTCTTTATATTTCATTTGGAATTAAAGTTAATTTTTCTTTCTTTTCCTATTATTTATAATGCAAACTAAACCAAAATGAAATCTTCTCTTAATTTAGAAGTATTTTCAAACTTTTTTTATGTAGGGAATGTTTGACTTCATTCATATTCTTTTATTCCATTATTTTATTTGTCTTATTCTTCGTATTTCTCCCTTTTGTGGTGTGAACTAAGAATAAATATAATTTAAATGTCAATTTTAAGGTTTTTTTTTAGATTTTTCTTCAGAAAAATTTCGTAAGATGCAAGAAAGGTCCATCAACTTTTTTTAATGTACTTATATTTGTTTTGGTGATTGCTCTGTTTTCTTATACGCTGTTTGTTCCCATACCACTTAAATGTTACTAAAAACGGATTCGTGGAAATGGTCAAACTTCGTCAGATCGTGCGGGAGATAAGAAACAGCAACACCCCTTTTTTCTTAGGGGACCATCCCCAAAAGAAAAGGGATGAACCCCTCCTGCAATTCATTTTAAAATTGGCGAACCAGGCGCAACATCCATTTCGCCAAACGGTGACGGAGAAAGACTCCCGCCCAAACCCTTCGTTAATTGACAGCTGTGATGGATGAGAAGGGGAGGACCGTCGGGGTCGTATACAATGGTGGTGGCGAAACGTCCTGGACACCTCCATGAATCCGTTTTTCTTCTTCTTCTTCTTCAAGGCCTTTCTACATGGAGCCTTTTTTGCCGGATGACGGGCCGCGATCCGTCTTGGCGCGATGGTTGGCGACAAGAAAAATCCCTATTTTTGAGGCAGAAAGCGGATCAACCAAACCGGGTGGTCACGTGAGCACGCGGACCAATGGCTAGGCGTGATACGCCCGACATCGCGGACCGCGAAAAAGTGCAGGCAGCTCGCACTTTTTCTCGGGCCGTCAAAAACGGAGGGGGTCACGTGATTGAAATTCACCAATCTCCGAAACACCGAAGAGAACATCGTATTCGTATCGTATGCAATGGTGTTTTGTTTACAAAAGTAAACTAGGCTTAATTTTACGAAAAAAGCTTCATCTGTTGATTTTTACTAAAAATAATCAATGAAAAACAAGTTGAACACGTTCTGTCACCATTAAAATATAAAAGGTTTTGTAGAATTTGAAAAAAATAGTACTGAGAATCTATATGTTTTCCGTAGTATTGTATGTTTTTGCTTTTAGTTTTATAGTCATAGAAGTAAAATTTAAAGGATAATTTACTTTTAAAGCAAACTAAAGTACCATTTAAATACCCTACTTCAAGTTTATATATCAAAACTTACTTTAAACACTTTCCCTAAAAACTATATCTTCTTGTACTTCCAAGTTCGATAGAAAAGCCTATATACTATAATTATTTACTCCACACATTTTTTATGTGCTGGGATGTTAGGCAGTGTTATGTTTTAAATAGATTGAAGTATTCAAGTATTTGTTGTATGTTATTAATTTCAGAACCTGATAGTTATACCACATAGACATGAGACAATAATAAAAGAAATTAAATTGATTTTACATGTTTTCTTCGATTAATTGAAAATTATGTTGCTCATAACATAAATCTCAGAAAATAAAAATTGGTCAGGAGGACAAGGCATATTTACGTATTCTCACAAAATACCCTGCAATAATGTCACATTCTCGCAAGTGTGATGTATGTGAAAGAATTTGCTTTTTTATGAGTATGACTTGTTTTGGATACAGATTTAATTATTAATTTTACCCTAATATCAAGAACTGATTATCTGGGCCTGATTTAGAAAATTTTCCACATAGTAGGCACACTGCGTTGCAAGGGGTCCCCTTGATGTTTTTTTATAAAAACAAATTTCACAACACACAATAATTGGTAGGTATACTTATGTACTGTTGTAAAACCATTTATTTTAGGCTTTTATTTTCCAATTTCAATTTCTTCAAGAAATATGAAGTAAGTTTTGTTTTATGAGTTAAGATACTTTTGAGATTTAGGGTTATGTTTTGAATAGATTCAAGTATTCAGGGCTCCCAGCAGGTCCCTTTTTTCCCTAAAAGTCCCTTTTTTCAACCCAAGTCCCTAAAAGTCCTTTTTTCACACTTTTGGTCCCTTTTTCCCCTTTTTTTATCAATTTTGGTTTTTACTTTGAAAATTTCGAAAAAAAAAAATTCTGTTTTTAAACATTAAAAATTCCATTTTGTAAAAAAAAATCTTCCATCTCCACTAGAGATCGAAGGAGCATCGAATTTAACTCAAAAAGTCCCAAAAGAAGTTAAAACACTACTTTTGAGGATCAAATTTCAAAATTTTCTGGGGGAGAACCTCCAAACCCCCTCCTGTGACCTTTGATGCCTGTTTATACAATGTTTCTCCCTTGAAAATTCTGCCACTTACAAGAAGTGGTCTCATTTCGGAACCAAAGAGTTTGAACACTGGTTTTAACGTGAATTTTCAAAAACTTCTACTGTGGGAGGATCTCCCCCCCCCCCTTGAAAATTTAACGTTTACTTATAACTCCTTTACCTAGAAAATTCGATGCTTTACAAGGAACTGTTCTTTTTGGATGTAACCCAAAGGGCTTCAAATTGTGCTAAAACACTACTCTAAGACTACTCTACTTTCAAGAAATTTTCTGGGGGAGGAACCCCAGACCCCCCTTTAAAATTTTAAGATATATGTGTTATACTAATACAGTGTATTTCCCTTGAAAATTTTACCGCATACAAGAAGCGGTTCCCTCTGGGTGCTCCCCAGTTGCAATGCAGATAAAACACAAGTTAAAAAGGAAATTTTCAAAACAAAATTCTGTGGGAGGCCTTCCGGCTCCCCTTGACTCTTTGACGTTTATTTCTAACTTTTTTTTTCTCTAGAAAATTCTGTGGTTTACTGGGAACTGTTCTTTCCGGATGTAACTTTATTGTTGTAAAAATGAGGCAGAATTTCAAAATTTTTCTAGGGGTGACCCCTAGACCCCCTCCCATTTCTACTTAGAGCTCATGAGGTTGAGTCAACCCCCCAAGAGAAAAAACAAGTCTGGTTACAGCGTGGCTCAGCCCTACTTAAAAAAATCCTTGCCCCCCCCCCCAACCAAACACTGAAGTGACGCCCCTGATGACCAATGCAACTTAAAAAGGAAAGCGATTGAAAGTTTAGGAAAGAATTTAGACAAGAAAAAAGACTCAAGTCATAGCAAATTTCTTTTCTAGAAGACCTAGATCTAATTAATGTAAATAATGTAAAAATAAAACAATGTCAAATTAAAACCACCATTTTAAATATTTTTCTATTTTATTTTCATTCATTGGCTAATTTACTTCAGTAACTAATTATTTAATCGTGCTACTCTACTATTTGAGATTAATGTTTTAACTTAAACTTCAAAAAACTGAAATGAGAAAAATTCTCTAACTTGATTAGATAGTATTTTACTCTATTGAAGTAAACTAGTAACAGTAAGTAAAAGGAATTTTAACCTGCTTCCTGATTGATTTTAAGTTTGTTGGTTTTGATAACTTTACACTTGGATTTCCGTGAATTATAATTTGTCATTTTAATAGACTTGAAAAAATTCCTTCCCTTTTGGAAAGGGGTCCCTTTTTCCCCTTTTTTCAAGACATGAGGTTCCTTTTTTTCCCTAAAGACAAACCAAAAGTCTGCTGGGAGCCCTGAGTATTTGTATGTTATTAATTTCAGAACCTGATAGTTATACCACGTAGATATGAGAAAATAATAAAAGAAATTAAATTGATTTTACATGTTTTTTTCCTCGATTAATTGAAAATTATGTTGCTCATAACATAAATCTCAGAAAATAAAAATTGGTCAGTAGTACTAGGCATATTTACGTATTCTCACAAAACACCCTGCAATAATGTCACATTCTCGCAAGTGTGATGTAAGTGAAAGAATTTGCTTTTTTTATGATTATGACTATTGTTTTGGATAGATTTAATTATTAATTTCATCCTAATATCAAGACCTGATTTAGAAAATTTTCCACATAGTAGGCACACTGCGTTGCAAGGAGTCCCCTTGATGTTTTTTTATAAAAACAAATTTCACAACACGCAATAATTGGTACTTATGTACTGTTGTAAAACCATTTATTTTAGGCTTTTATTTTCCAATTTCAATTTCTTCAATAAATAAGAAGTAAGTTTTGTTTTATGCGTTAAGATACTTTTGAGATTTAGGGTTATGTTTTGAATAGATTCAAGTATTTGTATGTTATTAATTTTATAACCTGATAGTTATACCACATAGACATGAAACTATAATAAAAAAATTAGATTGATTTTACATGTTTTCTTCCTCAATTAATTGAAAACTATTTTGCTCATAACATAAACCTCAGAAAATAAAAATTGGTCAGTAGTACAAGAAATATTTACGTATTCTCACAAAATACCCGCAGATGTATGTGAAAGAATTTGCTTTTTTGTGATTATGAGTATTGTTTTGGATACAGATTTAATTATTAATTTTAAGATACTTTTAAGATTTAGGAAGGCCAGGTCTCGTAGGCCTAATGGTAAATCAAAGGAGAACGAACAATAATAAAAGACCAATCAAGGCTTACCCAGCTTGAGTTTGTACTACGCGTAGTTCATTAACGCCAAGACCATGGCCCTATAGCCTGGAAGACTAATCTTGTAATATAAAAGAAATTAACTTGCTTTACATATGTTTCTTCAACTCAATGTCAATATGAAAATTTTATTTTGGTCATAAAAAATATCTTGCCCCACAGGAAGTGATGCCTGGGAGTCAAATTTGCTTATCGAATGAACGAGTATTGTTTTTGATGAAGATTTAATTATTAAAGTTAACAACATCAAAACCTACTGAAATTTAAATACTTATACATGTACTACTTCCCTCTATTATTAAAAAAATTATTTTGCCTAGTGGAGTACAATTGTAAAGGGTGGTTAGTAAAATAAATTTTTAGAACAAATTATGGGAATTGTGCAATAGACGACATTAGTGTGACGTCACTTGCTTGTTTGGAAACGTTGATTCTATCCGTGATTGGTTCGTGATTGGAGGTAAATCCGTACGAAACCAATCACGGATGGAATCTACGTTTCCAAACAAGCAAGTGACGTTATGACTAATGTCGTCTATTAAACTCTGCTTTCTTTATATTTGGGTTTAGGTCGGTGCATTTTAACATAGTACTAATGAGTTATTTTTATCAAGTCAAGAAACAAGGTTCTCATTATGCCTTAATTTGTTATAAGCAGGTTCAGCGGTATGCTGAAAATTTATCTAGTTTATTGTATGATCAGTAGGGTGTCCCGAAAAAACCGAAATTTCTCTGATCGCTTAGCGGTAGTGCGGAAAAGTTGTGAACTACCATCACTATGAAAGGTGTGAAATCTTAAAACTCTGGGTTAATATCTTCTGTTGCCCCAAACGGCCTAAAGTTCTGGAAATTGGCTTAAAAATGACCAAACTTCAAAAATTAACAGAAAATTCCAAATTTCAGTCATGATTCTGGGGTTATGCTTAAAAGTTACTATTAACATACAACTACATCTGCAAAAAGTTTTAAACTTATAGGTTAATATCTTCTTTTGCCTCACGGGGCCTAAATTTCTGAAAATTGGACTAAAAATGACCAAACTTCAAAAATTAATAAAAAATCACAGATTTCAGTCATGATTCTGGGGTTAGGCTTTAAAGTTACTATTTTTTGCAACTACATCTGCAAATAGTTTTAAACTCATAGGCCAATATCTTCTCCCTCCTTATTAACTTTAAAATTTGGAAAATTGACAAAACTTAAAAAAAAAAATACAAAACAATTACCTCATTTTGATGGAAGAGAAAACTTTATTTTTCAGAGAGACAGAGGAATAACATCAACATTATTGCTTGTAATGATTTTTGGTATTAAATTTTAACATTTGCTTTCTTAATTTTAGTGTCGCTGTAACAAAGGAAACCCTGTTCTGTGGGCCAACCGTTTTTCCGGAGGCTGCAGTGATTAATTTCACGATACGCTCAACAGCTTGTGTATGCGATGGTAAATTAATAAATTCCCAGCATTCTGTAGGCATACCTTCCTGAATCATCTTCATAAGTTCTTGAGAACTAACCTCTCTGAGAACTGGAGGGGATGTCACATAACAAGATGCCCAGTCAATGAGATCTACATAGTCTTTGACTTCAAAGTTAAGCACAGGAACGACAAAATGAACAAACACCTTCCCCATCTCTGGTACCTTTTCTAGCCTTGATAATACGTCAAGCAGCAAGGGTTTTAATGTGATATGTGCAGATATGTAAAACCTCAGAATTCAATTGGCAGTTGTAACCAACGGGCCAAGTTCAAAGCCACATTTCAATAAGTTACCTTTACGACACCTGTTTGAGTCCATTGACGGCAAATCATCTGGCCCCACGTCTTACACAGGTGAAATCGGACGAAAGCTCAAAGGATGTGAAAAGCTTCCAATCGTTGGTTAACAACTGCCAATATAATTCTCAGGTTTTACATATCTGCCTCAGAACCATCACACGAGCTGGTTACTTTAGTTGGATTTATTCTACGAGTCTACGCACTCTCATGGTTCCGTATAAAGATTCACCAGTCCATAAAAGAGGGTGTTTGGAATCTGTGGCATTTCATCAATTCATATCGGTACTTGCCTAAAAAGTATCGTGACGTAATCGATCCAGTTATTTCTCGAAACGCCTACTTTGCTGCTCCAGAAAACATGCTTTTGGCCATGTTAACTGATGATAGATGTTACATTAGGACCCTTGCAGTGCGTCGTATTATCAAGGCTAGAGAAGGCACCAGAGATGGGGAAGGTGTTTGCTCATTTTCTCGTTCCTGTACTTAACTTTGAATCCAAAAACTATGTAGATCTCATAGACTGGGCATCTTGTTATGTGACATCCCCTCCAGTTCTCAAAGAGGTTAGTTTTCAAGAACTTATGAAGATGATTCAGGACGGTATGCCTACAGAATGCTGGGAATTTATTAAATTACCATCGCATACACAAGCTGTTGAGCGTATCGTGAAATTAATCACAGCAGCCTCCGGAAAAACGGTTGGCCCACAGAACAGGGATTCCTTTGTTACAGCGACACTAAAATTAAGAAAGCAAGTGTTAAAACTTAATACCAAAAATCATTACAAGCAATAATGTTGATGTTATTTCTCTGTCTCTGAAAAATAAAATTTTCTCTTCCATCAAAATGAGGTAATTGTTTTGTATTTTTTTTTTAAGTTTTGTCAATTTTCCCAAATTTTAAAGTTAATAAGGAGGGAGAAGATATTGGCCTATGAGTTTAAAATTATTTGCAGATGTAGTTGTATATTAATAGTAACTTTTAAGCCTAACCCCAGAATCATGACTGAAATCTGGGATTTTCTATTAATTTTTGAAGTTTGGTCATATTTAGTCCAATTTTCAGAAATTTAGGCCCCGTGAGGCAACAGAAGATATTAACCTATAAGTTTAAAACTTTTTGCAGATGTAGTTGTATGTTAATAGTAACTTTTAAGCATAACCTCAGAATCATGACTGAAATTTGGAATTTTCTGTTAATTATTGAAGTTTGGTCATTTTTAGTCCAATTTTCAGAACTTTAGGCCGTTTGGGGCAACAGAAGATATTAACCCAGAGTTTTAAGATTTTACTCCTTTCATTGTGATGGTAGTTCACAACTTTTCCGCACTACCGCTAAGCGATCAGACAAATTTCGGTTTTTTCGGGACACCCTAATGATCAGCTTTACATTTTACTCATTAGATATTATTAAAGACAAATTATCTTCAACATAAGAATTTATCAAAGATTAGTTTACTGACAGGAATCTTTTTACCATATATTTTTAAAAAGCATTTTTCAAGGGTAATTCATCAATCAATTTTTTCTTAGGACTAAAATATTAGCTCGAAAACTATTGTAAATTTCTGTACAAGAAATCCTAGAAAATACAGAAAAAGCTACACATAAATTAACCCCCCCCCTGTTTTATAGAAAATATTATTCTAGTGTATTTTTATTTTTAAAGTTAAAGATGATTTTCATGTTCAAGAGAGTAACCTGGAGTATTTTTATTTTTAAAGTTAAAGATGATTTTCATGTTCAAGAGAGTAACCTGGAATGTTTTATTTTAATTTAAAGCACTATCAATTGTTAGGACAAAATAAAAAAAATCTATACTTTTCATTCTGTAGTAAAGTTGAATGTTAGAGCTTCCCATACATTTGAAGCAGCAAAAATATTTATTTTCCAAAATTTAAAAAGAATAATTTTTTACTGTCAATAGAGATAAATATTAATTTAAGCATATATGCATTTACAAGTAAATCAAAATTTTAAAAAATTTCTAATTTTTATTATTTAAAATTAGTGACAGCTACTAATTTTTTAATACCCAAAAATATTTTACAGCCATATTCACAGTCATCAGTGCTGCAGTACAACAAGGATAATTCAAAGCTGAAGGAGCCATCAAAATTGTTCCAATGAATTAAAAAGTAAAAATTAATAGAAAAATGAAGGCATTTAAAAGCATGTGTTAAGAAATAGTAATGAATCAATTTTGTATTTGGGATCGAAAAGTTAGTTAAGAAAAAAGAGAAATCTTTGAACTATCCTCAACTTTTAAATGAAGATCCTTTCCTTGATCTATCAAAGTTGCACTGTATTTCAAATGAAACAAACTAAAAAATTTTTACTAAGAAAACAATATTTTATTTGTTCAGAAAAAGTTAAAGAAAACTTGGAATTAAAAAATCATTCGACACAAGTCCATATATAAAAAATAATCCTTTAATTGTAACCAAAAATAATTTAGAGGCTGTATATTACATAAACTAAACAAAATTACAGTTTTTCATTGTTTTATAGTCTACTAGCTGACTTACCCGGCCTTGCACGGGTTGAAATAATTCATAAATATTTTAAAAAGTTTTTCAAGTTATGTCTTTTCTTTTTCTGGAACTTATCATCCCGTCGTCCCCGTCGTCTTTTTCATCACTGTTCTTAACTGTAAAAATATACCCTAACTCATCCCGTCCCGCATTTAAATTTGGCTGTTACCTTCGCTGTAAAGAACAATCAAATTGAAATCATCAGGTTTATCAAGTTATATGTCTTTTCTTTTTCTGGATTAGCAGTCACTTATCATCCCGTCACCCCCGTCGTGTTTTTCTTCCCGGTTCCTTACTTTGAAAATATACCCTAACTCATCCCGCCCCGCTTTTAACTTTGGCTGTTAAAGAACAATCCAATTTAAATCATCAGGTTTATTGAGTTATATGGTTTTTCTTTTCCTGGTTAGCAATCACTTATCATCCCGTCGTCCCCGTCGTCTTTTTCATCCCGGTATCTTACTGTGAAAATATACCCTAACGTATCCCGTCCCGCATTTTACTGTGGCTGTAAAAGAACAATCCAATTGAAATCATCAGTCTTTTGAAATTTATAGTTTAAAATCTTAAACAAAATTTCTATGAAGTATTTCCGATGTCCTTTTCAAAAATTACGCTTCGGTTTTTATAAATCCCTTGATAAAAACTTAAGAAGTAAAAATCACAACCCTCTTTGAGCCCCTTGGGAATTATTTTCCTACAGGATGTTACAAACCGTATATGTCGTTTCTATCGTTTTCCAAAAATGATATTAATTTAATCAAAAAATAATCCCTATGTGTAATTCAGTCAACAACTCCCGCCGCCAAAGCAAAATATTTAACTATACCTAATTTAATTTATAATATTCAAAAATGATAAAGAATCCATTTTTATATGCATGATCCTACATCTCCAAAAATAAAAACATTTTTTAAAATGTTTTTTTTTTCATTTTTTTTATTTTATTATCAAAATAATAAAATGCTTGATAAATCTCATTTTCCTTTTATCATGATAGCCCAACTTCTTAGTAAAAACGGTTTTCTAGTACTTAACAATAAAAATTTAGTGAATGTATAAGTCTAGTAAACCATGCCCCATGAAACAATGAAATAATTTCAGCTCTGTTTCCATGGAAACCATTTATTTTAGCCTTTCCATAAATATATTTATTTTAGAAAAAAATTAAAATTACAAATAAAGGAAAATGTTGTTTCAAAATTAATTATTTGAATTTATATGTTTCCTGAAAATTGTTATAATTTTGAAAAAGAAATTTACACTGTGTTTTTCGTCTTAATTTGTTATAAATTATGAAATTTTTGAAATTATATTTTATCACATGAAGCCAGACGAAACCTCAAGAGAGAAATAAACCTACTGCAATTTACGCATTTCAACAATGCACAATGTTATTTCAATGGGAAAAACGGAGTAGAAAAAGTGCCGAAAAACAGGGAAGGAGTCGTTGGATTTTAAAATCGTTTCTTAGTGCGCGTCGCATAGCTGAGAGGAACGTCTCTGTCAAATTTCAAGCCTCTGGGTCCAGTAGTTTCGGAGATTCCGTGTTGAGTGTTTGTCACTTACCAGTGAGTCAGTCAGTCAGTCAGTCAGTCAGTCAGTCAGTCAGTCAGTCAGTCAGTCAGTCAGTCAGTCAGTCAGTCAGTCAGTGGTATTTCGCTTTTATAGATATAGATTAATTAGGTATACCAATTTGAAGGCAGAATGTTATAAACAAATTACTAAATGTAATGCAAACACAAAAATATATATTAAACAATAAATTTTAAAAGGGTTCCATCTTGATCTTCAATTATTTATATTCCAATGATAAAACTGGTCTTTACTCAAAAACCTAAGGGAAAATATTAAATACACACTTTAAATTACATGTAAATTCAATTAGAGGAAAAACACAAAAAATATTGAATACATTAAGTACATTAGTAATCAAACTCACTATGCTTCATACAGTTCAGTTCTAAGAGATCAGAGATTAAGAGTTTAACAATATCTTAATTGCATATTAACTCCATTTTCTGGAATTAATGGTAGTGTCGATTTGAAATTTTCTCCAGATGTTTCGCCCTCTTCTTCGGAAGGAATCCTCAGTGGAAACACAAAGGGAAACATTAGGAGAAAAATTCCAATCGACATGACTATCAATCCTGGAAAATGAAATTAGTATGCAATTTTCAGCGCGGAAGTTCTTGTTATTTTATAATCTTAATTGATTGTTAGATAATTAATAAACTAAAACTTTATCATACTTTGTTCATTATAAACTAATTTCAATTACATGCAATTTTTGTAACACAAGATATACCGACAATGATAAAATTGAAAGTAATATCAATAACTCATTACAAATTACAATAAAACCTAAAAAAATAAAAAACTATCCCAACTGAATTATTTAAAAATTTGGACAGTTTGTAATGTAACCCTCAGATATGGTGCATACCATTTCAGAGGTGGTGTGTAGCACCTTGGACATCAAATACCGAGTACTACCGTGAGGTTGGCAAGTGTAACCTTAGGGTGTTTCAAAAAAATTTTTTTTTGAATTTCCCAGATGCCCCCCCCTCAAGTTGTTACAAATACTAAAACATTATTACCTGCAAATTTTCAGGTCTCTAGGACGATTTTTGACCCCCGCGCCCTTCAAAAGTAGGTTTCCCATGTTAAAGTATAGGGAAAATATTGAAAATATCGTCATTTTTGGTTCTTTTCAATTTTACGAGCCTGAACGCGGTCAATATCGAATTAAAACCTATACATCATCTTTGGGACATCATTGCCTCAAGATCCTATCGGAAAAATATTCCATGGCACCTACTGGGGGATAGTTACACGGGGGTGAAAAGCGAGCATTCACCGAAAAACGAGGATGCTTGCGGGTGCTAGCGGCGGGAGCTATCTAATGGGTTTTTACTAATAGAAACAGAATAGAACGAGGTACCTTAGGAAAAATGTTCAATAAACACTTAAATAGGCTTTTATCCAGGTTCCTCCGCAAACGCCGGCGAACATAACCAGCACCCGCGGCAAGCGGCGACAGGCAGCCTCTTTTTTCGGTGAAAGCTCGCTTTTCACCCCCGTGTAACTACCCCCCAGTAGGTGACATGGAATGTTTTTCCGATAGGATCTTGAGGCAATGATGTCCCAAAGTTGATGTATAGGTTTTAATTCGATATTGACCGCGTTCAGGCTCGTAAAATTGAAAAGAATCAAAAATGACGATATTTTCAATATTTTCCCTATATACTTTAACATGGGAAACCTACTTTTGAAGGGCGCGGGGGTCAAAAATCGTCCTAGAGACCTGAAAATTTGCAGGTAATTATGTTTTAGTATTTGTAACAACTTGAGGGGGGGGGCATCTGGGAAATTCGAAAAAAATATTTTTACCATAGACTTTCAAAACACCCTAGTGTAACCTCAAAAATTCTGCGTACCACCTACTTGGGAATGGTGTGAAACATCTCAAGGTTCTTCAAGGTAGTAGTTCGGGGAAGAGGGTGTACGACCTTCAGGATGGCTTGCAACTGAGAGTGGTTTGTACCACCTCGGGAACTGCATGTAATACCTCATAGGGGGGTGTACCACCTCAGGACTTGCGGTAAAATGCTTTATAAAAATCCCAAGGTATTACACACCACCCTTTTGAAGTTATACCCAAACCCCGAGAGGTTTCACACCACCCTCATAAAGTTTCCCAAGAGAAGTTTGAAATGGTACTTTCCATTGGATACCCGAGAAATTTAGTTTTATAACCATTAATATAAATAATTAATTTAATTGTGAGATTGTTACTCGATTGCATTTTTGAAAAAGTGAACCCCCACTTGAACTACCCAAAAGCCACCAGTCATTTGGTGACACACAGGGCCACCGAGAGCCAAGTCGGGCCCCGGGTAAAAGGTTGAGAAGCGGGCCCCCAATGACATATTCTCATTTCGAAGTAGGGGGTGAAATTTTCTGATGTACCTCCACCCATGCATTCATACGCTTAATGTAATTTTTAGAATATTTCTAGGCAAGATCTGAATTACACTCAACTTAAAAATATCGTTTTCTTGATAATATGATGAGTAACAAGTAATAAAAGGGGTCTCGGGGTTTTCCCCCAGAAAATTTTTGAAAATATGCCCCTAGAAAACTGGGAATTTACTCATTTTTGGACCTTTATGTGAACAAATTAATTTCTAAAATATTCAAAATGATATCTGTCTTAGTACTCAATATGAAAAGATTTGGGTACCGGGCCCCGGGGTATCGTACCCCCTCGCCCCCCTCTCTCGTCAGGCCTGGTGACACACATAGAAGCAGTGGCGAAGCAAAGTAAAAAATTTAATGGAGGGGGATAGGAGTAGTTTAGTGGTTTTCTATGATCAAAAATTTTTCTGAGTTTCCAGGAGGATACGCCCTAACATTTTCAAAGTAAAAGAACCTGTGAATAAATAGTTATAAAAATTTCAAAGGGTTGTTGAACCCTATACTCATTCTCTACATACTGCTATACTTACATGCATAAAAAGCTTTTTATCTTTTAAAAAAAATTGGGAAGAAATGTAGAAATCATTCTCGAAATTCTTTTTTCCAATATCTTGACTCGACACCGTTAGTAAGAACCTGTTGAATAGAATAAACAGAAATATAAAAGGAATTAAGCAACAGTACCAGTGTTGTTACTAAAAAAATCAGATGGCGATATTGGCAATTTTTATGTATGGGGAGAATTTTACTTATTTCAACTGCACTATGTTACAACAGGTCACAGGTTGATGTGAGGTGACGACAGACTTTCTGGCTATCTAATAGGTCAAAAAGACAGAGCAAGCGAGAGTCATCTGACTTGTCAATTAGGTAGCTAGAAAGTGTGGAGTCTTCTTACATCAACCCGTGACCCGTCACTGACAAGAAACATAATCTAGTATAATTCATAATAAATTTTTAGTTTTGGGAATGAGTACTACAACCCCAACACCCACTGGCTACACCACCAGTAAATAATATGTTACCACAACCATACCGGGAAATTTGGTGTTTTTGCTTGACTTTGGTAAACATAAATTAGCATCTAATTCTAAAGTATTGTGCAAAGCAAGCACACGCACTATTAGTTGTGCTGTAAGAAACAGTCTCACAAAATAATACCGAGCAAAAAAAACTGTAATGTACAGAAAACTTTGGTAACAAATATTGACCTTTCGTTTTCGAAAGGTATGGAGTGGAATCTTATCCCGGATAAAGTTGAAAATGTTTTTATTTCTTTTTCATGTATTGCTAGGGGTTCACATACTTCGAATGACCTGCCACTGTGAGTGGCAAATAATATCCCCATATAAATAAAATTTAAGATTTGCAATTAAAAAGGTGAAAAAAGCTTGGATGCATTGCTATAAGAATAGAAATTTACTGCACTTAGCCAGTCATCTCATTCAGGATAAATATCTTCTTCAGTTTCAGACTACATAAGATAATATTCTAAACTTCTGTGGAAGAGAAAAATAATTGAAATGCTAAACAATTGTACAGAAATAATATTAATTGAATCACAAACTAAGAAGAATATTAGTAACAGACATTCAATAGCGAAATAAAATACAATTAAATAACAATGTCTTTACATACCTAGCAGGTTCAATTTTAATTATTATGAATAAATATTTGTATTTCGCTAATAGCACCTAAAAGTAAATGTTAAACTTTAAATAACTTAGTCATTTAAGCAACAACTTCTAGAGATCTACAGGGGCTATAATAGGATTTTTTAAGTAAGGTAAAAATGCTTTTTTCTATACTTTAAACATGCATATTCTGGATGGGCAAGAAGCGATTCCTAAAAGAATGTAAAACATGTAACGGTAATTATTCTAGTTAAGTGGTAGAGCAACGCCCCTTCTAAAATATGCGAGAGTATTGGGTAAAAGCGACTAAAAAGCAACATATTTCTTTTTAGCGCCAAGCTTGGTCAGGTATATCCTGGTATGAAATCACTGTCTCTAACAGGAGTAACAAACTGTTATAAACCATCATACCGCCTGGACAAAAAGTTTCAACAACTGCCTGAATCGGGATATCAACCATTAGATCAATCTCATACCTAATATAATTAAAAACATTGTCTATACAACCAGTTCCGATTCTGGGGGGACATAGGGAGGCGTCGTCACAAAATATTTTTTAGACAGTCCCCGAAATGTTTTAGCCATCATCTTAAACTGCTATATACACCGAGTAGATTCAATTTCAAATCAAATAAATAAATAATTATTTTTCGGTACAGCTTTAGAGACTTCAGCCGCCTTTTTTACCCACAGCCTCAATTATAACAACCATTTAGGTCCAATATTAAGTATTATTACTAGATCCTAAAATAGTAGTAATTGCTATTATTGTTAGAGACAGGGCCCGATTTAGAAAATTTAGAACACTAGGCCCAACATGCAGGAAGGGGCCCCCCGTTGCCATATTTGGTGCTATATAAATGTAGATGCGTTAAAATTATTGTTTGATTAGTATGAAAATTCACTATCGTCAGGGTCAGACACGTTCTCGGTTATCTTTTACGTTTTTTACATTGCTAAAAAGTTTTGGATTTTTATTTTCGAGTTAAAAAATGTAATGAAAAAACATTCAAGGAAGTATAAAAAGTTATTTCTACTATAATTTTTTGTTAACTTTTTAAAATTAGGGGGCCCCCAAATTGTGGGGCCCCTAGGCCCGGGCCTAATGGTAAATCAGGCCCTGGTTAGAGATAGACAACACTCAATCGTTGTTGCTGTGGGAGATGTGGTTACACATTACAGATGTGGTGACTGGAGGACTATTTCTAAAGCTGTTTCCAACGATATAATACAAAACAAGATAAACGTGATCACACGCGATATCAAGCTTTATTATCTGTTATTTTATAGCAGTGTCTCTTCTACAGGAAACAGAATCTGTTTCATAAAATGATGCAATTTCTTTTTTAGCATGAACATTAACGAGTAATCAGTGCTGAAATTGGAGGGGGACGCCGTCCCCCGAAATAATTGGACCGTCCCCCGAAGTATTTTTACCGTCCCCGTTCCCTAAAATATTTGTTTCCACGAAAAAAATTATAAATTTAAGGGTAGATTTAAATACGAAAGAAAATTTATTTTTTTCTGACCTAAATTCCCATTTGAATGAGTGTTCGGATTCGCCTATCAGCGTGCCAGCAGTCTCCCCGTATTCCGATTCGCAAATATATTCGTATTCGGATTTTTAGGGTCAAATTTCCAAAAACGTTCTGGGGAGGACCCCCAAGACCCCCTTCAAGTATTTTAATCTCTATTACTCACGATTTGCTGTGCAAAAAATGAGTAAAAACCCTGTTTTTAGTCTAATTTCGAAAAAAAATTTTAAAAAAAACCCACATTTTTATACCCCAAAAACATATCCTGGATCCGCCACTACTAACATAAAGATGAATAATGTTTTTTTTTCTTTCCATCAATATTTGTAATGAATACTTAAATGTTACATAGTTTTAAGGTTATAAAAATTATAATAACTGCATTTATGCTTTTATTCTAGCATTTAAAAAATTTCCCATTAGCCCCCACTTTCCCCTAAACTATGCAATTAAATGTAATCTATAATTTGATTATCAATTCAAGTAGGTACTACTAAAAATTAGTCATATTTTACCCTCCATCAATCATCTACTCTGTAAAAAGGTGAGGGTGAGTCCCCCCAAATATTTTTCTCCAATTTCAGCACTGCTTGTAATGCAAATTACATACAGAAAACAACGCCAGTATTACGATTGAAATCAATCGCGAGAACAAGTACTTTGTTTGTTTTAAATAAGAAATCACAATCATTTTCAATTGAAATACACTTTAAACCAAGAGAAACGAAAATTGAACTTACGCCCTGTTTGTAGTTTATTGTTGTTGTTGATGTTCTATCTTCGCGGCTGCCGATGACGGAAAGCAAAACTTTTTTTGCTCCCGTTTTCACGGCCCGCGTTTGGTTGTTCAATGCGACCGCAGCGCCACCACTTTTTGCCAACCAAAGGGATTTTTCTGATGGCGGATCAAGCAAACGCGGCCCGTCATCCGCGAAAAAGGGTCCATGTAGAACCAGCTTCAACAGCACTACAGCCTGGTACAGGCCAAGGCTTTCTCTGTCTGCCTCCTCCAGACGGCACGACTTTTTGCTAGGTTTCTCCATCTATTAATTCCCAAGATCTCCAAATCTCTCTCCACACAATCCAACCACCTTGTCGCTGGTCTACCTCTCCTCCTTGTACCCTCAATTTTCGAAAAAGTTAGTTTTTTTACAGGGTCCAAGTCCGCACGTCGGAAAACGTGCCCCAGCCATCTAATTCTGTTGGATTTGATAACTCTCAAGATGTTAGGTTGTCTGTATTTAGTGTATATTTCATGGTTATATAAACTTCTCCATGTATTACTTTCTCTCACTGCTCCAAAAATCGACCGAAGGATCTTTCTTTCAAAAATGAGTAGCCTGTTTTCCTCTGTTTTGTTAATTGCCCATGTCTCACTACCATATAAAATGATCGGCCTTATAAGGGTGTTGTATAGATTTATCTTTGTATTTATGGAGAGGAGTTTAGATTTTAATTGACTCTTTAAACCAAAATAGCATCTATTTGCTGCCAAAATTCGGTTTCTAATTTCAACCTTTATCTCATTTTTATTGGTAATAAGTGTGCCCAAGTATTTAAACTGGGTGACTCCTTCAAAAGTGTAGTTTCCAATATTAAGCGACTGTACATCATTTATTCTAGTGCTTACCACCAAAAACTTCGTTTTTTCCTCGTTTACCACTAAGCCCATATCCTTGGCAGCTCTCTCAAGGGCAATAAATGCCTCAATCACATCCTGTTTTCTTCGCCCAACAATATCAATATCATCTGCGTATGCCAGAACTTGTATAGATCTTTGCAGGATTGTGCTTCTAGTGTTGATACCTGAATCTCGTATAACCTTTTCAAGGGCTATATTAAATAAAATGCAGGACAGAGAGTCACCCTGTCTAAGACCTCTCTCTGTATAGAAAACTTCAGATACCTCAGACATGAGCTTAATTCTACATTTAACACTTTTTAATGTCATTTTGACAAGATTGGTAAGCTTAGGTGGGATTCCAAATTCATACATTGCTTCAAACAATTTATTCCTGTTTATACAATCGTAGGCTGCCTTAAAAATCAATAAACAGATGGTAAGTATCAATTCCATACTCTTTGGTCTTTTCCAGGATTTGTCTGATAGAGTGTATCTGGTCTGTGGTAGATTTCCCCTCCAGAAAGCCACATTGATAGCTTCCTACAATTTTTGTAACATAAGGAAGAAGTCTACGAAATAGAATGTTGGAAAAAATCTTAAAGGCCACATTAAGAAGTGTAATGCCCCGGTAGTTGCGACAGTCCAGCTTGTCTCCTTTCTTGTGGATGGTGAAAATCGAACCCTCTTCCCATTCAATGGGCATCTGTTCTTGGTTCCACACATCACTAATGACCTTTAAAAGCTCATTGTTCAACTCCGGTGCACTGACATTAAAAAGCTCAGCTTTAATGCCATCTGGGCCAGGAGCTTTATTTCTATTAAGTTTTTTAATGGTACACTCCAGTTCCCATAAGGTAGGTGCAAGAGCATCTGGCCTTTGCATATGAGTACCAGACACTCCAGCACTATCATTTCTATCAACTGGGGTATCATTGCCAAACAACACCTCTTTAAAATGTTCTCTCCATCTAACCATCGTTTCTGCTTGATTACATGTTAATTCACCATTTTTCTTTCTGGTAATCGTTGTTCTAGAATTAAAATCTTTCCTAATGTAATTAACCAATTGGTAAAATTTTCGTGCTTCTCTTTGGGTCTTCATATTCTCGATTTCTCTGTATTTGTCTTCCATAAAGATTCTTTTCTTCCTTTTATGCATCCTCTTTTCTTCCCTTCTCAACTCCTTGTATTTTTCAACTAAGTTTCTAGTAGAGTGTCTTCCAATCATAACCCTGTAAGCTTGGTTTTTCCTGTTAGTCAATTCCTCACACTCTTCGTCATACCAGCCATTTCCTGCCTTATTTTTCTTAAGCTCTGGTATGGTCCCATTCGCTGCATTGTTAATAACCGTGACGACATCCCTCCATTGGTGTCTTTCAGCTTCCACATAGTCTCTGCTTGTAAAACTTTCCCTTAGGCTATTCCTATACCTCTCTAATATTTCAGGGTTCTTTAATTCATTGTAATCTAATTTTCTAACCTCCCTGCGCTCTTTCTTGGTGAATAACCTGCTAATCTTAGCTCTCACTTTAGACATCACTAAAAAGTGATCAGAGTCGATATTCGCACCTCTATAACTGCGCACATCGATTAGACTACTCCGGTGTCTTTTGTCAATCAAAATATGGTCTATCTGATTGAATGTCAGGCCATCTGGAGACCTCCAAGTGTGCTTGTGCACATTTTTATGAGGAAATATAGTTCCTCCAATAACTTGATCATTAGCAGAAGCAAAATCTGCCAATCTTGTGCCATTATCGTTGAAATCATCATGCAGGCTATTATTTCCCACAAACTCTTTCATGTTATGATCTTTCCCAACCTTGGCATTAAAATCTCCTATTACTACTTTAATGTCACTTGAAGGACATCCAGAAAATACATTTTCCAGCGTGTCATAAAAACCATCCTTCTCAGCCTCAGATTTCTCCTCCGTTGGTGCATGAGCACAAATAATGCTAATATTCTGAAATTTTCCCTTCAATCTTAATTTACATATTCGTTCATTCACGGGCACAAAGTCCAGCACTCTCTCTCTTATCTTTTTGGACACAACAAAACCCGTGCCAAACTGATGTTGCGAATCATGACAGCTGTAGTAAAAACTATAATTTTTCTTTTCCAATATACCATGTCTCAGCCATCTTATCTCCTGTACCGCCAAAAGATCTATATCATAAGAAGCAAACACTTCTATTAAGTTCTTCAATGCTCCACCCCTATATAGGGTACGCACATTCCATGTCCCTATTTTCAAGTCCCTATTCATTCCACGTCGTCTCCGTACACTCTTAAAACTAAGCCGGATATCTATACGGCATTTTCGGTTCAAAAGTGCCGGATATAATATACGGCGCACTGACTATGTTTATACGGCGCACTGACTATGTTTATACGGCGCACTGACTATGTTTATACGGCGCACTGACTATGTTTATACGGCGCGCTGACTATGTTTATACGGCGCGCTGAGCATGTTTATACGGCACTTTTGGAAAAATTGTGCCTTATATATTTTCTGTGCCTTATATTTTGTGCCTTATACTAAGTGCCGTATATAAAAGAATATACGGCACTTTTGGAAAAATTGTGCCTTATATTTTCTGTGCCTTATATGGTTTATAAAGCGTTCCTCGTGCCTTATACGATGTGCTTGCACGTTTCCTTTTGATACATTAATATTATGCTTACATTACATACTTTTTATGGCACATTTGACTGAAACTTTTGAATATGCTGTAATTTACTCCATAAAAGATTTCTTAAATTCAAGAAATGCCTGTATGGCCAATCTCACTAAAAATTTTTTTTCAAACATTTTTGTTACTGAAGTGAAAATTACAACATATTCAGTAAAAGGCACAAAATTACAAAGTGTTCATTTACAAAAATTTATGAAATTTGATAAACAATGTTTGCTAGGAAATAATACATTTCATAGTTTTATAATTTATGTAAATAAATTCTTAAAATTTTGATTCTTAAGCAGATAAAAAAAATATTTAAACTGCATACATCTACAGAGATTAAAATTTAAAAATTTGTAATTACATTAATTTTTTTAATATGCTATTTACTCAAAGAATGCTGTGACAGTGTAGTTAGTTCAATTCAATTTACAAAGATACAAAAAATTAATGTTTAAAAGGTTAACCAGATTTTATGCATCATTTATTGGAAGCTAGTAATTTTAAGGTAATTTAATTAAATTATTGCTATGTAGGAATCAATTTTATAATATAGTATTTATTGCACATTAATACATATTGTTGTAACAAAAATCAATCTACTATAAAAAAAATCAATTTTTACATAATACATAATATGAATAAAAAATGCTTTCTTGAAAGTTATTTCTTAAATAAACAATAAATGTCTTGTTTTGTTACATCAAGCAATTATTTCTATATGTCAGGACACAATCTGCACATATAACAAATGAGAGTTCTTCAGTAATGATCTCCTTATTTATATTTGTTTTTTATCACTTCCTTGCTTGTAAGACTGCTAAAAGAAAAAGAGAAAAAAATAGTAAGTTTTAATTTTAACAACTTACAAACAAAATCATTATTTTGTAATTCTAATACTTCTATGAAAGGAATTTCAGTCAAGACAGTCTCTTTAAAACAGCGTTAGAAATTGTGAAAAAATACCACTGGTCCAGAATAGCAATCCATCGCAATTTCAAACACTGCTTTAAAGAACCAAACCTTAATTTTTTTTTAGGAATTTACAATCTGTTTAAAGTTTGACATACATTTTGAATTTATTCAATACTTTTAATTAATTGAGTCCTCTTTCTTAATATACAGATTTTTCACCATAAACAGCATAATATTTGTAACAATTATTTTGTTCTATGTAACTTTTAAAACTGTGCAACCATTTTCCTTGAGTCTGGCGCTACTTGTCCTACCCTTGCGCCATAAAAAATCAATCAAGCTTTTTTCCCCACCATGCAGCATTGTTAATTATTTTTTCATGATTAATAATGGTTTTAACCAGGGGTAATTCTAAAAGCAGAAACTTACAATGGGATTGAGTAGAGCTGGGGGCAGACTCAGGAATGGAAGGAGAAGTCTGCATCTTGCAGAGGCACTGCTGGCTGGAGCAGGAGGCAGTCTAAACACTGCAGCAACGGCAACTGCAGCTCTTGCTTCCTGAAGAAAAAAGATGTGTTTAGATATGATGCTACTCTGTGCATCATATGACAGTATCAAACAGGGTTTGAAAAAAAACCCGGGTGGGTTTAATTGGGTTTATTGCTTAATACAGCAGAGTTTTGCAGCTGGAAGGAATTTAGGTGTTAAGTTTTATTAATTTAAGAGTAAAGGGAAACTTTTATTGCAATAAAATATTTTTATCAATTAAAAAACATCTTTAATGCTGTAACTTTGGGTAATAACAAAGAATTTATTATAATTTTTTACGACATAAGGTAAATGCATGTTACAATGCAAAGTGTGTTGCTTTTTGTTTTTTTATAGGCTTCTCTGTTTGTATTTTATAATTTTTAAAAAATGTATACATATTAAGTAAACAAAACCTGGCAAAACAAATTTAAAACCATTAAATGAAAACCCTTATAAAGTACAGTACCATTGTCAAGGATCAGTGGCAGATCCAAGGGGGTGGCACTCTGGAAAGTGCCCCCCCTTGGACCTAAAAAATTACTCATAAGTACAAAAAAAGTTTCACTCAAATGTTTAACTCAATGGTTTTAACTCAAAATGAGTTAAAACCCTACTTTTACAGGTCAAATTTCAAATTTTTTTCTGGGGGAGGACCCCCATACCCCCCAGGGAGCCAAAAGGGGATCTTGTGTTACTTTTTAGAAAATCCCCAAAATTTTGACATTTTTCTCAAATGGTAAAGGTGATGGTCTGAAAAAGTGCCCCCCCAAGATCCGTGCCTGTCAAGAATACATCTATATGATTATGATTTAATATTTTATACCGATTGGGCAGGTTGTGTTGCTTGGGAAAAAGTAAAGGTTTTATCGCACTTTTAATTTCACTACGGTTAAAAAAGTACAAATTTTGTTTATTTAATTGTTGAATTTTCCCTTCATTTACCTTGCCCAATATTTTTTGTGGTAACATTTCTCTTCAAATATTATATTGTGAGATATTTGCATTATTAAAAGACTTGATCATGCTGGTATTAATAAAATTTTACCCAATTTTTAAAAAACCCAAAAAAAGGGCTGGTTGATATTGTTTTTTTAAGTGGGTTTTATTAAAAAACACTCAGGTTTTTTTGGTTTGTGGGCGGGTTGAAAACCCTGGTTTCAAATGAGTAATTCTAAAAGCAGAAACTTACAATGGGATTGAGTGGAGGTTGGGGCAGACTCAGGGATGGCATGAGAGGTCTCGGCATCTGACAGAGGCAGTGCTCGCTGCAGCAGGAGGCAAGGTTCAGACATTTCTAGTGGCAGAACTTGTGACTGGATCCATGAAGACTGACGGTGGAGCTCTCTCAGAGATCTATGGAACTGCTGCGGCAGCAAGTGCAGCTCTTGCTTCCTGCAGAAAAAAAAGATGTGTGTTAAGACATTAAGCTACTCTGTGCGTCCTATGACAGTATCAAACAGGATTTCAAAAACTCGGGTTTAAAAAAAATGGGATTTAATTGGGATTATTGCTTAATACAGCAGAGTTTTGCAGCTAGAAAGAATTTAGGTGTTAAGTTTTATTAATTTAAGAGTAATGGGAAACTTTTATTGCAATAAAATCAGTAGCGGATTTCTAAATAGGCTAGCTAGGCTGAAGCCTTTGGCGGCAAATTTTCACAGGCGGCAAATTTTTGATGGTGGAATTTTTTTTACGCAAAAAACAGGAGAAGAGAAAGGAAACACAAGCACTGAAAAGACGAAGAACGCTCTTTTCAAGTAACCAAAATTACAACCCCCACCCAGAAGTTTTGAGTAGTTTGATTCAGCAAAGTAACAAATCTATTATTCTATGCTTTCTTTAGACCACATATGGGCAACCTCCAGCCCACCTCTCCATTTGTTTCGGTCCGCGGAACATTAGGGTGTTTCGAAAGTCTATGGTAAAAACTTCGTAATTTTTACGGTTTTCCCCAACCAACCCAGCTGCCAGTTTAAAACCGTAAATTTTACGGGAATTTTTTACAGTGAATAGGCGGCAATTTTTGGTTCAGCCTATAGGCGGCACATTTTGAAATCCGCCACTGAATAAAATATTTTAATTAATTAAAACAATATATCTTTAATGCTGTAACTTTGGGTAATAACAAAGAATTTATTATAATTTTATTACAACATAAGGTAAATGTATGCTACGATGCAAAGATGAGTGTGTTGCTTACTTTTTTATAGGTTTCTCGATTTATATTTTATAATTTTTAAAAAATATATACATATTAAGTAAACCAAACCTAGCAAAACAAATTTAAAAACATATTAAATGAAAACCCTTATAAGTGCAGTACCATTGTCAAGAATACATCTACATGATTATGATTTAATATTTTATACCAATTGGGCAGGTTGTGTTGCTAAACTAAAGGTTTTATTGCATTTTTAATTTCACTACGGTTAAAAAGTACAAAAGTTTGTTTATTTTATTGTTGAATTTTTGCCCTTCATTTACCTTGCCCAATATTTTTTGTGATAATCTTGAGTTTTTTTATACATTTCTCTTCAAATAATTAGATTGTGAGAGATTTGCATTGTTAAAAGACTTGATAATGTTTTATTTTAAATTTTACCCTAGTTTCAAATGAGTAATTCTAAAAGCAGAAACTTACAATGGGAATGAGTGGAGGTTGGGGCAGACTCAAGGATGGCAGGAGAGGTCTCGGCATCTGGCAGAGTAGCTACTCTCTGGAGTAGGAGGCAGGGTCGAGACACTGGGACTGGATCCATAAAGACTAGTGGTCTGGAACTGCTGTGGCAGATGCTGATGATCTTGCTGCCAGAAAAAAGAAAGATGTGTTTAGCCACAATGCTACTACAGATTTTTAGTTCCGCCAATGAATGAAAAGTTTTAATTTTGACACAGCAATTTAAAAAACATGGGGGCAATCTCAAATTTTTTAAAAATACAGGTTTTAATACATTTTTAGGTAGTATTTGAATCTTTATGAATGTAATATAAGAACTTTTTGAAATTAGAAGCAAGAATTAGACATAGTATACACTCTTGGCCAGTGAGTGAAATGGCAGGCGGCCAGTTGTAGGACGTAATAATACCTTAACTACATAAACTCAAAAGTTATTCAACTGACAATTTTCTTTCGAAAAAATGCTTAAAATTTTAAGTTAGCAACTGAATAGTCAAGGGGTTATCAAACTTTTGAGCATTGCAACCACTTTTTATAAACAAAATCTAGCTGGTTTGGTCCCCAACAAGTAGTACTTTGTTACAGTAATAAATTATATATCATGTATCAGAAGTTAAATAACATTTTTAGGAGATAATAAGGAAGAATTTTAACTTGAATGTTTAATTGTTGGAGCAACAATGAGCTCCACAATAAAATGGGGGGTATGGAGGTCCTCCCCCAGAAATGTTTTGAATTTGACTCTTAAAAATTGATTTTGAACTGTTTTTTTTTTGTAATATCTGGATAAATTGCATCAGTTACAAGTTACAACATCACTCCCTAAGAAAATTCTTAATATTTGTCTTGCTCCCCCGGGTAGGGAGCCCAACGTTTAGAAACACTGATTTATTACCAAATCTTTTTTTAAAAGTAAAAGTTTTAAATAAAACTCTTTTGTATTTTTACTTTGTCTTTGCATTCGACACCGAGTAGGTTTTGTAATTTTTACTCTACAGTAATTTGATAAATTTCAAGTCAGCATGTTCATAAAATTGTAAAAAGATACCATGTATTCAGATGAATTCAAAATTTGTAGCGACCAGTGCTGAAATTGGAGAAAAATATTTGGGGGGACTCACCTTTTTACAGAGTAGATGATTGATAGAGGGTAAAATATGACTAATTTTTGGTACCTACTCGTATTGATAATCAAATTCTAGATTGCATAGTTAGGGGAAAGTGGGGGCTAATGGAACATTTTTAAATGCTAGAATAAAAGCACAAATGCAGTTATTATAATTTTTATAACTTTAAAAAAACATTATTCATATTTGTGTTACCATGCAGTGACGGATCCAGGATTTGGTTTGGGGGGCTAAAAACTTGTGAATCGAATTGAATCATTTTGCTCAACCTAATGTTAAAAAAGTTGTGAATAATGAAGTTCCAAGTATGAAAAGGGGGGTCTGGGGGTTCTCCACCAGAAAATTTTTGGAAATTAGACTCTAAAAACAGGGTTTTAACTCCTTTTTTGTACATCAAATCGTGAGTAAAAGAGATTAAAATACATAAAGGGGGTCTGGGGGTCCTCCCTCCCCAGAAAGTTTTTGGAAATTTAACTCTAAAAATCCGAATCCGAATAAATTTGAGAAACAAGACATGAAAAGAAGACATGAAAACAAACTCGACGAGTAAATATTGCCTTCAGTTTTCAAAATAAGATAAAAACTTTCTAGTGCTACAGTACTTAACTTTAAAATCCAATTTTTACAGGCAAAAATCGTACAAATTTGCAACTACTAATCACGTCTACAACCACGGAACATTTATTTTCCCGACAACCACAAAGAATAATCTGGCTTGAACCATTTTCTATGGATGGCACCGTGTAGTGCTTTGATGGATGGGTTGTTCGGACTATCTTTTAAGGAGCAAAACGGAAGTTAAAAGAATAGTTCTCGAAATAAAGTAATCGTTATGAATATTTAAGAGCAGGAAATAAATATAAACTTACCTAAGTATTTCTTGTATTCCTCTTGAGTAAGAGGAGAGCGGGCGAGATCGCGGATCGCGCGCCCTTTTCACCCATCACAATAAACAACATCATCAACATGGCGTCGGCGTCGGATGTTGCCAACTTGTCGTCCAGAAATATTCAGAAGCGTTTCAGAAATGACAAATGAAAACCAGAATTTTGCAGGAAAGTTTCCGGAATTTAAGGTCCGGATCCGAATCACGTGAAAATCACTGGACATTCATTGACACTGTTGTTGATCGTCAATATTTGTATTTGCATTCAACGAAAAAAAAAATCCAATTTTAAGGCATTTTGTGACGCAAAAATGTCGTCCACTGTCTACTTGGGTTGTCTGATTTTTTTCTTTGTTGAAAAGTATGTTATTATGAAATCCGTTACGTCTTTTGCAGTTTTTGTTTTGTTTTGAATATATTATTTTTTTTTAAATTGATATTTCAATTTTTTAAAAATTTTAAATGGAATATCGTGTTTATCACGTTTATCAATGAAGGATACCTACCTATAGACATGTAGTATCACAAACAAGGTTACTGATTTTTTTTTAAAGTAAAAAATTGAATTTTTTGACTTAAATCGGACTTGTTTAATTTAAATCAGATTTTTTTATTGAAATGAATTAAAAGTTCTGTGTTTTCTGAAACTGGTAAAAAATATATTGATATTATAGTTTCTGTGTGATATAATAATTTTGCATCACATTCTAATATATTTTATGCACTAATTATCTCATCGGTGAGATGCCCGTTCTGAAAGGGTGAATGAATAATTATTGTACTATTAGTTACTAAAATTTTTATCCTTCTTTCACTAACTACTAACCAAATTTCGAAATCAATATTATTTTTTTAAATCATAATTATGGTTATATTTGATACATTATTAAATAAATCAAAAAGACAATGATTATATTTGATGCATTACTGAAAAAATCATGCCTGATTTTTGTGTAAAAATTGAAATCAATATTTAAGTTTATTGATTAGTTAAATTAATTTTACTCATTAAAATAATGTTTATTTCTTTAAAACAAAAAGTAATTAATAAAAAAATAAAATAACTGATCTTTATTTAGCATAAGAAAATAAAATTGGATTGGAAAACATAACTAAAAATATAAAAATAAGCTTTTGATAAAAATCATCTAAACATTTTAAAAAGTTGATACCAGGTAAAAAATTATGGGATTTTAATTCTTGTTTAGTTTAAATGCAAATAATTTTGCAAAATACAAATTACAACTACTAATTAATTTCTTTAAATTGTGGTAGTTTAACATTTTTGATTTAAATCACATGATTTTTTTAGTATAAAAAATCTAGTGATTTAAATCATGCTTTGTTAGGGGATTTAGTCACAGATTGACTGGACTAAGTTTTGAAATTAATTTTTTAAATTGATAACGTATTTCCCCCAATAAAATTATTAATTTTTTAAATTTATCTTTTCCAAGAAAACGTAAAAATATCTTATTGAAATTTGTTTCAACCTTTCTTAAGTAGATTTTACAAATAAGTGTTCAGTATATTTTAAGTTAAATATATTTAACACACTTCTAATAAGTGAAACACAGACTGATTCGAATTCTGCTGATGCTGCTAATATATGGCACAATGATCGGGGGTCCCAGGGCGAAAATTCAGCACGCGTAGTTATATACGGCACAAAAATATAAGGCAAATAATTATATACGGCACAAAAATATAAGGCAAGTAATTATATACGGCGCACATACAATGTTGTCGCCTTCAACACCGTATATTTGCCGAATAGGGGTGTCCGCGCCGTATATTTCGCAGCGCGAAACCGGTTATGCCATATATAATCGTATTATATAAGGCACATGCGCGTTTTACCTTATATATATACGGTACAGTTTTAAGAGTGTAGATTCCGCCCGGATTTAGCTTCTTGAGATTTCTTAACAATATTTTTTTTACGGGGTGAGGTTGTTAGCCTAACGCCCAACCCCCAACCTGGAGGACCAGGCCTCCATATTTGTAAACCCCCTGGAGGCAGGGGTGCCCAGCTATACCCCCAGACACTGGGTAGCTAAGGTACCTCGGGGACGCCACCCCCCGTACTCACTCACTCAAGAGTGAATGAGCCCCTAAGGTGTGAATCCGTTTTTAGTAACATTTAAGTGGTATGGGAACAAACAGCGTATAAGAAAACAGAGCAATCACCAAAACAAATATAAGTACATTAAAAAAATTTAACGGTTAAAAAAAGTTGATGGACCTTTCTTGCATCTTACGAAATTTTTCTGAAGAAAAATCTAAAAAAAAAACCTTAAAATTGACATTTAAATTATATTTATTCTTAGTTCACACCACAAAAGGGAGAAATACGAAGAATAAGACAAATAAAATAATGGAATAAAAGAATATGAATGAAGTCAAACATTCCCTACATAAAAAAAGTTTGAAAATACTTCTAAATTAAGAGAAGATTTCATTTTGGTTTAGTTTGCATTATAAATAATAGGAAAAGAAAGAAAAATTAACTTTAATTCCAAATGAAATATAAAGAATACAATGAGAACACATCTATTTCCCAAATTCAGAGGGATATCTGCTGATAGGGGGTAGATTATTTTCACCCTCTTTTCACTCATGTGTAGAGCAAAGCTTGGAGATGTTTTTAAGCACAAAAATCAATTTACTGACGATTTAATTATAAACTGACAAAATCACTATTTTTAAGTGTAATCAAAAATGTAATTTGTTGTTCAAATTCAATACAATTTTTTTATTCAGTAGATTTTTCTTAAAAAGGGGCTATAACTGGTACATCTACCGTACTTTTTTAACAAAAGCTTCCTTCCCTTAAAATATTTTTGAAGTAAAAAATGTATAAAAGATTTTATAAGTTTAGAGAAAATTTATTACATTTGAATTTAATTTTTTACCTTTAATACATTTAAAAATTAGGTATCATCTGTACCCAAACAAGGTCGTTCATAAACTCTAAAAGTTTGTAAACTTATTGTTTGTAATTAGATTTAAAGCAAAAATGCTACACAAAAACCTAGCACTCCTCTACTTATTTCGTTCTTTTTAAACAGTATTTAAATTCAATATATTTTTAGAATTATTTCTTCTCTATTTCATTTTTACCAGTTTTAGTCCAGGCAAATTAGACATTGACCCGGACATTCAATATAACAGGCTGAAAATTGGTGGAAATGTAGAGGATAGGGTTCTGATTGATATCCTAAAATTCCCAAAAATTCTATGTGGGGGAAAATCCGCCATTTTGGAAAAACGGTTGCCATCTTGGATTACGTTTTTAAGCATAGCGACTCAACCAAGCGTTCGATTAAGTTCGTTTTTGTCCTAAATTGTTTACTAATGAGTATATTAAGAGGCAACATCAAAAAGTTCGAAACAAGAAATATAATTTAATTATAATTAATTTTTATTTAAAAAAAGCTTTGCTGCGTAAAAAGGTAGGTAGATATTCCAAATAAAAAGATGAAAATTGGTGGAAATGTTGAGGATAGTATTCTAATTGAAACCCCAAAATTCCCAAAAAATCCATCCAAGGGAAACCGCCATTTCGAACAACAGCCGCAATCTTGGATTGCTTTTTCAAGCATTGCGACTGTCCCAAGCGTTCAATTTTGTTCGTTTTTGCTCCAAATTGTTTAAAAAAAAGTATTTTAAGAGACAACGTCAAAAAGTTCGAAATAAAAAAGTTAATTTAATTATAATTAATTTTTATTTAATTAAATTTTTGCTGGGTCAAAATACAGATAGACATTCAAAATAACAAGCTGAAAATTGGTGGAAACGTAAAGGATAGTGTGCTGATTGATATACCAAAATTCCCAAAAAATCCCTCTCGGGGAAAATCTCCCACTTTGAAAAAAAGCCCCGTCATCTTGGACCCGCAATTTTAGCATAGTGGTAGTCTAATTTTCTCTTTACACAACAATGAAACTTCCCCAAAACGCATTGTTGTAGCCAAAAAAAGATGGAATTTTAAAGTCGAATGTTTAAAAAACTATTCAAGCGATTAAAGTAAATTTGGGCTTAAAATGTAGATTATTTATTCAATAAAAACATGCCATTACGTGTATGGTCAAAAATACCACCGTTTGGTTGCTATATCGTTTGGAAATTAGTTTAGTTTCTCATTTTGACCATTTTGTTCATACTATTTGATTTAGTTGCAACCAAACGGTGATATTTTTGACCATACACGTAATGGCATGTTTTTATTGAATAAATAATCTACATTTTAAGCCCAAATTTACTTTAATCGCTTGAATAGTTTTTGAAATATTCGACTTTAAAATTCCATCTTTTTTCGGCTACAACAATGCGTTTTGGGGAAGTTTCATTGTTGTGTAAAGAGAAAATTAGACTACCACTATGCTAAAATTGCGGGTCCAAGATGACGGGGCTTTTTTCAAAGTGGGAGATTTTCCCCAAGAGGGATTTTTTGGGAATTTTGGTATATCAATCAGCACACTATCCTTTACGTTTCCACCAATTTTCAGCTTGTTATTTTGAATGTCTATCTGTATTTTGACCCAGCAAAAATTTAATTAAATAAAAATTAATTATAATTAAATTAACTTTTTTATTTCGAACTTTTTGACGTTGTCTCTTAAAATACTTTTTTTTAAACAATTTGGAGCAAAAACGAACAAAATTGAACGCTTGGGACAGTCGCAATGCTTGAAAAAGCAATCCATGATTGCGGCTGTTGTTCGAAATGGCGGTTTCCCTTGGATGGATTTTTTGGGAATTTTGGGGTTTCAATTAGAATACTATCCTCAACATTTCCACCAATTTTCAGCTTTTTATTTGGAATATCTACCTACCTTTTTACGCAGCAAAGCCTTTTTTAAATAAAAATTAATTATAATTAAATTATATTTCTTGTTTCGAACTTTTTGATGTTGCCTCTTAATATACTCATTAGTAAACAATTTAGGACAAAAACGAACTCAATCGAACGCTTGGTTGAGTCGCTATGCTTAAAAACGTAATCCAAGATGGCAGCCGTTTTTTCAAAATGGCGGATTTTCCCCCACATAGAATTTTTGGGAATTTTAGGATATCAATCAGAACTCTATCCTCTACATTTCCACCAATTTTCAGCCTGTTATATTGAATGTCCGGGTTTGGCCCTTATTTTGTCTAATTTGCCTGGACTATTTCCCAAAGTCATTTTTTTTTCTAAAAAGTCTATTAATTTTTTTGTCTACTGCGTCAAATCTAGTTGGGTGTAAAATTGCTGCCGTTGTGATGTAAAATTAATGACGCTACATTGAGAAGCAGAATATTAAAGCTTTAAATAAATAAATTGGGAAAATCCCCCGTGCAAGGCTAGGTATATCTGTTAGTACACTTATTGTGTTAAACATAATAAAATATAATTATAAACAAACAAATGTTATTTAACTTTTACTTTCAACCTTTCAAAATTTAATAGACAAAATATTTACTTTTCCCCCGCACTTAACACCTTTTGCTCTTATAGAGGAAAGAATACTGACCATTGCATTATCAAATGTGTTCCTATAAAGGTAGCGTCAGAGATATAACCAAAGGAAATTAACCATTTATTAAACACATATATTTAAAACATAAAATTTTTATTTGCATTATAAATAGTTTTATCTGTTTATAATTTGCATTATAAACAGATTTATAATGCAAACTAAACCAAAATGAAATCTTCTCTTAATTTAGAAGTATTTTCAAACTTTTTTTATGTAGGGAATGTTTGACTTCATTCATATTCTTTTATTCCATTATTTTATTTGTCTTATTTTTCGTATTTCTCCCTTTTGTGGTGTGAACTAAGAATAAATATAATTTAAATGTCAATTTTAAGGGGTTTTTTTTTAGATTTTTCTTCAGAAAAATTTCGTAAGATGCAAGAAAGGAATAAGTCCATCAACTTTTTTTAATGTACTTATATTTGTTTTGGTGATTGTTCTGTTTTCTAAATAGGTTCCGTATTTCTTGTAACAAATTTGGTGGTTATACAATGAAAATTCCAATACTTATACAGGGGGGTTTTTTTTCGATTTTCTCAAAACATGGTTTATGGACTTATTCCCTTCTTGCAGTTGACCGACCATTTAATTGTACTTATGAGTAACTCATAAAAAGAGAAGTTTCAGTTCATAAGAAATTTAAAACAGAACAGTTTTTTATGGATTGTTTACAATGATCAATTACTCGCATATAGTAAATTAGAAATCAATTGTTTAAAGAAATTATTTCTGGACCGTAAATACTCCTTTAAAGGAACTTAATAAATAAATGTCTTGATATCTCACTAAAAATATACAAAACACAGAATTTAATCACATAGAACAAAGTTACATCTAAACACTATCTAATTGACTTTGAAAATTTCTATATTAACATTTTGAATTGGCTGGTCAGTAATTTTGAGTCTAGAGTTCAAATCAGTTTTTAAACCATTCAAAAAAATATAATTTATACAGCTACTAACCAAAAGAAAAAAATAAGATTTCTGTAATAATTTTAAGGGTTAGTGTTAAAAAATAAATTATATTTTCAACTCATATACCCATTTTTATTGACGAATCCTCAAAAAAAGTAGAGTTAATTCATGAAATTAGGCTCGAACATACTTTAACTTAGAGAAGCTTATCACAGCTTAATTCATATTTAATTTAATTTTACTCTAATTTATTTTTTGTTTATTTATTTTTTTCTGAACAATTGTTTTTATTTGAAGTACAAATAAATGAAAAAAAAATACAAGTATCATAGTCACCTTGGAACACTTGGTCCATGTAGGTGACCGTATGTATGAATAACAAAAATTATTTAAAATATACAAGAAAAGAAAAAAATATAGTACAAAAAATAAAAGATACAGGAAATACAAACATAAGATGACAGTGGCAAACAGGGCGCCAATCAATATTTTGCCATAATGAATTAGAGTGCTTAAAAATAATTCTAAATCATACACTAAATGACTAAATAGTACAAAAGAAATCATCAATATTGTCAATAGCAAACAGACATTCCATTAATTGTTTTTTGAATATATGTGTGGAAGGTCTATTGTGAATATATATCGGTAACTTATTAAAACACTTAGGGGCTATATAACAAAATTTTTTACAGAATATGGACTTATTTAGTTTAGGTACAAAGTATAATATGTTAGGCCTTCGTAAATTTATGATGTTACGTTTTTGACAAATGTTGGGGTTTAGATAGAGATGGAGGCAAATTTTAAAATAAAACAGATGGCTAACTGGAAGAATATTCAAGGATTTGAAATAGTTTATATTATTTGTGTGTAAGTGTGCTCCATTTTTTAAGAACCTCAGAAATCTTTTTTGAAGCCTTTCAATTCTTTTTAAGTTGATCATGTAATCCCCTCCCCATACCACTAAACCGTAATTAAGTTGCGAATGAACCCAAGAATAATACAAATTGATTAGTAATTTATTGTTTAACTTATGTTTTAGATAATAAAAGTTACACAGTAGATACCTTAGTTTGTCTGATATATATTTTGTATGGGATTTCCATTTTAAATTTGAGTCTATGTGAAGTCTGAGGTATTTTATTGTGGATACGTTTTCCAAGGGTTTACTGGCTCAATTGTCACGAGTATTGCAGTATTTTTCGAATAATATTTCTTATTATTATTTCGACTTATTTCTAGTATTTGTCTATTCTGAAATGACTTAGTACTTTACATGTTTATTTATAATCTATATTTCCATAATACTGTAACTATGGTTAAGGGTCTTTTCAATTTTAATATAAACACGTGGTTACTAAGTCCTTACACACGTGGTTAAAAATCGTTGGACGATGTTACTGCAAGAAATGAGCTGTTAATCAGGCGTGACCCCCTTTACAACCGTCGATGTCAAAGACTATGCAGTAGTGCTACAGATATACAACCGAATCCAATTACGCTTGTATTCTACACAAAAGTCGTAACTCATTACCATGTGAGTTACCCTGTTTTTTGGACTTTTTCGTATTCTACTCCTCCATAAGACCATGTTTCATGTAGTAAAATGTAACCCTCCAAATTTGGGTGGTAAGTCGAACTCAGTGTATTACTCAGTTCTCTTTAAGAATCTTTTTCGAGTTTTCGACTATTCCCCCTTAAAGAGGGTTCAATGATTAATTTTATATCCAAAAATGGAGTCGTTGCGATAATTATTAAAGAAATGCCAATTAGTTTTTCCAAAAAATAGGTTGACAATCATGTTCGTATTTTATTTGATAGATGGCAGCACGGTTTCGCTATTTCGTCTTTAGACTATTTAAATCTCTTTTTTTTTTTAATAGTTAACGAATTTGTACGAATTATTCCTTTTAATTTGCTATTATATGGTAACCAAGCTATTTTTAGAGACTTGTTTCGTAATTTTATTTCGCTCCGTACCTACGAATTTTCAAAGTTGAAGATCCTTTCTAGTTTCCAGCCAGGCGATTTGAAAGATTCAACATTCTTCCATCACATTCAATCAAAAAATGTCGCTCATAATCCTTAAAGATTTTCCGATTTGTTTTCTCTTCTGTACGTTGTTGCTAGCCATTCTTTATTTTGATTTTGAACAATTTTTAAAATGTCCGCGCTTGGAATAGATCTGATCTTGTTTGTTACGTCACTTGGCTGAGTAGCCAATCGCATGTGGTCGCACAAGTTACCACCAGAGTAAGTGAAACTCAGTTGAATATAGGAAGTAGAATATCGATTTTTCACTCTGTCTGAAACTCAGTCTCACAGGGTTTCATTTACCTTGCGGTTAACTCAATTGTGTAGAATGCAAGCGTTAGAGGGACGAAAACTTTTTTCCACGAGGGTCACAAGGGGTCGCGTAGAAAATAACATTGGAATAGTTCAGACTTCATTATCTCGCCAAATAGGGCAATCATTTTGTGAGTCTTGCAACCCGTTTCTCAAAGGAGACAGGAGGGGGTAATAAACAGCAGGGGTCACCGGGGAGGCGGACCGCACCTGTCAAGATACCCATCAATCACGTTGGCGAAATGTCGGGTGAACCCAGAGAAACCCTTTTTACTGTAAATGTTATCAAAATAAAAATTCATTTTCATTATTACTGAGTGAAAATATTCCTCACCGACTGACTGAGATGAGGGGGAGGGGAGTAGAGCTCTCATTGCTGAAGAACACCTGCTAATTAAAATGCAATCGGTCGTTCGCGTTTCCGCGTTTCTTGAACATCTGTTTCATGAAATTAAGCTACCAAAAACTGAAAGCACTGAAAAGCAAGAAAGCTACCAAAGAATGCAAAGAAAGCAAAAAAAAATAGAAAAACCAGCCGCATGGGGGGGGATTTTAGATTTCCGGATAAAGGGTTCGGTTTTTGCAGAAAATTTTCATTGGAGTCTGCATAAAATGCAAACGGGGAAAACAGCCTCCTTTTTTTGAGAGGAGAGAGAAAGGGTTGATCTGTTCGTTCTCTAGAAGGGAATGCTGCATTTTCGGAGAAAAAATAGCTCCTAACAGATGTTTTCTGTAGGAGGAATCTGATATTCTCTGTGGAAAAGCAGCAGGAAGGAAAGGACACCTGCCTGATGGCTGAATTAATTGTGCAGTGGTGTCTACTGTTCTGAAAACTGTTTGATTAGTTTTCTTCCTTTCCTCTTTTTGACATGGTTTTTGAGGGAGAAGATGAAATAGGATATAGTTGTGGATCGGTTAAATTCATCGGTGTTCTTGCAGTATGAGATCTACCCATGGATCAGTTTAGGATTTAGGGTAGATTGCGATTGTAGAGGTTTCCGATGCGTTGACAACAGACCGATCAAATCTTTTTTTTTAATTGTTTAGTTTGAAAAATAATATGTCAAGTCACACATGTGTATTTAAATCTCATGAAATTAAGAACCAAATTCTGTGTCAAAAGGAAACAGTCGACTCCGCTTATTGTGATAGCGGTTAATATGTTATCAATCGGATAATGTTGACCGATCACTCCTATTTAACTTAACGCAAAATGTATCGTTTTATGTGATCAATATATCGCTTATCAAAAACTGGTTGAAATCCCCTAAAAGCCTCCTTTTTTCCCCATTTGAGAGCCAATTGTAACCCATAATCATTCGAAATGAGTCATTAAGGGGCCGTCCATAAATGACGTCACGCTCAGAGGGGGGAGGGGGTTAATCAATGTGTGACAGTTTGTGACAAGGGGGAGGGGGGGGGTTCAAAAGTTGTGACATCACATCCTCCAAAACTGAAAATCAACCAAAAATAACAAAAGCAGAATTTTTTTCCTAAGATTTTTTATCCAAAAAAATTAAGTTGCTTCTAGGAGAATATTCTACAAAAAATTATTACCGAGAATTTTATAACTCTATGTATTACAGCCGTATCGACCATCTCGAGTAAGATCGAAGCTAACTCGAGAGTAGGATAGCTCGAGAGTAAAGAAGACTCGCGTAATAAATGCCGAGCTTATCGGCCAACATCGGTATAGCTTACTCGAGAGTAAGAAGGGCGGGACTATGTAAGAACACTTCTGATTGGACAGCGGAGACACACGGCAGTTCACGCGATCGAACCTCGGCTTCCCACGTTCTCTATAGCATAATTTCAATCTTATTTTAAAAATACTTCCCGTAATTCAAAAATTCTGAAACACCTCTCCAAAATTAAGAAATTTTTGGAGTAATTTAAATGGATTATTGAATTAAAAGAAAGGTTTTTAAAACTGGATAAATCAGTGCCTCCTAAATTATGTTATAATAGAATACCAAAAGTAATATTTGCGGGGCGCCATCTATGAATATGAACACGAACTCAAAACGTAAATCAGTATTACTTTGAACGTTTCTTTTCTAGTTAATTGTCTTTATTTTTAAAACTAAATCAAATGCACATGATTACAAATGAAATGAATCACCTAAATATAGCTTAAAAGGTTTGTATTTTCACACATTTAACCTTAATTCTCTCTACTAACCCTACTAACATATTGCCGGCCGCCATTTTGTTTATAGTCCACTGAAAATAGAGAAAAAAAGGGCCGAACCTCAAACAAATTGCAATAAAAGGTTTCTCAACGGTTTTCACTTAGGAATTACCCCAATAATAACATACTAAAAATCGGACAAAATCGGACCATGGAAAATTTAATTTTTTTTAAATTTTTAAAAAATGGCCGAAAATTTTTTTTGAAAAAAACCAATACACAAATACAGACATGTGATACATGTTTATAGGTTATTTTTGAGTGCTGAAACCGAATACAGCCTTTAGTTTTGAAAAAAAATTGAAATTTCAATTTTTTAAATTAATTTGAATAATTAGCTATATGAAAACATTAAAACACCCCTAAAACCCTAACTAAAAGGTCAAAAGAGATAAATCCAACGGTTTTCATTTAGATATGACCTAAGTATTAACATACTAAAATTGGAAAATTTTACGAGTGAAAAAAGTTAATTTTTTTTTAAAATTTCAATTTTTTTTTCGAAAAATGCATTTTTTTTTTCAAAATGGTGCCATAAACTTTTGAGGCTTTTGAAAAGGTCATTTTTCAGTGGATATTGTCCACAGATAGTTATATAATGGAAAACCGGTGGAATTTACTTTTAACTAATTAGTTAAGTAATTAATTTCATAAATTGAAATTGGTGAAATGTAGGTCTAACTTCCAAACAATTAAAAACAGGGGATACTTTGGCATACTTCTATCAAAAATTTTTGAAATAACAATTAAATACTATTAAAAGCAAAAACTTTTCAAAAAAATTCAATTTTTTAAAAAATTCAAAAATTTTATAAATTTAAAATTTTAATAAATTTTAATATTACTATATAAACTTGTAACACATGTTTATAGGTCAATTTTTAAATGTGATGGCGAAAAATGTAATGTTTTTACAATAAAAATTGAATTAGAGTTTAAAATTTAAAATTTTTGAAATTTTTTTTAATTATGTAAAACTAATCCCTACACCTGTAACAAATTGCAATAAAAGCTTTTACAACGGTTTTCACTTAGAAGTAGCCTAAATAACAACATACTAAAAATCGGACAAAATCGGACTATGGTAAATTTAATTTTTTAATTTTTTTTTATAAAAACAGCCATTATTAAGCAAAAAATTTAATTTTTTCCGTAAAGGTATGTAATGCATGTTTATAGGTTAATTTTCTATCAGGATGCTGAAAAATTAAATATTTTTGCCATAAAAATTGAAAGAGAGTTGAAAATTTTAAAATTTTAAAATTTTTTTTATTATGTTAATAACTAGCCCCTACACGTGGAATAAATTGCAATAAAAGCTTTTTCAATGGTTTTCACTTAGAAATAGCCTAAATAACAACATACTAAAAATCGGACAAAATCGGACTGTTAGAAATGTAATTTTTAATTTTTTATAAAAACAGGCATTATGAAATAAAATTTTTTTTTTTTTTCGAAAAGACATGTAATACATGTTTATAGGTTACTTTTCGATTATGATTCAGAAAAACATCATATTCCTGCAATAAAATTTAAAAAAGAGTTAAACATTTTAAATTTTTAACAAAGATTTTAAAATTTTAAAACTAAATTTCTTAGTTCTTAAAATAGTCCGATTTTTTCCGATTTTAAATATGTAGTTATTTAGACCATTCCTAGGTGAAAATCGTTGAAAAAGCTTTTATTGCAATTTATTCCACGTGTAGGGACTAGTTTTAAACATAATAAAAAAAATTAAAAATTTTAAAATTTTCAACTATCTTTCAATTTTTATGGCAAAAATATTTAATTTTTCAGCATCCTGATAGAAAATTAACCTATAAACATGCATTACATATCTTTACGAAAAAAATTAAATATTTTGCTTTATAATGGCTGTTTTTATAAAAAAAAAAGTTAAAAAATTAAATTTCCCATAGTCCGATTTTGTCCGATTTTTAGTATGTTGTTATTTAGGCTACTTTTAAGTGAAAACCGTTGATAAAGCTTTTATTGCAATTTGTTACAGGTGTAGGGACTAGTTTTACATAATTTAAAACGTTTTCAAAAATTTTAAATTTTAAACTCTGTTTCAATTTTTATTGTAAAAACATTACATTTTTCGGCATCACATTTAAAAATTGACCTATAAACATGTGTTACAAGTTTATATAGTAATATTAAAATTTATTAAAATTTTAAATTTTTAAAATTTTTAAATTTTTTAAAAAATTGAATTTTTTTGAAAAGTTTTTGCTTTTAATAGTATGTAATTGTTATTTCAAAAATTTTTGATAGAAGTATGCCAAAGTATCACCTGTTTTTACTTGTTTGGAAGTTAGACCTACATTTCACCAATTTCAATTTATGAAATTAATTACTTAACTAATTAGTTAAAAGTAAATTCCACCGGTTTTCCATTATATAACTATCTGTGGACAATATCCACTGAAAAATGACCTTTTCAAAAGCCTCAAAAATTTATGGCACCATTTTGAAAAAAAAATGCATTTTTCGAAAAAAAAATTGAAATTTTTAAAAAAAATTAACTTTTTTCACTCGTAAAATTTTCAAATTTTAGTATGTTAATACTTAGGTCATATCTAAATGAAAACCGTTGGATTTATCTCTTTTGACCTTTTAGTTAGGTTTTTAGGGGTGTGTTATTGTTTTCATATAGCTAATTATTCAAATTAATTTTAAAAATTGAAATTTCAATTTTTTTTTCGAAACTAAAGGCTGTATTCGGTTTCAGCACTCAAAAATAACCTATAAACATGTATCACATGTCTGTATTTGTGTATTTTTTTTTTCGAAATTTTTTTTTCGGCCATTTTTTAAAAATTTAAAAAAAACTAAATTTCCCATGGTCCGATTTTGTCCGATTTTTAGTATGTTATTATTGGGGTCATTCCTAAGTGAAAACCGTTGAGAAACCTTTTATTGCAATTTGTTCGAGGTTCAACTCTATTTTCAGTGGACTATTACTTAAACCAGGTTTTACTCGGCAAAGTTGAGGGGTCACACAACGTAGGTTTTACCTCTCAAAGAATTTAATTTTTTTTTTAATTTTTTTTAAGGATCATTTAACGTGGAGGTCGTTTGAAGATTCAGGTAGGGTTTATAAAGTCGTCAGTAATGATGTTTGCTGCAGAGAGGGGAATCAAGCTCATTGAAGAATGACAACATTTTAACGCATAATGAGGATCAAATACAATACCTTTTAAAAATTTTCAAAGACTAAAGAGGTCATTATTCTTCCTGTTCGAAGCATTCTCTGTCAATAAACTATTGAAATATATTTTTTAAATAAAGTTTGTAATTTTTCAAAATTTTGAGAATTTTGCTGTTTTCTCAGATTTTCACCCCTTTTGCGGCACGTGTTAATATGTATGGATTCGGATAAAATTTTTACCAGTTATTTACTACCCTATAAGGAAAAAAGTTAGGGGGTGCGACTTAAGAAATTCCGAAAAAAAAATTTACCATTATGCTTAGGACCACCCTACAGTGCTGTATAGTATCTAGAAAGCTGTGCCCCAAACGAGCGAGGCCATTCACTCCCTGGGGTTGGGGAGGTATAGAGAGAGCCAAACTGGTTACTTCTCGCCAACCCCACCTCCCTTCAATCTTCTTGGAAGAAGGTGCTTAAGCTAGCTACCCAAATTTCCCGCACCCCTACTCCTTCCTGTTTTTTTATTTGAATGATTTTTTGTACTCTTACTCTTTTTTTTAGTGTATTATAAATTTTCTAACCGATTAGTCATTCCTTTTTATGGTGTTTCCCAATTGTAAATAAAAGTAACTTCTGAACAAATAAATTAAACCTGAAGTTTAACCTTGTTGTTTTGACTGGCATTTCTTCTTTCTTCCAACCTTTTTCCCCCTTCTTTTTCACTAAGAATTTGACTAACAAGAGGACAGGGCCCTGGAAACTGACGTCAGGTCAGATCTTGGTAAGTTTGTAGTACAGGGGCTATAAGGGGGCCCTGGTCCCCCAAAGTGTGGACTAAGTTGACATCATGTGTCATGGGGAACAATGCCCCCCACTAAATTCCTTTTTTATGAGGAAAATTCCTGTTTCCAAAGCCATCAAGGACAGCTTGGCCCAGGGTCCAACACCTAAATCCGTCCATGTAAGTATACCAAAACATATTGAAACCCTGTTTTTTGGGTCAAAAAGGTTGGTTAGTGTATCAAAACCGGTTTTAGAGTAAAAATTCCAAAAACTTCCTGGGGAAGGACTGTCAGACTGCCCTTTGGTATGTGGAACTTTATTACTCACAACTTTTCTTATAGAAAGTTCTCTAAGATGCAAATTCTACCTAAAATGTATTAAATATGCATGGAAGGGTCTAAGGAATAATTTTGGGCCCCTCCCAAATTTCTAAGTATGCCACTGTTGTAGTACTAGCCAGTAGATGTGGGGAAAACTCCCCTTTAAGTTTCATATTTCAACTACAACTTATTTACAACCACAGTAGAACTCCAATTTATCCGAATTCCTAATTATCCTAATCACTTTCAGAATTTCAAAAAAAAAAAAAAAAAAAACCCACACACGTACAAAAGAATTCTCCCATTTTCAACATACGTACAGTTAATTAAAATACACACTTTTTCTGAAAAAAAAATATCCAATTGAATTGTATCAGAATTTTATATCCGAATGAAGTCCGGTTCCAATTGGTTCTGATAATTTTGAGTTCTACTGTAAATTCATTTTTCTCAATGATTGCGGAATAGCAAGCTTAGGTAGGGGTCCATCCAGAAGAAAATTTGGACCCTTTTGCTGCCCCTTCTCAAAATTCATAAAAACGACCCTTTCTTAAAATTCAAATTAGCTTTAATCATTATTTGCGAGAAATCATTTACAAAATCTTGTTAGTTTCAAATAAAAAAAAAAAATATTTTTTTTCGATAATTTGGAAAATTAAAATGTTATTTGACTTCAATTTTTCACAAAAATGGGCCCCAAAAAATAAAACCTGGACCGACCCCTGCTATGTTAATTATCATTTTTCTTTAACCATTCAGGAATTATTTTTAAAAATTGAAATATAAAGTACTATATAATTTTTTCTATTTATGTAAACCCTTTCAGCATAAAACTGGTGTTTAAATATTTTACTTTAAAGAAATGGATACTTTTAAGAAGTTAAATATTAATTTAATATCAATTTTGTTTGCTGCGATAGTTTATTAGGGAATATAAAGATATTGGCTTTTTCGTTAAATCGTTTTTTTTTATGTTATGATTGGGTGCCAGGAAAAAATGCCGTTTAACGTAAAAAAAAATAAATCCGGAGCCTAAAATGTCGCTTATACATCAGAGAAATAGGGAGAAAATTTCGTAAAAACCGTTATTTAATAAATGAAAAATATATTATTCCTAAAATAATTCCGAATTAATTAATTTAAAATTTTGGAGTCATTAAAAAAAAGTTTTCTTAAACCACAACCTTAACACTAAATCTGAAACTTAATAATTGATTGGAGCAGTGTTAGTTTGTGAGCTGTCCGCTAGATGGCAGCATCAACATTTCTCTGCTTGAGTCTTCAGTAAAATGTAAATGCGTATCGCCATCTATCCGTTAGAAGAAGCAACATTTTCTGAGCGTTGATTTCAATTAATCGTGTTCCTTTGAATTTTATAATATAAAAATATGGTACAATTCCGTTAAGAGTCCCCGCCAAATATCACCAGTTTCCAAATAGCTAAATATATCCAAATATCAACACATTTTTCTGAGTTTTATTAATAAACTGAATAGTTATTGATCTAATTAAAATTTTAATTCAGAAGTTTGAAATTATTTATGAATATTTCTACTTTTTATACTACCATAGCGCCGGGCGATATTTAGCGGGGGACTCTTAACGGGGAATTGAACCAAAAATATTATTGCGGAATTAAATCATTTTTAAATATCGCGGAACGAAGTGGCAAATTCAAATAATATAGAAACTCCATTTAAAAAAAAAAAATACTTTTTGAACTCTACATTTGGGATAAAATGATTTTTAATTTGAAAATTAATAAATTTTTTTCTGTATGTATTGGAGTGAAAAAAGCTTTTATTTTCAAAATTTTATCAATTATAGACATGAATCTGTGGCGAGCTTACTCACCACTATAAGAGTCAGATATATCTAATGGGTTATAAATACCGACTGAAGCGATTATAACTCCGGAGTATACTTTTGAGTCGTATGACCTTCGGATCGGTATCTCCCAGTGGCTCGCACTTGCCACAAATCTCGCCTAAAAACTTTTTTTAAATTTTAAAAATATATTTTGTTTTTTAAATTTAATTATTTTTTAGGTTATTTTTTACCGAATATTAAAATATTTTTTCACTTGATTGAAAAATTTTAAGTTTTTCAAATATTCATTTAAATAAATTAACCAGTTAACTAACTGTAACATTTAAATTCCTTTTTAATTGAGGATTAATTAATTTCATCATTAATCAATTTAAATTATTATTTTCTCTTAGTGGCAGGTAATTTTGAACCGTTACAGCTGTAACTTAAGTTAAAGCCAAGTTTTCTCCACCTTTCGTGGGTGCGGGCGTTAATTTTTTTATATATTTTCTGCTCTTTTATGGTCTTTTGAGAGCAGTGGTTCCCAACCGGTGGTCCGCGAAGGGTCCGCATAAAAATTCCAAATACAAATTTGAGCGAATTGAACGAGAAAAGATGGAATTATATCCGCTAAGATGATTTTCGGCTGAGTAATTTGTATGGATAATAGTCACTATTTAATTATTAACAATACTATTGCGTGCTATAAATATTTGAAGTGAAATTGAGATCTCTGTAAAAATATTTTCGTTTTTCGCAAAAATGGGCCCCAATAAATAAAACCTGGACCAACCCCTGCTATGGTAATTATTTTTCATTAACCATTCAGAAATTATTTTTAAACATGAAAATCTAAATTACTGTATAATTTTTGTTTTATAAACCTTTTCAGCAAAAAATTGGTTAAATATTTCCCTTTAAAGAAGTTAATAATTTTAAAAAGTTAAATATTAATTTAATATCAATTTTGTTTGCTGCGATAGTTTATTAGTGAACATAAAAATATTCAGATTTTGGCTTTTTCGTTAAATCTGGTTGTCGTTGGGTTTTTTATGGTTTTGGATGATGCCAGGAATAAATACCGTTTAACGTTAAAAAAAACCCCAGAGCCTTAAAATGTCGCTTTTGCGTTAGAGAAATAGAGTGAAAAATTCGTAAAATTATTTAAATACATAAAATACCTTATGATTGCAAAATTAATCTCTAATAAATTTAAAATTTTGGAGTCGTTAAAAAAATTGTTTTCATAAACCACAACGTTAATAATAAAACTTAATAATTGATTGTAGCAGTATTAGTTTGTCAGCTGCCCGCTAGATGGCAGCATGACTATTGCTCCGCTTGGGCTTGTGTAGAAGTCCGTTAAAAGAAGCAACATTTTCTGGGCGTTAATTATTTCAATTGATCGTGGCCCCAGGCAGGGCCGTGTGGTAGATTTACCCAGTATGAGGCAAGTCCTAGAAATGCCGCCCCTTATGTATTTTTCCTTTAAATAATTGATACTTCAAATTAATTAAGATTAATTAATGTAAATATTTAATTAAAATTAATCATAAATAACTTATTGATTGGTAATTAATGATATATATTTAATTAGTAGTTAATGATACATAATTAAGTCCCCCAATAATTCTCTAATTATGGGGGAATTGCGTTGTAGCTTGTAGAAAACTAACCAATTTCTAGTAATATAATTAAATTACCATTAATTAGTTTCAAAAAGGGCAATTATATTTTACATGATTCAAAACACTTTTTTTTCAGCAATAAAAGCAACATTTTGTGATTTTCATATACACTGCATCCTTGATAATTCAGAACTAACGAGAGAATTTCTAACCTAAACCATCATTCTAAGAATGGACTCTAACCGCCTATCTGGTTCGAGACTTCACGGAACCAACACGTGACCTACAACTGAGCTTGCGATTGGTTACCATAGATACTACACTAGTAGATCTACTAGTGTAGTATCTGTGGTAACCAATCGCAAGCTCAGTAGGTCACGTGTTGGTTCCGTGTGACGTCAGACGGTTAGAGTCCATTGAGAAATTATGTTCAAAAGTGCCCCATTTGAGAAGTAGATTTAAACATGCATTTCATTTGAACACTTGAGTAAATTATTCAAAATTCATTTTTAGAAGCTACACATTTATCAAACAATAATTGAGGTTTTTGAGCTTTCAAAGTTAGCATACCCGCTTTGGGGTACTCTCCCCTATGGATTTAAATTCCTAAAGACACGACCAACAATCCCAAAATTGAATAAATAAATAATATAGTATTTTTTCAGGTCATTAGTATATTTAGTCATAGTATAATCTTCCCGGGAAATACCCGGAATTTCAGTCATTCCCGGGAATGGATTAATTTTTGAAACTACTTCATAGAAATTATATTTAAACTTCAAAATAAAAGTCCAGGAGTTTAAATATATAAATTACAACACAATTTATTTTACTACTATAAAAATGAATATTTAAGTTTAAACTGTTTTTTTGTATTATTATGGAAGGATTTTATTTTAATTACCAAAATACAATCAATATGAAAAAAGTTAAAGGATGGTAATATTTTTTCGGGGGGCTTAGTTTTTCTTCATAAATACAGTTTTGGAGGTTCCTTAAAACTGTTTGCTTTCATGAAATTAAACTTATGGAATGAAAAAATAAAATACCCTTAGATTTGTATATAGTGTAATTCGGAATTTTTGTTTTATTTAGTTAATTTTTTTAATCAGAGTATCTTGTTAAAAAACTCTATACAAAAGGTTATACGAAAATTACGGTTAGTAAAAACTAAATTATTACATGGGTAAAGCTATATAATTTTTTTTTGATTCTTCACTGGAATTAACTGAACGGTTTTTATTTTACATTGACCGGAATTTTCGCACTTATGAAACGTCCACTAAAAAAAAGTTACGTTTTATAAAAGGCCTTTTGAGCAAAAATTGGAGAATTTTCAAGTCCCATGTCATATACAAATATCAAAAAATAAAATCAATTGCAATTATCTAGATAAAAATATAAAGAAAACATAAATCCTTAATCCCTTAGGCGCTACCCACACCGAGCTCGTCGTGCGTACTGTGCAATAAAGATCGTTATCTTGACAGGCGGACTCAGGTTCCCCATTCAGCCTTCCCAATAGAAGAGAGGGGGTTGAGAGTGTCTTGTTTACTCGACTGTCCAGGAGGTCAATTAACGTTATCTTGTATTGCGAAGGCTGCGAGGGCCAAGGGGTCAAGATTGATTTATTTTATTGCTCTGGAGTGGCGAGCTCGGTGTGGGTAGCTCCTTACTCTACTTTAAAAAAAAATATAAACACAACCTAGCTCTTTTTGGGACATTATACTTCTAAGCAGTTGGTCTTCTTAAATAAATATACTTCTTCTATCCAGGAGGCAGGAAACTTGCAGCTTTTCGAGAGCACAAACAAAAAGGGACTGAAGGAGGCTCTGGTAAAATTTGATTGCCTTTGCCCTTGAAAATGTGCCCTCCCTCCCTTTGGTTCGTGGAAGGTGGGGTGGGAAAACAAGAAACTACGAACAATTAGTGGCCATAAAAGTATAAAACGGTGCCATATCGGCTATTCCATCTCCTGCGCTGCAATTCGACCTGCAAGGCGGCCGGCCACCCAGAGAACACACAAGCGCCCGCTCCTCGTCAACACAGGGGGGCTATAAATTGTCGGGGGAGGATTGTCAGCGCTGTCGCCCGGGTGTCCGGTCGGGCAGTCGGCCACTGCCGAGAACGCTTTTTCCCCTCAAGACGCTCTCGACCCCCTCTCTTTGCATTGCGAAGGCTGCGAGGGGTCGCGTGCCGGGCACCTGTTTTGGATCGAGTTTCAAGCTGACAGATTTTTCAGCTTGACTATAAAAATACTATTTCTGTTTTCCTACCACAAAAACGTGTAAACAAATTGCAGAGAAAGCTCCTTTAGAGTAAAAAAATAAAAATTCCAGGGGAATTTTGCCGCCCTCAGAAAAATGCCGCCTGAGGCAGCTGCCTCTTTGCCTCATACCACCACACGGCCCTGGCCCCAGGGCCGGATTAACCATGTCGGGGCCCCTAGGCAATGCACTCTCGGGGGCCCCTTTTCTCTTACTCTTTCCTTTCTAAAATATGTTTTAAAACCACATCGCAATATTATTTATAATTATGCTTTTACTACAGTGAGAAGCAGCGGCGGATCCAGGATTTGTTTTTTTTGGGGGGGGGAGGCTAAGGCTAATTTTCATAATCCAATTGTATCTTCTTGATTATCTAAATATGGAAAAGGTAGTGAATTATCCTGTTCCAACCACTAAAAGGGGGGTTTGGGGGTCCTCCCCCAGAATTTTTTTTTAAATTTAAGTAAAAAAACCCACTTTTCATTTTGTGTTGCTACGCCTCATCCGATTTCGGATATCGATTTTATGGTAGAATTTTTGTGTTTTGAAAAACTTAATAGAAAACAGTTGTAATAATAGAGTTTCAAGTACTAAGGGGCTCTAGGGGTCCTCCCCTAGAAAATTTAAATAAAAAAAACACGCTTTTTCAACTCGTTTTGGTATGCCTCATCCGAATTTCGGACATAGATTTTATGGTAGAATTTTTGCGTTTTGCCAAACTTATTATAAAATACAGTTGTAATAAAAGTACAAGGGGGTCTACACAAGTACCAAGGGGGTCTGGGGGTCCTCCCCCAGAAAAATTTTGACCTTAAAATAATAGGGTTTTAACTCATTGTGGTGCATAAAATTCCATATTTTTAGTGTAAAACTTCTCATTTTTTTTTGGGAGGGGGGGGGGGCTCAAGCCCCCCTGGATCCGCTAGTGGTGAGAAGGCTTGTTATTCAATAAGAAAGCCATAATAAGAAAGGCTCATATTCAATAATTTTTTGTTATAAAACGTTAGCTAAACCAAACCATATTCAATAAAAAAATAAACAAATCAAAATGAACTTATTTTTTATTATAGCATTTATTTAAAGTACAAAAAAATTAAAAATTTACTCTTCTAACAATATGTATAGGGATAGTATGCAGCCCAGCTAGAAAATGTGTGCAAAAAAAGTGTAAAAAAATTGTGCTCAAAAAGAGAATCATTTTGGCCCATCTGTTTTTGCATAAAAAGTGTAAACTGAATTTTGCAAAAAATTTGCAAACTAAAGTATGCAAAATATATGCACAATTCATTTTACACTTTTTATGCAAAAACGGATGGGCCAAAATGATACTCTTTTTGTGCACAACTTATTTACACTTTTTATGCAAAAACAGATGGGCTGAAATGATTCTCTTTTTGTGCACAATTTTTTTACACTTTTTCTAGCTGAGTTTTACCAAACCTGACAAAAATAAGAACAAAATAAATTTGATCTTGTTTACACACTTTATCACAATTTGTTCTTAAATAAGAAAAGTATTAAAATCAGTTTTAGTAAATTCTTTTTTAATTAAGTTCTTTTTATTTATAATTTTAATAAGATTATTCTGTTACACTTTTTATAACCCGACCATAAATTCAAGACCTAATTTATATCTCCAATATGGAACTCCGATATGGTACAGAATTTAATTAAAAAAACTTGTAGATAAAATATAAATCTAATATTACTAGTAAACAAATTTTTAGAATTAGAAAATTTTTTTTAAAGGAAATAAATTGATGAAGGTTTAAATATTTCTTAAAATAAATGTTTTTTGAATGTAAAAATTTTTTATTGTTTTTTTTCTTTCAATCTCACATATTCTGCTTTATGATGAATATATATAATACTCTATCTATATAAGTATAGAAAATAATGCTTAGGCTTTTATTTTAATTCTTAAAGTCACAAAATTTGGAATTTGCATGCAGGCACAATTAATTAACCAAATATCTGGTAAAAATGAAGTTTGCTTTTGAAAATGTAATCTACATTTCAGTACAAAAAAATGTAAAAATTTTACAAACAAATAAAATGGTTAATTATGTATGCAAATTTTTTGCAAAGTGTTTTGCAACAGAGAAAATGCACTTTATTTGTATGCACAAAATGTACAAATAATCTGCAGCAAAAGTGTATACATTTTTAGGTATTCATAAAATATTAACTTTTTATGCACAAATTGTGCACAGCAAAAGTGAATACTTGTTAAGTATTCAAAAATTATCCACTTTTTATGCACAAATTGTGCACAAAGAGCATTTTTTTGCATAAAAAGTGCACACATTTTCTAGCTGGGAGTCCACGGCCATGAACAACGTCCGATACCGGATTTACTCGCAGCAGTTCAAGGGGATTGACAGGGAACTGAAGAAAAAAACATCACCACTGTTCGCGATGTGCGGACTACAATTAAATTATGAAATTTCTTATTTTAATGAAATTTTTTTACCGTGAACCTCCGGGGTTCTGTATGAACCACCAGTGCTTTAAACTATGGAAAAGTGGGGAACCGGAAGAAAGAACATTAAAAAGTTAGGAATCCTAAGTTTATTAAAGAATAATTTTTTTTTTTTCAAAACATTAGTTTTTGTTTTTTGCATTTCTAGCATGCAAAAGATAATTTTTAAGCTAATTTATAAGGAATCTGAGGGGTCCGTTTGTGGAACCATTTTAGACGAATTTTTCATGGGCCCCTTGCTTAGGTCCGGACTTGCATAATTTTTTTTTTTTATTTTAACTCAAAGAAACATTTCAAGAAAAATTCTCTGTGGAATGGGTGCCGATACAAAAGGGCAAAGGGGCCTATGTGCAGGCCCCCCTCGCGATCCATTTTAGAAGTCACCCAAATGAGTTAAAACATTTCTCTTAAGAATAAAATTTCAGAACTTTTTCTGGGGAGGACTCTTAGACACCCACTTTTTGCTTGAAATTCCAGTATTTTATGCAAGAATACTCGTGAGGGCCCCTTTGAAATAGTTATGAACCAACCCCTCATAAAAATAGTCTAGTTACTGCTTGAAAAAAATATAAATAGTTACTTAGAACTTGCAAATATTTTTCTTGGACCCCTTCCTGAATTCAAACATATGGGCAACCACCCTCTGGGGACGGGGCCCCTAGCTGACGATGGGCCCCTAGGCAGTTGCCTACTTTGCCTATTGGATAATCCGGCCCTGCGTGGCCCTATGAATTTTATCGTATAAAAATATTATTGCGGAATTAATCAATTTTTAAATATTGCGGTAAATTCAAATGATATACTGAAGTGAAGCGTACTGCCATTTTTTAAACAAATAATACAGGTAAGATTTTTTAAATTCTACACTTGAGATGAAATAATTCTGAACATATTTTTTATAAATACCTGAAATTTAAGAAAGCAGCCATATGAAAGCGCCAACAGTTGATCAATCGAAAATTTAAATACTGACGTCATAGTTTTCTAATTTTTCATTCAAATAATTTCTCTATGTAACTATAATTTATTTCTGGATGTATTGGAGTGATAAGATTTTATTTTCCAATTTTAGTTCTATTATAATATGTTCAAACCAACAAAATATAGTCTACAGCTAGAAAATTTCAAAAAAATAAATAAATAAATATGCTGAAAATTTAAATTTCTAAAATGTCGTTTTTAAAAATAATTATTTTTTAGATGATTTAATACTGAATAATGGTGTGATACTTTTATTTTCTGATAACTTATTATTCTACTACCTCTAATGAAAATTTTAGGTTGAATAAAATTCTTCACCCCAGTCTTGAAATTCGACATAGGGGCCGTTCAAGTGATTACGTAAGCATGTTTTTGGATCCCCCCCCCTTGTCAGCAAAGATAAGCAAACTGCAACCCCCCCATCATAATTACGTAAGAAACTGCCCGACCCCCTATTTGTTCTTTTTTGTGCTAAACAGCTAAACATTAAAAATAAAATTTATTTTAGGTTGAATTTTGAAATTATTGATGCAAGAAACGAGATATTTTCAAAAATGCATTTTTTGTAACATCTCACGTAAGCATCACTCATACTCCCCCCTTGTCAAGAAAAATAAGCAAATGGCAACCCCCCTCCCCCACTTTAGCTGCTTACGTAATATTTGAACGGCCCCATATTTTGTACATATCCCGCCGGACGAACCAGCCAATATCAAACAGCATTTAACTATATCGTAAGTTTCATTAATTATGTCCCGAGGGTGAGAGATGGTTGGAAAAATCTCTATATACCCTTACTTGGGGGGTGGGGATTCACAAGATTTTCCAAGTTATTGTAAACAAATTCCAATTATTCTAATCAAATTACTATTGTAGCAGATTGTTATATTTATTAGTTATATCCTTTCTCCCTTGAGGGCACTGTGTGTCTGTGCTTTTGATTTACGTAATGAGTAATGTAGATGTAGAAAAGTGAGATAAGATTCTTTTTCTCTTCTCGCCCCGACCCCATGGTGGTCGGGTGTGCGCGGGGCCTGTCCCTTTTATTTCTTTGTGCTAATTGTAAATAACTGTCCGTTGTCCTGATTAAAAGTCCTTGTCTAAACGTATTGCTGTCTTGCGTGTTATAAAAATGGCGCCCAACTCGTGGTCCGTACCTGCCACCCATGATGTCTCGACTGATGTATTTCCCAGTCTTGAGAATTCTTTGTGTTGTGTGTGAAGAGCCCTTACCTCTTCTGTTTTGCTGATCCCTGACCGATGTTCTGCGTGATTGCCGGTCGTGATGGATAAAGTTTTTCGTCGATGGACATGCTGTCCATTAGGCCAAGTGTGCCTGGAGAACAACCTGCTGTTCTCATTTTCGTGACCCCTGTGCGGTCTTGTGTGGTGTAAGGCCACCTACCCCTGTGTGCGGTCTTGTGTGGTGTAAGGTCACCTAGACCCTGGACACCCTGTCCTAAAATGGTATAGGCTATCTGAGCCTTTTCTGGTGACCGATGTGTTTTCCGGTCATGAAAGAGACCTTACCTCTTTTGTTTTGATGGACACCCTGTCCAGTTTATACGGTCGCCCTGACCGTCAGGCCATGTGTGCCTTTGTGAGAACACCCCTGTTCTCATGTTTTGACCACTGTGGACTGTGGTCCTACAGCTGATTGCTGTAGTGTGCAAGTTTGCCGATCGAGCGGACATGCCTGTCCGGCTCGCTTTCGTTTTTACCCAACGTGAAAGGACATTCCCGTCCTCCAATTTGTGTTCAAGCATCTTCCAGTATGTTCTTCTAAGAGTGATTAAGTTGTAATTTGATATTGTTTAAGCTAAGTTTGATTAATTTGGTTATTTTGAGTAATTTGTATGTTTTTGAAAAAGATCTTGAAGATTGTAATTTTGAATTGTTTTGTTTAAGTTGTGGATCGATTAAAAGGTTTTGGTTAACAAGTAACATCTTAAGTTTAATATTGTAAGTTTGATTTCAGTTTTGGGTTGTGAATAATTTTAAGTTTATTGTGATGTTAAGATTTTTGAAAGCTTGAAGTTTGTTTTCTCAATAGTGAAAGTGTATTGATTTTGTTTTGTTGATTTAACGTTTTCGTTTGGCCAAACTTAAACTGGGGGTTAATTTGTTTTTCTTAGTTGTTTTATTCTGGTTTTGTAGCTACTTTTCTTTTGAGTCACTTGAATGTATGTTTCTTACTGTTTTGGATTTTCTCTTACATCTTGAGTGTTGTATTTTCTTTTGATGAGGTGTTTGACATGTTTATTTGTTTTGTCTAGTTTTCTTTTGGGTTTTGTATAACCTTGAAACGTTTGATGTAGGGGGAGAGGATGTGTCGAGTTTTGTTTTAATGTGGTTAGGAAAATTATTTTGTTTGATACTTTTGGATTTGGGGATAGCTTTCTTTTAACTTTTCTGGTTGCTTGTCGGGACGCCGGCACAACCAGAGGGGGAGTCTGTAGCAGATTGTTATATTTATTAGTTAAATCCTTTCTCCCTTGAGGGCACTGTGTGTCTGTGCTTTTGATTTACGTAATGAGTAATGTAGATGTAGAAAAGTGAGATAAGATTCTTTTTCTCTTCTCGCCCCGACCCCATGGTGGTCGGGTGTGCGCGGGGCCTGTCCCTTTTATTTCTTTGTGCTAATTGTAAATAACTGTCCGTTGTCCTTATTAAAAGTCCTTGTCTAAACGTATTGCTGTCTTGCGTGTTATACTATTGAATAATCCTTTGATTTACGTCAAACTGAGAGTTTAAGTGTAACTGGTCCTTTCTAACAATTAATAATTTGGAAAAGCGAAATGGAATCTTACGTAAGAATAGGGGGGAGGCGGAGGGGTTTGAAAAATCTTACGTACCCTTACATGGGGATAGGGGGGTCAAAAATTGCCAAAATCATCCTTACGTATATAAAGAATGGCCCCTAATCATTTATTTAGGGTTAATATGATACCATGATTTCATGATTTACAATTCAATACTTTCAAATCCACGTTTAAAAAAAACAGGCGGACCAAGAAACAAATGAATTCAATATTAATGAATGAATGAAATGAAATATTAATGACTTCAATCTCCTCCCAACTAATTCGATCGCGTAATTGGTTGAGCAGCCCGTCCAATCAAATTCACCCGCCCTCGGAGGGACGTTCCAAATTCGCTCTCCCGCATTCCTGATTAAAACGACCGATGGCCTTGAAAAAAACTTTGGGGGCCCAAAAATGGGTGAAGGAGTTGTTTTTTCGCAAAAATAACCGAATTTCAAAGAAAACTCCACTAAAGAAGATTATGGGGTAGGGTCTACCTCCATACCAAGTTTGGTTGCAATCGGACCAATTTTGGGTTTTGGGAGGAATTCCAAGATGGCGGTGACCTACTTACGCTTCGTTTTTCCACCTTTCATGGGTGCGGGCGGGTTCTTTTTTCTATTTTCTACTTTTTTAAGGTCCTTTTGGAGAGAGAAAAGAAGGAAATTCACCATTCAAGAGTGTAATTCGAAAGAGTAATTACAATTAACGGATGCTAAAAACTTTTAATGGTTGTAGTGTAAGATAATTTATGATTGGATACTCTTTTTACCTCTTTCAGTAGAACTTTTCAGTCGAGTAGGTTGTTACCCAGTGAGCACAGTACGTAGCGAATACGTCCAGATTACGAATTCGCTACATCGCGAATATCTCAACTTTTGGTAGTTTTTTTATAGCGATGTCACCACCTTTTACATCGCCACGACAAAAATGGTACAAAAAGAGTACCAATTTCTGCTTTAGAGTTTACCTAATTGGGACGTATTCGCTACATATGTAGCGAATACGTTTCATTACTGACGAATTTCGTCTCTTATAGGTGCTCTTTACATCCCATTTAGATCCGTCCGATGTCAAAAATTCCAATCCGCTGCATAAAACAGACGTACGGTTTTAGTACGAAATTGGGACGATTTATGTACTATTTACATCCCATTTAAAGCCCTCCGATGACTTATGTCCCAATCCGCTGCATAAAACAGACGTACGGTTTTAGTACCAAATAGGGACGATTTATGTACTCTTTAAATCCCATTTAGAGCCCTCCGATGACTAAAATCTCAATCCACTGCATAAAACAGACTCACATGGACAGTTATGAAATGTATTAAGCGAGTACGGCAGTATAACAGCCGCTTTTAACCAACCCGCTACATAAAATAAACGTATACCTGCATTATATTTAGCAAGTTTTCATGTTTTTTTTTTTTTTTGCCAAACCGAAATATTTGATCAAACTTAGAAAACTTGCTAAATATAAGGCAGGTTACGTTCGTTTTATGTAGTGGGTTGGTTAAAAGCAGCTGTATTACGGCCTTACTTGCTACATAATGCATTTCATAATTGTCCATGTATGTCTGTTTTATGCAGAAGATTGAGACTTTTGTCAATAATTCCAGTTAACAAAATGGTTGCACTTCCTCCACCCATTTTCTTCAGAATCTCCACCTGAAATGCACTGAAATGAATTGGCACACTCGATAATTATAAATAAAATTTATTTTATTAAAAAAGATTTAATGGAAAATAAAAAATAGTTGCATGAGTAGAAATCTAACAAAGACCAAGACTAAATTCAAAAAAGTAATAACAGCATGAGCACTAGGTTTTTGAGACAATAAAACAGTAGAGTTTGAGCTGTAGCGTTTCTTCTTTTTTGTACAGAGCATTTTCTCGTAATAGGAATGTCCTGATTACGATCAGGTTAGGACAACATTTGCTGTCCGGTTTTGGAAATTTTTCGCCTTAACTGGGATGAGCCCAATACTTCCACTTTTGGGCAACAATTGACGTTTCGAAAAAAAGCAATTTTTGGTAATTTCTCGTCTTAAAAGCGATATCCAGATTTCATCCCCTTTATGACAACATTTGACGAACCGTTTTGGTAATTTTTCTTCCTAAAATTGATGAGCCGAATTACGTACAGATTAGGGCAACAATTGCCATCCAGGTCTGGAAATTTTTCGCCTTAACTGGGATGAGCCCAATACGTCCACTTTTGGGCAACAATTGACATTTACTAAAAAGCAATTTTTGGTAATTTCTCGTCTTAAAAGCGATATCCAGATTTCATCCCCTTTATGACAACATTTGATGAACCGTTTTGGTAATTTTTCTTCCTAAAATTGATGAGCCGAATTACGTACAGATTAGGGCAACAATTGCCATCCAGATTTTGAAATTTCTCGTCATAAATCGGATGAGCCCAAATACGTCCATTTTTGGGCAACATTTTACGTACAATTTTTGAAACTTTTCGCTTTAATAGGGATGAGCCTGAATACGTTCATTTTATGCCAACATTTGACATCCCATTTTTGAAATTTCTCGACGTAAACGTAGTCGCTACAAATCCGCAACAAAGTCGACGAAGATAGGACGAAAATGGTACATGTGTGCTCACTGGGTAAGTACACTAGTAGGGCCTTTTATTTTAAAAAGGAATTTTGTAAATTGTGGTTTAAGAAAATTTAAAGAAAAATAACTATGGGTAATGAATGAAAACGCGTCAAAAAATATACCGGCCAGTGAAGCTATAAACGAAAACATTTTCTTTGAAAAACTTTTCTTGAAAAAATTTAATGTATAGCGTGACTAAAATGTCGCGTTTACATCAGAGAACAGTGGCGTATATAAGGGGGGGCGAGGGGGCCCTGCCCCCCCCCATGAAATTCGGACCAGGTGCACCAAAACAAGTTAAAACCCTGTATTTAAGGGTCAAATTTCAAAAAAATTTCTGGGGGAGGACCCCCGAACCCCCCCTTTTGTACTTAGAATTTTATTAACAACTTCATTATAATAAGTTCGTCCCATGGAACTAGAAGACTAAGGAAGAGCCGTATCGGGAAACGAGTGAAGCATTCCCTGTAACCGCGGCGCCATCTTGTTGCGATGACAACATTGCGATTTCCCATGCAAAGCAATGGGTGATTACGTATTTTATCGGTGTATTTAATAGTAATCTTCCTGGATATTTTTTTAAATAATTACATTCGGTGAAAGAACAGTGTTTTGCCTCATGTTCTGCGGAATAAATAGTGAAGAGGATTCTTAGAAAACGTTTTTAGGTAAGTTGAACAATTCATGTTCTAGTTACTTGTCTCATTCTATTTAAATGTGTTTATTCAATAATATTTCTTTATTTTATGTAAGTAATGAAATAATTGAACTAAAAATTTATGTAATACTGTTTGAAATGTTAAATAATTGATGAAATAATAAGTTTAAGGTGTGTTGCTTGGATCTGTTTAATTCATATGTTCTTGGATGTTACGACGACATGTAAACATTCTTATTTTAAAAAATTTGTTATTAATAATATTATTCTTATTTAAATATTATTAAAAAATTTGGAATTCTAAACATTATCATAATATTAGACTGCTTAGGAATTAAGGAAAGGGATTTTTATCAATATTTCGTGGTTCTATGCTTTATTTAAATAGTTTTAATTATGACTTTGAAATGGAGAATTTATTGTATATTTGCATAGGTTCCATCCTGGGGACGGAATTCCGTTTTTTAAAAATTTCTGTGAATGTAATTCTGTCCAGTGTTTTTATTACAAAATGCAAAATCAGTTGACTGATTGACAGCGATTAGTACTAAAATTCAGTACTTACATCGCACATTTTGTCCACAAATAAGCCTGTTTTATACTGTAGATACAGATTTAACTTAAAATTTAAGGACCTAATATTTCATTTTATTTACATGATATTTTATAACTTTTTCTGCAATTTTAAAAAAAATTACTAGACTAGGGGAAAATGATTTAAAAGCTAGTTCAAAGTTCAGTCTTGCAATCTTTGAAGAGTAAAACACCCATATATATTTGTTTTTGATAATTTTATAACGTTTCTTCTTTTGCTTCAGTCTTATATTTATATGTGAAGGCTGATTGTAAATTTCTACGAGAAAATCCACGGGTTACATTTTAACCACTGGTGAAGTTTCTTATTACATACTTAAAAACAAAGTTTATTTAATATTATCAAATTGTCTACAAAACGTTAATGGCATTTTTTAAATTTCAGATCAACAGTGCATCAGAATACGAATTATGCACATAGAATATGAATTTCAAGACTAAGAACTTGACTGTATTTTTAAAATTGTAATTATCTCAACTGCTTAATTTTCTAACTATGTATATAGCCCATGGCAAATTTGTATTTTCTTTTTGCTTGGACCCCTGGAAGATATGATGAAAGATTTTTACTATGAAAATCGTTTAATAAAAGATATATTTGCAAAATTGGAGCTCAATCAAAATCTTTGCATTAAAATTTACTTGACAAAGTTCTTAAAGATAAAAACAGTAAGAAAAATATTTCAAAGAATTTTAACAAGTTACAAAACATATTTTGTTATAAATATTAATTTTTTGAATAACTTATTTTGCCTCGAATTATCCTGGGTTTTGACACCCATTTAAAAAAAAATTATACAAAATCCTTTCTTTTACTGCTTTTACTAAATGCCCAGTGAGCACACATGTACCATTTTCGTCCTATCTTCGTCGACTTTGTCGCGGATTTGTAGCGACTACGTTTACGTCGAGAAATTTCAAAAATGGGATGTCAAATGTTGGCATAAAATGAACGTATTCAGGCTCATCCCTATTAAAGCGAAAAGTTTCAAAAATTGTACGTAAAATGTTGCCCAAAAATGGACGTATTTGGGCTCATCCGATTTATGACGAGAAATTTCCAAATCTGGATGGCAATTGTTGCCCTAATCTGTACGTAATTCGGCTCATCAATTTTAGGAAGAAAAATTACCAAAACGGTTCATCAAATGTTGTCATAAAGGGGATGAAATCTGGATATCGCTTTTAAGAGGAGAAATTACCAAAAATTGCTTTTTAGTAAATGTCAATTGTTGGCCAAAAGTGGACGTATTGGGCTCATCCCAGTTAAGGCGAAAAATTTCTAAAACCGGACAGCAAATGTTGTCCTAACCTGATCGTAATCAGGACATTCCTATTACGAGAAAATGCTCTGTACAAAAAAGAAGAAACGCTACAGCTCAAACTCTACTGTTTTATTGTCTCAAAAACCTAGTGCTCATGCTGTTATTACTTTTTTGAATTTAGTCTTGGTCTTTGTTAGATTTCTACTCATGCAACTATTTTTTATTTTCCATTAAATCTTTTTTAATAAAATAAATTTTATTTATAATTATCGAGTGTGCCAATTCATTTCAGTGCATTTCAGGTGGAGATTCTGAAGAAAATGGGTGGAGGAAGTGCAACCATTTTGTTAACTGGAATTATTGACAAAAGTCTCAATCTTCTGCATAAAACAGACATACATGGACAATTATGAAATGCATTATGTAGCAAGTAAGGCCGTAATACAGCTGCTTTTAACCAACCCACTACATAAAACGAACGTAACCTGCCTAATATTTAGCAAGTTTTCTAAGTTTGATCAAATATTTCGGTTTGGCAAAAAAAAAATTAACATGAAAACTTGCTAAATATAATGCAGGTATACGTTTATTTTATGTAGCGGGTTGGTTAAAAGCGGCTGTTATACTGCCGTACTCGCTTAATACATTTCATAACTGTCCATGTGTGTCTGTTTTATGCAGTGAATTGAGATTTTAGTCATCGGAGGGCTCTAAATGGGATTTAAAGAGTACATAAATCGTCCCTATTTGGTACTAAAACCGTACGTCTGTTTTATGCAGCGGATTGGGACATAAGTCATCGGAGGGCTCTAAATGGGATGTAAATAGTACATAAATCGTCCCTATTTCGTACTAAAACCGTACGTCTGTTTTATGCAGTGGATTGGAATTTTTGACATCGGAGGGCTCTAAATGGGATGTAAAGAGTACATAAAGCGTCGCTATTTCGTACTAAAACCGTACGTCTGTTTTATGCAGCGGATTGGTACTAAAGTCATCAGAGCGCTCTAAATGGGATGTAAATAGTACATAAATCGTCCCTATTTCGTACTAAAACCGTACATCTGTTTTATGCAGCGGATTGGAATTTTTGACATCGGACGGATCTAAATGGGATGTAAAGAGCACCTATAAGAGACGAAATTCGTCCGTAATGAAACGTATTCGCTACATATGTAGCGAATACGTCCCAATTAGGTAAACTCTAAAGCAGAAATTGGTACTCTTTTTGTACCATTTTTGTCGTGGCGATGTAAAAGGTGGTGACATCGCTACAAAAAAACTACCAAAAGTAGAGATATTCGCGATGTAGCGATTTCGTAATCTGGACGTATTCGCTACGTACTGTGCTCACTGGGTGAGTAGCATGTTTTTTGCTTTAAAAAAATATCAAACTTTACTGTTTCAAACTTTCTTTCGTTTTTTCGTTTTCTTTTGATAAAAAGTTTTTAAAATAATTTACTTATTTGTTTATTATTATATTTTTATTTTCAATATAAATCTCTAAAAAGTATTTTTATCTTGTTTCATTTCTAAGTTCATTGAAATATGTTTAGTGTTTAAAAGTTTTAATTGTGTCAAGAAGTTAAATTTTCAAAGGTAAGTAAAAAATGGTAAGTATTTTATGGGAAAGGGTAACTAATAGGGCAATTATATGCCCTTAATTTTTTTTTTTGAAGTGGGAACTAACTGCCTTAATTTGTAAAGCGGAAAGACCGCGTTCTTCACTTACGTCGCTCAAAACGAAAAGCGCGTTAGAAACGGCAAACATCGTGAATCTGAGCGGCCGCCATCTTGTTGCGATTATTTCTAGTCTCATAATCGGCTTCAGTTCAACCGGTAGCTCGGACCGTTTATGGCACTTCCTTATTGTACTAGTTCCATGGTTCGTCCAAATCCTATCAAAAAATATACGTCCAAAATTCGGACTAACAAGGAGAGCATCCCAACGTGTCATCACCGATTTGGTTCATTTTTGGTGTGGAAGTAGTGCATGACTAGGACATCAATTTGTGAAAATATTAAGAAGCAACTTTCAGAAATTTTGGAGAAAATCGCGATTAAAAATCTTAACATGTACTTATATATCTGATAAGATTCTCGTCTTACAAGCGGATCGTGGTGTAGCGGTAAGAGCTGTGATTCCCAACCCAACGGTCCCGGGATCGAGTCTCGCTGCATACCATATTTTTTATTTTTGTTTTCCACGCAATTAAGAGCACAGATATGAAATAAAGTAGTACATACTTAATTATCAATTTTGAAACATCTTTTCATTCCTTGTTTCCCAAAAAAATATTTATTAAATCCAATTTTTATGATCCTATTGTAAATATTATATGTTTACCTACAAAAATGTTTATTTTAACTATCAAATCAGACACAAAACAAATCCTTTTAGCATAACAAAATTGCGTACTTTCTTTCGGATAGTTAGGGATAAATTAAGGTAAAACTTCATACATAAAAATATAAATTATTATTATTATTTTTATTTATTTTTTTTGAAAAATCTTTTCATTCCTTGTTTCCCAAAAATATAAATTATTAAATCCAATTTTTTATGATCCTATTGTAAATATTATATATTTACCAAAAATGTTTTTACGCACAAGAAAAAATATTTTAAAATTTATAATTAAATATTATTATATGTTTATTTCATATCTGCTCTTAATTGTGTGGAAAATTAAAATAAAAAGTATGGTATGCAGCGAGACTCGATCCCAGGACCTTTGGGTTGGGAATCACAGCTCTTACCGCTACACCACGATACGCTTGCAAGACGAGAATCTTATCAGATATATAAGTACATGTTAAGATTTTTAATCGCGATTTTCTCCAAAATTTCTGAAAGTTGCTTCTTAATATTTTCACAAATTGATGTCCTAGTCATGCACTACTTACACACCAAAAATGAACCAAATCGGTGATGACACGTTGGGATCCTCTCCTTGTAAGTGTACCAAAAACTAGATATAACCCTGTTTTTAGAGGTTAAGTTCCAAAACTTTTCTGGGAAGGACCCCCAGATCCCCTTTTGTACATGGAACTCTATTTTAATAACTTTTTAAATATTTAATTCATAAAAATGTTCATCCAAAATTCGGGCTTAGTGTACCAAAAAGTAGATATAACCCTGTTTTTAGAGGTTAAGTTCCAAAACTTTTCTGGGAAGGACCCCCAGATCCCCTTTTGTACATGGAACTCTATTTTAATAACTTTTTAAATATTTAGTTCATAAAAATGTTCATCCAAAATTCGGGCTTAGTGTACCAAAAACAAGATATAACCCTGTTTTTAGAGGTTAAGTTCCAAAACTTTTCTGGGAAGGACCCCCAGATCCCCTTTTGTACATGGAACTCTATTTTAATAACTTTTTAAATATTTAGTTCATAAAAATGTTCATCCAAAATTCGGACTAAGTATACCAAAAACAAGATATAACCTTGTTTTTAGAGGTTAAGTTCCAAAACTTTTCTGGGAAGGACCCCCAGATCCCCTTTTGTACATGGAACTCTATTTTAATAACTTTTTAAATATTTAGTTCATAAAAATGTTCATCCAAAATTCGGACTAAGTATACCAAAAACAAGATATAACCTTGTTTTTAGAGGTTAAGTTCCAAAACTTTTCTGGGGAAGGACCCCAGATCCCCTTTTGTACATGGAACTCTATTTTAATAACTTTTTAAATATTTAGTTCATAAAAATATTCATCCAAATTTCGGGCTTAGTGTACCAAAAACTAGATATAACCCTGTTTTTAGAGATTAAGTTCCAAAACTTTTCTGGGGAAGGACCCCCAGATCCCCTTTTGTACATGGAACTCTATTTTAATAAATTTTTAAATATTTAGTTCATAAAAATGTTCATCCAAAATTCGGACTAAGTATACCAAAAACAAGATATAACCTTGTTTTTAGAGATTAAGTTCCAAAACTTTTCTGGGGAAGGACCCCAGATCCCCTTTTGTACATGGAACTCTATTTTAATAACTTTTTAAATATTTAGTTCATAAAAATGTTCATCCAAAATTCGGACTAAGTATACCAAAAACAAGATATAACCTTGTTTTTAGAGATTAAGTTCCAAAACTTTTCTGGGAAGGACCCCCAGATCCCCTTTTGTACATGGAACTCTATTTTAATAACTTTTTAAATATTTAGTTCATAAAAATGTTCATCCAAAATTCGGACTAAGTATACCAAAAACAAGATATAACCTTGTTTTTAGAGATTAAGTTCCAAAACTTTTCTGGGGAAGGACCCCAGATCCCCTTTTGTACATGGAACTCTATTTTAATAACTTTTTAAATATTTAGTTCATAAAAATGTTCATCCAAAATTCGGACTAAGTATACCAAAAACAAGATATAACCTTGTTTTTAGAGATTAAGTTCCAAAACTTTTCTGGGGAAGGACCCCAGATCCCCTTTTGTACATGGAACTCTATTTTAATAACTTTTTAAATATTTAGTTCATAAAAATGTTCATCCAAAATTCGGACTAAGTATACCAAAAACAAGATATAACCTTGTTTTTAGAGATTAAGTTCCAAAACTTTTCTGGGGAAGGACCCCCAGATCCCCTTTTGTACATGGAACTCTATTTTAATAACTTTTTAAATATTTAGTTCATAAAAATGTTCATCCAAAATTCGGACTAAGTATACCAAAAACAAGATATAACCTTGTTTTTAGAGATTAAGTTCCAAAACTTTTCTGGGAAGGACCCCCAGATCCCCTTTTGTACATGGAACTCTATTTTAATAACTTTTTAAATATTTAGTTCATAAAAATGTTCATCCAAAATTCGGACTAAGTATACCAAAAACAAGATATAACCTTGTTTTTAGAGATTAAGTTCCAAAACTTTTCTGGGGAAGGACCCCAGATCCCCTTTTGTACATGGAACTCTATTTTAATAACTTTTTAAATATTTAGTTCATAAAAATATTCATCCAAATTTCGGGCTTAGTGTACCAAAAACTAGATATAACCCTGTTTTTAGAGATTAAGTTCCAAAACTTTTCTGGGGAAGGACCCCCAGATCCCCTTTTGTACATGGAACTCTATTTTAATAAATTTTAAATATTTAGTTCATAAAAATGTTCATCCAAAATTCGGGCTTAGTGTACCAAAAACAAGATATAACCCTGTTTTTAGAGGTTAAGTTCCAAAACTTTTCTGGGAAGGACCCCCAGATCCCCTTTTGTACATAGAACTATTTTAATAACTTTTTAAATATTTAGTTCATAAAAATGTTCATCCAAAATTCGGGCTTAGTGTACCAAAAACAAGATATAACCCTGTTTTTAGAGGTTCAGTTCCAAAACTTTTCTGGGAAGGACCCCCAGATCCCCTTTTGTACATGGAACTCTATTTTAATAACTTTTTAAATATTTAGTTCATAAAAATGTTCATCCAAAATTCGGACTAAGTGTACCAAAAACAAGATATAACCTTGTTTTTAGAGGTTAAGTTCCAAATCTTTTCTGGGGAAGGACCCTAGATCCCCTTTTGTACACGGAACTCTATTTTAATAACTTTTTAAATATTTAGTTCATAAAAATGTTCATCCAAAATTCGGGCTTAGTGTACCAAAAACTAGATATAACCCTGTTTTTAGAGATTAAGTTCCAAAACTTTTCTGGGGAAGGACCCCCAGATCCCCTTTTGTACATGGAACTCTATTTTAATAAATTTTAAATATTTAGTTCATAAAAATGTTCATCCAAAATTCGGGCTTAGTGTACCAAAAACAAGATATAACCCTGTTTTTAGAGGTTAAGTTCCAAAACTTTTCTGGGAAGGACCCCCAGATCCCCTTTTGTACATGGAACTCTATTTTAATAACTTTTTAAATATTTAGTTCATAAAAATGTTCATCCAAAATTCTAGTACAGTCAAATTAGGGTTTGAGGTAAACATTTAGAAAAACAAGCAGAGACCCCCTGGGATGTATTAAGGGGGGTCTGAGGATGCCTCACCTGAAAATCCCAAAACTGTCACTGCGTCCTGAACCAGCACATTGTCCAGTGTCCACACATAGAATAAGAGCACTCAAGTCCACTTCTTCTACAGTCACAAAATCTTTCACAAGAATTTTTACAGTTGCATATAACTAGTTTTAACAGTCCATCTGGAACAACATTTCTTGACGGCGGAATTGGAAAAAAATTACCATCAGATAGATTCCACCCCCATTCCGTTGGCAATAGACCATTGAACCTCCACTGCTGGACCTGAAGATACACGCGTAAAGAATGCTCACGTGCAGCATCTGAAGTAGGTGGAAGCACAGCCAAATTGAAAGTACTGCTCACTTTTTGTTTTCCAACAGTGGATAAGTATAGATGATGTCTTGCTTTGTTTAGATTTAACGTCCCTTTCGGCACCGTACATGGCCAAAAAGAACTTTTCTCCGTCTTCCGAAATCGAGTCCGATGAAAATGAAGCATTATTGAAAACATCCATCTGGCCACGAAGAGGCTGGTCTGAAGAGAGCAAATAAAAGCTTTCTTCCCTTTTCTAAATGGTGCAGATGTAGAACCGCATCCAGTAAAGGCGTGCAGTACCAACATGTACTTTCCTAGACTCTTCTGAAGTTCTTGAATGCTATATACTCGATCATATTTGCCTTTTTTACCAAGCATTAGTTAACATTCTTTTATTGCATGGACGCAATCCCTAATGCAAAAAGATCTGAATATTCTCCAAAAATTACAGATGGGCAGGAATCTGCTATTTTAATAGCTTGAGAAACAATCAAAGTGTCAGCTCAGCATCACCGACTGCTTGATTAACATCACATCCGGAAGATTTCAGATAAACTTTTAAGAGCCTAATAAATGAGAATTTGTTCTTCTCATTAGAAAGAAAATCATGTTGAGATGAAAAAACATCATTGCATTCTCCAACATTAACATCAATTGATTTTTTTAATCACCCTCTTCGTAGGTGCTCCACGTCTTTTATACCAGGACCTCCATCATAGCCGTCAAATACCACATATCACTTTCAATAATGTTGTAAAACATAGGAAACGAATTGCTCACATATACCGTATAGGTTGCTGGACGTTGCCTTACAACTTTGTGTAGTAGGTGTCCCCCATCAATGACATACGTACGATTATTGGGGATTGGATACCCCACCAAGCAGTTCGAGGAAATTTTGTAGAACATTTTAAACATGTTCTAAACCCCTCTATGGTCTCAGTAAAGTTCAACGAAACATGAAGGTCAAACGCGATTTTTAAATAGGGTCGTATTACAGGAAATTAGGAAAAACATGATGAAAAAGGATTTCTAAATTTTTATACAGGGCTTTTTCAAACCTCTTTTTATCGAATTCTGAACAACATTTTCATATCTATCTTAATCTATAAGAACCTTTCTACAAAAAAAAGGGAAAATCAAAATTATGGATCAATTTATTAAAATTCGATTATTTTAAAATTTAAATTTTTTCAATTATTTAAACCTAAATATGTTTATAATATATAAAAAAGTCCACATATAAACACGTGCTTCAAAAAAATCAACCTTCTATCTATATTAGTTCGTCTGTAGTTGTCGTTTTGGAAAATCCAATATGGCTGACTTCTTTTTCAAAATGGCGGAAAACCAGTGCAGGGATTTTTTAAAATTTTTACATTAGGCATCCTTAGACCTTCCTAAACAAATCCCAAAGCATCATACCCAGTTTTTTTAAATACCTTCTTCAATAATAAGAATAAAAATACTACAACAGAAAAAGACCAGAAAATTACTGTTTTTCCTAGTTTTTAAAATTAAATCTTCAATAATATTAACTCAATGCATAATATTTCAAAAAGGTACACTTAGACACGCATTTTAAAAAAAAATTGAGCATTTTATTCCAATAAGTTCGCTTGTTATAGCAGTTTTTAAGAAATATCGAAAATTCAGTATGGCTGCCGTTTTTTTCAAAATGGCGGAAAACTAATGGAAGGATTTCTTAGAAATTTGGTATGGTATAGCCTAAGACCCTCCTTAACAAGTTCCAGTTGTTTCGGTCTTGATATTTATAATAGTTACGACACAGTATTAAACGAAAAAACTGCAACCGAAAAAATTACAAAAAAATTGCTATTTTAGCTTAATTTTAAAAAAATCTATGGTTTAGAACCAATAATTGATGCATGAAACTTAAAGAACGCACTGAATTACGCATTTTAAAACAAGAACGAACATTTTAAACCAATTAGTTCGCCTGTTATAGCTGTTTTTATGAACTATGGAAAAATCCAATATGGCCGACTTATTTTTCAAAATGGCGGAAAACCCGTCACCGGATTTTTTGGGATTTTCAGGTGAGGCATCCTTAGACCCCCCTTAATACATCCCAGGGGGTCTCTGCTTGTTTTTCTAAATGTTTACCTCCGGCCCTTTTTTCGCCTAATTTGACTGTACTATTCGGGCTTAGTGTACCAAAAACAAGATATAACCCTGTTTTTAGAGGTTAAGTTCCAAAACTTTTCTGGGAAGGACCCCCAGATCCCCTTTTGTACATGGAACTCTATTTTAATAACTTTTTAAATATTTAGTTCATAAAAATGTTCATCCAAAATTCGGGCTTAGTGTACCAAAAACAAGATATAACCCTGTTTTTAGAGGTTAAGTTCCAAAACTTTTCTGGGAAGGACCCCCAGATCCCCTTTTGTACATGGAACTCTATTTTAATAACTTTTTAAATATTTAGTTCATAAAAATGTTCATCCAAAATTCGGGCTTAGTGTACCAAAAACAAGATATAACCCTGTTTTTAGAGGTTAAGTTCCAAAACTTTTCTGGGAAGGACCCCCAGATCCCCTTTTGTACATGGAACTCTATTTTAATAACTTTTTAAATATTTAGTTCATAAAAATGTTCATCCAAAATTCGGACTAAGTGTACCAAAAACAAGATATAACCTTGTTTTTAGAGGTTAAGTTCCAAATCTTTTCTGGGGAAGGACCCCAGATCCCCTTTTGTACACGGAACTCTATTTTAATAACTTTTTAAATATTTAGTTCATAAAAATGTTCATCCAAAATTCGGGCTTAGTGTACCAAAAACTAGATATAACCCTGTTTTTAGAGATTAAGTTCCAAAACTTTTCTGGGGAAGGACCCCCAGATCCCCTTTTGTACATGGAACTCTATTTTAATAACTTTTTAAATATTTAGTTCATAAAAATATTCATCCAAATTTCGGGCTTAGTGTACCAAAAACTAGATATAACCCTGTTTTTAGAGATTAAGTTCCAAAACTTTTCTGGGGAAGGACCCCCAGGTCCCCTTTTGTACATGGAACTCTATTTTAATAAATTTTAAATATTTAGTTCATAAAAATGTTCATCCAAAATTCGGGTTTAGTGTACCAAAAACAAGATATAACCCTGTTTTTATAGGTTAAGTTCCAAAACTTTTCTGGGAAGGACCCCCAGATCCCCTTTTGTACATGGAACTCTATTTTAATAACTTTTTAAATATTTAGTTCATAAAAATGTTCATCCAAAATTCGGGCTTAGTGTACCAAAAACAAGATATAACCCTGTTTTTAGAGGTTAAGTTCCAAAACTTTTCTGGGAAGGACCCCCAGATCCCCTTTTGTACATGGAACTCTATTTTAATAACTTTTTAAATATTTAGTTCATAAAAATGTTCATCCAAAATTCGGACTAAGTGTACCAAAAACAAGATATAACCCTGTTTTTAGAGGTTAAGTTCCAAAACTTTTCTGGGGAAGGACCCCAGATCCCCTTTTGTACACGGAACTCTATTTTAATAACTTTTTAAATATTTAGTTCATAAAAATGTTCATCCAAAATTCGGGCTTAGTGTACCAAAAACTAGATATAACCCTGTTTTTAGAGATTAAGTTCCAAAACTTTTCTGGGGAAGGACCCCCAGATCCCCTTTTGTACATGGAACTCTATTTTAATAACTTTTTAAATATTTAGTTCATAAAAATGTTCATCCAAAATTCGGGCTTAGTGTACCAAAAACAAGATATAACCCTGTTTTTAGAGGTTAAGTTCCAAAACTTTTCTGGGAAGGACCCCCAGATCCCCTTTTGTACATGGAACTCTATTTTAATAACTTTTTAAATATTTAGTTCATAAAAATGTTCATCCAAAATTCGGGCTTAGTGTACCAAAAACAAGATATAACCCTGTGTTTAGAGGTTAAGTTCCAAAACTTTTCTGGGAAGGACCCCCAGATCCCCTTTTGTACATGGAACTCTATTTTAATAACTTTTTAAATATTTAGTTCATAAAAATGATCATCCAAAATTCGGACTAAGTATACCAAAAACAAGATATAACCTTGTTTTTAGAGGTTAAGTTCCAAAACTTTTCTGGGAAGGACCCCCAGATCCCCTTTTGTACATGGAACTCTATTTTAATAACTTTTTAAATATTTAGTTCATAAAAATATTCATCCAAATTTCGGGCTTAGTGTACCAAAAACTAGATATAACCCTGTTTTTAGAGATTAAGTTCCAAAACTTTTCTGGGGAAGGACCCCCAGATCCCCTTTTGTACATGGAACTCTATTTTAATAAATTTTAAATATTTAGTTCATAAAAATGTTCATCCAAAATTCGGGCTTAGTGTACCAAAAACAAGATATAACCCTGTTTTTAGAGGTTAAGTTCCAAAACTTTTCTGGGAAGGACCCCCAGATCCCCTTTTGTACATAGAACTCTATTTTAATAACTTTTTAAATATTTAGTTCATAAAAATGTTCATCCAAAATTCGGGCTTAGTGTACCAAAAACAAGATATAACCCTGTTTTTAGAGGTTAAGTTCCAAAACTTTTCTGGGAAGGACCCCCAGATCCCCTTTTGTACACGGAACTCTATTTTAATAACTTTTTAAATATTTAGTTCATAAAAATGTTCATCCAAAATTCGGGCTTAGTGTACCAAAAACTAGATATAACCCTGTTTTTAGAGATTAAGTTCCAAAACTTTTCTGGGGAAGGACCCCCAGATCCCCTTTTGTACATGGAACTCTATTTTAATAACTTTTTAAATATTTAGTTCATAAAAATGTTCATCCAAAATTCGGACTAAGTATACCAAAAACAAGATATAACCTTGTTTTTAGAGGTTAAGTTCCAAAACTTTTCTGGGGAAGGACCCCAGATCCCCTTTTGTACATGGAACTCTATTTTAATAACTTTTTAAATATTTAGTTCATAAAAATATTCATCCAAATTTCGGGCTTAGTGTACCAAAAACTAGATATAACCCTGTTTTTAGAGATTAAGTTCCAAAACTTTTCTGGGGAAGGACCCCCAGGTCCCCTTTTGTACATGGAACTCTATTTTAATAAATTTTAAATATTTAGTTCATAAAAATGTTCATCCAAAATTCGGGCTTAGTGTACCAAAAACAAGATATAACCCTGTTTTTAGAGGTTAAGTTCCAAAACTTTTCTGGGAAGGACCCCCAGATCCCCTTTTGTACATTTAACTCTATTTTAATAACTTTTTAAATATTTAGTTCATAAAAATGTTCATCCAAAATTCGGGCTTAGTGTACCAAAAACAAGATATAACCCTGTTTTTAGAGGTTAAGTTCCAAAACATTTCTGGGAAGGACCCCCAGATCCCCTTTTGTACACGGAACTCTATTTTAATAACTTTTTAAATATTTAGTTCATAAAAATGTTCATCCAAAATTCGGGCTTAGTGTACCAAAAACTAGATATAACCCTGTTTTTAGAGATTAAGTTCCAAAACTTTTCTGGGGAAGGACCCCCAGATCCCCTTTTGTACATGGAACTCTATTTTAATAACTTTTTAAATATTTAGTTCATAAAAATATTCATCCAAATTTCGGGCTTAGTGTACCAAAAACTAGATATAACCCTGTTTTTAGAGATTAAGTTCCAAAACTTTTCTGGGGAAGGACCCCCAGGTCCCCTTTTGTACATGGAACTCTATTTTAATAAATTTTAAATATTTAGTTCATAAAAATGTTCATCCAAAATTCGGGCTTAGTGTACCAAAAACAAGATATAACCCTGTTTTTAGAGGTTAAGTTCCAAAACTTTTCTGGGAAGGACCCCCAGATCCCCTTTTGTACATGGAACTCTATTTTAATAACTTTTTAAATATTTAGTTCATAAAAATGTTCATCCAAAATTCGGGCTTAGTGTACCAAAAACAAGATATAACCCTGTTTTTAGAGGTTAAGTTCCAAAACTTTTCTGGGAAGGACCCCCAGATCCCCTTTTGTACATGGAACTCTATTTTAATAACTTTTTAAATATTTAGTTCATAAAAATGTTCATCCAAAATTCGGACTAAGTGTACCAAAAACAAGATATAACCCTGTTTTTAGAGGTTAAGTTCCAAAACTTTTCTGGGGAAGGACCCCAGATCCCCTTTTGTACACGGAACTCTATTTTAATAACTTTTTAAATATTTAGTTCATAAAAATGTTCATCCAAAATTCGGGCTTAGTGTACCAAAAACTAGATATAACCCTGTTTTTAGAGATTAAGTTCCAAAACTTTTCTGGGGAAGGACCCCCAGATCCCCTTTTGTACATGGAACTCTATTTTAATAACTTTTTAAATATTTAGTTCATAAAAATGTTCATCCAAAATTCGGGCTTAGTGTACCAAAAACAAGATATAACCCTGTTTTTAGAGGTTAAGTTCCAAAACTTTTCTGGGAAGGACCCCCAGATCCCCTTTTGTACATGGAACTCTATTTTAATAACTTTTTAAATATTTAGTTCATAAAAATGTTCATCCAAAATTCGGGCTTAGTGTACCAAAAACAAGATATAACCCTGTGTTTAGAGGTTAAGTTCCAAAACTTTTCTGGGAAGGACCCCCAGATCCCCTTTTGTACATGGAACTCTATTTTAATAACTTTTTAAATATTTAGTTCATAAAAATGTTCATCCAAAATTCGGGCTTAGTGTACCAAAAACAAGATATAACCCTGTTTTTAGAGATTAAGTTCCAAAACCTTTCTGGGGAAGGACCCCCAGATCCCCTTTTGTACATGGAACTCTATTTTAATAACTTTTTAAATATTTAGTTCATAAAAATGTTCATCCAAAATTCGGGCTTAGTGTACCAAAAACAAGATATAACCCTGTTTTTAGAGGTTAAGTTCCAAAACTTTTCTGGGAAGGACCCCCAGATCCCCTTTTGTACATGGAACTCTATTTTAATAACTTTTTAAATATTTAGTTCATAAAAATGTTCATCCAAAATTCGGGCTTAGTGTACCAAAAACAAGATATAACCCTGTTTTTAGAGGTTAAGTTCCAAAACTTTTCTGGGAAGGACCGCCAGATCCCCTTTTGTACATGGAACTCTATTTTAATAACTTTTTAAATATTTAGTTCATAAAAATGTTCATCCAAAATTCGGACTAAGTGTACCAAAAACAAGATATAACCCAGTGAGCACAGTACGTAGCGAATACGTCCAGATTACGAAATCGCTACATCGCGAATATCTCTACTTTTGGTAGTTTTTTTGTAGCGATGTCACCACCTTTTACATCGCCACGACAAAAATGGTACAAAAAGAGTACCAATTTCTGCTTTAGAGTTTACCTAATTGGGACGTATTCGCTACATATGTAGCGAATACGTTTCATTACGGACGAATTTCGTCTCTTATAGGTGCTCTTTACATCCCATTTAGATCCGTCCGATGTCAAAAATTCCAATCCGCTGCATAAAACAGACGTACGGTTTTAGTACGAAATAGGGACGCTTTATGTACTCTTTACATCCCATTTAGAGCCCTCCGATGTCAAAAATTCCAATCCGCAGCATAAAACAGATGTACGGTTTTAGTACGAAATAGGGACGATTTATGTACTATTTACATCCCATTTAGAGCGCTCTGACGACTTTAGTACCAATCCGCTGCATAAAACAGACGTACGGTTTTAGTACGAAATAGGGACGATTTATGTACTATTTACATCCCATTTAGAGCCCTCCGATGACTTATGTCCCAATCCGCTGCATAAAACAGACGTACGGTTTTAGTACCAAATAGGGACGATTTATGTACTCTTTAAATCCCATTTAGAGCCCTCCGATGACTAAAATCTCAATCCACTGCATAAAACAGACTCACATGGACAGTTATGAAATGTATTAAGCGAGTACGGCAGTATAACAGCCGCTTTTAACCAACCCGCTACATAAAATAAACGTATACCTGCATTATATTTAGCAAGTTTTCATGTTTTTTTTTTTTTGCCAAACCGAAATATTTGATCAAACTTAGAAAACTTGCTAAATATAAGGCAGGTTACGTTCGTTTTATGTAGTGGGTTGGTTAAAAGCAGCTGTATTACGGCCTTACTTGCTACATAATGCATTTCATAATTGTCCATGTATGTCTGTTTTATGCAGAAGATTGAGACTTTTGTCAATAATTCCAGTTAACAAAATGGTTGCACTTCCTCCACCCATTTTCTTCAGAATCTCCACCTGAAATGCACTGAAATGAATTGGCACACTCGATAATTATAAATAAAATTTATTTTATTAAAAAAGATTTAATGGAAAATAAAAAATAGTTGCATGAGTAGAAATCTAACAAAGACCAAGACTAAATTCAAAAAAGTAATAACAGCATGAGCACTAGGTTTTTGAGACAATAAAACAGTAGAGTTTGAGCTGTAGCGTTTCTTCTTTTTTGTACAGAGCATTTTCTCGTAATAGGAACGTCCTGATTACGATCAGGTTAGGACAACATTTGCTGTCCGGTTTTGGAAATTTTTCGCCTTAACTGGGATGAGCCCAATACGTCCACTTTTGGGCAACAATTGACATTTCGAAAAAAAGCAATTTTTGGTAATTTCTCGTCTTAAAAGCGATATCCAGATTTCATCCCCTTCACGCAAAAAACAGTTCTGTCCTCATAACGAGAAATCGGTTACTCCCAACCCGACTGTTCAGTTGCTATAGGACTGAAGGAACTCTCCGTTTGCTGTGACCAAACCGGTTCGAATGAGAGTGGTCGGGTAGCGATAACAGAACATAGCGGTTGTGACTAACAACCTACATACCTCACGTTTGTTTATAGGAACCCGACTGTGCGGTTGAAGCAAACGATATCAATACGATTGGCGCAAACGGAAATAATACGTTTGATATAAACCGAATACAGGTGTATACGAATTTTCTTTATGCAGGATTTATTTTAATTTATCCGTGCTTCATTTTTCTAGAAAACATATTTTATATTTTTTTAACCATGCTACAACTAAACTTCTCAAAAATATCCAAGAATTGGTTCCTTCCTCAGTTTCTTTCATGTTTATACGTGTTTTAGTTAACTGTATTTTAACACTGTAAAAACAAATGTAACTTCGTATTTTCCAAGATAGTAATCCAGTTTAAAGTCTTTTAAAGGAAATCTACAAACGAAAACATCAATCAATCGTTCTATAGAAAGGTAACTAAGGTATATAATAATTTAATTTATATTGACCACAAAGGAGCACACAGGTGCCCGCCCTTCCATGTGGCACACAAATCTATAGACACATTATTAAGTTAATTAGTGCACAAAAGTTAGAGGAAAAATAGCAAAATTATTTCTACTGTCAGTTTTATAAGAATATATATATTTATTCAAAATAAACAAAGTATGATTTAAAGTTTTACGAGGATATCCTCAAATTTCAACCAATGTACAAGAAAATTGATAATATATAGGTTAAGAAATAAATTAACTAAAAATCTTTCCGATCCCCCAAAAATAGAGTTGTGATAATACAAATATTGATGATCAACTACAGGCTTGAAGCCCAGCAAGGTTGGTCCTGTCCATTTAACCCAAACTACCGGATTCCCAGTATCTGTAACTTTATTTTTTCTATCTCGCTTACCCCACATGAGTTAACAATAGTTTCAGGTAACACATTCCTTCCATCCACTGCCCTGTTAAAAAAAATGCTTCCTACAATCCTGATTAAACTTTGTCTTATTCAATTAGAATCTATGCCCCCCTTGTTCTATTACCCGCATTGAAATCTAGCCTGCGTCCCCTAGCATAATAATTTAAAAAAGTTGAATCAAATCCCCTCTAATCCTTCTTCTCTCTAGAGTGAACATATTTAGCTTCTTTAATTGTTCCTCAAACTTAAATTGGAAACCCCTAGACCATTTTAGTAGCCCTGTGCAGAACTCTTTCAATTGAATCAATATCTTTTTTCAAATACGGAGACCAGAATTGAACACAGTTTGAAAACCTTTGCATGTAAATAGAAATATGCCAAGCTTTACCTATATTATTTACCTATATCTAAAATTACCAATTTCTTCAGACCTTACTATTTTATTCAATTTATACACACAATCATAATTTTCTAAAATATATACACACACTAAAAATTTCTTCACTAACACTTTTATCAGATGTCAAAAAACTTCCCTATTTATATTGAGGGCAAAGTGATTAATCGGGCATTATTAATAATGCCCAAAAAGGAGGCAGGCTTGCCCAGGCATTATCAATAATACTTGATTTATCACATTGCCCATAACATATATATATATGTAAGAAAGATGTTGGTCAGCAGTGAATAAAATTCTGGAGGCAAACATTTATTTATGAACAGATAATTTATTAATAATTGACTCAATGGTTTTGAGAGTTCTCTTATTGTCCCACTTGGTTTTTATGCCATACACGGCTGATTGCAGGATTAACCATAGAGGTTTGGCATGTTTGGGATATTGAGCGTGTATGGCATGATATGTTTTAAATGTCACATCCAGTGCTTTGACTGGACAATCCAGAATATAGTAGAAGTTGTCAAAGATGACATATGCTTCAGTGACTTGGTCTATGGTACTGCCCACAACTACAGCAACAGGCTGCGCAGTTTCATTTCGGGCTGCTGCTCTCTCTCGGAACCTTTTCATGCAGCTCTCCAGGTCATGCAGACTCTGTTAAAAAGAAATTCAGGTTTAAGCAGGATGCGCTAATAAATAATACTAATTTTAGTGTTCGGCAACTACTGAACCAAGAGTAGTTAACTACTAACTAGACTAAAATAAACTTGTTGCAACTAGTAGTTAACTACTTTCTTTTGTGACTAGTCTTCAAAAGTAGTTAACTACTTAGGATCTTATTCAATTGATAACCCTTTTTCGAAGTCAAGTTTGAAGTATTCATTTCTAATAATCCAACTCAGCAATCTTATTTTTACTAATTAAATCAAATCTAAGGTGATCAAAACGCATTTTAAAAGTTTCATAATTTACACAACTTATATACTACACATATGGTGTCAAATATATTGAAAACTTTCTTTTCTAAAAAAAGGTTTACTTTCAAAAGTAGTAAAAATTTTGAAAGTAGTTGAGAAAAATGTAGTTTAACTAGTTCAGAATCAAAGTAGTTACAACTAGTAGTTAACTAGTGCCAAACACTACTAATATCACTTGATCAGGGGACTGTTCAGGACAAATTTACTACCTTATAGCTGTACCTTCACAAATTTGGATTCAGTAAAATAAAGTACCTTTACGAAATATGGTTAGATTCTGTCAAATATGCCATTAAGTTATGCTATGTTGGTTAGAAATCAAATTATAAGAAGTTCTTCAACATTTTTATGGTTGTCATTGGAATAACTTCATTTTTTTATCTGTTAGTTTACAATTTTGACACATTTTTTAATATTTGGTATCCAAAACAATCTGACAATATTTAACTGAATTACACCTAAAGTACTTATTTTGTACACCTTTGTTTATGTTGATAAATTTTTACAAATAATTTTTAGTTTTTTACGAAATACGTACATTTCTAAAAAAAATTTGACAGACTCCTGTCAATATCTATAACATATTACACAGAAGCTAGCATAGATTACTTAAAAATTGCTTACAGAACTATTTATTGAAAATATTTTTTTTCTTAAAAACGTGGCATATTCAATATCAACTTAATTTTTTATCAATATGCTGTGTGCATATATGTGGAGTTAATATTTTTTACGGTAGTGTCTAGACAACCGTCGGATTGCTTTGTTTATTTATATATTGACGGTCTATTATGTATTGTAAACATTAAAATTAAATTATTGAATAATTGTTAATATTTTTGAATTTATATAAATTGTTAATATTTTTTACGGTAGTGTCTAGACAACCGTCGGATTGCTTTGTTTATTTATATATTGACGGTCTATTATGTATTGTAAACAAAAAATTAAATTATTGAACAATCCTGGCATCAGCTTAAAATGAACTTTTAATTTTTCAACAGTAAACATATTCGACAGTCGCCTAGCCACATCCATTTTTTACATCTTTGTCTGTAAACATAACCAAATATTTTTTTTTCACTTTTTCAATAAACCTTATTTAGCATAAATGGATGTGTCATCACATATTAATCTGTTGAGATTTTCTCAAAAACTGGGGGTGGAACAGCAGTAGTTCTAAGGGCATTTTATGTACTCAATGCAAGAAATCCTTTTATGCTGAGTCAGAACAGGCTAGTTAAAACACCTTGTATTTCTTCAACGTTTTATCATGAATACTCAATAACCCATTATAATTTATGCAAATATATTCATATACAGTTTGCTGATGAGTATATCCAAATGCCATCTTACTGTGATATGCATCATAAATCCTTCTTGGATAACTTCTCTGGTTGGTTTCCACTTGGTAGACAGGTTATCAACCAACATCTTTGGCTTTACCAAAGCGGAAAAATTTATCAGTAATTTAGCATCACTGTCGTCTGCAAAAAAATTAATGGTGGTAAGTGAAGATAAAATGAATAGAAGACTAAATTTTAATTGATTATGGGTCAATGTCACTCAAACAAAATAAATTTCTAATTTTATCTCAAATTGATGCATGGCATCATTAACATTCAGGCACATAGCCAGAGGGGGGGGGATTTGGGGATATATCCCCCCCCCCAAAACCTGGAATTTTTTTTACCATAGAAAACCACTAAAAATACCCCAAATCCCCCCCCCCAAATATTAATATCCCCCTCCGAAATATTTTCTGGCTACGCCACTGTGAACATTATTCTCTTAATTTTGGTTCAGTTCTTTTTTAAATATTTGAACAAGTACATAACATTTTAAGTGTGGAAGGAAATGGGCAAGGGTGTGATAAAAGGCAGTTGTTTAGTTTGATTCCAGGTTCGATGCCTTGTGGCTTCTGCTTGGGTAGCTGGTCATGGGTCAACTCAGCCCTTTATCCTCCCGGGGTGGATAAAATGAGCACCAAGCTAGCTTGGGGAATCAACTGGGGGACAAAGCGTCGGGCTAGCCACTCGGCCTGGACACAAGCTAAGTAATTAGCACTCCAGGCCCAAAGGCTAATGAAACGGAGATGGGCCACTAGGCCTGGGCAGAATTTGATTGATTTAGTTTGATTAACAAAAATGGCAATGCTTATCAAAAGAATAACAATTGTGTTGATGTATGTAAACTGGTTCTACAGATTCCTCAAGAGAGGATCACTTATGAACATTCAAAGTGAAACAGTGTTAATGATCCTAAATACTCGCGTACACTCACCTTCACTAAACTGGCGGCCTTTCACCTGGGTGTTCAGTGCATCAACCAGGTTTCTTTTGAAATAAGGCCAAAACCCCAGCAAATTGTTTTCAGTCCCGGGATACATTAATGCATAATCCAATTCCAACTGTTGAGAAAATAATTGTAGAGATCATGTCAATGAATAAAATCTAGGTTTTAAATGCACAAAAAAGAGCTATTTACCAAACTATAACCAAGTGGTTCCTTGAGGCCTTTGAATTCCTTCAGGAAAGTGGAAACTTTACCCTCTTCCTGAAGGCCTCTATTGTTGATCATTTTTTGCAGCTGAAAAACTCTGTAGTCATGAGTCAACTCCCACTTCTGTACATATTCTTGCCATGGTGAGCACGTAAGTTTTAGTGAGTTGACTAAATTTCTTTTTTCTTCAGAATCTGCTGGATCTCCTAAAAGTTTTAAAAATGTTCGTTCAAAACAATTGTAAACTTTGGCTAGATACTAAAACAAAGAAGGAAAAGAGCAATACCTTCTGAAGCTGTGTCTTCAACTGGTTTTGCCGGCTTTTCCCTGATGCCGGCTTTTGTGGCCTTCCTCCTTATATTATACAGCAAGTCAAGGAGTTTTCCTGACGCACTGTGCTTTTTGTTGTCCCTGTCTTTGAAGTATGGGATGTAGTAGGTGAACTGTTAACAGAAAACATATTTTAACAATTTCAATTTATCTTCGATAAAAATTAGACAATGTTGATGAACTATTGTTTTCATTAGTAGTTTCAAAATTGTTTTGCAATTATAACCTATCAATGCCAATTAAAACCTTCTAAACTTTATTTAAATTTTCTTTTTATATTAAAAATATTTCGACTAAATCAGTATTCTTTTTTAATGCAAAGATAATTTCTGTGAAACGTTAAATTAAAAAAAAGCTCAATTACTTTTGACTCATCTTACTGCTTACATGCAAAAAAATGGTTTGTTCTTCAAGAATACAAAATATAATCTTTAATTTTTGTGTTTCCACAGATGCCAGAGTGATGCAAAAGTTCTTATAAAATTATCTCTGTTAGTAAAGCCGAGATTTGTTGTCAGTGGTCTTTCGACAAAGTGTAACAAGTTGTAAGAGAGGTTATCCAGGAGGGATTAATGCTTCATAATACAGTAAGTTGGCAATCGTGTAAATAAACCTTTTTAATCCTGTGGTGCCCAGAATGTTTATTTCTTTGGCGTTATTTGGCTTTGGTTTATTCTATCTGAGTTCAGGCGTTTAAGGGGAATTGTAATCAACAAGTGAGAATCTAACTGGGCAATAGACTTTTATTCTATGACTAAAAAAGGGCTCGAGTAGTAATTATTTTTAGGCTCCTCAGGATGAAAAGTGTAAAAGAATGAAAAAACATCCCATTATTTAATGTTTTTTACAGAGTTCATTAGACCTGGAGTGTGGAATTAAAAGATATTGAGTGGCAGGAAGGAATGAAACTGCTTAGCCGGTGAAGAACTCCACCAAAACAGACTTTTACGTTGTTACAGGGAGCTTTCTATATAGATTAACTTACAACTGTACCAGGTTTCTCACTTTTCTAAATTTGTAATTATACTAGTTATATTTTCTTTATTAAGTTTTATTATTGTTGAAGCAAAAAATGCCAATTTGCACAGTATGTCGCAAAGACTTGCCATCCATTCATGGTTTATATAACCATCATAAAATAAAACACAATGCACCACAAACTTCTTCATACATGTGTGGAGAAGAAGGATGTAAGTTTCAAAAAAAATTTTCATCTTGGACAAGAATACGTAGACATTACAGGTGCTACCATAAATTTTTAAAGTTCAATACAGGCAAAGTCAATGCTCCATGCCATGTCAATACTCAAAAATTAGAAAAAAATTAAGAGGATTTGGGGGGTATTGTTGCTGATGTTGAGCATAGGAAAAGTCAAGATGAGTCAACAAAACTATCGGAAGGGAAGGAAGACCATACAGATTTTGAGGAATTGTTGGCCACTCATGCATCTAAAATAATTGCAAAATTGTATGGGAATCCATCCTTTCCCCGAAACCTTGTTCAGGTTGTAGTGACTGGTATGACTGATTTTCTTCAGCTAGCTGTTCAAGAAGTAAAAACCAGGATAGAATCTCACCAAGAAAACCCTATAGTACACCACTTGTTGGACAAGCTTTCGACATCATTCAATCAATTTTCAACCGAATACCGAAGGCTAAAATACTATGAAAAATCTGGACATCTTGTGCCTGCGCAGGATTGCCAGGTTGGGGAGATATATGAGAACAAGTTGGTAGAAAACCGTATGATTAAAGTTTCTGTGCCATGCCTGGCAAAACTAATTTCTTTAAGGTGTTCGTTGAAAAATTTTTTAAGTCTACCTGGAAATCTCTCTGTTGTTCTCAATTATGTGGAAACACTTAAAAGAAATAAAAGCGTTTTAAGTAATTTTACACAAGGAAGTTTGTGGTTGAAGAAGTCTGCCCCATATGAAGTGGAAGGGAAAACAGTTTTACCCCTCTTTCTAGGTATAGATGACCTTGAAGTGAACAATGTCCTAGGATCACATGTGGGGGTAAGTGCAATTGGAGCAGTTTATGCTACAATGCCCTTTTTGCCACCAGAATTTTTTTCTCATTTGGACAATGTTTTGCCTGTGTACTTCTATTATTCGCAGGATAGAAAGACTTTTGGTAATAAGGAAGTGTTTTCCCACATGATTGAAGAGTTAAATTTCCTTGCCCGTGAAGGAATCACGGTCAAGTCTGAAGGAGTAGATAAACAGATCTTCTTTGTCCTTGGTGCAATTTTGGGTGAAAACAAAGGCCTAAACGAAGTTCTAGGTTTTTCTGGCAGCTTTTCGGCCAATTTCTTTTGTAGATTTTGTAAAAGACTCAAGTCTGACTGCTGCCTTGATATTGAAGAAAAGCCGGATTTTGTCAGAAAAGTCGAAAACTACGAAGATGATGTTTCATTAGGATTGAAGTTGTCGGGGATCAATGAGAAATCCGTGTGGATTGATGTCGACAGTTTTCATCCATATGAAAACTTTGCGTCTTGCACCCTGCATGATTTTGATGAGGGAGTCTGCCCGTATGGCATGATTGAAGTTTGCCGTTATTTCATTCAAAATAAGGTTTTTGACCTGGAACTACTAAATGGCAGAATAAGAGCTTTCAACTTTCAAATTAATGGTTTTTCAAATAAAATAGCAAGCATTACGGATGATAATATAAAAAATTGTAACTTCAGAATGTCAGGGAGTGAGATGAGGAATTTTGTACTATGCTTCAATCTTTTAGTTGGAGACATTGTTCCCCTAGAAAATGAAGTATGGAAGTACTTTTTGATTCTGCGCACTCTCGTGACATTCATAGCCTCTAAATCACTCCCACGTAATTTCTTGGACTCAATCACTGTTCTCATCAAGGAACATAACTCAGAGTTCAAGAAATTATTTGGACCTCTCAAGCCCAAGATGCACTTGTTAGTGCATTACCCTAGAATCATACTTGAATCAGGACCAATGCCGCATTTGAGTATGATCCGTAACGAAGGAAAACACAAGGAGATAAAAAGAAGCGCTGCAGGAACTAATTCCAGAAAAAACGTTACCCACACTTTTGCTCTAAAGCAGCAATTGAAGCTCTGCTATAAGTTTTTATCAGGGGAGGGGCTTAACAGTGAACTGCTCTTTGGGCATTATGAACTGATTGATTCTGTCAAGTCATTAGACTGTTATGAAAAGTTTTCCCGGTATTTACCGGAGAGCTTTTCAACCCACTGCTACCAAGTGAAATGGGTAAATGTTAAGGGAATTACTTATAGAAAAGCCATGTGTGTGGTTGTAGACTTTGTAGAAGAAATATTACCTTCCTTTGGCATAATTAAAACAATTTTAACCAATGCTTCTGGAGAGGCTTGTTTTGTCTGCCAGAAACTGGAATGTATCGGATATGACCATTTGATGGGTGCATATGATGTAAAATGCACTGAGGAATGGGTTTGTGTTAGAACTGAAAGCCTAGTGAGTCCATTCCCAGCAATATATGCAACCTTAAGCAACGGTAAGATGTTTGTTACTCTGAGATGTAAAATTTAGCAAGTTGGAATAAGGCGCATCTGTTTTTTGTGTTCTTTTGAGTGGAGATAAATGGGACAGGGGATGAACAGGACGACTTAATTTTTTAAACCTTAACTTCACTTTAAATTTTTGGTATTTCACCTAGAGGATCGTAGTACATAGCCTATTCAGCAAATGTGTTTATTAACATCAGCTTCGATTCTTGTATAAATTGGACCACTAAATGTGTTTTTCCATACCAAAAGTAACTTTTTTTTTGTTTTACTTCTATAAAAAGTTTTTTAAAAATAATTTAATTAAAGCTAAATATTTTACTGTGGGTTGAAAATGTTCTTATATTAGTGTAGTTTACAATTTGAATGGAGAAAATTCATGGTTATTTTCCTAGCCAAATTTTAGTTTTTTAAAAATAAGTGGGTATGGGGATGAATGGGACAGTTCCATCTTCCCTTCATTTCCTGGTTTTAAAATTTCTATCAATAGCTTGCCATATTCAACTCATTTTAGTAATTTCTGATAAGGTAACTAAAGTTGGGTGCAAAAATTTGTTTTATATTTCAAACTTATGTGCAAATATGGTATTGTTAAACAATTATTCAATCTAGATTGGTTTTTAAGCTCAATTTTTAAGAAACATTCCTTCAGAATGGACGGAAAATGTAACCGCAGGAAAAAAATGGCTTCTGGAGGTTTTTGCCAGACAATAAAAACTATCTATTTGCACTACAAACCCATCAAGAGCGAGTAGAATTAATGGAAATAACATTAAACCTTGCCCATTGAACTGAGAGAACAACAGAACTTGCTTCAGTTTATGTTAATTTTACTAGACATGAAGTTAAATAAATTAGGCTGTTTTTTCTGCTTTAAATGACATTTTATTTTTTTTCTTTGGAAAATATTAGTGTGTGTTGGTCCTTTAAAATGTTAAACAATGTGCTGTATCAATAATAACATTGTTATTTTGAAAATTTCTTACCTTTTTTTAACTGTCCCATTCATACCCATCACGGGGATGAATGGAACAAAATACATGCATCCATAAAAACTTTTCTTGTGAATTAAATAATGGCTAAATGATTGAATTCATTTATTTATAATGTAACCATTAGTTCAATTATTGGTTTTAAACTTGTTACAGGATTGAAAAATGTAAATTTTTTGCAATATTAGTATAAATGTGAAATTTGTCCCATTCATCCCCACTCTCCCCTAATATTTTCAACGGTGTTGTCCATATGCAGAGTTAGAGAAATAGTTCAAAATAGCCACATTAAGAGTTCTAACTATAGAGATAAAATAAAAATAAGGTCTCATTAGTTTTAATTCTTTGAATTTCTAAAAGCAATTTTAAGGACTATCTTCAAATTAAAAGTTTTAAGCTATAAGAAGAATATTTTTTTAAACTATTCCTAATCAAGTTTTCCAGTTGTGTAGCAACCCTGTAGACGGATTTCCAATAATATTACTAAATTTTAATAATAGTCTTATTCTAAAATTTTCTTTAGAGAAAGTAGATAATTTAAAATAACTGTAACATACCGTGCTTTCTGAAGGAAAGTATTCCTTAATTTTATCAGCAAGCTCGATAAATCTTGATGCAGTTACCCTGAAAAGAAACAAATTAATAAGCATAAAGCTAAGGCAATTGTAGCCAAAGGCAACAGCTAAATATTGCTATAGTTACTTTTTCTCTATGTCCCCTTTGATTTCGTATAATAGCACACATTCAGCAACAAGTTGCTGGCTATGAGGAGATAGACACCCACTCCTGGAATACTCCAATATGGCTAGTGTACCATTATAGTTGTTTTGGAGGGCTTCGTGTATGAAACCCTAAGTAAAGGAAATAAATTTTGTTTAGAACTCTTAACCAACAACATGCAATTTAATAGGAGTGACTGACAAAAGGACAAAAAATTTTAACTGGGAAAATTTAATTGACAGGGGTCTGTCTAGTTTTTTTTTTAAGAGGTACCTATTTTGTGAAAATTTAGTAACAATTTGTGAAAAAAATTCTGCATTTGTGAAAATTTAGTAACAATTTGTGAAAAAAATTCTGCATTTGTGAAAATTTTAGTACAAAATTAGCATAAAATAGGTACATACTATTCTAAACATCATAAACAAAAGAAAATTTAGTCTAGAATGGCTAAAAAATTAACAATTAAGAGAATATAGCTTATTAGGGAACTTTCTTTTCAAAAATGTATTTTGTGAAGGTATCTTTTCCCTTAAAACTGAATTTGTGAAAGTACCTATTTATCAAATGGTGAATTTATGAAGGTATTGCCAAATGGTAGTAATTCCCTAGACAGACCACTGATTGCATGAAAGTAAATTAAAATGATAACAAAACCTCTTTGATGATTGGAAAATCCTGCCTTTCCCAATCTAACTTCCTCTTTTTAAAAAGAGGGTCACCTTGTTTTGGTGTTGAAGTAAGAATATCTGATGTATTTATACATGTATTATTTGACTCTTTTGTAAATGAGCCATCTGCTTGTAAATTATAGATGCCATCCTCTTGTATTGTCATTTCAACATTGCTCTGCAAATTATAAAGCCATTGACAAAAATATTAGTAGTGTTTTACTCAGAAGTCAAAAGTAAATGTGTATTATTTAATTTTGCAAAAATTTAATAGAAAAAATTAAACTGAAGATAATTTTACCACTGCTGATTTTGATACAAAAATTAAATTATTCACAAATATGTTATTAACATTCCACTCAGAAATTAAAACTAAATGTATATTTATTTAATTTGGGTATAATTTAATAAAAAAAATTAAACAGAACTAATAATAATTAATTCAATTTTGCTAAAATTTAATAGAAAAATTAAAATAAAGATAATTTTACCGTAGCATAATTGGTTGCAGATTCAGTCACTACTATACTTTCTTCAACAGTGCTGCTGAAATCAGTACAGCACTTATAGGCATTAAAATTTTTCAAAAATTTGCAGTATGGGCCTGCTTTGGTAAAAATACTCCGGATGATTTCCGGAGTCAAGGCTAAAAATGACTCGTCATCTATTTCCTCATCTGCACAGAAAATCATCAGATTTATGTTCAAGTTAAGTATCAAGTAGATAAAAAAACTGCTTAAAACCAGTGACATATCCAGAAAAACAAATTTTTATTTTTGTGAGCAATATGTATATATATTATATATGTTATGGGCAAAGTGATTAGTTGGGCATTATTAATAATGCCCCAGAGTGGAGGCGGGCAAAGTGATAAATTTAATTAATAAATTCCATTGAATTTATCACATTGCCCTAACACACACACACACACACATATATATATATATATATATATATATATATATATATATATATATATATATATATATATATATATATATATTTTGGGTGAACGTTTTCTGTATTGAGATAGGAAAAATCAACACTCAAGTAACTAGAATTTTATTAAAATTTCATTCTAATGTCAAAGTGTAATTTAATTTTCTGGGAATTTTCAACTTTCAACCATCGGTTAAGAGGACATACTTTTAATTGGTTTTTTAGGTCAAGGTCAACAAAGAAAAGATTCCCAAAACAAACAAAGTGAATGTTTATATTTTAAAAGCTCATCATATAGAACAGAATATCACTAATTAAAAGAACTCTATAGTAATCACATACTCTCTCAGATTTAATACAATATAGTTTTACTGGAATCAAAATTTCAAGAAGAGTGTTTAATATGTGTCAATCTATCCTCAGGGTGAACAATTACTGTCAACGTATTAATATTGTGTCAAAATGGGTATTTTCATAATCATGAGTGTTACCTAACAAATGTGGAGTAACATCCATGCATTCAGTTTTATCCCAGAAAGAAAGGGTAGCAGGCACCGAATATTTTCAACTAACTATATTTTTAATCAATAAGTACTTATAAATTTTTAACCTATCAATTTTTTCTAACACAAAATTTATACGAAAGTTCACTTATACTAATATATTTTGTTTTTATTAAACACAGGGTTGCTTGATTTAAATCACTCGATTTTTTAAAAAACAATCATGTGATTTAAGTCAAAAATTTAAAACTGAATATATTAAATTATATTTGGAAAACACATTTAGATACTAATATTTGTGCAATAGATAATGTTAATAATGAAGTAACCAATGTTATTAAACACATGCTAAAAGCTACTTTAGCTTTGATTGAGAGGATCTTCTTAACTTATCGGTTGGTATAATCAAAACTCAGAAATGAGTTTGCCGCATTAAGGTTGCCAAATTAGTTTTATACAAAACCCTAAATTCTGGTGCTAAGATATGCATGTTTAAAATTGTAAAAAGTTTATTTTGGAGGTTCTACACAACCTTTTTTGTTTTACTTAACTGTAGATTAAACCCAATATAATTTCAGCAGTTAAAATTTAATTTAATTGTAGTTTCTGCAAATAGTAGTTGGAATCTGAATTTTCTTATGGTTTCATTACTTAACCAATTTTTCTTCCTTATAAATGTTAATATTAATTGACATAACCCTTTTTTTTTTCAATTAGGAGTAACTGAACTGAACTGTGATATATTATTCTGTATTTTAAAAATATCTTTTTTAATGCTGATAGATAAAACAATTGCAATAAATCCAGAAAAATTGATACATTTATACTGATATTTAAAAAGTTTATTATACAGTTAGAGGTACTTATGCTTAACTCATTAAACAAGAAAAGTATTTTAATTATTGAGAATGACAAAATTATTTAATCAAGGAAAATGTTTTGGATTTGTGATGTATTCAGCTGTTTTTTATTGAAAATGTCACTCATAAAAAGCATTAACACAATTTATTCAAATATTGAATCAAGTTAATGTAATTTGATGCACAACTCCTTGCAAAAATATTGCTTGTTTTAAAAGTAAGTTGTGTATTTTGAATGAAAAAATAGCTTATTGTTAAGGTATCTGTCTACGTTGGGAATACTTTTTTTACTAAAGCCTAACTATACATTTAAAACTTGGAATTTTGGAACAACTGCATAATAGCTCTTTTACATTTACACCAGTCAGGTGTAGTTGAAATATTTAAAAATAATTATTTTGAGGTTTTCGCATCATAACCTTACTTTCAACCTTAAAAGCAAGAAAACGCAAAAAAAAAACATTCAAAACAAAACACTGTGGTCGTGTTTACCAGTGTCTCAGAAACTTTCGTTATGAAACTTTCACTTTTGATTTACAAAATGCACTCTTACTATCATATGAACAAAAGTAACACATTTTTAGAGAAAAGTAAACGATCAAGCTTTCAAAAAGTGTAAAAAAAAAAAGAAAAATCTATTTTTTTCACTGAAAATGACCTTTAACGTAGACAGATACCTGATTTAGAAGACTATGCACAGCAGACAAATTACATTAGAGGCATAAATTAAATACATACCTTCAAACTTTTCTATGTAGTTTTCAAATCCCCACTCACGAAGCTGATTTTTGTACATTTTCTTTTTCGAAATCAATCAATCCTCTCCTTCACGACGACAAAGCAAAAAAAATGGTCGAAGAGATCCCGCCAAAAGAGAAAGACGTAAGACAGTGGAAGCAGTGGAATGAGTCAGTGCGCATGTGTTTCCTGCTAATCTAATCGAACGAAACAGGTTCTCCGTACCGAACTAAGTAACCGAATGCGTTTGGTTGAATGAAACGGACCGGTGGGGTTTCTGAAAATGATCGTTTAGGTTTTGAAAACTGAACACCTATCAACCGAACTGGGTTCGGTTGATAGAAGACCACATTTTTTTTGCGTGTTTATGACAACATTTGACGAACCGTTTTGGTAATTTTTCTTCCTAAAATTGATGAGCCGAATTACGTACAGATTAGGGCTACAATTGCCATCCAGATCTGGAAATTTTTCGCCTTAACTGGGATGAGCCCAATACGTCCACTTTTGGGCAACAATTGACATTTACTAAAAAGCAATTTTTGGTAATTTCTCGTCTTAAAAGCGATATCCAGATTTCATCCCCTTTATGACAACATTTGATGAACCGTTTTGGTAATTTTTCTTCCTAAAATTGATGAGGCGAATTACGAACAGATTAGGGCAACAATTGCCATCCAGATTTGGAAATTTCTCGTCATAAATCGGATGAGCCCAAATACGTCCATTTTTGGGCAACATTTTACGTACAATTTTTGAAACTTTTCGCTTTAATAGGGATGAGCCTGAATACGTTCATTTTATGCCAACATTTGACATCCCATTTTTGAAATTTCTCGACGTAAACGTAGTCGCTACAAATCCGCGACAAAGTCGACGAAGATAGGACGAAAATGGTACATGTGTGCTCACTGGGAACCTTGTTTTTAGAGGTTAAAATCCAAAACTTTTCTGGGGAAGGACCCCAGATCCCCTTTTGTACATGGAACTCTATTTTAATAACTTTTTAAATATTTAGTTCATAAAAATGTTCATCCAAAATTCGGGCTTAGTGTACCAAAAACTAGATATAACCCTGTTTTTAGAGGTTAAGTTCCAAAACTTTTCTGGGGAAGGACCCCCAGATCCCCTTTTGTACATGGAACTCTATTTTAATAACTTTTTAAATATTTAGTTCATAAAAATGTTCATCCAAAATTCGGGCTTAGTGTACCAAAAACAAGATATAACCCTGTTTTTAGAGGTTAAGTTCCAAAACTTTTCTGGGGAAGGACCCCAGATCCCCTTTTGTACATGGAACTCTATTTTAATAACTTTTTAAATATTTAGTTCATAAAAATGTTCATCCAAAATTCGGGCTTAGTGTACCAAAAACTAGATATAACCCTGTTTTTAGAGGTTAAGTTCCAAAACTTTTCTGGGGAAGGACATCCAGATCCCCTTTTGTACATGGAACTCTATTTTAATAACTTTTTAAATATTTAGTTCATAAAAATGTTCATCCAAAATTCGGGCTTAGTGTACCAAAAACAAGATATAACCCTGTTTTTAGAGGTTAAGTTCCAAAACTTTTCTGGGGAAGGACCCCCAGATCCCCTTTTGTACATGGAACTCTATTTTAATAACTTTTTAAATATTTAGTTCATAAAAATGTTCATCCAAAATTCGGGCTTAGTGTACCAAAAACAAGATATAACCCTGTGTTTAGAGGTTAAGCTCCAAAACTTTTCTGGGAAGGACCCCCAGATCCCCTTTTGTACATGGAACTCTATTTTAATAACTTTTTAAATATTTAGTTCATAAAAATGTTCATCCAAAATTCGGGCTTAGTGTACCAAAAACAAGATATAACCCTGTTTTTAGAGATTAAGTTCCAAAACTTTTCTGGGAAGGACCCCCAGATCCCCTTTTGTACATGGAACTCTATTTTAATAACTTTTTAAATATTTAGTTCATAAAAATGTTCATCCAAAATTCGGACTAAGTGTACCAAAAACAAGATATAACCCTGTTTTTAGAGGTTAAGTTCCAAAACTTTTCTGGGGAAGGACCCCAGATCCCCTTTTGTACATGGAACTCTATTTTAACAACTTTTTAAATATTAAGTTCATAAAAATGTTCATCCAAAATTCGGGCTTAGTGTACCAAAAACAAGATATAACCCTGTTTTTAGAGGTTAAGTTCCAAAACTTTTCTGAGAAGGACCCCCAGATCCCCTTTTGTACATGGAACTCTATTTTAATAACTTTTTAAATATTTAGTTCATAAAATTGTTCATCCAAAATTCAGACTAAGTGTACCAAAAACAAGATATAACCCTGTTTTTAGAGGTTAAGTTCCAAAACTTTTCTGGGGAAGGACCCCCAGATCCCCTTTTGTACATGGAACTCTATTTTAATAACTTTTTAAATATTTAGTTCATAAAAATGTTCATCCAAAATTCGGGCTTAGTGTACCAAAAACTAGATATAACCCTGTTTTTAGAGGTTAAGTTCCAAAACTTTTCTGGGGAAGGACCCCTGATCCCCTTTTGTACATGGAACTCTATTTTAATAACTTTTTAAATATTTAGTTCATAAAAATGTTCATCCAAAATTCGGGCTTAGTGTACCAAAAACTAGATATAACCCTGTTTTTAGAGGTTAAGTTCCAAAACTTTTCTGGGGAAGGACCCCAGATCCCCTTTTGTACATGGAACTCTATTTTAATAACTTTTTAAATATTTAGTTCATAAAAATGTTCATCCAAAATTCGGGCTTAGTGTACCAAAAACTAGATATAACCCTGTTTTTAGAGGTTAAGTTCCAAAACTTTTCTGGGGAAGGACCCCAGATCCCCTTTTGTACATGGAACTCTATTTTAATAACTTTTGAAATATTTAGTTCATAAAAATGTTCATCCAAAATTCGGGCTTAGTGTACCAAAAACTAGATATAACCCTGTTTTTAGAGGTTAAGTTCCAAAACTTTTCTGGGGAAGGACCCCAGATCCCCTTTTGTACATGGAACTCTATTTTAACAACTTTTTAAATATTAAGTTCATAAAAATGTTCATCCAAAATTCGGGCTTAGTGTACCAAAAACAAGATATAACCCTGTTTTTAGAGGTTAAGTTCCAAAACTTTTCTGAGAAGGACCCCCAGATCCCCTTTTGTACATGGAACTCTATTTTAATAACTTTTTAAATATTTAGTTCATAAAATTGTTCATCCAAAATTCAGACTAAGTGTACCAAAAACAAGATATAACCCTGTTTTTAGAGGTTAAGTTCCAAAACTTTTCTGGGGAAGGACCCCCAGATCCCCTTTTGTACATGGAACTCTATTTTAATAACTTTTTAAATATTTAGTTCATAAAAATGTTCATCCAAAATTCGGGCTTAGTGTACCAAAAACTAGATATAACCCTGTTTTTAGAGGTTAAGTTCCAAAACTTTTCTGGGGAAGGACCCGAGATCCCCTTTTGTACATGGAACTCTATTTTAATAACTTTTTAAATATTTAGTTCATAAAAATGTTCATCCAAAATTCGGGCTTAGTGTACCAAAAACTAGATATAACCCTGTTTTTAGAGGTTAAGTTCCAAAACTTTTCTGGGGAAGGACCCCAGATCCCCTTTTGTACATGGAACTCTATTTTAATAACTTTTGAAATATTTAGTTCATAAAAATGTTCATCCAAAATTCGGGCTTAGTGTACCAAAAACTAGATATAACCCTGTTTTTAGAGGTTAAGTTCCAAAACTTTTCTGGGGAAGGACCCCAGATCCCCTTTTGTACATGGAACTCTATTTTAATATCTTTTTAAATATTTAGTTCATAAAAATGTTCATCCAAAATTCGGGCTTAGTGTACCAAAAACTAGATATAACCCTGTTTTTAGAGGTTAAGTTCCAAAACTTTTCTGGGGAAGGACCCCAGATCCCCTTTTGTACATGGAACTCTATTTTAATAACTTTTTAAATATTTAGTTCATAAAAATGTTCATCCAAAATTCGGGCTTAGTGTACCAAAAACTAGATATAACCCTGTTTTTAGAGGTTAAGTTCCAAAACTTTTCTGGGGAAGGACCCCAGATCCCCTTTTGTACATGGAACTCTATTTTAATAACTTTTTAAATATTTAGTTCATAAAAATGTTCATCCAAAATTCGGGCTTAGTGTACCAAAAACTAGATATAACCCTGTTTTTAGAGGTTAAGTTCCAAAACTTTTCTGGGGAAGGACCCCAGATCCCCTTTTGTACATGGAACTCTATTTTAATAACTTTTTAAATATTTAGTTCATAAAAATGTTCATCCAAAATTCGGGCTTAGTGTACCAAAAACTAGATATAACCCTGTTTTTAGAGGTTAAGTTCCAAAACTTTTCTGGGGAAGGACCCCAGATCCCCTTTTGTACATGGAACTCTATTTTAATAACTTTTTAAATATTTAGTTCATAAAAATGTTCATCCAAAATTCGGGCTTAGTGTACCAAAAACTAGATATAACCCTGTTTTTAGAGGTTAAGTTCCAAAACTTTTCTGGGGAAGGACCCCAGATCCCCTTTTGTACATGGAACTCTATTTTAATAACTTTTTAAATATTTAGTTCATAAAAATGTTCATCCAAAATTCGGGTTTAGTGTACCAAAAACTAGATATAACCCTGTTTTTAGAGGTTAAGTTCCAAAACTTTTCTGGGGAAGGACCCCCAGATCCCCTTTTGTACATGGAACTCTATTTTAATAACTTTTTAAATATTTAGTTCATAAAAATGTTCATCCAAAATTCGGGCTTAGTGTACCAAAAACAAGATATAACTCTGTTTTTAGAGGTTAAGTTCCAAAACTTTTCTGGGGAAGGACCCCCAGATCCCCTTTTGTACATGGAACTCTATTTTAATAACTTTTTAAATATTTAGTTCATAAAAATGTTCATCCAAAATTCGGGTTTAGTGTACCAAAAACTAGATATAACCCTGTTTTTAGAGGTTAAGTTCCAAAACTTTTCTGGGGAAGGACCCCCAGATCCCCTTTTGTACATGGAACTCTATTTTAATAACTTTTTAAATATTTAGTTCATAAAAATGTTCATCCAAAATTCGGGCTTAGTGTACCAAAAACTAGATATAACCCTGTTTTTAGAGGTTAAGTTCCAAAACTTTTCTGGGGAAGGACCCCCAGATCCCCTTTTGTACATGGAACTCTATTTTAATAACTTTTTAAATATTTAGTTCATAAAAATGTTCATCCAAAATTCGGGTTTAGTGTACCAAAAACTAGATATAACCCTGTTTTTAGAGGTTAAGTTCCAAAACTTTTCTGGGGAAGGACCCCCAGATCCCCTTTTGTACATGGAACTCTATTTTAAAAACTTTTTAAATATTTAGTTCATAAAAATGTTCATCCAAAATTCGGGCTTAGTGTACCAAAAACAAGATATAACTCTGTTTTTAGAGGTTAAGTTCCAAAACTTTTCTGGGGAAGGACCCCCAGATCCCCTTTTGTACATGGAACTCTATTTTAAAAACTTTTTAAATATTTAGTTCATAAAAATGTTCATCCAAAATTCGGGCTTAGTGTACCAAAAACAAGATATAACTCTGTTTTTAGAGGTTAAGTTCCAAAACTTTTCTGGGGAAGGACCCCCAGATCCCCTTTTGTACATGGAACTCTATTTTAATAACTTTTTAAATATTTAGTTCATAAAAATGTTCATCCAAAATTCGGGTTTAGTGTACCAAAAACTAGATATAACCCTGTTTTTAGAGGTTAAGTTCCAAAACTTTTCTGGGGAAGGACCCCCAGATCCCCTTTTGTACATGGAACTCTATTTTAAAAACTTTTTAAATATTTAGTTCATAAAAATGTTCATCCAAAATTCGGGCTTAGTGTACCAAAAACAAGATATAACTCTGTTTTTAGAGGTTAAGTTCCAAAACTTTTCTGGGGAAGGACCCCCAGATCCCCTTTTGTACATGGAACTCTATTTTAATAACTTTTTAAATATTTAGTTCATAAAAATGTTCATCCAAAATTCGGGCTTAGTGTACCAAAAACAAGATATAACTCTGTTTTTAGAGGTTAAGTTCCAAAACTTTTCTGGGGAAGGACCCCCAGATCCCCTTTTGTACATGGAACTCTATTTTAATAACTTTTTAAATATTTAGTTCATAAAAATGTTCATCCAAAATTCGGGCTTAGTGTACCAAAAACAAGATATAACTCTGTTTTTAGAGGTTAAGTTCCAAAACTTTTCTGGGGAAGGACCCCCAGACCTCCCTTTGGTACTTGTATTTTTATTACTAACAACTATTCCTATATTAAGTGTTTCGGACCTAAATTATAACCTAAAAGCTGCATTGAATCTATTAAATATGTGGGGGAGGGTCTGGGGAGTAATTTTGGGCCCCTCCCGCCCGAAATAAATTCCTATATACGCCACTGTCAGAGAAATAGGGTGAAAAATTCCTTAAAATCTTTACTTAATTCCTGAATGAATAAAAGTAATCGATAAATAATTATTTCAAATTTTGGAATTATTTCTAGTTCATAAAAAATTTTATTTTCATAAAATACAATTTTAATACACTAAATTTGAGACTTCGTAATTGATTTCAGCAGTATTAGTTTGTCAGCTGCCCGCTAGATGGCAGCTTCAAAATTGCGCTGTTGAGTATTTTATAATTAAACTTTTATTAATTAATTAAACTTTTTAAATTTCTAACAAGGATTTTAAAAATTAAACTATTAAATTAAACAAACACAATTTCTAAAAATTTATTTTGGGATTTGACGTCACAGCGCCGTCGAAACTAGTGAATTGTTGAAAATAAAAGAAATCAGACTTATCATAAAACCAAAACACGCGTAAAACTCGTCTGTTTCGCAAGTGAACGGCCAGAAAGAGAAGAAAAAATTAAAACTTTAAATCCTAATAATTCCAAAACCAATTAATATTTTTGGAAAAACAAAAGGCCAATCTTTTTATAAAAAATATTTGTATGTGTCTTTAAAAGATCATAGTTTTTTAGTTTAAACTTTATGAAGAAAAGCAGAATGAAGCAAGCTAAGCAACAATAACATAGCGGGTCCAAGCGCTGTGACGTCACACAGCAGTCATAACGAAATTACTGTTTTTCCCGCCAATACTGGAAACGAGATTTTAAAAATTAATATCTTGGGGAATAGTTTTCCGATTTCAATAATTTTTACGTCATTTTTCATGGATTCCCTCCTCTATCATAATAAAATTAAAACAAAAAACGTGCAATTCACTCATTCAATTGACAGACGCAATAATCACAGCATAGCCGTTGCGATATTACACACAATTAAAATACCAATATATTTACTAAGTCTAAATTAATCACGGAAGATTCCTGGTTATATCCCCCTGAAATCGAAAATTTTCATTTTCTTGACCACAAAAAAAGACCCCAAAATTCCGATATTCCGCTCCGATATGTTGGAAGTCTATTCAAAAATACCTCCGACAAGTATCGGATTGTAATTACACATCATAAAAAAATCAATGAAAAGAATAATTTATTAATAAAAATAACGTTTTATGTTGAGAACAACACTCTAATTACGTTCCACGTCTTCCGTGGAATAGTAATCCTCTCTAAAACTCGCTTTTTATAACTTAAAAAGCAATATAAAATAAGCACTCAACTTAATTAACGAAAACTATTTGTAATTGGAAGCCTAAGAACACAACGCCCAGCCTCTCATTCGCCCGTGACCGTCATTCGTCGAGCTTCCGACCAGTCAAGTTGAGCCCAGTTCCGACTCCGCCTTTTTTTCGGGGCGTAACTTTAAGGCGATCGGCGAATGGGAGAGCTCCATTCGAGAGGAGAAGCGGTCGATCTTGAATCGGCTTCGTTTGGAAAGGAGCGACTTTAAACTGGAATTTCGCCCTGTTAAAAGGAAAATTTTCGGGAAAAAACCCTCACACAATATGGAACGGATCCTTCTAAATCGATTAGAGCCAATCGCGATTCGTTTAAACCAATATTTGTCCGAGAAATCGTCGATTTAGTGATCAATGTCGCGAAAAAAAGGTTGGCGGTTTCAGCTTGGCGCAGAGCCGTTCTGCGGATTTCCCAAAAGCGTGTGGGTGTTCTAGGCGAGCGGGGAAAGCGGCGTTCGCCAAATGAGCGATAGATTGCCAATCCTGGCGGATATTTCGCCTCTTCGGCTGCGGCCGTCGTTTCGCCGTAGTGGGAGCAGATGTGCTTTCGCTCTTTGTACGTTTAACTCTATAGTGGGATCGGAGTACACGGTGGCCGTCTATGGTGGGAATTAAGTATGAGATGAGGGGCGGTTTAAATATTACACAGGGTGTTTCAAAAGTTCTTTTCACGGATTTTCTTTGGAAACAACGTCTCCTAGGGTCATGGGAGTAAGGTCTAACCCTAGGTAAGTGACCATGGAGAATTTTATGCTTTCGCTCTTTGTACGTTTAATTCTATAGTGGGATCGGAGTACGCGGTGGCAGTGTATAGTAGGAATAAAGTATGAGAAAAGGGGCGGTTTAAATATTACACAGGGTGTTTCAAAAGTTCTTTTCACGGATTTTCTTTGGAAACAACGTCTCCTAGGGTCATGGGAGTAAGGTCTAACCCTAGGTAAGTGACCATGGAGAATTTTATGCTTTCGCTCTTTGTACGTTTAATTCTATAGTGGGATCGGAGTACGCGGTGGCAGTCTATAGTAGGAATTAAGTATGAGAAAAGGGGCGGTTTAAATATTACACAGGGTGTTTCAAAAGTTCTTTTCACGGATTTTCTTTGGAAACAACGTCTCCTAGGGTCATGGGAGTAAGGTCTAACCCTAGGTAAGTGACCATGGAGAATTTTATGCTTTCGCTCTTTGTACGTTTAATTCTATAGTGGGATCGGAGTACGCGGTGGCAGTCTGTAGTAGGAATTAAGTATGAGAAAAGGGGCGGTTTAAATATTACACAGGGTGTTTCAAAAGTTCTTTTTCACGGATTTTCTTTGGAAACAACGTCTCCTAGGGTCATGGGAGTAAGGTCTAACCCTAGGTAAGTGACCATGGAGAATTTTATGCTTTCGCTCTTTGTACGTTTAATTCTATAGTGGGATCGGAGTACGCGGTGGCAGTCTGTAGTAGGAATTAAGTATGAGAAAAGGGGCGGTTTAAATATTACACAGGGTGTTTCAAAAGTTCTTTTCACGGCTTTTCTTTGGAAACAACGTCTCCTAGGGTCATGGGAGTAGGGTCTAACCCTAGGTAAGTGACCATGGAGAATTTTATGCTTTCGCTCTTTGTACGTTTAATTCTATAGTGGGATCGGAGTCAAGGTGGCAGTCTATAGTGGGAATTAAGTATGAGATGAGGGGCGGTTTAAATATTACACAGGGTGTTTCCAAAGTTCTTTTCACGGCTTTTCTTTGGAAACAACGTCTCCCAGGGTCATGGGAGTAAGGTCTAACTCTAGGTAAGTGACCATGGAGAATTTTATGCTTTCGCTCTTTGTACGTTTAATTCTATAGTGGGATCGGAGTACGCGGTGGCAGTCTATAGTGGGAATTAAGTATGAGATGAGGGGCGGTTTAAATATTACACAGGGTGTTTCAAAAGTTCTTTTCACGGCTTTTCTTTGGAAACAACGTCTCCTAGGGTCATGGGAGTAAGGTCTAACCCTAGGTAAGTGACAATGGAGTATTTTCTGCTTTCGCTCTTTGTACGTTTAATTCTATAGTGGGATCGGAGTCAAGGTGGCAGTCTATAGTGGGAATTAAGTATGAGATGAGGGGCGGTTTAAATATTACACAGGGTGTTTCCAAAGTTCTTTTCACGGCTTTTCTTTGGAAACAACGTCTCCCAGGGTCATGGGAGTAAGGTCTAACTCTAGGTAAGTGACCATGGAGAATTTTATGCTTTCGCTCTTTGTACGTTTAATTCTATAGTGGGATCGGAGTACGCGGTGGCAGTCTATAGTGGGAATTAAGTATGAGATGAGGGGCGGTTTAAATATTACACAGGGTGTTTCAAAAGTTCTTTTCACGGCTTTTCTTTGGAAACAACGTCTCCTAGGGTCATGGGAGTAAGGTCTAACCCTAGGTAAGTGACAATGGAGTATTTTCTGCTTTCGCTCTTTGTACGTTTAACTCTATAGTGGGATCGGAGTACGCGGTGGCCGTCTATAGTGGGAATTAAGTATGAGATAAGGGGCGGTTTAAATATTACACAGGGTGTTTCAAAAGTTCTTTTCACGGCTTTTCTTTGGAAACAACGTCTCCTAGGGTCATGGGAGTAAGGTCTAACCCTAGGTAAGTGACCATGGAGTATTTTCTGCTTTCGCTCTTTGTACGTTTAACTCTATAGTGGGATCGGAGTACGCGGTGTTTAGTGGGCAAATCTATAGTAGGAATTAAGTATGAGATAAGGGGCGGTTTAAATATTACACAGGGTGTTTCAAAAGTTCTTTTCACGGCTTTTCTTTGGAAACAACGTCTCCTAGGGTCATGGGAGTAAGGTCTAACCCTAGGTAAGTGACCATGGAGTATTTTCTGCTTTCGCTCTTTGTACGTTTAACTCTGTAGTGGGATCGGAGTACGCGTTGTTTAGTGGGCAAATCTATAGTAGGAATTAAGTATGAGATAAGGGGCGGTTTAAATATTACACAGGGTGTTTCAAAAGTTCTTTTCACGGCTTTTCTTTGGAAACAACGTCTCCTAGGGTCATGGGAGTAAGGTCTAACCCTAGGTAAGTGACCATGGAGTATTTTCTGCTTTCGCTCTTTGTACGTTTAACTCTATAGTGGGATCGGAGTACGCGGTGTTTAGTGGGCAAATCTATAGTAGGAATTAAGTGTGAGATAAGGGGCGGTTTAAATATTACACAGGGTGTTTCAAAAGTCCTTTTCACGGCTTTTCTTAGGAAACAACGTCTCCTAGGGTCATGGAAGTAAGGTCTACCCCTAGGTAAGTGACCATGGGGAATCCATTGAAATGACTTACAGCGCCCTTAGCGGCGAAATAAGAAAGTTAAAAAAATAAATGAATAAAACTAAAGGAGATACTAGAGCAAAATTCCCCGAGTCTGAATGATTACGGCCCTGCCCAGACTCCTTAATTTAAAAGGTCGATTTGAAAGTTTTGTGCGGGGGGAATTCTTGAAATGCCATCTGAAAGGCGATTAGTCGCCGCTTGATGAGCTGATTTTGATTTACAAACGACTGCAGTGGGGGGCAGATGATGTTTTTTGCGTTCTCTCTGTATCCTATGGTGGGATCAGGTGCATAGAGCTAATTAAAGCAATTTGAGGGTTTCAGTTCCTGTTTCGGATAACAGCTGATACATTTTGCTCTCTTTGTGAAGGGGGGTTGGCAAAGTCGAAGGAATTTATTTATTATGCCATTTTAAAAATAGTTTAAAAATATAAAAACATTGAAAGTTTTTGAGAGTTTACACTAGGGACAGGAATTTCTTCTGACACACGCCATTTTTAATGCTGTGTACAGAATTTTTTTTTATCCATATTAAGAAAAAAAAATACAATTAAAATAATGAAGTTTTGTGTTCAATTAATTGTCTGAAATATTAAAAACTAAACTTAACCCATCTTGACTTGGCGAATCGGGCTGGTGTCCAATTGCGTTTTACCTTACCAAATATTTATTCATAATTGCAGAAGCTTAATAATTAATATATTTTCAGCCAATAGTTTACAGAATCGAATGGCAGAATGAAATTTTTAAGATTTATCTTGGGTCTCACGAAACATTGCAACTCTCTCTGACCATGCATGCTCTGGCCCCTAAAATTACCCTAAAATTCCCTAATTAGGGTTTTAGGGTTAGGGTAAATTAATTTTAGGGGGTACTGAGGATTTCCCCCTAAAAATTTTTAAGATTTAAACAAGCAAAAAAGTGTTTTTCCGAACTCTTTTAAGGGGTATAGACCAAGGGTCGGCAACTGACGGACCGCGAGAGGTTATTTCCAAGACTGCCAAAGTATTTTGAAAAGCAATAATATGTATTCTTAGATACAAAAAATTAGTTTAACCTTCTTTTTAAAGGTCAATTTTCGCAAAATTTCCCCCTTTTCAATAAATATAAAGCTATAAAAAATAATTTACAAGCTCTTAAGACAAAAGTTAATTCAATGGTTTTGAGTCTTGTAATTTAGGAGGAATACCGAAATTAAAAAAGTTTATTTCGTTGTCGTTAATGAAGGAAGGCTTCGGGAATCCTTCTGGGGAGGAATCCCTAATTCCCTTTAACATTCTCTTACTGACGAAATCCATTATTCGTGATAGCATTATCAATGCTTTTTTAATATAAGTAAATTTGATTTTTAAATAGTGTTGTTGCTGTAATGTGAAATGGATTTAACAGCAGTTAACAAGAGTTTTGTTTAATTAAACAATTTATTTAAGAAGATAGCTACTCAAATTACAACTATGTAAAAATATGCGTATCTGAAAATAAGAATTTGAAACTAATTGAGTACACTTTTTCCCCTGGACCTCAAAAAATTTTCGAAATTCTTTTGACCCCGTTACTTGCCGACCCCTGATATAGGGGACCGTCCATAAACGCTTAGAGGGGAGGGTTCATCAATCTGTGACAAGGGGGAAATGGGCGGGACTTCAATAATTGTGACATCACAGATTGAAAATCAAAAATGAAACTAAACAACAATTTTTTTCCCTGGAAAATGTAGCTTAAAAGACATTATTATAATATACATACCAACGAAATAAAAGTTAACTTTGAACTTAGGGTGCACTTAACTTCAATAAAAACTTCGGGTCCCAAATTCTCACCAACCTTATTCTAAACCTATTATTGGTCGTGACAAAGAGGAGGATATGTTGAAGTGTGACATAGGGGATCAAAAATGTTGAAAAAAAGTGTGACATCATTTATGGATGGCCCCTAGACTGTAATGTCACTTTTCGTTTCAGATACTTTGTTTACGTTCTAAGAGACATAAGAATGAAAACTACCAATGTCCAGTCATGCGTCCGTGGACTCAGCGAGAAATCCCAAAGAGAGCCCGACAGGTGAGATATCAGCTCCAATTAAGCTCCTCCTTAAGCTCCATTTTACTATATGTTAAATTTTATATTTCAGGAGCCTATAGAAGCCAAGGGGTACAAGTGCAGTTTTTTTAGTATATTGGAATTAAGTGCACTAAGTAGTTGTTATTATACTATACTTAGTTAATAGTTATGCTACTTAGTGCGCTTAATTCCAATGCTAAGAAAATAACCACCCTTGGCTTCTCATTTGATCTCGCTGTTGAGTTGTTCCCTTTTAGAATCGAAGGAGAGATCAAGCCAAGAACAAGAAAAAGAACATCATGCCATCAGGGATTAGGTTTTATACTCAGGGAAATGAGGCCCCAATAATAAGGATTTACTGTTGTTGTTGTTTCTTATGCCACTTGGAATATCCAAGCTCCATCCGCAAAGCGAATACAGGATTTAAGGCAAAGGGGGTGCGGCTCCTGAGAAAGTGAGGCCCATGAAATGGCAGGAGTCCGACTTAAGCCTCGGATGATAGATGTCGCCACCATCTATCACCACCTCCACAATTTTGCCATGCTCTGAAGGGGAGGGAAATAGTCTCCAGACACCTGGACCCGTGGTAAACTTCGCCATGACGGACCACAGGACTTTCGGACCCACAGATTTAACAAGCACGTACTCCAAACCTAATAAATAACATTAACCTCTAACCAACTACTACTTTAGCAATATTTATTTGGATTATGTTTTAATTGTGTGAGAATATGAACTTTATTTTCTATATCGAATGATGTATGCAATGCTGAAGAATTGAATGTGTTTTCGTCTTATAGGAAAGAATGTAGGAGGAAAACTGCGAAATATTACTACATCAAGAAAAATAACGGAATCTAACGAACAACGAATCCCGACAGGATTTAATAACAAGTATCAATTTTAATTTCTGTTATTCTTTTTCCGCATTTGGTGTCATATTGTCACGCGATTTGTGTTTTTCAGGTGATGAGTTGCAGTGGACTTGTGAGGGACGGAGCCGGCATGGGACAGAGGAGTCATCATGAATGAGAATTCCAACATATAAGTATCTGCATACATATAATTTCTGTTAATATTTTTCCATTTTGGTGTCATATAGTGTTACGCGATTTGTGTTTTTCAGGTGTCAGCTGTAGTGTGGACTTGTGAAGGACGGAGACGGCATGGAAGTTAACTTAACTTACCTTAACCTTAATTGTATAACTTTCATTTTCAGCGGGTTTGTTTTTAGATTTGAAACCCGGAGCACTTATTTAATAATTACCTTCATTTTCTATAAGTTTCATTTCCGTTTTGTATAGTGTTAGTTTATTTACTAAGGTAACCTTTATAAGGAACATGTTTTAACCTTAGGTATTAAAAATACCTTTTATTTGTTAAAAGTGTCATAGCAATGGTTGTATTATTTTAGACCCTTTTTGCAATTTCAATTTTAAAAGTATTTTTAAAACATTTGTTTTACGGGTCTTCCGAGATATTTTTAACTCCTCTGAGAGAGTATTTCACTCCTTGAAAATGGGAAATACTCTTTAAAAAATTAGATAGGAGTATTTACACACTTTCAACTTTTCACAAAGGTTTAGCTTAAAAATGCACCACGTGGCCCCACCAAAATCAACAAATGATATTTCTCTACTCAAAACACCAACTTATCTCATCGGAGACATTTCCGCCCGACTTCTGGCCAAAGCCAAAAGCACCCTAATTATCATACTTTTTAATTGTGTTTTTATACAGCCCTAGTAATTTTTTTAAAAATTTATTGTTCTGATGCTTAGGGAGTTTGATTGTGGGTTCCATGTCTCTGTATATACGTAGTTCATGCTATTTCCGTATTTCACTCCTCATAATTCAATTTCACTCCTCCTAAAAAAAAGTCAGGGCGGAATGTTACTCCTCCATAAAAATCCTTGGAATAACACTGCGGGTCTTAATAGACAGTTTTACTAGTTTTCTTATAAATTTGTAACCGAAGATTCAGCTCAGTTTGACAGTCGGTTGTTCCTAATATTCTTACGTCTGATCATGTGATTGCTTTATTTAAAAATTGTGTTTAATTCACCGTATGTGTGCTCCGTTCCATCTGTTCTATTTGAAGCAGTTTCTTTTCCCCAACATCCAGAAAATTGGAATGTTGCATTTCTAATCTATTGTAATGTGTGAGTGGCGGATCCAGGAGGGGGGGTATTCTGGACAGTGCCTTTGGATTCATAATAAAATCACTCATAAGTACGAAGAAAGTCCCCAAAATGAGTTAAAACCCTACTTTTACACGTCAAATTTCAAAATTTTATCTGATGGGGGAGGATACGTATGCTCCCCAGCGGTACCAAAAGAGGATCTTGAGTGATACTTTTTAGAAAATCCCCAACGTTTTCCTCAAAAGTTAAAGGTGATGGTCTGTGTGTGGAAAAGTGCGATTAGAGGCGATCCGTGTCTGAAATGTGTGGTTACTTTATTCGATTTAAAGTCATTGTCCATTTTCCATTTCTGCATGTAGTAAATTTAATCCATTTTCATGCTTTATCCTTGCTATGAAATTTCATTAGTCATAATGTTCCCGGAATCGTTTCCAACATTCAAGCAGGTGTTTGTTTGAGGGGGAATATCTTTTTCGGAGGTTTGCAGTGCTAAAAACGAAAACACACCCAGCCGTCTGGACTCCATTTCCGGTACTTTCGGTGTTATAGCTGCAGATGATTTCTGATGAAAAGAATGTCTTTTATGCATGTGATTTCAAAATTTTCTCTTTGCCACATTGTTTTCCTATATTGTTTTTATTAGCTATCCTTTTGATTAACGATGGAAGTGTTGCCTAATTATATTTCCTATTCAGCGTTTTTTTCTAAAGGTGTTCATATGACAAGATGTTTCATCTGCCGAAATTTCCACTTTAATGTTTTTTTTGTTGCGATACTTTTATTTATACCGTCTGAATATGAATCGTTATATTTCAATGGTTTTGATTATTTATTCAGTTCATTTTGTATACTTACGGATTGATTCTTTTGCCCCTATTATTTTTAATGTTTTTTCATCTTGGTTATTATTGGTAAAGTTACTGTCCATTTTCCGTGTTTTAACAGATTATATCTGCTCATACCCTAATTTTAATCCATTCCATTTTCATGCTTGTTCCTTGCTATAGAAATTCATTAGTCATAATGTTTCCGGAAGCGTTTCGAACATTCAATAAGCAGGTGTTTCTCTGAAGGAGAATATCTTTTTCGGAGGTTTGCACAGGGGTAAAAACGAAAACACACCCAGCCGTCTGGAATTCATTTCCGGTACTTTCGGTGTTATAGCTGCAGATGATTTCTGATGAAAAGAATATTATCTATTGATGGGATTTCGAAATTTCCTGTTCGCTACACTGTTTTTGCTGTACTACATTGTTTGCATTAGCTATCCTTTTGATTACGATGGAAGAATTGGCAGTTAACTTCCTATTGCACGTGTTTTACAGGTGTTCATAAGAATAATAAGAGTCTTCATCTGTCTAAATCTTCACTTTAATGTTTTTTTTGTTGTGATATGTTTATTAATATACGTCTAAAAGTGAATAATTTAGATTGTAGAATGGTGTTGATTATTTATTCAGTTCATTTTTGCAAATACGGATTGATTCTTTTGCTCCTGTTCATTTTAATGTTTTTTTTTCATCTTGTGGTTACTGGGTCATTTACAAGTACATTACATACATTACATTACATTGCATTTACGCCACGGGGAGTTTATTTTTATCTTGGCAGTGCGTTTCACTGTGTCTATCCAGGTGGTTTACGTAAAAACTACAAAATTTTCTTGAATGTAATTTCTTTTTTGTTGTGTTTCTCTTAATTTTTTTTTCATTAACAGTGGACTGTGTGGACTGTTTTCTTTGTTCCATTTTTATGTTTTTGGTCCATTTTCATAGTTTCTTCTGTGAAACTTTTTTTCCCTTAATCTTAATTTAATTTTTCTTGCCATCCATAATCAGTTTCTTCAGTGATTTTTCCCCCCATATTTTCGAAATACGGTATGGTGGTTTCGCTTCAAGTAATTTTAATGGTTTTATTTTATTTTTCTTTATTGGTTACTCTTATGGGGATTTTATTGAAACATGACTTGTGTCCTACTATTTTTAAATCCAGGTTTTTATATGACAGGAATACAAGTTATTATTTTTGTCTTCATGTGTAGATTTCGTTTGAAATTTACATTTTTGTTTATCATGTTGTTCTTAAAAACTTATCTTACTATGAAATATACATTTTTGCTTTTTCCTTCGGAAGCATTTTTGTACGAGTTGTATTTTGTTACACGTATAAATTTTTTAGGTTCGATTTCTATAGTTTCTTTGTAAAACTTTTTTTCCACATTCTTTTTCCTAAAATATGTTTAAATAATTTGATGGTTATTTATTCTTTTTCATGGTTTTATTCATCTTGGTTACAGTTAAGTTTTTTAATATTTTGTATTTGTTTGTTTTCAGTACATTCGGAAACTTTTTATAGGTATGGGGAAGGTATTCTTCAATAAAACTTTTCCATGCTTGTTTTGAAATACGGATTGACAATCTTTTCCTCTTAAATTGATTATTAAGTAAGCTTTGGTAATAGTATTTTTTTTTTACAAGATCTTTTTGTCATGGTTTATTTTACGTTTTCATTAGTTTACCTATATTTCCAGTTTCTGTTTGAATGTAATATTTCTGTTTCGTCGTCTATACCCTGTGCAAGGTTGGGGATTAATGCTTTCCAAATCAATCCTTTTTTTTTTGTATGTATATTACTTTATAAATTTAGAATTAGAATCATACCATATGGTCCGTGTAGCTATATTTGCAAAATATTGAAGTGGATTTAATGCGATGTGGTCTAGATTTTTTTAATGCAGTGAACATTCCATTTACATTCTATATATAGTCTACGTACTTGAGCTCAAGTAAAACAGTTAAATTATTCTGAACACTAGTTTCTGTGTATTATTGTTTTGCTAACAAACTGTGAAATAAAAATATATTTGTGAATGAAATTTATCTACTTTGTTTCTATTTGTACATCTTTTGTACTAGTGTTAAATTAATATTGAATTAATAGAGCATTTTCAATCAAATGACTCGGACCTAACAACAGAAAGCAACAGAAAGGTTACAGTTTCTTGCTCTACAGAGGTTAACAGTGACAGAAAATGATTAGCCATGGAATTCTTCTATTGAAACATTTGCAATCACGTGATTCCATATACCTAAAAACCGCCTTATCAACAGATAAACAACGGCCTTAGCAACAGTTAAAAGCCCCACAGAAGATATACAGTTAAAAGAAAATAACCGGTTGTGACGTTACCTGAAAACTCTATTAATAATGTAAAAACTAAGTAAAATTTTATAAAATACTAAAACTTTTAACTGCAAAATTTGTTTGCTTAAAATACATGCTATGAAGAAATATTAACTTATGGAGTATATATTAAATGAACCCATAAGAACTGTTTTGTGCTTAGAAGATTTGAGATTGAATGTTGAATAAAACATAGTTCTGTGTTGTGTTTTATTTATAAGGCAAGAAACCATTAAATGGATTTAAAGATAATTATAAAATTTAAATCATAAATAATTTTAAGTTTTCTTTTATTGTCATCCCATTAAAAAGGAATGGTAATAGAAATATATTATTAAGAAATAAAGATTGGAGAGTAAAAGGTTAAAATTAAATGTGAAAATTACATTTTTTATAATTGTTTCCCAATTCTGAAACATATTCAGAGTAATATAGAAGATAATGATTTAAGTTGTGGATTTTAGGCAAAATATCTTTCCCCATAATTATATTTTAAACCTGATGAATACTAAAAATATTGGTTATAATTACATTTAAGAGGTTAAACAGCTAAATTACTCTATTAAGAGGTCAGGTACCTTTTGGGATGTCTAAATAGGAGTATGTCTACAAAAATCTTTTAGATATGCTGTTAATTTTTAAACAAATGATTCTATATAATATAATATATTTAATATCCATAAAATTAAGAGAAAATAAGTTCATTCAACAAGTAATTACTATTTGAACATATTTTAAAATTTAATTTTCGTAAAAATTCAAATTGCTCCTCCGAGTGGTAGAAAATATTTAATTATGAGCTAATGTTGAATATATTTTCTTGAAGTTAGGAAAGAACACAAAACAAGAGGCTCATATTTTTAAAACAGTTAAACTAGTAAACAGGAAGGGGGACACTGTAAGGTTCGATTCCGAGTAGGAAAAAACCTAAAATGTTCTATACCGAGAAGAAGAAAAACCTAAAATGTTCGATTTCACCTAGAAAAAAATCTAAAATGTTCGATTCCAAGTGGAAAAAAAACCCTAAAATGTTCGATTTTAACTAAAAAAATCTAAAATGTTCTATTCCAACTAGAAAAAAATCTAAACTGTTCGATTTCAACTAGAAAAAAACCTAAAATGTTCGATTCCAAGTGGGAAAGAATCTAAAATGTTCGATTCCAAGTGGAAACAAATCTAAAATGTTCGATTTCAACTGGAAAAAAAAACCAAAAATGTTCGATTTTAACTAAAAAAAAACCTAAAATGTTCTATTCCAACTAGAAAAAAATCTAAAATGTTCGATTTCAAATGGAAAAAAAACCCTAAAATGTTCGATTCCAAGTGAAAAAAAACCTAAAATGTTCGATTCCAACTAGAAAAAAATCTAAAATGTTCGATTTCAACTAGAAAAAAACCTAAAATGTTCGATTCCAAGTGGAAAGAAATCTAAAATGTTCGGTTCCGAGTAGTAACAAAATCTCAAATATGTTCGGTTCCGAGTAGAACTTTTTTTTTAAAGTTCTTGCCCTAAAATATTTTGCTTTTTTACATGATAAGTTCTTACGGGATAGGGAGAGTATTTTTTTTAATCCAATGATTTAAACTTTATATACGAGTTTCAAAACTCAGACAGCAAGTGAACCAGTAGCTCAGTTGGTATATCGTTCACCACGTTCGAGCTGTGGTCGCAATTCCTATGACAGTTCGAACCCAGCTTCTGAATTAAATATATTTATTTTATTTTAAGAATTTAAATTCCTGAAAAACGGTACAATAAATACTCCTCAGGATGTCGGACCAGGCGGCTCAGTTGGTTGAGTCGCTCAAACAGCTGAACCGTCTGGTCAGCGCGCTGGGATGGGCTTCAGTTCGAGCCCATCCCCCAGGTCCAAATTCCCGGGGTCCAGTGGTCATTCATTATTCGGCCTTTGAAGCCGCGATGGGTGAGTTAGAGGGTGTGAGGGTAGGAGTTTGGCCACTGGAACGCGCGTTCGGGGGTGTCCGTAACTAATTGAGATTAAGGTTAGTCGTTAGGAGGCGGATAACCCCAGAGATTGGTTAGGGCCAAGTTCCTTCCTTCTCAACACCCGAGTGTCACGGACCAAGACGTCGGAGTCGGTCGGCCTGGCTCTGCCGGCGTTTCTTCTCTTGGCCGGCGGAGCCCCCTGCCGGCCGCCTTCGGCGTCATTTTCCGTGGCACTCGGGTGTTGAGAAGGAATGAACTTAGCAAAAATTTTTCCAATTCTCAACTAAGAGTAGGACTATTAACTAGTGGGACTGTCAGTCCCTGTAGCCTGATTGGTAGAGGCACGGGTTTAGTGTGGAGGTTCGTGGAGCTGGACTCGATCTGGCCAAGGTTCGACTCCAGGTGAGAGGGAAAATACTTAGCAATATTAAGAGGAGTGGAAAAAATAGAACAATAAATACCCAGTAGCATAAGGGGTATGGAAGAATTGGCAGAACTGCAAGAAAAGACTGGACAAGAATAGTCTGAGGGACCTTGACGTCAGTTAAAATATTTTTATATGATGAGAGATGGGGGAGAGTCGAGAAAGAGTAGGTGATAACAACGCCTGGGATCGCAGCTCCGATGGCTCAGTTGTTAGAGCACCAGGCCTTTGAAGACAGTTGACCAATGGTCCTGGCCAGGGAGTGGGATCGAGCCCAGGTGTGGAGATTGATGAATGTTCTACTGAAATTACCAGAACTTAGCTATGGAAATGTAAGTATATGTGTTCCTGTAGGTGTGGATCCCGATGGCCCAGTCGGCAAACGCTTCGCCTCGTGGAGGTTCCAGATGGGTGTCAGTGACCAGACCCGGGTTCGGGGCTAGGGAGTGGAAGAAAAATTCTCAAATTCCCGGAGTGAGTATGGAAGAAATCAAATAAGAGTAGAGGTAAGTGAAACTAACAGTGTGTTCCAGGCGGAGTGGAATTTCGGGTCTGCAAGGGGATTGGTGGAATTCTCAGATAAGTCGAAGTGGAAGGTGACCTGTCAGAAGAGTGAAGTAGGAGAGGAAGGTTCTCTAAAGAAGTGGGTTCTCCAGTGGAATGAAAAGTGAAAGCAGTGGGTTCTCTGTAGTAAAGAGAAGGGTGATGAGAGGAAGGTTCTCTGTAGAGGGGTTCTCTAGTGGGAGTCTAAGCAGGTGGAGGACACCTAGCGACGTCTCTTGCGAGCAGATGCTCGGAACTTCTCTTGCGATTCCAATGAGGGGAAACTTCTCTTACAAACCTCTCTTGCCCACAGTCCCTTCCCGAACTTCTCTATTTTTTTCTCTCTCTGTCTTCACCTTACGACTTCTCTTAATCTTCTACCTGGGCTTCTCTTCTTTTCTCTCTCTTTCTCTTCTTGCTCTAGAGCTTTTTCTCTTCTTCCTCTATACATAAAGAGAAGCTCCTAGAGCAAGAAGAGAGGACCAGTAAGAGAGAAAAGAGAAGCCTAGGTAGAAGATTAAGAGAAGTCGCAAGGTGAAGAAAGAGAGAAAAAGAGAAGTTCGGGAAGGGACTGTGTAAGAGAAGTTTACCCTCATTAGAATCGCAAGAGAAATTCCGTGCATCTGCTCTCAAGAGAAGTCGCTAGGTGTTCTGCACCTGCCTAGCCTTCCACTAGAGAACCTTCCTCTCATCACCTTTCTCCTTACTACAGAAAACCCACTGCTTTCACTTTTCATTCCACTGGAGAACCCACTTCTTTAGAGACCCTCCTAACTCACTCATCTGACAGGTGTCACCTTCCACTTGCTCCACTTCTCTGCGAATTCCACTCCACGTGGAAGACACTGGTAGTTTCACTTACCTCTACTCTTACTCGCTTTCGTCGACACTCCAGGAGAATTCGGCAATTTCACTTCCACTCCTTAGGCTCGAACCCGGGTCTGGTCACTGACACCCATCTGGAACCTCCACGAGGCGAAGCGTTTGCCGACTGGGCCATCGGGATCCACACCTACAGGAACACATATACTTACATTTCCATAGCTAAGTTCTGGTAATTCCAGTGGAACATTCATCAGTCTCCACACCTGGGCTCGAACTCACTCCCTGGCCAGGACCATTGGTCAACTGTCTTCAAAGGCCCGGTGCTCTACCAACTGAGCCATCGGAAATGCGATCTCACGCGTTGCTATCACCTACTCTTTCTTGACTCTCCCCCATCTCTCATCATATAAAAATATTTAATCCCTACCCTAACAGACTAACCTTGCCAAGTTTTTCCTTGCAGTTCTGCCAATTCTTCCATACCCCTTATGCTACTGGGTATTTATTGTTCTATTTTTTCCACTCCTCTTAATATTGCTAAGTATTTTCCCTCTCACCTGGGATCGAACCTTGGCCAGATCGAGTCCAGCTCCACGAACCTCCACACTAAACCCGTGCCTCTACCAACCAGGCTACAGGGACTGACAGTCCCACTACTTAATAATCCTACTCTTAGTTGAGAATTGGAAAAATTTTGGCTAAGTTCATTCATTTTCAACACCCGAGTGCCACGGAAAATGACGCCGAAGGCGGCCGGCAGGGGGCTCCGCCGGCCAAGAGAAGAAACGCCGGCAGAGCCAGGCCGACCGACTCCGACGTCTCGGTCCGTGACACTCGGGTGTTGAGAAGGAAGGAACTTGGCCCTAACCAATCTCTGGGGTTGTCCGCCTCCTAACGACTAACCTTAATCTCAATTAGTTACGGACACCCCCGAACGCGCGTTCCAGTGGCCAAACTCCTACCCTATCACACCCTCTAACTCACCCATCGCGGCTTCAAAGGCCGAATAATGAATGACCACTGGACCCCGGGAATTTGGACCTGGGGGATGGGCTCGAACTGAAGCCCATCCCAGCGCGCTGACCAGACGGTTCAGCTGTTTGAGCGACTCAACCAACTGAGCCGCCTGGTCCGACAGCCTCAGGAGTATTTATTGTACCTTTTTTCAGAAATTTAAATTCTTAAAATAAAATAAAATCACTCCATTTAATTCAGAAGCTGGGTTCGAACTGGCATAGGGATTTCGACCACAGCTCGAACGTGGTGAACGATGTACCAACTGAGCTACTGGTTCACTTGCTGTCTGAGTTTTGAAACTCGTATATAAAGTTTAAAAATCATTGGATTAAAAAAATACTGACCCTCTTCCCTTAACGGTTGGAATTGAACATTTTAGATTTTTTTCTAGTTGAAATCGAACATTTTAGGTTTTTTTTCTAGTTGGAATCGAACATTTTAGAATTTTTTCTAGTTGGAATCGAACATTTTAGGTTTTTTTCTAGTTGGAATCGAACATTTTAGATTTTTTTCTAGTTGGAATCGAACATTTTAGATTTTTGTTCTACTCAGAATAACATTTGGGATTTCTTCTACTCGGAATCGAACCTTAGAGAGTCAGCCTCCCTGCCTGATTACCAGTTTAACTGTTTTAAAAATATGAGCCTCTATTTTAAGTGTTCTTCAAGAAAATATATTCAGCATCAGCTCATAATTAAATATTTTCTAACACTCGGAGGAGCAATTTGAATTTTTACAAAAATTAAATTTTAAAATATGTTCAAATATTAATTACTGGTTGAATAAACTTATTTTGTCTTAATTTTACAGATATACGATGTATTATACTTATATTTTATTATATAGAAACATTTGTTTAAAAATTAGCAGCATACAGCATTTCTTAAAGATTCTTGTAGAACCAATTTAGACATCCCGAAAGGTACCCCACCTCTTAAAGTAATTTAGCTGTTTAACCTCTTAAATCTAATCAAAACCAATATTTTTAATATTCATCAGGTTTAAATATAGTTATGGAAAGATATTTTACCTAGAACCCACAGCTTACATCATTCTCTTCTATATTGCTCGGAAAATGTTTCAGAATTGGGAAACAGTTTTTAAAAATATAATTTTCACATTTAATTTTAACCTTTTCAACCTTTTACTCTCCAATCTTTATTTCTTAATAATATATTTATATTACCATGCCTTTTTAAAGGATGACAATAAAAGTAAACTTATAATTGTTTTCGATTTAAATTTTATATTTATCTTTAATTCCATTTAATAGTTTCTTGCCTTATAAATAAAACACAACACAGGACTATGTTTTATTCAAAACTCAATCTAGAATCTAAAGCACAAAACAGTTCTTATGGTTTCATTTAAAATATACTCCATAAGTTAATATTTTTTCATAGCATGTATTTAAAGTAAACTGAATTTTGCAATTAAAAGTTTTAGTATTTTATAAAATTTTACTTAGTTTTTACATTATTAATAAAGTATTTCAGGTGACGTCAAAATCGGATATTTTTTAACTGTATCTTCTGTAGGGCTTTTAACTGTTGCTAAGGCCGTTGTTTATCTGTTGCTAAGGCGCTTTTTAGGCATGGGATCACGTGATTGCAAATGCTCCAATAGAAGAATTCCATGGCTAGTCATTTTCTGTAACTGTTAACCTCTGTAGAGCAAGAAACTGTAACCTTTCTGTTGCTTTCTGTTGTTAGGTCCGAGTCATTTGATTGAAAATGCTCTATTAATTCAATATTAATTTAACACTAGTACAAAAGATGTACAAATAGAAACAAAGTAGATAAATTTCATTCACAAATATATTTTTATTTCACAATTTTTTAGCAATAACATAATACACAGAAACTACTGTTCAAAACAATTAAACTGTTTTACTTGAGCTCAAGTACATAGCCTGTATAGAATGTGAATTTAATGTTCATTGCATTAAAAAAATCTAGACCACATTGCGTTAAATCCACTTCAATATTTTGCAAATGTAGCTACACGGACCATATGGTATGATTCTAATTCTAAACTTATAAACTAATTTAAACTAATATACATACAAAAAAGTATTGATTTGAAAAGCTTTAATCCCCAACCTTGCACAGAATATAAAAGACGAAACAGAAATATTACTTTCAAACAGAAACTGGAATTAGAAACGAATGAAAACGTAGAATAAACCATGACAGAGAAAGATCTTGCAAAAAAATTACTATTACCAAAGCTTGTTTCCAATAATCAAGATAAAGACGAAAAAATTATCAATCCGCGTGTTTCAAAAAAAGCATGAAAAAGTTTTATTGAAGAATACCTTCCCCATACCTAGAAAAAGTTTAGAACTGTACTGAAAACGAAGAAATACAAAAAAAGAACTTGAGAAAAAAAATCAACACAAGATATTTCACAGAAGCTATTAACAAAAAACCGCACAAAACAAAAAAAAAATACATTCACACAGAAACTGGAAATAGAAACGAATGAAACGTGAAAAAACCCAGGATATAAAATAACGTAATAAAAATTCCAATTACCACTAAAACTTCCAATAACAATCGAGATGAAGAAAAAAACCCCAGAAATAATCAATTGATATTTCAAGATAAGTATATGGGGAAAGTTTTATTGAAGAACACCTTCCTCGTACCTAGAAAAAGTTTAGAGAAAACAAAGAAATACAAAAAAAAAGAACTTTTGAAAAAAAAAAAATCAACACAAAATATTCCATTGCAACTGTAAACAAAAACCATCTCTATTAACAAAAACCACAAAACAGAATAAAAAAAAGAAAAACGTAAAAAGTACCAAGGACATAAAATCATTTAATAAAAATTACGATTACCAAAGTTTCCTTAATTATCAAGATGAAGAAAAAAAAATTCTGAATCCATATTTCAAGAAAAGCACGTGAAGTTTTGAACTATTTCATCCCCACACCTAGAAAAATGAAACTTTCTTTGAAGAAAATCAAGATGAAGAAAACAAAATCATCAATTCGTATTTCAAGAAAAGCATCATGAGAAGCTTTGTTGCCATCCCAATACCTAGAAAATGTATGATTTAAAAATAAAAAAACACTTCAGAAAAAGAAATAAAAATTAACAGAAATTACTCCATAGACAGTTAAATAAAACAACAAACGAAACAAATAACTTCCACTCATAACGAAATAATTAACCTCCATGACTGTAACCATAACACCATAAAAAAAATAACCATGAAATCATATTCCTTAATCATATTTCACAAAACATGGGATGAAAAATTTTATAACGAATCTATAGATATTGAATTTTAAAAATACTATACATGTAACAAAATACAACAGATACAAAAGTGGAACTGAGGGGAAAAATGATAGAAATGTATTTCATAGTAGGTTAAATCTATGAGTAGAACATGATAATCAAAAATATAAGATTCAAACGAAATCTATAGCACATATCTATAATAATAAAAGAGCTTTACCACTCACTCACTCACTCACTCACTCACTCACTTACCAACGCACAGCAAAATCTACCGGGGCTAAAGACTCGAAACTTGCTAGGGTGGAAGACCTTACGGTGTATACGCGCACTAAGAAGGGATTTTTCGAAATTTCTTTTTTCTGACCCACAGGGGGGTTTGGAGCGTTTTCGACGTTCTTGAGCGCAGCGGCGTCCCAAATGACCCCAAATCTTCGTTATTTCGCAGGAAGGCACATAGCAACAATATCTAGAAAGGCATTTTTCAGATTTTGAATTTTCGAATTTTAAGGGGTCTGAATATTCCAAAAACCCGTTTTTGCTGAGCATAAACCAAGTTTTACAATTTCGAAGAAAACAGTACCGAGAAATCGATATTACGAAGTGAACTGTTGGTAATACCTTCTTGAGAGTATTTCAAAGAAAGTAATTTCTGGATTTTTCGATATTCCATTCTGGAGGGGGTGCGCGGAGGTTTGAATATTCACTCCCGTTTTTAGTTTTTGGATACTAGCACCCACATTATTAATGTGATTGTTATGAAATTTTAGCATATTGTTCCTCATACAACCAGGAAGGTTTGTGAAAAAGAATTTTTAAAATCAAAGCATTCCAAGGAGCCTTTTTTGCCCCTTTTCTAAATCCTTAAGGCATTCTTCAATTTTAAATTGATAACGGTTATTGCTCCTTTCAGGTGACGCAATACCTCTATTGTTAGAAATATTTATCTAAAAATGTTTTATAACAGTTGAATTTTTTAAAGTTCTGATAAAGAAATAATTTTTGATGATTAAATAATTTTTTTTATGATAACCAAAAACCGTTCCACTGAAAAATTTCATTCTTTTTTCTATTTAATCAAATTTAAGTATTTCCGGCAAAGTTCAAATTAAGCAGAGGCATTTTCAATAGTTGGTGTCGATTCAAATGATGTTTACTTTTATTTCATGTTTGAAATTTCTTTCAGTGAATGAGTTGGTGATAAATCAGGAAAGGGGGGTTCAGGGGGTCTCCCCCTGATTTAAAAAAAATATCATTATTAAAAAATGATTATAAACACTAATTTATTCTAAACCGGTTTTTTTAAAGGTTTTGTTTAACATCTTAAAAAAGTATGTATATTGTTTCGTATTTTATAAAAATTTAGCGGGATGAGGGGGAAATAAGTTTTATCTATATAAATTGCTGTTCAATAATATACCTTTATTGTGAAGCGAAGGCGGAGAAATTTGCCTCAGTTATACATTTATAGTTAAGGACATTAAAGAGAAAAAATAATGGGGTTCAGAAGGTCCCCTGACTTTTTTCCTATTTTGAAAAATTACTTTTTAAAAAACGGGGATGGGGATTTCACACATTAAATCTAAACAGGTGGTATTTTTAAAGGGTTTTTTCATCGTAACGAAGTGGTATATGGCATCAAAAAAGAATCCTAGCGGGAAGACTGTTGACTCTATTGCATCTAAACGATAATTCTTATTTATATTTTAACACACAGTTTGATAAGCCTTTTATCCCCCGAGCAACGGCGGGCATATCAGCTAGTAAACGAATATAATAAAAGAAAAAATATATTAAAACCAATAAAATTAATTGAAGCTAGACCATCAAACCGTATTTCAAAAATATGGAAAAATGTTTCATAGAAAAAAACTACGAAAATGGATCAAAAATGAAACAGAGAAAAATATCCATGCATTCCAATGTTAATGAAATGAAATAAGAGAAAACAAAAAAATATTACATTCAAACAATTCTGGAGTGATACAAAAACCACCTGGATAAACACACAGAAACGCAAACCGAGATTATTAAATCAATTCCTCAGCCTTAAGAGAGCCCATATAAAAGTAACCAATAAAGGAAGAATAAAATAAAACCATTAAAATTAATTGAAGTGAAACCATCAAACTGTAGGTATTTCAAAAATATGGGAAAAAAAGTTTCACAGATCAAACCATAAAAACCAATGTGAATGAGTATAAAATGCACCAAAAAGAATACAAACAAAAATGGAACAAAGAAAAAAAAATATCCATGCAATCCAATCTTGTTAAGTAAAATAAGAGGAACATCACAACAAAAAAATATATTCAAGTGAATTCTGAAAAAAAAAAAGACTAATTTTAATTGGATACAAAAACCACCTGGATAAACACAGTGAAACGCCTAACCCAAGGTAAAAATAAACTCCCCATAGCCTCCGTGACAGTTATCAAGATGAAAAAAAAGTAAAAACAATTGGAGCAAAAGTATCAATCCAGAAGAAATAATCAAAACCATTACAATATACAGTGAATAATTTTTAGACGATGTAAATAAACGTATCGCAACAAAAAAAAAACATTAAAGGAGAAATTTTGGCAGATGAAAACTCGTATCATACGAACACCTTTAAAAAAAACCCGTCGAATAGGAAATTTAATTTGCCAAAACTTCCATCGTTAATCAAAAAGAAAGCTAATAAAAACAATATGGAACAACAAAGACGAATACGAGAAAGAGATCATTAATTCCTTTCATCAGACATCACCTGCAGCTAACACCGAAAGCACCGGAAATGAATTCCAGATGGCTGGCTGTGTTTTCGTTTTTAGAGCTGCAAACCTCCGAAAAAGATAATAAACCCTCAAACCAACACCTGCGGGAACGATACCGGAAACATTATGACTTATGAATTTGTATAGCAAGGACCAAGCATGAAAATGGAATAAATTAGGACATGCAAAAATGGACAATGACTTTAAATTGAATAAAATAACCTCACATTTCAGCCGCGGATCCAGCACGGCTCTAAGGGCACTTTTAAATCACACAGACCATCACCTTTAACTCTTGAGAAAAATGTCAAAATTTTGGGGATTTTCTAAAAAGTATCACTCAAGATCCCCTTTGGGTACCGCTGGGGGTATGAGGGTTGAAATTCCTATTCACGGTGCCTCCTCTGCATCAAGCTGAGTCCGTCCTTCACAAGTTCACTGCAGCTCACCACCTGAAAAACACAAATCGCGTGACAATATGACACCAAATGGGAAAAGAGTAAGAGAAATTAAATGTATACAGATACCTAGTAGGGCGAGTCGAAAAAACACTTTTTTCGAAATTCGTTTAGGCTTAGGGGGGATTTTTGGCCAAATGTCTTCAATAATACGTAAAAAAAATTTCAGATCGATACGATCATTCTTATTTAACTTGCCGCCGAGCCCCCAAAATTTGAAAAAAGTGGAAAAAATGACCAATTTTCAGAATTTTTAAAAATATATTTCAAGATTTATATTGTGATAAAACTTGTTCAAATGTATTATTTAAGACTTATTTAGATGGATTATATTTATTTGTGTGTATTAACTGCACCCTATAGGGCCTATAATTTTAAAGTAAAAAGTAGTACTTAGCGATGTTGCACTCACTAACGCTTATAATGCACTATGGTGGACGAAAGGAATTAAATTCCGAATTTCTTTGAAGGAACACCCTCGAATGATGCCATTTGGTGTTAAATTGGTATTTTAAACTAGAAAGGCCAGTGAAATAACAATAATGAGGCCTTCCACTGAGCTTTTAGTGTTAAAAATGCTTTTTTTACAAAAATGCTCATATTTCTAGCTCAACAAAGCCAAAAATTATCCTAAAAAAACGAGATAGTGTACTATTTTAGATCCTAAACTTTGAAATATCTTTGAAACTTTTATAGTTTTCATTTTTTATAATTAGAGTTTTAAACCGTACAGTTTGGAAATGGCATGGATTATTCCTATACCAGAAGTGAAAATTCGTATTTTCTTTTTTAAAGTAATGAAAATTGTTTAACACTTGTTAATTTTTGTTGATGTTTTGAAGAAATGAAGTTTTTAGTTAAACGTTCCCCCTGATATGTTAAAAAGAGGGAATTTTCATAACTTTAAAAAAGAAAATCAATTTTCACTTCTGATAATCCATGTAATGTCCAAACTGTACGGTTTAAAATTAAGTTCTAATTATAAAACAGGAAAACTATAAAAGTTTCAAAGGTATTTCAAAGTTTAGGATCTAAAATAGTACAGTAACCCGTTTTTTTTTAGGATAATTTTTGGCTTTGTTCAGCTAGAAATGAGCATTTTTGTAAAAAAGCATTTTTTACACTAAAAGCTCAGTGGAAGGCCTCATTATTGTTATTTCACTGGCCTTTCTAATTTAAAATACAATTTAACACCAAATGGCATCATTCGAGAGTGTTCCTTCGAAGAAATTCGGAATTTAATTCCTTTCGTCCACCATAGTGCATTATAAGCGTTGGTGAGTGCAACGTCGCTAAGTAGTACTTTTTACTTTAAAATTATAGACCCTATAGGGTGCAGTTAATACACACAAATAAATATAATCCATCTAAATAAGTCTTAAATAACACATTTGAACCAGTTTTATCACAATATAAATCTTGAAATATATTTTTAAAAATTCTAAAAATTGGTCATTTTTTCCACTTTTTTCAAATTTTGGGGGCTCGGCGGCAGGTTAAGGAATGGTTGTATCGATCTGAAATTTTTTTTACGTATTATTGAAGACATTTGGCCAAAAATCCCCCCAAGCCTAAACGGATTTCGAAAAAAGTGCTTTTTCGACTCACCCTAATACCTAGGTGTTGGAAATTCCTATTCACGGTGCCTCCTCTGCCCCAAGCCGACTCCGTCCCTCGCAAGTTCACTGCAGCTCACCACCTGAAAAACACAAATCGCGTGCCAATATGACACCAAATGGGAAAAGAGTAAGAGAAATTAAATGTATACAGATACCTAGGTGTTGGAAATTCCTATTCACGGTGCCTCCTCTGCCCCAAGCCGACTCCGTCCCTCACAAGTTCACTGCAGCTCACCACCTGAAAAACACAAATCGCGTGACAATATGACACCAAATGGGAAAAGAGTAAGAGAAATTAAATGTATAGAGATAACTAGGTGTTGGAAATTCCTATTCACGGTGCCTCCTCTGCCCCAAGCAGACTCCGTCCCTCACAAGTTCACTGCAGCTCACCACCTGAAAAACACAAATCGCGTGACAATATGACACCAAATGGGAAAAGAGTAAGAGAAATAAAATGCATACAGATACCTAGGTGTTGGAAATTCCTATTCACGGTGCCTCCTCTGCCCCAAGCCAACTCCGTCCCTCACAAGTTCACTGCAGCTCACCACCTGAAAAACACAAATCGCGTGATAATATGACACCAAATGGGAAAAGAGTAAGAGAAATAAAATGCATACAGATACCTAGGTGTTGGAAATTCCTATTCACGGTGCCTCCTCTGCCCCAAGCCGACTCCGTCCTTCACAAGTTCACTGCAGCTCACCACCTGAAAAACACAAATCGCGTGATAATATGACACCAAATGGGAAAAGAGTAAGAGAAATAAAATGCATACAGATACCTAGGTGTTGAAAATTCCTATTCACGGTGCCTCCTCTGCCCCAAGCCGACTCCGTCCTTCACAAGTTCACTGCAGCTCACCACCTGAAAAACACAAATCGCGTGATAATATGACACCAAATGGGAAAAGAGTAAGAGAAATAAAATGCATACAGATACCTAGGTGTTGGAAATTCCTATTCACGGTGCCTCCTCTGCCCCAAGCCGACTCCGTCCCTCACAAGTTCACTGCAGCTCACCACCTGAAAAACACAAATCGCGTGACAATATGACACCAAATGGGAAAAGAGTAAGAGAAATAAAATGCATACAGATACCTAGGTGTTGGAAATTCCTATTCACGGTGCCTCCTCTGCCCCAAGCCGACTCCGTCCTTTACAAGTTCACTGCAGCTCACCACCTGAAAAACACAAACCGCGTGACAATATGACACCAAATGGGAAAAGAGTAAGAGAAATAAAATGCATACAGATACCTAGGTGTTGGAAATTCCTATTCACGGTGCCTCCTCTGCCCCAAGCCGACTCCGTCCCTCACAAGTTCACTGCAGCTCACCACCTGAAAAACACAAATCACGTGACAATATGACACCAAATGGGAAAAGAGTAAGAGAAATTAAATGTATACAGATAATTAGGTGTTGGAAATTCCTATTCACGGTGCCTCCTCTGCCCCAAGCCGACTCCGTCCCTCACAAGTTCACTGCAGCTCACCACCTGAAACACAAATCGCGTGACAATATGACACCAAATGGGAAAAGAGTAAGAGAAATTAAATGCATACAGATACCTAGGTGTTGGAAATTCCTATTCACGGTTCCTCCTCTGCCCCAAGCCGACTCCGTCCCTCACAAGTTCACTGCAGCTCACCACCTGAAAAACACAAAGCGCGTGACAATATGACACCAAATGGGAAAAGAGTAAGAGAAATAAAATGCATACAGATACCTAGGTGTTGGAAATTCCTATTCACGGTGCCTCCTCTGCCCCAAGCCGACTCCGTCCCTCACAAGTTCACCGCAGCTCACCACCTGAAAAACACAAATTGCGTGACAATATGACACCAAATGGGAAAAGAGTAAGAGAAATTAAATGTATACAGATACCTAGGTGTTGGAAATTCCTATTCACGGTGCCTCCTCTGCCCCAAGCCGACTCCGTCCTTCACAAGTTCACTGCAGCTCACTACCTGAAAAACACAAATCGCGTGACAATATGACACCAAATGGGAAAAGAGTAAGAGAAATAAAATGCATACAGATACCTAGGTGTTGGAAATTCCTATTCACGGTGCCTCCTCTGCCCCAAGCCGACTCCGTCCTTCGCAAGTTCACTGCAGCTCACCACCTGAAAAACACAAATCGCGTGACACTATATGACACCAAATGCGGAAAAAGAATAACAGAAATTAAAATTGATACTTATTAAATCCTGTTGTGATTCTTCGTTAGATTCAGTTATTTCCTAGATGTAGTAATATTTCGCACTTTTCCTCCTAGATTCTTTCCTATAAGACGAAAAAACATTTAATACTTCATTATTGCATTACATTCGACATAGAATATAAAGTTCATAGTCTCACACAATCAAAACATAATCGAAATAAATATTATCAAAATAGTTGGTTAGAGGTTAATGTTAGTTATTAGGTTTAGTAAATCCTTAATATTGGGGCCCCATTTCCCTGAGTCATGATCCGCTTTCTTGTTCTTGGCTTGATCTCTCCTTCGATTCGGAAGTTTTCTAAAAGGGAACAACTCAACAGCGAGATCAAATGAGGAGCCTATAGAAGCCAAGGGGTACAAGTGCAGATTTTTTTAGTATTGGAATTAAGCGCACTATAAGTAGCATAACTACTAAACTCCAATACTAAAAAAACTGCACTTGTACCCAGAGTTGGGCAAAATGTAATCAGATTAATGATTAATGATTACGATTACAATCGTAATCTGATTACATTTGTAATCTGATTACAAATGTAATCAAGAAAGTAATCACATGGAGATTAATGATTACAATTGCAATCTCATAATAAATCTTGATTACTTTTTATGGTTGTTAATGTGAAGGCACACAGAATGTTCCACAGAATGTTGGTTCGCGTCTTGCCGGAAATAGTCCAAAACTTACCGGAAGTGGTCCAAAACTTACCGGCAGTGGTCCAAAACTTACCGGCAGTGGTCCAAAACTTACCGGAAGTGGTCCAAAACTTTCCGGAAGTGGTCCAAAACTTACCGGAAGTGGTCCGAAACTTAGCGGAAATGGTCCAAAACTTACCAGAAATGGTTCACAACTTACCGGAAGTGGTCCAAAACTTATCGGAAGTGGTCCAAAACATACCGGAAGTGAATCATAACTTACCGGAAGTGGCCAGCAACTTACCGGAACTGGTTCTCAACTAACCGGAAGTGGTTCACAACATACCGGAAGCGGTCCTAAACTTACCGGAAGTGAGTTGCGAACCACTTCCGGTAAGATGTAGACCACTTCCGGTAAGTTGCGAACCACTTCCGGTAAGTTACTGACCACTTCCATGAAGTTATGGTTCACTTACGGTAAGTTTTGGACCACTTCCGATAAGTTGTGGACCACTTCCGATAAGTTGTGAACCCCTTTCGATAAGTTTTGGACCACTTTCGGTAAGTTATGGTTCACTTCCGGGAAGTTTCGGATCACTTCCGGTTATCTAAGAACCACTTCCAGTTTGCTAAGAACCACTTCCGGTTGCTAAGAACCACTTCCGGTTGCTAAGAACCACTTCCGGTGAATTGCGGACCACTGTAATTAAGTTGTGTCAATCTGATTTCAAAAGTAATCTGATTGACAAATGTAATCAGATTACATCAATCAGATTACATCAATCAGATTATTAATCTGATTACAAAAGTAATCTGATTGCGCCCATCTCTGCTTGTACCCCTTGGCTTCTATAGGCTCCTGAAATTTAAAATTTAACATATAGTAAAATGGAGCTTAAGGAGGAGCTTAATTGGAGCTGATATCTCACCTGTCGGGCTCTCTTTGGGATTTCGCGCTGAGTCCACGGACGCATGACTGGACATTGGTAGTTTTCATTCTTATGTCTCTTAGAACGTAAACAAAGTATCTGAAACGAAAAGTGACATTACAGTCTAGGGGCCATCCATAAATGATGTCACACTTTTTTTTCAACATTTTTGACCCCCTATGTCACACTTCAACATACCCTCCTCTTTGTCACATGTCACGACCAATAATAGGTTTAGAATAAGGTTGGCGAGAATTTGGGACCCGAAGTTTTTATTGAAGTTAAGTGCACCCCACCTTACAAGTTCAAAGTGAACTTTTATTTCGTTGGTATAATAATGTCATTTAAGCTACATTTTCCAGGAAAAAAAAATTGTTACTTAGTTTCATTTTTGAATCTGTGATGTCACAATTATTGAAGCCCCCCTTGTCACAAAGTGTCACAGATTGATGAACCCTCCTCTCTAAGCGTGACGTCATTTATGGACGGTCCCCTATATCAGGGGTCGGCAAGGAATTTTACCACAGGCTCAAAAGAATTTTCAAAATTTTATCGAAGTCCAGGGAAAAAAAAAAGGTACTCAATTAGTTTCAAATTCTTATTTTCAGAAACGCATATTTTTACACAGTTGTAATTTGAGTAGCTATCTTCTTAAATGAATTGTTTAATTACACAAAACTCTTGTTAACTGCAACACTATTTAAAAATCAAATTTACTTACACTATTAAAAAAGCATTGATAATGCTATCACGAATACTAATGAATTTCGCCAGTATAAGAGAATGTTAAAGGGAATTAGGGATTCCTCCCCAGAAGGATTCCCAAAGCCTTTATTTATTAACGACAACGAAATAAACTTTTTTCATTTCGGTATTCCTCCTAAATTATAAGACTCAAAACCAGAAATATTTTTAACTCCTCTGAGAGAGTATTTCACTCCTTAAAAATCGGTAATACTCCTTAAAAAAACTACAGGAGTATTTTCGACAGGAGTATTTTCAATCTTTGAATTTTTCACAAAGATTCAGCTTAAAAAATGCACCGTGACCCACCGAATTTTTTTTTTTTTGCAGTGATTCCAATCAATCAGACATTGGAAATACGTACGAAATTTAACTTTATATAAATGGTTTGTGACCATAATGGCGTAGCTGTAAAAAAATTGAAAAGATTATATCTACTTTTGGTCGTTTTAGGAGATCCATAGATTATATTTTTTTTCATTTACTGTTCTGATGCTTAGGGAGTTCGTCTCTGTATCCGTATTTCACTCCCTATAATTGAATTTCCCTCCTCCTAAAAAAGTCAAGGAGTATTTTTAATCCACTAAAAAAATCCTAGGGATAACACTGCTCAAAACCATTTAATTAACTTTTGTCTTAAGAGCTTGTAAATTATTTTTTATTTATATCGAAAAGGGGGAAATTTTGCGAAATTTGACCTTTAAAAAGAAGGTTAAACTAATTTTTTGTGGATAAGTAAAAAAAAATCCCCCGACCAACCGATGCCAAAACTGAAGACCGTTTTTTAATCCGGTTATTTTTCTACATTATAGATGCATTTTCAAAATTTTTACGGACCTTACTTCAACCTATAAATAATTTTTTTAACGCTACTAAGTGTTAAGAATACTCCCGTGGATTCTTTTCAAAGATCACAGTTTAGTTTTTAATATTTCAGAAAATTAATTGAACAAAAAAATTTATTTTTTTAATTGTTAATTTTTCCTTAAATTATGAATAAAAAATTCTGTAAACAGCATTAAAAATAGCGTGGGTCACAAGAAATTCCAGTCAATATGTTAACTCTTAAAAAAAAAAAAATTTTTTAACTCTTTTTAAAACGGCATAATAAATAAATTAATAGTTCTATCGACTATGATAATCTAAACACAAATAAGAGAGCAAAATATATCAGCTGCTTTCCGAAACTGGTACTAAAACCCTCAAATTACTTTAAGTAGTGTTATAACAATCCCACCTGATCTCACCATGGGATAAATATGCAAAGAGAGAGCTGCTCCCACAGCAGCTGGCGCAGTCGCGTTGGTAAATCAAATCAACGGGACCTTTTTGGTCTCAACCTGTATGGCTATGGTCTCAACAGAGCAATTTTGATGCTGCCATCTAGCGGGCAGCTGAAAAACTAATACTGCTGTAATCAATTATGAAGATTCAAATTTACTATTACGGAATGGTATTTTACGAAAACATAAAATTTTTTATCGACTAGATATTATTCCGAAATTTGAAATAAATATTCATTGATTACTTTCAATCAATTATTCATAAATTCCCCTCTTAGCGAATGTTTCGATGTGAAAGAAAAGCCTAAATAAATGTTTTTAGGAATTTTCCACCCCATTTCTCTGATGTAAACGCGACATTTTAGTCACGCTATACATTAAATTTTTTCAAGAAAAGAATTTTGTAAGTTTATAGCTTCACTGGCAGGTATATTTTTTGACGCGTTTTCATTCATTGCCCCATAGTTATTTTTCTTTAAATTTTCTTAAACCATTTTACAAAATTCCTTTCTAAAATAAAAGGCCCTACTAGTGTACTTAACTACCTACTCGCCTTGAAAGTTCTACTGAAAGAGGTAAAAAGAGTATCCAATCATAAATTATCTTACACTACAACCATTAAAAGTTTTTAGCATCCGTTAATTGTAATTACTCTTTAGAATTACACTCTTGAATGGTGAATTTCCTTCTTTTCTCTCTCCAAAAGGACCTTAAAAAAGTAGAAAATAAAAAAAAGAACCCGCCCGCACCCATGAAAGGTGGAAAAACGAAGCGTAAGTAGGTCACCGCCATCTTGGAATTCCTCCCAAAACCCAAAAGTGGTCCGATTGTTACCAAACTTGGTATGCAGGTAGACCCTATACCCCATAAGCTTCTTTGTGGGAGTTTTCTTAGAAAATTTGCTTATTTTTGCGATAAAACTTTAAAACGTGGATTTGAAAAAGTTTTCATATTAACCATTAATAAAGGATTACTTACGATGCAGTGGCGAATCCAGTAGGGGGGGCTGTGGGGCTGCAGCCCCCCCCCCAAAACCAAGACATCCAAGTTTTGGTACAGTTAAAAATTGCAATAACGTTTTATTATTATTTTTTAATTTTGGTAGTAGATATGATTATTATAGGGAGGCCCTGACTTACTTTTCCGAGATATTTTTTAGCAGAATCATTATTCTTCAGGGTCTGTAACCCTAGTCATTAGGTTGGTTTTTTTTTTTTTCAAAACATTTATATAGAAGGTTTTTTCGTCGGTTTTATGTGAGGGCGCTGATTACGATTATCAAATTTGCTCCCATTTAGGAAGTCGTCTTCATATTCAAAAATCGCAACATTTTTCGATTGTTTTTGTTTATAGTACTTCAAAAACTACAAGTTTCTCGATCATAATCTCAATTACAAAGTTGAAGTAAACAAAATTTCACTACTTAAATTTGATTTTCTGAAGAGTGGTTCTGCAGCTAGTGTGCTGAAAAACCGAGATTTTTTGGTCTTTACTAAAAAAAAAAAAGTGAAAAACGTGCGCTTCTAGCCTCTACAAAATGAAAAATATTCACGTTATCAACACAAATTTTATCTAATGTGAAAGAGCCTTTAATTATTTATCTATTTATAATGTACCCTACATTATTATTCTTTGTGAAGGGGGAGAATGAAACTTTCGCGTCTTACATCCAAAACGAACACTCCCCAGTTGCTAATCTCCAATCTGTGTACGCTTTACCTCCGGATATTACCAATAAAATAGGTAGTTTGGATGAATTGATGATTAAGCAATAAGCATGTTTAAAAATATAATTTTTTAAATTTATTTATGAAATATTTGGTATTTTAATCGGAAATTCAATAAATTTTTTAAATTCATAATTTCAAATATGAAAGTGTTTTAGTGACGGAATTTATATGTTTTTTACATTGCTGAATTCGAATTTTAAGTTTAAAAATCCGTAAAAATGCAAAAATTTGAGATTTATTTTGCATTTTTTGATGTGAAGGTGAATTTTTAAATAAAAATAAACTTGAAATTTCCATAATTTAATTTATGAATTTAAAAATTAATTAAATTTCCGAATATTTTATTATGGTGTTGATATAAATATTATTGAAGTGCTGGATAAATTAAGCCAAAAGAGCCGAGAATTACAAATTTTATTACAATGATTTCAAATTTAAAAAAATTATCATTGTAAGTAAAAGTTTAAAAAATTTATTTCCAGTTAAAAAATTTGTACCTTTTTTATTATTTATTGATCACAGTTTTTTCTGCAGTATATTTTAGTACCATATAAAAAGTCTTATATAATAGGAGTTAAGAGTTAAGACATTTGAAACTCAGCCCCTCCCAGACAAAAATCCTGGATTCGCCTCTGTTACGATGTAGTTAGATATTGGCTGGTTCGTCCGGCGGGATATGTACAAAACTATGGGAACGTTCAAATATTACGTAAGCAGCTAAAGTGGGGTTTGCTCTTTGCTAATTTTTCTTGACAAGGGGGGGGGAGGGGAAGTATGAGCGATGCTTACGTGAGACGTTTCAAACAGTGCATTTTTGAAAATATCTGGTTTCTTGCATCAATAATTTCAAAATTTAACCTAAAATAAATTTTATTTTAAAACTTTAATTTTAATATTTTGCACAAAAAAGAAGAAACAGGGGGTTGGGTGGCTTTCTTACTTAATTATGATGGGGTGTTGCGGTTTGCTTATCTTTGCTCACAAGGGGCATCCAAAAATGAGCAAAAGTGTGCTTACGTAATTATTTGAACGGCCCCTATGTCGAATTTCAAGACTGGGGTGAAGAATTTTATTCAACCTAAAATTTTCATGAGAGGTAGTAGAATAATAAGTTATCAGAAAATAAAAGTATCACACCAATATTCAGTATTAAATCATCTAAAAAATAATTAAATTTAAAAATGACAAAAGAAAACCTTTTTAAAAATTTAAATTTTCAGCAAATTTTTTTTTTTTTTAATCTCTCTATATTAAAAAAAAGTAACAGTGACCGCCGCGGCCGCCGCCGCCGCCGCTGCTTTTGAAAATTTTATTTTTGAACACTTTGAACTCTCACTACGCAAAAACTATTCCACGTAAATTTGTGAAATTTTAAACATTTCTAGACAAATGTATGAGGATCGTTTTCGTTCTAAAAGCTAATAGATGAGATAATTAGTTCTAGAGTTATTTAATGTCAAAGTCGAAAATTATTTTTTTCTGCTGCGAGTTCGCCCCCAGCAAAATCTATTAGCAGCAGAAATATGATTTTTTGCAGACACATACTCTTAGATGTGCAGTTTTGCACCACGTCGCCCTTTTTTCGAATTTCGAATTATTTTTGGAGTAATTAAGTTTTAAAGTTTCGAAAATTTTGACGATTTTTCTGTTTTTTCGTTATAAAAGCAAAACTAATCACAGTAGAACTATGATATTTTAAAGACACATAGAAATAATTTTTATAAAAATATTGGTATTTTGTTTTTTCAAAAATTCTAATTAGTTTTAGAATTATTAAGATTCAAAGTTTCAATTTTTTCTTCTCTTTCTCGCCGTTCACTAGAACTAGAGAAACAGACGAGTTTTATGCGTGTTTTATGATGAGTCTGATTTCGTTTATTTTCAACAATGCTTTTTTCTACAAAGTGGTTGATGGTTATTAGTAGACTTGCTGAATATTTTTTTAACATATCAATTAAATTATTGATAAGCAAGAGAGAGGTACTATTTTCGGTATTACAAGAGGCTTAATTAAGCCGAGAAAAGGCTTCTGTTGGATTGTTGAGATGAACAAGCGAGCTCTGCTCGCTAAGATCGCGAAGCGATCTGAGAAGAACTGCGAAGCAGTTAAGAGGGTTGGTGAGCGATAGCTGACTATGTGTGATTTCTTTTATTTTCAATTTAAGTTAGGAAAGTAATATTTCAGCAATAGTTTTTTTCGGGATGATTTGGATTAAATTATTTATCAGCAAGAGTGATAAGTAGTTTCGGTTGTAAAGGAGCATTAATTAAGTCGACCAGCGGGGTGATTTGTAATATGGAACAAGCGAGCTTTGCTCGCTGAGATCGCGAAGCGATCTAAAAAGAACTGCGAAGTAGTTCCGGGGGTTGGTGAGCGATAGCGAGCAGGGGGCAGGCCCCCTAGTTTTAATAAAAAAAAAATAATTGTAATAATAATAATTTAAATTGATTAATGATGAAATTAATTAATCCTCAATTAAAAAGGAATTTAAATGTTACAGTTAGTTAACTGGTTAATTTATTTAAATGAATATTTGAAATACTGTTAAAATTTTTCAATCAAGTGATAAAATATTTTTATTTTCGGTAAAAAATAACCTAAAAAATAATTAAATTTAAAAAACAAAATGTATTTTTAAAATTTAAAAAAAAGTTTTTAGGCATGTGATTCATGTCTATAGACAATATAATCGATAAAATTTTGAAAATAAAAGCTTTTTTCACTCCAATACATACAGAAAAAAAATTATTAATTTTCAAATTAAAAATTATTTTATCCCAAATGTAGAATTTAAAAAGTATTTTTTTTTAAATGGAGTTTCTATATTATTTGAATTTACCACTACGTTCCGGGATATTTAAAAATGGATTAATTCCGCAATAATATTTTTGGTTCAATTCCGCTAAATATCCCCCCGCTAAATCGGATAGACAAATGGTCCCCGCTAAATATTGCCCGGCTCTATAGTAGTATAAAAAGTAGAAATATTCATAAATAATTTCAAACTTCTGAATTAAAATGTTTAATTAGATCAATAACTATTCAGATTATTAATAAAAGTCAGAAAAATTTGATGATATTTGGATATATTTAGCTATTTGGATACTGGAGATATTTAGCGGGACTCTAACGGAATTGTACCATATTTTAATATTATAAAATTCAAAGGAAAACGATTAATTGAAATCAACGCTCAGAAAATGTTGCTTCTTCTAACGGATAGATGGCGATACGCATTTACATTTTACTGAAGACTCAAGCAGAGAAATTTTGAGGCTGCCATCTAGCGGATAGCTCACAAACTAACACTGCTCCAATCAAATATTAAGTTTCAGATTTAGTGTTAAGGTTGTGGTTTAAGAAAACTTTTTTTAACGGCTCCAAAATTTCAAATTAATTAATTCGGGATTATTTTAGGAATAATATATTTTTCATTTATTCAATAACGGTTTTTACGAATTTTTCTCCCTATTTCTCTGATGTATAGCGACATTTTAGGCTCCGGATTTTTTTTTACGTTAAACGGCATTTTTTCCTGGCACCCAACCCAATCATAACATAAAAACCCGATTTAACGAAAAAGCCAATATCTTTATATTCACTAATAAACTATCGCAGCATAATTTAATTAATATTTAACCCCTTAAAAGTATTCATTTCTTTAAAGTAAGATTAGTTAAGATTAAAAGAAAGTTAAGATTTGACTTGATTCATTCATATTTTTCTGACTTATAATTGCGCTTATTATGATTTTTGTTGTTTTTTATCAAATGTTAAAGACTTAATCTTTGATATGGCATAATTCAGAAAGCTGTACTTTTGAAATTGCGATAGATAAGGGGGTGTTCACTTACTGGAAGTGCAAACTGAGATTTCCCAGTGAATGAACAGGTGTTCATTTACTGGGGAAAATGCATATTTCGTAAAACCTCATGATTATAGTTTTATTTGATTCATAATGATGTAAGCTAAACTATGTAAAAATGCGCGATGATCAAAATTGTGTCCTTCCAGTAAATGAACGGGGTATGTTGATTAGAAAGTACAAGTGTTCACATACTGGAAAGAGTAATTAAACTAAGATTTACCAGTAAATGAACAACCTTCATACTATGGGAAACTGCTTATCTCGTGAACCAAAAGACCTATAGGCTTATTTGACGGCTTAAACTAGGAATAGGTTATGATAAAGATCAGTAATGTCTTTCCATAGAATAAGTTTTTGATTTAAAAGTCTAGGTTTATACAGGGTGTATCATTATGAATGGGAAAACTTCTAGGGGAGGTAGACATTATAAGGGTTCAGAATTGCATAGGAACCCATGGTCCCAAACGACAGGCATGGACGTATATAAGGGGGGGGTTAGAGGGTCCAGACCCCCCCCAATAGCCTAAACCTTATGTCAGCCAAACAAAAAGGTTCCTGTCCCAAATATTCAAAAAATGAGTGAAAATACAACTTTTTGGATCAAATTTTCTGGGAGAAGACCCACAGACACCCCTCTTTTGCTTGAGGGCATGTATTAACCACACAAATTTGTGATTAAGTTCACAAAATTTCACATTTGCCCTACATTTTACTCGGAAAGGGAAAACTATTAGAAACATTTTGGGTTACAGAATCCCTTCAAAACAGTTTAGTAACGGCTCCTTTGGTCCTGAGGTCTTATAGGTTTTGCCCCCCCCCCAATCAAAAAGTTGAACTTACGCCTATGGTACTCCATTTTGTCCCCCCTCGTGATAAAGGTTAACCTAAGCTTTTATAACCCCTTGCTACGCTCAGAGGGAATTTCAAGTTATACAACCCCTCTTTCGAAACCTCAAACTTTAAAATTTTTCCCCATAGAAAACGACCAACCAAAGTTACTACTTAATGAAAAAGTGGGTAAATAGGGTTCAGGGGTCCTCCTCCAAAAATATTTAAATTTTAGTATACTAAATGGTCTTCTATATAGCTACTTTTTATGGGTTTTCAGGGAGCTTCGCGGGCCGCATGTGGCCCGCCAGTTGGAAAACCCTGTTTTAGATACACTTTCATTGCGACCCCTGAAAGAAGTTTCTTGAACCTCCCCCCTTGTAAAAGCTATAGCTACGTCCGTGCTAGGAGGTATTGATTATTAATTGTGTTAAGATGGAATATGCAATTAGTATAACGTCGCAATCGATGTTTGGCAAGATTTGCACCCACCTAATCCAAAGAAACGTGTGTGTGTGTGTGTGTGTGTGTGTGTGTGTGTGTGTGTGTGTGTGTGTGTGTGTGTGTGTGTGTGTGTGTGTGTGTGTGTGTGTGTGTGTGTGTGTGTGTGTGTGTGTGTGTGTGTGTGTGTGTGTGTGTGTGTGTGTGTGTGTGTGTGTGTGTGTGTGTGTGTGTGTGTGTGTGTGTGTGTGTGTGTGTGTGTGTGTGTGTGTGTGTGTGTTGAAGAAATTTTAGAGTTTTTAGTAAAATATTTTCTATTTTATGTAACGCAGGCTGATCAGTTGAAAAAAATCATGGTATTTTTCAGTGTTCATTTACTGGAAGACACTGTTCATACTTAGGGCAAACTTTGTTCATTCACTGGGTCTATCGCGCTTTTTTCACTCAAATCAGCATTCCTTCAAAACTATTGATTTCTAAGATCTGGAAATACTTCGATCATATTGCCATGGAAACATACCTTATTTTTAGAAATTGACCGAGAAAAAGCCCTGAAAAAAATTTTTGAAGTGGGAAAATCGCAAACCCAAATGCTAAGTGTTCATTCACTGGGCGGTTCACCCTATTTAAACACCAGTTTTATGCTGAAAGGGTTTATATAAATAGAAAAAATTATATAGTAATTTATATTTTAATTTTTAAAAATAATTCCTGAATGGTTAAAGAAAAATGATAATTAACACAGCAGGGATCGATCCAGGTTTTATTTTTTGGGGCCCATTTTTGTGAAAAGTTGAAGTCACTATATTTTAATTTTTCAAATTATCGAAAAAAAAATTTTTTTTTTATTTGAAACTAACAAGATTTTGTAAATGATTTCTTGTAAATAATGATTAAAGCTAATTTGAATTTTAAGAAAGGGTCGTTTTTATGAATTTTGAGAAGGGGCAGCAAAAGGGTCTCAATTATCTTCTGGATGGACCCGTACCCAAGCTTGCTATTCCGCAATCATTGAGAAAATTGAATTTACAGTAGAACTCCAGTTATCAGAATCAATTGGAACCGGATACTTCCCATTCGGATAATATAAAATTCTGTTAAAATTCAATTGGATATTTTTTTTTCAGAAAAAGTGTGTATTTTAATTAACTGTATGTATGTTGAAAATGGGAGAATTCTTTTGCGAATCGCAGTACGTCTTTTTTTTTTTTTTTGAAATTCTGAAAAAGATGATAATTATAGAAATTCGGATAAATTGAAGTTCTACTGTGGTAGTAAATACGTTGTAGTTGAAATATGAAACTTAAAGGGGAGTTTTCCCCACATCTACTGGCTAGTACTACAACAGTGGCATACTTAGAAATTTGGGAAATTTGGGGGGGAGGGGGAGGGTTATCCTTTGATTTATCGTGTGTGTGAAATTTAGGCCTGGGGGTACTCCCCAGAAAATTTTTGGAAATACGACCCTTGAAAAATGAAATTTACTCATTTTCGGCGGCCTTCAGGGTGAACAAATTAATTTCCAAAATATTCAAAATTATATTCCTTTAAGTACACAATATAAAAATCTCTGCATCCCGGGCCCCGGGGATTATACTCCCCTGTCCCCCCTCTCCCCAGGCCTGCATAGAGCTAATTCTAAACTTTTATTAATTCAATTTACTTTAAAATTACTTGGATTATATACTCATTATCCCGGGAAGTTACATCGGTATATTTTGGTCTTTCACAAAGAAAGAAAAAAAACACCTCCACTTTTTTTCTCCATAAAAATTTTTGAAAACATTTCATAAACACTTTAAATGAAAATCAGAAAGAGGTTACCCATTGACTTAAACACTTAAAAAAACCCTTATCGAGTAAATGATGATGATAATAATAAAAATTAATTAGTTGAGTCAACCCCTATAGTCACTAGTATTCGCAACATCAAGAGCACAGGTAAGAAGTATCCTTGCCCCCTCCCCTCCTAACATGAAACCTGGCTACGCCCCTGGTAGGGTTGGGAGTATTCTATCCATATAGAGCTCAGCTACTCTATCAATCTCTCCACCTGGCCTTCTAGAATTGAGAAGGCTGAAGGGAGAAATACATTTCTAAATCATACAGCTAATATTCTAAACTGTTCTAAACACTCCTCTTATTGAAAGTTTGAATAAATGTGCTCCAGCGGGAGCAGGTGTGAGGAAACAATCGCATCTTTCGCTTCGAACGGTCTGTTGAAAAAGGAATCGCCATGGCAACCGGGCAGGCAGAAGAGAAAAAGCGCACCTTGTCTTGCGGAGTAAACAACCAACGGAAGAATGGTTTTTTTAGGCTCCGTTCAAAATCCTGATATTTCGGACATTTCAGGCAGGAGTCTGTTGCTCCCGCCTCAAAACCGCTCGAGGAAGAAAACTAATCAAACAGTTTTCAGAACTACACAATTAATTCACCCATCAGGCAGGTGTCCTTCCCATCACTGCTGCTTTTCCGCACAGAATATCAGATTCCGCTCCTACAGAAAACATCTGTAGGAGCTCCCGAGCATTCCATTCTAGAGAACGAACAGATGGCTGATTTCATCGTTTGATCTCCAATGAAAATGTTCTGTAATACCGTAATGAACCCTTTATCCGGAAATCATCCGGCCAGGCCCATCAAAAGTGGTCTCTTTTTCAGTAGTTTCATCTCTGGCTGGAGACAAATTCTAAAATCCCCCCCCCCATTCGGCAGGTTTTCCTATTTTTTTTTTTTGGTAGCTTAATTTTCACATGCATGAAACAGATGTTCAAGAACGACCCACAGAATTGAATTTTAATGAGCAGGTGTTCTCAGCATCGAGAGATAATTTCGGAAGCGCTTCACTCCCATGTTCACTCCTCTCCAAGCTAAAAAAAAAAAAAAAACACACACACAGTAAAAAAAAAAGCACATTTTCTCTACTTTTTTTGACTGCTTGTTTGTACGAAACTTTTTATTGCGTTTCTCAAGAGTGTTTCGGTAATCGGGGTTGACCTATCTCTTTCAATGAAATAGTCTAAATCAGAGGTTCTCAAGCTGTGGGTCGCCAGTCAGTTTTTGGTGGGTCGCGACAAGTTTTTGAATTCAAGAATTTCCTTAGGTGTTGTAATAGCAATTTATTCCACATTACAAAAAAAAAAACCGAGTTAAAACCCTGTTTTTAAGAGTCAAATTTCAAAAATTCCTCTGGGGGAGGCCCCCAGACCCTCTTCTGATTGTGGAGCTCATTGTTGCCCCCACAATCAAACAATTTTATACGCGCTTAGGTTTAAATATTTCTCTCTAAAAAGTTAAATCTCTAATACTTGCATGTAATTTCCCCACTAAAAATAATCTGAAGATTTTCTTAAGAAAACACCGCTTTCTTAAGAAATTCTTCAGAAATCTTAAGATATTCTGCAGATTTCGATTTGTCTTCAAATTTTCTTCAGAATTTTTTAAGACAATTTGAAGACATTTTGCAGACTTCGATTTGTCTTCAAATTTTCTTCAGAATTTTTTAAGACAATTTGAAGACATTTTGCAGACTTCGATTTTCTTCAGGATTTTTTAAGACATTTTACAGACATTTTGCAGATTTTTCTTGTCTTTAAATTTTCTTCAGAATTTTTGAAGACAACTTTCAGCCATTTCGCAGATTTTTTCTTGTCTTCAGAAAGTTTGAAGACAAAATCAACAGAATACTAGGTTTAATTAATTATTAGTACTTTAAAATTATCTTAAGAACTTTTAGATTTTTTACAGGAATTTTGAAAAGTTTCATATCTTTAAATTATTTTCAAAAAGTTTTAGGCATTACTTTTTAAACAGTACCTTTTAACTAAGAAAATTTATGGTAATATATCTCAGTATAACTTTTTAATGTAATGCATTCAGGGCCGTATCCAAGGGGGGGTTAGGGGTTCAACACCCCCCCCCCCGAAATTTTGATATAAATTTTGATACTGCTATTTTTCTTGAAAATTATGTCTTACAAGGAGCGATCCTCTTCGGGTGTAACCCAAAGGTTTTCCTTCAAACTTTTGTGTGATTTACAAGGAGTGGTCCTGTTTGATGTAACCTAAAGTGTCTCAAAATGAGTTAAAATGCCACTTTTAGGGGCAAAATTCTGAAATTTTTCTGGAGTAGGAACCCAAAAACCCTCTCAATATTTTGCCATTTTACAATACATCTTTTTACCTTGAAAATTCGGCCGCTTATAATGAGTGGTGCTCTTTGGGTGTAATCTAAAGGGTCTCAAAATGAGCTAAAACACTCTTTTGAGGGGCAAATTTAAAAAAAATTTCTGGGGGAGGACCCCCAGACCCCCCTTTTACATGGAATTCATATTGTTTATACAATTTTGAAATTTAGTGCATCAAAATTTCAATTCAGTATTGTCATCTAAACCTTAACTTAAAAAAATACCCGTAAGGAGGTACTACTTTAGAAAATATTTGAGTCAACCCCCCCCCCTGAAACAAAAGTCTGGTTACGGCCCTGAATGCATTTAAAACCAGAGAAATTATCAAGTGCATATTGATAGCTGGATAATTAAAAATGTTTTCTTCTACATTGCAAGTTACCTTTTATCACTGTAAGTTTGATTCATATACAAAAGATTTTTAACTCTTAAAAAAACCTGGCATTTAAGTATTAAATGCCTTTCAATGACCATAACTTGCTATGTAATTTAAAAACATTAAAATACTTAACTTACAGAGTATGCTAAGATTAGAAAAGTATGATAAATATTAAAAAAAAATTATTTTTAGGAAAATTGAATAACTCTTTTGGTGGCACTGAATTTTTAGGAACTATAAAACTTAAGCAAATTTAAAAAGATTATTTAAATATACAGGGATTGAAGTAAAAATATGAAAATTATTTAAGAAAATATAAAAATTTTAAAAAGTAAAACTTAATGAAATAAAAAGAAACCTTTTTATTTGTTGCGAGTTGTACGTTACAATTATGTAAATCCAAAAGAAAATTGTTAAATAACCTCTTTAACTATCAAACACAAATTACTGCAGAAAGTTTTGGAAAATTGATTAAACAAGTTATTATGAATAAGATTGCAGGTATAAAAAAATAATGGTGAAAATCATTCTTTACTTCAGTATCTTAAAATAGTAAGTAAAAATAAATATAACACAAATATTTAGTTTGATTAGTGAGTTTATTTTATGTTGTCAGAAATTAAAAATATTCATGAGCCACAACTAGAATATATATCAGTACTTAAATTGTAAAAATCCTCAGTTAATATAATTCTGGAAATTTCATTACAAAAAAGTCCACTAAATAGAATTTGAATAAATTAAAAAAATGTCTATGTGTCACCAATTAAACTTCAGCAGAATAAGTTGCAAAACCTGATCATATATAATTTTGATTAAGATTGTTATTTTTACAAAATAACCAATAAAATTTATAGATGGTAATAACATTCAATACTTAAGATTCATACTACATTACAAAATAATCCATCAGTATTAATTCATCTGGATTATATATAGTATGTACAATGTACATAAAGTGCTCCATAAATCTAACCCATTTACACGATGCTAACAGTAAATAATTTTTAGCCCTTTCTGAAAGTAATGAGCAATAAAAACCTTTGATGCAAAACCATTTTTACATACAATAATCACGCTCTATAAGTATCATCAGTATTAATTTTTCTGGATTATAAGTACATATGTACATCAAGAACTCCAAAAATCTAACCTATTTACACGATGCTAACAGAAAATAATTTTTACCCCTTTCAGAAAGTAATGAGCAGTAAAAACCTTTCGTGCAAAACCTTTTTTTTTAATTTGTTTTACATATATAATAATCAAGTCTATAAAGTATTATCCGTGTTAATTTTTCTGGATTATAAGTTATATGTACATCAAGTGCTCCAAAAAACTAACCTATTTACACGATGCTAACAGAAAATAATTTTTACCCCTTTCAGAAAGTAATGAGCAGTAAAAACCTTTCATGCAAAACCTTTTTTTTTTTTTCATTTGTTTTACATATATAATAATCAAGCTCTATAAAGTATCATCAGTGTTAATTTATCTGGATTATATATAGTATATACAATGTTATGGGCAAAGTGAAAAATCTAACCATTTACACGATGCTAACAGTAAATAATTTTTACCCCTTTCAGAAAGTAATGAGAGCAATAAAAAAAATCTTTGATGCAAAACTTTTTTCTGCATTTCTTTTACACATATAATCAGTCATAATTATAAATGAAAACCATAAAAATTTTGCAATGTTTGAATATTTGGAGTTGGAATCTTTCAAGTTAAAAGAATGGGTAAGAATACAGGGGGTACAAAAGTGGTGACAAGTGAATATAGAGAATAATAGATAAAATTGCATACACATTCATATATCAATCTTAATAACTTCTGGGGGTATAATAAGTGGGAAGTATTCTAATTTACCTTTTCTACCCAAAACATATCTAATTTTTAACAGTAACTATGACTATTGAACATTACCTACTACAAGCTACTCTTCAGCATGAATTAACAAAGGTATTAGATAAGATACATTCTCAAGTTCAATTTTAGTACATTTTTGTAAAACGGATTCAATTTTAAATGCAAGCAATAGTTTTTTACTTGTGTCATTACTTTGAACACATAAAATATTTGTACAAAGGTCACCAACGTGATTATCCTTTCTAGAAAACTTTTTTACTTTTAACTTGGTGCCAAGAAAAACCACGTTATCATTGTAGACAATTATTTTGTTAATTTCTACATAATTAATTTTTGAAAGTTGAATAGATACTATTGAATTAATTCGATTAAATCGAGAAGAATATTCTTTCGTAGATAATAACATTTTCTTATGCATTACTCTTTTATATGAAAGGATTTCATTGTCATCTGATAAGTTCAGAATTCTTTCCACAGCTTCTGTTTCATCTTCAGATAAGGTTTCGTTTTTACTGCACCCAAAAAGAGTAACATTATTTTTCTTTAGAGTCTTTTTTGTTCTTTTTCCGTTGATCATGTCCTCTACAAATCCTGTGACCCGACCATTTTGCAAGTTGTTTTGCTGCATCAGAGTCTGTAGAAATGACTTTCTGTAATATGCAAACAAAATCTGGATAGGCACCCCTTTTGTACCATGATGGAAACTTTTTAATTTTCCGAGTGCATCCTCAAAAGAAAAGCAAGAAGATGCCCATAAAGGGCCCCATGCACGTACCTTTTCTGTGAGGTGAAGAAGCAAATGAACATTATAAGTGAGTTCTCCCTCACCATATATTTGCTCGACACCCCTCACAAATTTTTGCAGTGCACTTTCTGCTTCTTGTAAGTCTGCATCTTTAATGCATGAGCCTAATAATAAACTTATGGCATGAACAAGGAGGAGCCAATGATGGTATATTTGGCTGGGAAGGATATTTAACATTAGAACTGGAGAAACCAACAGAAATACCCTCCACTCAGAGGCTTTCCAGTGTGACACTTCTGTCAAAGAGCGGAGTTTTCTTTTCATTTCACTAGGTTCCTTCAGTTTTGAAATTCTCTCATTCACTTCCCTGGTTTTCTTTTTCTTCAAGCTATAACTTGCATCCGCCGTGTTCACCCATAAGTTTACGAACTGTCTTGTGACGCCAAGCAAAACAGCGTGCATATAATCTGGAACAAATCCATCCACGAAATTGAAATCAGGGTATAATTTCATGAAAAGGGATGGCCCTTTAACTCCTTTAACCGGGGCTTCATTATTAGTAGCTTCCTCAGCATACATGAGAGTTTTCTCGAAGTTCCGATTCACAGGAACTGGGCTGGTCAATGGGAAAACTCTACAATGGCCTCGTCCTCTTGCTATTGTCACCCCTTCATTTTCACAAAACCCACAGCCGTACCACCCATTATACTGGGTGAAGTTTTGCATCATTGCACGAGCTGGTGCATCTGCTGTGCAAACTAATGGGACAACTTTGGTGAGACAGTTCTTCCCATTGTTGTTCCAAAGTAGCCCTTTCTCTACCAAATCTGATAATTCTGACACAAAAGGTGTTAAGTAGGCTTTAATGATGGGTTTTCTGGAGCCAAACCATAACCCACACATCATTATATGTTCCCTTCTCTCAGTAGGGGGCAGTTCATTTATCATGCAGTGGATTGGCCACAGGTCATATTTTGCCTTATTGTATAAAGGTAACCCATCTAAATTAAATTGTAGGGAAAGGCTACTTGAATTGATACTTAAGGGGTAACTTTCTCCGCAAATTAAGTCTTTCAAGTTGCCGTCTCCTATGCAATTAGAACGATAATTTGTACTCTCAGTTAAGATGCTCTGGTTTTCAAGTTTTTTTCTCAATTGTTCCTCTAGTGGTGCATATAAAAAGAAATTTCCCTCATTTATCAGCTTTGTTGTGAGCCATTCCTCATTGCAAATGGTGCAAAGGGTTTTTTCTAAATTATCATTGACTTTAGAGATGTATTCTCCACATTTTTCACAGTACAGATGTGCTTCAAAAAATTTATCGTATTCCCCAGATGAAGTTATTCTTTTGTTCAAAAGGTACTTAGTACCTGGTATGACACAGGGTGGCAACAATATTTTTAACATCCGCAATAACTCATCTATACCAGTACCTGTCAAGTGGAATCGAACACAAAAGGCTAATATGCATTCAAATGCCTCAATGTTTGAGACATCTGCAGATTGGTATAAGGGGGAAAAAGGATTTTCAATACCAAAATAATCACTCCCTCTTTGGCTTGATGGTTCATCCTCAGAAGTTTCTGAAGTCCATTCGTCGTCATGAAAACTTTCATTGTTTGCAGCAATGTGGAAGTCATTAAGATCCAAAAAATCACAAGAGTTTCTTCTAGCATCATCATCCAAGTATGAGGGATTTTGAGAATCTGATGTTGATGCATCTATTAATTCAGATCCGTTTGCAGAATTTCGTGGCCTTTTTTGGCGTCTATACTGAGTAGTCCTTGGAATTTTCTCGTCTGATATTAAGAAGCGGTTATATTTCTTTAAGTTTGACATTTTAAATCATGAAGAAAGTAGCATATGGCATTCATGAGCATTACAAAGAAAATATTCTTGTTTACGTTTTTTAGATTGAACCATAACGGTTACAGCTACTACCCGTACGGAGATAATTATTCCGGGTAAAATTGTTCACTTTCAAGAATTCGCGACTCTAAGTCCAATAGATGGCGCTCTCCAAACTAACTATAATGTTTAGCACTTACATGGAGACCACGGAAAACTGGTTTTTTTTTTCAGAAATAGTGGTTTTTTTAAAAATTAAGTGAGGGTTTTTTTTTTTCAAATTTTAGAGAGTTCTTCCGTATTAAAAGTATTTTTTCAAAATAAAATGTGTTTTTTTTTAATTAGGCAGTATCCTTAGAATTTTAAAGTTTTTTCATATTTAAATGTATCTATTTAAAAAATGGGCGATTTTTTTTCCTTAAAACTAAGAGGGTTTTACCATAAGTATAGTTGGTTATGGAATTTTTTTTAATTTCATGGGGGTTTTATGGAAAAGGTGTGTTTTTTCAAATTTTACTTGATTTTTTTTTAAGGTTTAGGGAGGTTTTTTATGTCAATGTTTTTTTTAAAAAAAACTCAATAATTTCAAGTTTTGCAGTGAAATAATTTTACAACTTTCAATTGTTATTAACTTACGGCCTAACTAAAGTGGGGTCCTAATATTTCGGGAGTAATAGAGGTTCAAAGTTTCTTTAGGGGACATCCATAAATTACGTGAGGTGTTTTTTCCAAAATCTGGCCCCCCCTCCCCCTTGGTGAGATTTTGCTGGACCCCCCCTCCTTATTATTTTCCTTTTTCATACTTAAAAAAACAGAAAATCGTATAATTTCTAGCCCCCTTGTTGAGATTTTTCCAAACCCCTCCTCCCCTTTTAGACCTCACGTAATTTATGGATGTCCCCTTATACGAAATGGTTTTCCTTATTTCCGTTCAAGGATAATAAGTCTGTATCTTTTCTTTTCCAGTATGTTGTTCGGGACGTCTAAACGAACACGGAGACGTATAACTAGGGACCCGATCATTATAACCATGACGGATTCTATTATCTCCGGCGTTTTACCGAAAAACGCCGACAATTCTTAAAACAATCGATTTATTTTTTAAATAATGGATTAAAAAGTGATTGATTCTTCAAATATACATCGAGATGCATGTCATATCCGATTTTCATGAAAAGGTATGGTATGGTAAGTGTTTAATGGCACAAAACCCCCATTGGGGCATACAGCGCCAACAAGACTAGATGCTTAAAAGTTTAGGCTAAAATGCCACCGTCTAACGCAGTCTATGCGTTGTGGTAATAAAATATTTGTCTTATATATATAAATCTTTAAACACAATATAGATGATTAAAATTATATTTGCTTCATAAAATTGATGTCCTTTAAAAACATGAATACATTTCTATGATAGTTATCTCCAAGGAGTTCGACTAATGATGGATAAAAAGCTCCAAATCTCTGCTGTCTCACTATTTTGAATCGAGGACATTCTGACATTATATGTTTAACTGATATTATCACATTGCATGTTGGACAGGGTTGTGGTTGTTCTCCGTGAAGGAGATGCTTATGGGTAAAGTATGTATGTCCTATACGGAGTCGTGTTAATTTTACATCCAGAAATCTATTTAATTTGCTGTCAGAGAAGCCTGCTATGGAAGTTTGTATGCGATGCAATTTATTATCAAGTTCTTGGTCCCATGTTTCTTGCCAAAATAAGTTTATTGAATTCTTTATGCACGTGTATATGTCACAGACAGGAACAAAATAATCGTTTTTTACTGTTGAATTTTTTGCCGCTGAGTCTGCATGGTCATTACCGAGAATGCCCGCATGTCCCGGAATCCAGCAGAAGTAGATGTCATATCCTTTTTCTTTCAGTTTTAAATAGATGTTTATTATTTGAAGAATCATAGGGTGACTCTTTGAGTTGAAATTCGTCAGGGCATCAAGACAACTTTTTGAATCGGAGTAGATAACATACTTTTTCCTAGAAGAACTTTTAATTTTATTTAGAGCAAGGGTAATGGCATAACTCTCGGAAGTAAACACAGAGCAATGTTCGTTTAGTCTTCTGGATATAATTCCACTGTCTAGGACTGCTGCCGATCCAACATGAGATTGGGTTTTGGACCCATCAGTGAAAATTGCAGAGAAGGTGTTATACTGATGTCTATGGTCTTTGAAAAGGGCTTGGAACACTATGTTAGGAGTACAAGATTTTTTAAAATCATTAAAATCAGTGATAAAATTTGGTTTAGGTACCCAAGGAGGTATGTCATAGGAATTGTTTCTAAAAACATTAAAATTCTCTATACATAATGACGTTGTCATGTTTAAAATTCTTAGTCCAAAAGAAGGAGTAAAAGACCTTTTCAGTGCATAAAGAGTTTTGTATTTAGGGTGTACTACTGGTTGATAAAGAGGATGCAAAGTATTTGATTTTGTTTTGAAATAATAACGCAGTTGAAGTCTTTGTCTTCTTAATTCCAATCTTGGTTCTTTTGATATTACGTAGAGGCTAGCTACAGGAGACGTTCTAAAGGCTCCCGTCGCAAGTCTTAATCCTTGATGGTGCACAGTGTCTATTTTCTTTAGTACAGACATGGCTGCAGATCCATAGACCACACAGCCATAATCTAGCTTGGATCTCATGAGAGCTCTGTATATTTTCAAAAGAGAGGGTGAATCCGCTCCCCATTTGGTATTGGAAAGGTACTTCAAAATATTCATGGATTTTATACATTTTTGTTTTAAAACACTAAGATGGGGTCTGAAAGTCAGTTTATTATCAAACGTAATACCCAAAAATTTTGTTTGTGATTTAACTGGAATATTGCTGCCATTAAGATTAATTTCAGGGTCAGGAAAGACTCCTCGTTTACGAGAAAAGTTGACACAGATGGATTTTTGAGAAGACAAAATAAATCCGTTTTTATTGCACCAGCGGTCGATGTTAAAAACTGCTCTTTGTAGTTGACTTTGAATGAAGTTCAAATCCTCTGCACTGCAATGAATTTGAAAGTCATCAACGAATAGAGATCCTCTGACTGATGATGGTAATTGGTTGATGATGCCGTTTATTTTTATTAAAAATAGAGTGACACTTAGCACACTGCCTTGAGGAACTCCTTCCTCCTGGCAGAAGTCATGAGATAGAAAGTTGTTGACACGAACCTGAAAGGTTCTCTTTTCTAAAAACATTTTTAAAAATATAGGTAAATTTCCTTTAAAACCAAAGCTGTATAAATCTTTAAGAATTCCATAGCGCCATGTTTTATCATATGCTTTATGCATATCAAAAAATACAGATACAAGATGTTTTTTAGAGACAAAGGCCTCTCTTATAGCAGTTTCGAGCTGTAAGGCATTATCTATTGTGCTACGCCCACTGCGGAATCCACTTTGGAATGTTGAAAGCTTTTTCTCCGTTTCCAAAAGAAACATCAATCTGGCATTTACCATCCGTTCCATAAGTTTGCAGACACAGCTTGTTAGAGCTATAGGTCGATAACTGTCAGGCTCCGTGGGATCTTTTCCGGGTTTTGGAATGGGCACAACAATCGCTTTCCTCCATGAAGATGGAAAGGTGTGTTCCTTCCAAATACGGTTAAAAAGTACCAAGAGGGTTGTGAGGGATTTTTCACTCAGATTGTTAATCATTTGATAGTGGATGCCATCTGGCCCTGGAGAAGTCTGGTGAGATTTTTGGAGTGCTAGCTTTAGTTCTTCCATTCTAAATTCCTGATTATAAGGCAAGTTTAGTGAAGTAGCAAAATCTAAGATTTTCTGCTCTTCTAGAGACCTAAACTGCTTAAAACTAGACGGGTAGGCATTTCTGTTGGATACACTAGCGAACGATTCTCCGAGAGTGTCTGCTATGGTTTTTATATCAGATACAATATTTCCTTGGTCTTTAAGGATTGATACACATGAAGATCTAGAACTGCCTGATATTTTCCCAATTTTATCCCATATTTTTTTAGATGATACATTGTTCTGTATGGAATTGACATATGCCTGCCAAGATTCTTTTTTACTTTGTTTTATTATTTTTCTAAATTCAGCTTTAGCTTTTTTAAATAAGGTAAAATTGCCAGTCGTTGGATATCTTCGGAATACATCCCAGTGCTTCTTTTGTTTTTTCCGAGCTTGTTCGCAAGAACTATTCCACCAAGGTTTGTACAACTTTGGGATTTTCCCAGAAGTTTTCGGAATTGATATATTGGCTGCTTTTATTAGGATTTCCGTGATATCCTCTACTGCTTGGTCAACATTTTTATTGGAAACAGTCTCAAGGGGTATATTAGCTTCAGCTTGGAACAGAGTCCAATTCGCTTTGGCCATAACGTATCTCCTTGGTCTTTCTAAGGGTATATTGTTCAAGTCAAAATTTAAAACTACAGGAAAATGGTCACTGTTGTGTAAATCATCATGAATTTTAAAATCTATAAAAGATAATGAAGATGGAGTGCAGATTGCTAAATCAAGATGGTGATACGTGCGTGAAGGAAAATGAAAATAAGTTGGATTCATGTCATTTAAAAGACACAAGTCATGGTCTGTTATCAATGTCTCAATTAGCGTCCCTCTGTGGTTCAGATCGTTGCTACCCCAAATGGGGTTGTGTCCGTTTAAGTCTCCGATCAGCAAGAAAGGTTTTGGTAACTGGTCAATTAATTCATCCAGCTCACTCTGAGAAACATCGAGGTTGGGTGGTAAGTATATTGAGCATATTGTTGTTAAAACCTTGAGTTTTATTTGAACTGCCACTACTTCTAAGTTAGTTTTTAAAGGAAGAGGTGCAGCAGGTATACTGTTTAATGTTAACATGGCTACTCCTCCTGTGGCTCTACCACCAGATGTATTGTCTTTCCGCCAAGGAGTATAGTTTCTAATGCTTACAGAATGCTTTGGGAGAAGATAAGTTTCTTGAACTGCAAAGCAGATTGGATTAAAATCATTGATAAGAGATTTGATATCGTCAATATGCGTTTTAAAACCATGACAATTCCAACTTAAAATAGTATTAAAAGACATTGTTTAAAAAATATTTTTAAAAATGTGGTTCAAATTTATTAATATCAAGACTGTTTCGGGGGTTTCCCCCTTCCACGTGACGACTTATCCGACTTCTCAGACTTGTCGGGAGGGACGGCATCTTTACCTAGATCCGGAGGTGAAGATTCAGGTACAGTCACCTCCATTCCATTATCGGAATCAGCAGATTCTTCCATTTTCTCAGTTTCAGTTTTTTTATCGGAAAATTTTGTTTTTTTAGCTGGTTTTTCAGTAGTATTTTTTGTAGATTTTTGAACTGCTATTGAAGTGTCTGAAAAGCAACTTGATATAGTTTGGGTTCCTCTAGTTTCAAACTTTTTAGTGACTGTTGAAGCATAAGATTTTCCTATTGTAGGGGTGCGTTCATAAACCAATTTTCTTGCTTCAGGGAAAGATATGTTATTTTTCACTTTTACTGCTTGTATTTCTTTTTCAGTTTTCCATTTGGGACATTCCTTTTCATATGCTGCGTGGTCGCCTTTACAGTTTGGACAACAAGCTTTTTTTGCCGTGCATTTTTCTGTCAAGTGATCGATGCTAGCGCATTTAGAACAGATATCTTTGCTGCGGCAGGCTTTTTTTGAATGTCCGAATCTTTGACATTTTGAGCAACGCAGTGGATTTGGTATAAATGGGCGTACTGGTGCGTTGAGGTATGCTATTTTTACAGATTTTGGGAGTATGGGCGAGTTGAATGTAAGTATTATGTGTTTGGTAGGTATTTTTTGGTCGTCTCTTGTAATAAATATTCGTTTGACATCACTAACTTTTTGTTTCTTTAGCTCTTCCAGGATACCTTCTTCTGTGTCGTAGATTAAATCTTCTTCTGATATGACACCTTTTGCACTATTGAGTGTTCTGTGAGGAGTTACTGTTACCAATATTTCTGTTCCTAATTGTGTTATTTTTTGTATATTAATAGCTTGTTTTGCAGTTCTTATTTCAATTAGTATTTCACCTGAATTTGTTTTTTTTACATTTTTTACTTCACCTACATTGCTATGTATAGTTTTATGTATCAAAAGTGCTGATACGTTTTTCAAATCACCATTAGATCTTGTCATAATAAAAAACTTCATGTCAGGTTCGTTTAGTTTATCGTTTTTAAGTTGCTCCACTGAAGGAGTTGATGAAGAGGAAGCGAAAGCCATGGTTGGATGGGCCTGTTGTTCATCGCCGGTGCGCTCCTGCCCACCGTGGAGCCCAACAAGGGGGAGGGGTTACCGGCATCCGCCGCCGACTGCCAGTAGCCGACAAACGACTAGTAGCTGACAGTCGACAAACGAAAGAACTCGGGCCCCTCCTGGAGTAGCACCGGGATATAATGCTACGGACCCCCGCAGCACTAACCCTTAACTCACAGAATCTTTTGTTCCGGCACTACAGGGGGAAAGTCGCCCTGAAGTGGCGGAACCAGTACGATTAAGGAAGCCGGTTGACCGGTGCGGGCTCACACCGGCCGCCCGATCTAGCTTGATTACGGGCCAAAGAGTGCGTATTGGGGAAGTGGACCCCCAGGAAATAATAAATCTTGCGGAGCACAAATCCCCTCAGCACTCCAGGTCCCCCTTCACCAAGTTACGGGTCGCTGCACACGGCAAACGTGCAGCCACTAGTAAAATAATTGAAAGGTAGAGATAAAACAACTTTAATTGTACTGATAAACATAAGAATAACGCAAGACTTAACTAGTGGTAATCAAGTCTCAAAATAAAACTCCGTTGTAGGTGAGATGAAAACCAAAAACCAGTTTCGTTTTACTATGGAAAGAACAGGAAAAAGCTACAGTGGGAAGAAGAGAGAGAGAGAGGAGTAAAATAGATCACTAGACAACCTTGAGGTCGTGGGCCTCAAGACGAAAAGGAAAAGAGAGAAGAGGAATCACATGGGTCCCTTGGGGTCGTGAAGCCCATCACCTAAAGGAGGTGCCCTGAGGGCTTTTCATGAAAATATCGTTATAATTTAGTAAGTTATTAGACTTATTAAAAAATATATAGGATTGTTATAAAACACAAGTCCACTCTTTGCTTAATAAATCGATAAATATTATTTAATTTTTTTTTTGAATTTATTTATGAGTAAAGGAACGTTATGGCAAAGTTTTTCCGGAATTACGGGTTTCCATGGTGATTATGAGGCAATTGAGAATTTTTGAAAGCAGAATGGAGTCTACTGGTACTTGACGCGAATGACTCTGGAATATTTCCCAGATTTGAGTTCTCGGTTTGTTTACTTTTAAAGTTAGATTTTTATGCTTTACATATTTAGAAAGCTGATAAAAAATGGTTTCAGGAATTGGAAATTTTAATATTGGAATTGGAATTGGAATATATACATATTGCGCTTGTAATTTAGGTTCAAAGAATTTTCATTTTGCTTGAAATTTTTTCCCAAATATGGAGATAAATTTTTAAGATTTTAATATGTTGTAGTAGACCTTTAGACGAACAAAAATATGCATCGCATTAAGGTTTTGATGCATTAGTTATGAATTTATAAATTATTCCAGTTCATTACTGTATTTATTATGTATACGGCCCCCTAATTGAAATCGGACCCTGAAAATTTAATAGATAATGTGGTTTCAAATTCATAATATGGGCAGCTGTACCGAACACTTAACATCTGAGAGGAGCGAAACTTGATGGGAATGTGGTTTCAAATTCATAATATGGGCAGCTGTACCGAACACTTAACATCTGAGAGGAGCGAAACTTGATGGGTACAGCACAATAAATTTTATTCCGGGCCAAAAATTAACTATTACACAAAGAACTACACTTTTTCCATATTTTCTATTGATCTAAAACATTTTTCATTTCAAATTTAAAAGCTCACCAAAAATATCACGCGTCACTTCCTGGTTGCCAAAAGGTTTCTAACTAAAAATAAACAAGTAGATAGCTGCTACTAGTCCGATTTCCAACATTCTCCCCACTTTGAGTTTGAGAATGTCAATTCAAACTCAAACCCCATGTTCTTCCTTGTCAAACTTCTTGGGGGGGAGCTCCAAAACATTGAGTGGTCTTTCCATTTGATAAATTTTCGTCCAATTTTTACTTGTTCAAATCTTTTTCCCTCAAATTTTTTCTTTTCTCTTCCACTTATTTTACATTCTAGTGTACCTTCATCATCTTCTTCTCTACCTTTATAAATCATCACTTCTTCCTGAGTCTTCCCTCTCTTCTTTTTAATCAGATTTTCAGCTCTATCAACAGAACCATCTTCCTCCTTTAAGTTCTCCAAGTCTTTCTCTATAGTTTTGTCCAGGTCAACTTCTTTCTTGTTCTGTTTCTCATCAGTCTGTTTTATTCTAGAATCCTTTAATCTTCTCACCAACATCTTCATAGGATGGTTCTCTTCGTCTTTTTCATCGTCTATCTTTTCTTTTCCCTTTTCAGTTCTTTCTCCATCTTTTACCGGCATGGATTCATCTCCCTTCTTTCTTCTAAACATCTTTACGGTCTTGAACTTCTCGGTTTCTTCATCTTTTACCGGCATGGATTCATCTCCCTTCCTTCTTTCAAACATCTTTAGGGTTTTCTTAGGGCTTTCTTCGGTTTCTTCATCAACAAATTCTGGGGGTTTCTTATCCCATCTATCGACCCGCTTTTCTATTCTCTCTTTCTCCTCATCTTGCCACAACTCGGTTGGTTTCTTGTCTTTTGAGGACCACTTGGATTCAACAGTCACATTCTTTATAACCTCACTGGTTTCTTTTCCATCATCTTCGACCTGTTGCTTCAATACAATCAATGTCTTCATCTTTCCGACATCCCATCTTCACTGTCGGTGATGCCGTCTCCAGAATCTCTATTTCAACAGGTGAAGAGATGATCGAGATTCTTGAATATTTTCCAACCTCTTCCTTTCCTGTTTTCATCTCAGCAGCTCTTTGTTTTTTCGAAGCGTCATGTAATATTCGTTTGGATTTCAGTTCTATTTTTACAAATTTTTCGTGGTAATCCTCAACTACGTCAAATTCAGTCATGTATTCTTCGTCATTAGTTAAAGCATTCAAATATTCTGTATGAGCCAATTCTAGAGATTTTGCCTTTAGTATGAACCATTGTAAACAAGTTTCTATTTCTTCTAAATCAATATTATCCTCAATTAATAATTTTTCGAGCTGAGAATACGCCTTACTAAAAGCCTTTCGTTGCGCTGTTTTATTTCGTTTAATAGTTTCCATCTTTACTGTCTTCTTAAATTCAAAAATACATAAAATATCTTCAAGATGGAAATCAATTTTGCTTAATACTTTCCATCTTTACTATCTTCTTAAAATCAAAATACATAGCAAAATACTGTTATGTTCTTCATATAATTAATCAAACATACTTCAAAATCTTCAAGATGGAAATCGGTTTCTGTTTCACTCACCTGAGAGTCAACATTCAGTACGAGGCCGCCCACCCGGGGGCGCCAAATGTGGTTTCAAATTCATACATATGGGCAGCAGTACCAAACATTGACATCTGAGATAAAGGAAACTTGATGGGTACAGCACAATAAATTTTTATTTCGGCCAAAAATTAACTATTACACAAAGAGCTACACTTTTTCCATATTTTCTATTGATCTAAAACATTTTTTCATTTCAAATTTAAAAGCTAAAATAAGATCACGCTTCACTTCCTGGTTGCCAAAAGGTTTCTAACTAAAAATAAACAAATAGATAGCTGCTACTAGTCCGATTTCCAACAACATGCTTATTTTTCCATTTTATAAAGGGTTGAAATAGACACTTCTCAGATTTTTGCGGAATGGCAAAAATCGCTTTTTTTTTCAGCACGCTCTAAAGTAATAAGTTTTTGACAGAAAATCAAAAGTTATTAGTGCATTTTACACAAAATTAAATTGTCTTTCACGTGGTGTAATTTTTCCCCCATAAAATGCAAACTTTTTATTTTATAGAGGCTTGAAGCGCGCGTTATTCACTTTTTTGCAAAACGGCTAAAAAATAGCTATTTTTCAGCGCGCTCTAGCGGTAGAACGATTCATCCGAAAATCATTCGAAATTCTGTTATTTACTCAACTTACTCCTTCGGCTAAAATCGCCTCTGGAGATTTTCTAAATATTTATATGGAGAGAAACTGTACTGTTAGGGAGAAAATAGTATATATTTTTTTATTTGATCTAAAAAAGTGGTAGTTATAAGTTAAATGGAATGATCCATGGTTGTGCAATCGGAGTGGATTCGGAAAATATCCGATCATTCCAAAACATCCCTCCCTCCCTCTACTCCGCACATCCACCGCTCCCTAGATGGCGCTGCTGCAAAATTCAAGCATTTGAGAAACGAAAATATATTGAGATAAACGCTTCCTCACTTATTGGAGGTTTTATTGAAAAGTTAGCCTGATATTCTGCACCAAGATCTGTGCAAAGTAAAACTAAATGAATGGGAGGAGGCACTGGGGGAAACTCTCCCAGGGCCGTGTTGTGGAAAAAACGCGCCCGAACTTTCAATCGCGCCTACGGGGGGGGGCAACCAGAAGGTTGGGGGTTCTTCCCCAGAAGAATTTTGAAAATTTGATACTATAAACTGATTTTAGGTCGTCTACAGGGCCGTACAACCAGAAGGGAAGGGTTTTGACCCCCAATTTTTTTTCCTCAATGTGTCTCCACCCGAGTATTTTACAGATGAAATGCGAATGTTTCCTACTTTGTTGGGTTTGAATTGATTTTCTAGAGAACGGGCTATTCCCTCAGCCTTCTCTTAATCCGTTACCAATAGTCCTGTGGGGGTTGCTAGGGGTTTAACACCTTCCCTGTTTTTATTTTTTAGGATTTTGTTTATTCTCCATAGTGACCTATCTTCAGTGTCTAGCCCCTCGAGTAGCGTTTGCCATTGCTTGTCCCGGTTCTTTTTTCAGTAGTCGGTTTGCTTGATGCGTTTCTTACAGGGGTCTCTAGTTGCCTGCCATTCTTTTCGCAGCCTGTTCTTCCATGAGATTAATTGGTTTATGTACTCTGGTGTGTAAGTGCCCTTTTTGTGCGTTTTCACTTTGGAGTTACTTTCGTATGCTTTTGATATTTCCCTCGTGTAACCAACTGGTCGAGTTCCCCGGGTGACTCTGGCTTGGCCCTACTGCACATTCCCCTTCGTCCACTGCTCTATAGAAGAAGTCTGTTTATTTATTCGGGTTACCTAGAGTTGGGAGAGAATATTTCTCAAAGTGGAAGAGCACAGTTCCGGTAAGGATTCAACAAGTGTTTACTCTCAATTAGAAGATCCTTCGCATCCGATATTATATTAGTCCAATGATTGGGAAACATCCACTCAGAAAAGGAGGTCCCCACAAAATATCCTCTTTCGATTCTGCAACCCCATCGAGTAGCACGTGGAAGAAATGACTCGAGGAGAACTCCCTAGATGGCGCTGCTGACACGATTCTTCCGGTAAGGATTCAACAAGTGTTTACTCTCAATTAGAAGATCCTTCGCATCCGATATTATATTAGTCCAATGATTGGGTTGGTGAAACATCCACTCAGAAAAGGAGGTCCCCACAAAATATCCTCTTTCGATTCTGCAACCCCATCGAGTAGCACGTGGAAGAAATGACTCGAGGAGAACTCCCTAGATGGCGCTGCTGACACGATTCCGAATATATGACACGAAAACCACGCTTTTTGGATTGAAAAATCTGGTCACATTCCAAATGCATGTTATGTTATTTTATTCTTAACCCGCTATACGTCAGCCTGATAGCAGAGTTTTTCCTGAACTTGTAAATAGTGTAAATATTAACTTACTACTACTACTAAATAAATATTTTATTGAGTGCACAGCAGGCGGAGCCTGCTTTTACTCAGTGTGTGTTACAGGCCTTGAGTGGTTACAAATCTTGAGAGAGGTAGGAGCACGACCCCACTAAAAATAATCTGAAGATTTTCTTAAGAAAACATCGCTTTCTTAAGAAATTCTTCAGAAATCTTAAGATATTCTGCAGATTTCGATTTGTCTTCAAATTTTCTTCAGAATTTTTTAAGACAATTTGAAGACATTTTGCAGACTTCGATTTGTCTTCAAATTTTCTTCAGAATTTTTTAAGACAATTTGAAGACATTTTGCAGACTTCGATTTTCTTCAGAATTTTTTAAGACATTTTACAGACATTTTGCAGATTTTTCTTGTCTTTAAATTTTCTTCAGAATTTTTGAAGACAACTTTCAGCCATTTTGCAGATTTTTTCTTGTCTTCAGAAAGTTTGAAGACAAAATCAACAGAATACTAGGTTTAATTAATTATTAATACTTTAAAATTATCTTAAGAACTTTTAGATTTTTTACAGGAATTTTGAAAAGTTTCATATCTTTAAATTATTTTCAAAAAGTTTTAGGCATTACTTTTTAAACAGTACCTTTTAACTAAGAAAATTTATGGTAATATATCTCAGTATAACTTTTTAATGTAATGCATTCAGGGCCGTATCCAAGGGGGGGTTAGGGGTTCAACACCCCCCCCCCCCGAAATTTTGATACTGCTATTTTTCTTGAAAATTATGTCTTACAATAAGGGGCGATCCTCTTCGGGTGTAACCCAAAGGTTTTAATTTCCTTCAAACTTTTGTGTGATTTACAAGGAGTGGTCCTGTTTGATGTAACCTAAAGTGTCTCAAAATGAGTTAAAATCTCAATATTTTGCCCCTCTCAATATTTTGCCATTTTACAATACATCTTTTTACCTTGAAAATTCGGCCGCTTATAATGAGTGGTGCTCTTTGGGTGTAATCTAAAGGGTCTCAAAATGAGCTAAAACACTCTTTTGAGGGGGCAAATTTCCAAAAATTTTCTGGGGGATGATCCCCAGACCCCCCTTTTACTTGGAATTCATATTGTTTATACAATTTTGAAATTTAGTGCATCAAAATTTCAATTCAGTATTGTCATCTAAACCTTAACTTAAAAAAATACCAGTAAGGAGGTACTACTTTAGAAAATATTTGAGTCAAACCCCCACCCCGAAACAAAAGTCTGATGGTTACGGCCCTGAATGCATTTAAAACCAGAGAAATTATCAAGTGCATATTGATAGCTGGATAATTAAAAATGTTTTCTTCTACATTGCAAGTTACCTTTTATCACTGTAAGTTTGATTCATATACAAAAGATTTTTAACTCTTAAAAAAACCTGGCATTTAAGTATTAAATGCCTTTCAATGACCATAACTTGCTATGTAATTTAAAAACATTAAAATACTTAACTTACAGAGTATGCTAAGATTAGAAAAGTATGATAAATATTAAAAAAAATTATTCTTTTAGGAAAATTGAATAACTCTTTTGGTGGCACTGAATTTTTAGGAACTATAAAAGTTAAGCAAATTTAAAAAGATTATTTAAATATACAGGGATTGAAGTAAAAATATGAAAATTATTTAAGAAAATATAAAAATTTTAAAAAGTAAAACTTAATGAAATAAAAAGAAACCTTTTTATTTGTTGCGAGTTGTACGTTACAATTATGTAAATCAAAAAGAAAATTGTTAAATAACCTCTTTAACTATCAAACACAAATTACTGCAGAAAGTTTTGGAAAATTGATTAAACAAGTTATTATGAATAAGATTGCAGGTATAAAAAATAGTGGTGAAAATCATTCTTTACTTCAGTATCTTAAAATAGTAAGTAAAAATAAATATAACACAAATATTTAGTTTGATTAGTGAGTTTATTTTATGTTGTCAGAAATTAAAAATATTCATGAGCCACAACTAGAATATATATATCAGTACTCAAATTGTAAAAATCCTCAGTTAATATAATTCTGGAAATTTCATTACAAAAAAGTCCACTAAATAGAATTTGAATAAATTAAAAAAATGTCTATGTGTCACCAATTAAACTTCAGCAGAATAAGTTGCAAAACCTGATCATATATAATTTTGATTAAGATTGTTATTTTTACAAAATAACCAATAAAATTTATAGATGGTAATAACATTCAATACTTAAGATTCATACTACATTAAAAAATAATCCATCAGTATTAATTCATCTGGATTATATATAGTATGTACAATGTCCATAAAGTGCTCCATAAATCTAACCCATTTACACGATGCTAACAGTAAATAATTTTTAGCCCTTTCTGAAAGTAATGAGCAATAAAAACCTTTGATGCAAAACCATTTTTACATACAATAATCACGCTCTATAAGTATCATCAGTATTAATTTTTCTGGATTATAAAGTACATATGTACATCAAGAACTCCAAAAATCTAACCTATTTACACGATGCTAACAGAAAATAATTTTTACCCCTTTCAGAAAGTAATGAGCAGTAAAAACCTTTCATGCAAAACCTTTTTTTTTTAATTTGTTTTACATATATAATAATCAAGTCTATAAAGTATTATCCGTGTTAATTTTTCTGGATTATAAGTTATATGTACATCAAGTGCTCCAAAAAACTAACCTATTTACACGATGCTAACAAAAAATAATTTTTACCCCTTTCAGAAAGTAATGAGCAGTAAAAACCTTTCATGCAAAACCTTTTTTTTTCATTTGTTTTACATATATAATAATCAAGCTCTATAAAGTATCATCAGTGTTAATTTATCTGGATTATACTCTATAAAGTATCATCAGTGTTAATTTATCTGGATTATATATAGTTTATACAATGTTATGGGCAAAGTGAAAAATCTAACCATTTACACGATGCTAACAGTAAATAATTTTTACCCCTTTCAGAAAGTAATGAGAGCAATAAAAAAAATCTTTGATGCAAAACTTTTTTTTGCATTTCTTTTACACATATAATCAGTCATAATTATAAATGAAAACCATAAAAATTTTGCAATGTTTGAATATTTGAAGTTGTAAACACCAAGGTGATTTTAATGGGACAGTATATGGAATCTTTCAAATTAAAAGAATGGGTAAGAATACAGGGGGTACAAAAGTGGTGACAAGTGAATATAGAGAATAATAGATAAATTGCATACACATTCATATATCAATCTTAATAACTTCTGGGGGTATAATAAGTGGGAAGTATTCTAATTTACCTTTTCTACCCAAAACATATCTAATTTTTAACAGTAACTATGACTATTGAACATTAACTACTACAAGCTACTCTTCAGCATGAATTAACAAAGGTATTAGATAAGATACATTCTCAAGTTCAATTTTAGTACATTTTTGTAAAACGGATTCAATTTTAAATGCAAGCAATAGTTTTTTACTTGTGTCATTACTTTGAACACATAAAATATTTGTACAAAGGTCACCAACGTGATTATCCTTTCTAGAAAACTTTTTTACTTTTAACTTGGTGCCAAGAAAAACCACGTTATCATTGTAGACAATTATTTTGTTAATTTCTACATAATTAATTTTTGAAAGTTGAATAGATACTATTGAATTAATTCGATTAAATTGAGAAGAATATTCTTTCGTAGATAATAACATTTTCTTATGCATTACTCTTTTATATGAAAGGATTTCATTGTCATCTGATAAGTTCAGAATTCTTTCCACAGCTTCTGTTTCATCTTCAGATAAGGTTTCGTTTTTACTGCACCCAAAAAGAGTAACATTATTTTTCTTTATAGTCTTTTTTGTTCTTCTTTTTCCGTTGATCATGTCCTCTACAAATCCTGTGACCCGACCATTTTGCAAGTTGTTTTGCTGCATCAGAGTCTGTAGAAATGACTTTCTGTAATATGCAAACAAAATCTGGATAGGCACCCCTTTTGTACCATGATGGAAACTTTTTAATTTTCCGAGTGCATCCTCAAAAGAAAAGCAAGAAGATGCCCATAAAGGGCCCCATGCACGTACCTTTTCTGTGAGGTGAAGAAGCAAATGAACATTATAAGTGAGTTCTCCCTCACCATATATTTGCTCGACACCCCTCACAAATTTTTGCAGTGCACTTTCTGCTTCTTGTAAGTCTGCATCTTTAATGCATGAGCCTAATAATAAACTTATGGCATGAACAAGGAGGAGCCAATGATGGTATATTTGGCTGGGAAGGATATTTAACATTAGAACTGGAGAAACCAACAGAAATACCCTCCACTCAGAGGCTTTCCAGTGTGACACTTCTGTCAAAGAGCGGAGTTTTCTTTTCATTTCACTAGGTTCCTTCAGTTTTGAAATTCTCTCGTTCACTTCCCTAGTTTTCTTTTTCTTCAAGCTATAACTTGCATCCGCCGTGTTCACCCATAAGTTTACGAACTGTCTTGTGACGCCAAGCAAAACAGCGTGCATATAATCTGGAACAAATCCATCCACGAAATTGAAATCAGGGTATAATTTCATGAAAAGGGATGGCCCTTTAACTCCTTTAACCGGAGCTTCATTATTAGTAGCTTCCTCAGCATACATGAGAGTTTTCTCGAAGTTCCGATTCACAGGAACTGGGCTGGTCAATGGGAAAACTCTACAATGGCCTCGTCCTCTTGCTATTGTCACCCCTTCATTTTCACAAAACCCACAGCCGTACCGCCCATTATACTGGGTGAAGTTCTGCATCATTGCACGAGCTGGTGCATCTGCTGTGCAAACTAATGGAACAACTTTGGTGAGACTGTTCTTCCCATTGTTGTTCCAAAGTAGCCCTTTCTCTGCCAAATTTGATAACTCTGCAACAAAAGGTGTTAAGTAGGCTTTAATGATGGGTTTTCTGGAGCCAAACCATAACCCACACATCATTATATGTTCCCTTCTCTCAGTAGGGGGCAGTTCATTTATCATGCAGTGGATTGGCCACAGGTCATATTTTGCCTTATTGTATAAAGGTAACCCATCTAAATTAAACTGTAGGGAAAGGCTATTTGAACTGATACTTAAGGGGTAACTTTCTCCGCAAATTAAGTCTTTCAAGTTGCCGTCTCCTATGCAATTGGAACGATAATTTGTAATCTCGGTTAAGATGCTCTGGTTTTCAAGTTTTTTTCTTAATTGTTCCTCTAGTGGTGCATATAAAAAGAAATTTCCCTCATTTATCAGCTTTGTTGTGAGCCATTCCTCATTGCAAATGGTGCAAAGGGTTTTTTCTAAATTATCATTGACTTTAGAGATGTATTCTCCACATTTTTCACAGTACAGATGTACTTCAAAAAATTTATCGTATTCGCCAGATGAAGTTATTCTTTTGTTCAAAAGGTACTTAGTACCTGGTATGACACAGGGTGGCAACAATATTTTTAACATCCGCAATAACTCATCTATACAAGTACCTGCCAAGTGGAATCGAACACAAAAGGCTAATATGCATTCAAATGCCTCAATGTTTGAGACATCTGCAGATTGGTATAAGGGGGAAAAAGGATTTTCAATACCAAAATAATCACTCCCTCTTTGGCTTGATGGTTCATCCTCAGAAGTTTCTGAAGTCCATTCGTCGTCATGAAAACTTTCATTGTTTGCAGCAATGTGGAAGTCATTAAGATCCAAAAAATCACAGGAGTTTCTTCTAGCATCATCATCCAAGTATGAGGGATTTTGAGAATCTGATGTTGATGCATCTATTAATTCAGATCCGTTAGCAGAATTTCGTGGCCTTTTTTGGCGTCTATACTGAGTAGTCCTTGGAATTTTCTCGTCTGATATTAAGAAGCGGTTATATTTCTTTAAGTTTGACATTTTAAATCATGAAGAAAGTAGCATATGGCATTCATGAGCATTACAACGAAAATATTCTTGTTTACGTTTTTTAGATTGAACCATAACGGTTACAGCTACTACCCGTACGGAGATAATTATTCCGGGTAAAATTGTTCACTTTCAAGAATTCGCGACTCTAAGTCCAATAGATGGCGCTCTCCAAACTAACTATAATGTTTAGCACTTACATGGAGACCACGGAAAACTGTTTTTTTTTTTCAGAAATAGTGTTTTTTTTTTAAATTAAGTGAGGGTTTTTTTTTTCAAATTTTAGAGAGTTCTTCCATATTAAAAGTATTTTTTCAAAATAAAATGTGTTTTTTTTAATTAGGTAGTATCCTTAGAATTTTAAAGTTTTTTCATATTTAAATGTATCTATTTAAAAAATGGGCGATTTTTTTTCCTTAAAACTAAGAGGGTTTTTTCAAAGTTCTATGATGGTTTTTCCATAAGTATAGTTGGTTATGGATTTTTTTTTTAGTTTCATGGGGGTTTTATGGAAAAGGTGTGTTTTTTCAAATTTTAGAGAGTTCTTCCATATAAAGAGTATTTTTTAAAAATAAAATGTGTGTTTTTTTTTAAATTAGGCAGTTTCCTTAGAATTTTAAAGGTTTTTTTCATATTTATATGTATCTATTTAAAAAATGGGCGATTTTTTTTAATTAAAACTAAGAGGGTTTTACCATAAGTATAGTTGGTTATGGAATTTTTTTTTAATTTCATGGGTGTTTTATGGAAAAGGTGTGTTTTTTCAAATTTTACTTGATTTTTTTTAAGGTTTAGGGAGGTTTTTTATGTCAATGGTTTTTTTTAAAAAAAACTCAATAATTTCAAGTTTTGCAGTGAAATAATTTTACAACTTTCAATTGTTATTAACTTACGGCCTAACTAAAGTGGGGTCCTAATATTTCGAGAGAATTAGAGGTTCAAAGTTTCTTTAGGGGACATCCATAAATTACGTGAGGTGTTTTTTCCAAAATCTGGCCCCCCCTCCCCCTTGGTGAGATTTTGCTGGACCCCCCTCCTTATTATTTTCCTTTTTCATACTTAAAAAAACAGAAAATCGTATAATTTCTAGCTTAAAAAGTTGACGTGAGATTTTAATCGACCCTCCCTCCCCCCTTGTTGAGATTTGGTGAGATTTTTCCAAACCCCTCCTCCCCTTTTAGACCTCACGTAATTTATGGATGTCCCCTTATACGAAATGGTTTTCCTTATTTCCGTTCAAGGATAATAAGTCTGTATCTTTTCTTTTCCAGTATGTTGTTCGGGACGTCTAAACGAACACGGAGACGTAAAACTAGGGACCCGATCATTATAACCATGACGGATTCTATTATCTCCGGCGTTTTACCGAAAAACGCCGACAATTCTTAAATCAATCGATTTATTTTTTAAATAATGGATTAAAAAGTGATTGATTCTTCAAATATACATCGAGATGCATGTCATATCCGATTTTCATGAAATTATCGTTATAATTTAGTAAGTTATTAGACTTATTAAAAAATATATAGGATTGTTATAAAACACAAGTCCACTCTTTGCTTAATAAATCGATAAATATTATTTAATTTTTTTTTTTGAATTTATTTATGAGTAAAGGAACGTTATGGCAAAGTTTTTCCGGAATTACGGGTTTCCATGGTGATTATGAGGCAATTGAGAATTTTTGAAAGCAGAATGGAGTCTACTGGTCCTTGACGCGAATGACTCTGGAATATTTCCCAGATTTGAGTTCTCGGTTTGTTTACTTTTAAAGTTAGATTTTTATGCTTTACATATTTAGAAAGCTGATAAAAAATGGTTTCAGGAATTGGAAATTTTAAGGGGAATATATACATATTGCGCTTGTAATTTAGGTTCAAAGAATTTTCATTTTGCTTGAAATTTTTTCCCAAATATGGAGATAAATTTTTAAGATTTTAATATGTTGTAGTAGACCTTTAGACGAACAAAAATATGCATCGCATTAAGGTTTTGATGCATTAGTTATGAATTTATAAATTATTCCAGTTCATTACTGTATTTATTATGTATACGGCCCCCTAATTGAAATCGGACCCTGAAAATTTAATAAATTGTTTTGATTCACACCATGAACAACATATTAAAATTTCATGGTCCTAGCTCTATGGAAAGTCTCTTAATTAGCCTAATTACTTGCACATCCGGTGTATTTTAATACTTGAAAAAATTCCATTAGGGGGTCACTAAATGGCAACTACAATTTCAGATACATTATTTCATTAATAGTTTTGTTTACTTTTGAAAATTGGGCAAAATTTTGATTTTTCTTGAAAAAACCCAAAAAATCGGTCCAAAAAGGGGATGTCCAATAAGCCTAAAAACTAAAATTTTAGAATAGAAAATCTCCTGAGATCAGTAAATACTGCACACATCGATTCTTCGACATAATTTGGAACTTACATTTTGACTATTACTATACTATTACATAATTATTTTAACATTTCATATTTTTACCTGATTTTTCTCTAATTAAAACTTAAAAAATTTTAGCTCATGACTCTTTTTTAAAAATCTGATTGGCAACGACCCACGAGGGCATCGGCACATGTTTGTTTATCTTGGAATTTTGAGCACCCGAAGACCGTGAGCACGTGAAATTTTTTTTGTACTTTGTATCCTTTCTTCGATTTATTATCAAAATGGAAAAGCATTTTTCAAGTTATTTTGTGCTCGTTCACTTCCACCTAGAGAACAATTTTTCTGTTCTCAATCTTAAAGACGCCGTAACGCCGCTGACAAAAAAATTCTTTGAGGAGAACTCACATCTGTCCTCGTGGGACCCTGAAAAAATAGTGGAATCTTACTATGATGGAAAAGTTTATCCCGCAAAGTTTCTACAGTTTGGATGTAAGTATGTCTTTAAATATTCACCAAAAAAAGTTTGATTATTTCATTGTTTTTTCCCAGCAATCTAACTATCTATTACTTATTTACTCCTTGAATTTTCAGGTAACAAAAAAGGCATGGATGCAATTGTAACTAAATTAATAAAAGGGACCATTTCTCCCAATGATGTGGATATAATCCATAAAGATTCGTCAAAACGAACTTGCTCTCTTGATTCAAAGTAAGTATATTGTTGCTAATATTTTACTAAGACGTTATTGTTTGGGTCAGTAATCACGAAGTGGCTATGATCAATAATTACAAATATTCTCCATCACTAATCTTGGATTTTCTAGAATTGTAAAATTGTGGTTCATTTCTGATAACTGCCTCGTTAGTTATCACCATGCTGTTCAATTAAAAATACCTTCCGTATCTCCGTATAATCTTATAAGATTCCCACGGGTCAGGGAATACCAGGAAAAGTCAGGGAATTTCAATGTTAAATAAGTGTGGGAAAATGTTCCTTTTTGTCAAAAACCTGGAAAATCATACAGAATACCTGGAAAATTTTTAAATTTTAATGTTTGCATCTCATTTCTAGCTCTAGAAAGTAAAATAAATAAACTGTTTCTTGAAAATATATGTTCAAAGAAGCAAGATATATTTAAAAATAAGATTGAATTACTAGTTTTTTTACCAAAAATCTTTTAAATTGAGCTGGAAATTCAGGGAATTTTATTTCTGAAATGGACAATTCCTGTATTTTTTAAAAATGGAATAAAATACACTTGGATCAGCTGGAATAAGAGTCCTCCATTTGTCGATCACCAACTATACACAATATAACTAATCGTGATATACCACCATCTTGTCGACCGCAATGTGAGTCGCCCAATGGAGGACTCGTATTCCAGCTGTGCCATACACTTTCTTGGTATAATAAATGGTTCTTATTTCAAACATAACATTTTAAGTTAGATATTTTTAATGAAAAATAGCCAAATTTGAATTGCATTTGAAACACTGTTATTGTTTGCTGGCATCGTGATGTAGCCTATTTATTAAACATCCGGAACCAGCATGGTATTTGGACTGTTTTTTGTTCGTAATTCTTGACTGGCTCGTTTATAGTTCCAGTTTAATTTTTTGAAATTTGTTTACATTTTATCATAAATTCAATAGCTCATGGTTTCATGAAAGGACAGTCAGACAATTTGTCGAAATTGAACTCAATGGTGTTGGTAATGTGAGTAATAAACTCAGAGGTGATAACAATTAAATTTCTTAAAATCAGAGCTAAAGAAACTTAAAACAGTTTCAATGTATACAATTAAGATCATAATAGTAGGTATAAGTGTTTTGAATTAGCACAATAATTTAACACAATAATAGCTGGTCAAAAATATGAATGAATGTGTCTGAGTATGCTGTGCTGCAATCTCCGATCATTACTTTTGTTTACTAATTAGTAAAAATGTAATAAAAATAGCTAACAACAATATACAAGGAAAACTAAATATAAAACTTTTCAAAACATTCTTGTTATGATAAAACTTATTTCACTGTTAAAATATATATAATAAATAAATAAATATTCATTAAAATGTCTATTATTTTATTAGGAAGAGTGGTGTAACTTAAAAACGCTCCAAATTGGATTTAAAATTATAAAAAATACTTTTAAATAGCATATTTCAATACAGTGTAATTTTTAAAGTTTAGTCCATTTGAAAATGAAAATATTGAGTCATTTTACATTGAATTTCCCAAAATGTGTTGTACCTTGAGACATCTTTAATTCTACCATTTAATGCCTTAAACCATTATATTCCTTAAATTTGACAAAATATAAAACACTAATGGTTCATTGATAATAATAAGCCGTGTCACCTCCTACTAGAGGGACCCTGTTGAAAAAAAAAAATACAACCCACTGTACAAAAAAGGTGTTTTACAAAAAAAATTGTATAAAAAGTTCATATTATACAATAATTAAATTAGAACACTTCCTTATTCTAGTACAACACATTTTAATTATTTTGTAAACTTTAATTTGAAAATAAATGCTTAAATTTTGCATTAAAAAGAAATTGTTGTTGGAAAAAGAATTGAATTGAACAGAAAATTAAATTTATTTTTTATTTGTACTTTTTTCAAAAATTGTTTGTTTGACCTACTTTTATGTGAATTTTATGATGAAATTAAGTCATAAAAGAAGCACAATGCAATTTCAAACATCTTAGTTAATGGTTTTTATAAAAATGTCTTGCAAATCTTGAATGTATGAAACCCCGGACATTTTTGCGACCCAGGACATTTCCCCGGACAGCTCTAAAAACCCCAGACTGTCTGGGGAAACCCCGGATGTATGGTAAGCCTATTTTGAGACCAATAATTTTACCATTTACAGTCAGGGCCGTGTTAAGGGAGGGGCGAAGGGGGCGTCCGCCCCGGGCGCAGTATTCAGGTATTCAAGAGAGGCGCTGAATTTGTGCCCAAATTTTTTTTTGCAATTTATTATTTTAGTATTTTGCAATTTAAAATTATTTTAGCATTGGACTTCGTAGATTCTTATATACTTTCCAACGGAACCACGATGAACGTGTTCAGGGGGCACCAAATTTTTGCTCAAACATTTTTTTGCGAATCTATCTAAGAATAATGTAAAGAAATTATATTTCGGAGGGGGCGCAAAAAAGCCAGGGGGGCGCCAAAAAAGCCATCCGCCCCGGGTGCGATTTTTCCACAACACGGCCCTGTTTACAGTACCTCTTTCTTTATACTGTTGAGTTGGTGATAGATCTCTGACGTACATTCTTGCAGGGGGAGAGGGTGTATGTAAAGGAGGGCGAGGTCCCCCATAGATTTGGGCTATGTACTAAATCAAGTCAAAACCTTTTTTTTTAAGAATAATTTCCAAAATTTTCTGGGAAAGAGCCCCAGACCGCCTTTTATGTTTATAACTCTATTACTCACAATTTTTTACATTAAGGGCCGTATTCTTACTTAAACTCAACACGTAAACAAGTAAAGGTACAGAGATGCCGTTTCTCCCACGCCTCCTCAAAAACGTGTAATTTGGCTGACTGGCTGAAAGAAATTGGCTTCATCGTTGGGCAGTTTATTAACCACTGCCCAATAATGACACAATTTTTTTTTACTGCAAAAGCACTTGACTTTACATCATTGGCTCCCATGCATCAAAGATGGATTGGAGCATAAAAAAATGAGCCATTGAACAAAACAAGAACAATATAATTAACAAGAACAATAAATACTTGCAAATGTGAACCACATAAACGAGAATCAGTCGCTGGATGTCAATTGCATCAACTCCCTAGCTCAACTCATGGAGATGTTGTGACGCAAATTTCTTTCAGCCAATCACAGTCAAGCTAAATTATCAAGTTTCTCATCAAGTTTTTGATGAGGCGGGGGGAAAATGGCAACTCTGTACCTCTTGACTTGGTGATCCACTCATTTACGTGTTTTGTGTTTCAGAATACGGCAGTTCAGCAAGGTGCAAATCCTACCTAAATATCTAGTATTAAAAAGTTACATTGAATATATAAGTTAAATGGCCAATTAAACTCTTATAGGCCATCTTGAAATGTTTAGCAACAACTGATTCAAAGATAATGATATGGGGTAGAACAGTGCTTCCCAAACTGTGCCTTTGGGCCACCCCAAACTATTTCAAATATTCACATCCTCTACTAATTTTGAACAATATCCCATTAATCTAAAACCTTTTTACAACTTAAATTTTAGAGTTTTGTTTTCCAAAATATCTTTTTTGAATCTTAATTTTTATGAATGTTGTGTTCTAAAGTTTGATTTTTTTAATTCTTTTTACACTGAAATAATGTAATTTCCTTGTATATATCAGCTGCTATTTATCTACTGAAAGTATTGAGAGCGAAATTTTAGACTTTATTTTTCTGTAGAGTTCAGCTGATTTTATTATCATTAAATGCAAAATTATTCATAGATGGTTACGAGGGGTGGTTCTGGTTGATAAAAATTTATAAAAAAAAGTTAAATGCATCTCAAATAAATTCTACTATTCTTTCATTTGCTTTCAATTTAATAGTATCACACTATCACTAGGTTAACAATGGAAATTGAATTGCGAAAAACTTACAAGTTTTTATTTTGTATATTTTTTTTTCTTTTTTATTAGTAGGGGTATTGTGGAAGAATTTTTAGTCAGTAAGGGGTGCGTGAGTTAAAATAGTTAGGGAACCTCTGTGGGGTAGAGTCAGCATTTAAACTTTTACAGCTACAGTGAAAACATTTCAGATGGCATGGCTATTTTTTTCTCTTAATGTGATTTCGTGAATTAAAAAAACACGAATAACAGGTGAATGTACTTGAATGTACATGAGCTTTGTTGCTAAACACCATTTCCTATTATGCTAAAATAAGTATAATCATGTATGAAGGAGGTTATGTGGGAAATTTTTAGAACATCGTAAAAGTTTGACTCATTGTTGTTTTTTGTCATTATCAATTGTTTTCACTTTCCTAAGCCTTTTTAGAACCTACGAGTTGGAGCTATAGTACTGTTGTATTTCATTGCTGCATTAATTTTTCTTTCTATATGAACAGATTTACGTCCTACTGGTATACTGTTTCACCGCTATGTTTTAAGTACTATTTATTTTACACATTATTATAATAAAAAAAATAATTGCTGCTGGAAATTTTACTAAAATTTTAAAATTTTAAAATTTTTTACTGTATCTGCTAAAGTTTAACTATAAGCATACCTCAAAAACCTTAGCCTTTCCTTAAAATTTTATCAGTTTCTATTAATGTTATTATAGCTTTGAGGTCCTTAAAATAAGTATAAAGTTTTATTCTCACCCTGTATATTTGAGAAGGTTTTACTGTTACTAATTAGACTCCTTGTAGTTAGAATAGGTATAAATAAGGGAGAGGGTGCACATTTTCCTTTGTTAAATTAAATTTAAAAATCTGAAAAAATTACCAACAGATAGCTCTGTACCTATCTATCAGTACAATTTTTGAAAATTGGCAGGTTTTGGAAGGTGTAAAGTAAAATTTCTTCTAATTTTATGGTGTAAAAATTTAATCAAGAAATATTTTAAAGTATAATTTTTAGTAGTAAAAAGTTTTGTTCCACAATGTCAATTATAAAAAGGGGAAGGTTGTGTACGTCAGACCCACTAGAAACACACTGCTGTAAATGCTTTTTAATACCCAAAATGTTGTTGCAAAATACTCAAATTTTTTATATGAATTTTAAATTGCATATGAAACTCAGCTTAAGCAGACTCCAAGTACTACAGATTCTCCATAGTTTCTACAGCTATTCTTATGTTGATAATAACAGAAATTATCAGAAAACATTCTCAGCAATGTGGTGATAGGTCTAACTTCTGACAGAGGAAATTATTTAAGAATCTATAAACCTTTTCTGGTTTTAACAGAGGGGGATTTAGATTGCCGGATTTCTGGACAAAGGTGTACCACAGAATAGAATTGCAACAAATTGTTTGTGTATGTTATTATGATTCATAAGCAAATATTAATTGATTTACTCTTATTTTTAGGGAGAATGCTAAAAACTGTAAGAAACATAAAAAGAATGAAGATGCAGCATTAATAAGAAATATTAAAGACAAATTGACCACCTCTGAATGCAGTAAATGCTCTCTTTTAGAAACAAAATGCTCAATACTTATTGAGAAAAACATTAGTATGGAAGCAGAAATGAAAGAACTAGCGAATCAAATTGAAGACTTAAAAGAGAAATACAAAAAAATTAAGAACAAGTACAGTGGGCTGAAAGATGCCAATAAGAAGGAGGAGGCCAATCCATTTGTGGATACTCAAGTGAGGATTGGCCCCAGTCTATCTGTGGATTGCCACAAACTCAGTTGTTGTCGTAATAGTGATTATTCAAAATTCACAGGCGATTTACTGGATGTGGTGTTTGGGCCAGAGGTCCTTGGGGAGAGCGTCCTCAAAGGCATTGTTGGATGCCAGAAGAACTCGGTGCTAGACAAGGACATAGTGTCAGACATTCAGCTGTATGTGTCGAAAAAATTCAATGTGTCAGTTTCACAAGTTAGGGTGGCCATCCGCCAAAAACTAAACGTTTGCCACAAGGCATGCAAAAAACTCAATAAAGATGAATAAAATTTTTGTGGTTGTTTATATTATATATATTAAAATCAAAACAATGATATTTATTATCAACGTGGTTGATTTAAAATTTGTGATTGGTGTGTCTAATCTATAGATTACAACATTTCTTGTCAGTGATGAAAAAAGACAGTGAGGGAGTCATCTCTGACTCACCAATTAGTTAGCTAGAAAGTGTAACTTCTAATTGAAGCTCCTCCCTCTTCTACCTGTGATATCCCTGACAAATATTTTGATCTCTGACGGATGTAGAAATTTAGGTTTTTCTCTAAAGTCTTGTGAAATATTGAAGTGAAAAATTATTAAAAACTATTTGTCATAAGTTAGGAAATTATGGTATAAGCAATTAGTTTTCAACTATTTTGATTAGATGTTTATATTATCCCAAATTGCTTTTTATTAGCAATAAACTTTTGAATAAAAATACAAAAGTTAATAGATGGAAACTAACATTAACCTATCATTTTATAGCAAACATTTTTAATAAAAATGTATGAAATTTTGTGTACATTATATAATGAAAAAAATCGATAATTTTTGCATAAGAACAAAAATTCATCATTTAAACATCATATATAAGGGACAGATTTATGGTTTAATAAGTTTGCTTACAAACATTTTAAAGTAAAATTTAAGGGTTCAGCATTTTTCAAATACTTGGTAGTAAAAAGTAAATAAAAAATCGAATTAATTAAATATTTAATTTTTAGCATAGAATTCTGTATTATAATGTGGATGATTTATATGCAAGATCTCCTGAAATTTTAAAAATGTGAAGAATGAAGATTCTATAGAAATAAGCTTTTGGAGAAATTTTGCATAAAAAAAATGAATTTTTTTCCAGGTTTTTTTTTAAACACTTCTGAAGAATATCTTCAGAAAAAATCTGCAGATTTTCTCAAGTTATTTGAAACACTTCTGAAGAAAATCTTAAGATTATAATCTGAAGAAAATCTAAAGAACACAATCTGAAGAAAATCTGAAGAAAAAAAATCTGCAGATTATCTTAAGTTATTTGAAACACTTCTGAAGAAAATCTTAAGATTATAATCTGAAGAAAATCTTAAGATTATAATCTGAAGAAAATCTTAAGAAAATAATCTGAAGAAAATCTTAAGAAAAAAGTGTTTCAAATAACTTAAGATAATCTGCAGATTTTTTTTTAAGAAAATCTTAAGATTTTTTTTAGTGGGGGAGATGCATTTTAAGAGTACTGAGGTAGCCCAAAGGGGTTTGGGGATCTTTGTGGTTTGGATTTTATTTACTGTTGATTATTTTATTACTTAGGGCTTGCTGGCGCAGGGAGCACACGCGTGGTGTCATTGCACCGTGCCTGGGTCTGGCTGTGAGTAGGGGGCAGTTCTAGGGAGGGTTGAGAGGGACGCGATGATTGAAGCGGGATGATAAGTTGGTGTTCGAGAAGGGCATTAAGTGTCTATCACTTAAGGAGTTGTGTACTGTTTGGGAGGATATAAAGTTATTTGGGTGAGAGTCTAATTTTTCGAAGAATTTAATTGAGGCCTTTTCAATATATAGGGACATGGGTTCTATTTTTAGGTCATTATGTACCACGTCATTTCTGACATACCAAGGGGCATTAGTTATTATTCTGAGTATTTTATTTTGCATTACTTCTATATCTTTTATGTGGGAGTTAGATGCAGTGGCCCAGATGGAGCTAGCATAAGTTAGGGCTGGTCTTATTATTGATTTGTACACTAGTAATTTATTGGGGAGTGATAGTTTGGCTTGTCTATTGATTAGGGGGGTAGGTGAGTTTTAAGCTTATTCCATATTTTTTCTTGATGTGTTGGCAGTGGTTTTTGAAAGTTAGTTTTTCATCAAGGATGACACCGAGATATTTTACTTGCTTTTGCCATGGGAGGTGGTCCTTAAAGAACTTTATTGGTGGAGGGTAATATTTATGATGGAAGGAGTGAAAGATTATGACTACAGTTTTGCCTGTATTGACAGCGATTTTCCATTGGTTTAACCACTTTTCGAGGGGAGGAAGGGATTCTTGGAGCTTTTTCCTTATTGTTACCATGGAGAAATGCTGGGCAGTTAGTGCGGTGTCATCCGCGAAGAAAAAGTGGGTCAAGAGGGGAGATTTCGGGAAGTCTGAGGTATATATGTTGTACAGTATGGGGGAAATAATAGCTCCCTGTGGAGTGCCAGCAAGCAGTTGGAATTGATCAGAAAAATGATCTCCGATTTTGACTCTGAAGGACCTATTGGTCAGGAAATGTGCAATCATGCGAATTAAAAATAAGGGGAATTTCAGTTTTAGCAATTTATAGATGAGGCCATCGTGCCATACCCGATCGAACGCTTTCGCAACATCGAGAAATATTGCTCCAGTGTAGCGGCCGGAATTGAACCCTGATTTGATGTTGTTCACCAGTCTGAGGAGTTGATGGTTGGTTGAGTGCTGGTCTCTGAATCCAAATTGATCTGGGGGAATTATATTTTGTTCCATGCAGTGATTTTTTATGTGCGTTAACATTATTTTTTCCAGGATTTTAGAGAGTGAGCTTAGTAGGCTTATGGGGCGGTAATTGCTAGGCTGTTTTTTACATTTACCTGGTTTATGGAACACTATTATAGTGGCTTTTTTCCATTTTTGAGGGAAGTAATTAAGCTGTAGGCATCTATTCAATATTTTGGTTAAGTTAGTTATGGCGTTTAGGGGAAGGTTTTTGAGCATTTTGTTCGTTATCTTGTCTGGGCCAGGGGCTTTTTTGGTGTGAAATTTCTTGATTATGTTTACTATATCGTAAGGGGAGACTAGGGAGGGTGCAGGAAAAGCTTCGGTGATGGTTATGAAGGGTTGCACAATGCTTTTTACCATTCGTTCGTGCTGGGGATCAGATAAGTGGAGGTTGGGAGTGAAAGTTTGCTCTAAGGTTTTGCCGAAGAGGTTTGCTTTCCCCAGATCGGTGAACACCACAGAGCCAGAGTCTTCTAAGGGGGGAATTGGGTCGTACTTTTTGACTAGTTTTTTGTGCAGTCTATACAGGGAATTGTCTTCTGCAGAGAGGGTCTTGAGGAGCGTATTCCAAGTGTCATTTCGGTAACTTGTCAGCTGTCGGTCTATAGTTCGTTGTAATCTGTTTAATTCTGTTTTATATGGAGGATATCTGGTCTCTTGCCACCTCTTCCTCACTCTGTTCTTTATTTTGATTAGGTTTCGTATGGAAGGGGGGATTTTGTCGTTGAACTGTCGAAGGGTGGTAGTTTTACTTGCGGAGTGGAAGGCCGAGATTATTGAGTTTGACAGACTCTACCGCAGCATCAATTTCAGGTATAGTTTGTATTAAGGGGTTTCCAGGGATTATAGAGTGGGATATTTCATGGAATTTGGACCAGTCAGTGGTGGTCAGGGTTGTTTTCTTGGGGGGTAGGATAGAATTATCTCTTATATTGAATATTACAGGATTATGGTCACTGTTCAGAGCTTGCATAGCCAGAGTTTCCTCCGAGGATAGGCCGTTAGAGAAGCCAATATCCAGGGTGGAGCTCGTATGGTTGCTGAAATGGGTAGGAGTTGCGGGGGCAAGTATTTCAAACAGGTTGTCCTTTAGGAAATCGTACAGGATATACCCGTCTTGGTTAGAGGTACCGCGATTCCAGCTTGGGTGTTTACAATTAAAGTCACCGAAGATGAAGAATTTGGGATGAAGGAGCGTTAATTTAAGCAGTTCATTCACATCCAGTTTGTTTTTAGGGGGCTTGTATAGGGATCTAAAAAATCGTTCGTTTCGATTCCTGAGGTTCGATTCTTTCGATTCCAGGGTTCGATTCCAAACTGGAATCGATTCCTGAGGTTCGATTCCAACCTGGAATCGATTCCTTAGGGCCAGAATCGAAAAAGTAGAATCGGGGGAAAAAAAATCCAAATAGAAACTGTCACTGTTTCCGTGTCTCCTTCAAGGTCGATCCCCGAATTCTCTCAGCTCTCCCCCCAATCAATGGGTTTTTTAACCTCGCGGGGAGGAAGGGGGGTCAGGGGTCAACCGGGGGACTGAGCACTGGAAGCTTGTTTTTCTTGTTTTTTGACTGAATGTAGGGAGCGGGTTGAAGTGCAAGTGAGAGAGAATCAAATCAGAGAACGCGTTTTGCGTTTTCGTTTAGGCAGGCAGGAATCGAGTAAAGTTCATCTTATTAAAACTTCAATTATACTAATGGGATGGAATCGAAAGGAATTTCCAATATCAAATTATTAATTCACATAAGTCATTACTCCCAGAAATCGAAAGAATCAGAAAAAAATCCTGAACTAAAAATTAAATTTTGAAATAGCTCCGTATTTTTTAGTTTCATGGAATCGAAAGAATTTCTCCTTGGAATCGAAAGAATCGGGAAAAAAATCCTGAACGCAAAATTAAATTTTTGAAATTGCTCCATTTTTTTCAGTTTCTAAGGAATCGAAAGAATTCCTCGATAACAAATTTAATTTCACACATGTCATTAACACCCAGGAATCGAAAGAATCTGTAAAAATCCCGAAATCAAACTTAAATTACTATTTTGAAATGATTCTTTTTTTTTTACTTTCTAAGAATCAAGAGAATTTCTTGTTTTCAAATTTTTAATTCAACTATGTCATTGATTCCAAGGAATCGAAAGAATCGAACAACTCCCAGGAATAATGGAAATATTCGGGAAAACACCGGATGTGCATGTAATTAGGCTAATTAAGAGACTTCCCTTAGAGCTAGGACCATGAAATTTTAATATGTTATTCATGGTGTGAATCCACACAATATATTAAATTTTCAGGGTCCAATTTCAATTAGGGGGCCATATACATAATACCTAAATTAATAAACTTGAATAATTTATAAATCCAGAACTAATTCATCAACCCCTTAATGCGATACATATTTTTGTTCGTCCCTAAAGGTCTACTACAACATCAAAATCTTAAATATTTATCTCAATATTTGGGAAAAAAGTTTCAAGTAAAACGAAAATTCTTTGAACCTAAATTACAAACGCGATATGTATATCCCCTTAAAATTTCGAATTCCTGGAACCATTTTTTATAAGCTTTCTAAAAATGTAAAGCATTAAAATGTAACTTTAAAAGTAAACAAACCTAGAGTTCAAATCTGGGAAATATTCCAGAGTTATTCGCGTTAAGGACCAGTAAGCTCAATTCGGCTTTCAAAAATTCTCAATTAAGTCATAATCACCATGGAAACCCGTAATTCTGGAAAAACTTTGCCATAACAGTCCTTTACTAATAAGTAAAATCAAAAAAAAATTTAAAATAATATTTATCGATTTATTGAGCAAAAAGTGGACTTGTGTTTTTTAATGATCCTATATATTTTTAATAGGTCTAATAACTTTCTAAATTATAAAGATATATTCATGAAAATCGGACATGATGAGCATCTCTATGTATATTTTAAGAATCAATCACCTTTTAAACCATTATTTAAAAAATAAATAGATTTACTTAAGAATTATTGGCGTTTTTCGGTAAAACGCCGGACATAATAGAATCCTTTATATAATGATCGGGTCCCTTAAAAATCCCGAAATAAAACTTAAATTATTTGAAATGGTTCCGTTTTTTTACTTCCTAAGAATCAAGTTAATTTCTTGTTTACAAATTTTTAATTCAACTATGTCCTTGATTCCAAGGAATTGAAAGAATCGAACAAGTCATCAACTCCCAGGAATCGAAAGAATCGGAAAAAAAAATCCTGAACTTAAATTAAATTTTGAAATTGCTCCATTTTTTTTCTAGTTTCAAGGAATCGAAAGAATTTCTCCTTGGAATCGAAAGAATCGAAAAAAATCATGAATTCAAAATTAAACTTCTGAAATTTCTCCAATTTTTTTTTACATTCTAGGAATCGGAAAAATTCCTCGTTATCAAATTTTAATTTCACACATGTCATCAACTTCCAGGAATAAAAAATCCTGAACTAAAAATTAAATTTTGAAATAGCTCCATTTTTTCTAGTTTCTAGGAATCGAAAGAATTTCTCCTTGGAATCAAAAAAAAAAAAGAATACTGAATTCATAATTAAATTTAAACAATGGAAGAAGACAGGCTTTCACGGCCGGATCTATGTACATAAAATGAAGGTTCCGGGTTATTATGCCGTGGTCTAGTGAAAGTAAAACTCCTTCCTGACGTTTCGCCAGCATCTTTGGCCGGCATTTTCAAAGGGTATTAACTACCGCCTATTTCTGGGTCGAAAGTTATAAGGCGCTGCTGAGCCACGTGGTTCATCGTCATCAACCGGCAATAAAGAGAGAGGTGATTTGGTGACGTTTGATTGGTCTCCGTGTTGATGTTTTGCCGCTGCGTCATCAAGTTGCTCCGATGGCTGTGTGTTGACGATGTTTTTTGTCAACACCGGAAACCAGGCTTTGTTTACTCGCAGAATTTCTTCTTTTTTATTAAAGTTATTAGGGTGTTTGAATATTTCAATGGCTTCCCTTTGAAGACGGGTGTAGTAGTGCTTGGTTGTCGTGAGCACTCTAGTTTCATCATAATGAATTACATGGCCATCGGAAGTCAACACGTGTTCGGCTATTGCCGACTTTTCAGGTTGGAATAAGCGGCAACTACGTCTGTGTTCTTTTAGACGTGTCGCAACGCTACGGCCCGTAGTACCGATATATACCGCCTCGCAAGAGCAAGGACCAACCAACTCAGCAAATTAAAAATCTACTAAGGTCAGCTAAGGACAAAAGAGATCCTCTCTCGGCTACTGGCGTATACCAGGTTCCTTGCTCTTGCGGGGCGGTATATATCGGTACTACGGGCCGTAGCGTTGCGACACGTCTAAAAGAACACAGACGTAGTTGCCGCTTATTCCAACCTGAAAAGTCGGCAATAGCCGAACACGTGTTGACTTCCGATGGCCATGTAATTCATTATGATGAAACTAGAGTGCTCACGACAACCAAGCACTACTACACCCGTCTTCAAAGGGAAGCCATTGAAATATTCAAACACCCTAATAACTTTAATAAAAAAGAAGAAATTCTGCGAGTAAACAAAGCCTGGTTTCCGGTGTTGACAAAAAACATCGTCAACACACAGCCATCGGAGCAACTTGATGACGCAGCGGCAAAACATCAACACGGAGACCAATCAAACGTCACCAAATCACCTCTCTCTTTATTGCCGGTTGATGACGATGAACCACGTGGCTCAGCAGCGCCTTATAACTTTCGACCCAGAAATAGGCGGTAGTTAATACCCTTTGAAAATGCCGGCCAAAGATGCTGGCGAAACGTCAGGAAGGAGTTTTACTTTCACTAGACCACGGCATAATAACCAGGAACCTTCATTTTATGTACTTAAACAATGGAACTTATCAAACCATAATTAATTTCTAAAAGGTGAGAAAAAGGAAGCAAAATTTCAAATCCCGACAATTTTTGCGATTCTTTCCATTCCTTGTAATTGATAACTAGAGTAAAAATAAAATTTAACTAAGAAAAAAATCATTCAGTTCCGTAAAAATGCAAAAAATAAAGAAGTTGTTTTTAATTTCACAAATTTTGTTTTAGTTCGGCGGAGTTCGGACCTTTCTTTTCGATTCCATACCGGTCCTATCTATCCGATTCCCTGGAGTCAATGAGAATGACATGACATGAGAAATTAAAATTTAAATAATTGGGACACATAATTTCTAGAAAATGAGAAAAAGGAAGTAAAATTTCTAAACTGGACACAATTTTGCGATTCTTTCGATCCCTTGGAATCGATAACGATAACCTAATTGAAATTAAAATATAATTAATAAGAAATTTTTTCGATACCTAGGTATTTTACAATTACTGTTTAATCTTAGATAATTATTAGTTATTAATTAAAATTATAAAAGAAACATTATTTAACTCTGATATAAAACAATGCTTAATGTTAATTAGTAAACACAATTATTTTAGCCAGGACGTTTTTATTTGGAAAAAAAAAAGGTTCGATTCCTAGGAATCGATTCCAGCTGGAATCGATTCCTCGGGGGGTTCGATTCCTTGGAATCGATTCCTCAGGGGGTTCGATTCCTTGGAATCGATGCCAAGGCATTCGATTCCGATTCAATTCCGGAATCGATTCCATCCGAAATATTTAGAACCCTAGGCTTGTATAAGGAGGAAAAGAGAATGGCCTTTCCCTGTATAGCTTGCACTGCAATGGTGGAGTTTTCGAACGAGAGGAGTCAAAATGGAGCGGATGGTGTAAATATTAACTTGAATTCGTTCACCCCTTTATAAAAATACATACATATATATTTTAGTAATAAAAAGTGGTGACTTTTTCCCCAATTGGTGTTTATTCATAATTTCAGTGATGTTAGCCCGATTGTACAGTATTGGCAGCAAATAGAAACATCCGAACTTTACAGAAAAGGAGATCCCAAAATATCCCCAAACCTTTTCTCGATGCATCCCCAAAGCTCTCCCTAGATGGCGCTGCAAAGAGCGAGTTCAACCCCAGTAGAAGAAATAGCAGTCGCATTTAGAGCATTTTCAATCACATGACCTAACAACGGCCTTAGCAACAGAAGGGTTACAGTTTTTTTGCCCTACAGAGGTTAACAGTTACAGAAAATGAACTAGCCGTGGAATTCTTCTATTGGAGCATTTGCAATCACGTGACCCCATACCTAAAAACCGCCTTAGCAACAGATGAACAACGGCCTTAGCAACAGATAAAAGCCCTACAGAAGATAAAGAAAATAACCGGTTGTGACGTCACCTGAAAACAGTCCATAGAGTTGTAATGCATCCGCTTCAAAATTACGTTTCTTGTATTAAAGGACAAATTAAAATGGATTTAGAATAGATGGGCAATCAACGAATTATTACGAAACAATTTCTAATATAATGCGCCACACACAAGGTTCTAAATTAAAAGCTTACTTATTATGATATTAATTATTTCACTGATTACAAAAATAATTTTTTTTTACTTTCGACTCGATTTGCTAAATATTGAGCGTTTATTGAACGCAAGAACATTTGTTAGTTCTAAGATTTACATTGGTTCTCACTGACCAACACAGGGCCAGTGGACCGCTTTCTGTGCATTTTCGATTACTCGCACTTCAATCATCGCTACTATTATTGGGGAAACAAACACCTTTGTTTTCCCAATTGAACTTGGTCCTCACTTTATCGACCCTCATTTTATCAAAAAGGCCACACCCAACCCGGTTTGGGCCTTTGGGGTAAAAACCATAACTTGTTCGTATACACACGTTTTACAGAGAAGATCTCAGTACACAGGAAACTCTTATTAGTACCAGTTAGGTACCGAACACCACTTTCAGGGACCTAGAGGTTGAGAAAGCTAGAGGTTGCAAACTTCACTCTCGGAAATCTCGTCATGTTTGATAAGTAAGGAAAATTTGCATAAATCAGAGTTACAACATTACCTCCACCAGTTGGTCTGAGCGAAGGTTCCAAAACACTTTCGGGAACAGTGACGTCATAGGGTGGACTCCAGAGGGCCTTTCGCCACATCTTCATATACCGGGGGCAACTGTTGGGGACATGTCAGATTGTTAGTTATACATCGGACGAAATGACAAAGTAAAATTTTATTAAGTAAAAATAGGACGACTGTCAAATGTCAGGCTTCTAACGATCGTAAGGCTGGGCGCGCACGAGTGACTAAAGTCACGGCGACCAGGATTACTAGTATCAAAAATATCACTAGAAAACAATGTGGATCGCTATGAAGAAATTCTTGGCAATCGACCAAGTGTCACGTTGCCTAGTGCACGCACTCTTCAATCACTCTTCAAGTGTTTCAATAGACAAAGCAACAATTTTGTCTTTGTCACCGTGACAAAAGTCGCCCGTGCGCGCTCGCCCTAAGTGTTAGAAAAAGCAAGTTTAGAAAATTTCGGGATTTCGGCTGTAGAGAAATTTCAGATATTCGCCCTTAAAATATACACTGCAAATGCTCCACACAAAAATAAACACTTTATAATAACACAAATTATAAGGAATTGCCTTATAGTGGAGTCGCTTGTGTCAAAAACCAATGGTGTAAAAAAAACTTTTGGCAGAAGCTTAGTGAGTGGTATCATTCGATTCGTAATGACGTCTACATTAACGTGGTACCGGGTGTTTTTTCCGATTTCCGTGCAGGGGGTTTCTATGACGTCATGAATGCAAGATGGCCGCCGCAGGAAAAAAGCTGTAAATGGCGATCTAGCAATGTTATCGGAACTATTTTTGGCCAAAAAGCTCAGAAATATATATTTTTATCCAATAGCTACAAAAATAAGCATCTAAATCGGTTAAAAATTGCGTTTATGACGTCATAACCAAAAAATGGCTATTTTCACCAAAAATACAGTATTTTGTCATGTAATACTTTAAATAGATGTTATTTTCAACGTGAATGTAATGAAAATATGATCATAATAAAAAAACCAACAATGAAAATTTCATTGATGCTCACAAAAGGCGGATATGACGTCAGAAATCCAAAATGGCTGTCACATAGGATAAAATTTTTTATTTTTTTATTCAAAAATTTTTTAATTGGAAATTATTACACTTATATGAATGTAATAAAGGTACTTTGAGGATAAAATTTAACAAAACATTTTAAAATTCCTGAAAATAGCATCGAAATATTAGGTGTGAAAGACAGAACTACAGTATTTTGTCATGTAATATCTTAAATAGATGCTATTTTCAACGTGAATGTAAAGAAAATATGTTCATAATTAAAATGCCAGCAATAGAAATTTCATTCTTTGTCACACAAGGCGGATATGACGTCAGAAATCCAAGATGGCTGGCTGTGAAATGAATTTCTTTAGTTTTTTACTCCAAAATTTTTTAATTGGAAATTATTTTATCCTTAAAATGACTTTATTACAACATTAATAAAAGTATAATAACTCCCAAATAAAAAATGTTGGAGTAAAAAACTAAAGAAATTCATTTCACATGCCAGCCATCTTGGATTTCTGACGTCATATCCGCCTTGTGTGACAAAGAATGAAATTTCCATTGCTGGCATTTTAATTATGAACATATTTTCTTTACCTTCACATTGAAAATAGCATCTATTTAAGGTATTACATGACAAAATACTGTAGTTCTGTCTTTCACACCTAATATTTCGATGCTATTTTCAGGAATTTTAAAATGTTTTGTTAAATTTTATCCTCAAAGTACCTTTATTACATTCATATAAGTGTAATAATTTCCAATTAAAAAATTTTTGAATAAAAAAATAAAAAATTTTATCCTATGTGACAGCCATTTTGGATTTCTGACGTCATATCCGCCTTTTGTGAGCATCAATGAAATTTTCATTGTTGGTTTTTTTATTATGATCATATTTTCATTACATTCACGTTGAAAATAGCATCTATTTAAAGTATTACATGACAAAATACTGTATTTTTGGTGAAAATAGCCATTTTTTGGTTATGACGTCATAAACGCAATTTTTAACCGATTTAGATGCTTATTTTTGTAGCTATTCGATAAAAATATATATTTCTGAGCTTTTTGTCCAAAAATAGTTCCGATAACATCCCTAGATCGCCATTTACAGCTTTTTTCCTGCGGCGGCCATCTTGCATTCATGACGTCATAGAAACCCCCTGCACGGAATTCGGAAAAAACACCCGGTACCACGTTAATGTAGACGTCATTACGAATCGAATGATACCACTCACTAAGCTTGTGCCAAAAATTTTTCGAAACATGACATAAGCGACCCCACTATTATTTGATTGCCTGGAATAAAATAGTACGGCAGGCTAATGCGACTAAAGAAGAGAAGAACGCCATTATGGTGATGCAGATTCTTTGCTCTTTTTAAAGATTTTGCAACTGTTCATTACTCGGGTGTTTCCAGCTTATTTCATGCCCAAAGGCACAACTCGAAAGACGCAAATTTAATATTTGCTTGATTTTGGGGGGTGGAATTTTTCGTAATTCACAACCGGAACTCAACCGAGTAATTTCGTCCGAAAATGACCTTAGAGAAAGTCAAAAGTAGAGCCAAGATATTAAAACCACCCTCAAATGAATCAAACAATAATAGGATATGATTTTCAACACGCGCCTCGAGATTCAAATGTAATCGCACTAATTCAACGTTATCATATATTATATCAACGATATTCGATATTACAACGACAAAAATTATTGAAATAAAATCCAATCGTTATTCAAACCGACATCAAGCCAGAAATTTCATTTTCACTCGTTATACAACCAATCAAAACAGTCAATGACGAAAATGACCTTAGTGAAAAATAAAGCCAACATTTTTTTTTAAAATGGAAAAATTCTGCCTATACAACTAGAAAAGTTTCCTGACCCTATGACGTCACTAACAGCAAAGTATAGTTCCCGGTGTCTGAATTTTGAGTGAAATGAAGAACGTCAATTTAAAACTATGATCATTTTGTTCACCCCATAGCGTCTTTTAATTACGATTTGCTTACTACTCCTAGCAACCCAACAGGCTTTCTGTTTACACAGTTTCCCCCCCCCTTCCGCATAGTGACATCATAAGGTCATGAAACGTTGCAGTGTAGTATAAATATTGGTCACCAAAACAGCTAGGCATAAAATCGTCTAGTTTCAAAACCAGATAAATATTTTTTTTTTCAATTTTCAGTTATTATGTTATGTTCAGATTGTTAAAATAGAGATCTAGCATATAGCCAAGAGTGACTCATCTGGTTTTGAAACTAGACGACTCAATTAACGATATTTTACGGACAAATAACGGTTTTTAACCAAAAATGGAAATTCTGATGGCACAGCTTCGGTGAGAGTCCTCCAGCCGCCATGTTTACCCACAACTTAATGTGGTCATAATTTGAGCTGTAGGTAAACATGGCGGCTGGAGGACTCTTATCGAAGCTGACTATACCACTAGTTACTTCACCCTGGAGAAACAAGCCGAGATGAAACAAAGAAACCTCCTAGCAACCCAACGGACTTTCCGTTTACTCAGTTCCCCCCTTTCCGCACAGGAAACTTTGCAGTCTATACTTGACAGCAACGTTTCTTGAACCCAGTACGCGAAAGGAGAAAATGGGTAAGCAAAGCCTGTTGGGTTGTTAGGAGAAGTACGCAAATCGTGATTGAACTTACGTATTATCCAGTCGACCGTGACGCTTAATCCGAAAACGTTATCAAATCCCATTGACTTTACTATTACTATGCCGCTAAATTAGACGGCCACTGAACGGTCGACGGGATAATACGTAAGTACCAAAATCACTATAAATACAAACAAAACTTAAATACATACAAAAGAAAACAGTTTAACAAAATAATCCTATTTTTAAATTGAAGTTGTTTATTTCACTCAAAATTCAGACACCCGCACTACTTACATAACACTACTCAAGCATAATGAACGATATTTAACGGACAGATATTTAACCAATAATACCCAGAAATCGTCAAAAGAGGAACTTACCACAAACGGTGTCAGTCAAGTTCTGGGGGTAAAACACTGGCTCAGCACTTTCCACCGGTGGCTCCAAGGGATGGGGCAGTCTCCGAAAGCACCTTTTGGGGAAATCATCATCGACCGGAGCACCCCCAACTCCCCCGGAGTCTCCTCGGGGGGTCGATCGCCCCATCAGCAAAAGAAGGTCTTCTCTGCCCCGACAACACTCCATCATCAGTCAGCTTCGACCACCTGCTGTATATCCAAGTTCTTTTCCAACAACCTTTGAGGACAACATGGTTGAGGACATAATAATAACAGCGAGGGTCGCTTCAGTCAGCTTCAGGCAACCTGTTGTCTCTCCATGACAAGCCTTGAGCTGGAGGAACTGGGGCACAACTGACGCTTGGTTCGCTTTGAAGTCCCGTGGTCTTCAAATCCCGGTCCAAGGCAGACTCAGCCCTTCATTAAAATGAGCACCACCAAGCTCACATCCCACGTTCTGTGGCCTCACCCATCAGTAAGTTCCCCTTTGACGATCGGGGTTCGAAAGTGTTTCGAAGATCAAAGAACTGGGGGATCAGAACTGGGAGCCCAACCGACGTCTGTCCATCGCATTTGCTCGACCACTGCAGTTGAGAACCTTCCCCCTTTCACGACACTTGTTGTTGATTTCACCGCACTGCGAGCCCCGTTCCAGAAGAGGGCCGCTATTCAGGCCACCTGTTGTCTTCGAAGTCTATGACGTCAGCCTCCACAGAGCTTTCTTCAATTTAGGACAAGTCGATCGCTGAGGGAGGGCTTGACACAGAGTTCCCTTCTTTCACGTTGCACTTAAACGTCCACTTGTTGATCTTTTCGCCGACAACTTCACTCCGTGTCGATCGGGGGTTCACCGTAAATCGACTGATGCTTCAAAGATTAAAGAACGACCACATCAAAACACGACCACTGGCTGCTTCCTCGCCTCTGGAATGGTCTTTGCCATCCAAAGCGAGGAATCGAGTTGAGTTGCAATACTCCCCCTTTGGTGCAGAGGGTGGATCTTTTTTTTTCACAGTGAATTCCTCCTCTTGTTCACTCAAATTCAAACCTTGGGGGGGGGCTGAGCGGCCTGGTCGGTTTACACGCTGCCAACCACGCTAGCAGTCTGCGCACTATAATCAGCCGTCGGTTCGATTCCGGCCTTTGCCCTGGGTGCACTTTCTCTCTCAGTGTCAGTAAAAATTCTGTTGTGTCTGTCTTTCTTGACGAAGGTTTATAAAAGCGGATCCTTGAGATCAAGCACACAGACCGGAAAATGTACGTACCCACAATCGAATCCAATCCAAGTCATGCCCGGAATCGAACCGACGACTGCTGGTACAGTGCGCATCAAACTGCTAATACAGGGTGGTTACAGTAAAACTTTACTAAACTTTACAAACAACTTTAAAATTCTCTACAGACAAAACTACTACTGGTCGAAAAAATCTGAAATTTTAAAGAGGACATTTTGAAGGGACGGGAATTTTTTTAAAACGAAACAAATTGGTAAATTAATTAACTTACTTAAGTTTTTGCTTTGGATTGCGGACCGTCACCAGAAGTCCTTCAAAACTATCATATCAGACACTTAAGAAAAATGAAATAATAAATATCCCTTTTTCACAGCAAAATTGCGTACTTTCTTAAGGGATGGTTAAAATTATTTTCTTAAGTGTCTGATTTGATTGCTTGAATACCTTCTAAACTTCGGGTGACGGTCTGAAATCGAAGACAAAACCTTAATTAAAATAATTAATTTACTAATTAACAAATTTTTTGAATAACAAATTTATTTACAATTAATCAAATCAAATAGAACAAGAAAAATATCTATATCACCTGGGATCGCAACGATCCATGTAGATGAACGAAACATGCATAGATATATTGACAAAAACTAAAGCGTGATGAAGTTATAAACTAAAGTGAACAATACATGAAAATAATATATAAATCTATAAGCAGCATATATGTTTATAAATTAGTTGGGTCTAAAATAATCAAAATTGACATTCAGAACATCCTAACATAAGCAAATGCATTCAAAAACTTTTATTTCTACAATATAATCAGAACAACAGTTTTAATGCATCTTTAAGAATAATTGTTTTATCTTTTATTAATTCCAATTTAATTATCTCTTAGAATAAAATTTAAGCCAACAACAAAAACATAAAAATCATACTTCAATAGTAGTACTCAACACTTACTTTTTAAATGAATCCACAGCAATCCATGTTCCACGAGTCACGACAACAAATCGACAAAATGGCTGATGGAGGATCAAGAATCTCGATTCTCGGTTCAATCAGGCCGCACCGAAACCCTTAAGATCTTTCACCGTAATTTCGGTGAAACCATATTTTCTTCGGTGGCAACGATTTTGCATAGCACCGAAATTCTGGTGCAAGCCTTAAAATCTCAAACATTTCACCAGAATTCTGGTGAAATATTGAACTGTTTTTTTTAACAGTGTAGTTAACTAGTCTATTTAATTTCATAACCTATTTTTTGCCCAAATTCTAATACATCTTTCTTATCTATATCACAAAAACGCGCAAAAAGGGCCTTTAATTCTGGTTATGGTATTTTGAGTACTCTACCATCTTAACTAAATTTTTTACAGTACAATTTTTTCTATATTTTGATAAAAATTTTAATAAGAATTTTTTTGAAAGTAGTTGAAATTTTTAAAGTAGTTTCAACTAGTAGTTATTAAAAAAATTAGTTCAACTAATAGTTGAACTAGTTTAAACCAAAAGTAGTTAAACTATTATTAACTACTAGTTGATCAGTAGTTAACTACTAGTTGCAACTAGTTCTAGTTAACTAGTGCCGAACATTAGTAAGTAGTCTCAATTGATTTACATGGCTTTAGGGACATCTTTTTTCCATGATGAGTATTTTAACTATATTATTAAGCTAATAATAAAAATAAATTTTGTTTATTGCATACAAATATAACACATAGAAATTGTTATCTTTTACCACAAAAAATTTATTTCTTTTTAAAAGATAAATTTTATAATTTAAATTTAATTCAATAAAAACTTTGGTTAAAAAAGAAATCGTTATCTAATTCATACGAATTTCCACGGAATTGTTAGGATCAATTGTAACAAATTTAACGCTATAGAAAATTATCTCATTACATCAATATTCAACCCCTTAACATAATATTTATGGTTCAGATTACATTAGTTAAAACATGCTTAAATCTTGGATGTTATTTTTTAATGTAACAAATATTATTTTAGTTGTAGAAATTTACCTGTTGGTTGTTTAAATGAATTTTTTTTTTCATGAATGGGGAAATTTGTAATTTTTCTACAATTTATTATTGTTGCTTCTATATAAATCTGCAGAAGACATTGAAATGTTAAAATTTATCTTGTAAAAAAACTTATTCTATTCTAACCGGTGGTGTTATTTTTCACAGTGGAACAAAAAAATCGCAAAAATGTGGGAGATACAGTAACAGACTCTTTGAACGAAACTCTTCAAAAGTTTACAGAAATGGAGGTGAGGTTTTAAAAAAAAATTCTGCTTCACTGATTTTAGTGTTAATATCTTTTGAGATAACAATCTATTAGTATCACATATTGTTTGTGCTTAAGATAGAGAATGGAATTTTTAAAGTAACATTTCACTCAAAGGAGTCCTTAACTTATAATCCTCTACCTTGGCTTCATCAAAAATAAGATTGTTTCTTAATCTTAAAAATAAAATTCAATATAATTTTATGAAAAAATAAATCTGAGAAAATATAAATATGTGAGGGAGGGGCTGGGGAGTAATTTTGGGCCCCTCCCGAAATAAATTCCTATATACGCCACTGGTGTATACTTTTAAATGACGTCTAACTTTGGAATGTACCTTGTACACAATAAGACATAAAGCGAAGAATAGATAAGCTATCCCGTTTTGGGGTACTTTCCCCTATTTTTATCTTTTTTAGTGTTTGAATTATTAAATTTTAAAATGTGTAACACCCTGTAATAAATGATTGCAAAAATTATCCCTTATTAATTTTAATTAATTTAAAATTTTGGAGTCTTTAAAAAAATTGTTTTCATAAACCTTAATGCGAAAATGTTGCTTTTACATCAGAAAAATAAGGGTGTACTTAATTTATGAATAATATATTAAGTAATGAATGATTGAAAAAAAATCCCTAATAATTAATTTAAAATTTTGGAGTCGTTAAAAAAATAGTTTTCAAAAACCACAACCTTAATACAAAATCTGAAATTTAATAGTAATTGATTGTAGTAGTATTAGTTTTCCAGCCACCCGATAGATGGCAGCATCAACCCTGTATGGTAGCGCCATCTCTCCGATATAAAAAACAACATTTCCTGTGCGTTAATTTCAATTTATTGTGTTCTTATGAAATTTATCAAAATTCACAAATAAAAATATTGTGGGATTGATTAATTTTTAAATATTAAAAATCGACTCCCGAAGTGGCAAATTGATGTACTGAAGCGTAACGCATTTTTTTTAAACAAATACAATCTACATTGTAGCTAAAATAATTCTGAATATTGTAATAAAATTGTCGGGTAAAATTGGTGTTGAAATATTTAACTTTAAAGAAATTAATTAAAAAGTTAAATATTAATTTAATATTTTTTTTTTGGTGCGATAGTTCATTATTGAACATCAAAATATCCATAATTTGGCTTTTTCGTTAAATCCGGTGATTTTTTTAATCAGGTGCCGAGAAAAAAAAATGCCCCCAAAAATCCGGAGGCCTAAATGTCGCTTTTACGTCAGAGAAATAGGGTGGAAAAATTCGTATTAAACGTTACTTAATTTATTAATAATATATTAATTGATTGAAAAAATAATCCAAACTTAATTTAAAATTTTGGAATAATATCTAGTCGATGAAAAAAATCTGTACATAAACCACAACCTTTATAATAAATCTGAAATTTAATAAATGACTGTAGCAGTATTAGTTTGTAAGTCACCCGATAGATGGCAGCATCAGAGTGAAATTAAAATGCCTTGAATAGTAGCGCCATCTCTCCGTTACAAGAAACAACATTTTCTGTGCGTTAATTTCAATGGAATTTCCGTATATTTAAAAATAGAAATAAAGCCATTTTTCTGGTAAAACAAATTGTTCTAATTTCAAAAATCAGCATTTTATGTACCAACTGACGCCACACAACTATTTATGACTTAGCAAATGTTTTCTTTTTAAAAGACGAACTTTTAAATTAAATAATTAAACATCTGAATGAAAATTCTTTTTCAACCATCTTTATTAAATAATAAAATGCGGGAATTGTGTTCCTATGAATTTTATCAAAATTTCACAACTCTCTCAAAAATGTGCTGTTAACATACTGAAGTTCCTTGAAGCCGCTTACAATGAGCCGAATCCAAAAAGGTCTCAAAATAAGCTAAAACGCTATTTTGAGGGAGAAATTTCCCCCCAAAAAAATCCCACAACCTTTTAATTATACTTTGAAATCACATTTTTTTGACTAAGATTTAGTATTTTTTTTACTAGTTTTTAAGATAATTTAAGAAAAAATTATATTTTTTAAACATTTTATTCAAAACAATATTTAAAAAATCAATCCATTATCCAATTTATTAAAATAGTAAATAGCTTACCGGATCACAGTGATATTTTCTATAGAGTGTTTTCAGGTGACGTCACGACCAGCTAATTTCTTTTAACTGTTAACCTTTGTCGGGCTTTTAACTGTTGCTAAGGCGGTTGCTAGGTAGCGAGGTATATGTTGCTAAGGCGGTTTTTAAATATAGGGTCACGTGATTGCAAATACTCCAATAGAAGAATTCCGAGGCCAGTCATTTTCTGTAACTGTTAACCTCTGTAGGGCAAAAAACTGTAACATTTCTGTTGCTAAAGGCTCATTCACACTGTTTCACTTTCACTGTTCATCCCAGTGATTCACTCCTGTGAATCACTCATTCAGTGAACAGCTTTTTTTTCAGTTTCACTCTAATCAGACTTGTTCACCTTCATCGGTTGTTTAAAATATGAACATCTCGGTTTAAGAGATTACTTTTAAAATGTATAATTAAAGCAGTAATATTTTTATGAAATTAGAAATAAATGTTGTGTTGCAAGGTTAATTAAAGAATTTAAAGAGTTATTGGTGATCATGGGCTTGTCCTTCCATTTATTAAAGGTGATCCGATCAGAAAGATTTCAAATTAAAATTAAAACACACAATAACCTGCTGAAAGTAATGGTCGGTTTAAATTACCCTTTAAATTAATATTAGTCCTGATAGCAGTATCGCTTGATAAATTATGACCTCTTAATTTCTTTTATCAGAGCAAACGATTTTTTTAAAAACAAATAAATACTTTTACTTTTATTTTGTTAGCTGATATAATGATCTATTTACATTATAACTTTAATTAAAATGGAAAATCTTTTCAATAAATTTATTTAAATTGGAATTTATTCTATATTTGATGCAATATTTTGATGGGAATATTTTTATTTGAGGTAGTTTAATTCTAAGAAAAATATATGATAACCGTAAAAAAGTTATTTTTTGTCTCATTTCTCTAGAAATATTTATAAAATTCAAAGAATATTTTCTACTACACACAAAAAAAATTTTAATGCACTCAAAGAATTGGAAAAAAAATTATTTTGTTGGATTCGAACTCGCAACCTTTGGATCTGATTGCCAATGTCTTGACCACTTGGCTAGAATAATCAACAATTTCAAGTGTAAAATAATAAATATAAAATTTTGTCAGTCAAATGAAGGAAAAGTAGTTCCAAGAATTTAGATTAATTTTTAGGTTTTAAAATATCTGAAACTGATTCCTAAGCTCTAAATAAGGATTTCCAAATAATTTCAAAAATACTTTTTAACGATTGTATTTTTAATGTTCGTAATTACGAAATAGTTTTTTTTATCTCGGTGGACGTACACGTTAGAAGAAAGCTGTTCTGCGGATTTTAATTGCTGTGATTTAAGAACATTTAACATGTTTATTAACTTTTAAACAATTGTAAAACATTTTTTTTCTTAAATAATCTCACTTTAAGCCTGAAAAAATACTTCTAGGGCCTCATTATAAAAAGTTTACGTTTTCTGTTAAGCCTAAGAACACAGTAGATGAATTCATCTGTGAATGGTCCAGTGGATTTTTTTTAGGTTCATCTTTCATTTTTGATGTTCACTTCGAGAAGAAACGACAGTTTACGCCTTTCACTTTCGATGATTCCTCGAAAATGAAGATCAAAGTGAAACAGTGTGAATGGGGCTTAAGGCCTTTGTTAGGTCCGAGCCATGTGATTGAAAATGCTCTATGACAATTTTTTTAAACTTAAAAAGGATTTTCCATCAGTTGATATTTATCTTTAAATTCTGTGTATTTATTGTACCCTACCATGTAAAGGGATTTTTTAATATGTATGATAGAATTTATTTATTTCTAAAATTCTGAAATTAAGTTCACCACAAAATTAAAATAAAAAAGACAAGTCATCTAAAACTTGACGCTTAAAAGAAAATATTGTTTGTTCAAAACCCCTCCCGAAACTAAAGTCTAGTTACGCCCCCCCCAACCAAAAACTGAATTGACCCCCCTGATAAGTTTAATAAACCCCTCTTTTTAGTTCATAACATTCTCCCAAAACGCTAACTCTAGCTGTTAAAAATCATAATCAGCATAAAAAAGCGGCAGGAAAAATCAACCACAAAAATTATTCATTATTATATGCGAGCTCAGCCTCATAGCTTCATTCGCCGAACTCTCCACCAATCCACTGCAGAAGCGCTTGACTCCGCCTTTTTTTCGGGGCGTAACTTTAAGGCGATCGGCGAATCAGAGAGCTCAAATTTCGGAAAGCAGCCGTCGATTTCGGAAGCCCTGGATTTCGGTAGGAGCGACTTTAAGGTCAATTTTCGACCCGTTATCGGGAAAATTCCAGGAAAAAAACCATCACACCACGTAGAAAAAACCCTTCTAAATCGATTTAAGCTATTCCCGAATAATTTAAACCGATATTTAGGGGAGAAATCGTCGTTTTAGCGAGCGATGTCGCTGAAAAAAGCTTGGCGGTTTCGTCTTGGCGCTGCCGTTTTCATCGAAGCGTGTGTTTGTTCTAGGCGAGAGGGGAAAACGCGAGGCGCCGGAAAGGCGATTTTCGCCAGTTCTGGCGCCGCGTTGGCTGCGTTTGAGCAGATGCATTTGTTGAGCTTTCTGCTGTAGTTCTGACGGTAGGGTTATATTGTGGGAGATGGGATCTTTTTTAATTAATGCCGTTTTTTTTGCTTGTTGTGAAAGGGAAAGCAGATGTTTTGCGTTAGCTGTTAGAAACGGAGCTATGGGATCGCGGTTTTTTTTAGAGATTCAGGATGAGTTTGGGGATGTTTTATTTACGCAAGAAGTTTAAGTAATAGAAGCGTGGGTTTATATTTTTCGGTAACTTGATCAGAGTTTGTTCTTTTATCAGGCATGAGATTTTTCAGACTTTTGGAGGATTTTCAGACTTTTTTTTAGAATTATCTTGAAAATTTCAGACTTTTTAAATTTAAAAAAAATCAGCTTACGAAGTGAAATTTTTGACGGTGAATTTTGCTTGTTGTGAAGGAAAGCAGATGTTTTGCGTTAGTTGTTTAAAACGGAGCTAAATTAGATTGAGGATGCGTTGGTTGTTTTTTTTTATAAGTGTGTTATATTTTTCGGTAACTTCTGCGGCAGCTGTTAAAAAAGGAGCTAGTGGATCGCGGTTTTAATTAGATGCAGGATTAATTGTTGGATCCATGGACGTTCAAATATTAGGTACGCACCTAAGGGGGGTGGGGGTTTGCTATTTGCTTGTTTTTTCTGACAAGGGGGGAGGGGGAGTGTGATGCTTACGTAAGATGTTACAAACACTGCATTTTCAAAAATCTCCTTTTTCTTTCATAAATAATTTCAAAATTCAACCAAAAATAAATTAAAAAGAATGAACTAGGAAAAAATTTTTAAGCATTTTTCACTAGGGAAGTTTTAATGATAGGTTGTGGGCATGGAGAACAATGAATTTCAGAAATTTAAGCATTACTAAAGATTTTGAAGAACAAAAAAAAAAAAAGAACAAGGGGGGTCGGAGAGTTTTCTTATGTAATTATGGTAGGGGGGGGTTAGCGGTTTGCTTATTTTTGCTGACAAGGGGGAGGGGAAAATGACCAAAACCTTGCTTACGTAATATTTGAACGGCCCCCTAATAGAATGGACACTTGCAGTTGATTTTTTTTTAATGTATTCAGAATGACTTCTGGAAACATTTTAATATTCCTTTCAATCAAAGTGCGGCTGTTTGCTCTTTATGAAGGAAAGCAGATAGCTAATTAGATTTAGGATGTGCTGGTTGTTTTTTTACGCAAGAAAGTTAAGTAATAGAAGCGTGCGCTATATTTTTAGCTGACTTGTGATATTCTAAATTTAGTATCATTAATAAGTAATTGTAGTGGATCGCGGTTTTTTAATTAGATTCAGGATGAAGTGTTGGATGTTTTTTTACGAAAGAAAATTAAGTAATAGAAGCTTGGGTTATATTTTTAACTGACTTGTGATATATTCTAAATTTAGTATTTTTCGTAAGTAATTATAGTGGATCGCAATTTAAATTAGATTGAGGATTTTATTGTTGGATGTTTTTTAAGCAAGAAATTTAAGTACTAGAATGAACAATGGACAATTCCCGCATTTTTATTTATTTTTTATTCGATATAGATTTCCAAGAGAGGAATATAATGAGGTATTTGCATAAGTGAGGGATTTGCTTAATTTTACACTTTTTTTTGATACGTTTAAAACTCTCGAATATCAGATTTTTTTTTTAATTTCAAAAATATGTTTTAAATAATTTAGAATTCCATTTTATTTTTTATGCCGAAACACTAGTAAAGGATCAAAAAACGGGATATGACGTCACAGCGCACTCAAAACTAGTGTTTTTACTGTTTTTCAATGACCGGAAAAGGGGATACTATTGGATGTGACGTCACAGAGCACTCGAAACTAGTGTTTTTACTGTTTTTCAATGACCGGAAAGGGGGATACTATTGGATGTGACGTCACAGCGCACTCGAAACTAGTGTTTTTACTGATTTTCAATGACCGGAAAAGGGGATACTATTGGATGTGACGTCACAGCGCTTGTAAACTTCAGCGTTTCTGTTTTCGCCCCGAAACGCAAAACGGAATTTCAAAAATTTATATCTCAGAAACTAGGAAACTCAGAAACTTCATTTAAACGTCATTCTTCATGGTTTTTTTATCTACTATTCGTCGGCTTACAGTCGAAAGGCACTAAGTCACTTTATGCTCAACTACTCCGTACGAGGTTATGCCAAATTTGGCTATCATTTTACCGTTGCCATTCTAGTTATAGTATATGAAAAATAAAATATTACTATAAAACCTTTGAAAAATCGAATTATAAAATCTTTTATAATCCCTAAAATAACTCAATTATGATCAAATAATTTCAACTTAATAAATTATTAATCGCGAACCAACATTTAAGCTTTTTACTGTATGAATTCTTTCTGGTTTAAAACAGTTTGACGAGATTTTAGAGATGCGCCATGAGTCCGCTCGTTCGTTGGCGACATTCCACCGCTTTCAAAATACCTTCCAACAGTGACTTTCGACTGTAAGCCGACGTATTGTAATAGAATGGACAATGGGCAATTCCCGCTTTTTTATTAATTTTTTTTATTTGATAGAGATATTCAAGAGAGGAATATAATTTTATTTGCGATGCTGATTAACTTTTTAATTTAATTTCGAATGAATTGTTGGAAGGTTTTTTTTACGCAAGAAATTTAATAATACAAGTGTGGGTTATATTTTTTTTTCGGAAACTTGAGGGGGGAGGGGTTTACTCTTTGATTTCATTTCCTGACAAGGAAGGAGGGGCTATATGAGTGATGCTTACTTAACATGCATTTTCGACACTGCATTTTCGAAAATATATGTATGAATAATTTCAAAATTCAACTAAGAAAAAAAATTGAACTGGGAAAAAAATTTCAAGCATTTTGAATTCACAAGGAAAATTTTAACGATAGGTTAAGCGTTAAGTATTCATAGAGCAAAATGAATTTCTGGAATCCGGGCATGGGCACTGCTAAACATTTTGAAACAAAAAAGAACAATGAGGGGGTCGGGCTGTTTTATGAGAAGGGGGTTGCGGTTTGCTTATCTTTGCTGACAAAAGGGGAGGGGGTCAAAAATCATCAAATACATGGGTGGCAGCATCAAAATCGCTAAACTTTTGAGCAGTGGCGTATATAGGAATTTATTTCGAGAGGGGCCCAAAATTATTCCCTAGCCCCTCTCCCACATATCTAATAGGTCCAATATAGCTTTTTAGGTCATAATTAAGGTCCTAAAAACTTAATATGGGAAAAGTGGTTATTAATACAAGTACCAAAGGGGGGTCCTCCCCCAGAAAAGTTTTGGAAATTTGACTAAAAAAAACCAGGTTTTTTAACTAGTTTTGGTACACTAAGTCCGAATTTTGGATGAACATTTTTATGAACTTAATATTTAAAAAGTTATTAAAATAGAGTTTCAAGTACAAAAAAAAAGAATCTGGGGGTCCTTCCCTAGAAAATTTTTGGAACTTTACCCCTAAAAACAGGGTTTTATCTTGTTTTTGGTACACTTAGTCCGAATTTTGGACATATATTTTTCGGTAGGATTTGGATTTTGATGAACTTATTATAATAAAGTTGTTAATAATAAAAATCCAAGTACAAAAGGGGGGTTTGGGGGTCCGCCCCCAGAAAATTTTTTGAATTTTTGACACTAAAATACAGGGTTTTAACTGGTTTTGGTACACATAGTCCGCATTTCGGGGAGGGGGTTGCCAGGGCCCCCTCGGCCCCCCCTTATATACGCCACTGCTTTTGAGTGAAATTAAAATACCTTGCATGCTATCGCCATCTATCCGTTTGAAGAAAAAACATTTTCTGGGCGTTAATTTCAATTATTCGTGTTCTTATGAATTTTATCAAATAAAAATATCATTGCGGAATTATCAATTTTTAATTATTAAATATCGACACCCGAAATGGTAAATTTAAAACGCATTTTTAAACGCAGTTTACATTTTTAAATTCTACATTTTGGATAAAATAATTCTGCAGGGATGAGATTTTTAAATTTAAAAAAAAAAAAAAATTCAGCTTATGAAATGAAATTTTTGACTGGGAATTTCATTTTTCAAGTTGATGGTCTTATGAGGCTCTTTTGGATGGTAAATTTTCGTATTTAAGTCAAGTATAACATAACAGCTAATCACAGTAGAACTTTTAATTTTAAAGTGTAAGTATTTATTCTCGAAATTAATGTTAGCTAATTATTGTTAGCTTTTGGGATATATTCTCATTTTAATAAGAGATAAAATGTCAAGTGCGCAGTTTTCAGACTTTTTTCTTTTGTGCCAATCTCATCCCTTTTACGCCTTCTCAAAAGTCTCACAATGAGTTATAAAACACTACTTTTAAGGGTAAAAATTCCTAAATTTTTCTGGAGTTCAATTGAAAAGAGTGGAAATTTTTAAACACCCCTCGAAACAAAAGTCTGATTATGGCCCTGCCCAGACCCCCTTAATTTGGGGTCTCCAAACTATTAACTATCAAACAGCAGTTCGGGAGGCCGACTCGAGGTATTTTCGAGGAAAATTTATCTTGGGAGGGGCCATCCTCTGAGAAAATTAATTATCATGTCAGGCCCAAAGCTAGATTTTAGCACCAGGGAGGAGACCTAAATTTATTTCTAAGCCCCTCTTGTGCATATTTAATAAGGTTAATGTAGTGTCTGGCAGTGGGCCACAGGGGTCGCCACCTCTGCCCAGCGTCCGGTTCCCGAAGTAACCCCTCTGTTTACCTATAACACGAGGGAGGGAACGGAACTGAGTAGAGGGCGACCAGTCTATAAATAGACGGGAGCTGTTTTTGCTTATGAGTTTTGGAGTAGACTGGCCCGGTGGCGTAGAGGAAGCGCTTCGCGCTCCCACACCACAGGCCCGGGGTTCAAATCCCGGTCCACGGGCAAGGCAGACTCAGCCCTTCATCCCTCCGGGGTCGATAAAATGAGTACCAAGGTCACTTGGGGAAATCAAGAGGGGGGTTAGCATCAAGCTAGCCACTCCTCAGCTGACCGTGACTTTCAGTCACACGTTCTGTACAGCTCAGCTCAAGCCTCACCCAGTGAGGCTAGTTATACTGGAGTTTGAAGGTCTAACGACCTAGGTACTCCCTCAAATATCTCCCCCCCTTGATGTTTTGGAGTTTTTTGTGGTCAAGGGTAGATAACGGGGAGGCTGGGCTGTTCCCCCGTAGTAGTGTTGATTTTGCAGTGTTGCGTGTGTCGCGTAGTTGTGTTTAAGGAAGTGTCTGGTTTTATACCAGGTGAAGTGTTTATATGATATCAGCCTGTGTGGCGTTTGAGTGTAATAGAAAGACGAATTTCCGGGAGTAAATAAAGGTATTTTTCCTGGATTGGAATTGGAAGTGTCATCATTGAGTCGTGGTGAATTCAAGTTTCTACAGTTAATGTGCCTTATAAAAAGATTTTATAGGTAGGATTCTTAATTTGCTGAACTTAATATGAAAATATGAATGTAACGAATGTAGTTCAAAATGGGGGGTCCGGGGTCCCCCAGAATTTTTTTGGAAATTTGACCCTAAAAAACAGGGTTTTTACTCATTCTGATACCCTTAGTCGGAATTTAGGGGGCTTGTACCTTTTATTTTTTTTTTTAACATCTTACAAGGAAACGTTCTCAGGGTGAACTCACAGAATTGGACGAAAATTTTACAGGCATAAGAAGATGGCTAAAAAAACTTACTGTGAAAAAATTAGCTGCTAAATTTCATTAGGAAAGGAGTAAATTAACTTTGAAAATTGCTCTGTAAAAAAAAGTTTCTTCAAAAAACGGAAATTTCCCGGCGACACAGTTGCCGGATTATTTCCCTCATTTGACAAGGCATCCGTTTTTTCTTTTTCCGTCATTTGAGGGAATGTCCGTTTTATCTTTTTCTGTCAAAAGAGGGGAACCTTCCGTTATTTTAGGGAACGTCCGTCTTTTCTTTTTCCTTCATTTGAGGAAATGTCCGTTTTATAAGTGTAACTTTCCGTCATGTCGTACTTCCAGTGTATTCTTACGCGTAAGAAAAAACGTGAACATTTCCTTCTGAGAGTCTAAAAGTATTTTTTCATTGTTAAAGTATTATTAATTAGTGAAAAAATAGTTTTACAATTGATTGAAAGTGAATTTACATTTAAATTCTTCTTAAATAACATCAATTAAAATCCGAAGAACAGTTGTCTTCTAACGTGTATGTTCTGTCCGCCCAGATAGAAAAACTATTTCTTAACTAAGATAATTAAAAAATACATTCTCCATAACAATATATTTAAATGTTTTGGAAATCCATCTACACTGGAAACCCAGATCCTCTCTGGCTGCTAGGGCGTCATTTTCGATGGTTCCATATTTTTGGAAGCTCGGTCGCACGGCCAAAAATTCTATCGCCGATAGCGCCGGGGCACTGGAAACCCAGATCCTCTCTGGCTGCTAGGGCGTCATTTTCGATGGTGCCATATTTTTGGAAGCTCGGTCGCACGGCCAAAAATTCTATCGCCGATAGCGCCGGGGCACTGGAAACCCAGATCCTCTCTGGCTGCTAGGGCGCATTTTTCGATGGTGCCATATTTTTGGAAGCTCGGTCGCACGGCCAAAAATTCAATCGCCGACCGCGCCGGGGCACTGGGAACCCAGATCCTCTGGTTGGTTTGGTTTTTTGGTTACATATATTTTCCGGTATGTGTGCTTGATCTCAAGGATCCGCTTATACACCTTCGTCAAGTAAGACAGACACAACAGAATTTTTACTGGCACAAAGAAGGAAAATACACCCAGGGGCGAGGTGAGAATCGAACTCACGACGGGGCAGTGCGCAGACTGCTGGCGTGAAAGGCAGAGGAGCAAACCGAACCCAGATCCTCTCTGGCTGCTAGGGCGCATTTTTCGATGGTGCCATATTTTTGGAAGCTCGGTCGCACGGCCAAAAATTGAATCGCCGACCGCGCCGGGGCACTGGAAACCCAGATCCTCTCTGGCTGTTAGGGCGCATTTTTCGATGGTGCCATATTTTTCGAAGCTCGGTCGCACGGCCTAAAATTAAATCGCCGACCGCACCGGGGCACTGGAAACCCAGATCCTCTCTGGCTGCTAGGGCGCATTTTTCGATGGTGCCATATTTTTCGAAGCTCGGTCGCACGGCCAAAAATTAAATCGCCGACCGCGCCGGGGCACTGGAAACCCAGATCAGTAAATTTTGTTAAGCATCAGACCTTTCTAAGGAAGCTAAGCTATGCAATAAATTAATATCAAAATAAAAATTTAAAAAGCAAATTTTTATACTCTGTAAAATCTTAAACTTTATGTAAATTAAAGTAAAAGCAAAAAATAAGGTAATATAACATGAAATTGGAAGTATCAAGATTTCATAAAATAAGAAATAATTGTTTAAAGTGAGGAAAGATCAATTGGATGATTCGAACTGTGTTCTAAATCCCAATGATATCGTTTTAAGGTTGAGATTTCCTCCAAAATTTATAAATTAGTCTACTAAAAATACATCATTGAGGGAATCGAGTCCACCTTCCCGAAAAGCATCAAAATTGATAGTTTAGCTTAACGAGTTTATTGCTTTTAAACAAGTGATATTCTACACTCGAGTGTATCACTCGCAGTTTGCTCTTATAGTGACAAAAAACTCGGTACGGATTAATTACGCTATAAGAGCTTCCATTGTACAGGGGTCGATCCAGCCGAAAATTCCGACCCTTTTGCTGCCCCCTTCACAAAATTCCTCCTCCTATAAAACCACCCCTTCACAAAATTCAAATTCATAAAAACGACCCTTTCTCAAAATTCAAATTAGCTTTAATGATTATTTGCAAGAAAACATTCGCAAAATCATTGTTTCAAATCACAAATGATGTTTTTTACGTCAATTTGAAAAAATTAAATTATAATTTGACTTCAGTTTTTCACAAAAATGGGCCCCAAAAATAAAACCTGGATCGACCCCTGGAATAGCAACCCCCCCCTTAGGTGCTTACGTAATATTTGAACGGAAGCTGTCGCTGCTAAATCACAAACGAAAACGGCAAACGACGCCGAAACCTCCGAAACCCAACAAGAACGAGATTACGATTACGTCACCAACATCCGATGGTCGCGCCCTCTACAGTAGCGCCATTGAAACTCGATTCAAATCAAAACAAAAGCAATCTCGCCGCACTCCCGCACTCACTCGGCACTCTCGCCGTAGTTCTTTGTCTCGTGCAGTTTGTGGTCGACAATTTTAATCTTCGAGTTTCCTGATGACTCAAGTCTTAACTTGTGACTTCAAATGTCGACACTACCTTTGAGCAAAGTCTGGAAATGTGCCTCTAATTCAAGAAGGATGAGTATGTGACTCTCTGCTATGTTGTGTTCTACTCGGTGTTTCTTCTCGGCCATTGTTTTGGTGCTACTAATGGGTATGTTGTGTTACGTTTTGTTAAAATGGTCGAAAGCCTGTGGTTGTTCCTCATTTCCAATTCGAGGATTGAAATGCTCCGTTTAATACATAATAAGTTTTTGACTATCTGCGTTGTGTGTGTGCCCTTTTGGCATTTCTAATGTCTGCCTTTGCTTTGTTTTGGTGTTATACTTGGGTACTGTCAAGAATGGGGCACTAGTCCCGATAGTAACTGGTTGTTATTTTGTATAATAATACTTTTGAAGTTATGTATATTGTGGCATCCCCCCGTGGTTTTAAAAGCAGTACTATCTCGAGAAACAATAGGAGAGTTGATAGTTTTTGAAAGAAGTCAGGATTTTCGGTTTTCCCCTCTTGTAATGTACTGTAAATAGTTAGTTTTATGTTTAAATTATATTAAAGTAATATGATATTCCTCGGCAGGCTGCTTATCGGCTTTAATTAACTCATAATTGTTGCTATCCCATGCCTGCCACTATGAAAGAGTAAGGGACTTTAGCATCACATAAGTACAGGTAATTTTCTGCAAACTAATGAAATGCCCCTAGTCGTTTGAATTTTGACATGTTGAAATACTGTAATAATGCTTCATAAGCAACAACAGTAAGAAAAAATTAATTTATTTACCAAAAATTTAAATTATTTGAAGAGATTTTCTGCAAAATTCTAAAACTAGCTGCGCTTGGCATGCGTGTGTGCTTCTATATTATCCAAGTATAGACACAAAGAAGTTTATTGTAACTCGCGTAAGTCGTAACAACATGAATTGCATGGGGAGCATCAGGGATTCTTGTTTAGTTAACCCATTTTCGGCCAAAGTTGCGAAAACGCAACATTTCAATAAATATTTTTTTATTAATACTGTGACGCATATTTTTCTCAAATTTTATTTTTCGGCTATTGTTAAGGTTTCTGCAGACATTAAAAAAATATTAGTAATTAAATTGAAGTAACTATTATTTTTTAAGAAATTTTCAAAATACGTCATTTTTCTAACTTGAAACAGTTATTGACAAAGTCGAATTTTTGAAAATGTATAATTAATCCATTTAAGATCAATTTAACGTTTTTATAATGTACTATGGTTACACGTTCTATAACTAAAATAAAAATAAAGCAATTGTCTTGAATAAACTTAAAAAATTTTATCTAAATTTAATGTTGCGTTTTCGCAACTTTGGCCGAATCCATGTAAATTCGGCTAAAATATCAATTTTTTTTTATTACCTAAATTTCAAATATTTGCATGCTAATATCAAAATATGTTCTGATATAGAAGAAAAGTGCAAAAATTTTTGTCCTCGAGCGATTTTTGGCCCCTTTATGAGTGTTCGAACTTGAGAATTCGCTTGCTGAACTCCAGTTTTCCCCGCAATGCACTTTCTAAAATCTACATTTCCTCTACAATTTATTTAAATAAAATGTAATGCTTTCATATGAAATCATGTATTTGAGTCTTTAAGGTGTTTAAAACTATAATCTACCTTTAAAAAATGAAAATTTAAATATAAATTATGCATCCACTTTCTGTTCTGGAGTTTTTCCTACAATACACCTGCATTAGAAAATTGCGCTTGACCTTCAAGCTATGTTGACCTCTATTCAGACAATTCAGACCATAGATAAGGGGTCCAGCACATCTGTGTACACAAAATTTTAAGTAATTGGTAGGGGGTTATAGAATTTCAGGGGAGAGGTAAAGGAAAACACAGGTGCAAGAGCTTTCAATGGAAAGCCCGTGACAGTTTTATGACTTGTAAATCTCCACAGTAGAGCGTCCACGCCCCTTACATTCTTATTGAGTGGGGAAGGAGGTAGGAAAGTGTATTGAGACAACTAAAACCACAAAATATCCCACAGCGTAGCGAAATTTCTGCCCGTCGCATGACGGGCAACGGTTTCCACTGATAGACTACCCCCGTAAGATTGGTGCATTGATTCGGCCAAAGTTGCGAAAACGCAACGTTTCATTTCTCATATTAAATATTATTTTTTCTGCACGAAACTTTTTTTGTGTCTTAATGAATGTAATTTAAGCATGTTTCAATGAAAATATTACAGCATTTTATAAAATTTATATGCTTGGCCTAAAATGGGTTAAGGTACAAATCATCACGATTGATATTATGTATATTTGCTTTACAGTTTTTCGGTCTTCTGGAGTTAAGCTTCATTAACTAAGATAATTGGAACTCTACTGTATTAAAGTTTTATAGGTGTATTCACTGGTGTATTGAAGTTGACCTCAAATCAAGCTTTTTCACCTAGCTCCAGGGCTTAAATTGCACCGGAGCAGAGCTCCGGTACTTCTTGGTCACTTATATTTATTTATTAATCAGTGAATATTTGTAATGCTGAAATAGTAGCGCTCTGGTACTTCTTTGGTTAGAGTTTAAGCCCTGCCTGGCTCCTACCAAACTTGACACTTGTGACTCTAATGCAAACACTCTAGTTACATTGTTTCCCACTTTTCATTATGGAACTGCTTATTATTATAAATCGGATATTGTTATCATTCTAATCTTACTTAGACGAATGCGATCACATTATTTTCAACAATATGCCCAGCCGGTGAAGTTAGAGTTAATTTTCTTAAAAATTTTTAACTCCATGCCGCATGATCCCCCATGAAAACAAATATTTAGAATACCAAAAAATACTTAAAAATGCTGATTTAGAGCCCTTGATTAATCCTATCTTAAAGATTTTAATTAATTTTTTGATGAAATTCAATAATTGAAGCATATTCCTGCAGTCCAAGAAAAAAAGCCAATCTTCTCTAGTTGAAATAGTTTAGAGACTCAAGTGAAATCAGCATGCTAAAAAACATTTAATTTTATGAATATAAACTGTTAAAATCCCTAGACCTATTTTTCCCCCACCCGACCCCATTGTTCTTCTCAATTTATAGTTTAAGTACTTTTTCAATCAAGTGATATACTCAACAGCAACGTTTCTTGAACCCAGTACGTCACAAATGCAGAAGGAGAAAATGGGTATACACAAAGCCTGTTCGGTTGCTAGGAGGAGTTTCGGTACGCAAATCGTGATTGATGAACACTATATACATATGTTTAACAAAAATTTTTTAAATTGACGTTCTTCATTTCACTCAAAATTCAGCGATGGGAACTACTTTGTTTATTAGTGATGTCATAGGGTCAACTGAAGTTGCTGTCTAGTACTATAAAAGGGTATCATGTCTGATTTTAATCAGTCAGTTTAATCTAATGTTTTGATTGTTTAGGGAAATTAACTAATTATATCCCAACATGTACTTTAATTTAACTTTTTCTTGTATAGGTATATTTGAATGGTCATGGCCTATTGAATCGGGCAGTGCTGAGCGAAAACTCGCCATTGGTTAAGATCACAGACTGAAGCTTTCCATGGCATACTCAGAGGATAAAGGGTAATTTATTAATTACATAATCAAAAAAATTATTTGTGAATATTTATGATATGAGGGTAATTTAAAACTAGCATGTCAATACATTTTCATAAAATTTGAATTTATGTTAACAGGAAAATTTTATTTTGGTCTTACTTTAAATTAAGGTGGTAATACATTGTTTTAATTTTGGTGGAATATAAATTTTTAAACTGAACTGAAAGTAAAGTTTGTAGCAGATTTAGATTTATTAGTTTTATCTCTCTCCTTTGTCCTTTTGTCTCCCCTTTCCCCTCCCTCCCTTTGAAGATTGTTTTTTCGCAGTTTAAATACACAAATTCACTTGTTATTTGCTAGATAAAAAACTTTTTATGCGTTACATTCATTACATTAAGTGTCTATGGAACCATATTTGATTGTTTAATGAACCTTTTATTAATAATTTTAGCAGTAGCGGAGCTAGGCGTCTCGCACCTCGGAAAGGCCTCGCGCCCAAGAAAGAACCAAGAAGAAAGTGAAGGGAATTGAGCCTGTGATGTCATCACCTCTGATTGGTTAAAGCTTTTATGTACATAGTCTTTTAGATATAATTGTTCATGTGATCAAGGGCGGATCCAGACCAGATTTTCGGGGGGGGGGGCCATGTCAGAGTCGGAGGGTATTACATTCGAAATTTTCAGAGCCTCAGAATTTTTTTTGAAGAGTGCTTGCTTTTAAGCAGCTTTTTAGGGGTTTGTAGTAACTTAGAGGATATCCAGGGCCCGTGCCATTGTTTTAAAAAGTGTGGGGGGATGAAACCTTTTTGTAGGGGCATAACAATACTTAAGTTTCGCGAGGTGTTTGGCTCCCAATTTTCCGAGTATAACATAAATAAAATGCGAAACTTTGTTAAAGTTAAAAAGATTTCATCAGGTAATACTAGCTCGAAAGCAAAAGGGGGGTCTGGGGGTCCGCCCCCAGAAAATTTTTGAAATTTGGCTACAAATAGTAAGTTTTTTTACTCAATTTTTGTACATTTGGTACCCATTGGATAACACCTAAAGAGGGCAACTTTCTTGTACTCCTAAAAGGAGAAGAGAGAAATAAGTTCTAGGAGAAAACAGTAAATAAGTAACCATGAGAAATTGATAGGGGGTCTGGGGGTAAACCCCGAGAAAAATTTTGAAACTTTGCCTCCAAAAATAAAGTTTCAGCTCATTTTGAAAGCATGTAAACCACAGAATTTTCAAGGATGAAATTATAAATAGATGCCAAATTTTGAAAAGGGCTGGGGGTCCTCTCCCAGAAAATTTTTGCAAATGCGCCCTTTTAAACTATAGTATTCATCTATTTTAAAACTTCCCAAAAGAGAACAGCTTCTTTTAAGCGGAAGAATTTTCAAGGAAAAAACACTCTAAAACAGATGTCACATGTCAAAATATTAAAGGGGGGATTGGGGGTTCTCCCCCAGAAAATTTTTGAATTTTAGCATTAAGAAAGTGTTTTTTAAGCTATTTGTTAGGGTTTCTCGGGGGGGGGCCATGGCCCCCAGGGCCCCCCCTCTGGATCCGCCACTGCATGTGATATTTTATAAGTTTATCTGCAATTTAAAAAAAAATGCTGGAAGGGGGGAAATGATTAAAAAAAAATAGTTCATAGTTCAGTTTCAGTAATTTTTGAAGAGTATAGTATTGATCAAAATCATGCTTACGCAGACCTGCCAAATCTCCTGCTTTTGGCTGGAGTTTCTTCTGGCCTTTACTTTGAATCTCCATTTTTTCCTGTGTCTCTGGCTTTTTACCCTGCTGCACTCAATCCAAACACCCAGAGGCATGGGCGTAGCCAGGTTTCATGTCAGGGGGGGGGGCAAGGATACTTACCTTTGCTCTTGATGTTGCGAATACTAGTGACTATAGGGTTTGACTCAACATTATTTCCCATACCCCATGGCGAGTACTTTTACACGCTAAGTTTTAGGGTACTTATCCTAAGGATTTGAACTTTTGCACACCTGACGTGAAGATATGGATAATGAATTTGAGCTTAAAAATGGGGCGTCTGGGAGTCCTTCCCCAGAAATTTTTTTAAAATTCGCCCCTCAAAGTAGCGTTTTAGCTCATTTTGAGACTCTTTGGGCCGAACAGAACCGCTTCTTGTAAGCCACACAATTTTCAAAGAAAATTATGTATACTATTACTTTCATAAAGTTTTTCAAAAAATTTAACAACCTGAGCAGCTGCCCCTCCCTGCACCCCCCTGGCTACGCCCATGCCCTGAGGCCAGAGATTTAAAATGAAGGGAGGAAACTCAATCCAAAAGCAGGAGAGTTTTCAGGTCTGCTTGCGTAATATTTGAACCTTTAAATAATATTTCAAACAAATAAATCTGTCCATATTTTATTTCAGTGTCCACATTACTCATCTGAGTTCTCAAGTGAGACCAGTCAATTGGTCTCATCGGCTGATTGGCCCCCCTGATTCATCATCTAGGGGTGGCATCTTCTTCGGAGTAGAAAGAAAAGAGCTTGGTGCGATGATGCCCTAAACCTAGGATTACGGACACGGGTAGGATCTTTCCGACTCTTTATATATCCTCAGCTCAAGCGAAAGGCACTGAGTCGCTTCTGGCTCAACAAATTTTTGAACATGGCAACTTTTTTTACGTAATTACTAGGGCAGTCATGGGCAAAGTACGGCCCTTCGGACGAGTCAATCCGGCCCGCGGCATGGTTTTGAATATCGCCTACAATGAGGGAATTGCATAGGTGAGGGATTTGCTTAATTTTACACTTTTTTGAAACGTTATAGTTTAAAACTCTCAAATATCAGATTTTAAAGTTCAAAAATATGTTTTAAATATCTTAAAATTCGATTTTATTTTTGCCAAAACACTAGTAAAGTCATGGGATCAAAAAACATGATTTGACGTCACAGCGCCGTCGAAACTAGTGAATTGTTGAAAATAAAAGAAATCAGACTTGTCATAAAACCAAAACACGCATAAAACTCGTCTGTTTCTCTAGTGAGCGGCCAGAAAAAGAAAAAGTTAAAACTTGGAATCCTAATAATTCCAAAACCTATTAATATTTTTTGAAAAACAAAATGCCAATCTTTTTATAAAAAATATTTGTATGTGTCTAAAATATCATAGTTTTTTAGTTAAAACTTTGTGAAGAATAGCAAAATGAAGCAAGCTAAGCATACAATAACATAGCGGGTCCAAGTGGGTCCAAGCGCTGTGACGTCACACAGCAGCCATAACGAAATTACTGTTTTTCCGCCAATACTGGAAACGACATTTTAAAAATTAATATCTTGGGGAATAGTTTTCCGATTTCAATAATTTTTACGTCATTTTTCATGGATTTTCATCCTCTATCATAATAAAATTTTAAAGAAAAATGTGCAATTCCCTCATTACACATAGGACAAAATGTTTTTTATATGACCACCATTTAGCTACACTACTGCGAATCAGCTCATCCCAGTTTATACCTGATTATGAAGAACTTTTAGAATCTCAGTATTAGAGTCATCTGTCACATGCGCCTTCCTACTCTTCTAAAGAACAATCAATTTTGTAACTTTTTTTCCCAAATTTTTTAAAATTGTAGCTTATAATAATATAAGTTGTGTGTGATGTAAAAATCAACTCTAAAAATTATCACTCATAAAAATTTGTTTTGTTTCCCGCCCGCCTGGATAATTTTTTTGTTTTCTCTGGCCGTCCCCTTAAAAACTTTGCCCATGTCTGTACTAGGGGGTTTTGCGGTTTGCTTATCTTTACTGACAAGGGGGGAGGGGGTCACTATTGATCAAAAACATGCTTATGCAGGGTTTCCTCGGGGCAGGGAAAAGTCAGGGAATTTTAATTTCACCTAAAAAATCGGGGAATTTAATGTTAGTTGTCAATTTTGGCTCTAGAAATTGAAAAAAATAGACCATTTACTGAAATGAAGTGGTGCCAAAGTGGTTATTTCCACGACAGTTGAAGCATGCACAGTAACAGGAGTTTGCATTAAAATTATGTTATTGAACATTTCTGGCAACGATGGCTTAGTGGTATAGTGTGCGTATAGTGACCTAATGGTTCGACTCCTGGCTGCTACTTTTGAGTGTTTTGTTTTAATTTAACTTGTAACTTTTCAGAAGTAGCGAGATTAGTTAGAGTTGAGTTGTTACTTTCGTGGATATAACCAGTGCCTTCTTTTGCACCATGCCAATCCATCGCCTTACAGCTTGGCAAGATTTGGGGAATGCTCCACTAGGCTAAGGTCATTAGTAGCTTTCAAAAGATTCACCAAAAGTGTTAAGTGCCTTTTGCTTGTAAGCCAACAATATTATGCTGGCTATATGAATCTTTATGAATTTTTATGTTTAAAACACATCAGTCAAGGTATTGCAAAATGACAGGGCTTCCATGTGTCTGTCCAGACTTTTTGTGAAAGGTCCTGTTTTAGTAAACACTGTGAAAATCTACTCATAATTTTGTGAATTCGAGGTTAGTGTTAAATTAGTGTTTTTAGAAAGGAGCCTGGTTTTGTAATTTTGTGAAAATAGGGTCCTATTTTGTAGTATATTGTGAAAAATCCCAAAACTATGTGTTCAAAGAGCTGTAGTTTTAAATTGCACGTATGACTAAGGGCGAGCGCGCACGGGCGACTTTTGTCACGGTGACAAAGACAAAAACAACGTTGCTAAGGCTGTTGTTAGGGGCGGGACATATAAGCATCCAATAGAAGCATTCGCACATGACATCACTGGAGGATAAAAACAACGTTGCTAAGGCCGTTGTTAGGTAAAGTCATGTGATTGAAAATGCTCTATTGTTTTCTTGTGATATTTTTGATACTAGTAATCCTGGTCGCCGTGACTTTAGTCACTCGTGCGCTCACAGCCTAACACTATGAAAATGCTAAGTGGGAACGTTAGAAGCAAAACTTTTTGTAGAGTGTCCGTTTGAAGGCTAAATTACTTACTGGAAGAAAATAACCCTTCTAAAGTGGCTTCTTAGGGTCTCCCTTTCCAAAATTACGTGAGGGAAGCACAAAATCCAACAGCATAAAAATCTTTATTGATTCCCAACATTCCGAGCCAAAAACAAACAATAAAACACCTCTTTATATAATAGTTAAAAAGCAGTGTTGCCACTTAAAAATGTAATATATAATGGATATGTGGCAAATTATGAAAATATTAAAATCCTGTTTAGAATACTAAAGATAGGAATTGAACCCCCAATTTCTGACACTTTGGGAAGAGTCCATTTTTAAGTTAAGATATTTTGTGAAGGGTCTGAAAACGGACCCATATTTCTTCTAAACATACCCCTGGCTCATGAACTTTCCTTTCTGCCTATTTCATTATGATAATTTCATTTGCTTGGTTTCTTGATGCCTGCCTGTCTGTCTGGATGAGATTTTGAAATCAATTTATTAGTAGTCCCTATCCTTATGAGGTTGAAGATATTGCATAGTTCAAATCTGGAAGGCAATGCTATATTGTCTCTTTTGCTTAAACTTCTGTTCTGTAAACCTCCAGGCTTACAGAAGGCTCGAGGTACTTACTTACGGGTACTTTTATGTTAAGTTTTAGATGACAATACTGGATTGAAATTTTGATGCACTAAATTTCAAAATTGTATAAACAACATGAATTCGAAGTAAAAGGGGGGTCTGGGGGTCCTCCCCCAGAAATTTTTTTTAAATTTGCCCCTCAAAAGAGTGTTTTAGCTCATTTCTGAGACCCTTTAGATTACACCCATAGAGCACCACTCATTGTAAGCGGACGAATTTTCAAGGTAAAAAGAAGGTATATTGTAATAAATGGCGAAATGTTAAGGGGGTTTTTAGGTTTTTACTCCAGAAAATTTTTTGAATTTTTCCCTTAATAGTGGCATTTTAACTCATTTTGAGACATATTAGGTTACATTAAAGAGGACCAATCCTTGTAAATCACATAAGTTTGAAGGAAAAACCGTATACTTAATAGATTTCAAAATTTCGAGGGGGTTTGGGGGTCCTCCCCCAAACAATTTTGGAAATTTTACCCTTATAAGTAGGGTTTTGACTCATTTTGAGACCCTTTGGGTTATACCCAAAGAGGATATCGCTCCTTGTGAGACAAAATTTTCTACAAAAATAGCAGTATAAAAATTGATGTCAAAATTTCGGGGGGGGGGGGGTTTGAACCCCTAACCCCCCCTTGGATATGGCCCTGCAAGTCCCGTCTAGGGGACAGACTAATTTTCAAATTTAACTGCACAATAAATATAATTTAACCCTAAAACAAAAAAAAGAACACAAGAAAATACACTATTCTAACACACTTTTTATAATATTAATTATTATTTATTTACAACTGTTTAAGATTTTACATAAAAGGTAGGAAAAAAATAAATATTTGCCAACTAGTGTAAAGAAACCCCATTTAGTTCACAGAAAAATTTTACAAAGAATATTACAAACAAAATTAAAAAAAAAATCAATAAATGTAAAATAATTTTTAAAAATTACTGCAACATAGCTTAAGTACAAACATATAATACACAGTTCGAACAATAAAAAAATCATAAAAACAATAACACATTGAACCAGAATGTATTCCAAAAGGAAGATGACAAAAACAGCTTAAAGCATAAAAATTACTAATTATTTATTATTATTAGATTAATTATTTATTGATTCTTTTATTTTCGAAGTTTTGTAATTCATTAGGCCTATATGATTTCCCATAGAATTACCAAATTAATGTTGGCACCAAATATTTATAAGATGTACCACTACTTATTTAAATAGAGAAAACCTTTTCCTATACTTAAATAGAGTTCTTATTGAGCACTGGTTCATTTGGTCTTGCATCATAAATCACACTATAAGTAATTTCACTATTTAAGAAATAATTTTTTTAAAAAATTATCATTCAAAAGCTAAATCTTAATAATCAAAATTTCAATAGATCTCAAATAAGAAAAAAAAATTTCATGGAAATACCAAGAGGGGGCCCTTGGCATTTGCATGAAAGTGTTAGTTTATTGGATTTTAAACAATGAGGTATTTTCACGTTTTGAGATTAAATTTTATTAAAATAGTTGATAAGAAACCATGAAGAATGACGTTTACGTCAAATATTTTCGTAGCCTAGTTTCTGAGAAATTTTGTTTTTTGTTTGGGAGCTAAAACACTTTTGAATCACAAACCGTGCGCTGTGACGTCACGTCCAATAGAAGCCAGTTTTCCGATAACGTGACTTTTCTGCTGTTTTGGTAAAAAATAAAATTGAATTTTAAAATTATTTAAAACACATTTTTGAACTTAAAAATAAGAATTTTGAGAGTTTTAAACCATAACGTAACTAAAAGTATAAATTTAAGCAAATTTCTCACTCTTGCAAATAGTACCTCATTTTAGTTCAAATGCAAGTTCAATTTGCATTTAATTGGTCTCTCTCTCTTATAATTTTGGTGGTGGCTATGTTACAGCCATTGAAATGAGGAAGACCAGAATGAACCAGTGACATTAAAAGGAAAGATTTAAAATTAATAACCTAAGAACTGAGATGTAAGCAAAGATGAATTACAGAATTTTGAAAGTTAACTAGTGTAACATTTCATTCATAATGGACTCTAACCGCCTATCTGGTTCGAGACTTCACACAGAACCAACACATGACCTACTGAGCTTGCAATTGGTTACCACGGTAGTAGATCTACTAGTGTAGTATCTGTGGTAACCAATTGCAAGCTCAGTAGGTCACGTGTTGGTTCCGTGTGACGTCAGACGGTTAGAGTCCATTGGCATTTAACTCAGGGCTTAAATTGCACCGGAGCGCACCGGAGCGGAGCTCCGGTACTTCTTGGTTTTCAGTAAATATTTACTGATATTTATTCATTAATCAGTAAATATTTGTAAAGCTGAAATAGTAGCGCTCCGGTACTTCTTTGGTTAGAATTTAAGCCCTGATTTAACTTAACTGAATAGGTTTTTTTTGTTTCAATGATTGGTTCAGATTTTTTCACATTAATCTATTAACCTTTAAATGTGATCACAATTTTAAGTAAGAATATATAATATTTTTAAAATACTTGTTAACTTTCAATTAAGAATTAAACAAGATAGTAATAAGTTTATTTACATATGTATAAGATACCACATATAATCTGGAAATAAATAAATATCAACTGAGGGTAAAACCATCTTGTTGTCAAAAAAGCTACATGCAAGAGTGGTATAAAAATTAAATAAGCAATAGAGCATTTTCAATCACATGACTCGGACCTAACAATGGCCTTAGCAACAGAAAATGTTACAGTTTTTTGCCCTACAGAGGTTAACAGTTACAGAAAATGACTGGCCGTGGAATTCTTCTATTGGAGCATGTGCAATCACGTGATCCCATACCTAAAAACTGCCTTAGCAACAGATAAACAACGGCCATAGCAACAGTTAAAAGCCCTACAGAAGGTACACAGTTAAAAGAAAATAACCGGTTGTGACGTCACCTGAAAACACTCTATAATAAAGGTAAAATAAATTGATTGAAAATAAATTCATTTAACTTTTCTCTGTAGAATTTCGATTGCTTACAGGGTTCACATGCTCCTTGAAAACAATTTTCAAGCTCTATATGGAAATTCCTTGATTTTGAGTTTTAATCCTTAAAAACTCCTTGAATTTTTTAAACTTTCGTTATAAAACAAATTTCTGAAGTTATAAAATAAAATAAGATTCACCTCACAGTTACAAGGCAGGACACATTCAAGGTTCCCGCTGGTCAGGGAATACCTGAAAAAGTCAGGGACTATTAATTTCACCTAAAAAGTCAGGGGATAGTCAGGGAAAATTATTGCTAATTTTGGCCAAAAACCTGGAAAATGAAAAATTTTTTAATGTCAGGTTGTCGATTTTGGCTTTAGAAAGTGAGAAAAAAATCGACCATTTATCGAAAATATATGTTCATAAGAGCAAGAAATATCTGAAAAATGCCGTAAATGGCCTGGAAAAGTCAGGGAACCCATTTTGCTATCGGGATCAGGGATCGAACGCATTGCGGCCTATCGGGTACTGCCCGGGGCCTCGCCTGTCTGAGCGTCGTATACTTGCCGAGGAAAACTTTTTAGCTTTCCAATTGGTCGTACCGAATTTTTTAATTCGCCGACTCAAGTAAATTGAGTGATTGCTCGATGACGGGGAGGACGCGTTAGATGTCTCCCGACTTTCGAGCGACCTCAAATATTTCAATTATAGAAATCATAATTAATTTTATGGCGACCTCAGACAGACGAGACAACCCGCTGAATAAGCGGAGGAAAAGAAACTAACAGAGTAACTGTGAGCGAAAAGGGAAAAGTCCAGCACCGAATCCCCTTCCTTGGAACCGGGAAATGTGGTGTTTGGGAGTGAGCGTTCTCGACTCCGCAGCAAGTCTTTCCCAAAGTGGGTGCAGAGGCCCATATAGCTGCTATAGGTCGAATGCGATCTCCTCTCGGAGTCGGGTTAATAACCCTAAGCGGGTGGTAAACTCCACCTAAGACTAAATACTGCCGTGAGACTGATAGCAAACATCCTCAAGAGATAACCCCTCAATCAGTGTTCTCATTAGCAAGCGCATATCCAGGGGGGCAACTGGTCATTCCTCCCCCCGTGGGCTCGGACCAAAACAAGTTAAAACCCTGCTTTTTTGGATCAAATTTCAAAAGTTTTCTAATCAAAAAATTTCATAGTGGTCTGGGGTACATTGACTGGCATTGACCATCGGTACACTACTTTCTTGGCCTGACCTGACTGTCTAATTCCCCCCATCCTAGAAGGGGGAAGTGTCCGGAATGAAGCCTTGTAAATGCCCCTTTTTGTCCTACATGAACTGTCCTAACCATAGGCGTAACGAGGGGGGGGGGTTATTGGGGATGTAACCCCCCCCCATTACATCGACGGTTTCTAAAACATGAAAATATGAAAAATTTTCTCAAGGAAGGCGGTTCACAAGGAACTGTTCTTTTAGGAACTAACCCAAAGGGCCTCAAAATGAATTTAAACACTACATTGAGAGACGAATTCTTAAAAAAAATTTCTGGAGGAGAACCCCCAAACCCCCCTCTAAAACTTTTACGTCTGTTTTACTGTGTTTTTCCCTTGAAAGTTAAGCCTCTTAGATGAAGTTTTGCAAAACAAAAATTTTTTAAATTATATTACCTCTATGAAATTTTTTAAAAGGGGGTAATATGTTGGAGTGGTTGACTGGTCGGAGTAACACCCCCCATGAGACAACTCTAGTTATGCCACTGGTCCTAACCACCCCTAGCTTAAGCCCAAACACTGGCAACACAACTGGTAAGCAAACACATCATGGCAGACCACTCTCATCACAAAACAAGACGCTCACACCTGGTTAGTGACACTCAAAAGGGCGTCACAGGCCTCTGTAATCGGTTTACTCAAAATCATGGGCGTCACAGGCCTCTGTAATCGGTTTACTCAAAATCATGGGCGTCATTTAAGGGGGGCAATGGATGCCCTCCACCAAGGTTTCCAATGTTATATGAAAAATAGCTGCAAGTCCCTTGAAAATTCTGTAACTTTCACTTGCTGGTGTAACCCAAAAAGTCTCAAAAAGAGTTAAAACACTACTTTTGAGGGTCAAATTTCTAAAAAACACTTAAATTTGGAAGTCTATTATGCAGAGTTTTCCCCCTTGAAAATTCTGCAGCTTACAATACAAGTGGTTCCCTTTGGGTGTTCCCTTCAGCCTGTTGGTCTAAAGACCGTTGCAACCGAAATTGGTCTGCAAAATAGAATTGAAAAGAAGTTGTCTGAAAACATTCACCAACAAATTTTAAACCTAACTTTTGGTACTTTAAGGAGCGTATTATCAGCTTTAAGTATTAAGGAATGAGAGAATAAAAAGATGGTACTACATATATTTTGTAGGCATATTAATGTGTAAAAATACATAAATGTTTTTACTTGGAAGGGTATCAGTGGGTTCCCAAGTTCCAAAGTTACCAAATTTTGTTCAACTTTACTCTCTTTACTTTATTAGTAGCAAAGTTTACTAGTAATGAACTTAAAATTACTCTAAATTGTAAGTAATTGTCTGTCCCCATACCCTAAATTACAGAATTTTCTTAGTGGGAGAGCATTGAAAAATTTCTGTATCACCTTAGGGGGCTGTAGCTTTGAAAAGGTTGAGGACCTCTAATTTTTTTTGTAAATTTCACTCTGTACATTATGGAAAATAAATTATTATTATTATTTACACCATATACTGAAAGATCGGAAGAGTTATTGGGTATTTCAATGGGATGGATATATTTTAATTTATGGTCTGTGCATTGGAAATTGAAATATTCTCTCGATATAGAGGAAGAACTTCACATTATACAGGGTTTCCACAGATCAGGGAAAACCTGGAAAAGTCGGGGAATTTTAATTTTACCTAAAAAGTCAGAGGATAGTCTGGGAAAATTGCTCAATTTGGCCAAAAAAACCTGGAAAATCAAACAATACCTGGAAAATGAAAGAAATTTTAATGTTTGAGTTTTGTGCAAAAAATAGACAATTGGTTGAAAATATGTGTTCAAAAAAGTAAGAAATATCCAGAAAAATGCTGTTAATTGCTAGGGTTTTTTTACCAAAAAATCTCCAAAAATGAACTGGAAAAGTCAGGGAATTTTATTTCTGAAATTGAGTGGGAACCCTAATTTATAATTTGGTTAAAATTTACATTTTAAATTAAGTTGCTCATCACTTTAAAGTTTAAATGAAAGTGAATACTAGCTAGGTAAATTAATGTTACTTATTAATTAAAACAGCATGGTTACAGTTTAAGAGGAGTTTCCAGATTTTTAGGAACCCAAAATTTAAGTTTAGTCTCACTTTTTTATGGTAAACATCATGGTTTAAATAAAAACTTTGTCATAGTTTTGGGTTATTTTAAGGAGTTTATTCTAAAAAATATTTGGTTAAGTTAAAATTCTTTTGTGCAAAATGTCACATTGGCATACTGTCATTGTTAATTATTTTGATGTGATTCCTCTTTAAGGGGGGCTGTCCACAAATGATGAAAAGGGGAGGTAGGGTTAGGGGGAGAGAAGATAATTCAAGGGGTGAGTGGAGGAATTCCAAATTAGCAAGGTAACATTCCCGTTACTAGAGAGGTAACCGGCTCAAATCTAAAATTACTAACTCACTAAAATTATTCTAACCAAATAAAACATCAACTATTTAAGCTTGGATTAAAATGAGGGGTCTAGTGTCAAACAAGTTGTTAGGAGGGGACACTTTGGGACAAAGAATGTGACATCATTTAAGGACAGCCCCTTAAAAGAAAAAAGTTCTTTCATGCCATTCAGAGTTTAGCTTTTTCTACGATAAGAGTAAAAAAATAAGTTATTAATATTTGATGTGACAATTACTTATTGTTTTTTTTCTCCAAGTTAAAAACTAAATTTAAATGTGTTTTAGAGAAATGAACTTAAATTGAATTAGAAGACGTGATGGTTACCATAAAAGTGAGACTTGAAAATTTTGATAGTTAAAAATTAAGTTTTGAGTTTTAACGTTTTTAACGTTTCTTGTGTAAGTGATTAAACATTAAAATTTTTCATTTTGTGATTGAACAATTAAATTTTAAATTACCGGTATCAATAGCTATAAAAATGAATTAAATATATTTCACTATTTTTTTAAAGATCACTTCTTTTGGGAAAGTTATGTTTTTGATTTGGAATTTTTACACTTTAATAAGCAATCATTTGTCAAGATTACTAATTTAAGTACTACTGTAAAAAATTGGTAAAATTTAATACATAAATGCAGTTTTGTTTTTTTAGAAGTAGGCTACACATTGTTTTCAACTTCCTCCTGGAGAATATTTCTAATTCAGTGATATCCGAGATGGCAACAATCCAGGCACAGATCACTGCAGGGGTTTCCAACTGGCGGGCCGTATCATTTTGTGATCCCGCGAAGCTGCCTGAAAGCCCCAAAAAAATTGCTTTAAAACACTTTTTAGCATATTAAATTAACAAATTTTTCGAGGGAGGACCCCGAACCCCGTATTTACCTCGTACAAGGAAACATTCTCTAGGGTGGACTCACAGAATTGGACGCAAATTTTACAGGGGTTAGTATATATGACTCAAAACACCTTCTGTAAAAAAATTAGCTGCTAAATTACAGTAGAAAAGCTGTAAAAAAATTATTAAAAATTATCATATTTAACGCCAAATGTAACCCTACTATAGTCTGTGTAAATAGAATCGGCGGTTGACCTTGAGTTTTTTCTCCATGTATTTCTTCTGCGTTGCCATGGTAAAGCATGACGTGAAACCGCCGATTTTATTTACACAGACTATAGGCAAGAATGCTCCCTTTGGCTCTGTGCCAAAAAATGCTAGAATAAACTGGCCGCGTTTTCTCTGAAGTATAGTTTAAATGAGCGAATAAAAAAAAGGTTCATCAAATGCAAAAAAAGGATTAGAAATGAATTAAAGGAGGAAAATTAAATTAAAGGAAAGGAAATTAATTAAAAAACTGTTGTTTAAATGGATATTCTGAAGTACTTTTAACAAAATATCTCAATTTCACGTTAAATACAAATTTAATCATCCCATCTGATAGAAAATTCGCCAAGTCATCAAGTGGTGTTAACTGGATGTGGTTGGCATCTCAGAACCCAATTTTCAAAGTTAATTTACTCCTTTCCTAATGAAATTTAGCAGCTAATTTTTTCACAGTAAGTTTTTTTAGCCATCTTCTTATGCCTGTAAAATTTTCATCCAATTCTGTGAGTTCACCCTGAGAACGTTTCCTTGTTAGATTATGGAGTAGCTTTGGTCGGCCATTTTCTATGATACACATAGGTAGAGATGTGAGTCGAGAATATTCTCCGGAGAATATTCTCGGAGAACGAGAATATTCTGAGAATATTCTCCAGGGGCGAGAATTTTGAGAATAATCGAGAATATTCTATTTTTTGATTAATAAATGTAAAAATGTTTGATAATATGAAATGGTCATGTAGTATAAGTGTTGGAAACCTGAAAACAATAACAACTTCAATGAAATTTACCATTTAAAAGTCACCCTACAGTTCAGAGAATATTCTCTGAACTGTAATTTCATTATTTCGCAAGATTTTTTTTAAAAATAAGTAAATTTTATTTAATACAAAATAAAATATTTTTAAAATATTCAAAGCAAGTTTTACTGGGAGAAAATACTCATACAATTAAAAGAGGAGTCTTAATTCTTTTTATGTAGTTGTTAAAAGCAAAGGGGTTCAATTCCGTTAGAGTCCCCGCTAAATATCGCCCGGTTCTATAGTAGTATAAAAAGTAGAAATATTCATAAATAATTTCAAACTACTGAATTAAAATGGTTAATTAGATCAATAACTATTCAGTGTATTAATAAGTCAGACAAATTTGTTGATATTTGGATATATTTAGAGATTTGGATATTGGCACGGACGGAATTGAACCAGCAAAGGTAATACCAATAGTTGTCAAACTGAAGGACCTTTAAAACCTGACATTTAGCTAAAATTATGATAGAACTTTGTAAAATTAGGAAAATATTCTTAAAAGAAGGGGATATCACATTAGAATTATCTGTTGAGAAAAATATTTGAAATAATTTTATAATATTTATTTTACATTTACGGAGAATGATTTATCGGGAGAATATTCTCAAAGAACTCTAAATTACTATCAGATGCAGTTTAATTTACTGTCTACTTAAAAATATTTATGAATGAATAGTTTGTCTTAACTTTTTGTTTGCGTAATGGGATATTTGCATAAGTGAGGGATTTGCTGAATTTTACACTTTTTTGATTAGTTTAAAACTCTCAAATATCAGATTTTTAAGTTCAAAAATATGTTTTAAATAACTAGGGGGCCTGCCCCCTGCTCGCTATCGCTCACCAACCCCCGTAACTGCTTTGCAGTTCTTTTCAGATCGCTTCGCGATCATAGCTCGCAGAGCTCGCTTGTTCATCTCAACAATCCACCCTAACACTCTTCTCGACTTAATTAAGCCTCTTGTAATACCGAAAATACCTCTCTTGCTTATAAATAATTTAATTCGTATCATTCCCCTAAATTAACAACAAAAATGTTGCTGAAATACATTCCTTTTTTAGCTTATCAATAATTTAATCGAAATGTTAAAAAATATCCAGCAAGTCTACTAATAATCATCAACCATTTTGTAGAAAAAACATTGTTGAAAATAAAAGAAATTAGACTCATCATAAAACTCGCTTGTTTCTCTAGTGAACGGCCACAGAAAGAGAAGAAAAAATTAAAACTTTGAATCTTAATAACTCCAAAACTAATTAAAATTTTTTGAAAAACAAAACGCTAATATTTTTATAAAAAATATTTGCATGTGTGTTTAAAATATCATAGTTCTACTGTGATTAGTTTTTCTTTTATAACGAAAAAACCGAAAACCCGTCAAAAATTTCGAAACTTTAAAACTTAATTACTCCAAACCTAATTCGAAATTCGAAAAAAGGGCGACGAGGTGCAAAACTTCACATTTAAGAGAATGCGGCTGCAAAAAATCATATTTCTGCTGCAAATAGATTTTGCTGGGGGCGAACTCGCAGCAGAGAAAAATAATTTTTGACTTTGACATTAAATAATTCCAGAACTAATTATCTCATTCATTAGCTATTGGAACGAAAAGGGCCCTCATACATTTGTCTACAAATGGTCAAAATTTCAATAATTTCCGTTCCATAGTTTTTGCATAGTGACAGTTCAAAATTGTCAAAGTGAAGATTTTCTGAAACAGCGGCGGCGGCGACTGTTACTTTTTTTTAAGATAGAGAGATTCAAAATTCAATTTTATTTTTGCCAAAACACTAGTAAAATCACGTGATCAAAAAACGGGATTTGACATCACAGCAGCCTCGAAACTAGTTTACTATTTTTCAATGATAGGAAAACTGGATACTATTGGATATGACGTCATAGCGCTTGTAAACAACAGTGTTTCTGTTTTTGTGCCAAAACGAAATTTCAAAAATTTATATCTCAGAAACTGGGAAACTCAGGAACTTCATTTAAACGTCATTCTTCATGGGTTTTTTCTCTACTATTTTAATGAAATTTAATCTCAAATCGTGAGAATACCTCATTTTAATTCAGATTCATTAATATTTTCCTTTATGAGAATATTCTCAAAGTTACAATTAAATTTATATCTTACTCATCTTGTGTTCGTGAAATAATAGAGCATTTTCAATCACATGGCTCGGACCTAACAACGGCCTTAGCAACAGAAATGTTACAGTTTTTTGCCCTACAGAGGTTAACAGTTACAGAAAATGACTAGCCGAGGAATTCTTCTATTGGAGCATTTGCAATCACGTGACCCTATACTTAAAAACCGCCTTAGCAACATATACCTCGTTACCTAGCAACAGCCTTAGCAACAGTTAAAAGCCCTACAAAGGTTAACAGTTAAAAGAAATTAGCTGGTCGTGACGTCACCTGAAAACACTCTATTAAATCTTCAAATTTTCATTCACTAGATAGATGTCTTATAATTTTAAGTGCATCTCATAATTTTTTCCTCAAGAGAATATTCTCATTAAGATTCCACAAAATAAATTCCAGAAAAGCATTTCTTATATACATAATTTATTTCAAAAAAGCTATTTAAAAGTTGGAAAAATCTTAAATTAATAGAATGTAACTGGGGCTTACTCTGCCTTACCTATCAAACATGTCGTCTTATCAATTAAATAGTGATTTTAAAATATTTTTCAATTTAATTTGTCTTTCTTTTATTTATGATGACTTCTCATTGTAAAACCTTAAATATTCTTCGAATTTGAAGTTAATATATACCTTAAAAAATTTTTTTTTCAAAAAAAATTATTTTAGTGGCTTCTAGGAGAATATTCTCGAAAATTCTCCTCTTGGAGAATATTCTCGAGAATATTCTCAAGAATATTCTCCAAAAGATTATTACCGAGAATTTTCCATCTCTACACATAGGATTATTAATCCTATGTGTAAACTGACTAAATGTAGTTAAATGTGAATTAAATGTAGTATGAAAGTACTCTTAAGGGGAGTGTATTCCCCCTACTCCTTAACAACAGAAGTCTGGTTAAGGCCCTAGTCTGAAAAAGCTGCAAGGACCAACAATTTAGCACCAACTTTTCTTACTGGGGAGAACCTCCTCTTGAAAGGCCAAAATTCTGAGGGCGAAGCAGAAATCCTCCTAATTCATAATGGGACCTAAATGTTCAAAAAATGAGTCAAAATGCTATTTTTTTGGGTCAAATTTCACAAAATTTTCTGAGGGAGAACCCCTAAACCCCCAATTTGTGTGAGGGTTTGCATTATCCGAAAGCATTTCATACCATATTCACATAGGTTCACACTTTTGCCCTACAATATACTCAGAGAACCAAGAAAGTTTGGGGTCAAGGATCCTTCAAAAACAAGTCCAGTAATGGCCCCTTGTACTTGAGGTTCAATATAGGTTTCACCCCCCAGTCAAAAAGTTGAACTTACTACTACTATGGATGGGTATGAACAACATAAAAAAAACTTGTCAAAAATATTTTTTTCAGGCAGGATTGCCTTTCCTTAAAAGTTGCACTAAACCGTACCTGCAACGATCCGATCCCAGGTTAAAATTAAAAGGGTCATGGGCTGCTTATGGGTTGGTTCAAATGGGTGATCTCTATCATGTTGTTGCTGTGGGTGTGGGTGGGTGGGGTGGTGTGGACATAAAAAAAAACACAATTAAACGCTCAAACATAAAAGAGGAACTTAGATTGTCAGGGGCATAGCCAGAGGGGGGAATTCGGGATGGTTCCGTTCAGAGAAAATGGTTCCGTTTAAGGACCCTTCACAAAATTTTAACCCGTAACAGGGGAGGTGAAAAAATGGAACATACCAGGGGACGTGGGGTCTCACAGACCGTGCAACATTATATTTTTTTTAAAATTTTCTAATTAAGTTGTTGTTATGATATTTCAGTACATTGTTCTTGGAACATTTATCTCTTCATAGAAAAATATTTGTTAACTTTATGGTAAAATAAAAGTTTTTACAGACAATTTTCCAAGAGCCTTAAATTTTTCGATAGAAATCACATGGTGCAGTAAATTCTTTATAATTTAAAATAAAACGCATCTATTATGAATTAACTGTTTTGTTTTTATTATTTAATATGTAATGCAAGTTTTAATTGGAAAAAAATCATTGTAGAACAATACAAAAATTTTTTGTCCCTACCTGAAGTATCAGTTTTTCACCAGTGTTTTAGAAGCAAAAAATTAAGAGTTTTTCACAGAAATCTTATTCACAGTTACCTTTACCACTCTAAAATCCCTCCCAACTTATAATAATTTTTTTCAACTCTTCCGCATAACCAGGATCAGAAGGATAAATTAATCTCCGTGGACCGAGCTTCAAAGCCATGCGTACTAAGTCTGGACAAAAACCGTTACACTGAGTGGGACCTGAGGTCTGCTGGATCGCGTGGGAAAGAATTTGTGGAATTTCGAACGGATGCACTTGGAAAAACTTGCTGATAAGAAGGGGTCAGTCTCAAGGTCATGTAAGGGGAAGGTAGGAGAAAATTCTATTCAATTCGACCAAGCATGTGGTAGGGGGAAGGGGAGGAAAATGTTGTGCGGTCTGTGAGACGTCACGTCCCCTGCTACGGGTTAATCATCAAAAAAGGACCCTTCACAAAATTCCAATTCCCAAAAAAGGACCCTTCACAAAAGTCCAAAGATCATAAGTGCAGGGGTCGCAGACCTCCTATATTTCCTATAAATCCTATATATTTGAAAAATTAATAAAAAACCTCCTATATTCTCCTATATTTTGATAAGCCTCCTATATTTCCTATAATTTTGCTCGGCGCACTCAAATTCGCGCTGAAAACGTTCCATTCCTTAGAGAACGGGGAAGTTTCTCCCTAGTCCGGAAATCGTATAACGGAACGTAATTTAAATGAAAAATCCCGAATTTTCATACATGCTTCCGGACGTTTGCCTGTAAAGTTGGCTTTTTGACGGCGTGGACGCGGGCAGAAAAGGCGACTTCACGGACGGTTCGCTATCGCGTTTTTCTTACTTTGCGTCAATAACCTTGGCTTTAAATGCTTGTTTATGCAGATAGTGTTCACTTATTGCAGTTCAAATGTGTCCAATTATTGGCTGGCAAATTAAAAAAAATATTAGAGGAATTTCTTGTTGTTTGCAAAAATGCAAATAGAAATTTATAGTTTGAACTTGAGTTTTCATATCAAATAAAGAATTACAAGGTGTGAGGATAATAGGGTATATGAAAATTTTAAGGTAAATAATATTACTTAATCATTATTTAAATTTATCAGAAAGAAATTCTTACAAAATCTTCCATATGAGTAATTTTTTAGGTTTGAAATTAAACTCCTTGGGCTAAAGTTTCTAACTCCTGTCAGTTTTTCATTTTCTGCCCAATTTACACATTTTGAGTCAGACTAACTATTGATGATTACTTACAGTTTTACTAAAAGTATAAGGTAGGGTTTTTTTAAATTTAAATCTGTCAGGTTCAATCTGTTAGGTTCATTTATTTAAAAATTACATGAAAATATTTTGTGATGAAATTAATAATAGCTTAATTAATTAATAGCTTAATTAAATTTTTATTCAAAACCTTTTTTGTTGCTAGGAACTTCTATGAAAATTTGCTGTTATTACACTGTTTAATAGATAAAGTTGCACGAAATGAAACATAAGTACTACTTTAAAAAAATGGTTGCAAACAATATCGGCCAGCCTTGAATTTTTCATCTGGTAGCCTGGAAAAGTCCTTGAATTTTTTTTCCTCAAAAAGTGTATGAACCCTGAATAAAGCTTTTCGTGTTTTTTTTAAGACTCCTATATTTTTTTTCAAAAAATCCTATATTTTTTTGAAATGTCACTGCTACCCCTGTAAGTGGTTTGAAAATTGTATTTAAAATGTGTTTTATCATTTTAGAACTGAATTTATCAGATTTTGGTCAAATTTTAGAAGTTATAAACGCTGTGCTTGTGCTACAAGCCCTTCATTTTCACAAAATTCCTAAAACAGGACCCTGGCAGAAAAACCTTGGATGAACCCATGGCAGGCCCGCTGACAGGGGGGGGCAAAGGGGGCACTTTCCCCCGGGCCCGGGGATTTTCTCAGCCCTATAGGGCCCGTAAAGAATCTCCTAACTAACCTCTCTAACTTAGAGGAATATACTAATTTTGAATATTTTGTAAAATAATTTGTTCACCCTGAAGGCCGCCGAAAATGAGTAAATTTCAGTTTTCAGGAGGCGTATTTCCAAAAATTTTCTTGGGGGTACCCCCAGACCCCCTAAAAGAATTCATTACGAAATGGAGTTACTTCTCTAAAATTTCATCCTCAAGATAAATCATTATTTCAAAGGATCCTAGGCTTAACTTCATTTCAGAAAAAGCCCATCCCTGGGTGTCTTTCAATAATTGTGAAAAGTATCCAAAAATGAGTTTAAAATTTCTTTTTTACGGGTCGAAATTCCAAATTTCCTGGGGATTCCCCCAGACCCCCTATAGTGCTTGTTACTCATCCTATAATAATCAAGAAAACAAAAAAATTTTAAGTTTATCAAGGTTCAAATCTTGCATAGAAATGTTCAAAACTGCATTAAGCCTATGCATTTACTAAAGACAATTTTTGACCCCCCCCCCCCCTGAAAATAAGAACTGGGGGGCCCGCTTCACAACTTTGTCCCCGGGGCCCGGCTTGACTCTCGGCGGCCCTGACCCATGGTACCCCACTGTAGATTGCACCAAAGGCATTGTCTGAGTACAAAGTGTCCATGTTGCTTATGAGTAGGGCACGAGCAATGGAAGTATGGAAGGGCAGCTGAAAAGGTGTTTAGGATCCAGCTTTGCTCTCTATATGCCAAGATCTTTATGCCTTTAAGTTATTCACCCTCAGTCTGGCTATGGTTATCGTTAACTCACGGCTGTAGGCTGTAGTTTAATTCTGGCAGAGAGAATTTTTTCCGAGGGTTTGTGCGTGTCCAGAAGGGGGGGAAACCCTAACAAGCAGCCTAAAAATCCCTATTTTAATGCTATAATTGAAAAACATTTCTGGGGGAAACCCCCTTAAAATTTTGACATCTGTTTTCCAGTGTTTTTCCCTAAAACAATTCTGCCACTTGAAAGAAGCTGTTCTCTTTTGGAAAGTTTCATAATAGATGAAATATGTTTAAAAACAAAAAAATTTCTGGGAGAAGTACCCCAGCCTCCTTGAAAATTTGGAGTCTATTTATAATTTTATCTTTGAAAATTCCTGGGTTTACAAGATCTCCAAATGAGCTAAAACTTTATTTTTAGAGCCTGAGGAGTACATCCATTCCTTCTATTTTTTTTTTATCTCTGTTTCTTTAAAAAGATTAAATTTTATTAAAAATATTGAATTATGATTAAATAAATGGTTGTTGAATTAACAACTTGGATACCAATGAGTTTTCAAACAGATGCTGATAAATAATATTGGTTCTTTCATTAAATTTTCTCAATTTTATGTGACAAACTTGTAATTTTTATTATTTTCACTTCTATTTTATGAATTTAATGATTTTTTAAAGCTTTTTGAGATTTTTTTTAGAGCAAGCCATTGGGATGACAGGTATTTTAAGAGGAAATAAATTCATAGCATTTTGAATTACTTGTTTTTTTGGTTCAATTCCGTTAGAGTCCCCGCTAAATATCGCCCGGATCTTTTAGACAACAAAAAGTAGAAATATTTATAAATAATTTTAAACTCCTGAATTAAAATGTTTAATTATATCAAAAACTATTCAGTTTATTAATAAAAGTCAGAAAAATGTGTTGATATTTGGATATATTTAGCGATTTGGATATTGGCGATATTTAGCGGGGACTCTAACGGAATTGTACCGTTTTTTTATAATACAAAATTATGTCTAAGGGTTTTTTTGCTTTACTGAAATTTGATTCAATATCATACAGTGGTCTGTCCAGAGCAATTTTACTACCTTTTTACGGTACCTTCACAAATTCACCATTTGAATTGGTTGTTTCACAAATTCAACTTTAGGAAAAAAGGTACTACCTTGACAAAATACATTTTTTTAGAAAGTTCTCAAATAAGTTTTATCCTCTTAATTATTAAATTTTTAGCCATTCCAGACTAAATTTTCTTTTGTTTATGTTCAGGGGTTCATCTAGAAGAAAAATGGGTCCGTTTTAGGACCTTTCACAAAATTCTAATCTTCAAAAAAGGACCCTTCACAAAATTCTAATCTTCGAAAAAGGACCCTTCACAGAAGCCCTAAGATCAGAAATGGTTTGAAAATTTTTTTCAGGAGTGTTTTTATCATTTTGGACTGGAATTTGCCAGTTTTGGACCCATTCCATAAATGCATAAATTATGAATGATGTGGTTGTACTGTGGACCCTTCATTTTCACAAAATTCCATTTGATTTTTCACGAAATTCTATTTACTTTTCACAAAATTCCTCACAATTTTTAACAAAATTCCTAAAACAGGACCCTGGCAGAAAAACCTGGATGAACCCCTGATGTTTAAAAACTATGTACACATGTTTTTGTGTTGATTTTGCACTTTAATTTTCACTATTTGCAGAAAAATTTTCACCAATTATTACAAAATTTTCACAAAATAGGTACCATATAAAAAAAACCTGGACACAGCCCTGTCATATCTATTTCATGTTATTATTTAATACTTCGTAGAAAAAGTGTTCTATGAAGTTTAATCAACTTGTGATATAAAAAATACTTCTTAAACCTTACACTAATTATTTAATAACTTTATAAGATTAAAACTAGTAAGTAGTATCGTTACTGTTATACAATTCTTGAAACTTGTTAAATACCTCACTTGGATATAAACACTTTAAAATGAATCTTTGTTTATGCAAAAATTTTAAGGTCTCTTTAAAATGATGTTGATTGATTTGAAAGAAAATGAGGTTAACTTCAATATTAACTTAATTCATATGTTTGACTTTAATCAAATATAAGATTTCTGTAAAAATTTATCTGTTTGAAAATTTTAAATCAATATATATTTCTTAGTTATTTAAGATTAGGAGTTCATTTTTAAAAAGGATACTCTATTTTGAAATTTTTTTTCAAAGTTTCTTTTCTTTATAGTGGTTATTATCATTTAAATGGATCCTAAAGACTATTAATATTTGATGTGGAAATAAGTTTTTTCAAAAATTTACTTTCCATGACTCAAATTTTTCGGAAAAAAAAAAAAGTTTGATACAATTCCTTCACACAAATGTAGTGGAGGCGCCCCATGTGCATTTGGATGAAGGAATTCGGTCGCTTTTTTCAAAATTCTCTTAAAAATCAGTTTTCAAAAAATCAGTACTAAGTAAGAAACTTAGTTTCTCAATCTTTTAAAGTTAAAAACATGATCACCACTATAAAAGTTAAGGAACAATTTTTTTATTTTTAAAACTTTTCGAAATAAAGTTATTAAAGTGTTGAAATCTGATCCTTTTTTTCATTTACTTGATAAGATATTCAATTTTAAAGTGTTTATGAATAGTGTGTGTGACATTTAATAGTTATAACTTTTTAAAATTAAACACGCAACAAACTTTTTATTCGAAAAATTTTCATGTATGAAAGACATCAATGGTTTTAATGTTTCTTATTTTCTATTCATGGTTTCAATGTTTCATCACCCTGTGACGTCACTGCGCGGAAGGAAAATCTGCATGTACAGAAAGCCTGTTTATTGAATTGAATGGAAGAAATGAACTTCTAGAATGTATGTTTATATTTAGTAGTTATTGTATAATAAGTATGAAACCGATTATGTATGTTTAGATCAGGGGTTTCCAACTGGTGGGTCATTTTCTGTGTCCACAAAGCTTCCTGAACACTTTTTAGCATACTAAAATTCAAAAATTGTTCGGGTAGGAAAATAAAAGTAGTACGAGTTGGAGTATATGAGTTGGTACCCTTGAAAATTTTATCTATTTTTAGGTTCTGTATCTGTCTTCTTTCTTTAGAGGTTGACATAATCATGAAATTTTTTTGGTTTCATTCACCTCTAGACCTATTTCACTTGCACAATTCATAAGTTCCTTAACAGTTTGTATTAGTCTATTTTTTGTTCTTGCAATAATTAGGATATCATCTGCATAAGCACAGATTTGTGTCGTCTTGGTAAATATATTTCCTCGTTGATCAATTGACATGATTGCAGAATGCAAGGCAATATTGAACAGCACAGCTGATAACGAATACCCTTGCTTAACACCTTTGTAAAACTTAAATGTATCTCCAGTTTTTCCACCTATATTTATACTGGCCATAGTGCTTTTCATTGATATTACTGTAAGTTTTATTATTTTTGCTGGTAATATACCAAATCTGTGCATTGCTTTAAACAATTGTTTTCTATTTATGCTGTCAAATGCTTGCTTGAAATCCATAAAAAGCATATATAAACCAATATCATATTCATAAAACTTTTCCATAATCTGGTATTTAAAAGATGCAGGGACAAAAATCAATATATCCTCTGACAGTTTTGAAAATATAGTAGTAATAGCAGTGGCGGCTCGTGAGTTGACAAACTGGGGGTTCACACCCATTTTATAAAAATTAAAATTTACACAAGATCTAGAAACAGAAGGATGTTGGACCAATGCATAAAAAAATTATCTCTCTTAGGAGAGTAGTTTTAAATGCTTAAATTCTTCACTGCAAGCGCTTTCATTTTGAAAAAATATGCATTTAATGGAAATAAACAAGCACTTATGAATATAAAATACTCCTTTCATTTTTTATATAATACCATTGAGGGAGGGGAAAGTCATAACACTTATACATAAAATAATACCTCACAAACACCTTTTGTAATTATTTTTTAATTATTAAAAATTAGTTGACATGAAGATTATAATTTTCTTTTCAAAAAGTACTTCTCATTTTCTAATTAGCCGAAAAAATCCAGACCACAAAAAAACCAAGCTGAGCTTCAAAAGCGCAAGCCCAGGCACACAAAATCTGTGCTAGCGGGAATCCAAATTACGAGGCCGTAAGCTTAAAATTCCCTTGGCAAGCAGTCGGGGTTTCTTCGGAATCCCATATTTTTTACGCTCACACGTGCGAAAAAGGAAAGAAAAATAAGAGTTCATTCTTTTTTCGATTGCTTTCGCGTTTCCGGTAGTAAATTTTTCTTATTGAGTAGAGAAGGGGGGAGGAGAAACATAATTCTGAGTGTAAAAAAGAAATTGAGAATATATTTCCATTAATATTTATTTATCTTTGTATTCGATTTTTGTTCTACTTTTTCTGTGGGTGCTCCTGTGGACGAGCCGCCACTGAGTAATAGTACTACCTTTATGTGATATAAATAACCTTTGTCCCTCTCTCGCTGGAAAAGTTCCATATTAAAGACTTCCCCCACCTCCAAAATTTATCATGGGTAAACAGGAGCTTGATTACTTAGAGGCTCGCCACCCGAATTGTTATTTCGATTTCGGCCCACGAGCATTTTGAAGTTGGAAACTCCCGGTTTAGATGATTATTTTTTTTTGGTGTTGTTGTTTCTTGTGCCACTTACACCCATATTCATAGCCATCAGTGTCGGTGTTAAATCCTTGGTCGAAGAAGGATTCCACCAATCAGAGTTAGCGAAAAGCAAATTTTTCTTTCTTTAGCTGCTGGTTAACACCAACACTGATGGTCGTAAATATGGCTGTTAGAATATCCAAGCGTACAGGATTTTAGGCAAAGTGAGGCCCATGAATGGCAGGAGTCCAACTTAAGCCTCTGATGATAGATGCCACCATCTATTCATGGGCGTAGCCAGGGGGTGCAGGGAGGGGCAGCCAGGGCCGCCGAGAGCCAAGTCGGGCCCCGGGTACAAGGTTGAGAAGCTGGCCCCCAATGACATATTCTCATTTCGAGGTAGGGGGCGAAATTTTCTGAAGTACCTCCAGCCATGCATTCATAGGCTTAATGCAGTTTTTAGAATATTTCTAGGCAAGATAATAAAGGGGGTCTGGGGGTTTTCCCCCAGAAAATTTTTGAAAATATGCCCTAGAAAACTGGGAATTTACTCATTTTTGGACCTTTATGAAAACAAATTAATTTCCAAAATATTCAAAATGATACCCGTCTTAGTACTCAATATGAAAAGCTTTGGGTACCAGGCCCCCTACCGGCCCGGGGGTATCATACCCCCTTGCCCCCCTCTCTCGTCAGGCCTGGGGGCAGCTACCCCCCCCCCCCAAATTCTCAACTTGTTAATTTTTTCTTTAACTTTGTTAATTTCCTTAAAAATCCTGCCCCTTTCAAAGGACAATACGGGATAGCCAAAAAAAAGTCACAAAATTAGATAACACTACTTTTTGGAGGCTAATTTCAAAAAAAAAAATTATTAGGGGGAAAGGTTTTTGAACCTATTTTTATACTAATTTTCAAAATTATGTGGCTTACAAAGAAACGGTTCTGTTTGGGCCAAACACTCTCAAAATGAGTTAAAACACTACTTTGAGGGACAAATTTTCTGGGGGAGAACCCACAGAACCCCACTAGTTCAGCTCAATAATTTTCACTAGTATTCGCAACATCAAAGGTAAATATCCTTGCCCCCCTCCCCTAACATGAAACCTGGCTACCCCCAAGCATCTATCGCCACCTCCACCATTTTGCCATGTCTCTGAAAAACTCAAGACGTATATGGTAAGCCTAATGCTTGCAAAAAGTCACAAATACTGTTAATATTGTTGTATATGTTTATTTTTGTGTAAATTTTAGAAAAAATGTTCTTTTTAGTGGATTTTAATTATCTTTTGCATTTTTAGAAGTTACTTTTAAGAACTGCATTAAAATGTAGTGCATTAGAGATTATTCTTAAAAATATACTGTAATTCACAATAGTTCCTTAATTTACCTAAATTACTATATTCAAAGTCTTTTAATATTAGTATCTAGTTTCTATTACATTTTAAGCATGACGCTCTTTTTAAAGTAGTAATCATGATTTAATAAAATTTATAACTAAAAATTACTTTTTAATTTAAGGACATGAGTTGACAAAACTACTCTCTCCAATTGATTTAGTCTTAAATTATTAATTTAGTCTTCATTATAAATTATATATTTTCAAAAATTTAAAAGTCAAAATTTAGATGTGTGATTTAAAATGTTAAAATTACTCCTTCCAAATATCACAAGGGGCCCCATGGTATTTGGTTGAGTGTGTAACCACTTTTTCCTGATTCCTTAAAGATTTATTTTTTTTTACAATAATCATGATTACTGCTTGCTTGAGGCTAAATTAAATTCTTTACTAACATAGGATTTAATAATTTTTTTTAAAAAACTAATGAAGTAAAAAATAAGACCACTGTATTTATTTTTCTGATTATCAAAGGTATTTGAAATTGAAAGGTAATTTCTGAAAGCCAAATTATTTAAAATAATCTAGTTCTTAATGTTCTAGAATATTTGCTTAGCTTACCTTTTGGTTTGCACAGGGTTGTAACTACACTTTTGTTTCGGGGTTTTTGACCCGAAATTTTTTCTGAGGTATCCTCTTAAGAGTACTTTTTTTATGTCTTGTGTTAGGTGACTTGTACAGCTGAGGAAAAAAAACGTTACAGTTATTTTTTAGGCTTGGCGATTTATCGATGATTTGGCGCTTCTTGCGTTTTTATTTTTCATTACACGTTTTCAACACGAAAATTAGCTCAGTTTACTCCCTCCGTCAAAGCGTGTATTTATTCACACGTAAAAAAAATTAAATTACTAATAAACTAATATAAATAAAAAAATTAAAATAATTAACCATAATATTTACATGCTTATTAAAACTTAAAACAAAAAATCTTATCTCGTGTTTCGATAATTAAAACTGAAATATTAATGAAAATCGGTTCACTAGTACTGGTAGGTTGACAGAAATTCTTACTTGGCGGTCGGATGTTGGTGACTAATTTAATGCTTTGTATATGAATTTTTCATTTTTTGACGGTCTGTCAGGGCTATGTTTCATGACCAAATTAAATTAAACTCGTTTTTTAGGGTTAAATTAGGATGATCTTTCATAAAATCGAATAAAAATTGGGGGTCGCCATGAAAAAAGTTGCACTTTTTATTGCGTTGCGCCAGAAGACGACCTCTGAGAGAAAAATAGTCAATTAGTTTTTTCAAGCATACACTAAATCCTGAAAAATGACACCAACAGCATCTTTCTAACCCCACCCGTTCACCCGCAAAGTCTACTGTAACGGTTTTTGTTTCCTCAGCTGTACATTGTATATCTTGGTAAACTTAATTTCAAAATTTTTTCAAAATGTAACTTCCAAGAAAAAAAATTGGGAGTTTTTGGAGGTCCTACCCCAGGAAATTTCCTTAAAATTTGAACTCATGTTGAGGTTTTTAGACCCTAATAAAGGTAGGGTTGAGACCAGTGGCGTGCGGTGACATTTTTCCCAGGGCAAGCAATCGGGTATATTTCTTGTAAAATTTTTTTTTAAAATTTCGGATGGTTGTTGCAGTTTTACAGGGACTAATACAGGTCAATTTTGGCGCCGTTTATCGGCACCTTCACAAAAAATGTACTACCAAAAACGGCAGCTTCACAAAAATTATTATTAAATTATATGAATATCTTGTATTTTTGAGTACTTAAGTTTATATAAAATTGAAGAAAAAAGTAATTTAAAGCAGCTTTCATTAATTTTATAGTTTTCATTAAAAATATTAACTATATAAGTATAAAAAATTTCAAAAAAATTAAAGAACTGTTATAATTTTTCACAAAAATTAAATTGCCGTGAAAATTTTTCAGAAAAATGGGGGTTAAGTTTAAAATCCTAGATTGGTCTCGCAGCAAGACATCGTTTAACGTTTACTTGGTCAACCGATAGATGGCTCTGCATGCAAATCATAGAAAGCAAAATCCAGATTGCTCACAAGTGAAAAATTAAAATGACGACTTTTTTTCCCCTAAACACTCATTTAAAAACTCAATCAAGATAAATTAGAGTTTAAGCAGCAAGTACTTGCAAATTCTGCCAAAGGTTTTCTCCAATTTACACTTTAAAAGCTTCGAAAAAAATTAGTCTACCGAGATCTGAAGTACAGAAAACCACGGGACGGCAGAAGCAATTCTCGAAATGCTTGAAAAGCTTCATATTTTTTTAGGCAAGCAATGCTTACATTGCTTATATGGACGGCACGCCACTGGTTGAGACACCCTAAGAGCTTTTTTGCTTTATGTTGATTGTGATGTTTGAAATTAATTTCAATTTTGTTTATTAATTAATAATTTTTTAACCACTTTCGATGAGTTAGAAATTAAACTGAAACAATAATTGAAAACAAGTACACCTTTCTCGAAGGAGCAATGGCTCTACCTTTTGAAAGCAGAATTCTTAATGTGACAAATGAAAATCAAATTTGTGATTTTTAGGTGACTATTTAAGTTGAGAAAAAACTAAATGTAAAAGAAAAACATATAGATGGGGTAGAATAGCTGGCTCTAATAAATACTTGAAAATATGATTTGAATAGTTTCTCTTAAATCATTTTTCTTGGGTAATTAATTGAAAATGTCCAAAAACACTTCCTCAAATTTGGCGTCCAAACAACTTGACGAAAAAGGAGTTAATGGAATCGAACTTAATTGACTAACATTCGAAAAGTTTTTTTTTCTAAAAGTACCGTAGAAATTTTCTCTGTAAGCTTATTTTAATTGATCTTTAATCTTAAATTTAATTTTTGAGTTTGGAAAAACTCGATCATTCTAAACTTGCATTAAAGAAGCTAATGATTAAAGTGCTACTATTTGCAATATTATAATTTTAAAATATAGTCATAATATTGGTTAAGGTTATTAAATGCGATATTTTCCAGAAATTCCTCTAAAACCAAATTTTTCTCCGGTTACTCTTAAAATAAAATGATCCACGCTTTCACATAGCAGTAATCATGTTTAAAATTCAATCTATTGGCTTTTTAAATATATAAGTTACATTTAATTCATTTTGCCTTAATCTAAATTCCTTAATATATTTTTTTAAATTTGTTCCATTTGTGGAAAAATTCCTCTCTCCAAATATCATGTAGGCCCCCCTTGGCATTTGGATGAAAGAATTTGACCGCTTTTTTTTTCTTTCTAAAATTAATAATTTGAATATTTTGGGCACAACAAACATGATTATTGCTTGGTTAAGGATTCAAATTACTTATAATTAGTTAATGAAAAAATGATAGCCTGTATTTTCATAGAATTGATATGAAGGGAAAAATCAGGGAATTTTATTGATTTGATGAAATCAGGGAAATTCTAAAAAAATATGTGAAAATTGGGGAAATTTCTTGATTAGAGGGTTTTGTTTCACCACTTTTCTTTCTCCAAAACCACATACGAATATTTTTTTAATTTCAATCGGGAACATATTTTGTGACAAATTCTATGTTTGGACCACTCAATGTTAAAATTAATTTTTTTAAAATTTAAATATATTTTTTAATTTTAAATAACAAGTGGGGATTTTTTTAAAAATTATCTTGCACTCATAATGTTTTTAGTACAGAGAAGGCTAGAAAATTAATAAACAGGGAAATGCTGCAAGTTAAGTCGGAGGAAATCAGGGAAAAGTCAAGGAATTTTTTTTCTTTCTAAATTTCTGTAGCCACCCTGAAAATTGTTTTGAAAACTTTTTTGAAGCAATAATGTAACTGTGAAATTAATATATCGTGATTGCAACAAAGTTTAATTAGTTTAGCTAAATTATTAAAATTTAATTCAGTTACCTACTTACCTACAATTTTACCGTGTGAAGAGCTTGAAATTAATGTTAAGGGACATTAAATCTTTAAACCAGTGTTTCCCAACCTTTTTTGGTCCATGCCCTACCAAAGACTTTTTTAATTTTCCATGCCCCTTTTTCCTTCCTTTATTTTTTCGAAAATCCTTCTTGAAATGAAAAGTAAATAAAACCTGGTGGTCCATGCTCCACCTGGGGGACAATTTGGTTGAAAATTTTCAGATTGACCCCTAGAAATTCATATTCGTGTGCTGTTTAAACTGTTTTAAAGAGTTGAGTATACTTGTTTTCCATTATTTATTATGAAACGCAAAATCAGCTGACCAATTGGCAGCGATTTGTACTAAATTTTAGAAATTACTTTGCACATTTTGTCCACAAATAAGCCTGTTTACTCAGATAAAGCTTTGAGTTAAAATTTAGGACCTGTTTCATTGTTCATATATTTAAAGTTCAGTTTTGTCAATTTTTGAAGAGTGGCACCCGTGGATATGAAATGTAACAAATGACTTGACAAAATGAATGACATATCTTTGTATAAATTTACAAATCTGTGAATGAATTGTGTATATTGTTTTATGTGTACAGTATGTTTAAATTGTGTTTGTATTTGCAAATACTAACTAATTTGTTTTAGTAATATAACTTATTTTACACAAACCATTGTTTTCTTTTTTTTTGCATGTGTTTTTACATTTACAGGAATTTATAAATTTATGTTAGGTTTTCCTCAGTTAAAATATCTTTATTGAAGGCTAGTAGTACAAGAAAAAAAATAGTATTTAGTTTTTAATGAAATTTTTAAAATTTTCTTTCTTGAGTTACTAAGTGGAAATTGGCGAACCAGCTTAAGGTGCAAAGTTTAGGGAATTTTAACTTTTTTAATTTGACGATGTAAAAATACAATTAAATGTAAATTCTCATATGTGCTAGTAAGCAAAAAGAATAATTTTTAAATCAATCCTAAATATTCTTTTTTATAGTTCTTAGGTTAATGCCAGGAACTAATACAGGTAAATTTTGGTACCGTTTATTGGCACCTTCACAAAAATTATTCTAAAATTATTAAAATATATGAATTACTTATATTTAATTGAGTATTTAAGATGCTATAAAACTGAAGGAAAAAGTTCCTTAAAGCTGCTTTCATTAATTTTATAGTTTCCGTTAAAAATATTAATCAAATAATTATATAAAAATTTCACAAAAATTAAAAAGCTGTTGCAATTTTTCACAAAAATTAAAATACGAATACGAAAACAATAGTTAACATTGTTTTCTAGTAAGAAAATTATTTTCGTTAATTTCAGTTTGCATTAATTAAAGTTAAGAATATTTTTTAAAATGAAATAAAAATCAAAGTTCTTTTTTGCTGCTAGATTGCTGTAAGTCCTCTCAATAGATTCTCCATGGTCATTTACCTAAGGGTAGACCTTACTTCCATGACAATATGGGAGACGCTGTGAAAGGGACTTTTGAAACAGTATATTGCTTAAATTATAACCATTCCAGGTTTTGCACAATGATATCACATTTTACCTCTGTTTTCCCAAATTACAAAAAAAACATTAGGAAACTTGGAAAACTATATAATAATAACAAGAGTCTTGCAAAGTGGCTATACGGGTGAAGCATGCGGAGTAATAATAGTTTGTTGCATAACATTAAAACTATGTCATTGAACAATTCTGGCATCAGCACCGATGGCATAGTGTGCATCTGGGTAACCCAATGGCTGCTACTTTTGAGTATCTTGTTTTTATTTAACTTGTAATTTTTCAGAAGTAGCGAGATTTGTTAAGAGTTGAATTGTTACTTTCGTGGAAAATAACCAGTGCTGACTAATATGAAACTACCAATTATGGTGGGTTATGAATTTGATTTTCAGATTAACATAAAATTTGGGGACCTCTTCTTGCGTGGTGTGCCTACTTAAATCGGGCCCTGTCCCGAACAAAATATAACACGCCGCTGAAATTTATATCATACCAGGGGTCGATCCAGCCGAAAATTGGGGCCCTTTTGGGTAAATTTTAATAATCCGGGACTTGGCGACTTCTTGGCGAAGTGCTTTCTCGCCAATGCCAGGCATTGGCACTTCTCGGTACGAAAAGATGGAGAACAGTACTAACCGATCTTCGGAAGTAATTTTTCTCCTTCTAAACAATAAGGATGAAGCTCCGCACATTATTTTGAAAAAGGGAGAGCATTTTCTCTACATGTAAGATAGAACATTTCATCCACACGAAACAGTGGCGTAGCCGTAGCCAAGAAATCGGGGGATTTAGGTTAATTACTTTAACATGTACAATTAATTAAGAAATTTTTTGAATATTAGGGGAAGAAATTCCGAAATTTTGCTTCGTAGCTACGCCCCTGCCAACACATAGTACCTCACACTCAACGATCACCACAAACAAAAATACGAAATCACAGGAATATTAAAAATACCATGTAGAGAAAAGCTATCCTTTTAATTAAAAAATGTGCAGAGCTTGCCTCATATAACGGATAATAATCCAATATTGGTTGGGGATATTCGAGACGGAAGTACAGGACAAAGGCACGGATTACGGCCGGCCGGCAATCGAAAACAACGGAGGAGCACAAGCGCATGACCATCCCCAACGAGTACCAATTTCGAAAGTGAATAATTTTGGAAAAGTGACGGTTGAACAAAAAAAACATACAGAATGTTCTACCCCCTTTCAACCAATTAAAATCCTGATGCCTTCAAATTATTCAATAATAAAAAAAAGAAACCTCGGAAACAACCATAGAGGATGAAATAAAAAAGAAACAAGCTGATAGTGAATGAATGTGAGTCATTTGAAACTGAAACCGATCTTCGGTAATGCTGTTTTGAATAAAAAACAACCCCATAAATATGCCAATCTTTGAATTAATGAGCTAAGAGGCAGGTGGCTGAAAGAGAGCTGGAGAAAAGATTTGATAACCTAGGGTTGCTGTAATAAACTTAGGGTAACTAGGTAGAACCATTTATCGCCCAGTTTTCATACAATCTCGCCAAGTCCCGGATTCTTAAAATTAACCCCCCTTGGTATTTTGCTGCCCCTGCACAAAGTTCCACCTCCTCCCCTTCATAAAATTAAAGTTCTTAAAAACGACCCTTTCACAGAATTCAAATTAGCTTTAGTGATTATTTATTTACAAGAAAACACTCAAAATCTTGTTTGTTTCAAATGTTTTTAACGATAATTTGATTTTTCCTTTTCACTAAAATATTTTCTTTTTTACAAATATGAATGAGCCCCAAAAAATAAAACCTGCATTGACCCCTGCATATTCTCTCGGAAATTCCGATCTCAATCCGAAACAAGGAATTCTTAAAATTTAGTCTGAGCAGTGCTGCCATCTAGGAATAAGGAATGAAGGTGAAACTGCTACACTCAATATACAGTAGGGTGTCCCAAAAAAACGCGACTTTTAAAATGTTTAACTCTCACCCCCCAAAAATGTTCTTTATGTGAATATATGACACTGTGAATTTTTTTAGAATTTTTGAAAAATATTTAGAGGTCCCCCAAGGTCTCTGAATTTTCAAAAAATGGCCAAAAAAAGGGTAAAATTTAACATTTTTTCTAATTTTTTTAAAATAACCATTAATGTTCAAATGGCATTATTTTCATTTAATAGAGCTATTTATATTGTTTTAAACCAATTCTATATTAATTATCTGGGTAGGAAATAATACGCATTATTATTAAAATCAAGAAACATGCGATATTTTTACTTTATGTATTACACTATGCGGCAAAAAAATGAGTCAAAATGCCACAGAAGAAGCTTTGAAAGCAGATTCTTATGTAAAATGACCCCCTGAATCCGAATCCGGCCCCCGTTTTTCTCCATCAGCCTCAGATTTTCGGGGAACAGCCCCTCTCCCATTTTACGTTTTTCGACAACTTTATAACTTTGAACTCGATTTTCAGGGTCAAAAAGCATTGTTTTAGTCTTCAAATTGCCCCCCAGGAGACAAGAAAGGTTCAAATTAATAAAATATGAAAATGAGTAACAAATGGCTAGGTTTAAGGGGTAATTAACCCCCTAAAAACGCAAAAAAATCGCTAAATATAGTAGGATTCGTTATACCGTATTTATTTAACTTATTTTTGAAGCAATTCATTTTTAAAGGGTCCTAACCGTTCCCCAAAAACCCGAATTAATTAATGATAGGCAACAATGATTTTTAGGAAAAGCGGTTGAGGAGTTATCACCCCCGAAGCACCCGCGGAAGGGTCCGGAAGACTCTGAATCGCACTGGCGCACGCGTGTACAAGAAATTATATTCATGATTGAAAATTTTAAAAATAACATTTTTCGTATATTATAAGTCTTTCCTAAGTAGAAATTCTTTGGTTCGTTAGTAACTGGCCGGTTGTATGGAGGTATTCCATGTTTCTTGAGCGCGCGTGCGCCAACGCGGTCTTCCGAACCCTTCCGCGGGTGCTTCGGGGGCGAAAGCTCCCCAACCGCTTTTCCTAAAAATCATTGCTGCATATCATTATTTAATTTGGGTTTTTGGGGAACGGTTGGGACCCTTTAAAAATGAATTGCTTCAAAAATAAGTTAAATAAATACGGTATAACAAATCCTACTAATTTAATTTTAGCGATTTTTTTACGTTTTTAGGGGGTTAATTACCCCTTAAACCTAGCCATTTGTTACTCATTTTCATATTTTATTAATTTAAACCTTTCTTGTCTCCTGGGGGGCAATTTGAATACTAAAACAATGCTTTTTGACCCTGAAAATCGAGTTCAAAGTTATAAAGTTGTCGAAAAACGTAAAATCGGGGAGGGGCTGTTCCCCGAAAATCTGAGGTTGATAGAGAAAAACGGGGGCCGGATTCGGATTCAGGGGGTCATTTTACATAAGAATCTGCTTTCAAAAATTCTGTGGCATTTTGACTCATTTTTTTGCCGCATAGTGTAATACATAAAGTAAAAATATGATTTTAATAATAATGCGTATTATTTCCTACCCAGATAATTAATATAGAATTGGTTTAAAACAATATAAATAGCTCTAATAAATGAAAATAATGCCATTTGAACATTAATGGTTATTTTAAAAAAATTAGAAAAAATGTTAAATTTTACCCTTTTTTGGCCATTTTTTGAAAATTCAATGACCTTGGGGGATCTCTAAATATTTTTCAAAAATTCTAAAAAAATTCACAGTGTCATATATTCACATAAAGAACATTTTTGGGGGGTGAGAGTTAAAGATTTCAAAAGTAGCGTTTTTTTGGGACACCCTAATATACAGTATTACCTAACGTGAAGAAAATAATTTCATAAGGGGCCATCCATAAATGATGTCTCACTTTTTTTGCCCATTTTTGACCCCCTCCCCCCCTATGTCACAAACTGTCACACTTCCCCATACCCCCTCCCCCCCTATGTCACATGTCACGCTTTCAATCGATCAAAAATTAATTTTTTTGGATAGAAATCTTAGGAAAAAATTCTGTTTTTGTTATTTTTGGTTGATTTTCAGTTTTGGAGGATGTGATGTCACAACTTTTGAACCCCCCCCCTCTCCCTTGTCACAAATTGATTAACCCCCTCCCCCCCCCTCTGAGCGTGACGTCATTTATGGACGGCCCCTTAAAAAAATACACTTTTCGCTCAAGAACATGCTATAATTATGTTCCACGTCTTGCATGCGTTCTCGGACACCTGCTTTATATCTTTCAAAGCAGGAAAAATAGAGGATGAAATAAAAAAGAAACAAAAGCTGATAGTGAATGAATGTTCGAGTCATTTGAAACCATAGACCTTGTTTGAAACTGAAACGGTTCTTCGGTAACGCTCTTTTGAATAAAAAGCAACTCCACACATATGTCAATGTTTGAATTAATGAGCTAAGAGCAGGGTTGCTGTAATAGAGTGTTTTCAGGTGACGTCACAACCGGTTATTTTCTTTTAACTGTGTACCTTCTGTAGGGCTTTTAACTGTTGCTAAGGCCATTGTTTATCTGTTGCTAAGGCGGTTTTTAGGTATGGGGTCACGTGATTGCAAATGCTCCAATAGAAGAATTCCACGGCTAGTCATTTTTGTAACTGTTAACCTCTGTAGGGCAAAAAACTGTAACAAACGTCTGTTGCTATGGCCGTTGTTATGTCCGAGTCATGTGATTGAAAATGCTCTATAAACTTAGGGTAACTAGTAGTGTTCGGCACTAGTTAACTAGAACTAGTTGCAACTAGTAGTTAACTACTGATCAACTAGTAGTTACTATTAGGTTACTTTTTTAACTAACTACTAGTTAAAACTACTTTCAAATTTTCAACTACTTCAAAAAAAATTTTATTTAAAATTTAAAGAGATATTTAAAATTTTTATCAAAGGTACTCAAATACCATAACCAGAAATAAGGACCATTTTTGCACGTAGTATAAACTTTTTTTGTGATATAGATTGGAAAGATGTATTAGAATTTTGCCAAAAAGTAGGTTATGAAATTAGACTTGTTAACTAGTAGTTAACTACTTTGGGAAATATTTAACTACTAGTTGCAACTAGTCCCAGGAAAAAATAGTTAACTACTAGTTACAACTACAATTTCCCAGAATAGTTAGCAGTTGGTAGTTTACTATTTTTTGCCCACTAGTTGCCGAACACTAGTAACTAGTAGTGCTGAAATTGGACAAAAATATTTGGGGGGACTCACCTTTTTACACAATAGATGATTGATCGAGCGTAAAATATGACTAATTAAACGCTTTTATTAGACTTGCTCTGGGCCAAGGTCACGGGTAAAATCTTACAACTCGATTTTCGGGCACTTCCTGATATGTCAGGGCCCTGAAACTTTACACAACGATGTAACCCTCATGACACTCCAATATCCAATTATTATCTAATCAATAACCAAAAAATTCAGTTAATTATCGAGTATTTTTAATTATCAGAAAAACTGACATTTGAGACCCTTCCAAAGAGATTTTAGCTCCCAAAAAAAGAACAATACTGTAATGGGCATAGTACTATTATATTCAATCATCAAAACGACAATTCTCAAGTAATTAAATTAATTAACGGCAAATTATCGCAAAAAATTTAGATTCTTGCACATAAAATTTCAGGTACTTCTAAATGATATTAAGCCTTGAAACTTTGCAGCATAGTGTAATATTCATGACAATGCAATATTCAATTGTCAGCTAGTCAAAATCTCCGTAATTAGGGTAATTAAAGAGTATTTTCGATTATCCGATTAACTCGATTTTGAGACCCTTAAAAAATATTTTAGCTCCCAAAAAAAGGAACAATAGTGTAATAGGCATAGTACTACTATATTCAATCATCAAAACGGCAATTTTAAAATAATTAAAGAAATTAAAGACAAATTTATGTAAATTTTAAGGTTGTCATTTAGATTCTTGCACATAAAATTTCAGGTACTTCTAAATGATATTAAGCCTTGAAACTTTGCAGCATAGTGTAATATTCATGACAATGCAATATTCAATTGTCAGCTAGTCAAAATCTTCGTAATTAGGGTAATTAAAGAGTATTTTCGATTATCCGATTAACTCGATTTTGAGACCCTTAAAAAATATTTTAGCTCCCAAAAAAAGGAACAATAGTGTAATAGGCATAGTACTACTATATTCAATCATCAAAACGGCAATTTTAAAATAATTAAAGAAATTAAAGACAAATTTATGCAAATTTTAAGGTTGTCATTTAGATTCTTGCACATAAAATTTCAGGTACTTCTAAATGATATTAAGCCTTGAAACTTTGCAGCATGGTGTAATATTCATGACAATGCAATATTCAATTGTCAGCTAGTCAAAACTTCCGTAATTAAGATAATTAAAGAGTATTTTTGATTATCCGATTAACTCGAATTTAAGACGCTCTAAAAGGAATATGACCCCCAAAACTTATACAACGGCGTATTATATATATTTGAACTATATTCAATCTTTAAACCTTGAATTATTACCTTTCAATTAAGATAATTAACGAAGATAGTAATGTGAATTTAAACGTATACCATTTGTTCTAAAAGCTTGGAAATACTTTTTATTTTCATTTGATGGATAAATGGGAGTTTCGATGCTTTTATTATGACAGTTATTGCTATTCATTTCTTTTAGAATTCGCTTTCGATTAGATTTATTTATAGCTTAAAGAAATACTGAATATGTTTGCATGGGGTGTTGCGCTTTTTCAGTAAAAAAGAAATTATAAAATCTCTTTCATTTGGAATATTTTTTTTTTTTGTAAATTCTTCACTGGTGTTTGGAAAAGTTTATTTCTTACAAATGACTTGCTTTGAAAAATTTTATAAGTACCTAAATAGAGGGGTAATGTTTTAAATTTTTAGCATTAAATTCTAAGGGGTTTTACTAATTACATACCAACAATTGGAATAAAAATTAAGATTTTAGGCAAAATTCTAAGACTAAAAAGTAGAAAATAAAATAAGTAAAAAAAAGCTTTTTTAAAAAAACGCTTTTATTAAGATGTCCTAAAAAATCAAAAATAATTTTTTGGGTTTTGTGAAATAATTTATTGGGGAGTAGAAAATAACCTTCCGGTAAGTAAAAATTAACTAATTTTCTGATCACTAAAAATAAAAGCGTGGGCGCTAGTAATTATCTATTTACTATTTATTCTAAGTTCTCTTTTCTCATTTTTTTATGTAAAATTATAAATACTAGCGCCCACGCTTTTATTTTTAGTGATCAGAAAATTAGTTAATTTTTACTTACCGGAAGGTTATTTTCTACTCCCCAATAAATTATTTCACAAAACCCAAAAAATTATTTTTGATTTTTTAGGACATCTTAATAAAAGCGTTTTTTTTAAAAAGCTTTTTTTTTTTGGTACCTACTCGAATTGATAATCAAATTATATAGATTAAATAAAATTGCATAGTTAGGGGAAAGGGGGGCCTAATGGGGCATTTTTTAAATGCTAGAATAAGAGCACAAATGCTGTTATAATTTTTATAACCTTAAAACTATGTAACACTTAATTCTTTACAAATATTGATGGAAAGTAAACAAAAAAAAACATTATTCAACTTTGTGTTACCATGAAGTGGCGGATCCAGGATATGGTTTGTGGGGGCTAAAAATTTGGTAATCGAATTGAATCCTCTTGCTCAACCTAATGATAAAAACGTTTTGAATAATCGAGTTCCAAGTACGAAAAGGGGAGTCTGGGGGTTCTCCCCCAGCAGAATTTTGGAAATTAGACTCTGAAAACAGGGTTTTAACTCTATTTTTTGTACAGCAAATCGTAAGTAATAGAAATTAAAAACTTAAAGGGGGTCTGGGGTCCTCCCCAAAAAGTTTTCGGAAATTTTACCCTAAAAATCCGAAGACGAATATATTTGCAAATGGAATACGGGGAGACTGCTGGCACGCTGATTGGCGAATCCGAACACTCATTCAATTGGAAATTTAGGTCAGAAAAAATAAATTTGCTTTCGTATTTAAATCTATCTTTAAATTTATATTTTTTTTCGTGGAAAGAAATATTTTAGGGAACGGGGACGGTAAAAATATTTCGGGGGACGGCGTCCCCCTCCAATTTCAGCACTGGTAACTAGGTAGAACGATTTATCGCTCAGTATTCATTCAAGTCCCAGATTCTTAAAAATAACCACGTTCTCTGACACATGCTTTTTAACTTACAAAGCAGGAAAATCAAGAGAATCATTAGTATTTGAAGACCTCTCAGAAGAAAGAGAAGACTCAACTCATAAAATTCAATCCCGCTCCAAAATGTTACAAGTCTACAAAAATAACTAACCGCTGACACATTGTGCTGTCATCTAGATTCTAGAGCATAGGATTGGAGTTTTACATAAAGGTAAAATGAAAATAAGTTTGGGGCCATTCAAATATTAAGTAAAGCAGGGCTTAAATTGCACCGGAGCAGAACTCCGGTACTTCTTGGCTTTCAGTAATTATTTACTGATATTTATTTATTAATCAGTAAATATTTGTAATGCTGAAATAGTAGCGCTCCGGTACTTCTTTGGTTAGAATTTAAGCCCTGAACTAAAGCATATTTTGGTCATTTTTGACCCCTCCTTGCCAGTAAACCCCCCTCATAATTACGTAAGAAAACTGCACCCCCCCCCCATTGTTTTTTTTTTTGTACAAAATGTTAAGCAATGCCTAGATTCTAGAAATTCCATTTTGCTCCATGAACAGTTAACCTATCGCTAAAATTTTCCTTGTGAAAATGCTTGAAATTTTTTCACAGATAAGTTTTTTTTTGGGAAATTAATTTTTGGTGGAATTTTGAGATTATTTATGCAAGAAACAAGAGTTTTGAAAATGCAGAGTTTAGACAAACTTTAATTGACTCTATGACGTCACTAACAATAAAAGTACCATCGCGGCGTCTGAATTTTAAGTGAAATGAAGAACGTCAATTTAAAAATGTGTATTGTCTTTTTATCACGATTTGAGTACCGAAACTCATTCTAGCAACCCAACTGGCTTTGTGTTTACCCATTTTCTCCTTCCGAAACGTTGCTGTCGAGTATAACTTCTTATTATGTAAGCATCACTCATACTTCACTCGGTGCCCTTGCCAGGAAAAGTAAGTAAATAAGTTACGTTGCAGGGATTTGCAATTATCTCCGACACTTGCTATTAAGTCGTCGTAATTAATGAAAAACATTTGAGAGAACGCACCTCCTTTCATTCTCCCCATTCGTCCAACTCTCCACCAATGAAGTTAGCCGAGTTACGACTCCGCCTTTTTTTAGGGGCGTAACTTTAGTGCGATCGGCGAATGGGAGAGCTCCATTCGCGAAGGAAAGCCGTCGGTTTCGAATCGGCCGGATTCGGTAAGGAACGACTTTAAACCGGAATTTCGTACAGTTATCGGAGAAATTTCATGAAAAAACACCTCGCATCATGTAGCCTGAACCCTTCCGATTCGATCTGAGCCATTTTAGATTAATTTTGACCTGTATTTAGTCGAGAAATCGTGGTTTTAGTGACCGATGTCGAGGAAAATCAGTTGGCGGTTTTAGCTTGGCGCAGGGTCGATCTGCGGATTTCCCAAAAGCCTGTGGTTGTTCTAGGCGAGCGGGGAAAGCGCAAGGCGCCAAAAGAGCGATTGATTGCCAAATCTGGAGCTCGTTTCCGATTCTCCCTCTGTGGTGCTTCGCTGGCTCGTTTCGCAGCTGCAGATGTTTTTTGCACTCTTTTTGTGTGTGTATCTTTCCTCTGTGGTGGGATTCATAGCTCCATGGTGGGATTAGAGTTAAAAGGAAAGTTTTAGGAATGGGATGGGGCCGGTTCAAAAATACCGAAAGCACCTGGATTATTCCATTTCTTTTGTTTCTGCTGTTTGTTTTGAGCATAGGTTTTGAAAGGATGTTTCTTTTCTCTGTGGTGGGATTGATTTAATTGGGGATTATTAGCGGTGCAGGGGTTTAAATATTGGAGGTTTGCTACTTTCTTTTATGCTACTTTTACTTTTTGCTAGGGTTATGGGGGTTATGGCACGTTGTTTTGGTTTCTCTCGGTGCTTCGCTGGCTCCAGTGGCGTACATAGGAATTTATTTCGGGAGGGGCCCAAAATTACTCCCCAGCCCCTCCCCCACATATTTAATAGGTCCAATGTAGCTTTTTAGGTGATAATTTAGGTTCTAAAAACTTAATGTAGGAAAAGTTGTTAGTAATATAAATACAAATACCAAAGGGGGGTCTGGGGGTCCTCCCCCAGAAATATTTTGGAAGTTTGACTAAAAAAACCAGGTTTTTAACTAGTTTTGGTACACTAAGTCCGAATTTTGGATGTACATTTTTATGAACTTAATATTTAAAAAGTTATTAAAATAGAGTTCCAAGTGCAAAAGGGGATCTGGGGTCCTTCCCCATAAGATTTTTGGAACTTAACCCCTAAAAACAGTGTTTTAACTTGTTTTGGTACACCTAGTCCGAATTTCGGGGAGGGCCAGGGCCCCCTCGCCCCCTCCCTTATATACGCCACTGGCTGGCTCGCTCGTTTCACTGCAGTGGGATCCATGGTCGGAGCAGATGTTTTTTGCGCTCTTTTTTTGTATTTCCTCTGTGGCGGGATTGATTAAGATGGGGATTATTAGCGGCGCAGCTGTTTAAATAGGAGGTTCTTTTTTATTTCCTCGTACGAAAAAGAGCATTGTGCGGTGTCATCCACACACACACACACCAGTTTGTTTGATGATTTTGGGAGCAGATGTTTTTTGCGCTCTTTTTTTTCCCCTCTCTATGGATAATTAGCGGCGCGGCCGTTTAAATATTGCAGGTTTGCTAATTTTTTTTTTTGCTACTGCTTTTTGCTGAGTAGGAAGTAAAAGAGGTTCAGGCATTATGCGCAGTTTGTTTATTTAGGATGATTTAGGGTAGATGGGTGACACTGCAATTGTGAGCAGATGTTTATTTTTTTGGCCTCTCTTTTTGTATCTTTCCTCTGTGGTGGGATAATATTTCGTGTGGGATTCAGTGGGAGCCGTGGTGGGAGCAGGGGCTCTACTACCAACCATGTGGGTTCCTGCGGAAACGGGTTTTTTTGCGAGTCACGTGGTCTAATCCAACAACCATGAAAGTTTGGCGATGACCATTTCCATAGCAGACCTGGAGAACATTAAAAAAATGTCTTATTTGTGTAAAATTCTCATAATCAGCCTATGAATTTTTTAACCTCATTGAAAATAATTAGTTTCAATTTGATAATCTATTTTCCAAGCTGCATAAGCGCTGGAACAAGATTAGTCTATTATTTTTTAATAAATTTAAAATAAGATTCTCATTTTAATTAAATTAATAAATTCTCTTATAATCATTTTTAACCTCATATTTTTGGGTAGCTATGTATAAATTTGAAGTGATAATATTTGTTTCTCAAATAGTGCCACTGTCCCCAAAAAAGTTAGCCAACAACTTAAAACAACACCTTTCAAAACTTCACCAAGTTTGCCCTTAAAAACTACAAATTATCAAACGAGGGGAATTTAAAAAAGTTTAGATAGTAAATGAATTATTCTAGTCTTTAAAAGTGCATTTCCTACCTACAAAATAAAATCCGGAAAATCTGATTTACTGAAATATTTTCAACATTATCCAACATTAGGATCTTAGATCCAACATTAGAATCTACACCTGAAATTGTCAAGGAAATTTGAAATGGGCCTTTCTGGGGCCTTTAATCTTTAATATTATTTATCTACCCAAAGTGCCATCCTTCACTGACTCAGTTGATTCTCATTGGTTCTTTTCAGGCGAGTGGCAGAACCTTGTCAACCGCCTTGCAGAACCTTGGCCGAGTGGACTATGGGTCCGTCCTGGTGCACCACTTCTGAAGACTCATCACCGCATTGTATTTCGTCACCGGAGCGTCATGAAAATGCAGTGACTTTTTCCCGTTTTGATCTCATTGTCACACAAATTTTAGTTAGGGGCTGTTCGGAAATTACGTCACACACATAGGGGGATGGAGAAGGTAGTAGTGGGACATCACTCTTAAACTGTTCTTTAACTACTGATTAACTGCTTCAAAAACCAAATTATACTTTATTTAAGTAATAAATTTGAATTTTTAATTTAGAAGTGGGACTTAACAATGGGGGGGGGTGATGCAATTTGTGCATGGTACCCTAAGCATTCATAGCTTTTAGTTTCAATGAAAATCCATTTGTTTCTAGATTTGTTGCTAGGCGGTTTCTGTAACCCCAAACACGGCTTACTAGACACTGTATAGGCTAGCCGAGTTTTGAATAATGAAAACCATTTGACAACTTTTCCCATCGCCACAAGTCCTACCTATATCACCCAACCAATAGAATAACACACTGACAAATAAGGAAAATAAAGGCGTGTTTTCATGACGTAAACTGCTGATTGTTGGCCATTAGTGGCTGAATTGAATTTTTAGGTCATTAAGTCCCGCCTTCAACTCTATGTATTTGCTTCGCCAGTTTGTCAGCTGTTGCCATCTACATTTTTAATGATTTCCGTATCTCGGCTAGCCTGCTGTATAGTATCTAGAAAGCTGTGCCCCAAACGAGCGAGGTTATTCATTCCGTAGGGTTGGGGAGGTATAGAGAGAGCCAAACTGGTTACTTCTCGCCAACCCCACCTCCCTTCAATCTTCTTGGAAGAAGGTGCTTAAGCTAGCTACCCAAATTTCCCGCACCCCTACTCCTTCCTGTTTTTTTATTTGAATGATTTTTTGTACTCTTACTCTTTTTTTAGTGTATTATAAATTTTCTAACCGATTAGTCATTCCTTTTTATGGTGTTTCCCAATTGTAAATAAAAGTAACTTCTGAACAAATAAATTAAACCTGAAGTTTAACCTTGTTGTTTTGACTGGCATTTCTTCTTTCTTCCAACCTTTTTTCCCCTTCTTTTTCACTAAGAATTTGACTAACAAGAGGACAGGGCCCTGGAAACTGACGTCAGGTCAGATCTTGGTAAGTTTGTAGTACAGGGGCTATAAGGGGGCCCTGGTCCCCCAAAGTGTGGACTAAGTTGACATCATCTGTCATGGGGAACAATGCCCCCCACTAAATTCCTTTTTTATGAGGAAAATTCCTGTTTCCAAAGCCATCAAGGACAGCTTGGCCCAGGGTCCAACACCTAAATCCGTCCATGTAAGTATACCAAAACATGTTGAAACCCTGTTTTTTGGGTCAAAAAGGTTGGTTAGTGTATCAAAACCGGTTTTAGAGTAAAAATTCCAAAAACTTCCTGGGGAAGGGCTGTCAGACTGCCCTTTGGTATGTGGAACTTTATTACTCACAACTTTTCTTATAGAAAGTTCTCTAAGATGCAAATTCTACCTAAAATGTATTAAATATGCATGGAAGGGTCTAAGGAATAATTTTGGGCCCCTCCCAAATTTCTAAGTATGCCACTGTTGTAGTACTAGCCAGTAGATGTGGGGAAAACTCCCCTTTAAGTTTCATATTTCAACTACAACTTATTTACAACCACAGTAGAACTCCAATTTATCCGAATTCCTAATTATCCTAATCACTTTCAGGATTAAAAAAAAAAAAAAAACACGTACACTACACACGTACAAAAGAATTCTCCCATTTTCAACATACGTACAGTTAATTAAAATACACACTTTTTCTGAAAAAAAAATATCCAATTGAATTGTATCAGAATTTTATATCCGAATGAAGTCCGGTTCCAATTGGTTCTGATAATTTTGAGTTCTACTGTAAATTCATTTTTTTGCGGAATAGCAAGCTTGGGTAGGGGTCCATCCAGAAGAAAATTTGGACCCTTTTGCTGCCCCTTCTCAAAATTCATAAAAACGACCCTTTCTTAAAATTCAAATTAGCTTTAATCATTATTTGAAAGAAATCATTTACAAAATCTTGTTAGTTTCAAATAAAAAAAAAAATATTTTTTTTCGATAATTTGGAAAATTAAAATGTTATTTGACTTCAATTTTTCACAAAAATGGGCCCCAAAAAATAAAACCTGGACCGACCCCTGCTATGTTAATTATCATTTTTCTTTAACCATTCAGGAATTATTTTTAAAAATTGAAATATAAATTACTATATAATTTTTTCTATTTATGTAAACCCTTTCAGCATAAAACTGGTGTTTAAATATTTTACTTTAAAGAAATGGATACTTTTAAGAAGTTAAATATTAATTTAATATCAATTTTGTTTGCTGCGATAGTTTATTAGGGAATATAAAGGTATTGGCTTTTTCGTTAAATCGGTTTTTTTTATGTTATGATTGGGTGCCAGGAAAAAAATGCCGTTTAACGTAAAAAAAAATAAATCCGGAGCCTAAAATGTCGCTTATACATCAGAGAAATAGGGAGAAAAATTCGTAAAAACCGTTATTTAATAAATGAAAAATATATTATTCCTAAAATAATTCCGAATTTTTTAATTTAAAATTTTGGAGTCATTAAAAAAAAGTTTTCTTAAACCACAACCTAAACACTAAATCTGAAACTTAATAATTGATTGGAGCAGTGTTAGTTTGTGAGCTGTCCGCTAGATGGCAGCATCAAAATTTCTCTGCTTGAGTCTTCAGTAAAATGTAAATGCGTATCGCCATCTATCCGTTAGAAGAAGCAACATTTTCTGAGCGTTAATTTCAATTAATCGTGTTCCTTTGAATTTTATAATATAAAAATATGGTACAATTCCGTTAAGAGTCCCCGCTAAATATCGCCAGTATCCAAATAGCTAAATATATCCAAATATCAACACATTTTTCCGAGTTTTATTAATAAACTGAATAGTTAATGGGGATGAGAGGGAAGGGGGAAATAAGGGATGAGGGGGAATAGGGATGAGGGGGAAATAAGTTTTATCTATAGATATTGCTGTTCAATAATATATCTTTATTGTGAAGCGAAGGCGGAGAAATTTGCCTCAAAGGGTTCCGTTCAAAATCCCGACAGTCAGAATCCCGACAGATCAGGTTCCCGACGACGAAATCCCGACAGGGTCAGAATCCCGACTGGGTCAAAATCCCGACAGGTCAGAATCCCGACTGGGTCAGAATCCCGACAGGGTCAAAATCCCGACAGGTCAAAATCCCGACAAGTCAAAATCCCGACAGGTCAAAATCCCGACAGGTCAAAATCCCGACAAGTTGAAATCCCGACAGGTCAAAATCCCGACAGGGTCAGAATCCCGACAGGTCGAAATCCCGACAGGGTCAGAATCCCGACATGGTCATATTCCCGACAGGGTCAAAATCCCGACAGGTCAAAATCCCGACAGTGTAATGTCACTCTTGAGCCGTGAGAGCATGAATTATTGAATTTTTTTGAAATTTTAAATTTTTTAAAATTGATTAAAAACTGGTTTAATACTACACTCCTGCGCGTGCAAGACTTTTTTCTGGGTTTTTTTTCAGTGCTGATTACAGATATTTCATCAAAACGGAGGTTTGAAAGATTTTGAAATTTTAAATTTTTTAAAATTGATTAAAAACTGCTTTAATACTACACTCCTGCGCATGCAAGACTTTTTTCTGGTTTTTTTTTCAGTGCTGATTACAGATATTTCATCAAAACGGACGTTTGAAAGATTTTAAATTTTTTAAAATTGATTAAAAACTGGTTTAATACTACACTCCTGCGCGTGCAAGACTTTTTTCTGGGTTTTTTTTCAGTGCTGATTACAGATATTTCATCAAAACGGAGGTTTGAAAGATTTTGAAATTTTAAATTTTTTAAAATTGATTAAAAACTGCTTTAATACTACACTCCTGCGCATGCAAGACTTTTTTCTGGTTTTTTTTTCAGTGCTGATTACAGATATTTCATCAAAACGGACGTTTGAAACATTTTAAATTTTTTAAAATTGATTAAAAACTGGTTTAATACTACACTCCTGCGCGTGCAAGACTTTTTTCTGGGTTTTTTTTCAGTGCTGATTACAGATATTTCATCAAAACGGAGGTTTGAAAGATTTTAAAATTTTAAATTTTTTAAAATTGATTAAAAATGGTTTAATACTACACTCCTGCGCGTGCAAGACTTTTTCTGGGCCTTTTTTCAGTGTTGATTACAGATATTTCATCAAAACTGACCAATGAGGGAAAATTTTAAACCAATTTTTAATCAATTTAAAAAAATTTAAAATTTTAAAATCTTTCAAACGTCAGTTTTGATGAAATATCTGTAATCAGCACTGAAAAAAAAACCCAGAAAAAAGTCTTGCACGCGCAGGAGTGTAGTATTAAACCATTTTTTAATCAATTTTAAAAAATTTAAAATTTTAAAATCTTTCAAACCACAGTATTGAAGAAACATCTGTAGTCAGCACTGAAAAGCTGCCTAGAAAAAAGTCTTGCACGCGCAGGAGTGTAGTATTAAACCATTTTTTAATCAATTTTAAAAAATTTAAAATTTTAAAATCTTTCTAACCACAGTATTGAAGAAACATCTGTAGTCAGCACTGAAAAGCTGCCTAGAAAAAAGTCTTGCACGCGCAGGAGTGTAGTATTAAACCAGTTTTTAATCAATTTTAAAAAAATTAAAATTTCAAAAAAATTCAATAATTCATGCTCTCACGGCTCAAGAGTGACATAACACTGTCGGGATTTTGACCTGTCGGGATTTTGACCCTGTCAGGATTCTGACCATGTCGGGATTTTGACCTGTCGGGATTCTGACCTGTCGGGATTTTGACCCTGTCGGGATTTCGACCTGTCGGGATTCTGACCCTGTCGGGATTTTGACCCTGTCGGGATTATGACCTGTCGGGATTTCGACCTGTCGGGATTATGACCCTGTCGGGATTTTGACTTGTCGGGATTTCGACCTGTCGGGATTATGACCCTGTCCGGATTTTGACCCTGTCGGAATTTTGAACTGTCGGGATTCTGACCCTGTCGGGATTATGAACTGTCGGGATTTCAACCGTCGGGAACCTGATCTGTCGGGATTCTGAGTGTCGGGATTTTGACCTTGCAGAAATGGATGGAGGGAGAAAAGGACAAAAGAGAAAAAAATAATGGGGTTCAGAAGGCCCCCTGATTTTTTTTCTATTTTGAAAAATTACTCTTTAAAAACGGGGATGGGGATTTCACAATTAAATCTAAACAGGTGGTTATTTTTAAAGTTTTTTTTACATCTTAACGAAGTGGTATGGCATCAAAAAAGAATCTTAGCTGGAAGACTGTTGACTCTATTGCATCTAAACGATAATTCTTCTTTATTTTAACCCCTTCGGACCTGATGTGCGGTATACCGGACATCAACTTTAAACTCTACTAACTTCATTAAAATACTTTAGAATAACACCAATTTTGTTGTAGTTGATGCTCCACATCTGTACTATTGTTCAAGGTTTATTTAAACATAAAATTTGATTACCAATAAGTTCTTTTTAAGGCGCTGAATGTTTTTTTAAAATGGATGTCCGCTATACCGGACATCGTACTGGACGTAAGTAAATGCTACTTGTGATCGTGTAGTTTGTTTACATGGACGAAACATGTTTTAAACTTACTTACACCTGTATTAATGCAAGTTTTCTCATTTTATTGCTTTATTATATTTAAAAAATAATTTATTTCAGTGATTTTTGATATTTTAAATGCTACTTTTTTCTGTCTGTAATTTCTTTAAATATTATACCAGACACTTCAAAATTTGTGACAGATATATTTATCATCATAGCATACTATGTACCAAAAGAAAATATTTTCATACTAAAATTTCAAAATTCCGACTGAAGGGGTTAACACACAGTTTGATAAGCCTTTTATCCCCCGAGCAACGGCGGGCATATCAGCTAGTATTAAAATATTTTTTCACTTGATTGAAAAATTTTAAGTTTTTCAAATATTCATTTAAATAAATTAACCAGTTAACTAACTGTAACATTTAAATTCCTTTTTAATTGAGGATTAATTAATTTCATCATTAATCAATTTAAATTATTATTTTTTCTTAGTGGTAGGTAATTTTGAACCGTTACAGCTGTAACTTAAGTCCATTAACCCATGTCATGCCGAAGCAGTAGTTACTTTGCGTTACCCAGTGGGCACCTAATTCAATCAACCAAATCAATTTAAATTATTGATGAATTTAAATGGAATTTTCATTTTTAGCGCTGTAAAATAGCCTATAAGCACCTATCGAAAGTCTCAATTACTATTTTTTTTTTTTTAAATTTCGACCATTTTTTAAAAACTAAAGAACGCGTAGAAATTTCCCGCTATCCGATTTTTTAGTTTGTGATTATTGGTGTTGTCCCAAGTGAAAGCCGTTGAAAAACTAATAAGTGTCGCAATTTTATGGCTCTGAGTAAAATAAAACAATGATTTGTAATTAAATTCACGTTTAAAAAAGCAGCCCAAGCCCCACCCTCCAAATTACTCCAATCTCCGCCCAACTAACTCGATCTCTCATTGGTTGAGCAGCCCGTCTAATCAAATTCGACCGCCCTCGGAGGGAGGTTCCAAATTCGCTCTCGCGCATTCCAGATTAAAACGACCGATGGCCTTGAAAAAAACTTTGAGGGCCCAAAAACAGGTGAAGGAGTGGTTCTATCGCAAAAATAAGCAAATTTTTAAGAAAACTCCACTAAAGAAGCTTACAAGGGCGGTTCCAGACCAGATTTTCGGGGGGGGGCCATGTCAAAGTCGGAGGGTATTACATTCGAAATTTTCAGTGCCTCAGAAAATTTTTTGAAGAATGCTTGCTTTTAAGCAGCTTTTTAGGGGTTTATAGTAACTTAGAGGATATCCAGGGCCCGTGCCATTGTTTTAGAAAGTGGGGGGGGGGGTGAAACATTTTTGTAAGGCCATAATAATACTTGTGTTCGCGAGGTGTTTGGCTCCCAATTTTCCGAGTATAACATAAATAAAATGCGAAACTTTGTTTAAGTTATAAAGGTTTCTTCAGATAATGCTAGCTCGAGAGCAAATGTGGGGGGGTCTGGGGGTCCTCCCCCAGAAATTTTTGTGAAATTTGGCTTCAAATAGAAGTTTTTCTACTCATTTTTGTACATTTGGTATCCATTGGATAACACCTAAAGAGGGTAACTTCTTACACTCCTAAAATGAGAGGAGAGAAACAAGTTCAAGGAGAAAACAGTAAATAAGTAACCATGAGAAATTAATAGGGGGTCTGGGGGGTGCCCCCAAGAAAATTTTTGAAAATTTGCCTCTAAAAATAAAGTTTCAGCTCATTTTAAAAGCATGTAAACCACAGAATTTTTAAGGATGAAATTATAAATAGATGCCCAATTTTGAAAAGGGCCGGGGGTCCTCTCCTGAAAATTTTTGCAAATACGCGTATTTTTACTATAGTATTACTGGTTTGAGAGGGCTTGAGCCCCATCCAATGTTAGCTGAAGGGGGCTAAGCCCCCCCCCCAATATTTTGTGATGTTTGGATATTATCTGGTTTGGAATCCCCTTCAAGAGCGGTTATTTGGGAAGAGGGTAACCCACAAAAGGTCTCAGAATGTGTTAAAAATTTCTTTTAAGGGTCAAATTTTAAAAAAATTTCTGGGAGAGATCCCCCAGACCCCCATCTTATTTCGAGCTCGCAATAATTACACAAAATTTTTGCATTAAATGCACCGCAAAATATTACACCTTGGCGATATTTAAAGGGACATGTAACGAAATTTAATCTATACATCTGATACAAAATTAGGTAATTAGGCACGTAAACTTAATGGTTGTTTCTTTATTTTTATGTTTTTTTAATGTCTTGTATATACTGGCCCTCCCCCCCAATATTTTATGAAAGTTGGCGCCTATGGATGTCAAAATATTAAAGGGGGGTTTGGGGGTTCTCCCCCAGAAAATTTTTTGAATTTTAACATTAAGAAAGTGTTTTTTAAGCTATTTGTTAGGGTTTCTCGGGGGGGGCCATGGCCCCCAGGGCCCCCCCCCTGGACCCGCCCCTGGAAGCTTATGGGGTAGGGTCTACCTGCATACCAAGTTTGGTTGCAATCGGACCACTTTTGGGTTTTGGGAGGAATTCCAAGATGGTGGCCGACCTGCTAAAGCCAAGTTTTCTCCACCTTTCGTGGGTGCGGGCGTTAATTTTTTTATATATTTTCTGCTCTTTTATGGTCTTTTGAGAGCAGTGGTTCCCAACCGGTGGTCCGCGAAGGGTCCGCATAAAAATTCCAAATACAAATTTGAGCGAATTGAACGAGAAAAGATGGAATTATATCCGCTAAGATGATTTTCGGCTGAGTAATTTGTATGGATAATAGTCACTATTTAATTATTAACAATACTATTGCGTGCTATAAATATTTAAAGTGAAATTAAGATCTCTGTAAAAATATTTTCGTTTTTCTCAAAAATGGGCCCCAAAAAATAAAACCTGGATCAATCCCTGCTATGTTAATTATCATTTTCTTTAACCATTCAGAAATTATTTTTAAACATTAAAATCTAAATTACTGTATAATTTTGTTTTATTTTTATAAACCTTTTCAGCAAATTAATGGTGTTTAAATATTTTACTTTGAATAAAATAGTTCAAATAAGTTAAATATTAATTTAATATCAATTTTGTTTGCTGCGATGGTTTATTCTCGAACATAAAAATATAAAAATATTGGCTTTTTCGTTAAATCAGACTTTTTTTTGTTATGATTGGGTGCTAGGAAAAAATGCCGTTTAGCGTAAAAAAATCCGGTGCCTAAAATGTCGCTTATTCATCAGAGAAAAAGGGAGAAAAAATTCGTAAAAACCGTTATTTAATAAATGAAAAATATATTAAATAAATTATTGCAAAAATAATATCCCGAATTAATTAATTTGAAATTTTGGAGTCGTTAAAAAGTTTTCTTAAACCACAACCATAATACTAAATCTGAAACTTAATAAAATTGATTGTAGCAGTATTAGTTTCCCAGCTCCCCGCTAGATAGCAGCATGACAATTGCTCTGGTTGAGCAAGGCTTGAGTCTTCAGTAAAATTTTAATGCTTTGTACGCTTTCGCCATCTATCCGTTAGAAGAAGCAACATTTCCTGGGCGTTAATTTCAATTAGTCGTTTTTCTATGACTTTTTAACAGATAAAAATGTTGTTACAGAATTCATATTTAAATATCGTGGAACGAAATTCAAATGATATGTTGAAGCGTACCGCCATTTTTAAGACGAATAATACAGCAAAGATTTTTTTTAAATTCTACATTTGAAGATGAAATAATTCTAACCCTGCTGAAACGCAAATTCTAAACCCTATTGCTGTCCCTTCATAGAATTCCACCTGCTTAAAATGGCCCCTTCAATAAATTATGGTTCATAAAAACGACCCTTTTACAAAATTCAAATCAGCTTTAATCGTTATTTGCAAGAAAACGTTCACTAAATCTTGTTTGTTTAAAATCAAAAATGTTTTTTTTTCTGTAATTTGAAAAATTAAAATATAATTTGACTTGAATTTTGCACAGAAAATTATTTTCTTTTTCACAAAATTGGGCCCCAAAAATAAAACCTGGATTGACCCCTGCTATTGTAGTTATGATTTTTCTTTAACCACTCAAAAATTATTTATAAAAATTAAAATATGGAGTATTTTCAATCACATGACTCGGACCTAACAACGGCCTTAGCAACAGAAATGTTAGTTTTTTGCCCTACAGAGGTTAACAGTTACAGAAAATGACTGGCCCTGGAATTCTTCTATTGGAGCATTTGCAATCACGTGATCCCATACCTAAAAACCGCCTTAGCAACTGATAAACAACTGCCTTAGCAACAGTTAAAAGCCCTACAGAAGGAACACAGTTAAAAGAAAATAACCGGTTGTGACGTCACCTGAAAACACTCTATAATTTTTTTTATTTATACAAACCTTTTCAGCATAAAATTGGTGTTGAAATATTTTACTTTAAAGAAATTAATAATTTTAAAAAGTTAAATATTAATTTTGTTTGCTGCAATATTTTATTAGTGAACATAAAATATCTATAATTTGGCTTTTTCGTTATATCCGGGTTTTTTTTTGTCGGGTGCCGAGAAAAAAATGCCCCAAAAATCCAGAGGCTAAAATGTTTTTACATCAGAGAAATAGGGTGGAAAAATTCGTAAAAACATTACTTAATTTATTAATAATATAATAAATGGTTGAAAAAATATTCCGTAATTAATTTTAAATTTTGAAATAATATGTAGTCGATAAAAAAAAATTTCTTTCATAAAAAAAACCACAAGCTTAATAATAAATCCGAAACGTAAATAAATGATTGTTGCAGTATTAGTTTTCTAAACGCCCAATAGATGGCAGCATGAAAATTCTAATCTAGGAGCTGAAATGTCTTTTTTACATCAAATAATTAGGGTGAAAAATTTGTAAAAGCCGTTATTTAATTTATGAATAATATGTTCAATACAGGGAAGAAAGACTGACACTACATTTTAAAAATCAATAACTCAAAAAAGGTAAAAATACATGGTTTCTTGCAATTTACTCTAAAGAACATAGAATTTTACGACATAATCCCCCGATAGATGGCAGCACTATTTTCCATTATCTCATAGGGAAGTCGTATCCTATCCTTTACTATTCCCTGTCAGGGGATTTGGGAACAACGATTTACGAAAATTTGTGTCATAAAATTCTTTTTTTTTTTTTTTAGGGTAGGATGCGAGAAACCACTTATTTTTATCTTTTTTAGTGTTTGAATTATTAAATTTTAAAATGTGTCAGTCTTTCTTGGGACACCCTGTAATAAATGATTGCAAAAATAATCCCTTATTAATTTTAATTAATTTAAAATTTTGGAGTCTTTAAAAAAATTGTTTTCATAAACCTTAATGCGAAAACGTTGCTTTTACATCAGACAAATAGGGTGAAAAATTCGTAAAAACCATTACTTGATTTATGAATAATATATTAAGTAATGAATGATTGAAAAAAAAAATCCCTAATAATTAATTTAAAATTTTGGAGTCATTAAAAAAAATAGTTTTCAAAAACCACAACCTTAATACTAAATCTGAAATTTAATAGTAATTGATTGTAGTAGTATTAGTTTACCAGCCCCCCGATAGATGGTAGCATCAAAACTTCTCCGCTTTTGGGTGAAAGTAAAATTGCCCTGTATGGTAGCGCCATCTCTCCGATATAAAAAACAACATTTCCTGTGCGTTAATTTCAATTAATTGTGTTATTATGAAATTTATCAAAATTCACAAATAAAAATATTGTGGGATTGATTAACTTTTAAATATTAAAAATCGACTTCCGAAGTGGCAAATTGATGTACTGAAGCCTAACGCATTTTTTTTAAACAAATACAATCTACATTGTAGCTAAAATAATTCTGAACATTGTAATAAAATTGTCGGGTAAAATTGGTGTTGAAATATTTAACTTTAAAGAAATTAATTAAAAAGTTAAATATTAATTTAATATTTTTTTTTGGTGCGATAGTTCATTATTGAACATCAAAATATCCATAATTTGGCTTTTTCGTTAAATCCGGGGATTTTTTAATCAGGTGCCGAGAAAAAAAAATGACCCCAAAAATCCGGAGTTCTAAATGTCGCTTTTTCATCAGAGAAATAGGGTGGAAAAATTCGTAATAAACGTTACTTAATTTATTAATAATATATTAATTGATTGAAAAAATAATCCAAACTTAATTTAAAATTTTGGAATAATATCTAGTCTATAAAAAAATCTGTACATTAACCACAACCTTAATAACAAACTTGAAACTTAATAATTGACTGTAGCTGTATTAGTTTGTAAGTCACCCGATAGATGGTAGCATCACAATTTCTCCGCTTTTGAGTGAAATTAAAATGCCTTGTATGGTAGCGCCATCTCCCCGTTAAAAGATATAACATTTTCTGTGCGTTAATTTCAATGGAATTTCCGTATATTTAAAAATAGAAATAAAGCCATTTTTCTGGTAAAACAAATTGTTCTAATTTCAAAAATCAGCATTTTATGTACGAACTGACGCCACTTAACTATTTATGACTTAGCAAATGTTTTCTTTTTAAAAGACGAACTTTTAAATTAAATAAAATAATTATTAAACATCTGAATGAAAACATTTTTGCGACAAAAATTCTTTTTCAACCCTCTTTATTAAATAAAAAAATAATAAAATGCGGGAATTGTCCATTTTGTTCCTATGAATTTTATCAAAATTTCAATTCTCTCAAAAATGTGCTGTTAACTTTAACATACTGGGGTTCCTTGAAAATAATGCCGCTTACAATGAGCCGAATCCAAAAAGGTCTCAAAATAAGCTAAAACGCTATTTTGAGGGAGAAATTTCCAAAATTTTCCCCAAAAAAAAATCCCAGAACCTTTTAATTATACTTTGAAATCACATTTTTATGACTAAGATTTATCATTTTTTTTTTACTATTTTTTAAGATAATTTAAGAAAAAAATATATTATTTAAACATTTCATTCAAAACAATATTTAAAAAATCAATCCATAATCCAGTTTATTAAAATAGTAAATAGCTTACCGGATCATAGTGATATTTTCTATGACAATTTTTTTAAACTTAAAAAGGATTTTCAGACAGTTGATATTTATCTTTAAATTCTGTGTATTTATTGTACCCTACCATGCAAAGGGATTTTTTAATATGTTTGATAGAATTTATTTATTTATAAAATTCTGAAATTAAGTTCACCACAAAATTAAAATAAAAAAGACCAGTCATCTAAAACTTGACGCTAAAAAGAAAATATTGTTTGTTCAAAACCCCTCCCGAAACTAAAGTCTAGTTACGCCCCTCCCAACCAAAAACTGAATTGACCCCCCTGATAAGTTTTATAAACCCCTCTTTTTAGTTCATAACATTCTCCCAAAACGCTAACTCTAGCTGTTAAAAATCATAATCAGCATAAAAAAACGGCAGGAGAAATCAACCACAAAAATTATTCATTATTATATGCGAGCTCAACCTCATAGCTTCATTCGCCGAACTCTCCACCAATCCTCTGCAGAAGCGCTTGACTCCGCCTTTTTTTCGGGGCGTAACTTTAAGGCGATTGACGAATCGGAAAGCTCAGATTGCGGGAGGAAGCCGTCGATTTCGGAAGACCTGGATTTCGGTAGGAACGACTTTAAGGTCAATTTTCGACCCGTTATCGAGAAAATTCCAGGAAAAAAACCATCACACAACGTAGAAAAAACCCTTCTAAATCGATTTAAGCCATTCCCGATTAATTTAAACCGATATTTAGGGGAGAAATCGTCGTTTTAGCGAGCGATGTCGCGAAAAAAAGCTTGGCGATTTCGTATTGGCGAGAACTCCCGCTGCGGATTTCATCGAAGGGTGTGTTTGTTCTGGGCGAGAGGGGAAAACGCGAGGCGCCGGAAAGGCGATATTCGCCAGTTCTGGCGGCCTCGCTGGCTAGATTGAGAGCAGATGTTCGTTGCGCTTTCTGCTGCAGTTCTGACGGTAGGGTTATTGTGAGAGAGGGAATCTTTTAATTAATGCCGTTTTTTTCGCTCGTTGTGAAAGGGAGAGCAGACGTTAGAAACGGAGCTAGTGGATCGCGGTTTTAATTAAGATTCAGGATCAATTGGTTGTTTTTTTACGCAAAAAATTTAAGTAATAGAATGGACAATGGGCAATTCCCGCATTTTTATTTATTCGATAGAGATATCCCAGAGAGGAATATAATTTTAATCGCGATGCTGATTAACTTTTTAATTTAATTTTGATTTTTAAAAAGGGCGCGACATGTGACGTTATTCAATCTGAAGAGTTAGGGCGAGCGCGCACGGGCGACTTTTGTCACGGTGACAAAGACAAAAACAACGTTGCTAAGGCTGTTGTTAGGGGCGGGACATATAAGCATCCAATAGAAGCATTCGCACATTCAGATTGCTTCGCGATTTCATAGGAGTGGTTTGTAACATTTTCGGATTGCTTCGCGAATTCACAGGAGTGGCTCGCAACTTTTTCAGATTGCTTCGCGATTTCACAGGAGTGGTTTGTAACATTTTCAGATTGCTTCGCGATTTCATAGGAGTGGTTTGTAACATTTTCGGATTGCTTCGCGATTTCACAGGAGTGGCTCGCAACTTTTTCAGATTGCTTCGCGATTTCACAGGAGTGGTTTGTAACATTTTCGGATTGCTTCGCGATTTCACAGGAGTGGCTCGCAACTTTTTCAGATTGCTTCGCGATTTCACAGGAGTGGCTCGCAACTTTTTCAGATTGCTTCGCGATTTCACAGGAGTGGTTTGTAACATTTTCAGATTGCTTCGCGATTTCACAGGAGTGGTTTGTAGTTTTTTCAGATTGCTTCACGATTTCACAGGAGTGGCTCGCATATTTTTCAGATTGCTTCGCGATTTCACAGGAGTGGTTTGTAACATTTTCAAATTGCTTCGCGATTTCACAGGAGTGGTTTGTAACATTTTTGGATTGCTTCGCGATTTCACAGGAGTGGTTCGCAACTCTTTCGGATTGCTTAAGTCACTTAATTTGCATTTTAATTTTCTGTATACTAGCAATTACGTATCAACGCAGTGTCCCCAGCGTCTTTTTTATCCCGGTGTTCTCAGTGTCTTTTTCTCCGAGTGTTCCCGGTGCCTTTTTCATCCCGGTGTTCCCGGTGCCTTTTTCATCTCGGTGTTCCAAGTGGCTTTTTCATCACAGTGATCCCGGTTCCGTTTTTATTTATTTATTTATTTATTTATTCAAACACCACCATACAGAAATAAGATTCCATTTACATGGGGAAAACACACAATACAAAAAAAATGAAAGGAGACATAACACCAAAATTAAAGCAGAGACAACACAGTTACTTTAAAAACACCTAGGCTCATACTAAAAATATCCAAATGATTTAAAAGATTATTATATAATTTATAAAAACAGTTAAAAGGACAAGAGTTGAAATCAATACCAATTAAAAACAATTTTCTATTACGTAAAAAGCAAGGCTGAGCCAGAATGTTACAGCGGGACAGCAAAAAAGGACAATCAATAAAATTATTAAATAACTTAAAGAAAAACAACAATAAAAGATAATTTCTTCTAACCAGAAGAGTGTTTACATTAAAAGAAGTGATGACATTGGTTACTGAAATAATAGGATTAAAATCCCGTGTATATTTTCTATATAAAAAGCGAAAAAATTTTCGCTGTATTCTCTCCAAATTATTAATCTGAACCATTGAGTGAGGGTTCCAAATCACTGAGCCATACTCAAGAACTGATCTGATTTGCATTTTATATAGAGTTATTAGGGTCTCACATTTTGTAAAATCCTTTGAAGTTCTTATAATAAAACCCATTAATTTAAAGGCACGAGAAATAATATTATCTATATGAGCATCAAAATTCAAATTATATTTAAAACAAACTCCAAGATCCTTTATAGAAATTTTTCTATCAAGTACTGCAGAATCACATAGATAAGAATGGTGAGTAATATCTTTTTTTCTACTAAATGACACAACAGCACATTTTTTAACATTAATTTTCAAATTATTACTAGCACACCAATACAATAACTCATCAATATCACTTTGTAAGAGATAGCAATCAGAAAGATTTTTAATAACTCTAAAAAACTTAAGGTCATCTGCATAAAATAAATAGTTGCAGTTTTTAAAGCCAGCAGGGAGATCATTAATAAATAAAATAAAAAAACAGAGGTCCAAGTATGGACCCCTGGGGTACCCCAGAAGAATTAGAATAATCCGCAGAAATGGCTTCCCCATAACAAACATTGTTAATGCGTCCAGTAAGATAACTCAAGACCCAATGAGCCGCTTCGCAGGAAAAACCAAGATGAAGTAACTTATTCACTAGAATACCAATATCCACAGTGTCAAAAGCCTTTTGAAAGTCCGTATAAATCACATCCAACTGAGCTCCCATTCGAAAAGCACTCAAAATCTCACTATGAAGACAAAGCAAATTAGAAACGCCAGATCTCTTTGGCACAAATCCATGCTGATTGGGATCAATTAACTTCTCCACCCTGCCAAAAATCTGATCCTGCATTACTTATTCAAAAACCTTAGAAAAAGGGGAAAGTATTGACACAGGTCTATAATTCTCTATATTGGATGATGAACCAGTTCGGGTTTTCCGGGTGATGAACCGGGGTTTTCATCCCGGTTTTCCCGGTGGCTTTTTTATCTCGGTGTTCCCGGTGTTTTTTTTTATCACAGTGTTTCCGGTGCCGTTTTCCCGGTTCCAACTGCATAAATCTAATCTAACCCATCCAGTTCCGATGCTGCACATTTAATTACGACAAGTTACCAAATTATCCATTCTAAGTGAAATAAATTCAATTAAAATTATAACACATATTTGAAATCCCACAATTTGTAAATACCCACCTCTTTTAATTGAAAAAAAAATCCCGTTAAGCTACCCCAAAGAAACAAATTATTAAGTTAAATAACAATTGATCTAGTGTTTCGATTACCAACTTTTTTTTTTTTTTTTTTTTATTTATTTATTTAATCAAGAGAAACACTTAAAACACACAACACAAAATTACAAAAAGAAAGAAAAAAAAAAAAAAGAGAACCATAATCACCTGGGACCTACTAGTCCATTTAGGTGACCAAATATATATTTAAATAAGAAAATATATGAGTGGCAAACAGGGTGTCAGTAAAATAAAAACAAAATTATCAGTCATACAGATTTAAAATTACAAAAAAATATGTATAAAAACAAAAATAGCTACATTAAAAAAGTTTCAATATTTTCTATTGTAAACAAAAATTCTTTTAGTTTTTTTTTAAATAAGTGTTTGGATGGGCTATTTTGGATTTCAAGTGGTAACATATTATACAGTTTGGGGGCTATATATTGAAAATTATTACAAAATATTGTTTTTTTTGGCTTAGGAATATTATAAATTACATTAGGTCTTCGAGGATTTATAGTGTTACGTCTTGTACATTCCAGTGGGTTCAAAAAAAGATACAGGCATATTTTATAAAAAAAAAGATGACGAAGAGGTAGAATATTCAGTAATTTGAAGTGGTTTATAGTAATCGAGTTGGTATTATTAAAAAAAAACCTTAAAAACCTTTCCTGTAATTTGCTGATTCTTTTTAAATTTACCAAATAATCCCCACCCCAAATAGTTAAGCCGTAAATTAATTGTGAATGTACCCACGAATAATACAAATTAATTAGAAGCTTATTACTTATTTTTTGTTTAAGGTGATAAAAATTAAACATAACAAATCTTAGTTTGTCAGAGATATTTTGAGTATGAGATTTCCACTTTAAGTTGGAATCAATATGGAGTCCAAGGTATTTGATAGTTGACACTTGATCGATATGGTTACAATTACAATTTCCATAACTATTACAGAAGTTTTCGTGGTATTTAATAGAGAGCTGATACAAACGGTTTTTAATGAGGTTAAAGGTCATATATTTTGTTTTGTTAACGTTCAAATTTAGTTTGTTTTGAAAAAACCAATCACGAATTTTTACAAGGTCATCATTTATCATAAAGTTTAGATCATCGATTGAATCCAACGAATAAAGTAATACCGTGTCATCTGCGTAACTTATTAATTTTCCATATAATTTTAAGTTACATAGGTCGTTAATAAATATTAGAAATAATAAAGGTCCTAAAGTTGATCCCTGAAAAACGCCGCAGTTTATTGGGAGGCATCTGCTGAGAGTATTGTAAATTTTAACGATCTGAACGCGATTTGACAAATATGACTCAATAAAATTGTAAAAATGTCCTCTGATGCCGACAAAAAATAGTTTTTGTAACAGGATGCAGTGATTTACTGAATCAAAGGCTTTAGATATATCTAAATAGACAGCAGCAGTTTTTTTATTATTGTTCACACTATTATATATAAATCCAGTAAACTCATTCAAAGCTTTCTCGGTATTTGAATTTGGCAAAAAGCCATACTGATTACAAGAGAAGAAATTTATGTGATTTAGATATGAAAATAACCTATTCTTAATTATTTGCTCGAATATTTTAGATAGTAACGGTAAAATAGAGATTGGTCTATAGTTGGAGTAATCATTTTTGTTTCCTTTCTTAAAAATAGGAGTAACAATTGAGAATTTCAGTGATTTTGGAAAGACACCTTCTTTTACAAGGTTATTAAATAGTTTGGCCAAGATATATAAATGAGAATTTGATAAACTTTTTAAAATTTTTGCGTCGATTCCATCAGAACCAGGGCATTTTTTGGATTTAAGTCCACGGATACATGTTATAATTTCAGTATAATCTATATCAAACCACATAAAAGAATTCACACTAGACACCAAATATTTTTTATAGTCATCGTTTGAGGGAGTTATACCATTGTATATTGAGGAAAAATATGAATTTAGATTATTAGCTAATTGATCAAAGCTTGTGTGATCAGGCAAGGTATTATTATTTTTACTCTTGCCTAAAATGTCGTTAACCAGCTAAACCTTTCCCAAAAAAACTACACTTTCATTATTATTTTAACTAGTCTAATTCTTTAAACTTTATGTTTCAACTTAAAGTTTCATTGAAAATGAAGTTTTTAGTAAGAAAATACTGTCATAAGTTTTTTATCAGGGTGGATTTCATTCTTTGAATTATTAATAATTAATTATTAAACTTTTTAAAACAATTTTAGTCCGGTTTTATCTTTAAATACTTTGTTTTATGTGTAAAATTGTTTTTTTGGTTTTCTTTACAACAATGCGAGTTAAACTGACCATTTTTAAGGGAGAAGTAAGGCGATTTTTCTAAAAAGGCATAAAAAGGGGTGAAGGGGTGGTTTTAGGAATTAGAAATTGGTGTCATTGCCTTTCTTCCGATCCGATACGTATATGTACCAAGTTTGGTTTGAATCTGACGGGTAGTTTAGGAGAAATTGAGCCACATCTGAACCGTAGACCGGGAAGTTTCGGAAGCGTTCGGAAATCCATTCGAGAGAATGACTGGATCTGTTGCCACCGCGTTGGCTCCGACGGGAGTCAGAGTTCGGCACGCCTGTGCTAGTAGATGGCGCTCCAACGTATTTGTAAAATACCCGGGAAGTCGGAAAAAGTAGGCTTAACTAGTGCGATGTAAAAACTCAAAATACGTCAAATTAAGTCATTTAACACACGGTTAAGTATATAAAAAGCTTATAAATGGCAATTAAAGCATTATGTGGTGTACAAAATCCCTTTTTCTTGTTGCAATTTCGTTTTGATTGATCGATGAGAACCCGTCGTGGTGGGTAAAATAGCCTCGAACTCATAGAGTTCCCACCATCACTCGACGACGGAAAGTGGTGTGCTCGAAGTAGTCCTTTTCTTCTCCGACGAGTAGATGTGGGTTTTTAGCCGTCGGGTTTGGTGGGAACGGGTTGGAACCCGTCGTGTGCACGTAGTAGGGCCCCAGATGCTTTTTTTTGTGTATTTCCTCTATGGTGGGATCAAGGATTTTTGCGGCGCGGTGGTTTAAATATTGCGGGTTTCCTATTTTTGCTGATTGGGATGGGAATGATGTGTGTGTTGGATAAAAAAGAGTATTAAGGCATTGTGAGATCTACCAGTTTGTTTAGTTAGGATGATTTAAGGTAGATGGCGTGGCGACACTGCAATTGATGTTCTTTTTTTATAATCCACGTGTTTTTCGCCTTTATAATTAACAGGTGTGGTACTTTTCATAGCGTGGATTCAAAGGGGAGGGTCTCCGCAACTTCTCGGGAGTGGTTCGAAACTTCTCGGGAGTGGTCCGCAACTTCTCGGGAGTGGTCCGCAACTTCTCGGGAGTGGTCCGCAACTTCTCGGGAGTGGTCCGCAATTTCTCGGGAGTGGTCCGCAACTTCTCGGGAGTGGTCCCCAACTTCTCGGTAGTGGTCCGCAGCTTCTCGGGATTGGTCTGCTACTTCTCGGGAGTGGTCCGCAACTTCTCGGGAGTGGTCCGCAATTTCTCGGGAGTGGTCCGCAACTTCTCGGGAGTGGTCCCCAACTTCTCGGTAGTGGTCCGCAGCTTCTCGGGATTGGTCTGCTACTTCTCGGGAGTGGTCCGCAACTTCTCGGTAGAGGTCCGCAACTTCTCGGTAGTGGTCCGCAACTTCTCTGGAGTGGTTCCCAACTTAACGGGAATGGGCCGAAACTTGTCGGAAGTGTTTCGCAACTTACCGGAAGTTGCCAGGAACTTACTTGTTCGCAATTCCTGACAATTTTCGGACCACTTCCGGTAAGTTTACTTACCAACTTACTCCACTCCAACTTACTCCCGTGAAGTTGCGGACCATTTCTGGTAAGTTGGGGACCACTTCCAGTAAGTTCTGGGGCGCTTCCGGTACGTTGCGGTCAACTCCCGAAAGTTGCAGACCCCTCCCGAGAAATTGCGGACCACGGTTCAATTCCGTTAGAGTCCCCGCTAAATATCGCCTGGTTCTTTTAGACAACAAAAAGTAGAAATATTCACAAATAGTTTCAAACTCCTGAAATAAAATGTTTAATTAGATCAATTAGTATTCAGTTCATTAATAAAAGTCAGAAATTTTTTTTGATATTTTGGATACATTTAGCGATTTTGATATGGGCGATATTTAGCGGGGACTCTAACGGGATTGTACCCGGACCACATCCGGTAAGTTGCGGTCCTCCCGAGCAGTTGCGGACACCCTCCGGTAAGTTGCGGACCAATTCCGATAGTTGCGGACCACTCCGGAGAAATTGCGGACCACCCTCGAGAAGTGGCGGACCTCTTCCGAGAAATTGCGGACCCCTCTGGACAAGTTTCGGACCACTCCCGAGCAGTTGCGGACCACTCCCGAGAAGTTTCGAACCACTCCCCCGTGAAGTTGCGGACTACTCCCGAGATGTTCTGGGCCACTTTCGAGAAGTTGCGGACCACTCCCGAGGAGTGTCGGTCCACTCCCGAGAAGTTGCGGACCACTCCCGAGAAGTTGCGGACCATTGCAAAGAAGTTGCGGACCACTAACGAGAAGTTGGGGACCACTCCCGAAAACTTGCGGACCACTCTGGACAAGTTTCGGACCACTCCCGAGATGTTTCCTACCATTCCCGAGAAGTTTCCTACTATTCCCGAGAAGTGTCGGTCCACTCCCGAGAAGTTGCGCACCATTCCGGAAGAGTTGCGGACCACTCCCGAGAATGTGCGGTCCACTCCGGAGAAGTTGCGGACCATTGCGGAGAAGTTGCGGACCATTGCGGAGAAGTTGCGGACCATTGCGGAGAAGTTGCGGTCCACTCCCGAGAAGTTGCGCACCACTCCGGAGAAGTTGCTGCAAGTTGCAGACAAGTCTGCAGAATAAGAACTGCAGAAAAAGTATTTCAATTTCCTTCACTTTTGCTGCAAAATTGCTTCACTTATTCTGCAAAATTGCTTCACTTTTAATTCTGCAGACAAAAACTGCAGTTTTGATTCTGCAGACCAAGTGAATCAATTTCCTTCACTTTTGTTGCAAAATTGCTTCACTTTTGCTTCAGAATTAAAAGTGAAGCAATTTTGCAGCAAAAGTGAAGCAATTTTGCAGGCAAATTGAAGGAAATAGCTTCACTTTTAGTTCTGCAGACAAAAACTGCAGTTTTGATTCTGCAGACCAAGTGAATCAATTTCCTTCAATTTGTCTGCAAAATTGCTTCACTTTGTCTGCAAAATTGCTTCACTTTTAATTCTGCAGCAAAAGTGAAGCAATTTTGCAGCAAAAGTGAAGGAAATTGATTCACTTGGTCAGCAGAATCAAAACTGCAGTTTCTGTCTGCAGAATTAAAAGTGAAGCAATTTCCTTCAATTTGTCTGCAAAATTGCTTCACTTTTGCTGCAAAATTGCTTCACTTTTAATTCTGCAGCAAAAGTGGAGCAATTGTGCAGCAAAATTGAAGGAAATTGATTCACTTGGTCTGCAGAATCAAAAGTGCAGTTTTTGTCTGCAAAATTGCTTCACTTTTCTGCAAAATTGCTTCACTTCTTCTGCAAAATTGCTTCACTATTAATTCTGCAGACAAAAACTGCAGTTTTAATTCTGCAGACCAAGTGAATCAATTTCCTTCACTTTTGCTGCAAAATTGCTTCACTTTTGCTGCAGAACTAAAAGTGAAGCAATTTTGCAGCAAAAGTGAAGCAATTTTGCAGGCAAATTGAAGGAAATAGCTTCACTTTTAGTTCTGCAGACAAAAACTGCAGTTTTGATTCTGCAGACCAAGTGAATCAATTTCCTTCAATTTGTCTGCAAAATGGCTTCACTTTTAGTTCTGCCGACAAAAACTGCAGTTTTGATTCTGCAGACCAAGTGAATCAATTTCCTTCACTTTTGCTGCAAAATTGCTTCACTTTTAATTCTGAAGCAAAAGTGAAGCAATTTTGCAGCAAAAGTGAAGGAAATTGATTCCCTTGGTCTGCAGAATCAAAACTGCAGTTTTTGTCTGAAGAACTAAAAGTGAAGCTTTTTCCTTCAATTTGCCTGCAAAATTGCTTCACTTTTAATTCTGCAGCAAAAGTGAAGCAATTTTGCAGCAAAAGTGAAGGAAATTGATTCCCTTGGTCTGCAGAATCAAAACTGCAGTTTTTGTCTGCAGAATTAAAAGTGAAGCTATTTCCTTCAATTTGTCTACAAAATTGCTTCACTTTTGCTGCAAAATTGCTTCACTTTTAATTCTGCAGCAAAAGTGAAGCAATTTTGCAGCAAAAGTGAAGGAAATTGATTCACTTGGTCATCAGAATCAAAACTGCAGTTTCTGTCTGCAGAATTAAATGTGAAGCAATTCCCTTCAATTTGCCTGCAAAATTTCTTCACTTTTAATTCTGCAGACAAAAACTGCAGTTTTAAATCTGCAGACGAAAACTGCAGACAAAAACTGCAGATTTAAAACTGCAGATTTAAAACTGCAGGTTTTTTTCCTGCAGATTTAAAACTGCAGTTTTTGTCTACAGATTTAAAACTAGTTTTTGTCTGCAGATTTAAAACTGCAGTTTTTGTCAGCAGAATTAAAACTGCAGTTTTTGTCTGCAGATTTAAAACTGCAGTTTTTGTCTGCAGAATTAAAAGTGAAGCAATTGCAGCCAAAGTGAAGCAATTTTGCAGCAAAAGTGAAGCAATTTTGCAGCAAAAGCGAAGGAAATTGAAATACTTTTTCTGCTATTCTTATTCTGCAGACTTGTCTGCAACTTGCAGGAACATCTCCGGAATGGTGCGCAACTTCTCGGGAGTGCACCGACACTTCTCGGGAATGGTCCAAAATTTCTCGGGAGTGGTCCGCAACTTCTCGGGAAAGGTCCGCAACTTCTTGGGAGAGGTCCGCAACTTCTCGGAAGTGGTCCGCAACTTTTCGGGAGTGGTCCGAAACTTCTCAGGTGTGGTTCGAAACTTCTCGGGAGTGGTCCGCAACTTCTCGGGAGTGGTCCGAAACTTGTCCAGAGGGGTCCGCAAGTTTTTTGGAGTGGTCCGCAACTTGCTGGAAGTCATCCGCAACATCTCGGGAGTGTTCCGCAACTTCTCGGGAGTGGTTCGAAACTTCTCGGTAGTGGTCCGCTACTTCTCGGGAGTGGTTCGAATCATCTCGGGAGTGGTCCGCAACTCTTCGGGAGAAGTTGCGGACGACTCCGGAGAATTTGCAGACCACTCCTGAGAAGTTGCACACCACTCCGGAGAAGTTACGGACCAAACCCTAGAAGTTGCGGACCACTCCCGAGAAGTTGCGGATCACTCTCGAGAAATTGCGGACCAATGCCGAAAAGCTGCGGACCATTGCGGAGAAGTTGAAGACCACTCTCGAGAAGTTGCGGACCACTCCCAAAAAGTTGGGGACCACTCCCGAGAAGTTTCCTGCCATTCCCAAGAAGTGTCGGTCCACTCCCGAGAAGTTGCGCACCATTCCGGAAGAGTTGCGGACCACTCCCGAGAAGTTGCGGACCGCTCCCGAGAAGTTGGGGACCATTCCCGAGAAGTTGGGGACCCCTCCCGAGAAGTTTCGGACCATTCCCGAGAAGTGTCGGTCCACTCCCGAGAAGTTGCGTACCATTCCGGAGAAGTTGCGGACCTCTCCCGAGATGCTGCGGACCATTGCGGAGAAGTTGCGGTCCACTCCATAGAAGTTGCGCACCATTCCGGAGAAGTTGCTACAAGTTGCAGACAAGTCTGCAGAATGAGAACTGCAGAAAAAGTATTTCAATTTCCTTCACTTTTGCTGCAAAATTGCTTCACTTTTGCTGCAAAATGGGCAATACCACTATTTTTTTTATTTGGTTCAGATTGCATAAATATAAATATACCTTCAAAAATTTTTGCTCTGCGATGCATACTTTTTTTTAAAATTAAATTCAAAGTTTGCGTTTTTTTTTTCAGCGCGAAATCAAAATTTTCGCGGGGAAAAGTTGTGACGTACTTCCATCCTATACAAACCAGTTGCATTGCCACCGACTGGCGAAACTAAGAAATCATTGTTATGCAGATTTTGATATTTTAAAACTCTAGTAGAAATAAAAATATAACAGTATTTTAAGAATAAGAATTTAAGAATATTTTGCAAACTTAACATTTAATTAAATTAAATTCCTTAGATGTATAATAAGAGACGAAACTTACATGAAGTGTTTCTTTTATTCTTATTTATTTTTATTTTACTAGTGTTTTAAAAAACACTTTTGGAGCCATTCTAATTAACAAGAGGCAAAATCTGCATAACAATGACTTCTTCCATAAATAAATAAAACACAAATCGGGATGAAAAACCAAGAAAACTGCACGAAAGGTATGTAATTTTGATGTTATAAGATGTATTTTTTGGTCCTTTTTGCATTTCCGTCGGTCTTTAAGGGATATTTCAGCTGGGAAACTTTTTAAATGCATTTTTGTACCTTTTTGTTAGAAAAAAAGAATATCGACAACCCAACAGTAAACAAAGACAAGCCCAAGCAGTCAAAACGAGGTTGTTTGTATAGGATGGAAGTACGTCACAATCGCATCAGCCAATGGGAGAACGATTTGAGTACGGCTCAAATTCCGCGCTTTTAAATCTTAAATAATTAAGAAAATAAAATTTTTTGGTTGTTTTCATGCAGAAAACCGAATTCAGAACAGTTTTTTCATAGGGTTACGATATTTATTATTCAAATTTAAAAAATAGTGGTATTGCCCATTGCATCACTTTGGCTGAAAAATTGCTTCACTTTTAATTCTGCAGACAAAAACTGCAGTTTTAAATCTGCAGTTTTTTTCTGCAGATTTAAAACTGCAGTTTTTGTCTGCAGAATTAAAAGTGAAGCAATTTTGCAGCCTAAGTGAAGCAATTTTGCAGCAAAAGTGAAGGAAATTGAAATACTTTTTCTGCAGTTCTTATTCTGCAGACTTGTCTGCAACTTGCAGCAACTTCTCCGCAATGGTCCGCAACATCTCGGGAGGGGTCCGCAACTTCTCCAGAATGGTGCGCAACTTCTCGGGAGTGGACCGACACTTCTCGGGAATGGTCCGCAACTCTTCCGGAATGGTGCGCAACTTCTCGGGAGTGGACTGACATTTCTCGGGAATGGTAGGAAACTTCTCGGGAGTGGCCCGAAACTTGTCCAGAGTGGTCCGCAAGTTTTCGGGAGTGGTCCCCAACTTCTCGGTAGTGGTCCGCAACTTCTTTGCAATGGTCCGCAACTTCTCGGGAGATGTCCGCAACTTCTCGGAAGTGGTCCGCAGCTTCTCGGGAGTGGTCCGCAACTTGTCGGAAGTGGTCCGCAATTTCTCGGGAATGGTCCGCAACTTCTCGGGGGTGGTCCGTAACTTGTCGGAAGTGGTCCGCAACTTCTCGAGAGTGGTCCGTAACTTCTCGGAAGTGGTCCGCAACATCTCGGGAGTGTTCCGCAACTTCTCGGAAGTGGTTCAAAACTTCTCTCGGGAGTGGTTCGAAACTTCTCTTGGGAGTGGTCCGCAACTTCTCGGGAGTGGTTCGAAACTTCTCAGGAGTGGTCCCCAACTTCTCGGTAGTGGTCCGCAACTTCTCTGCAATGGTCCGCAACTTCTCGGGAGTGGTCCGCAACTTCTTCGTTGCGGACCATTCCTTCGTTGCGGATGTTGCGGACCATTCCGGAGAAGTTGCTGCAAGTTGCAGACAAGTCTGCAGAATAAGAACAGCAGAAAAAATATTTCAATTTCCTTCACTTTTGCTGCAAAATATCTTCTCTTTTGCTGCAAAATTGCTTTACTTTTAATTCTGCAGACTTAAACTGCAGTTTTGGTCTGCAGATTTAAAACTGCAGTTTTTTTTCTGTAGATTTAAAACTGCAGTTTTTGTCTGCAGATTTAAAACTGCAGTTTTTGTCTGCAGATTTAAAACTGCAGTTTTTGTCTGCAGAATTAAAAGTGAAGCAATTTTGCATCAAAAGTGAAGGAAATTGAAATACTTTTTCTGCAGTTCTTATTCTGCAGACTTGTCTGCAACTTGCAGCAACTTCTCGGGAATGGTAGGAAACTTCTCGGGAGTGATCCGAAACTTGTCCAGAGTGGTCCGGAAGTTTTCGGGAGTGGTCTCCATGTTCTCGGTAGTGGTCTGCAGCTTCTCGGAATTCGTCTGCAACTTCTCGGGAGTGGTCCGCAACTTCTCGGGAGTGGTTCGAAACTTCTCGGGAGTGGTGCGCAACTTGTCGGATGTGGTCCGCAACATTTCGGGAGTGTTCCGCAACTTCTCGGGAGTGGTTCGAAACTTCTCGGGAGTGGTCCGCAACTTCTCTGGAATGATGCGCAACTTCTCGGGTGTTGGATCGTACTTTTGAGGAGGGTGGAAAATCAGACAAGACTAGCTTGGGTTAAAACAGGAATAATCATTTATTACAGTAAAACAGAAATATTTATATACATTATAAGACGCCACCTGGCGTATCTAGAAATCATATCTTCACAAAACAAAGTTCCCCCGTACGGCGCTAGATAATCGGGAGGAAATAGCGTTCGATTCCAACACATGCCCCCTTTTCCTCTCGATTACTTCAAAACAAGTACTATTTTACCTAGAAAAAATCCTATCACAAAAACATTGAAATTTATCACATGTTAACGGTTTAGTCAGACAATCAGACAAATTTTCTTTTCCAGAAATAAACTTCAAAGTGAAAAAACCCCTTTTTAAATAGTCTTTAACAAAATGATACCTAGTATCAATGTATTTGGTTTTCTTGTTTTCAACAGGGTTTTTAGAAAAATAAATAGCACTCTGGCTATCACAAAATACATTTGGCTTCATAACCTCCTTTCCAAAAACTTCACTTGCAATTTTGAACAACCATACAATTTCCTTAATCAATTCAGATAATGCAATATACTCTGACTCCATGGAGGATAGGGCTACTGACTGCTGTTTTGACGATGACCAGGAAATAGGAACTCCTCCCATCATTACAATAAAACCATTTACTGATTTCCTGTCATCTCGATCTGCAGCCCAACTAGCATCGCTAAATGCTGAAAAATTACCATCTGTAGCATAAGATAGGTTTATACAATAATGCTTAGTACTTATGACATAATTATAAACCTGACAGAGCATCTTCCAATGAATCGCGGAAGGTTCGTTGCTGAATTTTGACAACAGAGTTACTGCGAACATAATATCAGGTCTTGTCCTCGATGCCAAAAACAATAAACTTCCAATTAAAGACCTGTATGGAACATCTTTTAAAACTGAATTTTTGTCAGCAACTTTTTCAATAACCGTACCGGGATTCAGTGGAAGTTTTACTCTAACATGAAGGATGTCTCTAAATACATCATACATCTTTTCGATGTAACCCTTTTGATGCATCAAAAAATTATCATCTTTAAATCCAAACTCAACTCCTAAAAATTTTGAAATTGGTCCTAAATCTTTAACTTCAAATTTTGATTTTAGCATTTTTATGACATCGTTCATGCTGTTTTCATCCATGGCAAAAATAGCCAAATCGTCAACATACACCAGCATAATCACTTTAGAGTCCAAGTAATATACACAATTACAATTTTTCAACTTTTCAAAACCTAACTTTAATAACACTTCATTTAACGTAGAAAACCATTCTCTTCCGGCTTGGTGTAAACCATATAACGCTTTCTTTAGCTTTAAGACATAGTCCTTACCAAATTCTACAAAACCTTCAGGTTGCTCAATATAAGTTTCCTCGTTAAGATTACTATACAAGTAAGCACATTTAACATCAATGTGACGATTTACCCATTTTTTTAAGTATGACCAATTGAATCATAAAAAACCTTACAAGGGTAAAGTTCACTACTGGCGAAAATACTTCATAATAATCAATCCCTTCAGATTGTCTGAACCCTTTAGCTACAAAACGAGCTTTATAAGACTTTATTTTTCCAAGCAAATCCCTTTTTAGGTTAAAAACCCATCTACTTCCCAACACCTTGTGATTTGTTGGTCTTGGTACCACTTCGTACACATCCCTAGATTTTAAAGTAGTCACCTCATCTTTCATTGCATTTAACCAACATGATCTCTCTGGAACACTTTGAGATTCATAGAAAGATCGAGGAACTTTGACCTCAACACAATGAGCCTCAGCTTCAGACTGATCACTAGAGTCTTCCTCACCTGAAAATTCCTCCTCAATCTCTATGTCTTTTCCAGAAAAATCATAATCACCTGGGTTAAAACTTAATCCCTCTTTATCACAATATTTCTTTACATCATTTAAACTTCTAAGTCTAACGTTACTTTTTGGGTAGTAGAAAACTTCCTTTCTCCCTATATATTTACCCTTTTTTCTAATTGTAACCTTTCTCACCCATTTAGAAATATCAGGAATTTCTTTAGTTTCAACCTCGGGTTCTGATTCCTCTTCAGAATCGGAGCTCACTTTAGACCCACTTGATTCTAAATCAAACAACGATTTGTTTTGATCACCCTTATCTGAAAAATTCAAACCCAATTTTGATTCATCAAATTTCACATGATTAGTTTCCAATACTTCCCGAGTACCTGGTTTCCAAACTCTATAACCCTTAGTTTTAATAGCATAACCTACTAATATTCCTTTATTAGCCTTCCCATCTAGCTTGTCTCTCTTTGGTTTTGGAACATGCATATAAGCTACACTACCAATAGGTTTTAGATGTCTAACAGAAAACCTTTTTCCTGACCAAACATTTAAAGGGATCTTTCCTTTTAGACTTTTATGAGGAAAGCGATTCTTTAAATAGTTCTGGGTATTTACTACCTCTGCCCACAATGTTTTAGGCAATTTCCCTTGATATAAAGAAGCTCTTGCCCCCTCAACAATAGTTCTATTTAACCTTTCGGCTACACCATTCATTTCTGGTCAATAAGGATTAGTCCTTTCTACCTTAATACCACAATCCCTCAAATGTTCTTCAAAATACTTTGCACAAAACTCCAACCCATTATCCGTTCTAATCCTCTTAATTTTCTTACCCGTTTGCCTTTCCATTTCAACTTGATACTCTTTAAAGTAATCAAAAGCCTCGTTTTTATTTTTCATAAAATAAACTTGAGAATACCTAGAATAATCATCTATTATACTTAAGAAGTATTTAGCACCTCCCATAGATCTGACTGGAGCGGGTCCCCACACATCCAAATGAAGCAATTCTAAAATCTCTTTAGAAGAAATTTTGCTTATCTTCTTAAAAGAAGCTCTGTTAGATTTTGACATATTACATGCATCACAAAACTTAGTATCACCAGTTAAGTTTTCAATACCAAATACCTGATCAGATTTAGACATTTTCAAAACCTCTCTAGGATTTTGGTGTCCTAGTTTTACATGCCAATACATAATGTCGTTTTTGTTAACAATATACCCTTCTGGCGATTTACCACTTTTAATAACATCTGCATTCAAAGAATATAAATTATTTTCCAAAAATGACTCTAGGAAATAATAACCATCAGATCTTTTAATGACCAGTTTACCATTTTTGATATGTATACTGAAATTTGCCTTATCAATTAATCTACCAGATATTAAATTTCTAGACATTTTAGGATCGATCCCTGGGCGATTTTTGCAGAACTCGTTTCTTTACTTTCAACGTAATTACTAAACATGCTTAAATCATTGCAGAAATGTTCTGTAGCAGCTGTATCTATCACGAAGTTCACTATGTCCTTGTCTACAACCATGGCTGTTGAGGCAATGAAGATATTTGAGCGTTCTCCTTGGGAGGTAGAGGGACCACGAGAGGGACCTTTGGTAGACCGTCCTGCATAGTTCTTTTTTCCCTTTTTACAGTCTTTGATGAAATGTCCTGGGAGACCACATTTGAAGCAAGTTCTCTTATCTTTTTCGACGTTTCCGTCACTCTTACGAAGTCTGGTTTCGGATTCAGATGTCAGTGCCGTCCTAGTTGACTCAGCTACGTCAGTTCGGTGTTGCAAGCGATCAAACTCAGCAATCAGAGCTTTTCTCACGTTAGTAGAAGTGAAATCCTCATCCTCCAATTGGTATAGTTGGATCACGACGTTGTCATAGTTTGACGGGAGCTGATATAGCATTTGATAAGCTATCTCATCATCAGGCACGACTTTACCAGCCATCTCCAAATCTTTAGCGGCTCTTAACAATCTGCCCATGAACATAGACATCGTTTCAGTGTCCTTCAGCCCAATATTCATAAACTCTGTTCTCAAAGCAGCGATTCTTGCTCTCGTTGTTGGCTCGAAAGTGCAGCAGACACTGTCCCAGGCTTCCTTTGAAGTAGTGCAATCCATAACTAGATTCTTTAGATCCTCCTCTATCGACAGGCAAATAGTTGAAAATGCTTTTCCATCCCGGCTCTGCCATGCTTTGACAGCCTTGTTGTCAGTTTTTTCAGGTAGGGGTTCTGTTCCGTCCACATATCCAAATAACCCCTGATGCATAAGGAGCATCTTCAGGTTGAATTTCCATGATCGGAAATTATCACGATTCAGCTTCTCAATCCGGAACAAACTACTTTCCTCTCCGGAACTCATCCTGTCGACAATCCAATCGGTACTTAAATCATAATTCCACCATACAACCACGAACTTCCACACAACCACGCTCTGCTACCATTTTGTTGGATCGTACTTTTGAGGAGGGTGGAAAATCAGACAAGACTAGCTTGGGTTAAAACAGGAATAATCATTTATTACAGTAAAACAGAAATATTTATATACATTATAAGACGCCACCTGGCGGATCTAGAAATCATATCTTCACAAAACAAAGTTCCCCCGTACGGCACTAGATAATCGGGAGGAAATAGCGTTCGATTCCAACATCGGGAGTGGACCGCCACTTCTCGGGAGTGGTGCGCAATTTCTCCGAAGTGGTCCGCAACTTTTCGGGAGTGGTCCGCAACTTCTCTTGAGTGGTTCGAAACTTCTCGGGAGTGGTCCGCAACTTCTCGGGAGTGGTTCGAAACTTCTCGGGAGTGGTCCGCAACTTCTCGGGAGTGGTTCGAAACTTCTCGGGAGTAGTCCGCAACTTCTTGGGAGTGGTCCGAAACTTTTCCAGAGTGGTCCGCAAGTTTTCGGGAGTGGTCCCCAACTACTCGGGAGTGGTCCGCAACTTCTCTTTAGTGGTCCGCAAGTTCTCGGAAGTGGTCTGCAACTTCTCGGGAGTGGTCCGCAACTTCTCGGGAGTGGTTCGAAACTTCTCCGGAGTTGTCCGCAACTTCTCTGGAATGGTGCGCAACTTCTCGGGAGTGGTCCGCAAGTTTTCGGGAGTGGTCCCCAACTTCTCGGTAGTGGTCCGCAACTTCTCCGCAATGGTCCGCAACTTCTCGGGAGTGGTCCGCAACTTCTCGGAATTGGTCCGCAACATCTCGGGAGTGGTCCCCAACATCTCGGGAGTGTTCCGCAACTTCTCGGGAGTGGTTCGAAACTTCTCGGAAGTGGTCCGCAACTTCTCAGGAGTGGTTCGAAACTTCTCGGAAGTGGTCCGCAACTTCTCGGAAGTGGTCCGCAACTTCTCGGAAGTGATCCGCAATATCTCGGGAATGGTCCGCAACTTCTCGGAAGTGCTTCGAAACTTCTCGGGATTGGTCCGCAACTCCTCGGGAGTGGTCCGAAACTTATCCAGAGTGGTTCGCAACTTTTCGGGAGTGGTCCCCAACTCCTCGGTAGTGGTTCGCAACTTCTCCGCAATGGTCCGCAGCTTCTCAGGAGTGGTCCGCAACTTCTCTGGAGTGGTTCACAACTTCTCTGGAGGGTCCGCAATTTCTCGGGAGTGGTCCCCAACTTTTCAGTAGTGGTCCGCAGTTTGTCCAGAGTGGTCCGCAACTTACCGGAGGGTGTTCGCCACTGCTCGGGAGGTCCGCAACTTACCGGAGGGTGTTCGCCACTGCTCGGAAGGTCCGCAACTTACAGGGGAAGGCCCGCAACTTACCGGAAGTGGTCTGCAATTCCTCGGGAGGGGTCCGCAACTTTTCGGGAGTTGACCGCAAGTAACCTTACTTGTTGAAGTCGTGGACCACTCCCGAGAAGCTGCGGACCATTGCGGAGAAGTTGCGGTCCACTCCCGAGAAGTTGCGCACCATTTCGGACAAATTGCTCCAAGTTGCAAGTTGCAGACAAGTCTGCAGAATTAAAACTGCAGAAAAAGTGTTTCAATTTCCTTCACTTTTGCTGCAAAATTGCTTCACTTTTAATTCTGCAGACAAAAACTGTAGTTTTAAATCCTCAGACCAAAACTGCAGACAAGTTGCGGACCACTACTGAGAAAATTACAAGTCTAGTATTGAAACCAGGGTTTTCAACCATCTCACAAAAATTCTGCGTTCTGTATGCAGCGCAATCGAGCAGGTGATGGCAAAAGAAGTGGAAATGGAGTCAAATAATACAAAAACCAACTGACTCAAACCGCTGAAACCGAGTCAGTTCTCTGGCATGGAATATTTAAATGAGTTTTTCTCTTCTACATCATTTCAGTTTTTGGTTGGGAGTGGCAAGGTTTTTTTTAAAGTGGTGCTGTGGGCCGTAACCATACTTTTGTTTGGGGCGGGGGATCGACTCTACGTCATTTCTAAGGTACCTCCTAACTAGTGTTAGATCACAAAAAAGGTATTTGATTTATGGTGCCAGAACACACCAGAAGAGGAAAGAACAATTTGTGCAACCCTACTGATCACGTATATTCATGGAGCGTCTATACCAGTCATGGGCAAAGTACGGCCTGCGGGCCAAGTGCGGCCCCTCGGACGAGTCAATCCGGCCAGCCGCATGGTTTTGGATAATTCCTACAATTGGGACAAAATTATTTTTATGTGACCACTATATTCAGCTTCACTACTGCGAATCAGCTCATCCCAGTTTCTACTTCCCAAAAAATTTTAGAAGTTCAGTATCACAGTTTCATCTGTCGTATGCGCCTTCATACTGTTCTAAAGAACAATCAATTTTGTATTTTTTTCCCAAGTTTTTTACCATTGTAGAGTATAATATAAGTTGTGTGTGATGTGAAAATCAATTTTTTAAAATTACCACTCATAAAAATTCGTTTTGTTAATTTTTTTGTTCCCGGCCCGCCTAGATATTTTTTTATTTTATCAGGCCCTCCCCTTAAAAAAGTTGCCCATGTCTGGTCTATACCATTTGGCAGGTGTGGTTCGGGGAGAAAAATTTTTTGCTCCGTTGGCCGCTGCTCTTGACTTGCATTTCTTCATTTTAGCTTTATTTATTTTTCTAGTGTTTGGCACTAGTTAACTAGAACTAGTTGCAACTAGTAGTTTAACTACTTTTAGGTTAAAGTAGTTCAACTATAGAGCATTTTCAATCACATGACTCGGACCTAACAACGGCCTTAGCAACAGAAGATGTTACAGTTTTTTGCCCTACGGAGGTTAACAGTTACAGAAAATGACTAGCCGTGGAATTCTTCTATTGGAGCATTGGCAATCACGTGATCCCATACCTAAAAACCGCCTTAGCAACAGATAAAAAACGGCCTTATCAACAGATAAAAAACGGCCTTAGCAACAGTTAAAAGCCCTACAGAAAGTACACAGTTAAAAGAAAATAACCGGTTGTGACGTCACCTGAAAACACTCTATTAGTTTAACTACTTTTTTAATTAATTACTAGTTAAAACTACTTTCAAATTTTCAACTACTTCAAAAAAAATTATTTAAAATTTAAAAAGATATTTAATTTTTTATCAAAGATAGAGTACTCAAACACCATAACCAAAAATAAATAAAGACCATTTTTGCGCGAAGTATGAACATTTTTGGGACTTAAAAATTAGTAAGAGGTAAGAAAGATGTATTAGAATTTTGCCAAAAAGTAGGTTATGAAATTAAATAGACTAGTTAACTAGTAGTTAACTACTTTGGGAAGTAGTTAACTACTAGTTGCAACTAGTCCCAGGAAAAAGTAGTTAACTACTAGTTACAACTACAATTTCCCAGACTAGTTAATAGTTGGTAGTTAACTATTTTTTGACCACTAGTTGCCGAACACTATATTTTTCCAATACTGTTGGGTTCTTCTTTGTTAAATTACAGTTAAATTATGCGATCACCTTAATCCAAGAGTAGAATGACAGCAACATCCGATTGATAGCAATAAGCAATTTGATACTAAAGAGTTTCAAATAGTGTAACTCAAGTTTTGCATTTAAGTCACAATTATGTAGTCCTAATTGAAGTACTATTTAAAAACAGATTCCCTAGTTTATATTTTGCAAATTATGCATTCTTTAACGAAAAGTATGAGAGTGGGATGTCTAACATTTGTTTTATTTTCAGAAGAAAGAGGTGGAATCTACATGGACGAAATAAGATCTCTTGTGCAACAGTGATGCATGTCATACCTTGTACTGTGTAAGGGTGATTCTCTAGAAATTTGAAAAATTGAGAGCATAAAGTTTGGAAAATTAAAAGTCTTTTAAAACTTCTGATTTTTTTTTAAATGTTAGTTGAAGAGCTCCTAGTTGATATCCAATGACCAGCAGTGAAGTTTAAAAACATTTAGATAGAAAAAAAAATTTTTTTTTAAGGGGACTCAGTACCAAAATTTTTTTTTCTCAAATAACAGAATTTACTATCTTTTTAGGTTTTAAATTATGTATTTACTTCATGCTAATTCATATTTTGTATAAAAAGCAAATTCAAAAATTTATTTTTTAAAAAATTACAAGAAACTTCAAAAAAATACACCCAAAATTATCCTAACTTAAAAACGCTAAACCTCCCTTTTAACATATTCTCTTTTACATTTGTTTTTATTCTCAACATAAATCAAACATATTTTGTTACTTGTGCTACCGTATGGAAATTTTAATATCTACAAAAGTTTCAAAAAAATTAAAAAAAAAATTTTTTTTCTTTAAAAAAAATATTTTCTAATTTCACATTTACTTTGAAATCATGATACCTCTAACATATCCAAGTTTCAATAATACCCTCCGTTTTGTTTAGGAGATATGGATGCCAGGAGAATGACGCGCCAGTGAATTAATGTTTTTCAGTACTTCGCCATTTCTTTATTTTTTCATATTTAAGCCTGAAAATTTCACATTCACCATAAATCACAATATCTCTAACATATCCAAATTTTAATTTTTTACACCGTTTCATTTAAGAGATATGGATGCCAGGATAATGACGTGCCAGTAAAATGTTGTTTTTCAGTACTTCGCCATTTTTTTATTTTTTCATATTTTGGGCTACAAACTTCACGTTCACCATAAAATCACGATATCTCTAACATATCCAAATTTCAATTTTTTACTCCGTTTCGTTTAGGAAATATGGATGCCAGGATAATGACGCGCCAGGAAAATGGCGTTTTTATAATAATTCTCTCGCCATTTTTTTATTTTTTCATATTTTGGGCTACAAACATCACGTTCACCATAAAATCCCAATACCTCTAACATATCCAAATTTCAATTTTTAACTCCGTTTAGTTTAGGAGATATGGATGCCAGGATAATGACTTTTTAAAAGCATACGCTCTGTAATGAACAGTTCAAACTCAAAATTTTCTAAGTAAAACACTTTATAATTGCACTAAAAGTGAATATTCACTTATTCTGATTGTAATTAATTAATAACAAGAAGAATTGCGTTATTCTGTCATTTTTATATGCCTCATAATGAACTAAAACGTTCATGTTAGGAGAATAACGATATTTCCTGGGACAACCATGTTTCACTTCTAAAATGTTATTTAAAAATTTCAAAAAAAAATTTATCCACAAATACATATACTATAAGATAAGATTAATAATATTAGGTAAAAAATCTTTTAAAAATATTAGAAGCATTTGGGGTTCCAGAACCGCTTAAAAACAGTCTAGTAGGACCCTTGGTCCTGAGGTCTTATAGGTTCTGCCCCCCGTACTCAAAAAGTTGAACTTACGCCTATGATACTTCATTTTGTCGCGCTACATCATAAAGGTTAACCAAAGCATTTATAACCCGTTGCTACGATCAGGGGTTATTTCAAGATATACAACTTCCCTTTCGAAACCTCAAACTTTTAATTTTTCTCCATAGAAAACGACCGACCAAAGCAAAGATACTCCTTAGTGTAATAAGATAAATAGGGGGGGTTGACAAAATGACCCTGTTTTAATTAAACTTTCAGTGTCCACTGTGACCCTTAAAGAAGTTTCTTGAACCTTATAAAAGCTATAGCTACGTCCGTGATTCGATTAGATATTTGAATCTTCAGTTTGAAAAAGGGAGTAAGTCCGAAAACCAAGTTTTGAGAATCGAGGTGGTTATTTCCACGACAGTTGAAGCAATAGGAGTTTGTTATTATTACGTGTTTTATAGCATTAAAATTATATTATTTTTTTGCATAAACACCGATGGCTTAGCGGTAGAGTGTGCATCTAGTAACCCAATGGTCCCCGGTTCGATTCCTGACTATTACTTTTGACTATTATGTTAGTTAGCTTGTAATTTTTCAGAAGTAGCAAGATTAGAGTTGAGTTTAGTTGTTACTTTCGTGGAAATAACCAGTGTCGAATCGAAAAGACTGTATAAGTAATGGAATTTTCAAAGTATAACCACCCAATTTTACAGGAAATTCAGGACTCTGTTTAGAAAACAGAGCAATCATAGAAACAAATATACATTCAAAAATATCCCACAGTTGAAAAAAGTTGATGGATTTATTCCCTTTTTGAATCTTATGAAATTTCAACTGAAGATGAAACTTAAAAATCTCAATTGACATTTAAATTATATTTTTGTTTAGTTCACAGTGCAAAAGTGAGAAATAAGAAAGACTATGACAAATAAAGTTAAAAATTGTTATGAAATAGAGCCATTAAGGCAGTATCAATGGAGTTAAACATAGAGCATTTTCAATCACATGACTCGGACCTAACAACGGCCTTAGCAACAGAAGATGTTACAGTTTCTTGCCCTACAGAGGTTAACAGTTACAGAAAATGACTAGCCGTGGAAATCTTCTATTGGAGCATTTGCAATCACGTGATCCCATACCAAAAAACCGCCTTAGCAACAGATAAACAAAGGCCTTAGCAACAGTTAAAAGCCCTACAGAAGGTACACAGTTAAAAGAAAATAACCGGTTGTGACGTCACCTGAAAACACTCTATTCCCTGGGTAAAAAATAATTAAAAAACGCTTTTAAATTAAAAACGAATTTTATTTTGGCTTAGTTAACAGCACAAAGAAATTCATCAATCGACAGAAAAGAAAGAGAAATTAGCTTTAATTCCTAATTAAATAAAATGAATGGACAGTGATTTCGCAAATTTAAGGGGCAATTTCTGGCTATAGGAGGTAGCTATATTTTTCATCTCATGTGTAGAGCAAAGCACAAAAAATCAAGTTGTAATTTCTTGAATAAGAGGAAATAATTTAATTTAAAAGAATTAAAATTAACTTTATTTACTAGTTCAAAACAGAGAGAGCAAGGAACCAGTAGCGCAATTGGTAAATCGTTCAGTATACGTGCACGTTCACGCTGTGGTCGAAAGCTCAGATGCGAGTTCGATTCCAGGTTAGGAATTAAGTGGAAATATTTTAATTTAAAAGAATTAAAATTAACTTTATTTACTAGTTCCAAAACAGAGAGAGCAAGGAACCAGTAGTGCAATTGGTAAATCGTTCAGTATACGTGCACGTTCAAGCTGTGGTCGAAACTCAGATGCGAGTTCGATTCCAGGTTAGGAATTAAGTGGAAATATTTTAATTTAAAATAATTAAAATTCCTAATATTCAGTACAGGAAAATACTGCTTAGGCTGTCGTGCCAGGTAGCTCAGATGGTAGAGTAAGCAGCCTTCAGAGTCTATCTGTTGGCACAGAGTGGATGCGAGTTCGATTCCAGGTTAGGAATTAAGTGGAAATATTTTAATTTAAAATAATTAAAATTCCTAATATTCAGTACAGGAAATACTGCTTAGGCTGTCGTGCCAGGTAGCTCAGATGGTAGAGTAAGCAGCCTTCAGAGTCTATCTGTTGGCACAGAGTGGATGCGAGTTCGATTCCAGGTTAGGAATTAAGTGGAAATATTTTAATTTAAAATAATTAAAATTCCTAATATTCAGTACAGGAAATACTGCTTAGGCTGTCGTGCCAGGTAGCTCAGATGGTAGAGTAAGCAGCCTTCAGAGTCTATCTGTTGGCACAGAGTGGATGCGAGTTCGATTCCAGGTTAGGAATTAAGTGGAAATATTTTAATTTAAAATAATTAAAATTCCTAATATTCAGTACAGGAAATACTGCTTAGGCTGTCGTGCCAGGTAGCTCAGATGGTAGAGTAAGCAGCCTTCAGAGTCTATCTGTTGGCACAGAGTGGATGCGAGTTCGATTCCAGGTTAGGAATTAAGTGGAAATATTTTAATTTAAAATAATTAAAATTCCTAATATTCTGTACAGGAAATACTGCTTAGGCTGTCGTGCCAGGTAGCTCAGATGGTAGAGTAAGCAGCCTTCAGAGTCTATCTGTTGGCACAGAGTGGATGCGAGTTCGATTCCAGGTTAGGAATTAAGTGGAAATATTTTAATTTAAAAGAATTAAAATTAACTTTATTTACTTGTTCCAAAACAGAGAGTGCAAGGAACCAGTAGTGCAATTGGTAAATCGTTCAGTATACGTGCACGTTCAAGCTGTTGTCGAAAGCTCAGATGCGAGTTCGATTCCAGGTTAGGAATTAAATGGAAATATTTTAATTTAAAAGAATTAAAATTAACTTTATTTACTTGTTCCAAAACAGAGAGAGCAAGGAACCAGTAGTGCAATTGGTAAATCGTTCATTATACGTGCACGTTCAAGCTGTGGTCGAAAGCTCAGATGCGAGTTCGATTCCAGGTTAGGAATTAAGTGGAAATATTTTAATTTAAAAGAATTAAAATTAACTTTATTTACTTGTTCCAAAACAGAGAGAGCAAGGAACCAGTAGTGCAATTGGTAAATCGTTCAGTATACGTGCACGTTCAAGCTGTGGTCGAAAGCTCTGATGCGAGTTCGACTCCAGGTTAGGAATTAAGTGGAAATATTTTAATTTAAAATAATTAAAATTCCTAATATTCAGTACAGGAAATACTGCTTAGGCTGTTGTGCCAGGTAGCTCAGATGGTAGAGTAAGCAGCCTTCAGAGTCTATCTGGTGGCACAGAGTGGATGCGAGTTCGATTCCAGGTTAGGAATTAAGTGGAAATATTTTAATTTAAAATAATTAAAATTCCTAATATTCAGTACAGGAAATACTGCTTAGGCTGTCGTGACAGGTAGCTCAGATGGTAGAGTAAGCAGCCTTCAGAGTCTATATGTTGGCACAGAGTGGATGCGAGTTCGATTCCAGGTTAGGAATTAAGTGGAAATATTTTAATTTAAAATAATTAAAATTCCTAATAGTCAGTACAGGAAATACTGCTTAGGCTGTCGTGCCAGGTAGCTCAGATGGTAGAGTAAGCAGCCTTCAGAGTCTATATGTTGGCACAGAGTGGATGCGAGTTCGATTCCAGGTAAGGAATTAAGTGGAAATATTTTAATTTAAAATAATTAAAATTCCTAATATTCAGTACAGGAAATACTGCTTAGGCTGTCGTGCCAGGTAGCTCAGATGGTAGAGTAAGCAGCCTTCAGAGTCTATCTGTTGGCACAGAGTGGATGCGAGTTCGATCCCAAGTTAGGAATTAAGTGGAAGAACTTTATAGTAGTAAGGCAAATATAATTTTTTTTTCAAAGTCGTAATAATTGAGATATAAATAAGCTATTGGGCGCCTAGGGTGTCGGGCCAGATGGCTCAGTTGGTTGAGATGCTCAAACAGCTGAACCGTCTGGTCAGCGCGCTGGGATGGGCTTCAGTTCGAGCCCATCCCCCAGGTCAAAATTCCCGGGGGCCAGTGGTCTGTTAATTCGGCCTTAAAGACGCGTTGGGTTAGCTAGAGGGTGTTAGGGTAGGAGTCAGACCACTGGCAGCGCGTTCGGGGGTGTTCGTAACTAATACAGATTAAGGTTAGTCGTTAGGAGGCGGACAACCCCAGAGATTGGTTAGGGCCAAGTTCCTTCCTCCTCAACACCCGAGTGTCACTGGTCATCGTCGGGGTCGGTCGGCTGGCTCTGCCGGCGTTTCTTCTCTTGGCCGGCGGAGCCCCCTGCCGGCCGGCTTCGGCGTCTCGACCAGTGGCACTCGGTGAGAGGAGGAATGAACTTAGGCTAAATTTTTGAAAAAGTTAACTTCATATAAGATAACTAACCCTGGGGGTGGCAGCCCCGATAGCCCAGTGGGTAAATGCAAGGGTCCTGTGGAGGTTCCTGAAGGTGGCCTCGATCTGACCCAGGTTCGATCCCAAGTGGATCCAATGGAACTAGAAATTAAAGCAATTAATGCCAGGAGGTTCATAGAAGGTAGATGTCATAGGAAGTTGACAGGGAATTGTGTTGAAGACTACTTAGTGGAGTCTCAATATATTGAAGTATCCCTATGTAAGTCACAATAGAGTAACTATAAAATTTTCTGTAGAAGTGTATCCTGGTGACCCAGTTGGTAGGACCTCTGATTGTTGAGGTCCAGATGGGTTGCCAAGTACAGCTACAGGTTCGAGTCCGGGTGATTTAGGAAAAATAATAGTAATAAAGATCATTCTGTGGATAGGGTACTTAGAGTGTGATAGGGGCAAAAAAAGTCTGACCAACTTCTCTGAAAGAAGTGGCTTAAAATTTTAACCTATGAAGAATCGATGGTGACCAAGAGAGTAAGTGAAAGGAAGTTCAGAGCAAACAGCTTCGATGGCTCAGTTGGTAGAGCGATGAGTCTCTGTAGAGGCTCCAGCAGCGGTTCTCTGGCTGACTTGGGTTCGAACCCAGGTAGAAGATATTCTTCGCCATCCATCCGAGGAAAGGCACAATCGAGTAAGTATAAAAATCTCTTCGTATGCATATCCCGATGGCCAAGTCGGTATAAGCTCTGGCTGTTCAGGTTCAGATGGTTGGCTGAGGCGAACTGCAGGTTCGAGTCCGGGTGAGAGACGAAATGCCTCTGGTTCTCTTACTTAGAGGAATAATATGTGAAATAGGATGTTCAAGATGGGGACTCCATGAGTGATCAGTAAAATCCGAACACATGCTTATCTTGTGGGGAAAAAGTGGATTGACTTTTTGTGGGGAATGGTGCTAAAGTGAGAAGCAGTAAAACAAAGAGAAGCCGGATCACCCAACCTCAGTGGCTCAGATGGCAGAGCACGGGCTTCTCCGGAGTCTGGGACAGTACACAAGTACGTGATGGGTTCGAACCCACTTGGAGGAGAAATATTCTTCAGCATCTAACCGAGGTAATCTAAAATAGAGTAAGTATAATTACCACTGTAAATGTGTATCCCGATGGCCCAGTCGGTTAAGCCTCTGGTCGTTGAGGTCCTTCTGGGTGGCAGAAGCAATCTGCAGGTTCGATTCCCGAAAACAGATGTCCTGGAAGCTGAGTTGAAAGAGGATACGAAATCCTCTTGGAAGGTGACGGAATTTCCAAATGGCACCATTACGAGGTAAGGCACAATGGAGTAGGTATAAATGCCTCTGGAGGTGTCAGTCCCTGTGGCCTGGTGGGCAGAGTGTCTGATCGGTGATGTCCAGATGGGTGTCAGAGACCTGATGCGGGTTCGAATCCAGCTGGGGAAACATCTTGTAGCATTAGGTGTATGATGGTCACAGAGGTAAGTAAAATGACATTACTCATTGGGGTACGTTATGTGATGACGTGTTTAATCGCTTTGTTGGTATCTTCAAACAGGTCCAGTCTCTGATGGAAAAGGTCTTTGGCAGAGTGCTGGTTCGAGTCCGGGTGAGAGGAAGAAGGTAGTGGCAGTTCTCCCGCAGGAGGGACCGACAGAGTGCAGATTCGTGACCAGGTAGCAAAGAAAGTACCCCCCCCCGAGGGGAAGAAAGTTCTCTTGAGGGGGGAAAGGCGAGGGAGAACTTTTCTACAGGGCAGCACCGAGTGGAAGGGGCAACTTCTCTTGGTGGCTAGCCTCCGCGACTGAACACTTCTCTTATATTCTATTTACTTCTCTTACTCTTGCCAACTTCTCTTTTTCCCTTCCCTTTATTTTTCTCTTTGCCACTTCTCTTCTTTCTCTTCAGCTTCTCTTGTCGCCTCTCTTCTTCCTCTCTCTCTTCTTGCTCTAGAGCCTTCTCTTTCCCTCTAGAGCAAGAAGAGAAAGCTCTAGAGGAAGAAGAGAGGCGACAAGAGAGGCGACAAGAGAAGCTGAAGAGAAAGAAGAGAAGTGGCAAAGAGAAAAATAAAGGGAAGGGAAAAAGAGAAGTTGGCAAGATTAAGAGAAGTAAATAGAATATAAGAGAAGTGGTCAGGGGATGACCCATAAGAGAAGTCGCGGGAGCTGGTCACCAAGAGAAGTTGCCCCTTCCACTCGGTGCTGCCCTGTAGAGAAGTTCTCCCTCGCCTTTCCCCCCTCAAGAGAACTTTCTTCCCCTCGGGGGTACTTTCTTTGCCACCTGGTCACGAATCTGCACTCTGTCTCGCGTGCCTGGGAACTTCCTCTACCTTACTTCTTCCTCTCACCTGGACTCGAATCAGCACTCTGCCACACACCTTTTAGAGACTGGACCTGTTGGAAGACACGAACAATGAGATTAGACAAGTCATTACAACTTACCAATGAGTAATGTCATTTTAATTACCTCTGTGAACATACACCTAATGCTCCAAGATGGTTCCGCAGCTGGATTCGAACCCCCATCAGATATCTGACACCCATCTGGACCTCAGCAATCAGACACTCTGCCAACCAGGCTACAGGGACTGACACCTCCAGATGCATTTATACCAACTCCATTACGAATGACCTCGTAATGGCACCATTTGGAAATTCCGTCACCATCCAAGAGGACTTCGTGTCTACTTTTCAGTTTTGCTTCCAGGACATCTGCTTTCGTCTCTTCCGGGGCTCGAACCTGCAAGATAGCCTCTGCTACCCATCAGGACCTCAACGACCAGAGGCTTAACCGACTGGGCCATAGGGATACACATTTACAGTGGTAATTATACTTACTCTATTTTAGATTACCTCGGTTAGATGCTGAAGAATATTTCTCCTCCAAGTGGGTTCGAACCCATCACATACATGTGTACTGTCCCAGACTCTGGAGAAGCCCGTGCTCGGCCATCTGAGCCACTGAGGTTGGGTGATCCGGCTTCTCTTTGTTTTACTGCTTCTCACTTTAGCACCATTCCCCACAAAAAGTCAATCCGCTTTTCCCCCCACAAAATAAGCGTGTGTTGGGATTTTACAGATGACTCATGGAGTCCATCTTGCACATCCTATTTCACATACTATTCCTCTAAATAAGAGAATCAGAGGCCTTTCGTCTCTCACCCAGACTCGAACCTGCAGTTCGCCTCAGCCAACCATCTGAACCTGAACAGCCAGAGCTTATACCGACTTGGCCATCGGGATATACATACGCAGAGATTTGTATACTTACTGGATTGTGCCTTACCTCGGATGGATGGCGAAGAATATCTTCTACCTGGGTTCGAACCCAAGTCAGCCAGAGGACCGCTGTTGGAGCCTCTACAGAGACTCATCGCTCTACCAACTGAGCCATCGAAGCTGTTTGCTCTGAACTTCCTTTCACTTACTCTCTTGGTTACCATCGATTCCTCATAGGTTAAAATGTTAAGCCACTTCTTTCAGAGAAGTTGGTCAGACTTTTTTTGCCCCTATCACACTCTAAGTACCCTATCCACAGAATGATCTTTATTACTATTCCTACCTCACCCGGACTCGAACCTGTAGCTGTACTTGGCAACCCATCCGGACCTCAACAATCAGAGGTCCTACCAACTGGGCCACCAGGATACACTTCTACAGAGAATTTTATAGTTACTCTATTGTGACTTACATACGGATACTTCAATATATTGGGACTCCACTAAGTAGTCTTCAACACAATTCCCTGTCAACTTCCTATGACATCTACCTTCTATGAACCTCCTGGCATTAATTGCTTTAATTTCCAGTTCCATTGGATCCACTTGGGATCGAACCTGGGTCAGATCGAGGCCACCTTCAGGAACCTCCACAGGACCCATGCATTTACCCACTGGGCTATCGGGGCTGCCACCCCCAGGGTTAGTTATCTTATATGAAGTTAACTTTTTCAAAAATTTAGCCTAAGTTCATTCCTCCTCTCACCGAATGCCACTGGTCGAGACGCCAAAGCCGGCCGGCAGGGGGCTCCGCCGGCCAAGAGAAGAAACGCCGGCAGAGCCAGCCGACCGACTCCGACGATGACCAGTGACACTCGGGTGTTGAGGAGGAAGGAACTTGGCCCTAACCAATCTCTGGGGTTGTCCGCCTCCTATCGACTAACCTTAATCTGTATTAGTTACGGACACCCCCGAACGCGCTGCCAGTGGTCTGACTCCTACCCTAACACCCTCTAGCTAACCCAACGCGTCTTTAAAGCCGAATTAACAGACCACTGGCCCCCGGGAATTTTGACCTGGGGGATGGGCTCGAACTGAAGCCCATCCCAGCGCGCTGACCAGACGGTTCAGCTGTTTGAGCACCTCAACCAACTGAGCCATCTGGCCCGACAGCCTAGGCTACAAATACCATATTTAACATTTAATTATTAATACATTTAAAATAAAATTATTTCCCTTATTTCTGAATCGAGGCTCGAACCCGCATTAACTATGTGCCAACAGCCAGACTCTGAAAGCTGCTTGCTCTACCGACTGAGCTACTCGTACCAACGGAATAGCAATCTTGAAACTTGTATATAAAGTTTTAAATATTATATTTAAAAAAAAAATCCTGAGGTCTGGCAGAATTAAATTTATTTGGGGGATTACATTCCCTATATAGAATTTTCCCTTTAGAGATTAGTTGGGTTTAGTTGTTGGTGCTCTGCATTTTGAGAAACATTTTCATTCATCTTTAAGGTTAGGGCTAATTGGTTTTTTTTTCTAAGGAATCGAACGTTTAACACTCAGCTACAAAACTCTCAAATATCCATTTGTACTGATTAATTACGTTTGTATATTGGTATTGGTTACTTATATGTTTCGGTCTGTGGGCTTAATCTCAATGATCCACTTAGAAACCTTCGTTATGGAAGACAGACACAACAGAGTTTTTACTGAGATACAGAAAGTACACCCAGAGCAAAGGTCGGAATCGAACTACGGCTGGTACAGTGCGCAGACTGCTAGCGTGGTTGGCAGCACGTAAACCAACTAAGCCACCCAGCTCCCATTACATTTGTATTGCACCTAGTAGTTATTTTTGAATTTATCGTTATTTTCCAAAATTTTTATAAAGTTTACATTATAATTTGTATATTATGCACAGTGAAAGATCACTGATTTAAATTAATTTTCTTATAAAGGTTACCAGTAGTTGATGTATAACAGGGAACTATACCCTCCTGTATCAATTCTATTAATCCAACGAATTTATATTAAAATCCTTATTACTTACTTTCCGTTTTTGATAGCCTTAGATTTCGCATTTATATATCATCAATATCTCCTGTGAAATTTATAAAGAAATATATTTTAACTGCAATTGTGAGCTTGATGGTCCTATATCTAAAATACTGTAGATTCCTATATATTTATTAATAAAGATTCTGCATTTTTTAAATAATCTTTATATTGACAATCTAATTTTTTTTAAAGCAGCCTGTTTTAATTTTGTTAAAAATTTAAACTTATTAATTTTTTTTGAATTGTAATATATAAATTAATTTTTACTTAAATTGTATCAGTACTTTTAAAACATAACTTAGAGATAAAAATGAAACTATACTATAACCACACATTGTATTAGGCGAAAATTAATGTGTTCTCAGTTTTCGTAAATTCAAGTTAAATTTTAAACTAAATTCTTAAAAACTTCTGGTAGACCACTCCTGTTAAACGTTATACAGGGTGTGAAGGAAAGTCCCTTTGCCCTGAAATAAATTGCTAACGGAGCAAGCTAAAGCTATGCAGTTAAGGTATATTAGTAAAGTGACGATGCGCAACCGAATGCAACCGACCGCAGCGCCTTCAGTGGTGGACTTTGGAAGTTAGCTATTACAAATCAAAAACAGAGAAATAGAGCAAAACTTTCAGTTAGAAAATTGTTTCCAGTATAATAAAAAACACACTGAAAAAAAATTATGAAAATATCTTAAATATTAGCGGAGATATAAACGAGTGAAAATAGTACTTTTTCAGGCCTCAATAAAGAAAAAGTTCGAAAATTTACAAGTTTCTTTGATTTTTTTTATAACATTTGTCTTTATTTAGCTAAAAAAGGCAAAAAATACTTAATAACACTGAAAAACTTGCAAATTTTTGAGCTTTTTCTTTTTTGAGGCCTGAAAAAGTGCTATTTTCACTCTTATATCTCCACGAATATTTAAGATATTTTCATGAAATTTTTTTCAGTGTGTTTTTTATTATACTGGCAACAATTTTCTTTTTGAAAGTTTTGCTCTATCTCTTTTAGTCTTCGATTTGCAAAGGCTAACTTCCAAAGTCCGCCACTGAGGGCGCTGCGGTTGCTTGCATTCATTTGCGCATAGTCACTTTACTATACCGTTACCTTAACCTCCGTTAGCAATTTATTTCAGGGTAAAGGGACTTTACACCCTGTATACTTAACTTCCCAATTTACTAAACCCAATAAATGTCGTCTAAGTAAACTGAATTATGGTACAGAGTACCAGAACTGCGAGTCCATAGTCATAGGAAAAAAAAAACAACGGGTATGCCTTGTGATAGGGGTCCTGGTGGCGCTGAGATCGCATCCATTATTCACGAAACTCACGCCTTCCTTGTATCGTCACGAAGAGGCGGAAAAAAGGAATCTCAATCCCCAAACACTCCTGCGAAAATGGCAGATTGAAGGAACACGTCACATCCAATCACGACTGTGATCACCAAATTTTACTGCCTACCCCTCTGTCAATCACATACATTTGAAGTGCTGCCCTCTACCATGAGATTGCTTTTGGAATAGATAGATAGATACCTAAGAGGAGGGACCCCTGTCGCCGAAGGCGACTTATTCCCCAACATTGATGGTCATTACTAAGGCACGATTAGGGCAAAAAAAAAAATTTTTAACTTAGCACCACCACGGAGGGGTGGTTTTGATCAGCGTGGAGGAGACAAGGGAGAGGGGGAGGAAGAGCAAGGGAACTTACCCGTCACACTAACGACGAAGTCCTCAGGCAGTACCGACCGCGCAGGCGCGGACGGTGCACACCAACACCGTAGTTTATTTAAAAAACAATAATGTTTTTACAGTTTTTACAGTTAGCACTCTGATCAATCAGAGGTTATAGTCTTCATCTTGATCTACAGGCTTCTTTTTGAGTTACATTTCACTAGTATTACTGGTGGTGATGAGCATGTTTATATTATTTAATCACACTGGCAAGCATAACACAGTAGGGATAAGATAATGATAGTTAGATTATGCATGAGTCTATAGTAAGAGTTGAGTTTAATTAGCACTGTCGACAAAGAAATTTACTGAGTGCTTAGTGCATTGGAATAGCGTTTTAGACCATCTATATAGAAATATCCTAGATCGAAATTTGAACATTATTCCTTAAACCTTCTAGAGGCCGTTTTTATTTATATCACACAAAATTTTTCTTAATTTTAACAAGACTTGCATAAAATTTTCTAATTTTTAGTTTTATAAACACTATTTGTTTTAATTTTGTTAAGCAGTTAAACTTCTTGTGCATAATATTTTTCATCACACAAAATTAGCTTTAATATTGCTATATATTCCTGCTTTACCATCAAACAATAGTTAAAGAACCCGATTATTTTGTAAACCATAATTATCAAAACTCTTAAACTAAAAAAAAATCTTTCCCATTCCTGAATTAAATTATCTCTATTCTTCCCCCATTCCATGAATTTTATCACACTGTTTGTCACACTTCACTATACCCCCCCCTTGGTCACACTCTGTGCTACCAATAATAAATGACCCCTTAATTTGTTAGTATGATTTTATAATAATTTTATTTAAGCTAAATTTTCCACACAACAAAATTATCTAGTTTTTGTTATTTAGATTTTCAATGTGTGATGTCTTAAATCCCCCTTGTCACCGATTAATGAACCCCCAATCATTTTAAAGACGGCCATTTAGAAGATTATTTTTCTCCGCCTCTCGTGACCAGACAATGGTGGCGTGAGTGAGTATCATTAGTATTAGATGCGATCCCAGCGCCACCAGGGGCCCTATCACAAGGCATATACCCAAGGTTTGTAGAGAGAGAAGGTTGGCTCATCCGTGACGTCACCCAATGGGAAGAGGGGTCTCTGCCAATGGCAATGCTCGTACATCTGTACGGCAGAGACCCCTCTTCCCATTGGGTGACGTCACGGATGAGCCAACCTTCTCTCTCTACAAACCTTGGCATATACCTTTTCCCATTTTCATTATCGCCATGGACTCTATTGTTCTGGTATTCTGTTGGCACTGGTTATTTCCACGAAAGTAACAACTAAACTCTACTCTAATCTCGCTACTTCTGAAAAATTACATGTTAAATAAAAGCATAATAATCAAAAGTAGCGGCCAATCGAACCGGGGACCATTGGGTTACTAGACGCACACTCTACCACTAGGTCATCGGATGTTATATAAAACGCGTAATAGTACGGTCAATAATACTAACTCCTATTACTGCACATGCTTGAACTGTCGTGGAAACAACCACTTAGTATTCTGTTAGATAGCCCTTAATAATAAACAAGACACAACCGAGCCCCCTCGGTTTTCATGATTTTTATTTGGTATCAACAATTATATAAAATCTACTATACTCAAGGTTTGAGTAAGAACTAGAATTGAAAAGTTTCTGAAACTCCGTATTTCCTTGTTGGTTTGATGAATCTCAAGTTTTTCATGCTGAAAAAAAGACCAGTTCTATAAGTGTATGCCAACAAACAAAAGTTTCTTTTAGAATTGAGTCAGTTGAACCCGCTTATAGCGAAATTTCTTTATATCTCGATCTTAATATAATGCTGTAAGGTGAAGCTACGCCTCATTCAAGAATATTAAACTTTTATTGAAGTAATTAAGCCATTTTCATTTACTTAAAAGTAAAAAAAAAATTCGCTTCAAAACATTAACAAGCCATTGTTAAGATTCCATTATTATTTATTACAGATTGCCAAATTGAATCACTTATTTCAGTAACATGTCAAACGCCACTTTTCTTGTTTTGAGATAAACGAGAAAAACTGTATAGAAGCTTACTACATTTTTATGAAGGTGTTTAGTAATTTTTTTCTTAAAGTAGACCTCATTTGGGTATTTTATAGACGAAAATAATTTTTTTAACATTTTTATTCTTTGCATAAAAAATTATTGAATTTTTTGCATTTGACAGGTTTCTGCAATAAACAGCGTATTCAGGTCTATTTTCATAGCTTAACTCTAATTCTTTAAAGGATTTGGTAATAAAAGTGGGAATATTAGTTGAAAATAGCATTTCCATATTAAATACTAACCCATAAAATTATTATAGAGTTCTTATTTTTTTCTCTTTTGGTTATTAGATGTACAAATACTTAGTTTTATAAATGATTTCAACTCTAGACTCAAAAATAGTGATCTGCCAATTCAAAATGTTAATATAGACATCTTTGAAGTCAATTAGATAGTTGTTTAGAAGTAACTTTGTGGGCAGTAAAACAATTTTGCTTTAAAAGCCTACAAAATTAGTTAATTAGTTCAATATTATGATCTGGGGTACAGATTTGATGTCCACTTTTAATAAAGTGATTCATGAATCCAAAATATCAATCACATGGATGTAATAAATGGCCACAAGCATGGACATTTTAAATATATAGGTACCAAAACGTCCTTAGTCTTGAGATTCGTACAAAAACTTTAAAAATATGGGTTTTACTATGGCTTGATTGACCTAACCTCTAAAGAATGACTTTTCCAATAGCATATAGTTTTTGTATGCGATTAAATAACAAACTGCAGCCCCAAACAAGCGGTAGATGAGACGGCATGAACGAAATTCCTCGCAATTTAAGTGCAGAAACCAGTCAAGCGACGTCGTTTGACTTGTTTCTGCACTAAAGCTGAAATTTAACATGCTGGAAAACTATTTTAAAATTCCGTTATTTTTATTATTCTTACACTAAAATGTGCGTTTACCCCTACAGAATCATATGACACCAATAACTCATTTTTGAAAAAATTGGCGTTTGACATGTTTCTGAAATAAGTGATTCAATTCAGAAAAAGAAACTTCCACATTGTTGCATTGAACCACTAGTCCTCTTGCATTTAATTTTTAAACACATTTAAGATGCAACTCTAATAGTGGGGGATAGGGGCACATCAAAAAGTTCAAATGTGCCTCCTAGTTCCTTTCCTTGATTTTGAACTTGAAATGCAGCATTTTTAATAGTTTTAAATTTAATTAGTTAAGTTAATTCAAATATTAAACCTTAAAATCAAAACTTTAGGATTTAACTTTTATAAAAGAATATTTGTAAAGAATGGTTTTCTGTGTACAAATGTGTGATATTCTTTAATATTTGTCGGATTTTATTTATATTTTCTGAACCCTTTTAAAACCAGTCGGAAGATCAACGGTGATCATAAAAACGACCCTACTTTAAAATTATCTACAGACGAATCTAATGGTAAAATCCTGATATTTTAAAGGGAGCATTTTCAAAGGATTGAAATTTTTTTTAAAACGAAAAAAAAATTCCTAGGAAAGTATGCAAATGTTGAACTAAGTGCAAGTGTCTGATTAACTGGTTTGGATAAACATTTGCATTCTATACTTCTGATGACTAAGTCAAAAATTAAGGTAAAACACCATCTGGGGGCAAAATTTATTATTTTTTTTTTTAAAAAGAACTAAAAACTTTCTTTCTTCAAAATTTTAGATTTTTTTTACCCCAATAGTTTCGTCTGTAGATAATTTTAAAATAGGGTCGTTAGTTTATGAGCACCCTGTATTTTGTTTAAAATTTTACTAATATTAAACTAAGTTTTTATTTCATTCAAGAATTATATTAGTGATTCTTTACTTGTAATTTCTCACCTATCTATTTATAGAAACAAAGTTCTTCACGTTTGGATTTTTAAAAAAGTATGGTTAGAACCAAGCAGAAATAGTCTGAAAAGAAAATCATTTAGAAATATCATTTCTCTATTAACATATCTTTTATTAATACCTTCACAAAATAATCTCGCCTACTATTTCAAGATATAGGTTTTCAGTTGCTAGCTGGCTCATTATCCTAAAAAAACTGAACACAAATACATTTTTTAAATATTTCTCATTTAATGTTATTGATGGGGAATATATTAACTTTTTCGTCATCAAAAACTTAATCTACAATGAAAATTCTTTTTCTTTTTTGAGGCCTGAAAATTTGCTATTTTAACATACCAATATCTTCTCGAATATTAAAGATATTTTCATGAAACTTTGTTCCAGTTAGTTTTTCATAATATTGGCAACAATATTCGTATTGAAAATATCCTTTAGTTTTTTAATTAGTATTTTTAACTATATTTTATTTCGCCACTAGAGGCACTGTAAGTCATCTCGGTGGATTCTATACACGGTCACTTACCTAGGGATAGACCTTACTTCCATAACCCTAGGAGACGTTTCCAAATAAAAGCTGTAAAAGGGACTTTCGAAACACCCTCTGTATACTTGTTTGGGGAAAGCTTGGTTATTTCCAAAGGTCAGAAGACCATTTGTTCACTTTTGTGCTTAAAAGTTGCTTCCCTGTTCTTGGAATAGAATACACATAGGAGAAAGTCACTAGAAAGAGTGGTATTGTCTAATTAGAAGCCCGGTGGCGTAGAGCGCTTTGCGCTCCCACAGGCCCGGGGTTCAAATCCCGGTCAAGGCAAGGCAGACTCAGCCCTTCATCCCTCCGGGGTCGATAAAAGGAGTACCAAGGTCACTTGGGGAAATCAAGAGGGGGCTAGCATCAAGCTAGCCACTCCTCAGCTGACCGTGACTTTCAGTCACACGTTAGTTCTGTACAGCTCAGCTCAAGCCTCACCCAGTGAGGCTAGTTATACTGGAGTTTGAAGGTCCAACAACCTAGGTACTCCCTCAAATACCCCCCTTGATTTTTGTACTGTATAATTAAAGGTATTTTACTCAAACAAAAATCCATTAACAAATTATAATTTTTTGTTTTAATTTGTTGAATTAATTTGACATATTTACGCTAAAACTTTAAAGTTATTCTCCTTTAATATAGCGTAACAACTTGTCTTTGTTAGCTGCCACGCTTCTTTCAAGATCCAAAGCAACTCTTTGCCACTTACGTTTTAAAATACAGCAACTCCTAAAACTAAAGAATGCTTTCAACTAGGGCAGTAGTTTTACCTGAAAGAGAAGCCAAAAAAATCGAAAGAAACAGACTGGGTAGAAAAAATATTATTGAAATAAAATTGTGCCATTTATACAAAAAGCAGTTGCTACTGTACAATTTGCAAACAAGAATACATTTCAATACATAAACAATGATGCAAACAAGAAAATTTTAGCATTTTATCTCATTCAATCGTATTTTTACAAATTCCTTCTTTATACATAATGCATTTAGTATTTTAAAATATGAAGTACCTACTTTTAGCATGTATGCTTTATATAACATGCCATTATATTACAAAACTATACTTTTAAACACCACTATTTTAGTAGGTACACTAGGAAAATTATCAATTTTTTTTAGCAGTCTTCAAAAAAAATTTTATTACAGTTAAATTAGTAATTACTACATGTTTAAAGCTCTAGTTTTTACAAATGCTTTTACTTAAACATTGAGTTTCGATGTATTAATTTCATTTAAACGATTAAAAGATATTTAATCACTTTTAATCTAGTGCAAATTAATCTGAACTGAAATCTTCACCTGAAGCGAGCAGTAATCATGATTATCATCTAGAAAAAAAATATTTATTTCAGAAAAAGTGGCCAAAATCTCTCAACCAAATGCCATGGGGCCCCTAATGATATTTGGGAGGAGTGATTCCACCACAAATTTTGAATCTAGAACAGAACGAAACCAATTCATAGTAGCTTTGACTACTCATATTTAAAGTAATTTTAATTTATCTACTTTTAAAATCATAATTACTGCTCTGATGTGAAAAAGGACATCTTAGTTGAAAGTTTAGAAAAAGTAAAATTATTAAATTAGGCTAAAGCAAAGAAACGGTCATTTTAAGTAATATTGTCACATTGATATAGTGGGTGGTTATTTTGATTGTTTTTAGTTCGGACTCAAGAGACTATTAAGTCAGCACCTCCTATCTTAATTTTGGTTCTTTTTTTCTTATCACCGAAAATTCCCTGGGCTTCAAGAATTTAGCACAGGTAAAATAAGAGGTGTTTTAAGCTCCATAGCTGCTATAGCTCCATTTAATGCTTTAAAAAAGATTTTTCAAGAAAAATAAAAGATTATCAATATAATTTTCTTAATTTACAAATATAAAAATCAAATATAACATTTCTACAATTTTCTAGTAATTTACCATTTTGTAGTAGTTAGCCACCTAGCTTTTAAATTTCGACACAATACTTTTTTTTACCATATGTGTTTGTGTGTGATGAACACAATTTAGCAAGGCACACAATTTACTTGTAAACACAATTTACCATTTAGGTACACATTGATAAGAAAAATATAAAACAATACTACTATAAAAAATCACTTCACAATATCACATCGTGCACTGAACTGAATAGATTTTAGGCAACCATAAAATCATTTAAACATTCAATAACAGCTTACGCATAATGTTCAGGAATAAAATTATTCATGCTTCACTTGAATGTTACACAATATAATGCATATAATTTAATGTAACAAGATATTTTTTTGACATAAATATGGAAATTTTATGAAATTTTTTGACAATCATACACAATTTTCAAACTTTTAACAAGACAAGGTCAAGTATACAGTAATGCATGATACGCATTAGTCAATATATCAAAATACATATTTTAACATCACTCGGATATAATTTAGAATCTCACAAATTTCTACATCAATGTTCTACAAATAGATTTCATTTTCAAAATTTCATGCCTTTATCAATATCATGAGAAATGTAAATTACTACTTGATACGAACTTTTCAAAGTAACAAAATAAAATTATTTAATTTTTAATATGGTTATTCTTATCTATTAAGAAGGAAAAATTGCAAATTAAAAAGCTAGTTGTATGGTTAACTCACTTACCCACGTAACTTAAATTTGACTAAAGGCCTCCCAATCATTTTATATATGAAAGCTATAAATTAATTTAAAAATAGTATTTATATTTTTATCAATTTTTTTCTAGAGAGGTTTTGTATTTATTTATAACTGTTCATAATCAAAATTCTAACAAAAACATAAAGAAAAGCCTTCACCAAGTTAAAGTATTAAAAAAATATTTCTTTTCTATTAAATTTGGAAAATTGTTTCTTCACATTCATAGTGGTGAAGGTGAAGATCATGTTTTAAATTAAATTTTATTTATAAATTTTATAGAAATTTTAAAAAAAGCAACAAAATTCCTTCACCCAAATGCACATGGGGCGCCTCCACTACATTTGTGAGAAGGAATTGCAACTTTTTTCTCGTACGAAAAATTTAAGCTAGAAAGTAAGTTAGCGAAAAAAAAATATTTTCAAATTTATATATATTTTAAGTGTTTTATCTAAGTAATTCCAAACCACTATAAAAAGTGAAGAAACTAAAAAAATTGCTTTTAAAGAAAGAATCTTTTAGAAATTAACTTCTCTGATTACAAAATGAAAGGCCGAGGCACGGTTGACTGGATAAGATGCTCATATAAGGGTGGAGCGGAAAAAAAACGATAGGTCGAAAATTTTGGTTTTGGAAAGAAAATTTTAGGGGAAAAAATTATTTTCACCGTAAAATATTACAATGAGTTTTATCCAAGAAATAATGAAATAAATTTATTTTCAAACATATTTAACAGATTTTTCATAAACTTAGTACTATTTTTCTAATTACAAAGAGAGGCCCGAGTCAAATTAAAATGCTAATCAATTTCTTAATACTAATATTGAAAAACGTATTACACTTGATAAATTAAAATTCCATAGCGTAACTCTGAAAACTTTAAACATGTTCACATATTGCTAAAATCCAACACTTGGAAAACATACAACTTTCTTATAAATAGCTTCCATTCCATTAAAACACAACTCCACAAAAATGTTAAAAGTTTGAGTTTAAAAACAACCACATGCTGTAAATAGAATAAGACATGAAAACTTGTTATTAGAAAAATATATTCGAGATGGTTGGAAATCTTACTCCATATATTGCTTGTCACCCAATGGCATGCTTCAATTAATTATATTTAGTTTGTATAAGTTAATGGTTTGTAAAACTATCTCTCTATATTAAAAAAAAGTAACAGTCGCCGCCGCCGCACAGTGGGACGAAACGGTGTTCTCACTGGACATGCCTTTTTCATCCTGTTATCTAAACGTAAAATGTTCGGTATGGGTCAATTTTATGTATTTTTTGCGCTAAATTGAATAGTGAAGACTCTTTTAAGATTTGAATTAAGGGATGAATATCATTTTGTTCTATAATACCGTATAATATTATACATAATCCGTATCGAAATATTTAAGTACAAATAAAGCGGGATGATTGAAAATAAAGCACAGAGTATTAATAAAAGAATTTTTTAATAAATAAATCCTAATATAATTTAGTAGTACTATCATTCAGTTACATCCATATCCATAAATAGCATTGAGTCCAAGAACGGAATAAAACTACTGATTAGAAACAAACATTTAAAAATGTCCTATCGGTTAGTTTCTCCTGGAAAAAAATAAAATAAAATTTTAAATTGAAATTCAAATTTTTGAAACAATTAACTATTCAACCTATGTTAAATGAATTTAATTAATGAGGGAGAAATTTAAAACTTCATAGCTTCAAAAATTCGAATAAAAATCTAAAAATTTTCAAATTCATTTTTTTCTTTCTCCTGGAGAATCTAATCGATAATAATTTTTGATGCCGAGTAAAATATTTTATTACGAATGTGAAGTTGTCATGACAACCATCTCGTATTTGTCGATCTTTGACTCTGATATAACCATTTCAAACAGGGCTAGCGGACAAAATGGGTAAAACTGGGTGGTAATTTTTACATATTTTGTAGAGAAATATCTTGGCTACACGTCTGTGAAATCCTTTCTTTGAAGACTTTTGAAGCTTTTTTGTACGAGACGATTTTCTAGACGCTTCAATCAAAAAGTATACTACTTTGTAAGCAAAGTGCTCATTTTGGACCACAAAAGGGTTCCAATATCTGGTTTTTTCCACACATATATACTCCTACACTATACCATAGCTGTCTATAAAAAATTAGGACCGAACACTTATTTTAGATTCGATGCAATTCTAATAAACGAGAACGAGTCAATCATGAATTTTCATCGTAACAGCCCATTCTTCCAAGCGTTTTACAGCTTTTGAGTTCGAAAAAAAGGTGGAAAAACTTAAATTTGGGAATCAAAATTTCGTGTCCATAGTCTTTGGAGTCCGTATAATATATTCTTATGCTTTTAAAAGCCGAATAAAAAACTTTAAATTTTGACCAATGTCCAAATTTTAACACTGTGCGCCGCTGCCGCTGTTTCAGAAAATCTTCACTTTGACAATTTTGAATTGTCACTATGCAAAAACTATGGAACGGAAATTATTGAAATTTTGACCATTTGTAGACAAATGCATGAGGGTCCTTTTCGTTCCAATAGCTAATTAATGAGATAATTAGTTCTGGAATTATTTAATGTCAAAGTCGAAAATTATTTTTTTCTGCTGCGAGTTCGCCCCCAGCAAAATCTATTCACAGCAGAAATATGATTTTTTTGCAGCCGCATTCTCTTAGATGAGAAGTTTTGCACCTCGTCACCCTTTTTTCGAATTTCGAATTAGTTTTGGAGTAATTAAGTTTTAAAGTTTCAAAATTTTTGACGGGTTTTCGGTTTTTTCGTTATAAAAGAAAAACTAATCACAGTAGAACTATGATATTTTAAACACACATACAATTATTTTTTATAAAAATATTGGCGTTTTGTTTTTCAAAAAATTCTAATTAGTTTTAGAGTTATTAAGATTCAAAGTTTTAATTTTTTCTTCTGTTGCCGTTCACTAGAGAAACAGGCGAGTTTTATGATGAGTCTAATTTCTTTTATTTTCAACAATGTTTTTTCTACAAAATGGTTGATGATTATTAGTAGACTTGCTGGATATTTCTTAACATTTCGATTAAATTATTGATAAGCTAAAAAAGGAATGTATTTCAGCAACATTTTTGTTGTTAATTTAGGGGAATGATACGAATTAAATTATTTATAAGCAAGAGAGAGGTATTTTCGGTATTACAAGAGGCTTAATTAAGTCGAGAAGAATGTTAGGCTGGATTGTTGAGATGAACAAGCGAGCTCTGCTCGCTAAGATCGCGAAGCGATCTGAAAAGAACTGCTAAGCAGTTACGGGGGTTGGTGAGCGATAGCGAGCAGGGGGCAGGCCCCCTAGTAATTAAAAAAAAGCTTAGGCAGAGAAAAACTTAAAGATTTTAGAAACTACAAGAAGGAAGAAGTTTTATCACAATTAAAAGGTCAAGTATTCGACAAGTGTCCAAAACATCTTTTTATATACTAGTACTAAAATTCCAATCTATTTTATTCAACAAACATTAACTATAAGTACGGGCTGTGGCGGCTCGTCCATAGGAGCACAGGAGCACCCACAGGAAAAAGTAGAACAAAAATCGAATAATATAAAGATAAATAAATAACAATGGAAATATATTTTCAATTTTTGTTTAACTCAGAATTATGTTTTCCCCCTCCCTTTTCTACTCAATAAGAAAAATTTACTACCGGAAACGCGAAAGAAATCGAAAAAAGAATGAACTCTTATTTTTCTTTCCTTTTCCGCACGTGTGAGCGTAAAAAAATGAGATTCCGAAGAAACCCCGACTGCTTGCCGAGAGAATAATGAGCTTACGTCCTCGCATTTTAGATTGCCGTACGCACAGATTTCGTGTGCCGAGGCCTTCACTTTTGAGGCACAGCTTTCCTTTTTTTTTAAGTTCTGGAATTGATTTTTTCGGCTAATTGAAAAGTACGAGTAAGAGCACTCTTTCAATATAATTTAAATCTTTTCATTAAAATATTTTAATACTTTTGTTATTAATTAGGATGCTTTTTTTTCGGATGTAATGGCGTTAAGTATAATTTCCATGTTTGAAATAAAGCATCTTCATTTCTCCCAATTGCCGCTGGAAAAAAAAGTTAAAATAAAGAGCTTAAGACCAACACCTCATCTGACCATTGTGCAAATTACGAAAGGAAAAGATACGGACTTTAAAAAGATAATTTAAAGATGATATTTATGGCAAATATAAATGCATATTTTTTTTAAAATAAAAGTGCATGCAGTGAATAACTGAATAATTTAGGTTTTCAAAATTATTTCCAAGAAAGAGATGTTTCTACTAAAAGAAGTTAGATTTATGTATATTGATCCACCATCCCTTCTCTTTCTAGATATTTTGTAAATTTTATTTTTATACTAGCTGATATGCCCGCCGTTGCTCGGGGGATAAAAGGCTTATCAAACTGTTAAAATAAATAAGAATTATCGTTTAGATGCAATAGAGTCAACAGTCTTCCCGCTAGGATTATTTTTTGATGCCATACCACTTCGTTAAGATGTAAAAAAAAACCTTTAAAAATGTAACCTGTTTAGATTTAATGTGTGAAATCTTCATCCCCGTTTTTAAAGAGTAATTTTTCAAAATAGAAAAAAAAGTCAGGGGACCTTCTGAACCCCATTATTTTTTTCTCTTCTGTCCTTTTCTCCCTCCATCCATTTCTGCAATTGGTATAAATTTATATTTGAGGCAAATTTCTCCGCCTTCGCTTCACAATAAAGATATATTATTGAACAGCAATGTCTATAGATAAAACTTATTTCCCCCTCATCCCGCTAAATTTTAATAAAATACAAAACAATTAAATATACTACATACTTTTATACTTTTTTAAGATGTTAAACAAAATCTTAAAAAACCGGTTAAGAATTAGTGTTTAACCATGTTTTAAAAATGATAATTTTTTTTTTAAAATCAGGGGGAGACCCCCTGAACCCCCCTTTGTTGATTTATCACCAACTCATTCATTGGAAGAAATTTCAAATATGAAGTAAAAGTAAACATCGTTTGAATCGACACTGAAAATGCCTGTGATAAAATATTGTTTAATTTGAACTTTGCTGGAAATACTTAAATTTGATTAAATAGAAGAAAGAATAAAATTTTTCAGTGGAACGGTTTTTGATTATAAAAAAATTATTTAATTATTAAAAATTGTTTCTTTATCATATTTTTTAAAAATTCACCTGTTATAAAACATTTCAAAATAAATATTTCCAACAATAGAGGTTTTGCGTGTCCTGGAAAGAGCAATAACCGCAATATATTTAACATTGAAGGCTAAGCATAAGAATTTAGAAAAGGGACAAAAAAGGCTCATTGGAATGCTTTGATTCAGAAAATTCTTTCTCGCAAACCTTTCTGGTTGTGTGAGGAACAACATGCTAAAATTTCATAACAATCACATTAATAATGTGGGTGCTAAGATCCAAAAACTAAAAACGGGAGTGAATATTCAAACCCCCGTGCACCCCCTCTAGAATGGAATATCGAAAAATCCAGAAATTACTTTCTTTGAAATTCTCTCAAGAAGGTATCACCAACAGTTCAATTCGTTATATCGATTTCTCGGTATTGTTTTCTTTGAAAATGTAAAACTTTGCTTATACTCAGCAAAAACGGGGTTTTGGAATTTTCAGACCTCTTAAAATTCGAATATCCAAAATCTGAAAAATGCCTTTCTAGATATTGTTGCTAGGTACCTTCCTGCGAAATAACGAAGATCTGGGGTCATTTGGGACGCCGCTGGGCTCAAAAACGTCGAAAACGCTCCAAACCCCCCTGTGGGTCAGAAAAAAGATATTTCGAAAAATCCCTTCTTAGTGCGCGTATACACCGTAAGGTCTTCGACCCTACCAAGTTTCGAGTCTTTAGCCCCGGTAGATTTTGCTGTGCGTTGGTAAGTGAGTGAGTGAGTGAGTGGTAAAGCTCTTTTATTATTATAGATTTGGTGTGAACACCCTATTAATTAACTCACGAGCCGCCACTGACTACGGGTTATCTTTGCAAAAATAAAATTTAAATGTATCAAATTATTTTAAAAATTTAGATTAATTTTTTCAAGGTATACTTATGTCTTAAGTTATTGGTAAGAAAAAATTGCTTTCAATAACAGCAAGCTTCCTAATAAATTCTCCAATACTTAAAAACATTTAACATAAAGCAACATTTGGTACTTTAAAGACAATTGCAAATCAGTTAAAATTAAACTATGCAACAAAGAATTAATTCAATGTACTGAAGTATTTAAAGATCAGATCTAGAGTGGCTGGAATTCCATGGAAACCATATTTATACTCCTAAAGTAGAATTTAAAAAAAAAAAAAAAAACTAAACTGTTCCTGAGAAACAACCCCTTTGAACCATCATGCCTTAAACACAAATCTTGAGTATTTGAAATTAAATTGGGGAAAAATAATTTTGATTTTTCACTTTTATAAATTCAGAATATAAGGTCACTATTAACTCACTATTTAAAGGATCAGACACATGCGATCTCAAAAATTATAGAGATCTCTGCATTATAAATGAGAAATATTCTCCAATTGGAATTTTAACACTATACGTAGCCGAAAACAAAGCTTTTAAATTTATTGATGTTGGCAAGCAATTGCTTAATATAAATTCTAATTTAGAAAAAACATTAAAAAAAAAAAGAATTGGAATACTTCTAAAGAAAAATAGTTAAATATTTTTTATTTTTACTACTATTGCGATGCCATTGTTTAGCTATGATATTCATACAATAAAAAAGTTAACTATTTTTAGAGAATATATATTGAATACCAAATTTGGATTTAAATTAAAATTGAAATGTTTAGTTAACTATACGATAAATTAAAAAAAAAGTTAAAAATTCATTCGTATTCTTTTAATTTAAGGATATTGAAGTTTCACTTTTATATTAGATCATGTCTTTTAATTACTTTAATATTTCTCTAAAAATAAAAGTTTAAATTTAGTTTCTGACCTAAAATACAAAAATCAATGATTGTCAAATCAATAATTTGTAATTAAGTCCAAATTTTGGGAATTCCAAATTTAAAGTTTGAGACAAGCAAGTTTCACTTTTATGAGATCATTCATTTTAATACTTCTCTAAAATAAGTTTAAATTTAGTTTTTGACATAAAATGCAAAAATCAATTTTTAATTAAAATTTTGTTTCTATTATAGGGATAAAACCCAAACTCTTTCACCCAAATGCCATGGGTCGACCTGCATGACATAGAATTTTTTTTTCTTTTGTTCTAGAGGGGCTGTCCTTAAATCCTGTCACACGTTTCTCCACATGTCAAGCCCCCTTATGTCGAAATATGTCACTTAACTACACACTAACTATACTAATCAGGGGTTCATCCAGGTTTTTCTGCCAGGGTCCTGTTTTGTGAAAAATTGTAAGAAATTTTGTGAAAAATAAATAGAATTTTGTGAAAATGAAGGGCCCATACACAGCGTTCTTAACTTTTGGAATGGGCCCAAAACTGGCAAATTATTCTATTCTAAAATTATAAAAAACACTCGTAAAAACAATTTTCAAATCATTTTTGATCTTTAGTCCATTTTTGGGAATTAGAATTTTGTGAAGGGTCCTCTTTTGAAGATTAGAATTTTGTGGAGGATCCTAAAACGGACCCATTTTTCTTCTAGATGAACCCCTACTAATACACACTAACTATACTTAATATACACTAACTATAAATACTAATATACACTAATTACTCTTTCCTATAATGCCCGTCCCCCTTTGTCCCTCCTATACCGACATTGTCTAGCACTAGGTTGTCAAAAACTAAAGACCCAACATTTTTATCTGAGCTTAAGTGTACCCCACCTTTTAAGTGAACATTTATTAGGTTAGAATAATTTTAGTGAGTTAGTAATTTTAATAAGTTAAATTTTCTCATTAAAATTATTTCAGATTTATGGTGATTTGTAGCGGGGAAGAGTGCCACAATTTCCGTAACCCCCCCTCTCCCCCTTTTGTCGCAAATCGACCCTCCCCTCTCTTAGAGTGACATCACTCAAGGACAGCCCCTTAAAACAAACCAAATAAAAAAATTATTAACAGAACAGTGATCTTAAAAAAAAAACATAGGATATTTTCAAGGGCAATCGGAAATTTATTTTTTAAAATCGGAATTTTTACTTTAAACAATTCCTTCATTTTTGACATTTTGCATGAAAAAAACTTTTCTAAAACTTTAAAATCATTTAAAACTCTTTTGTAAATACAGATTAATTAGACAAAATAATCCAAATTATGAGAGTTTTTAGAAGTTTTTGCAAAAGTCATGATACCATAAAAGTGAGATTTTCTTATTACATTACTTTTATTATACACGAAAATAACCATCATTTAAGTATGACTTTAACACTGGAATTATGTAGTAATATTAAAATTTAATCTTTACCAATCTATTATATTTTATTAGGTGTAGGTAGTATAATTCTGGGGATATTTTTACTAAAATTAGGATAAATAATCCACTAAGACACCGAACTTTAATTTTGGGTAATTTAAACTTAAAAAAGCCTTATTTTATTTTAACCGCGATATTTAACCTAGTATTTTTAAAATTATTTTATCTTAAAGTTAAAAAGTTGTAACTAAATTTACATTTTAAAATAACTATTGCATAATACTAAGCATCTGTAGAGAATATTTCAATTTACAATGCAGTTACACCTCTAATTATATAATTCATTTGGAGTGGCCAGACATCACTCGGGGAAACCAAGAGGGTGTTAGCATCAAGCTAGCCACTCACAAGGAAACGTTCTCTAGGATGAACTCACAGAATTGGACGAAACTTTTACAGGGGTTAGTATATGACTCAAAACACCTTCTGTAAAAAATTAGCTGCTAAATTACAGTAGAAAAGCTGTAAAAATTATTAAAAATTACCATATTTAACGCCAAATGTAACCCTACTAGGCGAGGATGCTTCCTTTGGCTCTGCGCCAAAAAATGCTAGAATAAACTGGCCGCGTTTTCTCTGAAGTAGTTAATAAAAAAAAAGGTTCATCAAATGCAAAAAAGGATTAAAAATGAATTAAAGGAGGAAAATTAAATTAAAGGAAAGGAAATTAATTAAAAAACTGTTGTTTTAATGGATATTCTGAAGTACTTTTAACAAAATATCTCAACTTCACGTTAAATACAAATTTAATCATTCCATCTGACAGAAAATTCGCCAAGTGGTGTTAACTGAATGTGGTTGGCATCTCAGAACCCAATTTTCAAAGTTAATTTACTCCTTTCCTAATGAAATTTAGCAGCTAATTTTTTCACAGTAAGTTTTTTTTAGCCATCTTCTTATGCCTGTAAAATTTTCATCCAATTCTGTGAGTTCACCCTGAGAACGTTTCCTTGTCAGCTGACTGTGACACCCTTTCTGTAACAGCTCTGCTCATGGCCTCACCTAGCGAGGCTGGTTATACTTATAACGCCACCCTCAAAAGAAAAAGTTTCGCACTGAATCCTTCCGCCACAGGGCCCACCCGTTTCCGTCTGAGCAGTTTCACGTACTCTTGAACATAGGCTAACAAGGGGGGAGTTCTTGGGGATGTAACCCCCCATTACATCGACGGTTTCTAAAACATAAAAAATTTCGATTTACAAGAAAGGCGGTTCACAAGGAACTGTTCTTTTAGGAACTCACCCAAAGGGCCTCAAAATGAATTCAAACACTACATTGAGAGAATTTTTTCAAAAAATTCAAGGGGAAAACCCACCAAACTCCCCTCTGAAACTTTTACGTCTGTTATAGTGTGTTTTTCCATTGAAAGTTAAGCCTCTTAGCTAAAGTTTCCTCTTCGGAAGTTTTTTCAGGTGACGTCACAACCGGTTATTTTCTTTTAACTGTGTACCTTCTGTGCGGGCTTTTAACTGTTGCTAAGGCCATTGTTTATCTTGTTAAAAGTTTCTGCCATACCTCTGTGAAAATTAACAAGCTTATTCCATTGCAGGGTCAAATAAATATTATTATAGCTTCTGTACCAATACATAACTACGAATGGCGAGGTGGAACGATTGCATGTGATGTACAATATCAGAGGTAAATGTTTATTTTTAAGACAAACACAGATGATTGTTTTTGTACGAGCTGCAGTTCAATACCATGTGCGTGTTTTTGTTAGAAAAAATAGTCTTATAATGGACAAGAAAACAGAGGGCATTTTTATCTCTCCTGGATCTGAAATCTTGGTTTCGGATTGGGATACAATGTCAGTGTTCGAAAGCGGTGGTCACTATCTTGCATTTGAAGTTTATAAACTGAGATTATAAACGTTTCTCCCATATCTCTGTGAAAATTAACAAGCTAATTCCATCGCAGGGTCAAATAAATATTATTATATGTACCAATACATAACTATACGAATGGCGAGGTGGAACGATTGCATGTGATGTACAATATTAGAGGTAAATGTTTATTTTTAAGACAAACACAGATGATTGTTTTTGTACGAGCTGCCGTTCAATGCCATGTGCGTGTTTTTGTTAGAAAAAATGGTCTTATAATGGACAAGAAAACAGAGGGCATTTTTATCTCACCTGGATCTGAAATCTTGGTTTCGGATTAGGATACAATGTCATTGTTCGAAAGCGGTGGTCACTCTATCTTGCATTTGAAGTTTATAAACTGCGATTATAAAAGTTTCTGCCATATCTCTGTGAAAATTAACAAGCTAATTCCATCGCAGGGTCAAATAAATATTATTATATGTACCAATACATAACTATACGAATGGCGAGGTGGAACGATTGCATGTGATGTACAATATTAGAGGTAAATGTTTATTTTTAAGACAAACACAGATGATTGTTTTTGTACGAGCTGCAGTTCAATACCATGTGCGTGTTTTTGTTAGAAAAAATAGTCTTATAATGGACAAGAAAACAGAGGGCATTTTTATCTCTCCTGGATCTGAAATCTTGGTTTCGGATTGGGATACAATGTCAGTGTTCGAAAGCGGTGGTCACTATCTTGCATTTGAAGTTTATAAACTGAGATTATAAACGTTTCTGCCATATCTCTGTGAAAATTAACAAGCTAATTCCATCGCAGGGTCAAATAAATATTATAATTATAGCTTCTGTACCAATACATAACTATACGAATGGCGAGGTGGAACGATTGCATGTGATGTACAATATTAGAGGTAAATGTTTATTTTTAAGACAAACACAGATGATTGTTTTTGTACGAGCTACAGTTCAATACCATGTGCGTGTTTTTGTTAGAAAAAATGGCTCGTACAAAGTAGTTCCCATCGCGGTGTTTGAATTTTGAGTGAAATAAAGAACGTCAATTTAAAAATACGATTCTTTTGTTAAACCCATGTATTTATAGTGCTTTTCAATCACGATTTGCGTACCGAAACTCCTAACAACCCAACAGGCTTTGTGTTTACCGATTTCTCCTTCCGCATTTGAGACGTACTGGGTTCAAGAAACGTTGCTGTCAAGTATAGCTCCGAAGTTATTCAATTCCTTACCTCATGATATTATATTAAAATATTCCACTTAAGCTAAAATTTAAGAACTTACAGAAGAAATTATTGTGAAGCCGTCAATTTTTAGAAGAATTTTTGGGAGCCCACCGGGGGCCAATTTACCAGTTGCCCCCCCTGGATCCGCGCTTGGGCAAGATGTAAGTTTCATTTAAAATCGCCAGGACCAAAGATGAGGGAAAAAGTCCCTAAATTAGGAACATTGTTTTTTTGAGCGAGTTGGATTCTGCGAGGATTGCGAAGCGATCCGAAAGGTTCTGCAAACTGACGGTAACGTGAATTTTAAGACAATATCTTCCCTATATCAAGTAGTATTTTACATTCACACGAAGTTACGAATTCATCAGCTAGGAATATTCTAAACATAATATAGTTAAACGAAAAGAGGAAAATCGCGTTAGACTGTGTATCAAAAGTGGGTTGAAATCAGTGGCGTATATAGGAATTCATTTCGGGAGGGGCCCAAAATTACTCCCCAGCCCCTCCCCCACATATTTAATAGGTCCAATGTAGCTTTTTAGGTGATAACTTAGGTTCTAAAAACTTAATATAGAAAACGTTGTCAGTAATAAAAATACAAGTATACCAAAGGGGGGGGGTCTGGGGGTCCTCCCCCATAAAATTTTTGGAAGTTTTGATTAAAAAAAAACAGGTTTTTAACTAGTTTCGGTACACTAAGTCCGAATTTTGGATGTACATTTTTATGAACTTAATATTTAAAAAGTTATTAAAATAGAGTTCCAAGTACAAAAGGGGATCTGGGGTCCTTCCCCAGAAAATTTTTGGAACTTTACCCCTAAAAACAGGGTTTTATCTTGTTTTTGGAACACTTAGTCCGAATTTTGGACATATTTTTTGGTAGGATTTGGATTTTGATGAACTTATTATAATAAAGTTGTTAATAATAAAATTCCAAGTACAAAAGGGGGGCTTGGGGGTCCTCCCCCAAAAAATTTTTTGAAATTTGACCCTAAAATACAGTGTTTTAACTTGTTTTGGTACACCTAGTGTGAATGTCGGGGGGGGGGCAGGGCCCCCTCGGCCCCCCCTTATATACGCCACTGGTTGAAATTAGCAATTTAATAAAACAATTAAATTTTAATCAAGGCATTTTGAAACAGAGTCAAAGAGGTAATATCTCGGAATTTTCAGTTGCTAAAAAAATTTTAAGAAAACCTTTCTCTTTCAAAATACCCAAGTACTTTTAAGTACTAAGCATACTAAGTAATAGTTTTTTTTTAAAACGATAACAAATCCGTTACGATAAACAGCTAGCCGGGTGGTGACAAGCAATTAAAGGTGTGTGTACACACTTGACATTGTCTAGGATATCTGATATAAAAAGCTTTCTTGAAAAACTCCTGCTTTTACAATACAAAAACAAAGAGTATAATGCCCAAAACTCAGTTGGGAGCTATTAAAAGTTTAGAAGAACTTTTAAATATGCTAATTAGCTATTAAATCTTAAAAACATTATTCAAGTTACTTTTCTTTCTACAACACTATATAAACTACAATAGTACTTATTTAAAAAAAAATTTAGATCATTTATAGATTCAAAAATTAAAAAAAAAAATTTCAAGTGTGTACAAACTCCTTATATGGTACTGTCTGTCAATCACAAGTTGAGAGCTCTCGTTTACATTTCTGTCGCCAAGGCAACAGGACTCCTCATTTTCAACGAGGGGAAATTTTTGCATTGAATCACTAGTCCTCATTGTTTATTATTTTGTTCACTAATCCCAGTCTCTAACCTATGCATTCATTCCGAGAAGACCGTGCTTGTGATAGCCAACAATTCTGCCAGTAATCCTCCGTCGGCTTTAATCCCCGCCAAATCATAATACGGTTTATCCCCATTTAAAATGAACCGGTCTTGTTTCTATAGCAACCGCCACAACCAGACAACTATGCGAGATCTCATCTTGTGGTAGACAGACGGTACTGAAAACAGTTTTGATTGTGTTGCATGAGAAAAAGATATAGATCAGCGGTTCCCAAACTATTTTGCTCGTGGAACCCCCCAATTTGTTGCCAATGATCGCGGAACCCTGAATATTTTTTAATCAACGACTTTTCAATATTTTAATATCTGAAATTAAATAAAACAAGCCAACTTAATGTTGAAAAAGTTGTGATTAAGCGAGTTCCAAGAACCTTCAGGAGGGTCTGGAGGGTCCTCTCCCAGAAAATTTTGGGAAATTTGACTATAAAAAGAGGGTTTTAACTTGTTTTGGAACACCTAATCCGAATTTAGGACATACATTTTTAAGAATTTAATACATATTTTTGGTTGGATTTTCATTTTGATGAACTTAATATAAAAAAAACACCATTCTTATTTTCTTTAAGGAAATAAAATTTGTCACGCGGAACCCCTAAATTTTTTCGTGGAACCCCAGGGTTCCGCAGAACCCACTTTGGGAACCACTGATATAGATTGATCTTTAGTAATACCTTCACAACACTAAATTTAAGAACACTTTCAGATTTTAAATATATTTTACAACACTCAACACATTCCTATGTATTTAAACACATCATAATTCATAACACGGTTTATCCCTATATTTAAAATACACCGGTCTTGCTCCTATAATAGTCAACCGCCACAACTAGGCGGGATCTTGTGGTAGACCATAAAATTTCCTACCTCGGTTATGACATCACAAATGACCCGGTCAGGAGTATACTGCGGAGATTCCGCCAATGCAACAAACCGAAGTCCTGGCATGGGGAAGATTCGGCTATAGCCATCGAATCCTAGAGCAGTCCACCTGTGAAATAAAACAGACATAAGAAAAAATAGCCGCTCCACATTCTGCATAGCCAACGATAGATATACTAAACAGCAACTTAAGTTGACCCTGCGACGTCACTTACAAACAAAGTAGTTCCCATCGCGGTGTCTGAATTTTGAGTGAACGTCAAATTAAAACTATGATTATTTTGTTAAACTTAAGTATATATAGTGCTTTACAATCACGATTTGCGTACCGAAACTCCTCCTAGCAACCCAACAGGCTTTGTTTCCGCATTTGTGACGTACTGGGTTCAAGAAACGTTGCAACCAAGTATAGTAAAAGGGCCCTAATCTCAACCTACTGTTAATGCACTAATACCTGAAGTGAGGCGGGCAATGTAATAAATTCAATGACATTTAAGACTTTGCCCGAAATACGTCACCATTATTAATAATACCCGGTTTGTCAGATTGCCCGTAACATATACATCAACTTACATACTTTTAATTGAAAATAAAAGCGGTAATTTTGTTTGGGAACAATATTTAAAGTTTCACTAGTAAAAAGAACTGAATAGCTATAAAGACCCTAATAAAAACTAAGTTGACATTACTAAAACAATTTAAAACACCGGAACTAAATTCACACGTACTCACCTAAAAACGAAATTTTAAGAGTCTCCACAATACCACCGGCAAAGCTTGGCGCGAGACGACATCTTATTAGAAGTGGCTCTTAGAAGTACAAAATCGAAACTAGTTGAGCAGAACAGAGTCCTGAAACCGAAAAAAAATTAGTATAGAGGGCTCTGGGATCGCACTCAAGAAATTCAAGCCTCCTTTGTCACGTCACGAGAGGCGGAGAAAAGGAATCCCTCTCTCAGACAGATCGAATGAAAACATTCGTGAAACATTCTGAATTCTGAAAACGTGCTGCTATCATATCAGACACTCACACATCTATTGCTCGACAAAATTGGGGAAACTTATATTTTTTCTTAAGTGTCTGATTTGAATAAACGTTTACCCTTCTAGACTTCTGGTAAACTAAATAACCTAATAAAAACTAAGTTGACATTACTAAAACAATTTAAAACACCGGAACTAAATTCACACGTACTCACCTAAAAACGAAAGTTTAGTCTCCACAATACCACCGGCAAAGCTTGGCGCGAGACGACATCTTATTAGAAGTGGCGAAATTAGAAGTACAAAATCGAAAGTAGTTGAGCAGTCCCCTTGCTTCCGCACGGCCACAGAGTACCAGAAAAAGAGAGTCCACGGCCACAGTCAAAAACTGAAATAAAAAAACATTGTGTATAGGGGGCTCTGGGATCGCACTCAAGAAATTCACGAGAGGCGGATAAAAGGAATCTCAATCCTCTCTCCGACAGATCGAACAGCCAATAGACGACATTAGTCATAACGTCACTTGCTTGTTTGGAAACGTAGATTTCATCCGTGATTGGTTCCGTACGGATTTACCTCCAATCACGGAACCAATCACGGATAGAATCAACGTTTCCAAACAAGCAAGTGACGTCACACTAATGTCGTCTATTATCGCAGCTGTGACCACAAAATCGCACTGCCCTGTCAATCACAGACGTTTGGGGGGTGCTGCCCTCTACCTTGAGTTGAATTTTGTTAACAGCACTTAGGAACCTATTTTCGGGGTTTTTTTTTGTCTGCGCACGGCAACCAAGGAGTCAGAATGTTCGATTCCCGATAGTCTATTTTTCACGAACTAATTTATTTTATGTTACACAGGGTGGCTAAAAAATTACATACCTACTTCAAAATTATCTATAGACAAAACTAGTGGTAATAAAAAAATCTGAAATTTTAAAGAGGGCATTTTGAAGGGATGGGAAGGTAAGTAAAGTAAATTAATCCATTAACTTAAACTTTTGCCTTGGATTTCGGGCAGTCACCAGAAGTTTAGAAGAGTAAATGTTCATTGAAACCAGTGGCGGCTCGTCCATAGGAGCACAGGAGCACGTGAACACCCACAGAAAAAGTAGAACAAAAATCGAATATAAAGATAAATAAATATCAATGGAAATATATTCTAAATTTCTTTTTTATACTCAGAATTATGTTCCCCCCCCCCCCTTCTCTACTCAATAAGAAAAATTTACTACCGGAAACGCGAAAGAAATCGAAAAAAGAATGAACTCTCATTTTTCTTTCCTCTTCCGCACGTGCGAGCGTAAAAAATACGAGATTCTGAAGAAACCCCGACTGCTTGCCGGGGGAATATTGAGCTTACGTCCTCGCATTTTGGATTCCCGTGCGCACAGATTTCGTGTGCCGAGGCCTTCGCTTTTGAGGCACAGCTTTCCTTTCAGTGGCGGATCCAGCGGGGGGGGGGCACCGTCATTTTTTAAAGAAGTTAGATTTATGTATATTGATCAACCATCCCTTCTCTTTCTAGATATTTTGGAAATTTTAATTTTTACATGTGTGAACACCCTATTAATTAACTCACGAGCCGCCACTATCATATCAGACACTTAAGAAAAAAGATATTATAACTACTATCTCGAAGGTGTATAAGCGGATCCTTGAGATCAAGCACACATACCGGAAAATATATGTAACCAAAAAACCAAACCAACTAATATCTCTTTTGGTCAACAAAATTGCGTACTTTCTTAGGTAAATTTATATTTTTTCTTAAGTGTCTGATTTGATTGTGTCTGATGTAGTGTTCGGCAACTAGTGGGCAAAAAATAGTTAACTACCAACTTCTAACTATTCTGGGAAATTGTAGTTGTAACTAGTAGTTAACTATTTTTTCCTGGGACTAGTTGCAACTAGTAGTTAAATGTTTCCCAAAGTATAGTTAACTACACTGTTAAAAAAACAGTTCAACATTTCACCAAAATTTGGTGCTTTGTTTGAGCTTTACTGAAGTTGTACCAAAATTTGGTACAAGGGGAAACAGCTGACTGCAGGAGAATAGCAGCTAGTACCAAACTTTGGAGCTTGGTCCCAAAATGAAGATTTTGGTTCAACCTTCGCCATATTGGATTTTAGTCACTCAGTAACCCTAAAAATTGGATTGTGTACTCAGCCGGTATTTTTAGGTAAGTTTTAATATGTTTTAATAAGTGTATTATCATTCATAACTCATCTGTGCTATTACCATTGTTAAAAGCATAGTATGCTGAAGTGTAGTATGATTTTTATGTTTTGTTGTTTAAAGTTTTTGAAAACAACGGGAAGTCCTCTCAATTACGATTGCCAACAAAAATTACAAAAAAAGTTTTTTAAAAATGATATATACCAAATTAAAACTGGAGTAATAAATTTATTGTGAGTTTTTAACTTTAATATCACTGGAGCCATTAGTTTCAAAGTTAAAAAGAATAAAACTGGAGTAATAAATTTATTGTGAGTTTTTAATTTTAATATCACTTTCATAAGTTGGTATTCTTATTTGTTTAAAAGGTTTGATAACATACAGCTCACAGAAAACGATAATTAGAAGGATAAAATAAATTGCGTTTCGGCAACATAAATTTATTTCATTCTGTTGAAAAGACTTACAGCAAAAGCGACAGAGTCGTGAGAATTCCAAGTAAGTTTCACTTTTAATTGTTTCTATTTAATTGGTATAATAATTAAGATACACAGAAAAAATTATTCTAAAAGGTGCATTAAAACTTTTGTTCTGATTATGTTGGAGAAATAAAAGTTTTTTAATAATTTAATTGCTTATGTTAGAATGTTCTGAATGTCGATTTTGATTATTTTTAACCCCTACTAATTTATAAACATATATGCTGCTTATAGATTTATATTTATATTTTTCTTATATTATTTTCATGTATTTTTTGTTCATTTTAGTTTATAACTTCATCACGCTTTAGTTTTTGTAATTACTATATTATTACATGCATCTGGTGTCCAGTCAATTACTGTAGGGTAGTGTATTTGAATAGTAAATGTGTATGTGGTTTCCTATTACTAGTTGCATCTGCAAAGAATTGAAAAATGTTAGATTTAAGCAATTGTTCTTAATTCAGTGATAGCAGTTGTCCTACAATGCTACAGGGTTCCCACTGTCCTTGAAAGTCCTTGAATTTTCTGTTAAAATTAGGTCCTTGAAAGTCCTTGAAAAATGCAAAAGGTCCTTGAATTTTGAATCCACTCCAGCAGCCTTTCGCTGATTTATCTAAATTTCCTTTCCGCATTTGACAGCCAATGATACCGTAAAACTATGGCAGTAACACCCTATACATCGGTTCTGCAAGTGAACAAACTAGGTAGAAAATTAAGTTGGAGTCAGTAGGCATTTTAAAAACAACTCCAATTGCTCTAGAAAGATTATATTTTTTAAGTGTCTGCAAAAAAAGGTCCTTGAAAAATTTTGTTGAGGTCCTTGAAAAGTCCTTGATTTTCAATGTTTTCAAAGAGTGGGAACCATGTGCTAAAAAATGTCCTATAATTTCCAATAGTGGCGTTTGTCGCATAGATAGATGATTTAAAAATCATCATCGCTAAGTTTTGCTGTTCTGTTTTTAAAAACAAATGTAAATAATGTAATGTTTTGTATCTAAATGTAATGTTTTGTAAGAAATAAATGTAATGTTTTGTAAAATGTTTTCAAAAATCAATTAGTTCTGTCTTTGTTTCTTTGCCTGATGACTGGTCAAAAAGTGCTTCCTCTCACATTCTGGATAAAAACAACTTTGTTCTGGTCAAAAACTTGTGATTGCTATGATTTTTCTTTGGAATTGCATTTTTTATTTCTCCGTTGACGTTTTATCTTTCAGGGGGTTTTATGCAACAAATTTTATTTTACCAATTAATTCATGGCTAGTTGCAACTTTTAGTCTTGAAATCAGATGACAGAGCAACAAGAAAAGTCAAATAACGCATATGGCTTCAATAAGACTTGAGAATTTTAATTTGAAGAATTTTTCAATTTCCATGATTTAATTAATTATCTTAATTTAATTAATTATCACATCCAACTAACAAATGAAATTCTAAAAGTAAATTAAACTGCACAAAGAGTACAATTTTGTATGTCATATTTTTGAAGAATCCTATAATTTATGAACTCTGCTGCTATAACTGTTAATTAAAACTGTTTACCTTAGACAGGGTAGCCTTTGTATGTACTTGTATTATTTCTGTTTTCTGATTATCAAAATAAAATTTTGTGTATTAAAAAAACCTACTTTTCTTTTGTGTATAAAATCTAATATGTGTTTTACTTAAAGAACATATTAAAAAATATTTCTAGGCACAATAATGATTGTTTTTGATTTTATAGAAGATTATTTAAAAATTATGTAATAGATTTAATGAACAAACAATTAGTAAGGAAAAACATACCATTGTAAAAGTAGAATAAATATAAAACAGCAAAAATCGGCGTTTAAATATGAAATAATTTGGTGCTTTTCAAACCATGAATTTTGGTTCAGCCGTTCTCCAAAATATGGTGCCCGCCAAACCAACAATTTTGGTTCAACCGTTCTCCAAAATATGGTGCCCGATAAATCGACAATTTTGGTTCAACCGTTCTCCAAAATATGGTGCCCGATAAATCGACAATTTTGGTTCAACCGTTCTCCAAAATTTGGTGCCCGATAAATCGACAATTTTGGTTCAACCGTTCTCCAAAGTTTGGTGCCCGCCAAACCGACTATTTTGGTTCAACCGTTCTCCAAAATATGGTACCCGCCAAAACGCGAATTTTTGGTTCAGCCGTTCACCAAATGTTGGAGCCAGCTAAATTGGCACCAATTATTGGTGAAAAGTTGAACCGTTTTTTTTAACGGTGTATAGCTACCAAATTTTTACAGAAAATTCATGACACTGCTAAGAATACAGAACAATCATCGAAAAAAAAATATAAGTGCATTTAAAAATGTTTCACAGTAAAATAAAGATAATGGACTTATTCCCTTCTTTAACCTTATGAAATTTCAACTGAAGAAAAATCTTAAAAACCACTTAAATTTAAATTTAAATTGTATTTCTGCTTAGTTCACAGTATAAAAGTGAGAAATAGAAAGAGACGAAAACAAATAAAATTCAAAATTATTATGAAACTGAGTCATTAAGGCAGTATCAATGGAAGAAGAGAATATGAATGGAGTCAAACATTCCCTGTATAAAAAAAAACCTAAAAAAAATTTTAAATTAAAAGAAAATTTTGTTCTTAACATACTTTCATCTTTGTTAGATAACACCCAGGTTTCAGAACCATATGTTATGATTGGCCTTATTAGGGTTTTATATTATCTGCACCTTACAATTTCTAGATAATAATTTACTTTTTAGTAGTCTACTATTTGCAAAAACTGCTTTATTTCCATTTTGTATCTGTTTGTTTATACCCTCATGGATTTCACATTTATTGTTTATTTCATTACCAAGATAAGTATACGAGTTGGTACCCTTGAAAATTTTATCATCTATTTTTAGGTTCTGTATCTGTCTTCTTTCTTTAGAGGTTGACATAATCATGAATTTTGTTTTGGTTTCATTCACCTCTAGACCTATTTCACTTTTACAATTCATAAGTTCCTTAACAGTTTGTATTAGTCTATTTCTCGTGCTAGAATTATATTACTTTAATTTTTAATGCTTAGTCTTTTTTTATTTTCTTAATAACTTGTTCCGATTAAGCTCCGCCCATCAAGTTGACGATTAGATCATCAACCTGAAATTCAATCATCAACTTCCCCACAGACGGCCAACTTGATTGCAAACTTCGCAAATTGACAACCCGGTTGACGACCAAGTTGCTCGTCTGTGGGCCCCTTAAAGCACGCCAAAATATCTAAAAAAAATATCATCTATAATATAGTGATATACGTGGTTCTTGCACCAACGGCCTCAGTTCGTTCACCATGTATTGTTAATCAATAAAAAAATAAAGTATCTTTTGCGTTCTTTTAGTGACCCAGATAGCAATGTAGGGCTGTTACAGCCCTGCCGTAGCCTTGCGGCGTAATCCCGTGTAAGGCTGTCGCAGGGTTGTCACGACAGCCCTGTTTACCCTGTGACAGGGTAAAACCGACCTCTGCTAGTTGACGCTTTGTAGGGCTTTGGCAGGGCTGGAATGAAAGCCCTGCGACAACGTCGTCACGTCTAGGTCTTTAAAATTGGCTATTAAACTTTATTTAAAACTTAATACAGTGTTATAAATTAGGTTTGTTGTAGGGTATTCCGAATTTTCTCCATAGTTCTAGGTTTAATATTGCATTTCATATTTTTCCTGAGTTTTTTTAATTATGTGATGACACAAAATTTTCCCCGAAATTTTGCACTATATATATATACGTATACAGTGGTACATATTTTCAGGAATAATTTTGTATCACATAATTCAACAAAGAAACTAAAAAATACAAAATGCAATACTTAACCTTTAACTCTGGTAATAATTTATCCCTACATTTTACTAATCTAATATTAAATACTTTGCCCTCATTAAATAACTTCTTTTTGAATATTTAATTGATACATTTTATGGTATAAAAAAACTTTAAATATTTTACATTTTTAAACTTCTTTATAAAAGTTAAGTTTTCCAAACAACCAGTGAAGGAGATACCGAGGGAATTTTTGTCAGAAATTCTTTAAAACAAAATGCAAGAAAACAATATTGTACTGCTATTTGGGATAACATGGTTCTGAGGAAGAAGTAAAAATTAATTATAAAACTCCCTTAAATAAAAAAAAATATACTCAGAATCCCCATTGATCAGAGAAAGACATAAACATAAGAAACTTTTTAATTAAAAATACGCAGAATATTATCAAGAATTTTATTTTAACACACAATGCAAGGAAAAGTATTACACAGACAATAACACAAACTAGACTAATATAGCTTCTGGATTAACATAGAGTACAGAGAGAAATAAGCATAAAAAATCCGTTAAATATACAAAATATACTAATAACAGGATCCCATATAGATCAGAGGTCAGGTAAATTTAAATTAGAAATACACTCTAGGTTCTCATTGTTAGAATTCAAATTATGGCCACATAAAAAGTAATTTTTACTGAATTAGAATTTTAAGAATGCATACCATGCAGGAACTTTGCCAACTAAAGTTATAGAACAGTATTTGCTATTCTATAGAAAACTGGGTTAGAGAAACATTTTCAGTAGAAGTATATTTTAAAAGTTAAAATTGACAAGAGATTGTTCTTGCTTAAAATACCACTTGAGTAAATTTTATAATTAAGAATATCCTACATAAGGAGCCATCAAAGAATACTGGTTCTACTCATAGACTCAAATCATACTAAGAATGCTCATGAAATGAAGGGAAATATTGAACTATATGGAAATTCATTTGCACATTTATAAATAAAATGACAGTAAAAAGAGAGGGAAAATTATCCCCCATCATTTTTTAAATTAGCAAACATTTGTTTAAGTGAAAAAAGAAACAGACAAATAAGAACTATACTCAAAAGAACTGTGAGAAAGGAATTAATGAAATAATACATTTATATAAAATATTAATTAGAAATATTGCACAATATAAGATGAATTTAACCTGTTCTATAATTCCATCTCTGTCAGAAAATTCTCTTGTTTCTGAAAAAAGAGGAAAATTATCATGAAAATCATCAACATATTAAACTATTTGAGCAATGCATAAATAAATATTCGGTAAAAATATCTTGCTTGAGTGCCAGAAATTAACATTTTGGGGAAAAAAATCCTTCTCAGTATCCAGTCACCATTTATATTAACTCATTCTAGCTAACTTCAAAACAAGCCACATTTTGTGTATTACATTAATGATTCTCAACCTGTGGTCTGTTGGACGTTTTTAAGTGGTCCCTAAATTATAGAACTTTTGGCCTAATAATAGAAAACAGCTGATACAGGAGATGATTATAGATTAACTCATATTCATTTTATTTATGCAGTGTGTTTCATAAATCCAAAATTTAAGAAAGGGGAACATTTTTTAATAAAGTCATACAAAAAATTACCTTCGACCACCTAAATTTGGCTTGTATAAACCAATCACTGACAGCATCTCTTATTAATTACGTTTCTTTAGTATCTTTGAGGATATGTAAACAGAACTCTGAAAAGAAAAATATAAAGAAACAGAAAGCTGTTGTTCTAAAAAAGGAAAACACAATAAATTGTTTACTTTAAGAACATAAAAGAAAAATAATTTTCCCACGGAAAATCATTCAGGAAGAATATAAAAACATCCTAATTTCAGTGCGAATTCTTTTTTTTTCTCACACATGTTCTGATGAAAAAGACTATCGTTAGTAGTATAATCAAATTATAATTTCATTTTATTGATATTATTTTTAAAATAAAATGAAACTACTAATATTTGAAATACTAATATTTGAACATTGGATCATAACAAAGCATGGCATAATTAATAGCATTCAGAAATTTTCCAATTATCCACAAATTTGAATAATATATACGTTAAACTTAACTAGTTACACAATTTAAAGCAAAATAAAAAGAAGATGTTTCATAACTCTAAAATAACATTTAAAACTTACCTTGTTTTTTATCTTAAAATGAAAATATCTTCACTCACAAGCTTAATAACTCGCACACAGGAATGGTAATTAAATGGCGGATGTTGATGTGGAGTTTGGATGGACTTATCGGAAAAGCGCATGCGCCGGCCAAGTGTCACGTGGGCTTAAATTGGCTAGGCTGTCACAGCCCTTTCCTGAAAGCCCTTCAACAGGGTTGTGGGGACAGCCCTTTCATAGCCCTGCGTCAAGCGCTGCTGTAGGGCTTTTCGGTAAACCTTGTTTGGTCAGCAGCGGAGCAGCCCTTTTCTTGCACTGCTTAAAGGCTTTTCGACAAACCCTTTCTAGGCAGCCCAATGACAGTGAAAAAAAAGGGCTAACCGCAAGGTTACATGCTATCTGGGGATAATCGGATCTCCCATCTTCCCGACGACATATTCAGCGACATGCCGAATCTGCACGTGCTTTACCTGGACGGAAATCGCTTCACCACCATCTCTGAGAGAGTATTCAAAGTTGCATACGAAAGGAATACCATGTGGACTTTTACGAGTGAGTAAACGATCATCTTTCGTTTTATACATACGGGGTGTTTCAAAAAAATTGAAATTTCAATTTTTAAAATTAATTTGAATAATTACCTGTATGAAAAAATTAACCCTCCTAAAAACCTAACGAAAACATAAAAAGAGATAAATCCAACGGTTTTCATTTAGAAGTGACCTAAATATTAATAAACTAAAATTTCAAAATTTTAAGAGTTAAAGAAGTTAATTTTTTTTGAAAAAAAAAATATATTTTTGTTTTGCGAAAAATGTATTTTTTATTTTCAAATTGGTGCCCTAATCTTTTCAGGCTTTTGAAAAGGTCATTTTTCAGTGGATATTGTCCACAGATAGTTATTAGGAGTTGTCTCTTCTGAGAGTGTATAATAACCGCTGTATAGTATAGTGATACACCAAATATTAATTATATAAGCAGATAAAAATTTTCTTCCTTATTTCTTATATTCTTATTCTAGATAACAACTTTTTGTGCGACTGCAGCATCAGGTGGATTGTGCAGCTGGGAAAGATAGGAAGACTGGATGCCAAGTGCAGTTTACCTGCGTAAAAGGAACCTCAATCCAACAAATTCCTGCTGAGCAACTGAACTATTACAAGCAAATTTAACTACCCTGTTTGCGTTATTTATTAGTATGCTGTGTACGCTCTTTTAACACAATAAATTATTTATCTAAAAAAATTCAGGCATATAGAGATTCAGATAATTTATCATTGCGCCACCTCTACTAAAAAAACTTTGGTACTACTCTGGTAAAAAACTATGTTAGAAAGTGAATGGGCAACTTTAAATCACCCTTTTATCCTTTCTATCCTATTAAGACTGACCGAGGTTTTCCCCCATACAGCCGTATTGACCATTGCGAGTTAAACCGAAAGTATGAGTAAAACCTCGCATCCTAGCGTAAACGTTATCGACCAGTCTTACTCCCGAGTAAAACCAAGGTAAAACCTACGTTGTGTGACCCCTCAACTTTGCCGAGTAAAACCTGGTTTAAGTAAACAAAATGGCCGCCGGCAATATGTTAGTAGGGTTAGTAGAGAGAATTAAGGTTAAATGTGTGAAAATACAAACCTTTTACGCTGTATTTAGGTGATTCATTTCATTTGTAATCATGTGCATTTGATTTAGTTTTAAAAATAAAGACAATTAACTAGTAAAGAAACGTTCAAAGTAATACTGATTTACGTTTTGAGTTCGTGTTCATATTCATAGATGGCGCCCCGCAAATATGACTTTTGGTATTCTATTATAACATAATTTAGGAAGCACTGATTTCCCCAGTTTTAAAAACCTTTCTTTTAATTCAATAATAAATTTAAATTACTCCAAAAATGTCTTAATTTAGGAGAGGTGTTTCAGAATTTTTGAATTACGGTAAGTATTTTTAAAATAAGATTGAAATTATGCTATAGAGAATGTGGGAAGCCGAGGTTCGATCGCGTGAGCTGCCGTGTGTCTCCGCTGTCCAATCAGAAGTGTTCTTACATAGTCCCGCCCTTCTTACTCTCGAGTAAGCTATACCGATGTTGGTCGATAAGCTCGGCATTTATTACGCGAGTCTTCTTTACTCTCGAGCTATCCTACTCTCGAGTTAGCTTCGATCTTACTCGAGATGGTCGATACGGCTGTTAGAGAACGTACCCATACTATGTCACCCGTTCAGGGGAGGAGGGAGGTCTTCAAAAATACCACGCTTGGGGGGAGGGTGGAGGCTTAGGGTTTTGTAATGTAGTCAATATCTTCTATCTTTTACATAAGTTTTTTCTTCATGATAATATATTTTCCACTTGTTACTATAAATATGCACGCACTCTTGGCGTTACGCGGCAAGCGCTATATTGATAAAGACAAATTAAGCCAAATCAGTTCTTTTCCACTTTCTGTTTGCAACAAATGATTGAAAACCGTATTTATGAATTACTACATGAAAACTAGAGGGGGTTCTTGGCATATACTACGGATGGTCACCAAGGGAGGGTCGAAAATAGTAAAAAATGGGTCACATAGTATGGATACGTTTCCTTATAGGTGCTTATGTAATATTTGAACGGCCCCTTTCATAACTTTCTATAGAATAGTTTTTGCGTAGCGACAGTTCGAAACGGAAACTTTCACTTTCTTCATTAAAAATAGATATATTTTTTCTTCTCTCACCATTATTTTATACATAGCGCTGACGGCTTCAAAAACCCAAAGACGCTTAGTCTAATAACATTCAATCATTCGGAGAGAAACCGAGAACTCAGCGCTAGTTAATCGCGCCCATCAAGATCCCCTCGCGATAAGAGCTCACTCACAGCTCTTTCCAACCTGTTGCATCGCGGAACAACAGATGAAAAAGATGCTCGATTCGAAGAAGGCGTTGCTGTGGTGTTGTTCCTTTCTGACGGCATGCGTGCTCCTGTCGAGCGCACAGACATGCCCCTCAGCCCAGGAGATCGCCCCTTGCACCTGCAAAGCGACCCCCGTTCCCGCAACCACCACCTGCAATCGCGTCTGGAACCTGCAAACCCTGGAGAGGATGTTCCGAGACACCCTGGACCAGCCCATGCCCCGGCTGGACATCGAGTATTCGCATTTCCCCTATTTCCCGGTGGAGGCGTTGAAGAACAAGAGCATCCAGCATCTGGAGATTAAGGCGTCGGTGATGGTGGGTCTGTTCGACCGCATTCCAGAAGAGAACAACAAGTTGAACACGCTCTACCTGTACGGTACCAAGCTTTTGAAAAGAGTCGACTGGAGGGTAAGTTCGGTGGACCCCTTAGATGGGGGGAAAAAGATATAAAAAGCTACCCTTACCCAAAAGCCTACACCCCCATGTATGCGGGGAAAAGTGTTTAAAGGGGTTGATTAAGGGGACGCGGTACCAATTTGGCCAAAATTTTAAAATCATTGTCATTTAATACTGCTTTCCCTTATTATATGTATTTTCTTGATGTAAAACAGATTCCAAACTCAAAATACCTTAAAATTCAAATTTTATAAGTTTTTTTTAAAAAAAAAAAACTTAAATTTTAAGAGGTGTTTTTAAAATGCTACTCCTCCTACAATAATCAACATACATTCTTGAAATTTGGTTTTCAAATACATCAAACTATGTGTAACAAAATATAGCATCGATTTAAGGTTTATAGTGCTTTGAATTCTGAAAATATTTGTTTTTCTTGAATCACTAGCTAAAAATGCCCAAAAATGCTAAAATTCTCAATTCAGTAATTTTTTAAAAACAATCTACAATATTTATCGAAAAATAAAATGCTAACTTTTGTTATACACACTTCCAACAATACTCAGAAAAAAATTCAAGCGATTTGGTCCAATAGATAAAAAGCCTTAGCATTTTAAACAATGAAAAAGTTGTTCTGAGTAAAAGGACTTTGAAGTTTCCATTAGCCATAGAGACCTTAATACTTTCACGTATGAAATCAACTGCAACTTGGATATTTTTCAATGAAAAGTTTTAAAAATTCGTAGGATGATAGACAAATGCATATAGATTAATTTCGACGAAAAAATTTTTTTTTTCGTAATTTTGTCAAAACATGGTACTGCGTCCCCCCTTAATCCCTAATTCAAAACAAAGGTGGTGTTTTATGGAAAATTTATTTCTCCATGTAAGATCTAAAAACCTTCCTTTTCAGTGACTTATTGAACCCTCTTTAAATAATCATAAACTCCCTCATCAGTGAAAAGTCCCGATTTTTGGATTGAAAATCCTGGTCACATTATATTCTTATTCTTACAGATAAGAGAAGTAAAAAAAAAAACTGATTTTCGGTTTAAACCGGTTAATTTAGTCCCTGTTTTCAGTTTTAACCGGTTATTTTTTTCTTTGGTTGAACCGGTTCAGTTTCATTTCCTGTATTTTAAAAACAAGCGGGGGGAAAAACAGGATAAAATCATAGCTCAAAAATTAAAATTTTAATTTTTTTTAGAAACAACCAAGTACTACACTGATTTAAAATTGGGGGGAAATCAGAGTGTGCACGATATTCGTTTTTTATTTAAATTCAACAACCGGCCAAAACCAAAAAAAACCCAGCGGTATAAGAAGCATAGAAAAACCGGTTTTTTTTGGACGGTTTAACTGAGAGGAAATGAATCGTCAGTTTTAAAAAGGGAATAAGTCCAAAAAATGACAAATTGACTTTTTGTGCTCAAAAATATCTCCAGGCTCCGCTCTACACATGAGTGCAAAGAGGGGGAAAATAACTACACCTTATCGGCAGATATAGCCCCTTGAATGTGCGAAATCGATGTCCATTCATTGTATTTTTTGATTAAATTTGAAATTTAACTTAATTTTTCTTTCTTTTCTTATTCTTTGGCCTGTAAACTTAGCCAAAATAAAATTTGATTTGAATTTAAAAGCGTTTTTTCTTTTTTTTTTAACCAATGAATGTTTGACTCCATTGATATTCACTTACTCCATTGATAGCGCCTTAATGACGCAGTTTCATAATAATTTTTAATTTTATTTGTCTTAGTCTTTCTATATTTCACTTTTGTGCTGTGAACTAAGCAGAAATATAATTTAATTCTTAATTATGATGGTATTTAAGATTTTTGTTCAGCTGAAATTTCATAAGGTTGAAGAAGGGAATAAGTCCATCCTCTTTTTTTAAGTGTAAAACATTTTTAAATACACTTATAATTTTTTCGATGATTGTTCTGTATTCTTAACAGTGTCATGAATTTCCTGTAAACATTTGGTGGCTATAGGATAAAAATTCCATTACTTACACAGTTTTTTTCGATTTTCTCAAAACTTCGTTTTTGGACTTATATTCAAATATTAACCGGTTGTTTTGAAAATTTTGACATCCCTATTACAGATGTTCCAGAACCTTAGAAAACTGACTCACCTTCAGCTATTTGGATCCAAGATGGGAAGAATAGGACGCGAATTCCGAGAGAACGTGCCGACATCCATCGAATACTTGATGCTGGGAGGAACCAGAGTGGCCTGGCTGGAAGACCGAGTCTTCGACAAACTGACGAGGGCCAGGCATTTACAGGTGTCAGGCGGAAGGATCAGGACCCTCAAAAGAACCATGTTCCCTAAAGAGAACTGGCTTAATGGCTTGGGTTTCAAGTACGTTAATACTCTACCCTACAATAATGGACCGGACATAGAGACATTTTGGTTTAAAGTAAATAATGCATCTTTTAATACGGGGAAGAGCCCCCACGTGCTGCAATTACACTAGCAACCCTTCTGGGCATACTTTCTACAAGATTTTGGTACACAGTGAGGGATATTTTTGTCCATTCCTCCTGAAAGAATGTCACTAGCTCAGTTAAGGATTTCGGACGGGGCTCCGTATTCCTTAATCGTCGCTCCAATTCGTCCCATAAATGTTCTATGGGGTTTAGGTCAGGGCTCTGAGCAGGCCAGGTAAGACGTTTAACTTTCATGTCTTGATACCACTGCTTGTTAGAGGCTCCAACATGGCATGTAGCGTTATCATCTTGAAAGAAACATTTGTCCGTTCCATAAATTTGCCAAAGTGTAGGCAGGACCTGATTGTCCAAAATGTCTCTGTATGGCATCGTCATTTAATTTACCAGTCACTACATGCAGTGTTCCCCGGCCGTACCACGAAAAACAGCCCCAAACCATTACTCCATTTCATGCAAATTTGCAGCTGTCCGGTCCATTATTGTAGGGTAGTGTATTTTTTAAATTACAAATACAAACAATGACGACCAACGACACGCTTAAGGGCCATATTCAGAAGCACAAACACGTAGTAGAAACGAGAGTGAACGGAGTGATTTGAACTCTACAACAGCTCCTTCCCCTTGCACTCCTGACTCCACCTGTCACAAAGCCTTACAATGAATTAATACACTAATGCTACAAATTTACATGCAAACACTAGATGTCCATTACTTTCGTAATATATTGATGTCTGAGGACTTTTTTTGGTAATTAGTAGCTGTTCTATATTTTTTTTGGAACTATTTATCGGACCACAAAAAAATGTCAAAGTAATCCGCATAGAATCGAGTCTCGGAACAATATGGTGGACGAGAGCTTCAGAGTTTGAAATCCCTCGTTTTGAGAGCTTTTACGCCGTTTCCGTTCCGTTCTTGTTTTTTCTACGTCAGTGGTTCCCAAACTATTTTGCTCGTGGAACCCCCCCCCCCCCAATTTGTTGCCAATGATCACAGTAATTTTTTAATCAACGGCTTTTCAAACTTTAATATCTGATATATTAAATGAAACAAGCCAACTTAATGTTAAAAAAATTTTGATTAAGCGAGTTCCAAGAACCATCAGGGGGATCTGGGGGTCCCCCAGAAATTTTTTGGAAATTTGACTATAAAAAGAGGGGTTTAACTGGTTTTGTACACCTAATCCGAATTTCGGACATATATTTTTAAGAATTTAATACACATTTTTCTAGGATTTGCATTTTGATGAACTTAATATAAAAAAAACACCATTCTTATTTTCTGTAAGGAGATAAAATTTGTCACGCGGAACCCCTAAATTTTTTTCGTGGAACCCACTTTGGGAACCACTGTTCTACGTGTTTGTCTTTCCGAATATGACCCTAAAGCCCAGCAAAGTTGGTCATTTAACCTGAATTACTGGATTTCTAGTATATGTCAATTTTTTTTTTGTATTCATTTACCCCAATTGAGTTAATTTTGATATTAAATTCACGTACACAAAAATATGGAACATCACCACATCCCCTATGTCATGCTGAGCCGTAAGCGAAGAGGTATTATTCTCAACATATCATGGATGTATCTGCCATTAGGAATAAAATATTAAGGGGAGCGCATGGCAAATACAGTCAACTCCGCTTATATCCGAGAGTAGAATGATAACAATATCCAATTGATAACAAAGAGCGATTTGACACTAAAGAGTTTCTAACAGTGTTACTCGAATTTTGCATTAGAAACACAACTTATGTAGTCCTATTTGAAGTATTTAAACCGATTTTCTAGTTTTACTTTGCAAATTTTACAATCTTAAAAGAAAAATATGAGAGTAGAACATATATTATTGAGAAATAAATGGCTCATTTTGTATGACTGTGTATTAAAATTGGCCTTTCAAACTGGAAAAAAGGAGGTTTTTAAGGGATTTCACCAAATTTTGATAACACTAAGCAAAATGCTGATAACATAAAACGGTGCATTTTACATTAAATTAAATAGGTTTAGTGATAGGGACCGGTTTATTTTGATAACATTATACAACTGACAACATTAACAGTGATCACAATAAGCGGAGTGGACTAATGAGTATTTACAAATAGAGCATATTTCCGATCAATTTAGAAATGACGTCTTTTGTCTTTTTTTAGTGATAACCGAATCTCTCATCTTCCCGACGACATCTTCAGTGACATGCCGAAGCTGCAAGTGCTTTACTTGGATGGAAATCGCTTCACCACCATCTCTGAGAAAATATTTAAACAGGTTTATGAAAGGAATGTCATGTTGACCTTTACAAGTGAGTAAACGATATATAGAGCTGTGTTTCTCAAACTTTCAATACTGGCGACCCAATTTTCACTTGTAATTTTCATCGCGCCCCCTTTCATACTTCTATATACACTGTAAAACACCTGTTGTTTTAACGGATATTCAGCGATACCTTTTAACAGCATTTCTCCATTTTTTGTAAAATACGAATTTACCCAACTCCCAACGAATACATTAATATGTTAAGTTTGAGATCACTTAAAAGTATAGTACTATTTTGAATTTTGTTGCACATAATGTCGAAATTTTACAATGTCAGCTCCAAGTAAAAATGGGGAGGGGGGTTAACCCCCAGAGAAATTTAGACCCTTTGGGTTATAAACCAGATAATTTTCAAGTAAAAAGGTTATAAATAAACGTCAAAATTTCTAGGGGGACTGAGGGTCCTCTCCCTGAAATTTTTTTTGAAATTTGCTCCTTTTAAACTAGTGTTTTGTCTCAGTTTGAAACTAGTATTATGGAAACACCCAAAGGGAACCGCATTTTGTAAGTGGTGTAGTTTTCACGGGAAAAACACTGTACAACAGACATTAAAATTTTTGAAGGTGCCCCCGATTTTTTTTTTTTTTGAAATTTGACTCTCAAACTAGTGTTTTAACTCATTTAGAGATCCTTTGGGGTACACCCGAAGATTATTTCCGTATCAAAATTTCGGGAGGGAGGGGGTCTAAACCTCTAACCCTCTGCTCTAATGCTGTAGTGTTATACACCCTCTATATCTATATTTTAAATATATCAATCAGATAAGCAGATAATTGTTTTATTCCTTACTTTTTATATTCTTATTCTAGATAACAACTTTTTGTGCGACTGCAGCATCAGGTGGATTGTGCAGCTGGGAAAGATAGGAAGACTGGATGCCAAGTGCAGTTTACCTGCGTCTTTAAAAGGAACCTCAATCCAACAAATTCCTGCAGACAAGCTGGACTATTGCAAGCAAACTTAACTTATTACTGTACGGTTTTAATGAAATAAATATACCAAAAAAATATTCAGGCAGATATATGAGATAATTTATTATTCCACCTCCTCTACTACAAAACAGTAGTTTTATTTGGTAAAAAACTCTGCTAGAAAATTGGTGGGTAACTTTAAAATATCCTTTTACTTTTTCTATCCCAAGACTGATCGGGATATCCATTTAGTGGGCGTGTTTAGAAATTTATTGTGGGAGGGGCCTAATAAATATCATCAAAAAAAGGTCCCAAGCTTGATTTTTGCGACCGGACAAAATTTTAGACGTATAAAATTACTAATCATTCAGAGAACCTTTCATAAATACATTATATTAATCAACTTAAAACGCTTTTTAGTGAGAGAACCCACCACAGTAGATGCGTGACAGTTTTTGTCACAACAGTTAAGGGTTGAACGAAAATTTAGTGAAGCACAAATATCTTTACACTATGAAATGTTGTGTGGAGCACTAGTGTAAGCTTACCATATTTGGAACCTCTGAATTCCCATACTTTTTAAAAAAATATAATTAAAGCCATTTTTCTGGAAAAACAAACGGTTATAAGGGGACATCCATAAATTAGGTGAGGTGTTTTTTCCAAAATCTGGACACCCCCCCTCCCCCCTTGGTGAGATTTAGTGAGATTTTGCTGGACCCCCCCTCCCCCCACGTGAGATTTACCTCTCTCTCTACAACTTTTTGAAAAAAAAATCCTTTCTCATAATTTCATCGTATAATTTCTAACATAAAAAGTTGACGTGAGATTTTAATCGACCCCCTCTCCCCCCTTGGTGAGATTTGGTGAGATTTTTCCAAACCCCTCCCCCCCTTTTTGACCTCACGTAATTTATGGATGTCCCCTAATTCCAAAAATAAGCTTAGAAGTTTCAAAAAGAATTATTTAATTAGATATTTGAAAATAAAAATAGCAAAATTTGTGTTGACCTCGAAACGCTATCGTGACGTAATTTGATGCCAACAAACATAGAGAATAGCTGAAAGGCTATTTTTGATTGGCTGTTACCAGTGTTTTTTGTACCAACTCACGTCACACAACTATTTGGGACGTAGCAGCCGTTTTCGTACCCCTTTTTAAAAGACTGACTTGGAAATTAAATAAAAAAAAACAATCAGAATCAAAACATTTTTGCGACAAAATTTCTTTTTCAACCATACTCCTCATTAGTAAGGGGCCATTCATTAATTACGTAAAAATTATTTTGGCAATTTTCGACCCCCCGTACCCCCATGTAAGGGCACGTAAGATTTTTCAAACCACCTTCCCACTACTCTTACGTAAGATTCCATTTCGTTTTTCAAAATAATAAAATGTTAGAAAAGGATCAGTTACACTAAAACTCTCAGTGAATAAAAGATTTTTATTTTTCAACGGATAAGTAATATTCTTGCTGGTGAACTACATATTACCATTATGTTATTATCTCTAGTCTTTGGAATACCATTTATCAGTAATTATTAATTCGGAAAATCTTACGTAAGAATGGGTTTGACCCCCCCCCCACCCCCCAGGTAAGGGTATGTAGAGATTTTTCCAACCCCCCTGCCCCTCGGGACCCTTACGTAATTAATGAATGGCCCCTAATGGCGTATAAAAGTCGGGGGATTTCGTCACTTTCCTTCCTTTCCATTGTAATGCCGCATTGTTAAGGCACTTCATAAAGCCTTTACCATCTACCATGACCTTGCTAAGCGTTTTCTATTTATTAAGAGCTAAGCTTTTTAGTGAGAGAACCCACCACAATTAGATGTGTGGCAATTTTCGACACAGCAGTTAAGGGTTAAAGGAAAATGCATTCTAAGCACTAATGTAAGCCCACCATATTTGGAACCTCCGAATCACACGAATATATACTTCATATTAGAAAAGACGTATAAAAGTAAGGTGATTTCGTCACGTTTCTGGTTGTGCTGACGTTAAAAAAAAAACGCTCGGTCATAACAGCAGTGTTCGATTCGAGACTGCAAAAACCAAGAACTCAGCACTCCTTTATCGCTTGCTCGCTCAGAGATGCTTCCTCGATAAGCAGAAACCTCATCGGAGCTCTCTTCATCCAACCTGTTGCACGCAGCGATGTTCGACTCAAAGGTTCTCGCTCTGTCCGTTCTTCTGGCCTTCGTGGTCCACTCCCGCGGTCAGTCGTGCCCCCGGGAGGCCGAAATCGCCCCTTGCGCATGCGCGTGGGATTCGAACAAACGTCTCGCAATAACCACCTGTGACAACATCGTAGATCCGCACATCCTCGCCAAGGTGTTCCGCGAGTCCCTAGACCACCCCTTGTCTCACGTGAAGCTGCACGAGGCGGGGTTGAGCTACTTCCCGGCCTCGGCCTTGAAGAAAAAGAGCATTCGACACCTGGAAATCGAACGTTCATTGATGCTCGGTTTGTTCGACCGCATACCCGAGGAGAATCACAAGTTGGAGAAGATCACGGTCTATCTCACCAAGGTCTTGAGAAGGATCGACTGGAGGGTACGTTTATCATTGCATTCATAAACATTCCTGACATTATTGGAGAACCTAGCAACCGGCGGGAGTTTGTTGACCTCTTGTTTTTAACCCATATCCTGCCAAACATTGAAGAAATTATTAATTTCTCATAAAATCTTAAATTATGTGTTAGTTTAAGTTCATGTACAAACATAAAGTTGAAGAAAAAAACCTTTGTTGAAAATTATGTCTATAAGGATATCACCTTATTCAATATTAAATGATAGCGGTAATGTATACGTAGTAGTGCAGCCTGCCATCGTACTATTTTTAGGTTTAGCTGTAAATACGTGGAATTTGATCCCCTAAGTGATTTTTAACCAAATTGTTTTACTAATTTTAAAGTAAAGGATATAGCCTCAAAAAATTTGGGTACAATTGTTTTCTAAAAACTTTTAATTCTCAGATATTTTTGTTGAAAGTTTAGGAAAAAAAAACCCTAGTAATTTGAAGTTAAAAATATTTAATACTAGCTGATATGCCCGGCCTTGCACGGGTGGAGTGTATCAATTTATTAAAATTTTCTCAAGTTACATGCCTAATTTTCTGTAACCATAATTACCAATCATCCTGGTAGTTTTTCATATCCCGGTGTTCCCAGTATTTTTTCATATCCCGGTGTTCCCAGTATTTTTTCATATCCCGGTGTTCCCAGTATTTTTTCATATCCCGGTGCCTTTTTCATCTTGGTGTCCCCGGTGCCTTTTCATCACCGTGCTCCCTGTGCCTTTTCCCTCCCGGTTCCAACTGTGTAAATCTAACCTAACCATCCAGTTCCGGTGTTGCACATTTAATTACGACAGTTACCCAATTATCCATTCTAAGTGAAAAAAATCCATTAAAATTATTACAGACTTTTGAAATCCCAAAATTTGTAAATACCCCCTGTTTAAATTGAAAAAAAAATCCCGTTAAACTACACCAAAGAAACAAATTATAAGGTTAAATAACAAATTGATCTAGTGTTTCTATCATCAACTTTCTAAAAAAACTGCATGATGTAATCTTTACTTTAACCAGTCTAATTCTTAAAACTTTCTATTTCAACTTAAAGTTTCATGGAAAATGAAGTTTTTAATAAGAAAATACTATTATAAAGTTTTTTATAAGGGCCGTTTTTAATTTTTTAAATTATTAATAACCTTTTTAAAACATTTAAAACAATTTTAGCCAAGTTTTATCTTTAAATACTTTGTTTTATGTTTAAAATTGTTTTTGTTGTATTATTTGCAACAATGCGAGTTAAACAGATCTTCTTTAGTGGAGAAGTAAGGCGATTTTTACAAAAAGGCCTAAAAGGGGGTGAAGGGGTGGTTTTAGAAATTTGGAAATGATGTCATTGTCTTTCCCCCGTCCCCATACGTATGTGTACCAAGTTTGGTTCGATTCGGACGGGTAGTTTTGGAGAAATTGAGCCAAATCTGTTCCGGACAAACCCAGGAACCCAGGCAGGAACCCAGCCAGGCAGGCAGGGACACCTTGATTATATATATAGAGATGATTAGAGTTGACATAAAAATAAATTTGTAATGATACAAGTCTTAAATAACAATATGTGACTTTAAGTTTCATAAAATGTTCAAAGTAGTGTTGGAAAATGCGATGTATCAATGCTCCCCTATTTTAGGGCGATGGCAGAATGTGGGTTAATTTTTAACGGGATTTCACATTGAATTATTCAAAGGCCAGATTATTTTTTAATTACTTGAATTTTCTTGCTTTTAATAATTTCTTGTTCTATTGTCGGGAACTCATAAACACCTTGCGATTGAAATGCTAAATATGTTCTAATGAACTTGTTATAATACAGAAAACACAAAAAAAAATTGTCAGAAATGCCAAATATCATGCTGCAATTATTAATGCAAATGTAAGATAACTAACAGACAAAAATTCCAGATGTTCAAGAACCTTCGGACACTGGTAGACCTTCAGATATTCGGCACCAAGATGGGAAGGATAGGGCGAGAGTTTCGCGACAACATGCCGACATCCATCTACTACTTGATGCTGGGAAATACCGAGGGAGCCTGGCTGGAAGACCGAGTCTTCGACAGACTGACCAGAGCTTCTCACATACAGGTGTCAGGAGGAAAGATCAGGGTCATCAAGAGATCCATGTTCCCCAAGGAGAATGTGCTGACTACTTTGGCTTTTAAGTACATATCTTGGCACAGCTGGGATAAGAGTCCTCCAGCCGCCATGTTTACCCATAAGCTCAAATAATGACAATACTTAAGCATATTGCTGTGAGAGCTGGGGATAAACATGGTGGCTGGAGGACTCTTATCCCAGCTGTGCCCATATCTCTTTTAGAATACAGTAAAACATATTTTATCCGAAAAAATTGGTTTGTGGCCTATATTTAAAGTCCAAAAGGTTACACATGGGGACTGCAGGACTCTTTCTTTAGCTGTTCCGAAAAACCTTGTAAAAACCTTACAAAATTATGTTAACAAAATATGGCACAGCTTCGATAAGAGTCCTCCAGCCGCCATGTTTATCCACAGCTCCCACAGCAACATGCTTAAGTATTTTCACCATTTGAGCTTATGGGTAAACACGGAGGCTGGAGGACTCTTATCGAAGCTGTGCCATTTTTCCTCATTCTTTTAAATTCCAGAATCATTCAAAGCTTTTCGGGCCGCACAACAAGGGCTAGTGGGCCACATGCACCCGCCGGCCGTGTTGTGGAGGCTGAATCTGGCCCTTGGTAGACTTCGTGGCCATGATCAGCAATAATGAACTTAAAATCTTTTTTTTTCTACTCACCGTTTGATGAGATCTCACTTTCTTCCTCTGGCGGAATACAATCGTATCTCAAAGAGATGAAAACACGGTATCTTGATTGAATGAGGTCGTGAACCAACTCAGATAGAGACACCAGCATATTAAAAACACCTATAACGAATAATCGAAATCTAATAGACGACATTAGTCATTACGTCACTTGCTTGTTTGGAAACGTTGATTCCATCCGTGATTGGTTCCGTACGGATTTACTTCCAATCACGGAACCAATCACGGATAGTATCAACGTTTCCAAACAAGCAAGTGACGTATTGACTAATATCGTCTATAACCGAAACGTATTTACGTTTTCAAAAAAATCTTTGGATATTTTACAAACATGATACAGGTTGTTATTACAGTAGGCCCTCGCTTATTCGCGGTTCGGTATTCGCGTTTGAGCAATGTTACCCCCGCATATTCGCGGATTTCGATCTCTAAGTCTTTTAGCAATGAAACATGCATATTTGACAGGAAAAGAAGTAATTGTTCGATTCCGGTATTTATTATGTAAAACCATTTTGAAAAATGTAACTTCTTCTACTATGCGAGTTTCTAACTAGTAACCCTTTTGGTTTCGACAGGGAAAAAAAGGTCGCCAATCCGTGATCGCCAAATACTTTTTTTTACATATTCGCGGTTCTCTATTCGCGGCCCCTCTTATTCGCGCATTATGATCTCAAAGTAATTTTTTCTTCATTATTTCAACAATTTCGTGAATTTCTTAGGCCTCTTTACTGCAGAAAAACTATCACCAGATGACATTTACAGCTCTCTCTCTAGCTGGTAAATAGTTTTAAATTAAGAATGTCAGTTACGAACATATATGTTTCTAGTTTTAATTCGTAACGTTTTTCGAGGCTATAAAGCTTTTCACGATGACGACACGACCAGTTATTTTCTTCTAACTGTGAGGGATTAATGCGATTTTGTGGTTTGGGGCGGCCAGATGGAATATTAAATTTACAGTAGGTCCTCCCTGAGAGAAAATTTTTAAAAAAATAACATCTTTAAAACTAGTACTGTTGTTAAGCTGTTTTAAGATTTAAAACTGATACAAAATAAATTTAAAAATAAAGAAGGGGGCACATTAATTTTTAAAAATTTGGATGTAAAAATTTGTGCGCAGTATAGAAATCGAAGTAAACAAGGGGTTCTGGGGGGGGTCTTCCCCCAGAAAATTTTTGGAAATTTGACTCTTAAAAACATTTTAACTCGTTTTCATCCACTTTTAGTTCGACTTTCGGAGGGGATGCCGGGCCTCTTTAACACCCCTTATATACGCCTCTAGCTCACGGTACTGGGCGATTTTCCCCTAAAAATTTTTAGAGTCTATTTATATTATCTTTATCTATTTATATTTTAGAGAAAATTTAAGTGTTTGAAAAGTGTTTTTCAGGCACTTTTAAGGGGTATAGCGTCCGATGTTGAGTGGTTAATCATAATTATAACATCTAAAATAGGATCTAAAAACTTTTAGGTCAGGTCCAATTGTGGGGGGGGGGGGTCCGGACCCGGGACTCCTTGGCAACGCCTCTGAATAAAAACTTCTATCTTATCATCATAGAAAACGACTTAAAATACTCAATAGCCATGGGAAATTTTTGAAATTTTAGGCTGCCAAAGAGTGTTCTGATTCTGAAACTACTTTGAGGGTATTTTTCTCAAGGGGGGGCTCTCTCCCCCCTTTAAGGCGTCCTTGGCTCCTAGCGGGCCGGAATCTGGTCATTCGGAATAAGTTTCCAACATGAACTATAATCATGGAGTGAATACTAACGAATAGCTAGTGGGTGTGACAGAACAATCCGGGTTTAGTGCTCATACTGAAAATAATTTTAAAATAAAAGTGGTAGATTAATGTACATTTTTTGAATGTTAATTTTTAATAAATGTTTAATTGTAGCCACCACTATTTTATGTATGATTAAGTTAATCATATCATTCTACCATCTATTGATTGCAGTGCCATAGGCCTTTGATGCCTCACGAAGCAACGAACCAAAAGAAAGAAGTCAACTGCAGTGGGTGTTTGCTATCGAGAAGGCAGGTTATGGCTTAAAAGCGCTCATGTTTGAACGTGAGCAGTCGAGGCTGGGTTTGTCATGGTAGCATTTAAACTTTCACCAAAATTCAAGTTTAATAACTTAGATGAAAATAATAAACAATAATTTTTGACAAGTTGATAATTTCAATAATTTTACATCGTGCTTGATATTAATATCTAAGTTAAATCAAAATGTTGTAAGTGTAAATAGATAGTGTAATAACGATAACTTTAACAATTTAAATTTAAGATATGTTCGAATTTTTAAAATTATAAAACCAAATTCCGCACATCCCCAGACCTCAATCCTTTCGATTTCTTCCTTTTATGAAATTCTTGGTGTATGAGACGATCTCGTCGCCAGGATCGTTGATCGCCTCGTGTCCGAGAAACACCAGCTCATTTTGAATGGGTCCGAGAATAAATGCGTCGACGATGCGAGGCCAGCATTTAGGGTAGATGGAAAACATATTGGGAACCTTCTTTAAAATTGAATATGGCTCTTTAACATAAAATAAATTAAAATAATTTAATAAAAATGTACTTTTCATTTTTGACTTTTTCTTTCTTCAGCTAGGAACCCTGTAGGGGTTACAGTTTATACCTTCGGCTCAATTTTCTATATAAATTTTGATTGACGTGGTATGACAGACTAATTTAAAACCAGCTTAATAAGCTTTACAATTCGTAAGATGAAGTTGATTACTTTATTTTGGACCCAAATCCAATAAAAAGTCCAAAGGAAATTCTATGATTGAGATTTTAGATTTAGTTTTTTCATAAAACTATTCAAAGCCTAATAATCTCTCCGTGTTCAAAGCAGGAGAAAAAACACTATCTTCGAGTATCCCGGTTATTAACTTTACCAACTGAGTTACGGTTTTAATAATAAAATAATAATCGAAAATAGATTTCGCCAAATGGTTAATAAGTTGCCAAATATGGTTGACCGTGCATCAGTAAAGAAGACTGATCGAAATGAATCTTTTCCTATCCAAAGATAACTTCCTGAAAAATTTATAGTTAAAACTACTTTTTGCATGAACCAGTTTCATTAGTTTTATGGAATAAATGACGGAATCGAACCATTATATCTGTTACATTATCATATATGCGCGTTTTAAAACTGGGTTCGTTATTCGCGGATTTCGCGTATTCGCGGTATATTTTGGAACGTAACTACCGCGAATAACGAGGGAACACTGTATTACATCGCTGGTGTGGATAGTTCAGAAGTTTATTTTTTTCCGATTTCGTAAGTCAAGTTGAGCTGTAACGGAAGATGACGGAAGTTTTTTTTCGTGACAGTAAATCTATAAAATTTTTGGTAGGTTGGTTAGCCTAAAATCTAAAACTTATTTTTTGATTTTAGGCTATCTGGGAAAATAAGTACAGAAGTACCGATAATCTCTTTCAGTTATTGAGGCCTTTTCAGCAACAACGATCTAACTCCAGCCCTAGTAGCACAAACATACAAGATTCGTTCAATTTTCGTCATGTACGGCCCAATTTCGTTTGCTTCCAGTTGCAGTTACGTAAACTTGACATATTTGGTACGAGCTGTGCTACTATAGGAAACAGTTTAGCATTAGAGTTAGCTCACTGTGGCTGCAAACGCTTAAATTTACTCTTGGAGCACTAGAAGAAAATAGGAAAATGATTTTCTTTTACAAAAAGCTCGAGGACCCAAAATATACTTACTAATAATGTAGAATTATTACTATACAAGTTAGACGTAATTTTTTAAATCTTTAAATATTAAAAAGAGATTTGAAACTGATTTAGTGTTATAAAGAAACTATGATCAAAGAGAATAATATCGAAAATAAACTGAAAACCCTAAATTATTATTTTTTTTTTAGTGATAATAGGATCACCCATCTTTCTGATGACATCTTCAATGGCATGTCGAAGCTGCGAGTGCTTTACTTAGATAATAATCACTTCACCACTCTTCCAGAAAACATTTTTAAACCGGTGTTTGAAAGATCCGTGATGTTGACTTTCGAAGGTGGGTATGATATTGTACAACATTTCTCTTACTTTACCTGTTACTTCACCAAAACTTAGTACTTAGTTGCATATGTTTGAATTTAGGAGTGGGCCCAAGGAAATTTTTGCGAGTTAGCCAGTCAAGCCCATAACTCAGGGCCGTATCCAAGGGGGGGGGTTTAGGGGTTCAAACCCCCCGAAATTTTGACATCATTTTTTATACTACTATTTTTCTTGAAAATTATGTCTCACAAGGAGCGATCCTCTTCGGGTATAACCCAAAGGGTCTCAAAATGAGTCAAAATCCTATTTTTAAGAGCAAAATTTCCAAAATTTTTCTGGGGGAGGACCCCCAAACCCCCTCGAAATTTTGAAATCTATTAAGTACGGTTTTTCCTTCAAACTTAGGTGTGATTTACAAGGAGTGGTCCTCTTTGATGTAACCTAAAGTGTCTGAAAATGAGTTGAAAGGCCACTTTAAGGGGCAAAATTAAAAAAATTTTCTGGAGTAGGAACCCAAAAACCCCCTCAACATTTTGCCATTTATTACAATATACCTTCGTTTTACCTTGAAAATTCGACCGCTTACAATGAGGGGGGCTCTTTGGGGTCTAATCTAAAGGGTCTCAGAATGTGCTAAAACACTCTTTTGACGGGCAAATTTCCAAAATTTTTTAATAAAAAATAATAAAATTAATTAAAAAGATTAATACAGTTCAAAATTTAAAAAAAAGGTTTAATAAAACACCCTTTTATTATTGTCAAATAAACAGATTTTACGTAACTTTTCTGGTGCAAGGGGGGTTCCCCTTTTTTTTTTTTTTTTTTTGAAACGTTCAAAGAACACCGAACCATTTTGTGAAAATTTTTGAAACTACCTCTTTTCAAATTGACTGATTCAGCTAACGGTGTTAATTTTATCTTTTTCTATAGGAAACAAGTTCATTTGTGACTGTGGCATCAGGTGGATCGTCACGTTAGGGCGAAGAGGAAGAGGATTGGACGCCAAATGCTCCATCCCCCCTACTCTGAAAGGGAAGTCCATTCAACAAATTCCTGCTCACGAGCTGGACTATTGCAGGCATGCTTGATGCCTTTTCACACGCTTCTTGTAAATGTGTGTTTTTATCCCAATAAATAATAAAAATTTTCCAGAAGTGGCCCTTAATAACATTACAGGAGATAAAAATGCGGTAATGTTCTGACTTCTGGTGGTCCTCCCCAGAAAATTTTTGCAAATTTGACTTCAAAAAAGGGGGTTTTAACTTGTTTTGGAACACCTAATCCGAATTTCGGCCATACATTTTTAACACTTTAATATTATATTTATGGCAGGATTTGCATTTTCTCTCTATATTAAAAAAAAGTAACAGTCGCCGCCGCTGCCGCCGCTGTTTCAGAAAATCTTCACTTTGACAATTTTGATTTGTCACTATGCAAAAACTATGGAACGGAAATTATTGAAATTTTGAACATTTGTAGACAAATGTGTGAGGGTCCTTTTCGTTCCAATAGCTAATTAATGAGATAATTAGTTCTGGAATTATTTAATGTCAAATTCGAAAATTACTTTTTTCTGCTGCGAGTTCGCCCCCAGCAAAATCTATTCGCAGCAGAAATATGATTTTTTGCAGCCGCATTCTCTTAGATATGAAGTTTTGCACCTCGTCACCCTTTTTTCGAATTTCGAATTAGTTTTGGAGTAATTAAGTTTTAAAGTTTCGAAATTTTTGACGGGTTTTCGGTTTTTTCATTATAAAAGAAAAACTAATCACAGTAGAACTATGATATTTTAAACACACATACAATTATTTTTTATAAAAATATTGGCGTTTTGTTTTCAAAAAGTTCTAATTAGTTTTGGAGTTATTAAGATTCAAAGATTTAATTTTTTCTTCTCTTTCTGTGGCCGTTCACTAGAGAAACATGCGAGTTTTATGATGAGTCTAATGGACTCTAACCGTCTGACGTTACACGGAACCAACACGTGACCTACTGAGCTTGCGATTGGTTACCACAGATACTACACTAGTAGATCTACTAGTGTAGTATCTGTGGTAACCAATTGCAAGCTCAGTTGTAGGTCACGTGTTGGTTGCGTTAAGTCTCGAACCAGATAGGCGGTTAGAGTCCATTTCTTTTATTTTCAACAATGTTTTTTCTACAAAATGGTTGATGATTATTAGTAGACTTGCTGGATATTTTTTAACATTTCGATGAAATTATTGATAAGCTAAAAAAGGAATATATTTCAGCAACATTTTTGTTGTTAATTTAGGGGAATGATCCGAATTAAATTATTTATAAGCAAGAGAGAGGTATTTTCGGTATTACAAGAGGCTTAACTAAGTCGAGAAGAGTGTTAGGCTGGATTGTTGAGATGAACAAGTGAGCTCTGCTCGCTAAGATCGCGAAGCGATCTGAAAAGAACTGCGAAGCAGTTACGCGGGTTGGTGAGCGATAGCGAGCAGGGGGCAGGCCCCCTAGTGATGAAAAAAAAAAGTTGTAAATAATGAAGTTCAAAGTAATAATGGGGGGGGCAGATAATTTCAGAAAATTTGAGCCTAAAAACAGTACAATACACAACATTTATTTTGGTGGTAGATTGTAAACTTTCCGAGGAAAATGTGAATGCATTAAACACCATTCTTATTTTTTTTTAATGAAATAAAATTTGTTTCGCGGAACCCCTAAATTTTTTCGTGGAACCCCAGGGTTCCACGGAATCCATTTTGAGAACCATTGATCTATGCTGTTGAAAAGGTAGAAGAGTCAGTTGTTACGATCACATAACTCTCCATTCCCGAAAGAAGACATATCTGAGAGAAGCGATGATTCATTTCCCATCAAAAACAAGAACCTCCCTGAGTCCTTTCTGATTTGATTTTCGAACGGCATCAAGCCACAAGATCCGAATTCCATCGCCTGGACGAAATGGATGGCGACATCTCCGCTCGCGTCTTCGAAACTGACACTTCTCCTTCGCTGTCAACACCCGAAAACCGATGTTTTTACATTTATTATTGTTTGAAAAGGGACGAGGAAAGAAAATTTTCGATCTCTAGTAGCGAATCGTTCGAGTTTTGAAAAGTTAAGAGTGTTTTTTTTTTTCCCGTGGGGGATTTTTTTTTTGGAATGTGATCGTACGTAAGTTTTTCTTATCAGGGTTTGAAATAGATGATTATGGAATCTAAAGAACGCATTAAAATCTGATCAAATTTCTTATCTAGTACTTCTGAAAATACCTGGTGTTTCAACATGTCTGCCAAACTCTGCACAGTCAGATTATTTAGGTTGAGTACTAAATAAAAAATACCCAAAGAACTATACCTCTACGACGACGAGAAAATCGCGACATTAAGATGTATGTGACCTCACATCCGGTTTACCCTGAAAACAGCTTATGGAAAACGCAAACATGGTTATTTGGATATTTTTGCACTCTAAGATGTTCAAAATATCCACACATGCATTCGCGCACCGTGGAATAAGATAATTAAGTTCTTATCGGATATGAACATCGGAATCGGTTTAGCAAAATAATCACATTTAAACCCATGTACATGTTACGGGCAATATTTATTTATTTATTTACATATTGTCATACAGATATAAAGTATCCATTTACATGACAAGATAAAAACACCAAAAGGCAAAGAAAAATACAAATACACACACGAAACAGATAATAAAAAGCAAGTATTATAGCACTTTCTGAATTTTTTTAAAAGAGTCAAAAAAATATCATAATTATTGGGAAGATTATTTACTATTTTTATGAATTGTATGAATGTTTGGTTCTGAAGATATTGATTAGTGTAAATAGGTTCATGGAGTACTGTTTTATTGCGAGTGATATGTTTAGGGACATGGAGTTTAAATTGTTGCAAGATAGAGGTACAATCAATTTTGTTATTTAATATGTTGTAAAAAAATTTAAATACAGATATTCTTCTACGGAGTTCAAGGGTGAGATTGTTTGGGACATGCATGTAAGAGGGATCCTTAGATTTAAAATAAATGTAACGAAAAAATTTGCTTTGGATTTTTTCTATAGTTATGATGAGAGATTTTTGGCATGGATTCCAAACTGCACAATTGTATTCAAGAAGGGGTCGAACCAAAGTATTGAACAGCAGAAAAAGGACTTTTACATCATTAAAATTTGAGGTAGTACGTTTTAAAAGACCGAGTTTCCTTGTAGCATTGAGAGTTATTTCTTGTATGTGTAATTTAAAACTAAAAATGGAATATGATTTATCCGGGCATTATTGATAATGCCCGTTGTGAAGCGGGCAATGTGATAAATTCAATGGCATTTAACAATGAGATTTATCACTTTGTCCGCCTCCACTTCGGGCATTATTAATAATGCCCCATGAATCACTTTGCCCGTAACATATTACCGTGTTTTTTCATCATGATTTGCGTACAAAAACTCCTCCTATCAACCCAACAGGCTTCGTGTTTACCGATTTCTCCTTCCGCATTTGTGACGTACTGGGTTCAAGAAACGTTGCTGTCGAGTATAGTATAGTGACCTCCACAAAATGATCAAATTCAACCTCAATATCCAACCTTTCCTCCAGTGCAGTGGTTCCCAAACTATTTTGCTCGTGGAACCCCCCAACTTGTTGGCAATGATCGCGGCCCCCTGAATATTTTTTGATCAACGACTTTTCAAAATTTAATATCTGATATATTAAATGAAACAAGCCAACTTAATGTTAAAAAAATTGAGATTAAGTGATTATTCCAAGAACCATCAAGGGGGTCTGGGGGTCCTCACCCAGAAAATTTTTGGAAATTTGTCAATAAAATTAGGGTTTTAACTTGTTTTGGTACACTTAATCAGAATTTCGGACATACATTTTTAAAAATTTAATACATATTTTTTGGTAGGATTTGCATTTTGATAAAAAAATAAAAATTTTGAAATTTAACATTTATTATATTTATATATTTATTTAACATTAAATTGAAACATTTTGAAATAAAATTTGTCACGCGGAACCCCTAATTTTTTTCGTGGGACCCCAGGGTTCCATGGAACCCACTTTGGGAACAACTGCTCCAGTGAATTGACGCGACGGTAGTTCATCAGTATCCCGACAGATGGCGCCGCGATGCCGTTCTCCGGAATCCTCCACCTGCAGCCATCGATCCCTCTGCTCCACAGGCCGGGAGGAGCTATCAGCAAACAGGGCTCATTTAATGGGCTCACCTTCGCAAACAAATGCTCGGCTCCATCCATTACTACTGGGTTCCCCGGAACAACGGTACGGTTCACATTTTGAGGATAGTGCCCTGGCGTTACGGATCAAATCACGATTTTCATGACCATAATTTGATGGTGTATTATCTTACAGGGTGTATCTGAAGTGGTGCAACAAATATATGGAGGGGTGTAGACACCTACGAGCAGGTGCGGATCCAGCACGGCTCCAAGGGGGGGGGAGGCACTTTTTCAGACCATCACCTTTATCTTTTGAGAAAAATATCAAACTTTTGGGAATTTTCTAAAAAGTATCACTCAAGATCTCCTTTTGGTACCGCTAGGGGGTATGAGGAAAAAAGGAAATTTGACCTGAAAAGTAGGGTTTAACTAATTTTGGGACTTTTTTTCGAACTTATGAGGGATTTTTTGGGTCCACTCTCCAGAGTGCCACCCCCTTGGATCCGCCACTGCCTATGGGTAATTTATTGGAATCGCATAGGAAAAAGGAACGGATCCAAGGGGGGTACTGGGCAGTGCCCTCCTTGCACATAAAAGAAGTACTCAAAATGAATTAAAACCCTACCTTTACAGGTCAAATTTAAAAATTTCTTCTGGGGGAGAACCCCTATACCCTGTAGCGGTACCAGAAGGGGATCTTGTTGAGTGATACTTTTTAAAAAATTCCGAACATTTTGACATTTTTCTCAAAAGGTAAAGGTGATGGTTTGGAAAAGTACCCCCCCCCTGAAGCCGTGCTGGATCCGCTCCTGATATGAAATAACAGCCTTACGAAAAACAAATTCACACATTTGCGAGTTTTTCAGTGTTATCATGTAGTTGTTGAGTTTTTTAGCTAAATAAAGACAAATTTTAACTAAAAATCGAAGAAACTAGCAAATTTGCGATTTTTTTCAATTTTGAGGTCTTAAAAATGCTATTTTCACTTGCTAGTACCTCCTCGAATATATGAAAAATTTTTTCTCGCGTTTTTTATGATATTGCAAACAATTTCCTCACTGAAATTTTTGTTCTTTCTCCTTCAGTTTTTAAATTAATTTTTTTAAACTCGCTATTTCACCGCTAGAGGTGCTGTAGGCCATCTCAATGGATTCAACATGGTCACTTACCTAGGAGTACACCCACCTTACTTTCATGACCCTAGGAGACGTTGGTTCCAAATAAATGCCGTGAAACGGACTTTCGAAACACCCTGTGTATTGATTTAACGTAACGAAAAAGTAAAGAAAAAAGAGCTAACATATAGACTCTCCAAAGAGTTACAGAACTGTAGGTGTAAACATACAATGAATATTTATCGTGTAATAAAATTTAAGGTGCATAAAAATAATGTTCGCTTCATTTTTATCTAAAAAGAACAATAAAACTTTAAAGAAAAACGAAAAGCTAAACGTTAAAATGAACAGAAAAATAATTTATGTATCACAAAAATTTATTTCCGTAACTTTATTACGTTAAAAAAATAGTTAAATATATGAAAACCACGAGATCATTTCGAGATAAATACAAAAAAAAAATTAAACTTGGAAATATAACACTGGAAATAAATCGAATCTATTCTCTAGAAATGTTTTGGGTTGAATAAAAAACTAACTATCTCGATATTTAAACGGTTTAAAAAGATATTTTCATACATTCCCTCTATTTCACTCTCATAATGAGAATTTTGTTGCAGCGGGGCAAAAAAGGAATTTTCGCAATTTATAGAACTTTCGAAAACTGCTGGAATATTAGAGTGAGTTTTTTCTTCATTCAGTATGAAAGATGAAAATCCATATTTTACTTTCATATTATGATAAGCTGGTGGATAAATATTTTAATTTAAAAATAGCGTTTTTTCTCAACTTATTTTGTCGGGTATTTTATTAGATATTAAGGAGAAGTTTAAATATTTTTTCCCATAAAACTGTATTCCTTCTGTCTAAAGAAGGAATGCATTTAATTGTTTTGGATCAACACCATCTTCTTTCTAGTTAAAGCTTTCTCATTATTTATACAAGTATGAATCTTGGATTTACCGCTATTTGACTATCCGATAAGAGCTGAATGACTAGCTTGAATTTTCTTAGTCAGTATCCAGATTGTGTATCTAAAGGTTGGTGGCAAACTTAACATGCAGTCTGCCATGCCATGATAAACAAGATTTTCTTAGGAAATCATGTCCGCAAACGTAAACTATGTCCGCCGGCGAAGGGGCAATTAACTTTTTTATTTTACGGAAAACTTTCATTATTATTAAAGTTTAATACTTTTAAGCAAATTGAAAATAATCATGACAGTTAACTTTTAATTGCTTATTGGGATTTTTACGTTGTCAATCTCCAATTTCTAATTTATTGTTAAGTGAACGAATTACATAACGTTTTAACTCATTGTTCCTGATATTTGTTAAATAAAAAAAGCAGATAAAAATGAGTTAAACTAAACTAAACTCATTGGTGCCACAGCCCTAGTGGGCCAAGGCCTTCGATGCCCATCTTCGTTTTCATGACAGTGGGGCCTGGTGTGCAAGGCATATGTCTCGGTTAGGTGGTCAGCATAACGCGAGACCCCCAGTGTTTAGTTTTCAAGCAAAAATGAGTCAAAGGTTAGACGATTTGAACTGATACTTGTATAAGCAAATAAAATTTTCGGATGAGTTTGGAGCCTTTCTCATTTAAATATCACATTCCATTTTAATCTCTTTAATTATAAATTGTTTATTACCAAAACAACTACCCTTTATAAAACTAAATAGGCAGATTCAGTTATTTATATATAAAAAAAATCTTAAAGCAATTCTACCTCTAAAACAAACAAGAAACTAACAGATAATCCATTCAATTCATTTTCCCATTTAAGAACGAACAACGCAACAGTTGATTTGCTTCGAACTCCATTTTTCCGAAGTTAAAAATTGTGAAGAGAAAAAAACCTCCAGCAGGACGTGACTTATTTATAAAGTGACGAATTTTTTTTCGGTTGTTTCTAATTTTATTTCGAGTGCAAAGTCTCCCGAGAACCGGCAGAAAACTTTCCAATTATGAAAGTAATTAAAAGGAAAAAGTCTTATTTTTTTTATTTGCGCCGATTCTCAAAGGAGTCATAAATCTCTATTCCGGGCTTCCCTTTGGCACTATTGCCTCTTCGGTATTCTTCTTTTCTTTTTGAAATAATTTAAGCATCTTTCTCGGAAGGTTTTTTTTTATTCTTCGTTTTAAAAAATGGTTTTGGGGGTTTTAGACGGCTTTTTTTTTCTTTCGCGAGCGTCAAAATCAGTCATCTGGGTGAAGGCGTTTTCATTAGTCAAACCGAGGGACAGGGAACGTGAACTACTGTATATCGGTCACTGGGGTTATTTCATTTTATTTTTATTAAAATTTTCAAAGGGTAATTTCCGTATTAAAAAAATAGTTTTAAATTCTAAATTAGACATTAAAATTCAATAAAAACTAGTTAATTCAATATTTTAAAGTGAAAGTCGATCAATTTGAATCCTAAAACCATTTATTATGATTGTACTTCGTTTATGTCATCAATCGGGGGAGTAGGGCACCTCGGGACACTTGGTATTAAATTATTTCTATAATTTTTTCATACAATTATATGTATTCAAACGCAGCTAATACACTGTTAAAATTCATGTGCTTAAAAATGAGCACTTTTACCTACTTATATTTTTCAAGTAGCTTTGACTTAAAAATGAGTAACCGATGTTCTCAGTTTTGAGAACGTTAACATGCTTAAAATCACACATTTAACAAAAAGGGGCGAATATTTAATAATTTTGAGTGCAATTCATTTAACATTTGTACAACATCTTTATTATCATAATTAGTGTAAGTTTTTTACGATGCAAAAAAAAAAAGAAATTAGTACTTCCATCAAAACGAACGAACTATATACCGTTGTGAAATCAACCGCGTAAGAATACAATGTTTTGGTTCATCGGCCTCGGCGCCGGCGCCATTCGTATGGGCATCGGAGGACTCCGTATGAGCAAAGCTAGCGAAAAATCGACGAAAAGTAAGTAATGTTTATTTTCAATTCTTATTTCTTAGCCGTTCAATAATAGTGTTCTTTAAATGTACAGTAAATTTCATCTTAATAGCATCTTTATAAATACACCCATTCATCTCGTGCATGATCTCATGACAACCGTGTTGCTTTACAAGTTTGTATATTTATTTAGTACATACTCTAGATGTATTTCAATTTAGTTTTTGAGTAATCAAGCCGTTTCTGCATTATGGAATCGTCGTAATAACCACTGTTTTGGTAAATTGTGGAAAATCTCACGTGTTCGCCATTTATCTCCCACTAATCTAAAGGCTTAGCATTAAAATACAATTACTGTTTGCTTTTGTCATGGTAAATGGAATTTCTTCTATTGCGTTATTACCTTAGGTGGCTAAACTTCGTTCTAAAATTGGTTAATCCTAAAATTTTTGATATTTGGTTGACTCAATAGTAAAATATTTGTTGGTAAAATCCTAGTATGTATTTAAATATAGATAAATAAAAGGGGAAGTGCAGTTTCATTTGCATTGCTAATAACCTTAAATTCACCTCAGTGGGTTTTTTATTATTTTCAACACTTTAATATTGAAGAACACAGATGAAATATGAATAATTTATCCCTTTTTATTAATTCAAATGTGTAATATTTGTAATAATGTGTGTGTACTATCAAACGTCAAGTTTTGGTGTCTAACGTGAATCATGCAAATTACAAATTATTTGACATTGGTGGAAAAGCGTGGACATTTCCACACTTTTTTTATTTGTTTATTTTTTTACTCTTAACAATAACGGAAGTGTCTAGACAATCGTCGGATTGCTTTGTTTATTTATATATTGACGGCCTATTACGTATTGTAAACATTAATTATTGAACAATCTTGGCATCAGTACCGATAGCTCAGTGGTAGGATACGTGGCTAGTATTCCAAAGGTCCCGGGTTCGAATCCTGGCTTCCGCTCTTGATTATTTTGCTTAAAATGAACTTAAAAAAAAAACAGATCCGACGGTGGCCTAGCCACAGCCAACAATAACAATTTTCTGTTTTATATTTTTCAACTTTATTTCTAGCGATCAAAATTTTTAAATAGGAGTTTGGCACAGCTGGGATAAAGTTTGATTGCCAAATGGAGGACTCTTATCCCAGCTGATCCAGGTGTTTTTTTAGCATATAATTAAAGTTAGAATTAATTATAAAATTATCTACATTGTTTAATTAGTTATTAATGAGATATTTTTTATTTTTAAAGGTCCTTTCGAGGAGCAGGGATTTGGTTGAGTGTGCACCTGAGTATTAAATGCTGCTGCAGGTGGTCATGCCACTACGAGAAGGCCCATTTCACAGCTGAAAGCCCATTATGAACGAGACGACCTGCTTGTGCTGGAGCTCCTTGCGCTAGTCCTTCCTAGAGAGACTTCCTGGAGGACTCTTATCCCAGCTGATCCAGGTGTTTTTTAGCTTATAATTAGAGTTAGAATTAATTATAAAATTATCTACATTGTTTAATTAGTTATTAATGAGATATTTTTTATTTTTAAAGGTCCTTTCGAGGAGCAGGGATATGGTTGAGTTTGCGCCTATGCTGCTGCAGGGGGTCATGCCACTACGAGAAGGCCCATCTCACAGCTGAAAGCCCGTTTTGAACGAGATGACCTGTTTGTGCTGGAGCTCCTTGCGCTAGTCTTTCCAAGAGCCCCTGGGAGAGGAGTCAAACCAGCGTGAGATCATTAGATCCCCCCTTATGCAAAAATATGTGGCACTTTTTACATGAAATTTTTTGAAAAGATTTTTTAAAATTGACTTTGGCACAGCTTCGATAAGAGTCCTCCAGTCACCATGTTCACCCACAGCTCCAACAGAATCATGCTTAAGTGTTATCATTATTTTAGCTGTGGGTAAACATGGCAGCTGGAAGACTCTTCTCGAAGCTGTGCCTTGACTCTTTGTTTAATTTATTTTTAACCTTTATTGTTTAAATTTTCAGAATGCTCCTTAAAAATTCCTTTAATTCATTATTTTTACTGTAAAATTTAGTATAAACCCTCTATAGTTGGTTAAAATTTACTTATAGGGTGAATTTACATCACCACGACAATAGGAAGCCTCTAAAACTGTTGGCTTTAGAGATGTTTTGTATATTTTGTGATAAATTTTTTAATTCAGCAAAGGAATTATGCAGGCATATCAAAGCATGACATCTTAATCCCAAACATTTCACATGTTTTGATAAATATTGCAAACAAACATTTAAGAAATTGTATAATTATGAACAACATATAAATAATTTTCATTCATTGCTCTAGAAGGAATAACAGATGATGTGGAACTATTGATATGTGACAGTCTGTGCTATAATGGCACTGTATACAAAAAATGAAATTGTGCGTGTACAATGTACATTGTGAAAATGAATAATTTTTCTTTGGTAAAATTGTAAAAATGTTCTTATATGATGAAAATGCATACATCATATTATAACGTGTTTGAATCAAGTGAATTTGATGAACATTTTCAGTTATATATTAAATATACAGTTGATTTTAAAGATATTAAAAATTTGTACAGCTATGATACTTTTCATATGAGGGAGACATACAGATTTTGATGATCCAAATATGTTACTTTAAAACACAACCTTGTTGTACCAGTGAAAGTTTAGGCACAATTTATATAAATATATATAGAGAGATATAAATTATAAATAGAGATATCTTTGCGGACTGATATTCAGTCGCTTTGTCTTTTTGAGGATATTTCTTTTTTTTAGAAAAATTCTTGAATTGATTTTGTAGAGCTGGATATAGCTTGTAGTTTTATTCTTTTTTTTTTAACTTGTTTACTTTAAAATTTCTGAATAATTTAGGTTTGTTATCTTTTGTTATCTTATCTATTTACATTTGAGTCTTTGTTTAAGTATTTCTCTCAAGTTTTTTTTATTTATAATCACGGTTTACCCCCAATTTGTACTAAGAAGTAACATATCTAAAAAATTCTAGTTGAAATTTAGTGAACTTAATGCTGAATGAATTAAATTTTTTTTTTCAGAATTTATGTAATAAAACTACATAATATCTTCCTATTTTTAAGTACATATTTTCAGTTTTTGATTATACGGGTAAACCTAGTAGCACAGTTCATACTAAATATGTGGAGTTTATGTGACTAGAGGTAAACAAAATTTGGCCATTATATGACAGGAATTGGATGAATTTTAAGGAATCAGCCCCAATTCATTAGCGCTGAGCAAACATTTTGTGCATAATCTGTGTGGCCATCATTTGACTATAGTTTTTCTGTATGAAACTTGTAGTTAGATAACCATTTTAGTTCCTCAATGATATTTTATACAAACTTTGGTGTTAACACAGGATAATTGTATAAACTGCACCTGTACTACTATTGTTTTTTAACTTGAAAGAAAATTTTAATGTGTTCAAATTTGATCCTAAAGGTGTTTACATTTCCCCACACTATACACTATACATTCATTTGGAGCTAAAATGAACTTTCATTTCTTTAGATGAAGTTATGCTTATATATTTGAAATACACATGTAAAAATTGGAATTTTTTAGTTGTGAGCACTAAAAATATTGGCTTATTTTTATAGTTTTTTGTAACACTGATGTGAAGATATTTTATTAGCCAAGAATCTGAGTGAAAATATCATCTGTAAATTTAAGTGTTGTTTATTGTACTATAAGCTGTGATGGAAGCTTCTAAAAATAGGGAAGTATTTTCTTGTTCTTTCAATCACTTGCTAAAATAATGTAAATAGTTCAAAGTGTTGAATAAAATGTTTCTTTAGTAATGTGAAATATTGAGTTACTTTCTTAGTATATATCATGTTTCTGAATTTTAGGTACAGCTTCCTCATTTAAAAATTCACTATCATAATAAATTATAGAATACATTAAAAGATTGAGTGTTGAGTAAGAGATTGAAATATAGTGAATACAACAAAATCAACCTTAGATAAATATTTTGCATTAGACTAAACTTCTAGTTATGGGTAGTGTACTTCACAATTTAAAGAATGAGTGAAATGAAAGTTATCTCTTATGTGTATTTTTATTTGTGATCTATTTTTAGCATATTTCAGGTTAGAAACAAATGACACTTTTTTTTTCAAAACAAGCTTTTGTTTGATAGGTTTTGAGTTCACGGATAAGTGAAAAACCTGAAAATTAGATATCTCAAAAATGAATGCAGTCTTCTAAGATGAAGAGGGTATCAAAAAAAGAGTAGATTTTGAGAAAAAGAAGGTTTTATAAATGAGTACGTAATAAGTAGATTTTGAGCAGAAGCAGTCTCAAAAATGAGTACGCGCCGATTCAATTTTGAGCACCAGGGGATCTCAAAAATGAGCAGGCGCGGGCTCGAAAATGAGCATGCGCAGACTCGATTTTGAGCAAAACGGGTCTCGAAAATGAGCACGCGCGGTCTCGATTTTGAGCAGCTGGGCTCTTGAAAATGAGAACATGCCGTTTCATTTTCAAGAAGGTGATGTGTTTCAAATATAAGGACACGAGTTTTTCAAATCTAAGTAGTTTTGCTTCGGAGCTATTATGAGTACATGAGGTGCTTGAAAATGAGTAATTTTGTCTCCATTCTGAGAACCCATTTTTAACAGTGTATAATTAATATACTCCTTTGCGCATCTAACAAAATTTTTTTCGACCCATTACCTCTTTTAGGGAATTCATAATAACAAAATTAAAAATCATCTTTTAGTGTCCCAAATGCCCCACTAGTTAGTAACTCATCTAGGGACACTTTCAATTATAGACAGTCAGAGTTAACGGATTTTGTTATGAAAAATATGTTACTTGATATGGGTATTCCCATTTAGCGAATTTCAAAATGATACATAGCATACTTTCAATATTTCAATGAAAGTCACAGTTTAGGAATCACTATTTTAAAACTTGTTAACTAAACTAAATAATTTATGTCATCGGTTTACATTGGAAAGAAAAAACAGAAAAAAATTACTTAAATTTACCACTTGAGGTTACGCCAACTTTGAAGAATTTTTAAAATAAAATATTTAAAAAAAATCGCAATATAAGGTGCTAACCTTGGATAATAAATTTCTGACCCGCATCCTTCCTTCTGTAAACTTTCATTCTTTCCTTTAAGGTACCCATCAGTGGGCTACTGTGTTTTAAGACGGGCTTACAGACGAGTTCAACTGTGTGACGTCACGAAGCCCAAGAACACTTCCGCTTATGTTGTTCGAACCGGAAATTCGATTCCTCTTCAATATTATGGATTACACCGGAAGTGCTCAAGGGATTACAGGTCAAAGTAACACGCTGATCCGGTTGAACTCGTCTACAGAAAATTAAAAAAAAAGAATCTATTGATTTAAATTCGCAATCAACGGTTCAAAAAATGAAAATAGACAGGAACATTATTCATTAAGTTAACCATCAGGAAATTTCTAGAATCATCCCAGTGAAATTCGAGATTGCCATTTTTCTCCTTCCTCAAGAAATTTCCATTTCCAATCTACATCCCGAGATGTCTCCACACCTCACCACTCTTTTTAATAATGAACCTAATTAAAGCCTTAGCGCAACACTGCCACAGTGTTTACTTTTGCCAAGACGCGGAAACTGCGCAAAAATGGAAATTTCAAACCAGAAGTGCGGCACAGCCGTGCCATATCTCGAGGGATAAAATCCGTAGAGGTGTTATGTCGAGAAAGAGCGTTGGTGTGGTGACCATATGTGACAACGAAGTTGGTGAATACGTTTTCCACGATTTAACTTCGCAAGATTTCTACCTCTATTTAAGGACCAATCGGGGCGTTTGTAGAGCGACTGTGAATCCCTTATTTGGAATGAAACTTGTCTGACCAACCAATCAGAGCTCTTGCTTACATCTTACGAAGTGGAATTGGGAAGTATCCGTGTTGGGTTGCTAAATGAAATAAATTCGCAATATGAGAAAAACTTGTGAGTTAATATTACTATAGCTCTCTTTTATAGAAAAAGATAAAAAAAAAAAAGAGTTCGACAATTTTCTTACTCGAGAAAAAAAATGACGAATCATCATTCAAAATAAAAAGAAAACTATTATCATTGAATATTCCTCGGAATTTGCTCCTTTATTACTTTAAGGGTACACCCTACAATTTTTAAGGTTTATTTACTTATAATTTGGATACTTTTTGTGTTAAGAATTAATTTTTCATCCATATTAGTTCATTTTTTTTAAAAATTCATTGAGTATTTCACTTATTCCAGTAGATACTATTGAGTCAAAGTTACCCCAAAGGGTGGTCCAAAGTTACCTCAACGTAATAAAAATTCAATAATTGACAAACCACGTAGTGAAACAAAAAATGACATTGAAAATGGTTAGAAAACTTTATAATTGATTGAAAAATATGTTGAATCATGTTCCAGCTGTTTTGAATCATGTTCTTTATCGCCTTTCCAAAAAAAAAAAAGGTTGTAAGGTTTAAAAAAAATCTACATATTGATACGACCTAAGTTGGAATCCACCTTGTGATCGTATTTTAGGAATTTAAAGACGCCAGTTTGAAGATGTCATAACAACAATTCAACCGGCTCGTCCTAGCATAGAATAAGTGATAATCACATTATTTTGTATAGATACAGCCCGTAGAGTCTCTTTCCGATGGTAAGGCCAAATTTTCCTTAAAGACCAAAGTTTTTTGGAACCAAATAATTTTTTTTTGATCGATTCTACAACCTGCCATCTGAGTGGTCAGAGAGGAACTGACCACCCTTTCAACGAACGGGAGCAACTCTCCAACGTGCACTCTACACACATCGACTCCACGAGGGGACGAACCACCGAAATTCAAATTTTTGCTAAGGGAGCAAACATTCGCGTGATACCGCTGGGAAAGACGCAAGATGGCGGCCGATCCGACCCTTTGTTTGACTATGCAAATACCCCCCGTTATTAGATTAGTAATTATGTTTACCTGATGAGCATTGAATCAAAATTTCAAAAAAGGCGTTTCTCTGTGGGGACATCTTAAGGAAGGTCTTTTTATTATTACTGTTTGATCTTTCTGAGGGAATATATGATTCGTTATTTGTTTTCGAAAGTGAGAATAGCTTCAATTCCGAGTTAGTTTGGATTTGTTGAAGTCGGTATGTTGAGAATTATATGTGAATCTCGGTGAAGAAACTTATTATCTAATTCAAACAAATTGTTATACTAGACTGCAATGTTACCTGACTCTGGAGAAAGAAAACAAAGTAGTTCCCAGTGCGGTGTCTGAATTTTGAGTGAACTTTAATTTAGAAAAATGATTAGTTTGTTAAACCCACGCATATATAGTGTCTTTTCATCACGATTTGCGCAACGAGACTCCTCCTAGCAACCCAACAGGCTTTCTGTTTACGCAGTTTTTCCTTCCACGTAGTGACGTCATAGGGTCAAGAAACGTTGCAGTCTATACTCGACAGCAACGTTCCCTGAACTCAGTACGTCACTACGCGGAAGGAGAGAATGGGTAAACAGAAAGCCTGTTGGGTGGCTAGGAGGAGTTTCGGTACGGAAATCGTGATAAAAAAGACTCTATATTTACATGGGTTTAACAAACTAATCATACTTTTAAATTTACGTTCTTCATTTCACTCAAAATTCAGACATCGAGATGGAAATTACTTTGTTTGTTAGTGACGTCATAGGGTCAACTAACGTTGCTGTCTAGTATAGTATAGACCCTTTTAGTTCGAAAATCGGTTTAACCATCTTCTATTTATGACCACATCCTCTGCGAGTTCAGATTATTTTTTAGTTCTTATTTTCGGTAGTTGAAGAGCGTTTGCAGCAATAATTATCTAAGTCCATTGAAAAGCTGTTGGAGTTAGCTTATTGTTGCTGTAAGCTCTAAATATTTAAGCTTTTCTAGATATTTTTGCCAGTAAAATTCCTTTAATTACAAGTTTTCATTTTCAAGCCTCTAACTGATATTAATTATAAGCTCATGCCACAGCGATATCGCAAATGTCTAACACGATAAAAAAAGATACCACAAAATATACTCTTTGCTACAATATTTACTAGCATCATTGTACAGTACAATTATTTAAAAAGAGGTTTGCCGATGTAATCTATTACTGTAATATGTTGGTTTTGAATACAAATCTTAAAAGTCATGAATAAAATATATGCACTTCATCTTCTATCTAGTTTTACGAGAGGCATGGCTTTGTTGATAAATTTACGACCCAAAACCGTTTAAATTTCACACAATGTGTCCAAAAACTGAATTTACTAAAGAAGATAGATCAGAAGACTATACTGCGCTGTTTTTCATAAGAGTGTTTTGAAATTCGATTTCGTATTATGCCTACTATATGGAACGGCAATTCATCGTGCATGACCTAAATAAGACTCTTTAGGGGTGGAACAGCGAAATAAATCTTAAGAGAGCATAGAAGTTCCCGTTTAAAGCTCGGATAATATGACACATCGAACTTTTTTTTTTTAGTCACCCGAAGACAGGCCTTTCATCAAGTCTCATACAGAACAATCTACCTCTGGCAAAGAATTCTAAAACGCAATAGAAAGACACGAAATTTCAACACCCCTCAAACACAATTCCAAATTACGAGCCAAGATTCGAGAAGGGGGTGAGACGACGAAAAAGAAAGAAAAAAAAAACCGGAGCGTCTGGTTTCGAACGTTTTTCTGTTCTTTTTTTTTTGGCGGCGATTTTTTTTTTGCGCACATCCTAAAAGGCTTGCATCAATCATTAAAAGTGGAACACTTGCTCGATGCATATTTTTTCCCCACTTTCTTTAGGGCGCAAAGGAAGTCGGAGAGGAGGAAAGGGAATTTCCAATTTCGTGGGGGTTTTTTGCGGAAGTGTAAGTGCGACTCTCGGCTTTGTCACGTTCAATACGCACCCCCATGGGGGGAGGAGAGATACACAAGAGGAGAATGGAACGTTTTGGGATGGATTGAAGGCTCTGCGGCAGAACTATTCGCTTTCTCCTGTTTTTCGCGGAAGGGCTCTGGTGAAATATTGGTAACCAAGGTGAGTTATAGACTTAGGTGTTGAACTTTGATTTCAGGAAGCAGTTAAATTTAGAGACCCTTTAAGGACAGAGACTGGACACTGACGCACCATGAGAATCGATCATTTAGTGTTATAATTTTCCTATACTTTAACATTACGCGATGTATATTGCTGTTAAAAATACCTAAAGAAGAGCGATACTAGACTGAAACGTTACTTGACTCTGGAGAAACAAAACAAACGAAGTAGTTCCCAGCGCGGTGTCTGAATTTTGAGTGGACTTCAATTTATAAATAGTATGTTTAGTTTGTTAAACCACGGCTTACTAGATACTTATACAGGCTAGCCGAGTTTTAAACAATGAAAACCATTTGACAACTTTCCCCGCTTGGAGCGCTACAAGACCTACCTATATCACCCACCGCCTTCAACACTGTGGATATGCTTTGCCAGTTGGTCCAGTATTGCCATCTGGATTTGCAATGATTTCCGTACTCGGCTAGCCTGTATAAGTATCTAGTAAGCCGTGGTTAAACCCACGTAAATATAGCGTCTTTTTTATCACGATTTGCATACCGAAACTCCTCCTAGCAACCCAACATCAGGCTTTCTGTTTACTCAGTTTTTCCTTCCGCGTAGTGAAATCATAGAGTCAAGTACCGTTGCAGTCTATACTCGACAGCAACGTTTCCTGAACCAAGTACGTCACTACGCGGAAGGAAAAAATGGGCAAACAAAAAGCCTGTTGGGTTGCTAGGAGGAGTTTCGGTACGCAAATCGTGATAAAAAAGATACTATATACACGTGGGTTTAACAAACTAATCATTTTTTTAAATTGACGTTCTTCATTTCACTCAAATTTCAGACACCGCGATGGGAACTACTTTGTTTGTGAGTGACGTCATAGGGTCAACTAACGTTGCTGTCTAGTATAGTATAGTTTCTTTATATTTCTCTCTTTCTATCGCACCAACTTTCCAAACCCATCAAAGTTGTCATATTTATATTCCAATCGATTTCACTTTTAGCCATACAGTAAAATCTAAAGCTCCATTTTTCACACCCAGAAAATCTTTAGCGAGTTCGCACCTTCAAGATCAAGCCACACAAATCCAACCCACACCGACAGAAGTAATAAGGCGGCTGCCACTAAATAATAACAAATAGCCCCTCCATACCCCCTACAATAACAATGATAATCGCCATAAATATGGGGAAAAGGCGACACTCTTGATAACCCCACTGTACGAGATGAAAAGGAAAGATTGCCTCATCAAAAGGTGGTGGTCGAACCTGCATTGTCCCTCGGCTGACTGAATTGGCGAATATCCTGGGAATTTATTTTCCAGGCACCCCTTCGTCGAAAGAGGAAATAAAGTTTTGTGTCTGCTCTATAGAGGGCAATGTGTAATGTATGGCGTGGGTTTGAAGTTTTTTGATCAAAAAGTAATGGGGGTTTTTGCTGCGACACACAAGCTGTGCAGTGTCGGAATTGTATCACTATCGTCCTTGGGTCAAAGGGGGGAGTAGATTTAGAGAGAGCGTAAAAATAACTGTTCGATGAGGGATAGTCTTTTCAGTTTTTTTCGCTAATAGGTTTATAGAACGATAAATACAAAACAAAAGTCAGTGTTGGTTGAGGATGTAATAAATATTCTGAGACTCTTAAAATATTTTCTTTGACAGTTTTACTATTAGTAGGGGAGCCCATGATGCTAAATGTGGATTTACTCGAGCGCGTCAGATAATCATAGGGGGGATACCTAGCATACTTTTGAGAAACTCCACCAAATATAAGCTCTCCATGTTGGTGGGTTTGTTTAGAACAGCCCGTCAGATTTTTTAAAAAAACTAGTTACTTGGACATACTCTAGCGCGCCAGATTGGCTAACAAGACAGTTAACAACTAGTTGAGACTAGTTTCCTGGCTACTAGTCTATAAACATTTTGTTTCGTACATTTTTCTCAAAAAGTGCGATAGCGTCTTACCGGTCTTGGCTTTACTTTGCAACTTTGAAACCCTCCCGCTCCCTTACCCACCGCTCAAATCGGCAGATTTTATAAAACGTACACTTTTTAGCTGGTAACTAACCTACCTTATCTTTATCTGACGCGCTCGAGTACGTCCATGTAGCTATTTTTTTTTTACTAATCTGACGGGCTGTTCTGGACAAACCCACCAACATAGAGAGCTTATATTTGGTGGAGTTACTCAAAAGTATGCAAGGTATCCCCCCTATGATTATCTGACTCGCTCGAGTTACTACCCAAAAACACTCTGGGCTCCCCTACTATATGATGTCGTTGGCGAGAAAGGACTAAGTCCCTTCTGGCTAGAATACTCTATACGCGGTTACGCCAAATTTGAGGTACACGATGGCTTTATTTGTGACGTAAAATCCGATAAATCTGGCGCATACTTTTATCACGATTTGCGCACCGAAACTCCTCCTAGCAACCTAACAGGCTTTCTGTTTATACATCTTTTCCTTCCGCGTTTATCCACCGCATAAAACAAATTATTTCTAAGTATCAGAGAAAAAGAGCTATAACATCAAAAAACAAAAACTATGCCAACTAACCCCGGTCTTCCTTATTTAATTACATCAAAAATATATTAGAATTTATTTTATTTTATGATGTTCAATGGCATGCGTAAGTAGAGTAAAACTAGATTATCATTAGATGAAATCAAATATGTATGTTAAAAACGTCTAAAAAAATCTGGAATATACCTTAAATATCCCAGCGTTATTCCGCTTTGAACCATTTGTAACACGATGGTTTTCCAGAAACAACACCCTAATACAATTTATTACCTTAACGTTTATTTCACAGTTACACATAAATTTTCTTTAAAAACTGTTTTTCCTTCAATAGAGATAGTATGCGAAGAAAACAACATGACATCGGTAGCTCAAAAGCTAATCCCCAGTGTAAAGTTGTTTTGCCGCAATACACAATTTTTCCTGTAGAAGTTGTTTTTCCTTTGAAAGAGTTATATTGCAAAGAAACAAACTTTACAATTTCGTTTTCTGTCGGTTTAGGTGAGGGTAAACGAGGAAATTCACCAAAGATACAAGTATCAATACTTCGAGTTAGGCACACAAAAAGAACCTCACTAAATTGTAACAATTAATTTTTTAACGGATGAAAGTAAGACTTATCGCTAGGATTTATATGTAATTAAAAATCCAAAATATGTACTTATAATATGTGTTTATTTTAGCAAAATATGTATTAAAAAATAATAAATAATTATTAAAAAATTAAGTAATTTTTTAAAGGGGCTCTTCAAGTATTACGCAAGCACACAGTTGGGAACGGTGGTTCTCGCTATTTGCCATGTGAGAGATTATAACACCTGCTTTTTTGCTTTAACAGCTCATTAAAATTCACCCTCCACCTGTTGACCGCGAAAAATGGTCTTTGGGAAGAAAGCGAATCTTGCTAGATCTCGACTTCACAACCTTTTTAAAAGTTAAATTCAGCATTGGGTGCACTAATTTTAACTACAATTTGAATGCGTATTTCATTTCATAGGTTACTTTAATTTGAAAATCGGTCGAAAGTGTGATTATTTTTGAAAAACTTGAAAATGGATAAATATGTAATAAAAATATGTAGTTATTGGTTAAATATGTAAAAATATGTAATTAAACCGAAATATGTAAAATAAACATGGTCTTAATCGATTCCAAATATTTTAAAACTTATAGAATTCAAAAGCATACCTTAATATCAGATCCCTGAACAAATATGCAATTACATATAAATCCTAGCCCTACTTATCACATTTGATAGTTTAAAAATGGTAAAATTTGAGTTAATGGTTCAACTTTTCATAAAGCATGATTTAATTATTATCTTTGTGATCATGATTTAGTTCGAGCCTTATTTCTATTGCTAACAGATTTAAAACACGAATGAGTGACATTGAAGTATAATGTGTTTGATTAATTGGTGAGCTACGAGGTTAATTCTATGAGAAACATCGTAGGTACAAATAAAACGAAAATAAGAACCGCAAATGAAAAGAAAAAAAATCTTATTACTGAACCTTACTTTTTGATTTCGCTCATACATAGCTTTCCGAAAAAAAAAATGGAATAAATTATAATCAATCTACTAATGTGGTTCCCATTCGCAAATTCATAAGAAAATCAACTCGCCTTTCACACACATCTTTACCATTCCCACCAGAAAAAAAAATCCAAAACAACCAACTTTTCTAAAAAAACGAAATTAAAACCGTAAGACATCACAGAGAAACGCGAACTGCAACTCTCGGGGCGAAAATGAGATGAAAAAAAAATTTACCGAGAGAGAAAAAGCAAATTATTCTTGTTAGTTCTCTCAGAATGCAAAATAAGAAACGTTTTTCAGGTATTCAAAAGGTGGAACCGAAGGACAGTTCTCAGTGGTTGCTAGTGGAATTTGGGATTCTCATACCATAGCCTTCTAATGAAGTTATTTAAATGCATAGGCCACGTGCAACTTTACCGAAAGGGGCAAATGGAGGGAGGGGGGGGGGTTAAAAACTGAATTTGGCAGAAGTTTGTAATTTTCAGAGGCTCGTAATTAATATTTATGTGTATATATGAATTTTTTTTTTTGGTGGTGATATTTTTTAGATGTGATTAAGGTATGAAGGGCAGTATGAAAATTGGATTTTTGTTGGTAAGGGTAATGTTTACTAATATAGGGGTGGACATGCTTTGTAAACTAGAACAAAACAACGAAAATAGCATGAATACAATATGCACCTATTCTATACTAGACAGCAACGCTAGTTGACCTTATATGACGTCACTAACGAACGAGGAAATTCCTAGCGCGGTGTCAGAATTTTGAATGAAATTAAGAACATCAATTTAAAAATATGATTAGTTTGTTCAACCCATGTATAGCGTCTACCCATGTATATATGTCAGCAAGCAGGGGCGGTAGCACCATAGTATTTTAAATTTTGTGAAAAAATGTGTTTTTCTTTTCAATCCATCCTACTACACAAACTTCTTTGACGGTTATTATATTGAAAAGTAGCCAAAATTTCCCTGTATCCTTTGTGATAAACCTTTTCAGGTAGGTAAATACGTTTTGTTGCTTTTTTTATACCCGCGGGAGGAAAAACTAACACTGTTCAGGATACTCCAGTTATTCAAACCTTACTTCATCATCAGCGATTGAGTCAACAAGTGTCAGTCTTTTGTTTTCCCTCAACAAAAACAGCTTTAAAGTGCCTTCCATTGTTAAACAGGAAAAAAAAATTCAAGTACTTCTATTTACAAAAAAGTAAACAAACACACAAAAAAAACCCAATAGTTGACTCGTATTTTAATTAGCTTATTTTTCTAATTAAATTACGGAAATTAATCGACTTGATATCAAAAGACCTCAACTCCCGTTGAAGATAACCTGTCCGTGAATAATGGCTCAATACAATAGACGTCATTTTTGTCACACCATACGAAGAAAAAAAACCTAATTCTTGTTCTTCTCGAAACCCTTTTTATGTCCCTTTTTAAAAATGGATAGCCTCAATAATTCACTAAAGCAATGAAAGTAACTTCCTGCCTTCTAAAACCCAAAGGGTTTTTTACGTCAACGGAGGGCGCATTTATTTGATAAATTAGTTGACATTAAATTTGTTTCTCAGGGCTAATTTATTTTGCTCTTAAATTTTTTTTGTGGGTAGACTTAAGCAGGTTTTTTTTTTGTCTCACAAAATTTAAAAACTTTTTTTTTCTCTCTACCTTGTGGAACTTGAAAAAAATCTTTTTCTAGCCACTTAATAACAAGTTTTTTCTTGCTTTTTGTTACTTCCAAAATATCTTTTTTTTCCTGTTCTTGCGTAAAGCCATTGTTTTTGTTAAAAGGGTGTATTGGTTATTTTGGTTGGAAATAATAGAAGAAAATATCTTTCTCGCATTACTCTTATAAAAACCGCTGTGATGTCGATAGTTATTTTGATCACACAAATAGGTCCTTTTTGCATCTTTCGTGATGGGTCAGAGGAGGAAAAGAACTAGAAAGGCTTAAGACAAAAGAGGAGTGGTAACTCTGATTGATGAGACTATTTAAGAATTTGGCGGTTTCTCTGCATTTCTCGCCTAGTAAGGTTGCATTTAGAGTTAAAAATGATATTTTTTAACAATTTTTTTCTGCTTTTCTACTGTAATTCCACCCCTAATTTAAGTGTTTTGAGTCATCTACTAACCCCTGTAAATTTTCCGTCCTTTTTTATGAGTTTAGCCTTGGAACGTTTCCTTGTAAGCTGGGTTAGATGTCCAATATTCAAATATAGATACATTAAAATTTAGTTTTCATTAATATAACTGTATGGAATTGGAGATATGGTATCGGAAAGTTTGCAATTTTTGGCAATATTTCTAACTTTTGACGTACAAAACGGGACAGTTAAAGGAATTGAATCAACAAGTTAGTTAAGAAATAACTAATTATTAATAGAGAAAGCTGGGTTAGATGTCCAATATTCAAATATAGAAAAATTTATTTAGTTTTCATTGATATAACTGTATGGAATTGGAGATATAGTATCGGAAAGTTTGCAAATTTTTGGTATTATTTCTAACTTTTGACGTTCAAAACGGGACACTTAAAGGAATTGAACCAACAAGTTAGTTAAAAAATAACTAATTATTAATAGAGAAAGCTGGGTTAGATGTCCAATATTCAAATATAGACAAATTAATTTAGTTTTCATTGATATAACTGTATGGAATTGGAGATATGGTATCGGAAAGTTTGCAATTTTTGGCAATATTTCTAACTTTTGACGTACAAAACGGGACAGTTAAAGGAATTGAATCAACAAGTTAGTTAAAAAATAACTAATTATAAATAGAGAAACTAAACTATATATTAACCCTTTCATTCCTAAGCCGTCCGAGATTTCTATTGAACTACTATACTATAGAGGATTTGGGGTGATCAGGACTAAGAGGGTTAATGGAATAAAACTTTTAATTTTAGTTAGTTAATCAACAATTATTTAAAAAATAATAATTAAGGGTAGAGATAATATATTTGATGAAAGAAAACCGATTTTAATTTTTAATTAATAATTAACTAACAATAATAAGTTAAACTGACTAACAAAAAGTAAAGAAAACATACTTGATGTGGAAGAAAACATTTTATTACATCGTTGGAACATAATAAACGGGACTAACAATTTCATAAATCAACCATTAACTAAAAAAATTCATACTATTGCTTACTAATAACGAAATGCCTCCTCCTGCTAATAATTACGATTCCGAGAAGAACTACGGAGCCCAACACCCACAGCAAAAGAACCCGCGAATCGTCATCGACGTGCTTGTTCGGCAATTCTTGTCGAGGGGTCGAATCCCCACTCGACCCGTTAGCCAATAGGAGGGAGCGGAGAAGGTCCATGTCTGACGTCACCACCTGTTCCGGACTGGAATTTCCTTGGAGCTGAATGACGTACGTTTTGGGGGAGTGCTTGGGATTACGCAGGGCTTTTCGCAAGAACTTGCGCGTTCGGGCACGGTTACAGGCAATCGCTTCTGCTGTGTCGTTTTTCTGGTCGTTCAATATTTGCATCGGTTCCGTATCCGTGATATTGCAATCATGTGACAGATCTTTTTTGCCGGATGATGATGTTACGATTGATTCAGTGGATAGACTATTTGTAATCAGATCTATCAGATCTTCTTCTTTGCTGGACGATGATGTACCGATTGCTTCAGTGGGGAGGCTATTTGAAACTAGATCTTCTTGCTTTCTATTTAGATCTTCTTTGTTGTCTGATGGTCCGATTCGCTCGGTGGGGAGACTATTTGAAATCAGATCTATTAGATCTTCTTCTGTACTGCTTAGATCTTCTTTGAAGTCGGATGTTCCGATTCGTTCGGTGGAGAGATTTGAAATCAGATCTATTAGATCTTCTTGCGTACTAAGATCTCTGCTGTCTGATGATCCTGTTGTTTCAGTGGAGAACCTATTTAAAATCTTATATCCTTGCTTACTATTTAGATCTTTTTTGCTGTCAGATGTTTCAACGGGAAGCCTATTTAAAACCATACCTTCTTGCTTATTATTTAGATATTTTTTGTTGCCTGATATTCCGAAGGGTTTCTTGGAGAGCTTTTTTAAATTTCTATTCCCTTGCTTACTGATTAGATCTCCTTTGCGGTATGATGTTCCGATTGGTTCAGTGGAGAACTTTTTTAAATTTCTATCTCCTTGCTTTCTGCTTAGATATTCTTCTTTGCGGTATGGTTTTCTTATTGGTTCAGTAGAGAGCCTATTGAAAATTAGATCTTCTTTGTAGTCTGATGTTCCGATTTGTTCAGAGGGGAGCCTATTTAAAACGAGGTCTTCTTGCTTATTGTTTAAATCTTCTTTCATGTCCAATAGTCCGAATGGGTCTGTGGATGGCTTATTTGAAATTCCATCTTCCTGCTTACTATTTAGATCTTCTTCTTTGTTGTCCGACGTTCCGAGGGGTTCAGTGGGGGGCCTTTTCAAATCCTCCTGTTGTGGTCCTTTGACTTCTGTCCACTCTTGAATTAACCTGGGCCTGTCAGTCAAAACATTGTCATCTCCGTCATTGAACGATTCCATCACATCGGGACTCGAAGTGGGGAACATTTTCACGGAATAGCCGCCGTATTCGGACAGTACGTCACCCCCGCCGCCTTCCTCGACGTCGAAGTCGAACAGCTCTGGGATGTCGATTTCTCGCCGTTTCCTGTCGTTCTTCGACTTGTCGTTCGAATGCTTCGACTTCTTCAAAGAGACTCGCCTGCTCGACGTCTTGGAGTTCAGCGCTTCTTTGTAATCGGTCTCGTTGTTGTCCATCAGATTGTCGGGGTAGGGGGGAAGGATCTTCTTGACGATGTGGTGGAACGTCTCGACCACCTTCTTGCGCTCGTATCTCGAGAAGTCGTTGTGGCTGTTGGACTTGGGGTTCTTGAGGTAGGCTATGACCCTCTTTGTTCGCATGGACTCTTCGATGGTCCCGTCTCTGCACAGGCAGATTTGCGACAGGAGAAGAACGGGAGCTATTATGGACCAAAACATGGATGTGGCAATTTGAGAAGAAAGAGCAGATGAAACGATTGGTTTTGTCTTTTTTGTTTTTTTTATATTCTCTTAATAAAAGTTGTGTTGTTAAGATGGAAAGAAATATAGCGTTTTTGTGTAGCGGGTCGTCGTGCAACAATGCGGTTTGCCAACAATCGGTATTGTGGAAATGTTTAATCAGATTGTTGCGATTGTTTACTTCGTTACAACAATTGACTTTTTAGTCATTGTTGAAAAAAAACATAGCTCAGCAACGCCAAGTCTGTTGTTGTTGTTTCTAAGACTAAGCGCGCACTAGAGACTTTTGTCACGGTGACTGAGACAAAATTGTCACCCTGGCTATTGCAACAAGTTAGAGCGCGCGCACTTGGCGACGAGACTCTTGGCCGATTGCCAAGAATTTCTTCATAGAGATCTATTGCTTTCGAGTGACAGTTTTGATACTAGTGATACTGGTCACCGTGACTTAAGTCTCTAGTGCGCGATTAGCCTAATGCCACTTGGAAGCTCCATCCGCAAATCGTACAGGATTTAAGGCATTCCCACAAAACATACAGTGCTCCCGATAAGACAGGATGGTCGGGAACATTTTAACTACTACATCCATAAGTAAACGTAACTCGATCGTAGCTACTGCGGTTAAAAATTTCTTTCAAAATGACGTAGTTACCTATAGAGCATTTTCAATCACATGACTCGGACTTAACAACGGTCTTAGCAACGTTGTTTTTGTCCTCCAGTGATGTCATGTGCGAATGCTTCTATTGGATGCTTCTATTTTCCGTACCTAACAACAGCCTTAGCAACGTTGTTTTTGTCCTCCACGTCGTCAAGGGTGACGTCATGTGCGAATGCTCTATGGTAATCGCGCTTAGAATCGGTGGTGAGACAGGATTCTTCATAAAAGATGTTATGTTAATGCTGCAGCTCTGCACTTATTTTTAATTGGACCTAAATTTATGCTTTCTTGTTGATCTCTAAATTTACAAAAATTTTAATAAAACCCGGAATTCCGGGATTCATCCTGTTGAAAAAAAAAACAGATTTCCGGGAGTGCCCCCCATAAGAAGCTCCCCATTGGGAAACCAATATGCTTACTAATACTTATAGTCTGTAACATCCAAAAAACATCGTTACTAAACTTCGTTTAAAAATCAATAGTAAAACCACATTGATTTTTTTCCGAGTTTCGAAGTGATTTATCCCGTTAAGTTTAGAGGCAAACTTCGCAGACTTTCGATTCCACACAAACTCTCCCCTCTTAAAAAGTTCTCTCCACGAGAGAGAACTTTTTTCTCTCTCCAGGACAGACAATCCCCCTCCTGCGTCTGAATCAAATGTTCTCGAACAGCAGGAACAAGGGGAGGTCGGAAATCGATGTCAGACAATTGGGAGGGATGAGGTTCCAGAGAACGCTTTTTTCCAGATGACTCAACGGAATGTTTAAGCGCCCCGGATTATCTGGATGAAATCGCTGAATGGTCCTTTTGGAACGTTCCGAGAATTTCTATTTTCGAATTTCCTGGAAGAATTCTCCTCGTTCGTGCCCATTAACTTAATCGGTTGAAAGTTGTTTGTTTCGAATATTTTTCGGGCTGAGGTTTTTGATTTTACCACCGGAATTGCATACTCTTAATAAAGAATATTGTCAATTCATCTTAACGAAGGAATATTCAAATATCAGTATGTTTTTTTTCTCTTATGATGATTGGCTTAAACCAGGTTTGCACAACACGCTGTAAAAATTCCCGTAAAATTTACGGTTTTAAACTGGCAGCTGGGTTGGAAAACCGTAAAAATTACGAAGTAAATCCGTAAAAACAACGGTATTTTACCTTGTCAAACAAAAAACATGGATTAAAATGGTAAAACGCCGTTGTTTTTACGGATTTACTTTGTAATTTTTACGGTTTTCCACAACCAACCCAGCTGCCAGTTTAAAACCGTAGTAAATTTTACGGGAATTTTTTAGAGTGCATTTATGTGGTCTGTCAACCACACTACAAACCCTCCATACGAATATAAACACATTTAAGAACACTTTTTTGTCTCCCAATTAACAACACTTTTGCTGAGCTGTCAGGTAGAACACTTTGTCTCCTTAGTGTGTTGTGACAGTGTTCTGAATATGTTTGAAAAGTGTCGGAAATTTGTTCTATCATGGGAGGGATGTGTTGAAAAATATGTCAAAAGTCTGAAAATTTTCTTAAATTTTGATCACCCAACACCATCATAAGATAACATTTTCTGTCTTTGACTACACTTTTACAACACTATTTTTCTCATCATAATAGTAACAAAATCTTAAAAGAAACTAAAACTACCTCCTCTCAACTCCCCCTTCCCATTCCTCCATCCAAACTTCCTCAAAAATATTTGAATAAAAATTCCCTCCCGAAAAATTTCTCCCTACACAAGCGAGCCGAGTTAGGGCGGCGTTACATGCAGCAACTATAGCCACGGGACAAGAAACTTCAAAGCGAAAATGGTCGAAAATTCGCTATCGTTCTATTCATCCACGTAGCATTTGGTCCTTCCATTGGTTCTTGGCGTTATGACGTAGTTCCTACGTCTAGTGTCGGATCTACGGTGGGGCGATTTTGGCAATCTCAGACCCACAAAATCCCCAGATTTAGGGACCAAAATGCGTTAATTTAGCTAAATTTCAAAAATTTTCTGGAGAAATACTCTCATTTGAAATAAAGTTCAAAACATTCATTCAGGGGTGTATTCATGAAATTCGGACTGAGGGGATAAAAAATAGTTTAAATAATCTTTTAAAGAAGAAAATTTCCGAAAAATTTCTGGGAGTGGGCCCCCAGATCCCTTTTGTTCCTGAATCCCTCGGAAAAAAATTTGTATGTGCACTACTGCATTTCTGAAAGTGTTCTAAAAGGCTACATTTAACATATAGTGCAAGCTTAAAGGGAGAATAAAAATGATTTGGGAATTAAGCCCCCCCTAGAAAAAAGAAAAAGAAGAAGAAAAGAAGCTCCACCCAAAAATAAACACATATAAGAACACTATTTTGTCCCCATATTAACAACACTTTAGTTGTGTTGTTAGGTAGAACACTTTATCACCTTATTATGTTCTGAAAATGCTTGAAAAGTGTTCGAAATTTGTTCTATCCAGGAATATATTATAAAAATAGTGTTGTAAAACATGTTTAAAATCATCTGAAAGTGTTCTTAAATTTCGATCGAAACACCATAAGAACACATTTCCTGTCTCTAACAACACTTTCACAACTCACTCTCTTTTTCTCACACAACGCAATCGCAACACTATCTCAACACAATCTAAACGCTTTTGATGAGAAGTGTTAATTATTGTGTTTACTTAAGTGTTGCTAATGTGTTTCACGCATTTGCAGTGTAGTTACGGGAACGGGACTGAAGCTATACTAGACAGCAACTTAAGTTGACCCTATGACGTCACTAACACACAAAGTAGTTCCCATCGCGGTGTCTGAATTTTGAGTGAAATGAAGAACGTCAATTTAGAAATATGATTAGTTTGTTAAACCACGGCTTACTAGATACTTATACAGGCTGGCCGAGTTTTAAACAATGAAAACCATTTGACAACTTCTCCCGCTTGGAGCGCTACAAGACCTACCTATATCACCCACCGCCTTCAACACTGTGGATATGCTTTGCCAGTTGGTCCAGTATTGCCATCTGGATTTGCAATGATTTCCGTACTCGGCTAGCCTGTATAAGTATCTAGTAAGCCGTGGTTAAACCCATGTATATATAGTGCCTTTTTATCATGATTTTGAGTACCGAAACTCCTCCTAGCAACCCAATAGGCTTTGTGTTTACACTTTTTTCCCTTCCGCGTAGTGACGCAATGGGTTTAGGAAACATTGCCTGTCGAGTATAGGAACGTCATCATCAATATAGGAAAGTTTCGACCAATCGCTACGATCGCGTCGATCCAGCCTTCCCCATGTAAATCGGCCCTTAAACGAGTTAGACAACATTTTTTAACGACCGCCTCCTCCGCATCATTTTGTGCGGTGGTTATTCCAAACCCCCCCTCCTAAAACGTTTCCAGGAAATTCATTTACCCTCTAATACGAGCACGTGCTCCTTCTAAATCGATTACTGGCTCTGCGGGAAAAGTAACTAAAACAGCGTTTAATAATAAATAATAAAAAAAAAGTTTTTTTTTTATGTATGTATAACGTAAACGCGGGCGGCGTTTAATAGTTTCCATTTTGTACGTCGTTTCTATATGATCAGGGGACTAATATGGGGGAGGGGACTGGATAAATTCGAGAACTTTTTTTTTTTTTACTTCTGTAATTTCTTTCTCCGAGAGAGCGTATTTGGGGTTCAAGTGAGCATCCATGGAAATGAAGGGAATTGAATTATAAAAGACCTCGTCCTCTATCGTAAGTTTTTAAAGACACGGAATTTTCGACCTTTCTGTCGATATACATTAGAAATATTAATAACCCTTTCAAATCAAGACCAACATATGTAGAATTTCACTGACTTCTATAGAATATTCAGGGCGGTTCGGACTAAAAGAGTTAAAAGCAGAATACGAGCTAGGGAATGTTGAAGAAAAGGATTTTGATGACCCCTCTAGAGGCTCAGAAGAAGTTTCAAAAGAGGTAAATAAGGCTCTTGAAGTTTTGGGATTTGAAAAGGTAAATGTATTAATTTAGCTGAATCGTACTGAATTAACCTTCTTTTAAACACAAATTTAAAATTAAGCTCTATAAAGGGGAATTTAGGATTATATGCTGAAATGGATAAAAATACTTCATAGGTATGAAGATTTTAATGCTAAGTTAAAAAGATTTAAATTTAAGTAAAATGAATGAAAGGTAAAATACATATCTTACTGTAAATTTTCCAATTTGATGAATGTTTTTACCAATATTAATCTAAATATCACCTTTTGGGATACACACAATTTCATAATTTTCAAATCACTTTCATAGCTATATTTTTTTAATACGTTAAATAAAGCTTAAAAAATATTTTTTATCAATATTCATCCAAATATACATAACACAATATCATAATTTTTCCATAGAGATTAATGAAGCTGTTGAATATAATGTATTAACCATATTAAAAGATTGATTACCTTTAGGTATTTACGAGAAGTTCCTTTGTTAGCTTGATGATTTGCCTACAAAAGAAAAACGACATTATAATTAATATTAGAATAATGAATAAATCAATGTAAATTTCAAGTAAATTAATGATAGTATTTGTTAAACTAGACTGGACCCTTACTTGATCCTGGAAAAACAAAAACAAAGAAAGTAGTTCCCAGCGTGGTGCCTGAATTTTGAGTGAAATTAAGAACATCAATTTCAAAATATGATTAGTTTGTTACACCCATATAAATATAGCATCTTTTTATCACGATTTGAGTACCGAAACTCCTCCTACCAACCCAACAGGCTTTCTGATTACGCAGTTTTCCCTTCCACGTAGTGACATCATAGGGTCAAGAAACATTGCAGTCTAGTATAGCTAATTTTTTTTTCAATACATGGGCGTCATGTCTGTTACTCTTGTGTTTTCTCCTCAAGTTTGTGATAATAACAACATGTGTTTTGTTTCCCCCATCTGATATTAATCCCAACCCACACACTATTCATCTTGCATTTTTATTGTTGCATTCAGTCACGCCGCCTCTTGAAGGAAAACAACAGAACAACTTTCCAAGAGAAGAGGTAACTTCTTATTAATTAATCTCACACACAGAATGCAGTTCTCGAGAAGTGAAAAAACAACCTCGATTTTAATTACTCCTCTTCAGGCATCGAAAAAAAAAACAGCTATAATTAGAACGAACCACCTTTCCTCCCCAAAAAGTTGCGGGTGAAAGTTCCAAACTATACACGAGCAGGTGTTGATTTACTCAAAGAAGGGGCAATTTGGCCTTCATTTTTTTGCTTGTTTATCCATGCTTACATGACTTAAATCCGAAAACGCGTAATACGTAGAAATAAGTAAAAAATAAGCTAGAAATAAGTTTGATTGCTTTCTTTTGATAGCTTCAAGTGGGAGGTAATTTATGTGGTTTTTTGTTTGGGATAGTTTGGTTTATGACATTAGTACTAACTGCATTATGGGATTAGGTAGTTTTATGAGATGAAAAACAGTTCTTATCTCTTATCACGCTATTTTTGAAGTAATTAAAGTTTTTTTTTTATTTAAGCGATGCAATTAAGTGATTGAGATGAGATTTACTGGAAAACGTTTTTTTTTTTTTTGTTTGTTGATACGTCGATAAAATAAGATAACAAGAGTTTCGTTTTTAAGAGGGTTTTATGCCTAGATGGATGGATGTAAGAAAAGGTATTGGATAAAATTAGCATTTGAAGGAAAATTTAAATCACTTCTTAGGGACCAACCACAAATTATGTCACACATTTAGAGGGAGGAGGGGCTACTAAATGCGTGACTCAAGAAAGGGAGAAATTTGTGACATCATGTTTTAAACGTTTTTTTTTTCACTGTTGCTACAATGCTAAAAAAAGGCTTTTCTTCCCTTGATAGATGTGATTCAGCAGTTAATAATAACAAATGTATGATCATATCTCATACATTGTTAGAACTTTAAAACTCACTAGAGTGATCTGGTCTTAATCTCTTTTAATCCCAGTGAAAAAGAAAGAAAGAAAGAGAGAAAGAAAGAAAGAGAAAGGGACAAACAAAGAAAAAAAAATAGAAAAAGAGAAAAATAGGAAGAGAGAAAGACAGAAAATAATAAAAAAAAATATTTGTTTAATTTAAAATATATGATTAATTATAATATATGATTAATTTCAATATTCAATTTAAAAAGAAATTTAAAGAGACATAGAAAGAAAGAGAGAAAAACAGAGCGAAAGAAAAGGAGAAAGAGAAAGATACACATAAAGAAAGAGAAAGAAAGAAAAAGAAAGGGACACAAAAAGAAAGGGGAAAATGGAAAAAAGAAAAAAAAGAGAAAGAGACACTGAAAAAATAGAAAGAAAGTGAAAAATAGAGAGAAACAAAGGGAGAAAAAAAAAGAAAGAAACAGAAAGAAAGATACACAGAAAAAATAGAATGACAGAAGAGATCTGTGAAAGTGCTTGCTCAGGAATTACAACGAAAGAACGCCCAATCAATTTCTATTTATACTGATAGGATCTTCTCATAGCTATTTTTACAACAGTTCTAAAAAAATCAGTTTAAAAAAATTAGTAAGCAGAATCTATTTAAAACAAAACCAATTTTATAGATCAGATAAAATATCGCGTGGGAAACAAAGTACTTCTAAAGTAAACAGATATCCTTACTTAAAAAAATAACCCGTCATTTAAAATTCTTGGTTCAATATTTGGGTAGACTGGGTTTTGTTGGAAAATTTGCTAAGATTGCGGATTGACGTAAACGTTTCGTCATAGCATTACGTCACAACTCTCTTTTAACGAAGAGATCGAGGTATACTGTGTGTGTGAGAGAAGAAATAAATAAAAGGAAAAATTGAACAGCCCTTAAAAATGTTTAATAATATTCTAATTAATGTAAACTATCCACTTTTTTATGAGTTTGTACCTTGAACTCTATGATATTACTTTAATTTGTAAATTTGTAATCTGTAAACAAATTAAGTTTCCTCATGGAAAAATAAGATGCTTTGAATTATGAGGAGTGAAATACGGGAATGGCATGAACTACATATACAGAGACACGAAAACCGCAATCAAACTCCCTAAGCATCAGAACAATAAATAAAAAAAATACTATGGCTGTAGGAAAACACAATTAAAAAGTATGATAATTAGGGTGCCGTGGCTTTTGGCAATTTGCTTTTTCCAGAAGTCGGGCGTAAATGTCTCCGCTGAGATCAGTTGGTGTTTTGAGTAGAAAAATATTATTTGTTGATTTCGGTGGGGCACGCGGTGCATTTTTTAAGTTAAACCTTTGTGAAAAATTAAAGAGTGAAAATACTCCTGGCTAATTTTTTTACGAGTATTTCCGGTTTTCAAGGAGTGAAATACTCACTCAGAGGAGTTAAAAATATATCTGGTTATCGTATACGACTATATCAATAAAAATTAAGAAGATACCTAATCTTTCAGCGGTGAATATCTTAAAACCCCTTGCTTAAAACCTGTGAAAAATCTTTTCAGACAGACACAGTGTCAGAAAATGTAAAAGACTACGCATCATAAGAAGGGGTTTTTCGGAAGCGATACTATACATTCATTCTCATTAAAATACATTTTTATCAAAGTTAATTCCTTTCTTGTTGGGGGCACAAACAACAACACCAGACGCGGGGAAAACGCACTTTCTCGAAACCTTTTTCTCCGGCAGTTGTTAAACACGCATGTTTGAATCCGAACCGAAATCAACTTCTGCGAAACAAACATTTCCAAGAAAGAATTTAAATTAAAAACATGTCCAAAAACTTTCCATTCATCCCCTTCAAAAATCCTTCTCAGAAAACGTAAATAAATAAAAATACCCCATCTTCATTCATTTCCACGTTTCTCCGGAATCTTTAATGACAAAAATTTTTAATAAACCTAACACGCTTCTTGTCAAGGTTTTCGCTTCAGCAGAAACAGAGAGAGACCGGGTTTTTCTCTCTGAACAAAAATTTCCCTCTTCCAAATTAATGAATGTGCTAAAAAGAAGCAGAATTATAAAAAAAAATCATCCAGGAGTCCCGGGAAGTTTTCATTTAATCTTAAATACATTATTGCGACAACCGGCCATAAAGGTAGAAGGATGACAGAGGTGGCTTGGACGGCAACCCTGCTGTGTTTCCAACATCAATGAAATGCAAAAAAGAATTATTTTAACGTTGCAGCTCCCACAGTCGCGTCGATTTTGTAGGCGAAAAATCGCTCTAACTCAGGGCCGTAACTAGACTTATGTTTCGGGAGGGGGTTTGACTCACTATTATTTTAAGGTAACCTCAATCGAGTACATTTATATGTTAACATGTTTATTTATGTTTACATTATATCCCTTAAATTACAAATTTTGCAATTTAAACTCCATGTAAATATGGGGGTCTGGAGGTCCTCCCCCAGGAAAATTTTGAAAGTTTGCCTCTAAAAATAGCATTCTAGCTCCATTTTGAGACCCTTAGGGTTCCATCCGAGACAGCTCCTCAAGGTGGGAAATTATAAATAGGCGTCAAAATTTTGAGGGTTCTAGGGGTCCTCCCCCAGAAACATTTTTGAGATTTGCCCCTTTAAACTAGAGCTTTATATCCTCCTCTTTGGTAAACAATCAAAGGGAACTGCTTCTTTTAAGCGGAAGAATTTACAAGGGAAAGACACTGTATATATGACGTCATATTTTTGGAGAGGGGTTTGAGGGTTCTCCCCAAGAAAAAATTTTGAAATTTGAAAAAGAAGTGTTTTAACTCATTTTGAGACCCTTTGGGTTACAACCAAAGAGAGGATTGCTCCTTATAAATTTGTAGAATTTTCAAGGGAAAGCACAGTATAAAAATTGATGTTAAAACTTCGGGAGGGGTTTGAAACCCTAGGACCCCCCCCCTGGATACGGCCCTGCTTGACAATCGTCGCTTCCGTTGAATTCAAACTCGATTCGCTCTCTATTTTCCTTTCCTAACTCCCAACCGTCTTGTCGAGAAAAAAACACAACAAGAATCAAATTAACAACAACAGAAAAACACACGTGTTTGTCCAATTTTTCTCGGCTTTTCAAAAACCATGATTATTTCTTCTTCTCCTTTCACCACCAGCGCCGCAGTTATTTTTGGAGACGTACTAAATTTTCTTAGGAAATAACTCTCCATCGCGCAACCCCATTACCCTTACCGTAGTTGCGCGTTTTAATTAAAACTCCTCCGAAAAACAAAAAGCAGAAATAGGCCCCGTCAACGCTGCAACAGAAAGAAGTTGAGAGCATTTTTATGCACTGCCCCGATGTAATTAGATTCCGACGTTCGTTCGTTTTCGTTCTTTTTCCCCCCTACCCCGTTTCACGTGAGGATTAAGAGTTGCTCTAATTACTGGTCTAATTTTCTCCTTGTTTTTTTTTGTGTGTTTTGGACACGAATAACAGATTAACGTTGCATGCTTGACCTACTATAGTGATTGGTATCGTCGATGTTCGTATAGATCAAATTACCTTTAGGATATGAACTGAGCTTAAGACGGGATGATAATCTTGAATTTTTTCACTCTTTGATATAAATGTATCAGAAATTTTGTTTTCGTGCGGGAAGTATAAGAACTACATAAAAGAATCGCATGAAGTGATCTTAAAAGTTAATTAGAATCTACGGGGTGTTTCAACAAGTCTGTCCAAACTCTGCACAGCCAGACGAGGAGTACATAAAATTTCCCACAGATTTATACCTCAATGGTGACCACAACAACTGTTATTGTTTGAAAAATATGACTCCCATATCCGAAAAAACTTAATTATTCCACTCCACGGTGAACGCATGCATGCGCAATGAATATTTTCCACATGTAACACCCGCGTATTCCCCGATAAATTGACCGGCAGTCAAACTTCTGACTGGCAGTAAAAAAAGGAAAACTATTCCTCCGCCAATCAGAGGTTTGACTCCCTGTTAACCACTGGTCAAGTTACCGGTGAATACGGCCGTCAGTGTGCAAAACTTTCTAAATAACCATGTTCCACGTTTTCCATGAACCTTTTCAAGATCAAACCGGCCGTGACGTCATACCATTTTCTGTTGCGATTTTTTCGAAAATTATGGACCATAGAGTTACAAACAAACTTTTGGCATTTATTAAGTTTTGACAACGGCCAATATCGACCGATCAATATTGGCAGGTGTTACTAAACTACTATGGACGTGATGAGTCACAACCGGTCACTGCTCTTGACCTAGAAAGTGTCCGACACCATTCTACTAACACCGACAAAAAAAGTATAATTAAATCCCAAGAATGATGACACACAAAAAAAAGGAACATACATCCCCAAAGAAGGAGGGGGGTGAAAATTCGAAGAACGAGAACGAGCCCGAAATTTTTACTCTCGTATAGTAGTAATTAGATTCAAACGACGTCACTAACTGTTCTTTCTGCAAGGAGGATTAAAAGTCGCTCTAATTACAAGTCTAATCTTCTCTGTCTTAGAAGCGAAGAAAGAGACAAGCTGCGACTTATGTACATTCTCGGGGAGCTAATTACGAGTGTGAGAGGGGGTCCAGAGCCCTCTGGTGGAGAAAGTAGTCTTGATTTTTGAGCATCGTTAAAAGTATAGAACTCGGAGTGAGCTCATTAGGTAGGGAGTAATTAAGCAAAGGTCAACTATCCAAACGATTTGGCCTTGATGTATAAGAAGGGATTTATTTGGCTGCGATTAATTTAAAAAAAAAGTGCTGATTAATGATTTTTGGGTTTTGTTAACTTTAAATTACACTGTGTTTTTGGAAGCTAATATTGAATGTGTGTCAAAGGGTTTTTAGCTAACAAGTAGTAGTGATGGGGAAGTTAAATACCTTTACTGTAATTATAGTTACGTAGTACTGTAGTAACTTTTGCTGTTATTTTGGAAGCTCATACTGACTACTATACTCGACAGCAACGTTTCTTGAACCAGTACGTCACAAATGCGGAAGGAGAAATCGGTAAACACAAAGCCTGTTAAGTTGCTAGGAGGAGTTTCGGTACGCAAAGTGTTATTGAAAAGCACTATATATACATGGGTTTAACAAAATAATCATATTTTTATGTTGACGTTCTTCATTTCACTCAAAATTCAGACACCGCAATGAGAATAACTACTTTGTTTATTAGTGACGTCGTAGGCTCAACTTAAGTTGCTGTCTTGTATAATATGACAAACAGGGGAAGCGTTGGAAGCTGATCGTGATCTAGCCAAATTTGATACGAACATAAAATAAATATTTTTCAGTTTTACATCGAATTCGGTAATTTCACGTGATATTTAATACGAAATATTTTTTTTCATCTCAATTAATCAAAATTCTTTAAATAGTTGAAATTTGGTTTTTCTTCATATCTGTTGAATAACATTGACTAATAGTAAAAATCAACCAACAGCCTTAGTTATGAACTCATAAAATTTTCCAATTTTCAATATTCTTTAATTCGGGCTGATGTTTAAAGCAAAAAAAAAAGTTGGCCTTCCACTTGTTATCAAAACTTTGGAAGGGTTTGGAATGGCCTCAAAATGACATTAGGAAATTAAGCACTGAAATAATGTCGAGGTAAGGTATATTAGCTGAAGATTATTTTTTAAAGGACATGTACTATAGTATACATGTCAACAAAACCAGGGCCCTTAGTCATATTCTTTAAGACAATTAAAAAACAACTTCACCTACCAAAACCTCCAGCACTTCCACCGTATCCACTTGGCTGATTGTAGTAGTTGTTGTAGTCATAGTTTCCATATCCACTACCATAGCCTCCACCATAACCATAATCGTAGTTTCCATAATTACCATATCCACTGCCATAACCCTGATTGTAACCATATCCCCCTTGGCTTCCATAACCACCAGCATAGCCACCATTTTAGTGCATTCCACCCTTAAGGTTGAGAAAAGCCAGGATGACCTGAAAAAAAATTATCAACTGAGAAAAATGCAAAATCTTATGTGCTGTGAGAAAAAAGCCTTTCACTGAATGCAGTAATTTTTTTGAGTATTTTTTTTTATATATTGTTTGTTCCAAAATTAAAAGCAACCTAGCCTCCTAGCAACCCAACAGGTTTCCTGTTTACTCAGTTTTTCCTTCCACGTAGTGACGTCATAGCGTCAAGAAAAGTTGCAGTCTATACTCGACAGCAACGTTTCCTGAACCCAATACGTCACTACGCTGAAGCAGAAACTGGGTAAACACAAAGCCTGTTGGGTTGCTAGGAGGATTTTCGGTACGCAAATCGTGATAAAAAGACTCTATGTATACGTAGGATTAACAAACTAATCATATTTTTAAATTGACGTTCTTCATTCCACTCAAAATTCATCAGACACCGCGCTGGGAACTACTTTGATTGTTAGTGACGTCATAGGGTCAGGAAACGTTGCTGTCGAGTACTGACTGCAACATTACTTGACCTTGGAGTAACAAAACAAAGAAAGTAGTTTCCTAGGTGGTGTCTGAATTTTGAGTGAAACTAAGAACGTCAATTTCAAAATATGATTAGTTTGTTGAACCCACGTATATACATAGCGCCATTTTAACACGATTTGCCAACCAAAACTCTTCCTAGCAACCCAACAGTCTTTCTGTTTACTCAGATTTCCTTCCACGTATTGACGTCATAGGGTCAGGAAACGTTGCTGTCGAGTACTGACTGCAACATTACTTGACCTTGGAGTAACAAAACAAAGAAAGTAGTTTCCTAGGTGGTGTCTGAATTTTGAGTGAAACTAAGAACGTCAATTTCAAAATATGATTAGTTTGTTGAACCCACGTATATACATAGCGCCATTTTAACACGATTTGCCAACCAAAACTCTTCCTAGCAACCCAACAGTCTTTCTGTTTACTCAGATTTCCTTCCACGTATTGACGTCATAGGGTCAAGAAACGTTGCTGTCGAGTACTGACTGCAACATTACTTGACCTTGGAGTAACAAAACAAAGAAAGTAGTTTCCTAGGTGGTGTCTGAATTTTGAGTGAAACTAAGAACGTCAATTTCAAAATATGATTAGTTTGTTGAACCCACGTATATACATAGCGCCATTTTAACACGATTTGCCAACCAAAACTCTTCCTAGCAACCCAACAGTCTTTCTGTTTACTCAGATTTCCTTCCACGTATTGACGTCATAGGGTCAAGAAACGTTGCTGTCGAGTACTGACTGCAACATTACTTGACCTTGGAGTAACAAAACAAAGAAAGTAGTTTCCTAGGTGGTGTCTGAATTTTGAGTGAAACTAAGAACGTCAATTTCAAAATATGATTAGTTTGTTGAACCCACGTATATACATAGCGCCATTTTAACACGATTTGCCAACCAAAACTCTTCCTAGCAACCCAACAGTCTTTCTGTTTACTCAGATTTCCTTCCACGTATTGACGTCATAGGGTCAAGAAACGTTGCTGTCGAGTACTGACTGCAACATTACTTGACCTTGGAGTAACAAAACAAAGAAAGTAGTTTCCTAGGTGGTGTCTGAATTTTGAGTGAAACTAAGAACGTCAATTTCAAAATATGATTAGTTTGTTGAACCCACGTATATACATAGCGCCATTTTAACACGATTTGCCAACCAAAACTCTTCCTAGCAACCCAACAGTCTTTCTGTTTACTCAGATTTCCTTCCACGTATTGACGTCATAGGGTCAAGAAACGTTGCTGTCGAGTACTGACTGCAACATTACTTGACCTTGGAGTAACAAAACAAAGAAAGTAGTTTCCTAGGTGGTGTCTGAATTTTGAGTGAAACTAAGAACGTCAATTTCAAAATATGATTAGTTTGTTGAACCCACGTATATACATAGCGCCATTTTAACACGATTTGCCAACCAAAACTCTTCCTAGCAACCCAACAGTCTTTCTGTTTACTCAGATTTCCTTCCACGTATTGACGTCATAGGGTCAAGAAACGTTGCTGTCGAGTACTGACTGCAACATTACTTGACCTTGGAGTAACAAAACAAAGAAAGTAGTTTCCTAGGTGGTGTCTGAATTTTGAGTGAAACTAAGAACGTCAATTTCAAAATATGATTAGTTTGTTGAACCCACGTATATACATAGCGCCATTTTAACACGATTTGCTAACCAAAACTCTTCCTAGCAACCCAACAGTCTTTCTGTTTACTCAGATTTCCTTCCACGTATTGACGTCATAGGGTCAAGAAACGTTGCTGTCGAGTACTGACTGCAACATTACTTGACCTTGGAGTAACAAAACAAAGAAAGTAGTTTCCTAGGTGGTGTCTGAATTTTGAGTGAAACTAAGAACGTCAATTTCAAAATATGATTAGTTTGTTGAACCCACGTATATACATAGCGCCATTTTAACACGATTTGCTAACCAAAACTCTTCCTAGCAACCCAACAGTCTTTCTGTTTACTCAGATTTCCTTCCACGTATTGACGTCATAGGGTCAAGAAACGTTGCTGTCGAGTACTGACTGCAACATTACTTGACCTTGGAGTAACAAAACAAAGAAAGTAGTTTCCTAGGTGGTGTCTGAATTTTGAGTGAAACTAAGAACGTCAATTTCAAAATATGATTAGTTTGTTGAACCCACGTATATACATAGCGCCATTTTAACACGATTTGCTAACCAAAACTCTTCCTAGCAACCCAACAGTCTTTCTGTTTACTCAGATTTCCTTCCACGTATTGACGTCATAGGGTCAAGAAACGTTGCTGTCGAGTACTGACTGCAACATTACTTGACCTTGGAGTAACAAAACAAAGAAAGTAGTTTCCTAGGTGGTGTCTGAATTTTGAGTGAAACTAAGAACGTCAATTTCAAAATATGATTAGTTTGTTGAACCCACGTATATACATAGCGCCATTTTAACACGATTTGCCAACCAAAACTCTTCCTAGCAACCCAACAGTCTTTCTGTTTACTCAGATTTCCTTCCACGTATTGACGTCATAGGGTCAAGAAACGTTGCTGTCGAGTACTGACTGCAACATTACTTGACCTTGGAGTAACAAAACAAAGAAAGTAGTTTCCTAGGTGGTGTCTGAATTTTGAGTGAAACTAAGAACGTCAATTTCAAAATATGATTAGTTTGTTGAACCCACGTATATACATAGCGCCATTTTAACACGATTTGCTAACCAAAACTCTTCCTAGCAACCCAACAGTCTTTCTGTTTACTCAGATTTCCTTCCACGTATTGACGTCATAGGGTCAAGAAACGTTGCTGTCGAGTACTGACTGCAACATTACTTGACCTTGGAGTAACAAAACAAAGAAAGTAGTTTCCTAGGTGGTGTCTGAATTTTGAGTGAAACTAAGAACGTCAATTTCAAAATATGATTAGTTTGTTGAACCCACGTATATACATAGCGCCATTTTAACACGATTTGCTAACCAAAACTCTTCCTAGCAACCCAACAGTCTTTCTGTTTACTCAGATTTCCTTCCACGTATTGACGTCATAGGGTCAAGAAACGTTGCTGTCGAGTACTGACTGCAACATTACTTGACCTTGGAGTAACAAAACAAAGAAAGTAGTTTCCTAGGTGGTGTCTGAATTTTGAGTGAAACTAAGAACGTCAATTTCAAAATATGATTAGTTTGTTGAACCCACGTATATACATAGCGCCATTTTAACACGATTTGCCAACCAAAACTCTTCCTAGCAACCCAACAGTCTTTCTGTTTACTCAGATTTCCTTCCACGTATTGACGTCATAGGGTCAAGAAACGTTGCTGTCGAGTACTGACTGCAACATTACTTGACCTTGGAGTAACAAAACAAAGAAAGTAGTTTCCTAGGTGGTGTCTGAATTTTGAGTGAAACTAAGAACGTCAATTTCAAAATATGATTAGTTTGTTGAACCCACGTATATACATAGCGCCATTTTAACACGATTTGCTAACCAAAACTCTTCCTAGCAACCCAACAGTCTTTCTGTTTACTCAGATTTCCTTCCACGTATTGACGTCATAGGGTCAAGAAACGTTGCTGTCGAGTACTGACTGCAACATTACTTGACCTTGGAGTAACAAAACAAAGAAAGTAGTTTCCTAGGTGGTGTCTGAATTTTGAGTGAAACTAAGAACGTCAATTTCAAAATATGATTAGTTTGTTGAACCCACGTATATACATAGCGCCATTTTAACACGATTTGCCAACCAAAACTCTTCCTAGCAACCCAACAGTCTTTCTGTTTACTCAGATTTCCTTCCACGTATTGACGTCATAGGGTCAAGAAACGTTGCTGTCGAGTACTGACTGCAACATTACTTGACCTTGGAGTAACAAAACAAAGAAAGTAGTTTCCTAGGTGGTGTCTGAATTTTGAGTGAAACTAAGAACGTCAATTTCAAAATATGATTAGTTTGTTGAACCCACGTATATACATAGCGCCATTTTAACACGATTTGCTAACCAAAACTCTTCCTAGCAACCCAACAGTCTTTCTGTTTACTCAGATTTCCTTCCACGTATTGACGTCATAGGGTCAAGAAACGTTGCTGTCGAGTACTGACTGCAACATTACTTGACCTTGGAGTAACAAAACAAAGAAAGTAGTTTCCTAGGTGGTGTCTGAATTTTGAGTGAAACTAAGAACGTCAATTTCAAAATATGATTAGTTTGTTGAACCCACGTATATACATAGCGCCATTTTAACACGATTTGCTAACCAAAACTCTTCCTAGCAACCCAACAGTCTTTCTGTTTACTCAGATTTCCTTCCACGTATTGACGTCATAGGGTCAAGAAACGTTGCTGTCGAGTACTGACTGCAACATTACTTGACCTTGGAGTAACAAAACAAAGAAAGTAGTTTCCTAGGTGGTGTCTGAATTTTGAATGAAACTAAGAACGTCAATTTCAAAATATGATTAGTTTGTTGAACCCACGTATATACATAGCGCCATTTTAACACGATTTGCTAACCAAAACTCTTCCTAGCAACCCAACAGTCTTTCTGTTTACTCAGATTTCCTTCCACGTATTGACGTCATAGGGTCAAGAAACGTTGCTGTCGAGTACTGACTGCAACATTACTTGACCTTGGAGTAACAAAACAAAGAAAGTAGTTTCCTAGGTGGTGTCTGAATTTTGAGTGAAACTAAGAACGTCAATTTCAAAATATGATTAGTTTGTTGAACCCACGTATATACATAGCGCCATTTTAACACGATTTGCTAACCAAAACTCTTCCTAGCAACCCAACAGTCTTTCTGTTTACTCAGATTTCCTTCCTTGTATTGACGTCATAGGGTCAAGAAACGTTGCTGTCGAGTACTGACTGCAACATTACTTGACCTTGGAGTAACAAAACAAAGAAAGTAGTTTCCTAGGTGGTGTCTGAATTTTGAGTGAAACTAAGAACGTCAATTTCAAAATATGATTAGTTTGTTGAACCCACGTATATACATAGCGCCATTTTAACACGATTTGCTAACCAAAACTCTTCCTAGCAACCCAACAGTCTTTCTGTTTACTCAGATTTCCTTCCACGTATTGACGTCATAGGGTCAAGAAACGTTGCTGTCGAGTACTGACTGCAACATTACTTGACCTTGGAGTAACAAAACAAAGAAAGTAGTTTCCTAGGTGGTGTCTGAATTTTGAATGAAACTAAGAACGTCAATTTCAAAATATGATTAGTTTGTTGAACCCACGTATATACATAGCGCCATTTTAACACGATTTGCTAACCAAAACTCTTCCTAGCAACCCAACAGTCTTTCTGTTTACTCAGATTTCCTTCCACGTATTGACGTCATAGGGTCAAGAAACGTTGCTGTCGAGTACTGACTGCAACATTACTTGACCTTGGAGTAACAAAACAAAGAAAGTAGTTTCCTAGGTGGTGTCTGAATTTTGAGTGAAACTAAGAACGTCAATTTCAAAATATGATTAGTTTGTTGAACCCACGTATATACATAGCGCCATTTTAACACGATTTGCCAACCAAAACTCTTCCTAGCAACCCAACAGTCTTTCTGTTTACTCAGATTTCCTTCCACGTATTGACGTCATAGGGTCAAGAAACGTTGCTGTCGAGTACTGACTGCAACATTACTTGACCTTGGAGTAACAAAACAAAGAAAGTAGTTTCCTAGGTGGTGTCTGAATTTTGAGTGAAACTAAGAACGTCAATTTCAAAATATGATTAGTTTGTTGAACCCACGTATATACATAGCGCCATTTTAACACGATTTGCTAACCAAAACTCTTCCTAGCAACCCAACAGTCTTTCTGTTTACTCAGATTTCCTTCCACGTATTGACGTCATAGGGTCAAGAAACGTTGCTGTCGAGTACTGACTGCAACATTACTTGACCTTGGAGTAACAAAACAAAGAAAGTAGTTTCCTAGGTGGTGTCTGAATTTTGAGTGAAACTAAGAACGTCAATTTCAAAATATGATTAGTTTGTTGAACCCACGTATATACATAGCGCCATTTTAACACGATTTGCTAACCAAAACTCTTCCTAGCAACCCAACAGTCTTTCTGTTTACTCAGATTTCCTTCCACGTATTGACGTCATAGGGTCAAGAAACGTTGCTGTCGAGTACTGACTGCAACATTACTTGACCTTGGAGTAACAAAACAAAGAAAGTAGTTTCCTAGGTGGTGTCTGAATTTTGAGTGAAACTAAGAACGTCAATTTCAAAATATGATTAGTTTGTTGAACCCACGTATATACATAGCGCCATTTTAACACGATTTGCCAACCAAAACTCTTCCTAGCAACCCAACAGTCTTTCTGTTTACTCAGATTTCCTTCCACGTATTGACGTCATAGGGTCAAGAAACGTTGCTGTCGAGTACTGACTGCAACATTACTTGACCTTGGAGTAACAAAACAAAGAAAGTAGTTTCCTAGGTGGTGTCTGAATTTTGAGTGAAACTAAGAACGTCAATTTCAAAATATGATTAGTTTGTTGAACCCACGTATATACATAGCGCCATTTTAACACGATTTGCTAACCAAAACTCTTCCTAGCAACCCAACAGTCTTTCTGTTTACTCAGATTTCCTTCCACGTATTGACGTCATAGGGTCAAGAAACGTTGCTGTCGAGTACTGACTGCAACATTACTTGACCTTGGAGTAACAAAACAAAGAAAGTAGTTTCCTAGGTGGTGTCTGAATTTTGAGTGAAACTAAGAACGTCAATTTCAAAATATGATTAGTTTGTTGAACCCACGTATATACATAGCGCCATTTTAACACGATTTGCTAACCAAAACTCTTCCTAGCAACCCAACAGTCTTTCTGTTTACTCAGATTTCCTTCCACGTATTGACGTCATAGGGTCAAGAAACGTTGCTGTCGAGTACTGACTGCAACATTACTTGACCTTGGAGTAACAAAACAAAGAAAGTAGTTTCCTAGGTGGTGTCTGAATTTTGAATGAAACTAAGAACGTCAATTTCAAAATATGATTAGTTTGTTGAACCCACGTATATACATAGCGCCATTTTAACACGATTTGCTAACCAAAACTCTTCCTAGCAACCCAACAGTCTTTCTGTTTACTCAGATTTCCTTCCACGTATTGACGTCATAGGGTCAAGAAACGTTGCTGTCGAGTACTGACTGCAACATTACTTGACCTTGGAGTAACAAAACAAAGAAAGTAGTTTCCTAGGTGGTGTCTGAATTTTGAGTGAAACTAAGAACGTCAATTTCAAAATATGATTAGTTTGTTGAACCCACGTATATACATAGCGCCATTTTAACACGATTTGCTAACCAAAACTCTTCCTAGCAACCCAACAGTCTTTCTGTTTACTCAGATTTCCTTCCACGTATTGACGTCATAGGGTCAAGAAACGTTGCTGTCGAGTACTGACTGCAACATTACTTGACCTTGGAGTAACAAAACAAAGAAAGTAGTTTCCTAGGTGGTGTCTGAATTTTGAGTGAAACTAAGAACGTCAATTTCAAAATATGATTAGTTTGTTGAACCCACGTATATACATAGCGCCATTTTAACACGATTTGCTAACCAAAACTCTTCCTAGCAACCCAACAGTCTTTCTGTTTACTCAGATTTCCTTCCACGTATTGACGTCATAGGGTCAAGAAACGTTGCTGTCGAGTACTGACTGCAACATTACTTGACCTTGGAGTAACAAAACAAAGAAAGTAGTTTCCTAGGTGGTGTCTGAATTTTGAATGAAACTAAGAACGTCAATTTCAAAATATGATTAGTTTGTTGAACCCACGTATATACATAGCGCCATTTTAACACGATTTGCTAACCAAAACTCTTCCTAGCAACCCAACAGTCTTTCTGTTTACTCAGATTTCCTTCCACGTATTGACGTCATAGGGTCAAGAAACGTTGCTGTCGAGTACTGACTGCAACATTACTTGACCTTGGAGTAACAAAACAAAGAAAGTAGTTTCCTAGGTGGTGTCTGAATTTTGAGTGAAACTAAGAACGTCAATTTCAAAATATGATTAGTTTGTTGAACCCACGTATATACATAGCGCCATTTTAACACGATTTGCTAACCAAAACTCTTCCTAGCAACCCAACAGTCTTTCTGTTTACTCAGATTTCCTTCCACGTATTGACGTCATAGGGTCAAGAAACGTTGCTGTCGAGTACTGACTGCAACATTACTTGACCTTGGAGTAACAAAACAAAGAAAGTAGTTTCCTAGGTGGTGTCTGAATTTTGAGTGAAACTAAGAACGTCAATTTCAAAATATGATTAGTTTGTTGAACCCACGTATATACATAGCGCCATTTTAACACGATTTGCTAACCAAAACTCTTCCTAGCAACCCAACAGTCTTTCTGTTTACTCAGATTTCCTTCCACGTATTGACGTCATAGGGTCAAGAAACGTTGCTGTCGAGTACTGACTGCAACATTACTTGACCTTGGAGTAACAAAACAAAGAAAGTAGTTTCCTAGGTGGTGTCTGAATTTTGAGTGAAACTAAGAACGTCAATTTCAAAATATGATTAGTTTGTTGAACCCACGTATATACATAGCGCCATTTTAACACGATTTGCTAACCAAAACTCTTCCTAGCAACCCAACAGTCTTTCTGTTTACTCAGATTTCCTTCCACGTATTGACGTCATAGGGTCAAGAAACGTTGCTGTCGAGTACTGACTGCAACATTACTTGACCTTGGAGTAACAAAACAAAGAAAGTAGTTTCCTAGGTGGTGTCTGAATTTTGAGTGAAACTAAGAACGTCAATTTCAAAATATGATTAGTTTGTTGAACCCACGTATATACATAGCGCCATTTTAACACGATTTGCTAACCAAAACTCTTCCTAGCAACCCAACAGTCTTTCTGTTTACTCAGATTTCCTTCCACGTATTGACGTCATAGGGTCAAGAAACGTTGCTGTCGAGTACTGACTGCAACATTACTTGACCTTGGAGTAACAAAACAAAGAAAGTAGTTTCCTAGGTGGTGTCTGAATTTTGAGTGAAACTAAGAACGTCAATTTCAAAATATGATTAGTTTGTTGAACCCACGTATATACATAGCGCCATTTTAACACGATTTGCTAACCAAAACTCTTCCTAGCAACCCAACAGTCTTTCTGTTTACTCAGATTTCCTTCCACGTATTGACGTCATAGGGTCAAGAAACGTTGCTGTCGAGTACTGACTGCAACATTACTTGACCTTGGAGTAACAAAACAAAGAAAGTAGTTTCCTAGGTGGTGTCTGAATTTTGAGTGAAACTAAGAACGTCAATTTCAAAATATGATTAGTTTGTTGAACCCACGTATATACATAGCGCCATTTTAACACGATTTGCCAACCAAAACTCTTCCTAGCAACCCAACAGTCTTTCTGTTTACTCAGATTTCCTTCCACGTATTGACGTCATAGGGTCAAGAAACGTTGCTGTCGAGTACTGACTGCAACATTACTTGACCTTGGAGTAACAAAACAAAGAAAGTAGTTTCCTAGGTGGTGTCTGAATTTTGAGTGAAACTAAGAACGTCAATTTCAAAATATGATTAGTTTGTTGAACCCACGTATATACATAGCGCCATTTTAACACGATTTGCTAACCAAAACTCTTCCTAGCAACCCAACAGTCTTTCTGTTTACTCAGATTTCCTTCCACGTATTGACGTCATAGGGTCAAGAAACGTTGCTGTCGAGTACTGACTGCAACATTACTTGACCTTGGAGTAACAAAACAAAGAAAGTAGTTTCCTAGGTGGTGTCTGAATTTTGAGTGAAACTAAGAACGTCAATTTCAAAATATGATTAGTTTGTTGAACCCACGTATATACATAGCGCCATTTTAACACGATTTGCTAACCAAAACTCTTCCTAGCAACCCAACAGTCTTTCTGTTTACTCAGATTTCCTTCCACGTATTGACGTCATAGGGTCAAGAAACGTTGCTGTCGAGTACTGACTGCAACATTACTTGACCTTGGAGTAACAAAACAAAGAAAGTAGTTTCCTAGGTGGTGTCTGAATTTTGAATGAAACTAAGAACGTCAATTTCAAAATATGATTAGTTTGTTGAACCCACGTATATACATAGCGCCATTTTAACACGATTTGCTAACCAAAACTCTTCCTAGCAACCCAACAGTCTTTCTGTTTACTCAGATTTCCTTCCACGTATTGACGTCATAGGGTCAAGAAACGTTGCTGTCGAGTACTGACTGCAACATTACTTGACCTTGGAGTAACAAAACAAAGAAAGTAGTTTCCTAGGTGGTGTCTGAATTTTGAGTGAAACTAAGAACGTCAATTTCAAAATATGATTAGTTTGTTGAACCCACGTATATACATAGCGCCATTTTAACACGATTTGCTAACCAAAACTCTTCCTAGCAACCCAACAGTCTTTCTGTTTACTCAGATTTCCTTCCACGTATTGACGTCATAGGGTCAAGAAACGTTGCTGTCGAGTACTGACTGCAACATTACTTGACCTTGGAGTAACAAAACAAAGAAAGTAGTTTCCTAGGTGGTGTCTGAATTTTGAGTGAAACTAAGAACGTCAATTTCAAAATATGATTAGTTTGTTGAACCCACGTATATACATAGCGCCATTTTAACACGATTTGCCAACCAAAACTCTTCCTAGCAACCCAACAGTCTTTCTGTTTACTCAGATTTCCTTCCACGTATTGACGTCATAGGGTCAGGAAACGTTGCTGTCGAGTACTGACTGCAACATTACTTGACCTTGGAGTAACAAAACAAAGAAAGTAGTTTCCTAGGTGGTGTCTGAATTTTGAGTGAAACTAAGAACGTCAATTTCAAAATATGATTAGTTTGTTGAACCCACGTATATACATAGCGCCATTTTAACACGATTTGCCAACCAAAACTCTTCCTAGCAACCCAACAGTCTTTCTGTTTACTCAGATTTCCTTCCACGTATTGACGTCATAGGGTCAAGAAACGTTGCTGTCGAGTACTGACTGCAACATTACTTGACCTTGGAGTAACAAAACAAAGAAAGTAGTTTCCTAGGTGGTGTCTGAATTTTGAGTGAAACTAAGAACGTCAATTTCAAAATATGATTAGTTTGTTGAACCCACGTATATACATAGCGCCATTTTAACACGATTTGCCAACCAAAACTCTTCCTAGCAACCCAACAGTCTTTCTGTTTACTCAGATTTCCTTCCACGTATTGACGTCATAGGGTCAAGAAACGTTGCTGTCGAGTACTGACTGCAACATTACTTGACCTTGGAGTAACAAAACAAAGAAAGTAGTTTCCTAGGTGGTGTCTGAATTTTGAGTGAAACTAAGAACGTCAATTTCAAAATATGATTAGTTTGTTGAACCCACGTATATACATAGCGCCATTTTAACACGATTTGCTAACCAAAACTCTTCCTAGCAACCCAACAGTCTTTCTGTTTACTCAGATTTCCTTCCACGTATTGACGTCATAGGGTCAAGAAACGTTGCTGTCGAGTACTGACTGCAACATTACTTGACCTTGGAGTAACAAAACAAAGAAAGTAGTTTCCTAGGTGGTGTCTGAATTTTGAGTGAAACTAAGAACGTCAATTTCAAAATATGATTAGTTTGTTGAACCCACGTATATACATAGCGCCATTTTAACACGATTTGCTAACCAAAACTCTTCCTAGCAACCCAACAGTCTTTCTGTTTACTCAGATTTCCTTCCACGTATTGACGTCATAGGGTCAAGAAACGTTGCTGTCGAGTACTGACTGCAACATTACTTGACCTTGGAGTAACAAAACAAAGAAAGTAGTTTCCTAGGTGGTGTCTGAATTTTGAGTGAAACTAAGAACGTCAATTTCAAAATATGATTAGTTTGTTGAACCCACGTATATACATAGCGCCATTTTAACACGATTTGCTAACCAAAACTCTTCCTAGCAACCCAACAGTCTTTCTGTTTACTCAGATTTCCTTCCACGTATTGACGTCATAGGGTCAAGAAACGTTGCTGTCGAGTACTGACTGCAACATTACTTGACCTTGGAGTAACAAAACAAAGAAAGTAGTTTCCTAGGTGGTGTCTGAATTTTGAGTGAAACTAAGAACGTCAATTTCAAAATATGATTAGTTTGTTGAACCCACGTATATACATAGCGCCATTTTAACACGATTTGCTAACCAAAACTCTTCCTAGCAACCCAACAGTCTTTCTGTTTACTCAGATTTCCTTCCACGTATTGACGTCATAGGGTCAAGAAACGTTGCTGTCGAGTACTGACTGCAACATTACTTGACCTTGGAGTAACAAAACAAAGAAAGTAGTTTCCTAGGTGGTGTCTGAATTTTGAGTGAAACTAAGAACGTCAATTTCAAAATATGATTAGTTTGTTGAACCCACGTATATACATAGCGCCATTTTAACACGATTTGCTAACCAAAACTCTTCCTAGCAACCCAACAGTCTTTCTGTTTACTCAGATTTCCTTCCACGTATTGACGTCATAGGGTCAAGAAACGTTGCTGTCGAGTACTGACTGCAACATTACTTGACCTTGGAGTAACAAAACAAAGAAAGTAGTTTCCTAGGTGGTGTCTGAATTTTGAGTGAAACTAAGAACGTCAATTTCAAAATATGATTAGTTTGTTGAACCCACGTATATACATAGCGCCATTTTAACACGATTTGCTAACCAAAACTCTTCCTAGCAACCCAACAGTCTTTCTGTTTACTCAGATTTCCTTCCACGTATTGACGTCATAGGGTCAAGAAACATTGCAGACTAGTACTATAAGTAGAGCAGAACTATGACGTCATTTCTTACCTAATGAGAGCAAGCACACAGCAAGAAAACGGTTCCATATAGAAAACAACAACACCCTGACTATACTAGACTGCAACGTTTCTTGACCCTATGACGTCACTACACGTAAGTAAAAACTGAGTGAACAGAAAGCCTGTTGGGTTGCTAGGAGGAGTTTCAGTACGTAAATCGTGATTAAAAAGACGATTATATATACTACGGTAATTTAACAAACTAATCATAAGTTCACTCAAAATTCAGACACCTCGCTGGGACATACTTTGTTTTGTTTCTCCATGGTCAAGAAACGTTGCAGTCTAGTATAAGTGGAGAGCAGAACTGTGACGTCATTTCTCACCTAAAGAGAGCAAGCACGCAGCAAGAAAACGGATCCATATAGAAAACAAATACAACACCCTGGCTATATAGATTAAAACGAAAGTAACGAAAAAGCTAGCTAAACTATGTCGAGTCTCCCCCAGCGTCATCAATACACCCCAAAGGACAGTAATTACAGCGGCGGTCCAAGAGAGAAAACACGGAAAAACACTCATTTGAATAAAAACGAACAGACACTGATTAAGCGGTGGAGGAGCACGCTAAATTAATTATAATTAAATATTGTCTCTCCTTCAGAGAAAGGGAAAAATAATATGAGAGCCGAGTGAACGCACTGTTACATGATAAATAAAACCGAGGGTGAAAATTGGGTAACTATCCAAAGGCTTAATCCCTTTCAATCCTTATTAATATTTCCCTCCGTCGTTCCGCCAGGCTTAAAATTAACTAAGTCGTAATTAAAGAAAATTAGGTGCTGCCGAGAGTTTGTTTATTCGAGTTGAGTTGAGTTGTTTTTAGTTTTTCCTAGATGGCGTACTGGGGAAGTTGGTGTTGCTGTCTTTTGGATGGGATATTGTAACAATCCGTTTTGGCGTTGTGCTTTTGAATGATGTAATTGCAGGTCGAGATGTGTGATGATGGCGTTGCTTTCTCGGTATTGGCGATAAAAAAACGGTTGTTCAATTTTTTTTTTACCCCCGCTTGTTGTTGTGTTGTAGCATAATTTGCACTTGAGAATCGTATACTTGCATTAAAGGGGTGTTAACTCTAATAATCCAGTAGAAAACTAATAGTTATTGCATGAAGTAGACTAATTTTAGGGTTATTAGGATATTTACACGATTATGAAGCACTGAACTCAAGATTAGTTGTAGTCTTGATATGGATGACCTCTTACGCGAAATTTCTTAGCTTGTTTTCTGAGTGTAAAAAGAGGATAGTCCAACTGTCAGTTTGAAAAAAGCTTTTTTTGTGAGCTTACTCTATACTAACACTCTGTTAAAAGTTTGTAATAACACTGTAAAAAAATATCCTGGAACGTTCCAAGGAAAAACTGGGCAGCTGGGTTGCCCATTTTTTCTATGTACCTAATGTTCCTGGAAAATAACAGGAACATTGCCGTAAAATACGGTTATACTAGTATTTTTGATTGATTTTACCGTAACGTTCCTGTTATTTTCACGGAACATAATGCTTGGAAAAGTCCATCCAGAGTGAAGGATGAAAAACATGAATGCTTCAACAGAATGATTTTTAATTCTTAACTTTAAAAAAAAATCTTGCCACTTTCCTTGGAAAAACTAGGCAGCTGGGTTGCCCATTTTTTCCAAGGAAAGTGGCAAGATTTTTTTTAAAGTTAAGAATTAAAAATCATTCTGTTGAAGCATTCATGTTTTTCATCCTTCACTCTGGTAAATTGAATCGATGTATTTGATAGCTTCTGTTATCTAAGGATGCTATTAAAATTGTTATATTATTATTATTACATTCAGGGCTTAAATTGCACCGGAGCGCACCGGAGCGGAGCTCCGGTACTTCTTGGGTTTCAGTAAATTTTTATATTTTAACCGGAACGCACCGGAGCGCATAAAATCGCGTTCCGAACCCTTTTCGGAAAGACCAAAATGTAACCCTCGATGTTTTTCGATTACCGAAAATTACAAACGCCTTTCACCTCACTACCCCCGGTCAACAACGACGAACGACCTTGTTTTCCTCACCCTCAAATGGAAGGACACCCCTTTCGGTGACTAATAATGGGACAAGAGATAAGAAGCCCTCCTGAATGGAGAAGTCTCCCTTCTCTGTAAAATTTCGCTTGTTAACCAGATGTGTCCAGCAGTCCATTCTTCTGCAAACATTGAAAGTAGTCTTTAAGATAACAGTGGGGTCACAATAATAGGTTGAAAGGGGATGGGGCAGGTAGGGGGGATTTTGATTTGGTCAGTGAGGCATGCCTTGAAAGATTTACGAGTTTTGGTTGTGTTTGTGTCCACCTGGGTCTGGGTGTGTACTTCCTGTTCTCAAAGGGAGCGTTGCTGTAATAACAAACATTTCATCTTGAAACTGTAGATTCTGTGAGAATTCTTGACCAGAGAATTCCAGAAATTTTTGTGTGCTTTGGGGGGGGGAGGGAGCCTGTCCGAAGGAGTGATTCGTAACGCATCTTCTTGAGCTCTTCATTTCATCAGCTATTGGTTCATATCATAGTGCACGGTGAATCTCCATAACAGCTCTGTTTTGCCTGAAATTTTCTTCGACAGATACGATACGACATTGAATTAAAATAAAGTTAAAGAGAATTTACTCTTTCTGCTTTCTGGTAAGTTCCAATTTGTTTTACGTATTTAATTGTAATCAATGAATTTTAAGAAACTAATTTGATTTTTCTAAGTGAAATTTTTCTGTTCTGTAATACCTTTTAGAGGTTAATTGTGAGTTGAACTTAAGCTAATATTGGGACCTTTTCCTCCAGAAATACTTTGTTTTTCTTTCGCTTCTTATTTTCTTATATCATTCCCCATTCCCTCTTATTTAAGTGAAAGAAGGTTATAAAAAAGGAGTAAATTATACATGAAAACACTGTTTATCAGATCTATGCTTTAATCATGAATTTTTGAAAATTTTCCGAATGAACTAAATGCTTATTATCGGTACTATTTAAATGCGTTTCGACGTTTTAAAAATATTTAGAAACATGCACTAGACCCTCGATTAACCCGGATTAGATTATCCAGGGTTATCCCTCATCGCAAAAAAGGACTAATTCTGGAGTGAGAATATGGGAAGACAATTCATATGTAATTGTCCCAAAAAGTTGTGTAGTAATTATTTCAATATTTTTACGAAATTATTTTCAATTTCTTTTTCAAATTTTCATGAAGTTGATTATTCGAATTACATTATTTGCTACTTAAGGAAGGGGTATTTCTGTCCATCTGGGTTACTTGAAAATTTACTGTGCATTTATAAGGTAATACATAAAAGGAATTTTTTTTTTTAAAAGCGCACTCTCAATCACTTCTTTGGGAAAATAATAAATGTACGCGCTATACCATATATTCCCTAAATGCCTATACCTATATCATGAACTTCGTTATTCCTATAACCTTCACATCTCAAAATAAGTATTATTCCCTGGATATATTATTCTTCTTAAAGAAATTTTTGTGTCGAAGATTTTTGGTAAAAAGCCGAAGTAAATCGATATATTTTTAAAACAAATACGAATTTTTTCAGATATTTTTTTTTGGTCGTTGTATTAAAAATGAAAAAAAAAAAGATTAATAGGAATTCTTTTAAAATTTTCTTTAGAACTTTAAAAAGGAGTTAAAACACTACTTTTGAGGGTCAAATTTGAAAATTTTCAGGGGGAGAACCCCAAAACTCCCTCCAGACCTTTGATATAATGTTTCTCCCTTGAAAATTCTGCCACTTACAAGAAGCGGTTCCCTTTGGGAACCAAAGAGCATGAAACCCCAAAGAGTTTGAAGAGGAGGTAAAACACTGGTTTAAACCGGAATTTTCAAAAATTTTTACTGGAGGATCTCCGCCCCCCTTTAAAAATTTGATGTTTATTTATAACTTTTTTTTTACCTAGAAAATTCAATGCTTTACGAGTAACTGTTATTTTTTGATGTAACCCAAATGGTCTCAAAATGAGCTGAAACATTACTTCAAGAGGCAAATTTCAAAAAAAATTTTCTGGGGGAGAACCCCCAGACCCCCCTTTACAATATTTACATATATATGTTATACGAGTACCTTTTCTTTGGATGTACCTTAAATGTTGTAAAAAGAGGCTAAATTTCTAAATTTTTCTGGGGGTGAGCCCCAGCCCCACTTAAAACACATCCTTGCCCCCCTACGACCAAAAACTGAAATGACGCTCCTGTTAAGCGGAATGTTGGAATAGTAGCGCTCCGGTACTTCTTTGGTTAGAATTTAAGCCCTGATTACATTACATTAAATACTGTAATACTTGTTTTCCTAGAGATTACATTATAATCATCCGAAAATAATCTACTGCTAAAGTAATTAAATTAAATAACGTTCCCTTGACACACAAAAAAAAATTAATTCCATCAAAAACCATATAATCCAATTAAAAAATAACAACCAACCGATGAAACTTAGATTTGAAACGAATCGCATACTACTTAATACTTTCAGATAAATTGAAAGTAATATCTTGTTCACTTGTAGATATTATTTAGATAAGCTAAATTCGTGATCTGCTGAAATAAGGGAATTAATTTTTTTTTTATACTTTATTGAATTTGATCAGGAACTGATAGAACCGACTTACTAATCCAGACCGCAAGAGAAATCATTATTTACATCGGAGCAACAATTTGCCGCAAGTCATTATTTCTTCATTTCGGAGTGTATTTTCTTCTTATTTTCTCTTCCTTTTAGAGTGAAACTGGGCTGAGTCACAGGATATTGGGAAGTATGTTCTGATAAAGGAATTATTCCCTACCCCTTTTTTATTCCATTCATATCATTTCAAAATGGGGAATGCAACGATTTTTCAAATTGAATTTATTTAGATAGAGCTTCTTAAAAAATATTTTTTAATTTTTTTTTTTCGAAATCTGATCATTTGTTAATTTTTAAAAAATTAAAAACCACAATGCTCAGAAGGGTTCGGGGTTTGGCGCATGACCTCACTACTGTCTTCGACCTCACTACTGACCTCACTACTGTCTCACACTAGCACGAAAGCGATGGTTAAATCCTTTCCTTTGAAAGTATTGATTGGTTGAAGATTCGGACGAAAACAGTAGTGACGTCACGTCGGCCACATCTCCAATTCTAGTGAGCATAATTTTTGAAAATTAATTTAAAAAAAAATAACGATTGAAAAAATCTAAAATTTTGAAGAAATGCGTTTTATAACCCCATCAATGATTTCCAATAGTCAAAATCTTGAATTTCCACAAGTGTTGCATTCCCTATTCATATCATTCACGGAGTGGAACTTGTAAAATCTCGTAATTTTACATTAACTAATAGTAGTAAAGTAAGAAAAATATTTGTATAAAAATATGGGATTTAATGTTAATTAAGAAGCATTTTCTAAATCCCCCCAAAAAAGATACCTACAGGACCGCAATGAATTGAGAACCACAAAAGTATTTAAGCTATTTATTAAACTGGTTATTAATTGGTAACCTATCCCCCCAAATTATTCTAATTTTCTATCTTTCAGGCACCTGAAAAGAGATTTGGCCCACGTGAACTCATAGGGTACTCTTAGGGTAGGTGAACTCTTAGGGTACGCCATAGTGCGGCAGATTTTCAGATTCCGAAATCAGATTCCCGATTTCAGATTTTCGGAAATCTGCTCTCAGAATTTGTCAGCGCCGGTGAGTGCGCATAGTGCATCTTTACCTGCTTCTTCGGAAAGCGTTTTGTTTACATTTTGCTGAAATAGCTTTATTTCTTCTCAAAGGGAGTTCTGCTTACCCCAATGTTACATAAAAACATAATGCAAATAAAAAAGTTATTAAAAGAAAAACTATATATGTCAATTTAAAAAATCATATTTAATGATCTAAAAATATATTTCAACGAAATTTAAATTTTAAAACTGGTAAATATAGTTTAAAATAATTTTATTTGAGTGTTTAATTTTTAAATAAAAAGTTTCATGGAATGGCATTGTTGTTAAAATAATCTCCATGGAAATGCGATAAACAATGACCACGTTATCTGAGAATTCTGCAGAATCTGAAAAACCGGAATTAAAATTTAATTCCGGCAAAAATCTGATTCTGACGATCGGAAAGTCGGAAATATGAAAGTCGGCCACTATGAGCACTCTCCACTAAATACGCTAGGTAATTCTGGTTTCCGATTTTCGCTGGTTTTCAGAATCTGAAAATCGGCGGCACTATGCGCGTACCCTTACGCTTAAGATTTTATTCAAAATTTTTGATGAAACCGTAAAAAAAGAATTATGTTTTCAGAAAACGAAGTTAAGAGGAGATGGAGGGGAGTTCTGAAACCTCATTGATGACGTCACATCATTTTCCCTAATTTTTTAATATCTCCACGTGCTACTGATTTTACTCAGCCGTGCCGCGGGTCGGCCATCCCTGTTCTAGAGTATCACAGTAACTATACTAGACAGCAACTTAAGTTGACCCTACGACGTCACTAAAAACAAAGTAGTTCCCATCGCGGTGTCTGAATTTTATTGAGTGAAATGAAGAACGTCAATTTACAAATATGATTATTTTGTTCAACCCATGTATATATAGTGCTTTTCAATCACGATTTGCGTACCGAAACTCCTCCTAGTAACCCAACAGGCTTTGTGTTTACCGATTTCTCCTTCCGCTTAGTGACGTACTGGGTTCAAGAAACGTTGCTGTCGAGTATAAAACTTTTATGATGACTTGGTCCATTATTAAAACAAAATCCATATCGATTATTTCATCTCATCCTAATTAGTTTCCATATAGTACAACTTTAAAGTCGAAAAGAAAAAAAAAATAACAGCAATAAAGAAAAGAAACCCTTCAAAATTAACTTCAATCGACTACAAATAGGATTTCGCTTTTATTACTAACTCTCCTCACGGTTACAGTCAACGACGTTTCTTTCTCGAACAACAACAATCGAACACAGCCTCGATAATTAAGTATTTCCCGATGATTTTTGCTCGGAGCTGGATACGAATGAATTAAAAATTAATTGCCCAGCTTTTATTTATCATCATACACAAACGATAAAAAGCCCGTCATTGCCAAACGCGAGGGGACAAACATCGAAGAGGAAAATAATTGATCGTCGAAGGTCAGTTCGCTGGAAGAATGCAATTAATAATGCGGAGCTTAATCTAAAATCACTCCACTCGTCCTAATTAATTAGTCGAATTAAATGGATTAGAAATGAAATTTCATTAACAATTACTTAATTGTTTTTAAGACGACGACGTTCTTATTTTAATTAAGTATTTCTCGGGAGGGTTGTTTTTTTTACCCAGAGTTGTTATCAGCAGAGATGTATATTAATAATGGCACTGGTTATTGCTACGAAAGTAATAACTCAACTCTCTAATTTTTTTGGAAAATTACAGTTAAATTAAAGCATATTAACAAAAGTAGCAGCCAGAAATCGAACCGGGGACCATTGGAGCCGCACACTATACCACTGGGCTATCGGTGTTAAAATTTAATTTTTTAAGATTTAATGTTATAAAACACGTATAACAAACTCCTACTACTCTGTGCATGCTTCAACTGTCGTGACAATAAGCATTTCGTAATTGTTTTTAAGACGATGTTCTTATTTTAATTAAGTATTTCTCGAGAGTTATTTTTTACCCAGTTGTTATCAGGAGAGATGTCGTATATTAATGATTTCGGATGCGCGTAAGTTAATATGTTAAAGTATGTATTTTGATAATGTAATAATTATAATATTATGGAAAGAAATTGACAACAATGTGTGTAATGAATATTAAAGTAATTTTTTATAGCAACTAGGGGGCTACTGTCCCCTGCTCGCTGTCACTCACATAACTCTAATCTAAACAGAGGTAAACAAATAAAAATTTCTGAAAAAGCGGTGGTGACGGTAACGCTTTTTTAATATTGAGAGAAAACATAATTTATTTTTCAGATAGGTGCTTTAAGAAGACGAATAGTGAAGCAAGTTTCTGTACCTACGTCTTTTTACGTATTTAATTTCTAATTAGATTTTCGTTAATTAAGGAAGTTTAACGTTTCTTGTGGCAGGGAAATATGATTACTTCCTCCTTGTTTTTGCGAGTAAACATAGTAAAAACAAAGGAGGAGAAAAAAAAATGAACCGCTGTCTTTGTTTTTCATGGAAAAGGAAGGGATTTGTTTTTGTAAATGTTTCACAGTTATGGATCCTTTTAAAAACATAAGGTAGGCAAAGAGTAGCGGAGACTGTATTTTATAAAGGCAATTGTACCTAGGAACTCTTAATTTTTAAATTCGAAAATAAACGGAAATTCGAATCGGTGCTCAATATTATATGTAATAATGGTCTGCATTTGCAAATATAAAATCAGCTCTTTGAATTAAAAATGTTCACTAAGTATAACAAGTTTCCTGTTTTTAGAAGCTCAAAGTTACTTTTAGTGCATCAATTCATTAGATGATTATATGGGATATACTTAGTTAATCATCGACATCTTATCTATTTAGTTTTGATATTAGAAGTCATCAAATCTCAGTTCTTCTATTCTATGTAGAATTTTGAAAGTTAAATCATCTTATGACGTACCCTTACGAACACCATAAGGTGTTGTACATATACGGACATGTTCTCCTAAATTTTAGCTTATAAAAATATCACTTGATTTACAAAAGTTGGGCCTATAGAGCATTTTCAATCACATGACTCGGACCTAACAACGGCCTTAGCAACGGGTTCTTGTCCTCCAGTGACGTCATGTGAGAATGCTTTATAGGTTGGGCACTGTAAACGGTCTAAATTTGATTTTATCTGTCTTAGAAAAATTAAAACATGACTTTTGTCCGCGTAGGTACAACAGTCCCCCTATGGTGAATGAATCTATACTTTCAATGGAAAACTTTCACAGAATACTTATAATTTTAAAACTATCTGATACATTAGATTTAGTTGTAAGTGAAACTACTTGATTATCCGAAGAAAAAAAAATATCACACGACATGAAAAAATAAGAGTTTTAGCCAGCGATGCTTTTCTTTCATTGGACAAAGTTTGATTAATTTTACCGCACAAAAATGAAATTCACGGAAACCAACTCTTTATAAAAATAAGAAATCCAAAGTAAGTATGTGCACTTCTTTCTGCATTTACCTTCGCTGTCTGTGTAATTGAATTTATATCTCAAAAACAAATACTAAAAACGAAGATAGTATTTTTTTGCGGGATTAGGGTTTTAAGAATTCGATTTAATTTACAGAAGAAGAGAAGTTCGATTGAGATTTCCAAAACGCTTCTTTCTGTTTTTAATGTTCGTGGGTGAAATTAAATCAAAACCGATATTTTGTGGAAGAACTCTAACTCGTTTTTTCGACATGATTAAATTTTTATTTTGTTGAAAGGTTGAGGAGAAAAAAAGTTATCTTTAATCAGTTTCTTTCCGGAGGGGGGGAACTTTTGACCATGGCTTTGAAGGTGCGCGGTTCGGGGTGGGTTGTATGCCTTGGTTAAAGCGACGTGGTCGTAACAACGACGGCGAAAATGCTCCTTTAGGGAAAAATAAATTTTAGTAGTCAGTGTTATTCCTCAGATTTTTTTGGAGGAGTAAAAATACTCCTTGACTTTTTTAGGAGAAGTGAAATTCAATTATGAGGAGTGAAATATGGAAATAGCATAAACTACATATACAGAGACACAAAAAACCGCAATCAGACTCCCTAAGCATCAGAACAATAAATAAATAAAAATTACTATGGCAGTATGAAAACACAATTAAAAAGTATGATAATTAAGGTGCCGTGGCTTTTGGAAATTGGTTTTGGACAGAAGCCGGGCGAAAATGTCTCCGCTGAGATCAGTTGGTGTCTTGAGTAGAAAAATATTATTTGTTGATTTCGTGGTGGGGCACGCGGTGTATTTTTTAATCTAAACCTTTGTGAAAAATTCAAAGAGTGAAAATACTCCTGGCTAGTTTTTTAAAGAGTCTTTCCAATTTTCAAGGAGTGAAATACTCTCTCAGAGGAGTTAAAAATATCTCTGATAGTAGTGATAGTAAAATAGTATTAATTAAATAGATGGACAATAAAAAAAATAATTAAATTAATAAATATAAGGGCGACGGGAGACACGCTCCGAAATTCAGACCAGGTTGTCAAAAAACCCTGATTTTAAGGGTCACATTTACAAAAGGGTCACAAATTCACAAAATTTTCGGGGTTAATCTCGGGGTTCGGGGTCTAACAAATAGGTTTAAAAGCTGTTTTTATGTGTCAAATGTCCGAAAACTTTATAAGAGAGGACCCCTATACCCCCTTTGTGTACTTGGGAACTTTGGTTCATCAAAATGCAAATCCTGCAAAAAATTTTTCTAAAAGCTATTATGTTATATAGAGGGTGTGCAATTAGCAAGTGAAAATAGCACTTTTTCAGGCCTCAAAAAAGAAAAAGTTCGAAAATTTACAAGTTTTTCTGTGTTATGAAGTAGTTTTTGCATTTTTTTAGCTAAATAAAGGCAAATATTAGCTAAAAAAATCAAAGAAACTTGCAAATTTTAGAAAAGTTTTCTTTTCTGATGCCTGAAAAGTGCTATTTTCCCTTTTCAATATCTCCTCGAATATTGATGATACTTTCAGGAATTTTTTTCCTACTTGTTTTTTACGATATTGCCAACAACTTTCTGATTGAAAATTTTAAACTATCTCTTTTCGTTTTCGATTTTTAATGACTAACTTCCAAAGTTCGCCACTGGGGGGCGCTGCGGTCGTTTCGATTATGTCGTGCATAGTCGCTTTACTATACAGTTATCTCACTTGCATAGCTGTAGCTTTCTCCGTTCGAGAGTATTTTGAGGTTAAAGGGACTTTTCTATGCACCCTTAGTAGGAGGAGATGATAGAAAATTTTCTACTATCTCGTCGCGTTAACCTAGCCATGCAAATCCACCCTCAACTCCTTCGATGACGCGGACTCCCTGCTACAGTCGAATCACGTTTTCAATTTCGGTCTGAAAGCTGTGTTTCCCTTTCCGCTTATTGTTGTATAGAAAAAAGAGAGATATGTTTGTTTCGCACAGAGGGAGTTATTTGGAATGCCCGTAATACGATTCTGAAGACCTAAGGAGAGAGGTTTATTGTTTCAGCAGATGAAAATCTTTCGTCGGATATGACACGCGATATTAGAGTTTAACACCCGCGAAAACAATCGCATGACGCAGCGTTACTTCATGTGTCTCTTTTGTTGATGATGAAAACGTTATGAGATTGATTTTAGCGATTTTTCATGGAGTTGTGTTTTTGTCTATACAGTCACTCCAGGAAGTATTCGTACACCTAACAAATTTGCACTAGTATACCTCCTATTGTGGCTAAATTACGCATGCAAAATCCAAACAAAAATTATCCTAACATAGTATGTTATTCTTCATTATGATCTACCAAAAAAAACCAAAAAAATCTCAAAACAGTTAGAAAAAAAAATTAGTAAAATGAAGCGATTTGAAAGCCCAAACAAATATTCGTACAGCATGGGATTAACATGGGATCATTGCATTTCTGAAAAGCATATTTTGTTCCCAAACTTAATTTAAAATCACGTGCATGCAATTTTTTTTTCTTGAGGTTCATAAACCAATTGCTTTATTTTTTTTAAATATAAATAAAGCCATTTTTTTCCGGTAAAACAAACAATTCTAACTTTAAAAATCAGCATTAAAAGTTTCAAAAAAAAAATATTTAATTAGATATTTGAAAATTAAAAAAATAGCTGAATTTGAGTTAACATCGAAACGCTCGTGACGTCATTCAATACAAACAAATTTAAATCGAGAATCACCGAAGGGCTATTCTTGGTTGGCTGTTATGTTACTAGTGTTTTTTGTACCAACTGACGTCACACAACTATTTTTGACGTAGCAGCTGTTTTCGCGCCCTTTTTAAAAGACGAAATTTAAAGAGAAAATTAGTTAGAGAACACCTTCAATTACACAACACTACGAATTGCTGATACAGAAACTTAGGGATGCAACTTGAGAGAACTTAAAAAATAAATTAATACACTCCACCCGTGCAAGGCCGGACAAATCAGCTAGTAGTTTATAATATGGAAATAAAACGACTTTTTCAACTTCGGACAAAAAAACTGCTCTTTTTACATTCACAAACTAAAAAATATCTTTTTGAATAAGAAAAAGACATGTTTTTTTTGTAAACTTAAAAAAAACTAAATTCCATTTTAAAGTACTATTATAGGAATTTATAAAAAAGACTCGAATTAAGATTTTATACTGAATAATTTTTAAAATAAGGGATTGATATCAGTAAATACTAGTATAAATCACAGCAAAAGATTGTTTTGGATTGAGCATCAATAATACTCCATCAGAAGTCGTATTATGTTACAAAATTTTCTTTTAGATCATCTCGATGTATTTAACACTTTTAAATATTCAAACCCACAGAACTCATGCGCATTACCAATGAAATCCTGTTACAAACTGAATTTTATTGGATTGAGAAATCAAAAGAATTCGGGGTTTTCGTTTAAAAACCTAGGGACCATCACAAAATTTCCCTTTGATATTTCTGAGAAAATTTATTTGAATGCCGGTGGTATTTTAGAACTACTATATTTTTTAAATATTTCTTAATCAACGAGAATTTTTGATTAATAATGTATAACTGAAACTTATTCCTATTAAATGTGTTATTTTTAAAGAAATAATTGTTACATTAAAGCTTTAAAAACTATACCTAGTTACTAATTATTATTATTATTATTATTATTATCAACATCATCCCTTGTAGCGCACAAATGGCACAAAAGGCCCAAAGTTCCTAATTATAAAAAGTTACTTACATATTAATAATAATAATAATAATAATAATAATCTTTATTTAACACTATGGAAATTACAAATAAATATATAAAATAATATGAGTTACCAAGGGGAAACAGTCCCGTTCAGGTAACCAAAAAAAGTGCGAACATTGAGTGATATTTAAAAATAAAATAAATAGATAGGTGGGTTAAATTACATAGCAATAATAATATTCAAAAATGCAAAAAACAAAACATAGTACAAATAAAAATAATAAATGATTAATTTAATTTACAAAAGACAGAATTATTTAAATTAAAGTTATACAAGTTGGCAAACAGCTAAGGCAAAAAAAAAATACATTATGCTTCCATTAAAATAGGTCTTCAATATTATTTAAAGAAATTACAAAATTATGTAAACAACGTTTGAATGAGGGATAGGAAGAAGTATTTTGTAGCTCAGCAGGTAGACTATTAAATAACTTAGGTGCGAGATAAAAGAAATGTTTACGATATATCTCCTTGTAAAAGCGAGGAATCTGATAAATTTCATTTATTCTCCTTTGGTTAACCGTATTTTTTAGATTACATATATTTCTATTGCCAAATAAGTAAAGTGTAATTCTATAAAAAACGAGATGTCGCACGGGGAGTAAACCTAAACTTTTAAAGTCAATTGAGTCGGAATTATTTAAACATAAGATTTTGAAACACTTATTCTGAATAGAAATTAAAGGCAATAAATTGGTTTTATAGTCTCCACCCCAAATTATTATTCCATAATTGATTAAAGAGAAAAACCAAGAAAAATACAAGGTTTTTAAAAAAGATTGTGTAACTTTATTTTTTAGGTGATGAAATTTAACCAATGCGAAACGAAGCCTCTTACATAACTCACCAACATGAGTTTTCCATTTTAAATTTGAGTCGATAAATAAACCCAAATATTTAATGCTATTAACTTGTTCTAGCTTTGGACAGTTACAATTAAAAGAGCTATAGCAAGAATTTAAATGAAATGTAATATCTAGTTGAATGAATGGTTGTTTAAGATAAAAATAGATATATTTAGTTTTATTTAAATTTAGAGATAAGTCATTAATGGTAAACCATTTCCTGATTTCGATTAAGTCATTTTCAATCTGTGATTTAAGTTCTAGGAGATTATCACAAGAATATAGTAATGCCGAGTCATCTGCATAAGTTATCATTTTACCAAATAGTTTCAGTTTGCATAAATCATTTATCTATATCTATAAAAGCCAAATACCACTGACTGACTGACTGACTGACTGACTCATTCACTGGTAAGTAAGGAACACTCAACACGAAATCTCCAAAACTACCGGACCCAGAGCTTTGAAATTTGACAGAGACGTTCCTCTCAGCTATGCGACGCGCACTAAGAAACGATTTTAAAATCCAACGACTCCTTCCCTGTTTTTCGGCGCTTTTTCTACTCCGTTTTTCCCATTGAAATAGCATTATGCATTGTTGAAATGCGTAAATTGCAGTAGGTTTATTTCTCTCTTGAGGTTTCGTCTGGCCTCATGTGATAAAATATAATTTCAAAAATTTCATAATTTATAACAAATTAAGAAGAAAAACACAATGTAAATTTCTTTTTCAAAATTATAACAATTTTCAGGAAACATATAAATTCAAATAATAAATTTTGAAACAACATTTTCCTTTATTTGTAATTTTAATTTTTTTTCTAAAATAAATGTATTTATGGAAAGGCTAAAATAAATGGTTTCCATGGAAACAGAGCTGAAATTATTTCATTGTTTCATGGGGCATGGTTTACTAGACTTATACATTCACTAAATTTTTATTATTACTAGAAAACAGTTTTTACTTTCTCAAAGTAGCTTTAAAAGAAGTTGGCTATCATAACTAAATGAAAATTAGATTTAACAACATTTTATTATTTTGATAAAAATGTTCTTATTTTTGGAGATGTAGGATCATACAAATGAAAAATGAATTCTTTATCAATTTTGAATATAAATTAAATTAGGTAATGTTAAATATGTTGCTTTAGCGGCGGGAGTTGTTGACTGAATTACACAGGGATTATTTTTTGATTAAATTAATATCATTTTGGAAATTTTAAAAGGGCATCGCAAATACTTTTGAAACAAATAAAATTTTTGTTTAAGATTTTAAACTCTAGATTTCAAAAGACTGATGATTTCAATTGGATTGTTCTTTTACAGCCAAGGTAACAGCCAAAGTAAAATGCGGGACGGGATAAGTTAGGGTATATTTTCACAGTAAGGAACCGGGATGAAAAAGACGACGGGGACGACGGGATGATAAGTCACTGCTAATCCAGAAAAAGAAAATACTTATAACATGATAAACCTGATGATTTCAATAGTATTGTTCTTTTACAATCAAGGTATCAGCCAAAGTTAAATGCGGGACGGGAAAGGGTATACTATTTTCAAAATAAGGAACCGGGACGAAAAAGACGACGGGGGCGACGGGATGATAAGTGGCTGCTATAATGTAGAAAAAGAAAAGACATACAACTTGAAAAACCTTTAAAAAATATTTACTAATTAACTCAACCCGTGCAAGGTCGGGTAAGTCAGCTAGTAAAAATTAAAAACAATAAAGGGCCTAAAATAGATCCCTGAGGCACTCCACGATTAACAATAGTATAATCACTAAAACTATTCCCTATTTTTACTCGTTGTTTTCTATTAGATAGATACGATATAAACCATTTTAAAATATTGCCTCTGAATCCAGCGTGTTCTAATTTTAAAATTAGCAAGGAGTGGTTTACACTATCGAAAGCCTTAGAGATATCTAGAAAAACTGCAGCTGTTTTCCTATTTTTATCGATACTGTTAAATACAAATTTATTAAATTCTAAAAGTGCAGATTCAGTATTTTTGCCCTTTATAAAACCATATTGATTAGTTGCAAAAAACTTCGTATGGTTTAAAAAGTTATACATTTTCATTGATAAAGTTTTTTCAATTAATTTAGAAAAAGAGGGTAGAATAGATATAGGACGGTAATTTGACAGTATATTTTTATTACCAGATTTAAATATTGGAGTTATGGTAGCCTTTTTTAGTGAGTCAGGAAACTCACAAATAGTAATTGAGTGATTTATAAAATCTGAAATAAAATTCGAGTTATTTATTGCAAACACCCTAAGTAGTTTCAGGCTAATGCCATCAGAATCCAGTGAATCAATATTTTTTGTAAATGTATTGAAAATACTGATTACTTCATAATCATATAAGAAGAGAAAAACAAAAGAATTTAAACATGGATAAATATACAAAATGCATTCATTAATATTGTCAACCGAGGATGCAGTACAATTATTAAATTGAACATTGAATTGTATCGCAGAATCATGATCACTATTATGTTGAGGTAGAACAGAAGATTTACTTTTTATGCCACATATATTATTAACAAAATTCCATTTTTGCTTGGTTGTGCTACATTTTTCGAATTTATTCTTAAAGTAATTTGATTTAGTTACTTCGATTATTCTTTTTAGTTCCGAGACATGGGTACGATATGCCATTTTGTAAACAACATCCCAAGGATATTTACGAACTTTTCGAAACAGTTTTTCTTTCCTGCGAATAAGAATTAATATATCATTATTTATCCAAGGATTTTTATGCTTCTTTCTAGTCCTGTTAGTGAATTTAAAATTATTTCTAATATTAGTTAGCGAAAGATTTAAATATTTGTACTGCTGATCTAAGCACTGTATATGATCGTATCTAAAATTATATCTAGTTAAGAAGTCATATAATCCATTATAATCAATTTGCTTTTTAGTATAAATATTTATTTTAGGTAACTCAGGACCAAACAATTTACGGAGAGTAATGTAATGATCGCTTAAATCACTTATATAAATACCCGATGTTGTTGTAAAAATATTTGATTTAACAAAAATGTGATCAATGCAGGAAGAAGATGTATTTACTCGAGTGGGTTTATTGATGTAACAAAGATATCCATATTCCGATAAACAATTTAGATATTCATTAGTATCAAAGTCATTTTTCAGAATGTCTATATTAATATCACCCAGGATCATTACGTTAGGATCACTTAGAGTTGATAAAACTAAATTTAGCTCAATAGTGAAATAATCTATTGTAAAGACAAGGGATCGATAAATAGATAATATTGTTAAGTTTAACAGTTTGCTATGCAATAAAATAATTTCAGCAGATACAATATTGACATCTAATTGATTAAAATTAAGATATCTTTTACAAAACACAGCAACTCCACCTGAGCGATTAATATCGCGACAACAAAAAAACGAGTCAAAACCATCAATAGAATATAAAGAAGTTTCATAATCAAATATCCATATTTCAGATAATATTATTATAGAGATATGATCTAGGTATTTAGATACAACAGAAATAAAGCTATTGAAATTTGAGCGTAAACTTCTAATGTTTAAATGTAAGGCAAAAAAATCAGACTTACAGTTTGACGGGTTCGAAAACAAAAAGTTTTCGAAATCATCTAGATTTTCTAGAATTGCACAATCTACAACAGGAAAGTCACAGCTATCAAGTGGAGGATTGAATGTTTAGTAGATCATCGTGATGCTTAACACGTAATACTCTAGATGACTCATCTTTTCTTAGAAATATTTTCCCATCACGAACCCAACAAAACTTGAAATTTTTTTCTACCTTAGACTTTCTTGCATCTCTAAATAAAGACTTAAGTTCAGGAGTTAGGTGCTCGTTAACATATACTGGGGTGTCAGGAAATCTTGGACTAATATCAGATGCTTTTAGTTTACAGGCTTTTAGGATTTTGAGTTGTTGGTCGCGGGAGTCTTTAGTTTTGAATTGAACCACGATAGACTTCGCTCTATCGGCACTGTAGCTAGGCACACGGTGGGCCGCAGTAATATTTTCAACTATCTTCGTTTGGGATATATTTTCGATTTTAGTGAGAACTTCTGTGATGTTTTCATTCTCGCTCTCCGGAAGAAGAGATATTTCCAAATTTGTCCTCCTTGAATATTGTTTCAACTCAATGACAGCAAAATTAAGATCTTTCAACTCAGATTTTATTTGCTTATTTTCAGCTGCAAGTTCTTGATTTTTTGTACGCAGATTCTTGTTATCAGTCTGTAGATCTTTGATCGCATCTTTGAGCTCTTGAATAAGATCTGTATTATAATCAAGTGATGTGGTGATATCTTTTACGCTTGTGTTAATGAGTTTCTTGAGTTCCTTGTACTGAGACCTAAAGAATTCCAATATCTCGGGATCAATAGAAGAAACTTGGCTAGGCGTAGGAACTGTGCACCGGGTATTAGGATCAACTGTCGCAGTGTTTGGAACAGTCAGGAGATTAGGAGCAATCTGAAGATCCAGGCAAGAGCAACATCTTCAATTAGATTTTTTGGCTTGGTTCAATTTTCGAAACGAAGTATCGGAGAAGCCTCCACATATAAAGTGATATCGACCGCCACACGGGCCAGAGCATAGCAGGGATTCAGATTCGATGGGTATATCATCATTGCAGGCTTTACAGATTAATTTTGACATATTGGAAGCAGAATTTCAAAAATACTAGCGCAAATACTTGCCTAAGGCATAAATTAATATAAAATAAACTTAAATTTAAGTATAATTTAAGCAGAAAATCTAAAGATTCAGAGAGCAGCAAAAATTCGTCAACATTCAAAGCAACCAGCTGTTGCCATATTAGCAAACATAATTAATCTAGGGTTCTTAAATTTCATGAAAATTAACTTCTCCGTGTCTTATTATTAGATATGTCTTAGAATAGCTTCAGCTCTCTTCACGAATTCGTTGTTTATTAAATTCGTTGATGTTGTTGAAAAAATTCCAGAGTAATGTTTAAACTTTTCTAGAATAAAAGCCCCCTTTTTTAAGTGAAAAATTCAGCCTCAGCTATTTTTTGCACCATTTGGAGATTCTTAGGATAGGACCTGAATTTTTAGGTTAAAGCTCCCTTTTGTGATATGGCCCGGGAATCCTGGGACGCAGCTTCATACATCCACCCAAATCTAAAATATATTAAGCCCCCTCATATTTCAACAATGTATTATATTCCTATCTAGGACAAATGAGTTGTCGGGCAATTGAATTGGGCAAAGGTAGGCGGGATTATGTAACATGTATTTATGTATATGTTATGGGCAAAGTGATTAATCGGGCATTATTAATAATGCCCGAAGTGGAGGCGGGCAAAGTGATAAATTTCATTCATAAATTCCACTGAATTTATCACATTGCCCGTAACATATACATAGGATGTTATGTATGTCGGTACAGCAACGTTTCTCGAACCCAGTACATCACAAATGCGGAGAGAAAAAATGGGTAAACACAAAGCCTGTTGGGTTGCTAGTAGGAGTTTCGGTACGCAAATCGTGATTGTAAAGCACTATATGTATATACATGGGTTTAACAAAATAATCCTATTTTTAAATGGACGTTCTTTATTTCACTCAAAATTCAGACACCGCGATGGGAACTACTTTGTTTGTTAGTGACGTCATAGGGTCAACTTAAATTTCTGTGTTGTAAAGGACAAATGAGTTGTCGAGCAATCGTACGTGCCGGGCAATTGAATCGGGCAAACGTAGTCGGGATTATGAGCTGTCGGGCAGTTGATTACCGGGATTTCCTCGAATCAGACCCCCCTTTTTCAATTAATAATCACTACGGTTGGTTACAACGAAACGAAACCTAACGAATATCTAAAACATCCCTCCCTCATTTAACATATGATCCCCGTCAGCTCATCAGAAAAACACAATAATTCTTTGTACTCGAATAAACACCCCGAATAATCTCACACACAGCAATGGACGCTGCATCAGTAAGCCGATATCGCTAAAGAAACAGAACTGCAAACAAACTCCGCAATTCTAATCTCTTTGTGTTATATCCATTAAGTCGGCCATGCAAGAAAAGAAACGCATTAAGAAGGATTTTCTTCTCTCGAGGAGTTTTTTTATTTTGCGCTTCTCTGCTTCTCTTGATGCGAAAAAATGAATTTTTCTTCATATCCGCAGCTAAAAATGCACAAAAAGGAGATATTCTCGAGTTTTATTATGGGATTAAAAAAAAAAGGGGGAAAAGGTTATTTATAGAAATGCACCTGTGCTAGTTTCTTTGCTGATTTATTTATCCGAGTTAGTTTTCTTTCTGGAGGAGGAAACTAGCAGTGGTTTTTCAGATTGCTCAAAGGAAGAGATGCGATTGGGGATATTGTAATTTACTTATGGGAGAGGAAATAACATTGTACGAGAGTGTAGTATTGGAAAGGTCATTAGTATGGCATGTGTTTTCAATGTAACCTAAAAACTCGAAAAGGTGCATTAATTTTTCACCGAAAAATGTTGCTTTTAAGTTATGGATCCTTCTTCAACAAAAGGAGGTTTTGGACCAAGGATGGTTCAGTTAAAAATGTAACACACAGCATATATAGGATTACACTTCTTCCCTTATCAGAATCTCGTTAAAGAGTAGTAAATTTATTGCCAGTAGATACTTTTTAAATATACATTAAAAATAAGACTGTCTATGTCTATGATGGATAGTGTTCATAATAGTGTTCGGCACTAGTTAACTAGAACTAGTTGCGACTAGTAGTAAACTACCGATCAACTAGTAGTTAACTAGTAGTTTAACTACTTTTGGTTTAAACTAGTTCAACTATTAGTTGAACTACTTTTTTTTAATAACTACTAGTTAAAACTACTTTCAAATTTTCAACTACTTTAAAAAATAATTTGTTTAAAATTTTTATCAAAATATACAAAATATTAGGAGTATTATTATATGAACTCATTGTGTTACCCTTTTTACATATGTTTTTTTTGCACACTTAACATACTGTTATAGTGCTTCGGACTGAATGTTTTGATACTTTACACCTTTTATTTATTTTATCCTTTATTAAATACAAACACAATTGTTTTCATTTCCTTCCAATTCGGGATTTAAGTTAATCCTTTTGAAAAGTTGTACGAGACCATAGAGTGATTAAGATGTTATTGATGAAAACCATAAAGTCAATACGTCATTAAATATATTTTTTTTATATTTTATCTCAACTTTCCCTACATAGAACTCCTAATGGCAAAAACGTGGAATGCTGTCTAATCTGGTGTCTAGACATCCAAGTTATCAACTTTCATTTCACAGAACAACAAAGATAACTCAGACTTAGACAGCAAAGTTCTTCGCGCTGTCAGAAAGTTCTTTTAGTATGGGTACTGCATGTCTTACTTAAAACCTCCTCTTTTAGAATAAGTTATGGTCTTTCTTTAAAATAATCTTCCTATTTTAATATTCAAAACGTATTTAGAGGTAGGGGCACAGCCACTCGAAAAAACAAAAACAAAAAACGTTACAGTAGACACTGGGGGCCAACGGCTAAGGTTAGAAAGATGATCTATTCTAGACTGCAAAGTTACTTGACCCTGGAGAAACAAAACGAAGAAAATAGTTCCCAGCGTGGTGTCTCAATTTTGAGGGAAATTAAGAACTTTAATTTAGAAGTATGATTAGTTTGTTAAACCCATGTTTGTATAAATAGCGTCTTTTTATCACGATTTGCGTATCGAAACTCCTCCTAGCAACCCTACAGGCTTTCTGTTTACTCTGTTTTTCCTTCTACGCATTCGAGTATATTTTTCATTGTTTAGTATACTCTCGAAACCACTTGACTGTTTTTCTCTAAGAGGTCATCTTCATACATAACGTAACGTAACCTGTTATTTCTATTGCGACCCCCAATTTTTATTACATATTCTGAAAGAACGCACAAAAAAAAATTGAAATGAATGAATATTGAAAAAGTGGTATGGGCCAACATACCCCGTTATTGGGTCAGGTTGGCCCAACTGACTTGATGTCAGTTTAAAGCTTTAAAATAATACCAAAACTTACTTTGCTAAAGATAATAAAAATACTATTTTTTAAGCTTGTAAGAGGACTTCTTCTTGAAAATGCATTGATAGTGTAAGCATAAAAACATTTAAATATGATTAATTATTACTTTTTTTAAAGCTCTCACAAGGAAACTTTCTCAGGGTGAACTCACAGAATTGGATGAAAATTTTACAGGCATAAGAAGATGGCTAAAAAAACTTACTGTGAAAAAATTAGCTGCTAAATTTCATTAGGAAAGGAGTAAATTAACTTTGAAAATTGGGTTCTGAGATGCCAACCACATTCAGTTAACACCACTTGGCGAATTTTCTATCAGATGGAATGATTAAATTTGTATTTAACGTGAAATTGAGATATTTTGTTAATAGTACTTCAGAATATCCATTAAAACAACAGTTTTTGTAATTAATTTCCTTTCCTTTAATTTAATTTTCCTCCTTTAATTCATTTTTAACCCTTTTTTGCATTTGATGAACCTTTTTTTTTATTCGCTCATTTAAGCATTTAAACTACTTCAGAGAAAACGCGGCCAGTTTATTCTAGTATTTTTGGCACAGAGCCAAAGGAAGCATTCTCGCCTAGTAGGCTTACATTTGGCGTTAAATATGACAATTTTTAATAATTTTTTACAGCTTTTTACTGTAATTTAGCAGCTAATTTTTTTTACAGAAGGTGTTTTGAGTCATATACTAACCCCTGTAAAATTTTCGTCCAATTCTGTGAGTTCACCCTGAGAACGTTTCCTTGTAAGAGGACTTCTTCTTGAAAATGCATTGATAGTGTAAGCATAAAAACATTTAAATATGATTAATTATTACTTTTTTTTAAAGTTCTTTGTAGAAAAAGTGGGTCAACTATCTACGGTCTACTCTATTATTGTGCTTTGATGCCTTAAGAAACGTTAGGTGGTGTTTTCTTGGGAATTAAAATGCCTTAACAATTTTTTGAGAACATACAAATTACGTAGTTTATAATAGAACATACAAATTTAGAACAAACAAACAAATTTAGGTTTTATAGAACATACAAATTCGTTTTAACCAGGTACTTCGTAGAAATCGTATGAAACAGATCGAATTTATTTTCTTTTTATCAAGAGTACACCAAACTATCGATTACTTTAAACAAAGCCGTCTTTACAGCCATACCAAAAGACAAAAGATTAACTACCTACTTTCGAAGTCTAAATCCCCTCGCTCCCTTCGTTAAAGAACTTTACGAAATAAGAATGAATTTTTAAACGACTTTCTCCCCTCCCCCCCCCCCTAAAAATTCAAAAAGGCCCCTTCTTTCCCATTAAGAACCGAGACGACGGGGCGATCCCTAATCGTCTCTGAAAAGATCCCAATTAGCTCTTTCACAATCACGATTAATCGATCCGGGGCGAATCGATCCCGCTAATCGCGAATACATGGCGACGACTCGATCTTTAACGAGATCCACTGCGCTAATTGGCGGGATGAGATCTTGCCTCGGCGAAAGTGGGCATCGCGATTATGTCACTGGGCACGGAAAGGGGGGGATGTCGCCGTAATGGAAAATCGAACGTTTTCCATTAGATACCTGACTCTTAACGATGTTGTAATAACGCTAGAAGGTGGATGAAGTGGTGGACAAGATGTTATGGCTTCGATGTAGGCAGGCTCATGGCCGTGTTGTGGCTTCATTTTGTATTCAGGATTTTTTTTTGTTTTCGTTGTTTTCCTTTTGTTTTGGTGGCGTGGAAGAGTTTTATGGAGTTTGTTGTTTTAGTTATGGGATGGTTTGAGTTTCATTAGGAATTTTTTTTTATCGAAGTCGAATTTCGGAGTGTTGGATATTGGGATATTTTATATCCTAATTTTCCTAATGAGGAACAGGATTTAAGTGGAAATGGGAGAATGTTGTGTGTGGGTAAGGGTTTTTTTTTGGGACTGAGAGATTTTAGATGTTGAGTTTCAGTTTTGTTCATTGAATTGTTATTCGTTGCTTTACTTTCTTTGACTTCATACACTGTAAAACCTTAATGCAACAAATGTAGTTAAAAAAGCGTAATTCCTATTGATTTTTTCTTAAAACCTGTTAGAGCTGAACTAGTGAATTGTTAAGAAATATACAGAGAGGACATCTGTCACCACATAACCAATTTTGCCATGGCTCTGAAGGGGAGGGAAATAGTCTCCAGAAGAACTGGACCCAACTGCGCCATGACCGACCACAGGACTTTCGGACCCACATATTTAACGAGCACGTACTCCGCGTATACGGAGGGTTCAGAATAGAAGTGAACCAAGTCCACTTTACCTACTTTTGAGATACAGAGGTTTAAAGTTAAAGCTTCATAGTAAAATTAATGTTAAATTTTTTTTAAATTAACATTTTTAGCGGATATTATCAGAACTAGGACTTGGTTCATTATTGCACTGAAATTTTACATAGTTGATGCATATTATAGCGTTGCTAACTCAAAAATGACAAAAGGTGGACTTGGTCCACTTTAATTCTAAGCCCTCCAATAGTACTCGGTGGGTATATAAAAATGTTTAAATATTTTAATAAAAGCTTGATATGTTTGTTTGAGCTGTAGAGTTAATTAAAAGATACAGTACATGCAATACAATTAATGTCTAAAGCTTTTGGATAGAGGCACTAACAACTAGTGACTCTTATTGATAAAGTTGAAGATTTGCGTTTGATATTAAAGAAATTAATAAGCACAATCTCTGATGGTACAGATTGTTACAACATATCACATTCATTGAAATGAAAAAGACATTTTGGCAATGAAATAAATGTATGATTGTAGTAAACACAACGTTTTGCTTTAGGAACTTCCTTTGTAAGTAAGTAAAGCTAGAAATTTAGTTGGCATCAACCTTAAAAATTACAAAACAAAATATCACCGGTAGAAATATCGAGTTATAGTCATACCACCAGGAGAAAACTTTGGCAGAAAAACCAAAAAACTCTGAAAATAATTATTAGTACAAAGCCAAATGACACCGTCACCAGTATACCGTAAAATTACCGTCCCCCCTGAAAAATTGAGTGGAAAAATCCGTTCTCACAACAATCTCAACAATATTGTAAGACGTCTCCCGGCAGTACGACTCTATACATATTCTTATTTGTTCGAATTTCTCCTCCTTTTGATTCGATTGGATATTACACTCTCGAAGAAATAAATACAATAGTAATGAGAGTGATGTATCAAAAGTAATCCAAAACAATAACAACGTCCATTCCGTGAAAATCTCGTTTGTCACATTCCAGCGACAGCAGAAGTCAAGATGTCTCCTGATTTAGACAATGGCGACGATTGTCCTTTCCTGCTGAAGGGTACAGCAGAAAAGGGGGAAAATCGATCGATTCCTAATAGAATGATAATTTGTTCTTTTGTGTCAATTTCGTAATTCGACCACCCCAAGGAAGTGTCACTTATTGTGAAATCATTGGATAGAAAGTAATTCTCTTCAGTTCAGTTAGACTGTAATTTTGTGACGAGAATGAAGGATGATGAATTAAAGAATGGGTTTCAGCTGTTGAACTTTAATACAGTGATTTCGAGATGGGTAGATATATTTTTTTTCAAAAAGTTTTTTTACAAAAATGTTTCGGAATAAAATAAATTCAACATTTCCTCTCTTGTTCATGTCTATATAGGCTTCCTTTTGGCATCCTTTTCATTTTATTATAAAACTTCCAAACTAGAAATTTTTAAAGTTATTTGCGATATTACTGAGTTGAAAAAAGTTGCATCGTCTAAAAAATTTAGTATAGAATCTGTATATTTTTATTAGAAGACCAATAATTTTTAGTAACTAACTATTATGTATAATTATAACTAAATTACACATTATGCTCGAACAAATAGGAAGTGTTCAAAGTATTCATACTTAAAGGGTCACCGTAAAGTTTTATTACATCCAGTGGGATGTAATAAAACAATTTGCGGCCGGACCACCAGCAGTTTACCTCCCCTATCTCCCTCAATCTCTTTGTATCTCCCCTCCCATTCGCGCCTGAGAGCTGTCGAAAATTGACCACATGAAGACACCGGCGCCATAAACTCAGGTTTCTTCCTGGAGATAATTGTTTTATTACATCCAAGTTTTATTACATCCAGAAAGTCTACGGTGGCCCAAATTTTTACATACATAATCACAAATCACAGTCTCAAGTGTCAACTTGAGCGATTCAATCAAGTACTACTTTTTCACTCAATTTGGATCAGTAAATTTTTGTTTGTTTGTTTGTTTTTGTAAAAGAAACATGAAGACCCTTAAAAGGAACATAGAATAAAGGAGATTTCTGTAGAATATTCAAAAGGGTCAAATCTTGAGCAGAGAGAAATTTTAAAAGCACTTGATTGGGAAAAAAACCAAATTTTTAGCCTTGTACCCACTAAACAAAGGTAATAGCAGTTAAATTACAATTGTGTGTATAGTTTCTTTTTAATAATCAAGCGTTTAAAAGGCATTGCAGTACTTTTTGCTCAATTTAGGGGTAAATCAAGCTTATAAAATTAATCAATTAAATACTATAATAAATTAATCAATAAATTAAAGTCTAAAAAATACATGAAGACTTACACACGAAACGTAAAATAATTTCTGGAGAATGTTCGAAAATTTCCAAAGCACTTGATGGTAGAAAACTAACCTTAATAAAACGAGAAATTTTAACTTTGTGCCCACTAAATCTCAACACAGCACTACTGGGTCCTCCTGGAAGAGTTGGAGCCAACTTTCAGAGCCTTAATCACTCCCGATTCTTGAGGAGGAGGAGGCTAAATACCGGAGCGGGAATTCCTTGGAGGAGGGGACCTCGAGGGAGGTCTCATTAAAATGTCGTTAGAGAGGCGAAGGTGTTGCTCTAGGGAAGAGGGCGCCACTGTGCGCCTATCGGGATTGCGGATGTGTGTGTGTGCGTCTGCAGATGCGGCTTTGGATTATTTGCATGAAATCAGAATAATAAACAAGGCACTGGTTATTTCCACCACGAAAGTAACAACTAAACTCTACTCTAATCTTGAAAAATTACGAGTTAAATTAAAGCAAAGTACTCAAAAGTAGCACCCTGGAATCAAACCGGGGCCCATTAAGTTACCAGACGCACACTATACCACTAGGCCATCGGTGCTGATGCCAGGATTGATAAATAACATAAGTTTAATGTTTTAAAACACGTTATAACAAACTTCTATTACTGTGCATGCTTCAACCGTCGTGGAAATAACCCCTTCGAATAAATAATCCCAAGTGAAAAATAATGAAAAGGGATAAACTATGTGATATTTTTATGTATTAAAATAGTAGATGAAACATATATAAAAATATAATGATAAATTTGATTCAATGTTTAGAATAAAAATGTAGACTTACTACATATATTAAAAAAAAATGCCCTTTTCCTTTCAACCTTTTTAAACTACTTTGGACAAACGAAAGCTAAAAACCGCTATTCTATGTTTAAAATATTGGTAGACATTCTGTATTTGTATGAATGCAATGTTAAACCATTGTGTGCCCACAGTATTAATTGCTATCTTTAGAATTCAATTTTAGTTGATTTTAATTGCTTTTATTTGTTTAAAAAACAAAACAATACCACTCCATTTGATCTACAAGGACCCGACAACAACAACAGCAAAACAACTGGTCATACCAAATTGCCAAAAAATGTTCACTAAAGCTAAATAAAACAGCTGCATTGTTAAATTGTGAAATATTTTTCTAAATCATAATTGAAGAATCATATCACGCTTATTTACGCCCTTCTTCTTATTTACACATATTAACACAGACTATACTTTTTACAATGAATAGGTATGCAACTTTTTTGAGTATATAACTATTTATACTTAAAAGAAAACAGAATCTTTAATGTCCTTTCTTCTTCTGGTATGGAATCTTTAATGCTACTTTAAGTTGATACAAATAAGAAGGATGAAATGTATGAAAAACTAAGAATGCTATTTCCCTTACATATAGATTATTTTAAATTTTTTAACGTTATTCATATTCAAGTACTATGTAAGGTTCTTAAAAATGCTTTAGATAAATGGCATGAGACACTTTCTTTATCCATCTCCAAATAAAAAACTTTAGTTATGAAAACCGCTTAATTCACAAAAAATTATAGGATGTCAAAGATCACCTTATTGTATGTGATATTTACCACCAAAATATGAGAAATACTATTAGATTACCTTTTTTGTCGATAAGCTGGAATCTTAACTCTTTGAAGATCTCATGTGCATGCGCCAGTATGCATTTACGTTGTTCGCTCTTGTCATTTCTCCTATAATAAACTGTAGCATCTTTTCTCAAAGACAAGCCTGAATGTGTGCTCTTTCCTAAAAAAAAAAGTCTCCATTAGTTGCTTAAAAGAAATACGATTTATTTTTTTAAACACTTAAAATCACCTTTATTGGGCAAATGAAACATACAAGCACTAGTAAATAAACTCCAGAATTAAAGAGCAGCAAGTTCAAAAGTTGCAATAGTCATAAAACTTTGTAAAGGGTCATTTAGGATAATTGTAATAATTTGAAAAATGAGTGTATTACACTATTCTCAAAAGATTATTTTATTGATATCTTAAATGACCAAGAAAATTGTGTTTAAGTATCCCGTACACAAATATTTTATATTCGTATTATTGTTGAAAAATTTAATGCATTTAAAGCAAATTAAAAATGAAAAATTTCAACCTCCTTTTTTGTCAACTTAAAAAAAATTATCAGGTATTAAATATATTTTTACGTATTCAAACCTCAACATAGTGAACTATACTGGTATAACTGGTCATAATGGTCATAATATACCGTTTCACTGGTCCCTAATGAACTTAACCAACATTACAATGGTATGTTACAGTAAATATCTGGTATTAGTGAACTATAGGATATTTATTTCACTACAATTTTGGTTGGACTGTATTTTCCATTTCTGAATTCCTTTGGAAAATATTTGGTAAGCTGTGATGTGATATTAATTAGAAATGATTAGTAAATGTTTTGAGTAACCAATTTTCATTTGAAAATAATAATTAATGGTATAATTAAATAATATAATTAGATAAAATAAGCAAAAAACTATATAGGATTTTTTAATAACAGAATTAAAAAAAATGGTTAATTAACAGTTTCAAACTAAGACAAATTTCCGTTATTTAATAAGCAGAAAATGTTGAAGAAAAAAAAGCCCCAAAAAATAATATTTATAACATCAAGATCCAATTTTCTCAATATAATTGCATTAAGACAAACAAAACCTTTTAGTTAATTTAAAAACAGGAAAGAACAATACTTCAAACATCTTTTATAATGAATTCACAAAAAAAATTAACCATTATCGACAAATTCCTTTCATTTAGACGTATTAAAATTGCAGAAGAGTCCTTAGATCTTTCCGATAATTAATTCCCACCACGCGGTTAGCTAATTAATTAATTAATTTACAGTTCGACACTGTAATTAAACACCATTAAAAATAATTTAAAATACCATCTGAAACCGATTCCTTCAAACACACACGGCGTATCGTACGGCTAAGTGGTTCACACTTAAATATTTCTGGAAATACGAATATGGACAAAAGATCTTAAATCACGTGGTAAAAAAAAGACCTTCGTTAAATGAATTGAAGCACTTCTGAATTTTCTGATGGAAGAATAATTAATCCGTTATTTTACCACTAATTGAATTTGAATTTATTTTGTGCACTGGAGAAGCCAAGCCATTTAAACCTGTTTTTTTGCATTGACCATTGACCCATAGTTTTTTTTGTTTTTCATTTCGCTACTTAATTTCGTGAGTTTACGTGTTTTGCTTAGCTACCGAGCATACACAGGGTGTCCAGTCGTAAGGCTTATCACGGCCTTTACTCCTGAACGCCTGGAGCTATTTCCATAAACGTGGTGTCTACCCCTAGTAAAACGCCTAGGCGCTTGCCGATGAAACCGCTTTTAACGCCCCCTTGTGGCAAGTTTTGGAGTTAGCGTGCCTACCTTAAAAACTATTAGAGATACGAGAAAAATGTCAATGACAAAGTTGTAGAGCATTGTCTATTTTATTCAAAAAGACACCTTGTACACAAAAATTAAAAGAACAGAACCTGAAAAAAATCGTTTATTAACTACGTTTTCGTACACATAGCCCAACTTGTTGAAAAACGACGCTTGTTGAAAAAGTCATTGTTGCGTTTCATGGGATTAAATACATGAAAAACGCGAAAAACACCCTGCATTTTTGGGTGTTTTATTCCTTTAATTTTTGTTTACAAGGTGTCTTTTTGTATAAAATAGACAATGCTCTACAACTTTGTCATTGACATTTTTCTCGTGTCTCTAATAGTTTTTAAGATAGGCACGCTAACTCCAAAACTTGCCGCTAGGGGGCGTTAAAGGCGGTTTCATCGGCAAGCGCCTAGGCGTTTTACTAGGGGTAGACACCACGTTTATGGAAATAGCTCCAGGCGTTCAGGTGTAAAGGCCGTGATAAGCCTTACGACTGGACACCCTGTATATAGGTTGTTTAAGAACTATAAGCACACAATGATAGAGTGAAGATACATAGAAATACTTTATGCAAACTGAATGTGAAAATGTAGAAATAACGTATAATATGCACAAATAAAATTACGGTTAAAACAGCCATACATATTATACGTTGTTTATACAATTTCACATTATGATAGAGTGGTACTCTACTCAATCAAGAACGCCAGTAAATAAAAATAGACGACATTAGTGTGACGTCACTTGCTTGTTTGGAAACGTTGATTCTATCCGTGATTGGTTCCTTGATTGGAGGTAAATCCCTACCAATCCGTACGGAACCAATCACGGATGGAATCTACGTTTCCAAACAAGCAAGTGACGTTTTGACTAATGTCGTCTATTACATGTACTTACAGTTTAAAAATTTTAAAATAATTTCTAACTTATCTCTCAATTATAAACATTTACTGACTACATATAAATCTCAAGTTCTCAAGTTGTCAACAAAAAATATTATCTTCGAGAATATTAATAATTAAATGTTGCCAACTTAAAATATTCTGAAAACCAAATAAATATTTAAAAAAATTAATTAAAACAATGTCGTTTCAAAAAGTAGGTTTACAAAAAGAAATTATTTTCTAGAACATTAATAATTAACTGTTGTCAACTTAAAATAATCTGAAAAACGAATAAATATCTAAAAAAATTAATTAAAATAATGTCCTTTCAAAAAGTTGGTTTGTTTGCAAAGAGAAATTAAAAGTTATCTTCATGAAAGTTGGTTATACTAGTTCTTACAATGTAAAAAATGTTCTTTAAAGAAAGTTGGTCAAGGGCGGGTCCAGGGGGGGCCCTGGGGGCCATGGCCCCCCCCCCCCGAAAAAACCCTAACAAATAGCTTAAAAAACACTTTCTTAATGTTAAAATTTAAAAAATTTTCTGGGGGAGAACCCCCCAACCCCCTTTAATATTTTGACACCCATAGTCGCCAACTTTTATAAAATATTGGGGGGAGGGCCAGTACAAGACATTAAAAAACATAAAATTAAAAGAAACAACCATTAAGTTTACGTGCCTAATTACCTAATTTTGTATCAGATGTATAGATTAAATTTCGTTACATGTCCCTTTAAATATCGCCAAGGTGTAATATTTTGAGGTGCATTTAATGTAAAAGTTTTGTGTAATAATGCGAGCTCGAAATAAGATGGGGGTCTGGGGGATCTCCCAGAAAAATTTTAGAAATTTCTCTGTTAAAAGTAGCATTTCAGTATAATAATAAAGTTCGGGGGCTCTCCCCAAAAAATTTTTAAAATATGACCCTTAAAAGAAATTTTTATCACATTCTGAGACCTTTTGTGGGTTACCCTCTCCCCAAATAACCGCTCTTGAAGGGGATTCCAAACCAGAAAGTATCCAAACATCACAAAATATTGGGGGGGGGCTTAGCCCCCCTTCAGCTTACATTGAATGGGACTCAAGCCCTCTCAAACCGGTAATACTAAGTTTAAATGGGCGTATTTGCAAAAATTTTCAGGAGAGGACCCCCGGCCCTTTTCAAATTTGGGCATCTATTTATAATTTCATCCTTGAAAATTCTGTGGTTTACATGCTTTTAAAATGAGCTGAAACTTTATTTTTAGAGACAAATTTTCAAAAATTTTCTAGGGGGCACCCCCCAGACCCCCTATTAATTTCTCATGGGTACTTATTTACTGTTTTCTCCTTGAACTTGTTTCTCTCCTCTCCTTTTAGGAGTACAAGAAGTTACCCTCTTTAGGTGTTATTCAATGGATACCAAATGTACAAAAATGAGTAGAAAAACTTCTATTTGAAGCCAAATTTCACAAAATTTTCTGGGGGAGGACCCCCAGACCCGCCTCACATTTGCTTTCGAGCTAACATTATCTGAAGAAACCTTTATAACTTTAACAAATATTTTCATTTTATTTATGTTATACTTGGAAATTTGGGAGCCAAACACCTCGCGAACACAAGTATTATTAAGAATACAAAAATGTTTCACCCCCCCCCACTTTCTAAAACAATTGAACGGGCCCTGGATATCCTCTAAGTTACTATAAACCCCTAAAAAGCTGCTTGAAAGCAAGCACTCTTCAAAAAATTTTCTCATGCTTACTTATTTACTGTTTTCTCCTTGAACTTGTTTCTCTCCTCTCCTTTTAGGAGTACAAGAAGTTACCCTCTTTAGGTGTTATTCAATGGATACCAAATGTACAAAAATGAGTAGAAAAACTTCTATTTGAAGCCAAATTTCACAAAATTTTCTGGGGGAGGATCCCCAGACCCCCCTCACATTTGCTTTCGAGCTAACATTATCTGAAGAAACCTTTTTAACCTTAACAAAGTTTTGCATTTTATTTATGTTATACTTGGAAATTTGGGAGCCAAACACCTCGCGAACACAAGTATTATTAAGAATACAAAAATGTTTCACCCCCCCCCACTTTCTAAAACAGTTGAACGGGCCCTGGATATCCTCTAAGTTACTATAAACCCCTAAAAAGCTGCTTGAAAGCAAGCACTCTTCAAAAAATTTTCTGAGGCACTGAAAATTTCGAATGTAATACCCTTCGACTTTGACATGCCCCCCCCCCCGAAAATCTGGTCTGGAACCGCCCTTGAAGTTGGTGTATTTCCTAACAGACTGGTTAGTCAAGTTCACAATGTTCCTTTGCTTTTTATCTCATATATTTATTACTTTTTATAATTATGTGTAGTTAATTAATATAAAAGGATATGATATTATTTTATTAAATGTATTTGTACATACAAAATTTTAAATTCGGTTATCTTCATGAAAATTTTAATATTTTTAATTATTACACACCTTTACAGTTTGCTCTGATAAAATATTATATTTTCACTTCCTTTATGCCGGAGATATGAATTCCCTTTTGACCCCTTTCGGACCCGGCCGCCTCTAATTCCCCACAGAATTCCATAGCAATCTCGGGCGATCTAGGATTGAAAAGGTTAAACCTCTTACTTCCAACCAAAATATGTTTTTTAATCGACACTGTTCAAACAGAGATGAAAGAATTTTTCACACATACCTAAAAATCACATTGAAATACTAATAAAGAAGGTTTGTTTCAGGAGAGATCAAAGGGGTAATCAGAAAAGAAGCTCATTTACCTTTTGCTAAAATTTCCAAAGATAAATATGGAAGTAATATTTTGCCTCATTTTGCCCTCGATGTTTAGCCAAGATTCTCATTAAAATTACTGGGTTATTAAATATGTATTTTATCAAGATAGGAAGCGTGTTTTTTTAAAAAATTGATTATACTTTTGAAAGTTCATGAATCTTTGTTATGGTTTTACAGGTTTCATCCTCCTGACATCATTATTGCCTTCTGATGATGAAATTATTAAAAATTCTAATTCATTATTCATGAAGAAGTTTAATTTTTTTTCAGTAGTTTCATAGGGGGACGTCCATAAATTACGTGAGGGGTTCTTTCCAAATTTTGGACCCCTCCCTCCCCCTTGGTGAGATTTTGCTCTCAACCACTAGTTTTGTTTTATCGGCATAAAAATTACCACTCAGATTGCAAAATTATGATACAAGAACACGTTGAACAAAACATGATTCTAACTTGTAATTATCACGACTGACTAGCTATTGATTTGCTGTTTTGACTATTTGACTGAGCATTTTTTCTAAACTTGTGCTAAAAAATATTAAAGAAAAAACGTATATTTTCTAAACTAAAAGTTGACGTGAGATTTTAATTGACTCCCCCCTCCCCCCTGGTGAGATTTTTTTGGACCCCTCCTTCCCCCTTTTGACCTCACGTAATTTATGGATGTCCCCTAGGGAAATACTCTTTTTGTAATTAAAAACCATATAATTTAAAAATTAAAATGTATTTTGAATTTTTAAAAGAAAATGCTCCTTTTTTCTAATGTGTTCCGATAGCAATCAATATATAGGGTGTTTCAAAACTCCGTTTCACGGCTTTCATTTGGAACCAACGTCTCCCAGGGTCATGGAAGTAAGGTGTACCCCTAGGTAAGTGACCATGGAAAATTCATTGAGATAACTTACAGAGCCACAAGCAACGTATTAAGAAAGTTAAAAAAATAATTAAAAAACTATAGGAGATAGAACATAAATTTGTAAAATACATTCTAGGGAATACTTTCACTTTTACTTCTTCAATTACTTTTTAAATACTTCAATTATGTCTAGGATGCGAGATGTCTTGGGTTGCTTTTCTCTGTCGCTTAGGCACAACCCAACACCGACTGCCTCTTTTACAGCCGATGCCCACAGAGACTGACTACCGCCTTTGTGCGTTAGCCAGGAATCGAACGCAGAACCTATTACCAACCCCATAAGTTCAAGGCGAGGTAAAGACAACTTTTTCACTGGTGCCACCCGACTCTTGGACATAATGAACGACACTTTAGCATCCCCATTACTATCCTCATACTTAAAATAACCAACAGCTCCGTACGCGCAAAGCGAGGCATCACAGAAAATGTGTATCTCAACTTGCCCTTTCGTACAATCCCGAAAACAATACCTGGGAATGACCATGTTACACAGATTGCCAACTTCTTTACACCAAGCAACCCATTTTAGTCTCAAATCATTAGGTAACTCATCATCCCAATCCTTTTTCAAAAATCTCTTTCCTAACTCATCAAACTGCTTTTTAGCCAAAAAATAATTATTTCCCAGTTCTTGGTAGCTTAACTTCCACAATAAGTCAGTTTCATACTTCCCATTCACAAACTTAAGATTTTTGTCAAAGTCCTCTATTATAGCTTTTTCAGCTACATTTAACTCCTCTCTTTCTTTGATTCCCAAAGACTCGAGTTCCCATAACACTTGGATATCTGAAGCAGCTACACAGAAATTAGACGACACTGCTCTTTTTACACTATGGTCGCTTCCAACCTGGCTTCCCTGCAAAGCAACTCCAAATATTGTTGGCACACAAGTTATCGTTTGGTCTAACCTTTCAAACGAAGATGATTCAATAATTTGCCAAAACACATCTGCTCCGATTAATACCTCAATGTTTGTATCATTTTCACAACAATCGGCTATATCTAATCCACGTGAACTCATTAAGTTTTGCAACTCTTCATTAGGACTAGAAACATTTGCTGCTGTAATAGTATCTGACACTAAAACTTCTACTTCTATAACCTGATTAGGATTATATCGACTAGACAGTTTTAACTCAACTACTTCATACGATTTTTCAGTAGGCTTTGTTGAGCCAAAAGAGAAAACTACCAACCTTTCCTCTCTGATCGGTTTGAGATTAAGGCAGTTCACTAAATCTCTAGTACACCAACTTCTTTCAGAACCATTATCACACAGGAATCTAGTTAGCTTACTAAACTTAGATTTTCCTATTCCGCTAGCATATACACTACACGTAAGTAATAGCACTGATGGTATTTTTCTGGATCTCGAAACTGAAGAATTACATTGTGTTTCCCTAGTTTCAATGTTTTCTCTTTGACCCTCATCCCTCGGAACAATCTTATTTTCTTTAGGAAAATGAAGCATGCTATGATGCAATTTCCCACAAAAACAGTTTTTAGCTTTACAACTTCTGGCATTACAACCAGCAGAAAAGCATTTAAAGCAAAGTCTATTGAGCTTAATATACTCAAATCTCTCGCTCACTGACAAGTTTCTGAAATTAGGACAATGCTGTAATGCGTGATTTTGATTGCCCTTACACATACAAGTATAATTTTTTACTCCCGACACGTATACATTGGAAACACTTTTAGAATTATACTTCCGATACTTAGTATAATTACTTTCATCTCTCCTGTAATCATTACCCGCGAATGATTTTGCGAGAAGAGATTCAGATTTTTGCTTACCCCTTGAAGATAGATAGATATCACATTCTCTACCTAAAGTAGCCGGATCAAACCAGGTCTCTCCCTGCTTTACAGCTATGTGAGACTTCAACTCACGATCAAGCTCACCAAACATTTTATCCGACACAGTAAGCTCACATAGAGATTTAAAGTCTTTTACCTTCCTGAGCTGACAGTAGTATTCAAAATTTGCGCTTAACCTTGTCGAAAACTGCACAAAGTTCTCTGATGGTCTCTTTTGAGCTAAACGAAAAGAACTTAAGCACTCTTGGGGTGTTGGCTGAAATTCTGTCAAAATTATAGACTTAAGTTTCTCGTAATCGTTTATGTCCTCCTCCTTCACATAGATCATCAAATTGTTGACCTTGTCTCCTAAAATATTCAATAATATTTCAGCTTTTAGATTTTCAGGTACCTCTTTTGTCCTGAAAGCCCTCTCGATTGACTGGAAAAAGAGATTAAATGACTCTGCTCTCGTAGGTACAGAAATCGTCAACGTTTTAACACTCTTGATCAAACTCTCAAGATCTTCACCCGATTCTCCCTTTTTCTCCATCAATCTTTCCTTTCGCAAATTCTCCAATTCTAATTCTTTCTCGATTCGTTTTAGCTTAATATCCTCAACTTCCGCATTAGGAATTGCACAACTAGCTTTGATTCTTTCAATCTCAAGCTTATCACTTTCCAGTTTTAGCCTATTCTTTTCCAAAAACAACTTATCTGCTTTTTCCTTCTTTTCGGCCTCTGCAGCTTCCCTAACCGATGCAATTATAGTTTTTACTAGCTCAGTTTCAGATTTATAAACCTCACTCTCAACTATTGAATTCCTAATTTCAATAAACTTATCACTCTTCAACACTAAACCCAACTCCGACGCTAATATAATCAACTCGTCCTTCCTCAAGGAATTAATATTAGTCTCCATTGAAACGTTCAAACCTGTATCCCACACAACTCACAATACACTAACCTTATCCACACTAACTACACTGCAACAACTAACAACACAGATGATCACTAACTACAACCTAATTGTAACTAGCTTACTCAAACCCTTGTAGTACTAGCCACAAACTTAGCTTACACATCATAAACCACAACAAGCATTAGCGACACATTACCTAATACTAAACACAATATTTGCATCCAAATATCTACGACCCAACTTGCGTATTCAAACCAAAACCTTCAGACTAACTTCACAACCACTTGATTTCACCTTTCACCTGTCCCTAACACACAACAACGAACAGTAGACATCTCTACCACTTCTGCAACAATCACTATTATGGCCACCGCCTATACAATCCCACTTCTGACACCAAAAATGTTACTCCAACCTGCTGTGTGTAGAGACAGGGAACACTACGTGGTGAAATCAACTCTGCCTTTATTAACGGAACTTACACAAAATAAAAACAACTAGGGTATATATAGTAAAATTACGTCACAAAAAACACAGCTTCTAAATAACTCATAACAACTAATACTTAACTCAAAATAACTAGGAATCGAACACATATCACTCAATTAATAGACCTTACACACTTAACAACTACCCAGTTATGATTTTAAAGCAAACACTCGAGTTACACTGTTTGAAACTTTCTACCAAATCGCTTATTGTTATCAATCGGATATTGTTACCATTTTGTACTTGGATAAACATGTGATCATATTAAGCGGAGTCGACTGTATTCTTGAAAGTAAGAGTAACGAAAGTACCCTGTTTCGCTACTGGTTTTATCAAAGGAAATTCATAAACGTTCATATTCATACGATTTTGCAGCAAAAAAAGCTATTCCAGTTGTCATGGTAACGTACTTGCTGTTCTGATCTTGGTTGCATATTAACTGCTATGTATTTCATAATTTAGTCTTAGTTCTTTAACTCAAATCCAATTCAACCAAATAATTACGTAATATTTGAACGGCCCAAAGGGAGAAATCTTAAATCTTACAAAGGAAATAACCAAACGGTAGCTGAGGAATGTTTTTTACCCTTGAAAAACACTTTAGTTAATTGAGTTCAAACTCTAGCAATGGAACATTTTTCACTTCACGAATCCATACATAAACATTCGTTCCCAACTACTGGCACCATAGGTAAACAGATGACTGATTATGAGTTGAGGGATGTTAATGTTTTTTCTTACGATGTGTCGGATGATTTACGACTGAGGTAGAATGTTTTTTTTTTTACGACAGAGGGATGTATCTCCCCACGGTAAAAATACGGTCCTTTTTCTCACTCTTGGGCCCCCCGTACATCCCGGCTATAGGAGAGTCAACGTAGTAATTTCTTAGCAGCAATTGAAGACCAAAATCTCGGGAAAAAAAGGAAATAAAACAACAAACGAGTAACTTAATCTGATGTCGTTTCAAAGTGGAATTCAGCAATTTGGGAATCCCGAAAAACGCGCGAAATAAATTTCCACGAGAGCGAAGAAAATTTTTTTTACCTTACCTTACTCTCATTGTTCGCCATTTTGTTTTTTCTAGCGGCGTCTTTTTCGACGTCGTTTTCATTACGCGAAAAGTGACGTTGACTTCACTTCACTTCATTTATTACCAGTTCATTAGGAAAATACGACGGACATCACAAAGAGCAGACTCTCGATCTAATGATGTTGCTTCTTCACGCTTCCGCGGACTTTAGAACGTTTTTTATTTCAACTTTTTTTTTTAAATTTATTTTCTCGCTTTATAAAGAGAAGAAGAAAAAAAAAGTTCACAAATAATGCGGGGCGCGGATTGTTTTTATAATAGCAAACGCTTAGTGCGAGACTAAGCCTAAATAAATCGCAGCAAGAGAGAAATTCGAATGGAAGTTAGGCTTAGTTAGTTCGAAGATTTTTATTTTTAATTCGTTCCTCCACTTCATTAGCCGGATTGTTTTACCTCGACTAAAATAATGTGTTTTTAAAAAGTTTTTTTTTTTTTTTAATGCTTGTTTGCTTATTCCACCTTGTGTTATTAATGGCTTATCTGCTGCTTTCAAAAGACACCGCTTTTGTTTGACTTCAACTTGAGAGAGATTCTTTTTTGTACAGTTTCGATGCATTAATCTAAAAGAGCACATTGGAAATGAAATTACTTTCGCTGAATAAAGTCAATCGGTTATTTATTTATTCGCGTCGTAGCTTTGGATGTAGTAAAAAGTAAAGAGGAACATTCAAAAACTTAATTCTAGTATACAATATGCATAGGCGTATCAAACTCATTTATGCAAAGTGATTAAAAACTCAAAGTTAAATTTGAATCGCCAGTTTGAAAAAGGGAATAAGTTCGAAAAAAGACAAATTTATTTTTTGTGCACAAAATTATCTCCAAGCTTTAGTCTATACCTGAGTTGAAAGAGAGGGCCATATAGCCCCTTGAATTTGAGAAATCGATGTTCAATTATTGTACTTTTTAATTTAATTTGGAATTGAAGTTAATTTATCTTTCTTTTCTTATTCGTTGTGCTGTAAACTAAGCCAAAATGAAATTTCCTATAAAAAATTAAGAATCGGAATAAATATTCGAATAAAATTAGAAAAATTCAGAATCTCCCGGGTTAGAGGAAGTCTGCGAAGCAATTCTGAGGCGCTAGAGCAGGAGTCGGTAAGGAATTTTAATCGGGGTTTGAAAATTTTTATCGAGCTCCAGAAAAGAAAATGGTATTTAATTAGTTTTAAATTCTTATTTTCAGGTACACATAATATGTTTACATGGATGCAACTTGAGTAGTGAACGCTATTTTCTTAATTAAATTGTTAAATTAAACAAAACTTTAGTTAATTGTTGTTAAATCCGAATTTTACATATTATTATAACGGTAATCGGAATTTCGCTTTGTTCCTAAAACCACATCCACTACGTCATCACAAACACCCCTGAAGATGCACTCGGTCCGAAAATTCGAAACGTTGACAGAAGCGCTATTCATTGGCCCGGAGTTAATTAAATTCATGTTCTAAAATGTCGGGGGTGCCTCCAACCGCTTAGGCGCAGCATTGATTCGAACCGCTATGCGCCAATCGCTCGAGTAGATTTAATTTCGGCCTGGCGCAGCGGAATACAATGAATTATTATAACCTGTCAGGTCCTGTTTACGTGGTTTTGTGAATTTCAGTTCCTCGTATATAAATTTTTAGCGGGATGCTGTGGAAAGGTAATTATAAAATGGATTCGTTTCGGTTATGTTATTCTACAGAAGCCCGGTTGGGGTCTTAAATTAATGGATTTCTGGTGGTTTTAAAGTGATTGAAACTAACCATGTAGTTATCTCTTTGTATTATTGAATGCGTATAATTATTTGGAAATATCTGGTTTGTTACAGTCCTAATTTGGAAATTTTCAAAAATTCAGGACGAAGTATATCGAAATGAATTGATGTATAGAGCATTCGCACATGACGTCACTTGGAGGACAAAAAAAAAACGTTGCTAAGGCTGTTGTTAGGGGCGGGAAATAGAAGCATCCAATAGAAGTATTCGCACATGACGTCACCGGAGAACAAAAACAACGTTGCTAAGGCCGTTGTTAGGTCCGAGTCATGTGATTGAAAATGCTCTATAAATAAAAATGGATGTGCAGAGGTGTAATCTTCATGGTCACTTACCTAGGGGTGCTCCTTACTTCCATGACCCTAGGAGACGTTGGTTCCAAATGAAAGAAGTGAAACGGACTTTTAAAACACCCTGTATTATCTGAACACATTTTTTCCCCAGAAATTCAAAATACACATTTTAGTAAAGTAGTATTTTTATAACCTGTCAAGGTCCTGTTTACGTGGTTTTGAGAATTTAAGTTACTCGTATATGAATTTTTAGGGGGATGCTGTGGAAAGGTGATTATAAAATTGATTCTTTTCGGTTACGTCATTCCATATGAAATGCCTGGGAGGGTCTTAAATTAATAGATTCCTAGATTACTGAAACTAACTGTGCAAATTTCATAGCGCAATCTTTTAAGGGGACATCCATAAATTACGTGAGGTCAAAAAGGGGGGGAGGGGTTTGGAAAAATCTCACCAAGGGGGGAGGGGGGGGTCTATTAAAATCTCACGTACAAACTTTTTATGTTAGAAATTATTAGAGAGTTAACTTTTATTTATTGCTGTCATTTTACAAAATTCGACCGGATGATAACATTATGTCCTTTCGCCTTACATCATTAATAATGTAAAGGTTTTAGGGGCCATGAAGCACAAAATGAAAATGAATAGGATAGAAAATCCTTTTTAAAAAGTTGTAGGTAAATCTCACCAAAGGGGGAGGGGGGGTCCCAGCAAAATCTCATTAAATCTCACCAAAGGGGGGGGGAGTCCGGATTTTGGAAGAAACACCTTACGGAATTTATGGATGTCCCCTAAGAAGATTCGGCACCAAATTAAAATATAATTACAATCGATGATACTATGTAATAGTATCTAAAATAATCGTTACCATAAACGCTAAGATAAAAGAAAATATACAAATCTCAAAATTACATATTCCATTTTTCAATCAAATTTAATCATCGGAGAGGATCAAGGGTTTGTATCTTCAAATTATGCCATTTTGATTAATATGAATGACTAGGCATAACATCTTTCACGTAATGTTTTTCCTGATGGTTTAATGGTTTTTTAACGATTTTAATGATGACAAAATAGCAAGTTACTTGTGAAATGTGTTTGTGGGGTTTTATTGTCAGTGTAAATTTATTGCGGAGTCACCAATGTAAATAGTAAAACGCTTTTGCTAATAAATAGTATGTACGAAAGTCGTTTTGGTAAGGTAGGAATAGACGATATTAGTGTGACTTCACTTGCTTGTTTGGAAACGTTGATTCCATCCGTGATTGGTTCCGTGAGTGGAAGTAATTTCGTATGGAACCAATCACGGATGGAATTAACGTTTCCAAACAAGCAAGTGACGTCATGACTAATGTCGTCTATTGGGAAATGTTTGATTCCCATTTCTATTTGAAATTCAATTCGTTGAATGAATATATACGTATGTACAGCTTTTTTTTATCACGATCTGCTCACCGAAACTCCTCCTATAGCAACCCAACGGGGTTTCTGTTTACTCAGTTTTTTCTTCCGCGTAGTGACGTCATAGGGTCAAGAAACATTGCCGACCATAACTTCAGAAATATTTTTTCACACTTTTTCTACAACTAAACCTTTCAAAATACACTTACAAGTCTTTAAAATCCTTTAGTAGAAGTCCTTGTCAATCTTTTCCTTTGGAGAATGACAATATTCTATTCTATACCGCGTCAAATGAAACGCAATCCAAAAAAACTTCCCCCATCCTATTTTCGAGACATACCAGAGAAACACTCAAAAATTAAATCACTGATGAAATCCAAAGTGGGAAAGAGAAATAAAATCGACAAATACCTCCTCCAGAGAGACGAATTTCCAAGGGCATGATCTTCTTTCGCTCATCCTTTCTATCTCCAAAAAGATTTAACTCTGAAATTCCTCTTTGAAAATCTACAACTCTGGCGCATTTCGCATTACCAATTCCATTAAGAAAAGTCGTCATTTTTCTTCTTTCCTACGAAAGAAATCGCAAAGTTGCGCTTCTAATGATGCCAGATTCTTGAACTCAAAAGACGGCGGTTTATCATTGCCTAGAATTCTTTTAAGAAGAAGAAGAAATTTTATTTACGTTACATATCTGTAATTGGAGAAGTATATGGTTTTCATTATTTTTACTAGTAATAGTATTAGTATACTATAACCTAATCAGATTAATAATTTTTTTCAGGATTAGTCCTTCTTAGTTTATATATTCAATCAACTTATATTTAACTATCTCTACAGGGTGATTCAGATAAGTGTTTCATAACTTCTAGGGGAGGCAGGGTACATTAAGACCAACAAGAATCGATATAGGTTAGGGGGTCGCAAGTGGGGTCTAAGGGGGAGAAATGAGATACAATGCAGAATGAGATACAATTGGTCGATTCCGGCATTTTTTACATTCAACCAATTCAAATTTTTCATGTAAAAATGAGATGAGAGTGTTTATTCTAATCAAAAACAGACCAGTAATTGAATGAGGCATGCGTTGTAGGTAGATTAAAGTTACAATTGTCCCTTAGCTAGACTTCAGTTCTTTGCGCCATATAACTCCAACCAACCAAACAACCAACAAAACTCTAGTATTATGATGTTTTTGTCGTGACACTTTCTATTGCAGTCTATCAACTTACAACGCATGCCTGTTTCATTTATTGGTATGTTTTTGATTAGAATAAACACTTGCATCTCGTTTTTATATGAAAAATTTGAATTGGTTGAATGTAAAATATGCCGGAATCGAACAATTGTCTCCCTTTCTGCCCAGATATGCTAGTTTTTTTTGCTAATTTTCACCTGTGATTTTCCCCCCTTAGACCCCACTTGCAACCCCCTAACCTATATCGATTCTTGTTCGTCTTGATGTACCCTACCTCCCCTAGAAGTTATGAAACACCTATCTGAATCACCCTGTATATGCAAAGTTTCAAGGGAAGTAATTCAGTAGAAAAAAGAGCCTTAGGGTTTTTAATGCCAAAATAATAGTTCAACTGAGAAAAATTATTTAAACATTTATGTGGTAACTATGCTAAAAAAACCCGTTTTAATGCTTAGAATTCGCGCATCAGTATGAAACTTTGCAGAATCAATTTAATGGTATAACCATCACTTTGAGAGCACAATCTCTAAATAGATATTTTGACCGATTTGGGGGTACTGAGTCCCCTTATCATATGCAACAGCAAAAAAACATACATATATCCAAAATGATCGCCTTTCAACATGACTCAACACGAAAAATGACGCAAGCCGCATCAACGTCGAAAACCCCACTAACTCGCTTATTACTATTATTATTAGGAAACCTTCATACACACATATTAGGGAAGCCGCTCAAACCACGGTCTTTAATATGTGTTCTGATGTTTCGCAAAGGCCGCACAGCAACAATTAGTCAGGAATCGTGAAGTCCGTAATTGGGCCCGGATGAATTATGCAGGTTTGGGGCCCTCAGCCGAGATGACGGCTTGTCACTCGCTTGTTCGTTGCGAAGGTGGTATTATTAAGAAAGCGGTCTTGAGTTTGTGTATTGTTGGGGACGTTATTATTAAAGGTTGCATTGGTTTGAGGCTTTGCATTATTTGCCACTTTGAACAGGGTGATTCGAAACTAATGGGCAAAAATGATAGGAGTGTATACTATAGTCACGGCTTACTAGATACTATAGTCTGTTCATTTAGAACTGGCGCCTGAGACGAAATGTATTAGAAGGGTGTCGCGAAAAAACCGTTCAATGCAAAAATCGTTCAGTCGAAAACCGTTCAACTAAACAAAGAACTCATAGCTTTACACATGTAATAAATTTGTTTTTTATTGGTTGCACGGTTTTCGTCTGAACGATTTTTGTATTGAACGGTTTTTTCGTGTATCCATTAGAAGCAGTTACTATTATAATTATCATCGAAAGCATTTTCTTCTGCAATGACAATAAGGCAGCCGAAACAGAAGTAGTTAAAATACTGTAAAAAATCGGTCACTGAAGTTGTGTGATGACCGTTATGAAGCATTATTGAGCGTTTTTGATCCTGTTTCAGGCGCCAATTCTAAATGAACAGACTATAGTACAGGGTAGCCGAGATACAGACATTATTAAAAATGCAGATGGCACTGATTAATTTTTATTTCGATGTTATAAAAACATTTGAAACACTTTGAAAAGTATTTTCAAATAATTTATGCATTCCCCTAGTAGCACAAAACGGAAAGCGATATAAGAAACTTATACCGTACGTTACCATTTTCCAACACCAAATAAGCTAAAAATGGTCAGGTTTGTGTACACCACTTGGTACCAGAACTTGGGATCCCTTGGGATTCGCTATCTCAGATAACAACAGAAACTGTCATTCCTTGATGTTATTCTAGCATTAATGGATGTTGCCTGATAGCAATTGTTATACAGCGATATTAATCTTAAAAAGTGAATGACAAGGAATGTCAGTTCTTATATCGAGTGGTGTAAAAACCCTTGCTAAGCCTAACCATTTTTAGGTTATATGGTATCAAAAAATGGTACCGTACGATAACCATTATATATTTTCTACATTAATGTTTCCTATACTTATAATGCGGGACAAAAATAATCGAATCTGATATTGCTTATATTTTATTTTTTAGGGTAATATAAACAATATCATTTTCATTTTTGTACAGCATTATAAGTGTGGGAAAAATTGTTTAAAACACATTTAAATGAAGAAAATATATATTGTAATTAACTGTTTTAATTTCAATTTTAAAGGTAATACAAAATTAAATTATTATAAACAATATCATGATTTTTTATCAAGTTAAAATTAAATACTATTAGTTTCAGTTGAAATCTATGAATATTTATTTTATGATGTATAAAATACCCCCACAAGAAAATTTTAAGTTACAGGATTCACAATTTTTTTTGTAATAAAAACATTAAATTGAAAAAAATGTTGGTAGTTTTAATAATTGTTTAATCAATTATTTAAACTTCATAAAAAATGCAAAAGTTTATATTACCATTACTTACCTATTACAAGTTCAAATTTGAACTCTTCTCATGGCCATTAATCTCTATCTATCAAAAAATAATATAGAGCCTAACTTCAAGGAATGAACAAAGATTACAAATAAAAATAGAAAAATAAAGATTTTTATTCAAAATTTAACACATTAAATAAATTAATACATAGAGCTTTTCAAAACTTTTTCTATTCTTCTATATAACTTGTGCGCCAATGCTGTAAAAAAAAACTTTATTAGTTATGTTTATTAATGAAACCAGGATAATTAAAACATAATATTTTGGAAAAATCAGTATGTTAAAACTAATTTTTAGATGATTCATCCCATACCTGTATCTAAAAACTATGAATTACTTTTCAAAAATATATTCATTTTTAATTCACCAAATAACTATTTTTTTGAAACATAAATTAACAAGATAGGCATAGTTTCAGAAAACATATGGCAGGTATCCTTTTAAATTAAGACCCCCCAACAAATATAAATATGTAAAAACTATAACAGTAATATACGGTGTATCAATAACCTTGTATTATAAGATCTCTTGTGTGAGGTACTTAAAATATGCAAAATAAGAACTGAACCACTAAAACATTTTTGTTAAATGTGAAGGTTCAATAAAATGTTTTCCTTTTTTGTAACATCATAGTCAGCAAACATATCTATATCCAAATATCTGTTCTTTCCCCCCATAAATATTGTTTATTGTAAACTGGGTGAAATAATGACTTTTTATGATTTCCTATAAGTTTCTTGAAAACTAGAGGTATAGTTCTTCAGACACCTTTTATATACTTCACACAAGGAATGTTAAAGGAAAAAATCTTAACAATAGAGCATTTTCAATCACATGACTCGGACCTAACAACGGCCTTAGCAACAGAAGATGTTACAGTTTTTTGCCCTACAGAGGTTAACAGTTACAGAAAATGACTAGCCGTGGAATTCTTTTATTGGAGCATTTGCAATCACGTGATCCCATACCTAAAAACCGCCTTAGCAACAGATAAACAATGGCCTTAGCAACAGTTAAAAGCCCTACAGTAGATACACAGTTAAAAGAAAATAACCGGTAGTAACGTCACCTGAAAACACTCTATAAGTAAAAGTTGTAATAGTCAAAATGTAAAAAAAGAAGATAATGCAATTTTAAATTAAGTGAATCTAAAATAGAAGAAATAATTCCTAAAATAGTATCAAGTATTATATTGTTTGATGATTGAAAAAGATAAGACTCCACAATTAATATAACGTTTATTTTACAATTAAGCAATTAATTAGCTTCTTAATTGATAGTTTGTTTGAAGATGCTTTAGGAAATTTTAAAATTTAATTAAATTATACTTAAAATTTAAAACATTTAAATAATAACACACTAAATAAGAACATGTTTTGAGGGACTTTTTAAAAGATAAAATAAGAAATGTTTTTTTCAACTTGAGCTTCCAAATTTTGAACATCTAATTTTCATGCTAAAGTTTTCCAAAACAGTAAAATTAAAAAACCACTAGACCACGGCATAATAACCTGGAACCTTCATTTTATGTACATTTTATGTACAAGTAAAATTAAAGCTTTATAGTTACTTAAATTTCAGATGCCTTTTTCCCAATAAAATTTATGAGTAATGATCAAATTAAAAGTTAAGTTTGATATAGGGTTGAAAAAAAACATGCTTTTCTAATATCTTAAGATTTTTTTTCGCTCCTATGCACACCAATTTTTAATGAATGGATAAAAATCAAATGAAAATGTAAGTAAAGAAAAGTAATAACTGTAAAACATTATTTCACCAATGGTAACTATTATTTCTATTTAACCCGTAGCAGGGGATGTGACGTCTCACAGACCGTGCAACATTCCCCCCCTGCCCCCTACCACATGCTGGGTCTACCACATGCTGGGTCACATTTTCTCCTAGCTTCCCCTTTCGTGACCCCTTCTTAACAGCAAGTTTTTACAAGTTTCTTCCCCTCAGTGTAACAGTTTTTGTGACTTACTCAGTAAGCATGGCTTTGAAGCTCGGTCTGCAGAGTTTAATTTATCCTTCTGATCCAGGTTATGCGGAAGCGTTAAAAATATTATATGAAGTTGGGAGTGATTTTAGAGTGGTAAAGATAACTATGAATAAGATTTCTGTGAAAAATTCTAAATTTTTTGCTTCTGAAACACTGGTGAAAAACTGATACTTCAGGCCAGGCAGTGTCAAAATTTTTTTGTATTGTTCTACAATGAGTTTTCTCCTCTTAAAACTTGCATTACATATTAAATAATAAAAATAAAACAGTTAATTCATAATAGATGCAATTTATTTTAAATTATAAAGAATTTACTGCACTATGTGGTTTCTATCGAAAAATTTAAGGCTATTGGAAAATTGTCTGGGAAAACTTTTATTTTAATATAAAGTTAAAAAATATATCTTCTATTTCTATGAAGAGAAATGTTCCAAGAACAAAGTTCTGAAATATCAGAATTAGAGATGTGAGTCGAGAATATTCTCGGAGAACGAGAATATTCTCCAGGGGCGAGAATTTTGAGAATAATCGAGAATATTCTATTTTTTGATTAATAAATGTAAAAATGTTTGATAATATGAAATGGTCATATAGTATTAGTGTTGGAAACCTGAAAACAATAACAAATTCAATGAAATTTACCATTTAAAAGTCACCCTACAGTTCAGAGAATATTCTCTGAACTGTAATTTCATTATTTCGCAAGATTTTTTTTAAAATAAGTAAATTTATTTAATACAAAATAAAATATTTTTTAAAATATTCAAAGCAAGTTTTACTGGGAGAAAATACTCATACAATTAAAAGAGGAGTCTTAATTATTTTTATATAGTTGTTAAAAGCAAAGGTAATACCAATAGTTGTCAAACTGAAGGACCTTTAAAATCTGACATTTAGCTAAAATTATGGTAGAACTTTGTAAAATTAGGAGAATATTCTTAAAAGAAGGGGATATCACATTAGAATTATCTGTTGAGAAAAATATTTGAAATAATTTTATAATATTTATTTTACATTTACAGAGAATAATTTATCGGGAGAATATTCTCAAAGAACTCTAAATTACTATCAGATGCAGTTTAATTTACTGTCTACTTAAAAATACTATTTGTGAATGAATAGTTTGTCTTAACTTTTTGTTTGCGTTATGGGGTATTTGCATAAGGGAATGATTTGCTTAATTTTACACTTTTTTGATACGTTATAGTTTAAAACTCTCAAATATCAGATTTTTATAAGTTCAAAAATATGTTTTAAATAATTCAATTTTATTTTTGCCAAAACACTAGTAAAGTCACGTGATCAAAAAACGTGATTTGACATCACAGCAGCCTCGAAACTAGTGTTTTACTATTTTTCAATGATAACTGGATACTATTGGATGTGACGTCATAGCGCTTGTAAACAATAGTGTTTCTGTTTTTGTGCCAAAACGAAATTTCAAAAATTTATATCTCAGAAACTGGGAAACTCAGGAACTTCATTTAAACGTCATTCTTCATGGGTTTTTTATCTACTATTTTAATAAAATTTAATCTCAAATCGTGAAAATACCTCATTTTAATTCAGATTCATTAATATTTTCCTTTATGAGAATATTATTAAAGTTACAATTAAATTTATATCTTACTCATCTTGTGTTCGTGAAATAATTAAATCTTCAAATTTTCATTCACTAGATAGATATCTTATAATTTTAAGTGTGTCTCATCATTTTTTCCTCAAGAAAATATTCTCATTAAGATTCAACAAAATAAATTCCAGAAAAGCATTTCTCATATGCATAATTTATTTCAAAAAAGCTATTTAAAAGTTGGAAAATCTTAAATTAATAGAATGTAACTGGCTTACTCTGCCTTACCTATCAAACATGTCGTCTTATCAATTAAGTAGAGATTTTAAAATATTTTTCAATTTAATTTGTCTTTCTTTTATTTATGATGACTTCTCATTGTAAAACTTTTAATATTCTTCGAATTTAAAGTTAATATATACCTTATAAAAAAAATTTTTTCAAAAAAAATTATTTAATAGCTTCTAGGAGAATATTCTCGAAAATTCTCCTCTTGGAGAATATTTTCGAGAATATTCTCAAGAATATTCTCCAAAAGATTATTACCGAGAATTTTACATCTCTAATCAGAATCATACCATAATTAGAAATTTTTAAAAAAATATATAATGTTGCGCGGTCTGTGAGACCGCATGCCCCCTGTTATGTTCCATTTTTTCACCTCCACTGTTACGGGTTAAGGATCTTAAATTATTGCATTCTTTAAAAGGAGAGACAATTGTCTCCCTGAGCTAGCTTGGCAATGACTTTCCTGCCTGCCCATTTTTCGGTCGCATGTGCCATTAAAGGCAAAAAATTCGTAAAGCACTGAAGCTCTTAAAATTTGTGTAATAAATTTTTCTTTTGGACATTTTGAATAGAAGGGAGGCTAGAAGCTCATCCTAAATAGGGTAAAAATTGGAATAGATTTTTATTACTTTTTCATTTATTTTTTAAGATTTGACTGATTTCCTTTACACTGGGGGTTCATGAAATAAAAAATATATTTATTGTACCTGACTTATATCTATCTCCTTGAGCTTCTATGCGGTAAATAAGGCTTCCACCAGCCAACATGGCGCTTACTCAGCTCGACCGTCCAAGAGAGTTCCTCTGAAAGTACATAAATTTTTTATTAATTTAAATTAAGAAATAAAAATGTTTTCATTTTAAAATTTCTCAACAAACAATAGTTTATAATTTTAGCAAGAAATAAACAGATGTTTTAAATACCAGGGAGCTATTACCCCCAGCTCGCTATCGCTCACCAACCCCCATAAACTGCTTACGCAGGACCTTTTGTTAATAAAAAAATTACCAGAAGAAACAATAACAAACTTTCCAAACATACAGCATCTCCATGAAGAACACTCTTCAAAGTTTGAATACTTACTAACTCCATCAATAACACTGGTCAACACTCATTTTGGTGGCTGGAATATTAAAGCTGATTTTGTATATATTTGACCTCCTGATTACGAATATGGCATCCATTTTTGCTCATCAGCTCTAGTTTTTGATATATTTCACAATTAAGTTTTTAAGACTTTTGCTCTACCTTTTATACAATATGGCGATATAAAGATGTCTTAAAATATAAAAAACCAAACTCTCTAAGGCTTTTCCTATTCCATAGGGTCCCAATAGATAGTGTATACAGTTTCATTCCCCTGAGTTAGTTTTAAGGGGTACCTATAGGGCCCTAAAGTTGAAAAAAAGTGGAAAAAATTGTCTTTTTTTCAGAATTTTTTAAAAAATATTTTTGAGTTTTCACATGTGTTAAAACTGGGTAATATATGTTATTTAGAACTTATTTAGACAGGATAAAATAATTTTTACTTTTTAAGTGCACCGGAAAAGACCTATTTTCTAATTTTAAGGAGAGAAGTAGGGTCATTTCGCTCAAAAACGCTCAATACCAATAATGGTGGTTGAAACGAATAATTTTCGAATTTTTCAGAAGTAAGTTCTCAAAAAAGATGTCCTTTGATGTACATGGTTCCCACTCTTTTGTGAGAAAAAAAATCAAGTACTTTTCAAGGACTTTTTAAGGCTCATTTTAAATTTCTCAAGGACTAACATAGAAAGGCGAAAAAGTCATTTACGAGCAACAAAACTAGTTCTCTTCAGTGTCCCTACTTCAGAAAACAACGTCTCTCAAAAACCTTTCTTATAGGGAAGACTACATTATATTACCATTCATATATCCAACAATTTCAAACATACTACTATATTTCACTTGTTTTAGGAAAGTCAAACAGAAAAATTAAAGTAACCAAGTTATACCTGTTCTACAATTTAAAAAATCCCATCCGTGTTTAAGAAGATAACAGGATATTAAGTACTTGAATAAAAAATTAACTTTTTCATGTTCAAACTGAAAATAATTCCAAAATAAAATATTTCAAATAAAATTCAAGGACTTTTAAGGACTTAGCACTAAATTCAAGTACTTTCCAGGGCCCTTGAAAACAAAAATGAAATTCAAGTACTTTTCAAGGATTTTCAAGGCCCGTGGGAACCCTGATGTAAAACTAAAAATTTCATATGATAAAGATCAGTGAGTTAGTTTATTGAACGTAAATATCGCCTCTCCAGAAAGAGCAGAGCGTGCGAAGTTTGGCTCGCTTCAGACAAGTCTACTCTACTATCTCTACGGATTAAACTATGCCAAATGGGAAAGTTTCAGGGATGTCGCTCCAATTAATCTACCTGAATAACTTCTAAAACACATATTAGTCAATTTTATCCAATTAGCAAATTAAAAAATGCCTTTTTTTTTTAAATAATTTTTTTCCAATTTTTTTCAAATTGTAGGGCATGAAAGCTCGGGAGCAGCTTCTATTGTTTTACTGATCTTTATCAAATGAAATTTCAGTTTTACTTCAAAGGACATCTTTTTTGAGGACTTACGTCTGAAAAATTCGGAATTTATTCGTTTCAACCATCATTATTGGTACTAAGCGTTTTTGAGCGAAATGACCCTACTTCTCGCCTAAAAATTAGAAAATTGGTCTTTTCCGGTGTACTTAAAAAGTAAAAATTATTTTATTCTGTCTAAATAAGTTCTAAATAACATATATTAACCAGTTTTATCACATTTGAAAACTCAAAAATATTTTTTAAAAAATTCTGAAAAAAAGACAATTTTTTCCACTTTTTTTCAACTTTAGGGCCCTATAGGTACCCCTTAGAACTATCTCAGGGGGATGAAACTGTATACACTATCTATTGGGACCCTAAGGAATAGAAAAAGCCTTAGAGAGTTTGGTTTTTTATATTTTAAGACATCTTTATATCACCATATTGTATAAAAGGTAGAGCAAAAGTCTTAAAAACTTTATAGTGAAATATATCAAAAACTAGAGCTGATGAGCAAAAATGGATGCCATATTCTTAATCAGGAGGTCAAATATATACAAAATCAGCTTTAATATTCCAGCCACCAAAAAAAAAGTTTTTTTTTGTAGACCAGTGTAATTAAATCAAAATGTTTTCCTTAAAAAATATCCAGCACATCTATTAAAATAACTATTATTAATCAACATTCTGGAAAAATTTAAATTCAATATTTACCGCCTAGTTAATCCTTAACTCGTTAGTATACCTAGTGTATTACAGCATCACTAACAAAGTAGTCCCATTGCAGTATCTGAATTTTGAGTGAAATGAAGAATGTCAATTTAAATATATTCATGGTTCCCACTCTTTTGTGAGGAAAAAAATCAAGTACTTTTCAAGGACTTTTTAAGGCTCATTTTAAATTTCTCAAGGACTAACATAGAAAGGCGAAAAAGTCATTTACGAGCAACAAAACTAGTTCTCTTCAGTGTCCCTACTTCAGAAAACAACTTCTCTCAAAAACCTTTCTTATAGGGAAGACTACATTATATTACCATTCATATATCCAACAATTTCAAACATACTACTATATTTCACTTGTTTTAGGAAAGTCAAACAGAAAAATTAAAGTAACCAAGTTATACCTGTTCTACAATTTAAAAAATCCCATCCGTGTTTAAGAAGATAACAGGATATTAAGTACTTGAATAAAAAATTAACTTTTTCATGTTCAAACTGAAAATAATTCCAAAATAAAATATTTCAAATAAAATTCAAGGACTTTTAAGGACTTAGCACTAAATTCAAGTACTTTCCAGGGCCCTTGAAAACAAAAATGAAATTCAAGTACTTTTCAAGGATTTTCAAGGCCCGTGGGAACCCTGATATTATTGTTTTGCTAAACCTTTATCACCCTTTTTATCATGATTTAAGTACCGAAACTCCTCCTAGCAACCCAACAGGCTTTGTGTTTACCCATTTTCTCCTTCCGCATAATGATGTACTGGGTTAAAGAAAAGTTGGGATCAGCTGGAATAAGAGTCCTCCATTTGGCGATTGCCAACTATACACTATAACTAATTGTTCCGCTAACTTCCGTACCGCTATAACTATACTCTGTGTAAATAGAATCGGCGGCTGACCTTGAGTTTTTTCTCAATGTATTTCTCCTGCGTTGCCATGGTAAAGAATGACGTGAAACCGCCTATTTTATACAGACTATAGGCGACCGCAACGCGAGTCACCAAATGGAGGACTCTTATTCCAGCTGTGCCAAAAGTTGCTTACAAGTATAAACCCAGACTTGTCATGAACATATGACAACATGAATTTGTAAGTAAAGGACTAAAAAATCCATCCATAAATATTGCTCTTTCCACCTATTTTGACTTCTCACACTTCACCATACCCCTCCCCCAGAGTTTATGTAAATAACGCTACTTATCCGTTAGCCGGGCGCAATTGTGAACCAAACGCTCGCCAAGCGAAGCATATGACAAAACAGTCAAAACGAAACGATGCGCCAGAGGCAGATGTTCTTTTGCAGGAGGCAACCGTTGGAACAGAGAATTCTTTAATTCATTCTACATTATTTGGGGATTTTTCACTTGCGCCCGGCTAATGGATAAGTACCTAAATAACTTTATCAAAAAAGCTAAAATGAAGAAAATTTTATCAAAATAACAAGTTGTGCATATAATTTCAAACACATATCAAATACCCTTTCTTCTCCGAGTCTATTTTGAGGCCCTCAACGAGACACTGGGTGACCGGAACTACAGGCACTGAAATGAGAGCAGGGCACAATCAGTTAAAATTAAAAATCACACTATTGAACTATAATACTCATTTAATCACTGTCAGGAACATGGAACATAAATGCAGTCTGTACACACAACCCTTACAAAGCCAGATCAAAAAATGCTAGTTAGGTCAGAAGATTTTTTTACACAAAATGAATTGACATTTTAGATTATAATTAAAAATAAGTTTCTATAAAGGAGTTCGAAGTCATTGCCTATAATTATAGCTGTTTTACATGCCTCACAATGACAACACAGCAGTCAGCAATAAAAGCAATAACTGTAACTCCCCAAAAATCTTAAAAGAACTTTTTTCAACTCTAGAATCTTGATAACTTACTCAGATTATTAAATCATTATTTGTAATTTGGATGACAACTTTTAATTCTCAGTCTTTGTAAGGGTGTGTAGGACATCTGTATTGCATTTGTGAAACGTTCCTATACAGTATCAGAACTTATAGGTACTTTTCCGTTATAGGGGTAGGGGGCGGACCTGGAAAAAGTGCCCGAACCTACGAACCTGGTTCGGGGGAAGCCCCTGTCAGCTCCATAGGAGCAATACATTAGGTTCGGGTAAATTTTATTAGGTTCGGGGGAAGGTTAAAACTTTTTCCAGGTCCGGTAGGGGGTCTTAAAAAATCGCTCGCAAAATAATACTGTTTGGCAACCAAACACGTTTTATTTTTTTTGCATTTGAGTCAAGTTGTTGGTCTTTTTTCACCATTATGGATTTTAAGACTTGGGAATTATTACCGAGGGATAAAAAGTTTGCAAATGAAAAAATTTAATAATTGCCACAACTCCTTTTTAACAGAAAAGTGCCTAGAACTATATGTAGAGGGGATCTAGAGCAGCGTTTCTCAACCGGGGTTCCGCGAGGCCTCCTCAAGGGTTCCGCGAGAAATTCGAAAAAGGTGTTAAAAAAATAAAAGATACAAGATCCCCCCGAAATTCGGATTAAGGGTACCAGAATGAGTAAAAACCCTGTTTTTTAGGGTCAAATTTCAAAACATTTTCTGGGGGAGGACCCCCAGACCCCCCTTTTTGTACTTTAAACTCGATTAGTTAAATTAATTTTCATATTAAGTTCAGCAAAATGATAATCCTACATAAAAATATATTAAAAAGGTCCATTAAACTTATTAAGTATGGAAAAGATGGGCTTAGAGATAATTTTAGGCTTCCTTCCCGATGCAAAAATCTAGCTTTGGGCCTGATAATTACTTAATTTCCTTAGAGGATATTTGGGTCCCCCTCCTGAAAGAAATTTTTCTTGAAAATACCTCGAGTATGTAGTTGGCCCCCTGCTGTTTGATAGTTAATGCGGCCCTCGGGCTGAAAAGTTTGGAGACCCCTGTTTTAAGATACAGTGGGGGGCAGGGGTAAGGCCTTCCAATGGTTAAAATGTCCAATGGCCGTTAAAAAGGATTATCCAAATATTCAAAGAAAAGCAATTAATATACTATTGCAGTTTTACACATAATATATGTGTGAACCAACCTTTTCTTGTTTAAAAAGCATAAAAAGTAAAGAAAGAAATAGTCTTCTTTCTATTGAAGACGAGATGTGGGTATGCCTTTCGAAAATAAGACCCAGAATTCAAAATATATGTGCCAAAAACACTCAAATTATCACATTAATTAATATTTAATAATTGTTTTATTTTCTTAAACTTGCTAAAATTGTTTAAATACTTAAAATTGTATTTTCAAAACCTTACAGCTGTATTCTAATAAATAAATATAGTAAATAAACGATTTCTTCGTTACTTATTTTTCCGTTTTATGTAATAATTTAATTTAAAAAATAGTAAGAAAAATATTGTTACATGGACGCTAGGGTTCCGCGGAACATGGGCATTGTCGAAAGGGTTCCGTGGGAGTAAAAAGGTTGGGAAACGCTGACCTAGAGTATGTAATAATATGATACTACCTTTATGTAATAATAGATAGTCATACATGGTTTCCAATCATTTGAAAACATTGAAAATCAAGGACTTTTCAAGGGTCTTCTCAAAAACATTTTTTCTCGAAAACTCGAAACAGACATTTAAAAATTATAACCCTCGAGATAACGGTTCTGTGCATTTCTCACTCAACCAGAAACTGGTTCCACCTAATTCGTAAATTTCATAAGAAAGATATAAAAAAACATGAACATGAAACAGAAAATTTTATGATTGATAGTTCTATCTAGTTGGTTCACTTGTGGAACCGATGTAGAGGGTGTTACTATCGTATTTTTGTGATCGGAGCATTTCAAACATCGCCGGTAACTGCGGAACAGAAATTTAGACGAATCAGCGAAAGGTGGCCGGAGTGGATTCAAAATTCAAGGAACACATGGTACAATTCCGTTAAGTCCCTGCTAAATATCACCAATATCCAAATCGCTAAATATATACAAGTATCAACAAATTTTTTATTAATAAACTGAATAGTTATTGATTTAATTAAACATTTTAATTCAGGAGTTTAAAATTATTTTTGAATATTTCTACTTTTTGTTGTCTAAAAGAACCGGGCGATATTTAGCAAGGACTCTAACATAAGTGAACCGTCGCATTTTTCAAGGACTTAAAATTTTAGCAGAAAAAAATTCAAGGACTTTTAAGGACCCTGGGAACCCTGTCATATATGGGGGACTTTTCAGGAGCCTGCAAATAGAGTATTACAGGGTTGGACCTTTGGTCAAGGTGCCTGGCTTTTTGCTCCTCCTTGTAGTTCTATACTAGCGTGTTAAAGTGGAGAAGGTTTTAAGTGCTGGGACATACAGTAGTACAAGGGTCATCCAGAAAATGAGTTTTGAAAGGCCCGTAAATAAAAACATAACTGAATGATAATATTCATTTTGTAATGATACAACAGCAGAATCCAACCAAGATTTACTCTTATACAGCAACCTAAAAACTGGAATACCCACTTAAATCTCGCATATTTATGGATCATTAAAATAATTCAATTTGGCGTAATTTTAATGAAACTGATGTAGAAAGCAAATGACAAACATATTGCTGCGTGCTTTATGTAATGAATATTTTCAATCAAATCTTTTGTTTACATTTACAGGCCTTGGTTAACTTGCTATAAAATAACTTGCTATACTAGTCCAAAAAAAATTATCAAGAATTATCAAAATTAAAGATCACATGAACATTAATAACAGCACATCAAAATTTAATTAAGAAAAGATTTACTTACTTGAATTGCCTTCGCCATTTTTGTCGGTAGTTGAAGTTGTAGTTGGTGTGTATGGTGTGTAGGTTAGGGGTGAAATTAAACACAAAAAAAACCAACCCGACAATTAGTAATTTTTTAATAATAACTATTTCAAACAAACACTGTCCTTGTCATAAAAAAATTGTGTTTCTTTTTTCATCAAAGGATGTTAGTGCGTTGCGTTGAGTAATACCAATTTTTGGGCTTTTTTTGGAATTGTGTTTTTTACCCGAAATATCGACTTCTTTTGGAATTCTACCCAAATAGAATGTATTAAATTGTAAGAAATTTGGGTATGTTGTACATTTTGAGGTCCTCTTTAAGAATATGCTATTGAAAAACAAATTAAAAAAAAGCGTTAACTTGTTCTAAAACACATTAGAGTAGTGTTTCTCAACCGGGGCTCTCAGTGCCGGGGGTACGCCAAGAGCTTTGAAGGGAAGGGGTACTCCATGAATTATTTATTTTTTAACTTTCAATGAATTTTCAATCAGTAATTTTTGTGGGATCAACATATTAAAATTTCAGACGATTTCTGATAAAACTGGAGGATGAATTCCCAAGTTTCGTGTTTTTCGTTTTCCTGTAATATATCCCGAAATATAGGAAAAACCCTTTAATGAATTGCACATTCTTAATCTGATAAAAATTATCTTTCCAACGATGTAAGACACTTTATTGTGAGTTCCATCATTTTCAAATTTCGAATTTCTCTCTTCCCAATAAAATAGAGTATTTTCCTATAAGCGTCAGTATATTCGTTTCGGTTCCCAAAATTCCTGTGTGACGTAAGAATCGCCATGGCAACCCGTAATTCTGGAAAAACCTTGCCATAACCTTATATTGTTATTAAAAAAATTCAAAAAAAATTTAATATTATTTAATAAGGAGTTATTAGCTTTATTCGGAGTTGTGTTTCGGGGTCGAATTCCGAACTTTTTTTCAAACTTCAATTATTCTCTAAATTACCATTCCATTTTCACAAAAATTGAATATGATCCACTTATAGGTGTCTAGTTTGAGATTTAATCACCGAAAAAACGATACTTTAATTTTAATTGTGCTTAAAACGCCAAATACGGTCATTTCTCTGAAAAGAACAAACGGCCGCCGAGGACTGGATTTTTATCCCAATTTTTTCAAATTCCAGATTCTGCGAGATATTTCATCACAGTTTAAGGGTGAAAGGTCACCGACCCGCTGAAAATTCGTTAAGATGTCTTTTTTCGATAATTAGTGTACATATCGAAAACGGACCTTCAAAGGGGGCCCAAACCTAAAATTACCGGCACAATGACTTGAAAATTCAATATGTTACTCTTCAGACAGCTTATTACTATAAACCAGCGTTGGAAAAACTCGCGACATTTTTAAAATAATTTAAAAATGCGAAAAACTCTCCGATGTACAGCATCCAATAATAGACATTAGAGGGAGGAGCTCAATAATTGTCACCTTAATTATATCCTTGCACCATTTTTCTAATTCCAGATTCTACAAGAGGATTTTCACAATTTAAAGGAAAAGGGATATTTGAGCCTTTCGAAATCGATTAAACAGTATTTTTTTACTCTTATGCTCAGTTACTCCTTAAAACGCAAGCGAGGTCCACAAAAGCGCAGTAAATCTCATATAAACGGTAATCCAGATACTAAATTTCGATATGTTGTGTAAACAAAAGTATTTCACTCGAATTTAATTTTTTAAAATTAAAAATTTAGTTTAGTTAACAAGTTTATTTTGAACTTAAGAATTTTAGTTTGATTTATTGGAATAGAAATCATATTTTTTTTGGTTAATAAAATGTTTTTATAGAAAAAAATATAATTTAAAAAAGTTAAAGAAATTAGTTTATTTTGGTAAATATAGTATTATATGTCTTTTCAGCAAGTACATATACATTTATACCATAAAATTCGATGTTTCTGTGGATGCTCCGCAGTTATGTGTGTATAAAAAACTCAAAACTATAGTGGATGAGAGAAAATTCTGGATCAAATTGAATCCACTGAAAGTAATGCTACAATTAAGAGGGGCATTTTTTACACCACATTTTGTTTTGTATCAGTACTAGACAGTTTAAAAAGGAATAGAATAACTCTAAAAAAGTATCCTAAAATCATAAATACAAAAGTAAAGTAAATATTCTACAGTTTAAATTTAAACCAAGGAATAAGAAATCGTCTAGTATTTTAGATCCTTCTTATTATTTTGTGAATTGACAACAGTTATAAGTAAATTGATAAGTGTATAGTCAATTCTGATCTATCCATCTTAGAATTCCATAAAAAAAGCTTGCCTCGCCATTAAATTTAAAGTAAAGTTAACTAAATCAAAGAAAAATGTAACATGAATGGGGAGCGAGAATTGAGGTAGAAGTTACGGTAGTTACGGGATCAATTTTTCTTCAGTTGGTTGAGAAAATCGGCTGGTTTCTGGTAAAAAGACTGTGTTAACTTTTTTTATGCTAGATTGTCTGCAAAATCTTAAGCAGGCAACTTATTCAGAAAAAACCCACAAGAACGAAAACCCACAAGGCTGAAAGTTATTTGCAGCCTCAAAAAAAAATTAGGGCCACTCAAAATATTTCTGAAAAGTTATTAAAACTCGATAAAATACTTCAAAGAGAGGCAGTATATTAATTAAAACTTTTAAATAAGTTAATATAACTTTTATAATGTGATTTTTCTTTTGTCACTAAGCATTTCTTTCGAATGGGAGAAAACTCTGTTCTTCCATTTTATACTCAAAAGTTTGAATAAGTTATAAAAACATTTTAAAATAGTCGTACTCAACGAAATTTAATTTGTTCTAATGAAAATTTAGGAATTTACACTTTCAGTCATCTAAGAAAAACGCATACGAAAGGAATGCACTGCTTGAGACACGCGTGACGTGACATAGCTGTGCTAAGCGGACGCCCGCCGTTATATGAGATGATTAGTCGAATAGGAATGTGTAATGTGTATGCCTCCCTCTCCCTTTCCAGGAAGTCACCCTCTACAGAATGTCCAGTCAGGCTGTTGCAATCAGCAAACCGGTCCCTTGGTCCACCGAGGCGGCTCCCCTCCCTTTATCTTTTCATCGCTCCGTTTTTCACCCGGAGAAGCACTTTGATGAAAGCCTTCCTGCTTTGGAGGGTTGAAATTGAAAACACGGATTTCTGTTTAGTTTTTGGTTCAAATTAAAAAAAAAAATTAATTTAAAGAATAAATATTTTTTTTAATTATAGAAAATATGACAGGAAAGGCACGAGCCCTTATGCCTCCCCCGCACTGGAACCACCACAGCCGAAAAGATATTTGAAAGAAAAAAAACTAATAAAAAAGTAAACCAGGAAGTATTTTAAGAATATTTTAAAACTACATTTAAATAAATATGGAATTTTATGTTTTAAAACTAAATACAAATAAATTTAATTTGTTACCATTTAAAAACAATAGTATTCATAATAAAGGAAGAGAAACATATTTTCCAACGTCCAAATCATGAGGATTCATAAAGTTACTAAAATATATTGTCTTCCCAAAAAGGTTTTTCAATGCTAAGTAATATCAGTCATAATCGTATCTATGACATCAAAATTACTATATGATGTAATATTACTATCAATATAAGTAGATAACAATTTTTGACATAGACTTCGCAATGTAGCTCAATATCATGTGAAATCGTTTCTATGATATATATTTTACGACATCCCACGGTGTCAGTTGATTTAGCTTTTACGACATTGAATTTCCAATTATTGCAAAAAAAGGTTTAAAAACATCATGATATATTTCTTACAGCCTATTTCTTGCTAATAATGTCATTAAAAGTGCTATTTTTTGTCTCTGTCATTAAAATAAATACATTATATCGTACAATATCAGTAGAAGTCGTGATTTTGATGTTTTGGGATTCAGTGATATCAGTAATATCAACTCATATAGTGGGAATAACAGTAGATATCGTGTGCTACTATCTAAAAATCTTTATCTATCATTTCCGGGGAATGCCCCCAATATAGCTTGGGATATGAATAGCTTTAATATTTTTAGCTTTAATACTAATAATAATACTTTAATATAATAGTAATATAATACTATTGTAATATAATATAATTGCTATTAATAGTAATATAATTTAATATAATAATACTATTTAATATTTTGTAAATGGAATTTTATCTATCTAGCTAGAGTCTGACTTCTTAGAAAAATGGCTGTCTTTAATCCCCGTACTCCAAATCTAATGTTTTCCAATTCCTCCCTAATACTAAATGCGGTTACTATTTCATTTCAAGATTTTATTTCGTGGAAATATTTCATATTTCACGAGAGACTGCGGGAAGTTTAAAATTTAATGCATTTTCTGATACAGAGTACAGTAATAATTCATAGATATAGATATTACGAATCAAAGTGAAATAAATGTATAAAATCTGAATAGAATGAAATATGTGCGTAAGAAATAAATACTGGAATAACTTTAGAAAAAAAACTCAGAAAATTTAATTTCGTAATTCTCCGGATGCTTCTGGTAAAACATACAATTTTACTAGTTTAAATCCTGTTTCGTAGCACATTGTAAGCTTAAATTTTACACTGATTTTCTTTCTTTATCTTTAAAGATAGTTGGAAAGGGAATCACATTTATTTCATAAAATTCGGGCGTTCAATTTATATGATGGATTAAACGGGAGGAATACAGCCAGATACTTCAAATGAGGATATTAATATTTCTCTTGAGTTTTTCTCAATGCAAAAAAAAAAAAAAAAAAAAGATGTTTTGGGGAATTTCCAAACTTTATACATCAGTTTTAAAATTAAAGTCAAGTTGCATTCTTGGTTTTCAATTGCAAGATTTAAAAGTTTTTTTTCCCACATTTTTCATACTTCACTATTTTTGTTACAGTTTTAATCTAGATAAAATACGTTTTTGAAATTTTCAATTTATTTTAAATCGGTTTATACGAAAGACTTGTACTTCTAAATCAGTGGTTCTCAACCTTTTTCACGATTGTACCCCCAAAGGAAAAATATATTTCCCTGCGTACCCCACGTATGCAGTTCATTGGCGGATTCAAGGGGGGGCACTCTGGAAAGTGCCCCCTCCCTTGGACCCAAAATATCACTCATAAGTACCAAAAAATGTCCCAAAAAGTACTCAAAATGAGTTATAAAACCCTACTTTTACGGGTAAAATTTAAATATTTTTTTCAGGGGGAGGGCCCTCATATCGCCCAGCGGTACCAAAAGGTGATCTTGAGTGATATTTTTCAGAAAATGCCCAAAATTTTGACATTTTTCTCAAATGGTAAAGGTGATGGTCTGGAAAAGTGCCCCCCCCCCTTGGAGCCGTGCTGTATCCGCGCCTGATGCAGTTGCAGGTAGTAGTTGAAATATCCCCTTCGTTTAAATAATAGGTTCCCAAACTTTTTGGGACCACCGCCCCCCTTTTCAAGAAGAAAAATTTCCACCGCCCCCTTACAAATTTTTGCCCATAATTTGCTTGCATTTCATAGAATTTTATACCAGCGTTCTGTTATGAAAAGAATTCTATTTGTAACCAAGTGAAATACAATTATTTTGTAAAGCTATTATGGACAATATTCAAAAGTTAAGTTTTCTATGCATCTTAAAATTTAATTTTTTTTTTCAAATTCTTTATTTATTTATTACGTATACAACATGCACATTAACAATTGGGACAAACACAGACACATATATAAGAAAAAACAACAACAACAGGAAGACATATGAGTTGCCAAGTTTGAAACAGATAATGATATAATAATTCAATTGATAATAATTCAACTCTACCTTTTTGTAAAATGTGATTCAAAAATAATTCTTTATCTAATTTTGAATATACTGAAACCTCTTGGTTAAACCCAGGGCGTACGCCCCGTTTGCTACCTCAAAAAAAAAAAACTATAGGTCGTAGAGGTACAGTTTCACGTGCATTTCCTATCAACTCCATGCGATGAATCTAATTGAGGATAATTTGGAGGGAAATGTTGAAACACCTTGCATAGTTACTCAACTTAACCATACCGATTTTAACCAGTACCGTTTGCATATTATTAATATTCTAAAAAATTGACGTTTCATCTTAAATAACTAACTTTTAGTTATTATTCCTCTCTATGCTTTAAAAGCCCCAACCGTTTCATTATTCATTCCATACCTTTTTCTTCGAGAAAGAAGGTTACTGCTTTAGATTTGAGCGATTTTCGGTTGGTTAAAATATTACGCTACCAGCCATGCAAGGAATGACCGTTTTTCTGCTTTTCTTGGCGTTCGGCTACACCCGTTGCGAAGAATATTATAATTTCTACGGAGGCGAAATGATGGACTTTTCTCCTCTCGGAAATGATTCGACGGACATTATCCGTGCCCCAGTAGTAGAAGATGGTGAACTAGCAGACCCATACACAGCCTGTTTGGCAGAAATAATTTGTCAAATCGGTAGGTGATATTCCATTATAGTTTGAATTCAATTTTCAAAAAGTAAAATATGTTTCTTATTCTCCACTGAAAATGCTCCACGCAAAAATAAAGGCATTATAAGCACATTTAAGAACTTTTTTTTTTGTTCTCAAATTAAAAACACTTTAATTTGTGTTAATTTGGATTTGGATCAAAACACTATAAGAACATATTTCTGAAAAAAATTTAATAACACTTTTGCTTTACAACCACTGTCTTTTCTCACTTAATTAATATTAATATTTTTCTTTCTACCCTGTTACTAAGAAGGCAAAATGAGTATATTTAGCAGCAAATTTCAGAATTTTTGGATGTAAAATAAAAATTTTGGTACCATAAAACGGGGTGAATCGGATCACTGTTGGGAAAAGTTTTTTAAACCATCACAACTCCGATTGTGTTAGAGTTATAGAATCAGGATGAAAACTGACTGATTCTACACATTCTTTAGAAGTTGTTTCAGCCGTCGAAAAATATTTTAGGATCATATCTTGGGTCCAACACGGCTTTGAAGTTGAATACAAAAAATGTCACGAAAACTTAACTTTCAAAACTTTGCTAATTTCTCCTGAAAAATAACTTCTCCACCTCAATTTTCGGTGCTCCCAATCCTTGTAAAGACTTCTTTTCTATGTAATTTTTATTAAGTGCTAATTACGATTTTTAATGAATTATTTAGTGAAATATGTTTTTTAAATTCTTCCGATGATCCTTTATAAACGAAAATACTTGACTCGTTTTAATTGATCTACAGGGGATGGCGAAAGAGACGAGATAGTAAATTGTTACGAAGAAAATGTAAGTATTGCAGTGACTACCCCTATAAAAGTTTTTTAATATAAATTAATAATTTTAACTTTTAATTTTTGCAAATTCGTATAAAGTTTTACTTTTCCATAAAAAAACACGATTTTCAAAACGATTTCCATAAAGAAAACATTTTCAAAACGATGCAATAAAAAAAAATACTGCAACAATCAAGTTATTGTTGTCATATTTTGAAGGCGACCTTTTAAGAAAGGAAAATATCTTGTGACAGTTTTACTGTGTGTTTTAGTTTCTTTTTTCAAAAACTTTTCTGTGATCACAAAAAGTAATACAAATAAATACACATAAAAATAAATTAGTACATTAAAACGTAACATATTTCCTAGATGAAAAAAACACATGCTTATTTTTAAAAATTGTTTGCCTATTTGGAGAGTGAAATATTTTTATAACACTATTTAGGACCGTGATATTTCCTTATTTGAAGATAATGCCGAGAGATTGTGTAGAGCGGTTCCAAGAATGCAGGTACGTAGGTCCTTATAGTTCATGACATCAATTTTGGAGTTCTCTTTGAGTTTTAAGGGGAAGACTATTTAAAAAAAAAACAGCTATGTGAAAGAAAGAAACTTTGAAAGTATTAGTTTTATAGAATGAACTAAACACACATACAAGATGTTTCAAAATCTAGGTTCACGGTGAAACAAGGGTCTGGTCTTCAATATGAAATAAAATACATAAAGTCACTCCAGCAAGTATTCATACACCCAACAAATTTGCACTAGTATACCTCCTGTTACGGCTAAATTCCACGTGCAAAATCCAAACAAAAATTATCCTAACATATATTATGTTATTCTTAATTAAACTCTACCAAAAAAAGAGCAAAAAAGTATCAGAACAGTTGGAAAAAAATTATTTAAAAAAAATGAAGCCATTTGAAAGCCCAAACACCGTGCATGCGCAATTTTTTTTCTTGAGGTTCATAATACCAATAGCTTTCAAACCCCTTCATTTTTATAAATATTTTTTTTCTCACTTTTCTGATATTTCTTTGCTCTTTTTTGGTAGATTATAAATATTAGTTTGGATTTTGCCCGTGGAATTTAGCCGTAATAGGAGGTTACTCCTGCAAATTTGTTTGGTGTGCGAATACTTTCTGAAGTGACTGTATATAAATATTTATTTTTAATCCTTAAATTAAGAATTAATTTCATACCAAAATTCAATGTTAGTTTTTTTTATTATATAGTGTAGTAATCATTTGATTGATTTTTCTTTAGGTACAGTACCTAACCGCCCAAAGTCGAGCTTTCCAAGTAAGTACTGTCATCAAATTATACATACTTTGCTATCAAGGGTAAAAGTAACAGATGTTTTTTAATTTTTGTGTTCAATTCTGAATAAATATAACACCTTACTGATAAATTATCCGTCTTACTTTCTAGTTGCTATGTGAACATGGAGACGATAAGATAGGCTGCGGAAAGGCTTCTGATAACGGCGTAAGAATTTTCCCTTTTATTTGTTTTTTTAGCTTTTTAGTCATAACCGAGAATACAGCTTACAGAAGTCTCATGCAAATGAAATTAAAAAATACAATGAATGGACATCGATTTCGCAAATTCAAGGGGCTATATATGCCTATAGGGGGTAGTTATTTTTCTACTCTTGGGTAGACCAAAACTTGGGGATATTTTTGAGCACAAAAAGTCAATTTTGTCATTTTTTTCAAACTGGCGATTCAAATATTTCAGAGTTACGCTTATAGTTTGCAAAAAGAGACCCTTCTACCCTCTGAAAATCATAAAAACTTTAAGTATTATTTTAAAAGGTATTTATTTAGGTGTACGTACAATTAATAATTCTTGTTAATGCAAAAAATAAAATATTTTTATTTCAGGCATGTGTTAACGACTACATAGCCGATTTCTATGAAAATGACAGTACAGCGTGCAACGAAGAAAACTATGTTTCATATTAATCGGCATTCTCAATGCCCGTCAGCGGTGTTTTTAAATGTTTTGTTTTTCTAAATAAAAAAAACCTTGTATTTATAAAGAAAGAGAAGATTTTTATATTTTACTATGCATTTAAGTGCTTTAAAAATGATTAGCTGGGCATATTTTTAGCATTAAATAAATTTTAATGTTTATTAATAACCAGTTTAAAAATTATTCAATGTAATTAATTTATTTGTCTGTATTGTTATTAGATTTTATGGAGGTATTTGGACTTGTGGAGTTGGTCTTATAGACCATTTTCAATCACATGGCTCGGACCTAACAACGGCCTTAGCAACAGAAATGTTACAGTTTTTTTGCCCTACAGAGGTTAACAGTTACAGAAAATGACTGGCCTCGGAATTCTTCTATTGGAGTATTTGCAATCACGTGACCCTATACTTAAAAACCGCCTTAGCAACATATACATCGTTACCTAGCAACCGCCTTAGCAACAGTTAAAAGCCCTACAAAGGTTAACAGTTAAAAGAAATTAGCTGGTCGTGACGTCACCTGAAAACACTCTATTGTAATTAGATTGACTGATATCAGTCACACACACACATTTTATCTGAATTACAAAAATTTAAGAACATATTTCAAGGTTTAGTATAGATAGATATAAATTAGCTTCTTGGTTTCCTAAATGTAACAATATTACCTTATTTTGAATTAGCTAGTGCATCACAAGGAATAACTACAAAACTATAAATCAAAAAATATTAAATGTGTTTTCCAAATAAATAGGCTATCCCTCTTTCCAAAACCAAAATGCTTACTAATCTCATACCTAACCCAGCAGTCCAAAAGATTTGATCTGAAACGGTAAAATAACTGGGAAAGACAGATGTCAAGCGTACCGCGGCTTTTTAAAATCGTTCCTTCATAGTTAAGATTACAAAAAAAAATCCCACCAAAAAATTCCAAATATTTTTCCATTTCTATAATATTTTTCCCATTTCGTTAAAAACGAGCATTAAAATCTCACATGAACCAACTTCATTGAAAAATTTCTACCCGCTCATAAATCACAGCCGACGGACCAACCAGCAAGCAAAAAAGGATTTTTCTGACTCTCGCTTTGGAATAAATAAATAATCCCACCTAACAGAAAGAAAGATCAACCAGAATAAAATTCGGGAATGCATCGCCAACCTTGATTCCATGACTTTCGTTTCCCTGCGCGCTTTTTAACCTATAGCGGCGCAGGGTTTTTTTTTTTTTTGTTTGGATGAATATCCGACCGACCAACTCTCTGGAACAGATGTCTCGGAAGTAAGTAAAAGTGCATTATTATTTCTGATGGTTGGTTTTTCTTTTCTTTTTATGCGTGTTTTTGGAGAGAAATTATTAGGTTACCGGTGGAGTAAGAATTTGAATTCTGAAATAATCTGTCTTTGTGTGTTTGTTTAAGGGGATGTTTCTGAGTTTAGAAAATTTCTGAGGGTTACGTTGCCACCACTGAGAGTTGTTTCGTGAGACATTAACGGTCGGGTTAACTTTTTAGGGAACAGGGGCCGTTAAATGTTGTGTTCATGGTGAACAATGAGTTTCAGAAACCTAATCATTACTATACTCGACTGCAACGTTTCTTGAACCCAGTACGTCACAAATGCGGAAGGAGAAATCGGTAGAAACGAAGCCTGTTGGGTTGCTAGGAGGAGTTTCGGTACGCAAATCGTGATTGAAAAGCACTATATGTACATAAGTTTAACAAAATAATCCTATTTTTAAATTGACGTTCATCATTCCACTCAAAATTCAGACACCGCGATGGGAACTACTTTGTTTGGTAGTGACGTCGTCGTAGGGTCAACTTAAGTTGCTGTCTAGTATAGTATATTTTGTACAAAAAAAACGAACAAAGGGGGGTTTCTGAGAGTTTTCTTACGTAATTACGCGGGACACTTAGGGGTATTAAAAGTGACCCCAGAGCTAAAAGATTTGGAGACCCCTGTTCAACAATAAGCTGCACAAAGCTTTTAAATCCTCCTCGAAATAAAGCGAAAAATCCTCTTCGATTTAAGTAAACACCCTCTTTTCAACTCCGAGCCCCCATTCATAAGCACTTTTACAAATCAAATAACAAACCCGAATTTTACTTGTAATTCTTTAAAAAAACAAGCCGAGATGCAACTACTAGTCCGAAAATACTATACAAATACATCCATCGAAGGCTCTCTCTCTAGTATTATTTACCCTTTCCTTTGAGTGGATTTCCATGCAGGGATTTATTTGTACGACGCGATAGGGACGTGTAGGGGAAAACTGTAGAAAAATCCCCATAGTTCCCTTCATCGCTGTAGAACCTGGTCCATCCATTGGTTCTTGGGCGCTGTGAGGTATGATCTACGTCATTATCTATGGGGGAAAATTTCAACGATCGCGTCGTTCAAGTTGCTGCATACGAAGCCACCCACCCTTACTTGTTATCAAACATTTTAGGGGGATGTATTTGCTTTCTATCTTTGAATTCGGAATGAAAGTTGTGTGCCGATAAATTTCAGACCCGATTTGCTTACGTCACGTGCATTCACGTATGTGTTAGGATTTTTTTTTTAGTACGCACTTTTTGAATGAACAGATAGGTTGAACCCTAGTAGCACAGCTCGTACCAAATATGTCAAGTTTACGTAACTGCAACCAAAAGGAAACGAAATTTCGACACACATGACGAAAATCGGATGAATCCTGAACGTTTGTGCTGCTTGGTTTGGTTTGGTTTTTTGGTTACATATATTTTCCGGTATGTGTGCTTGATCTCAAGGATCCGCTTATACACCTTCGTCAAGTAAGACAGACACAACAGAATTTTTACTGGCACAAAGAAGGAAAATACACCCAGGGGCGAGGTGAGAATCGAACTCACGACGGGGCAGTGCGCAGACTGCTGGCGTGAAAGGCAGAGGAGCAAACCGAACAGGCCATCCCGTCCCCCTTGTGCTGCTTGGGAAAGTTTTCGGGGTTCGATGGGATACGAATTTGTTTGACGTTTCCATGCATCTCGTATGACGGCACAGGTTGGTGTGAGAGGTTATTTTTTTGACTTAAAATGGGGAGGAGTGTTCAAAGTTTAAAGGTAAGTGGTTGATAAGTAGTTAGAATTGAATCGTCAGTTTGAAAAAGGGAGTCCAAAAGCAAAGTTTTGAGATATAGTCGAAAAAAAAACAGTGGTAAAACGATAACTCCGAAGCTTTCGTCCGCCATATCGTTCCAAGATTCGAATATAGTATTCAGATTGCTTTTACACTATTAGTGGTCCGTTAAATAGCTCTATACTCGACAGCAACGTTTCCTGAACCCAGTACGCGGAAGGAGAAAATGGGTTCACACAAAGTCTGTTGGGTTGCTAGGAGGATTTTCGGTACGCTAATCCTGATAAAGAGATACTGTTGTATACATGGGTTTACAAAACAATCATATTTTTAAATGGACGTTTTTCATTTCACTCAAAATTCAGACACCGCGATGGGAACTACTTTGTTTGTTAGTGACGTCATAGGGTCAACTTACGTTGCTGTCTAGTAAAGTGGTGTTATTTCTAAAAAATAATGCCGGCTCATGCTTTTACTCCGCCGTTCCAAACTCAAAAAACAAAAAGTGTGTTCGAAGCAATCCCAAGCTTGATATCCGACACAATCTCCGTAACGGGACATCTCCCCCCCCCATCTTACATCCACTTCGCAAAAGCCTCTCCAATCTGTATAACAACACGAACAAAAAAAAAGCCTCAAAAAATATCCATACCAAACAAATTAACCTCACCGAGCGAAACTTTAAAAAAAAAAAAATATGGCGTCCATATATCCGGGTACTAACCCTTTTTTTCACTTTTGGTAGCCCCGTACAACCACCGCGATAGGATCAAGAGAGGATAATGGCGTCCTTTCGCGTGGCAAAGTCTTCGGAAATCGACTCATAAATAATGGAGCAGCAGCAGGGATATAGTAACTGGGACCGTAGAGTTAGGGAAGATAATAGAGAGCGAATGGGGTTCGCGAATTCAGCGGAATCGACGGTTGTCAAGATAGTCTTGATACTAGACAGCAACGTTAGTTGACCCTATGACGTCACTAACAAACAAAGTAGTCCTTAGCGCGGTGTCTAAATTGGAGTGAAATGAAGAACGTCAATTTAAAAATATGATTAGTTTGATAAACCCATGGGGTGTCCCAAAAAAGACTGACAAATTTAAAAAAATTTTAATTAAAAAACTAAAAACGATAAAAATACTCGGTTTTTAGCATCCTACTCTGAAGACCAAAGAATTTTATGACACGCATTTTCGTAAATCATTGTTCCCAAATCCCCCGACAGGGTATAAAAGGACCAATCTTCCCATAGGAGATAATGGAAAATTGTGCTGCCACCTGTCGGGAGATTTGGGAACTACAATTTACGAAAATTTGTGCGTTAAAATTATTTGGTCTTTAGAGTAGAAACCGTGTATTTTTATCTTTTTTAGTTTTTGGGTTATTGATTTTTAAAGTGTAATGTGTCAGTCTTTTTGGGGACACCCCCAATAAAGCTTGTGAAAGTCGATCGTACTCTACGCGAGGTTTTTTAAAATTCCCATCTGTAAAAATGTTGCGGAATTAATGTTTAAGCTCAAAATCATCAGTCTCCACTTCCTACATTATAAAAATGTTATTTTTTTTCTTATCATTTGTCTTTAAATTACAACGATTTCTCGCCTTCGAAATCGACGCGTCTATGGTGGAACTACAATGTCAAAGAATTATTTTTGCCTAGCATTGAAGTTGGGCACACAGGGTAGTCGTCCATACCACCTCTTTTATCTTCTACCTCTACGACTGGGACAAGCTCGGATCAAATATGCATCGGTTACTTTTTTTTATCCATTTCCCTAAATAAAAAAAGATAAGAGTATTAGATTGTAGTTAGTACCGTTCACGGTACAGTACCTAACCGCCCAAAGTCGAGCTTTCCAAGTAAGTACTGTCATCAAATTATACATACTTTGCTATCAAGGGTAAAAGTAACAGATGTTTTTTAATTTTTGTGTTCAATTCTGAATAAATATAACACCTTACTGATAAATTATCCGTCTTACTTTCTAGTTGCTATGTGAACATGGAGACGATAAGATAGGCTGCGGAAAGGCTTCTGATAACGGCGTAAGAATTTTCCCTTTTATTTGTTTTTTTAGCTTTTTAGTCATAACCGAGAATACAGCTTACAGAAGTCTCATGCAAATGAAATTAAAAAATACAATGAATGGACATCGATTTCGCAAATTCAAGGGGCTATATATGCCTATAGGGGGTAGTTATTTTTCTACTCTTGGGTAGACCAAAACTTGGGGATATTTTTGAGCACAAAAAGTCAATTTTGTCATTTTTTTCAAACTGGCGATTCAAATATTTCAGAGTTACGCTTATAGTTTGCAAAAAGAGACCCTTCTACCCTCTGAAAATCATAAAAACTTTAAGTATTATTTTAAAAGGTATTTATTTAGGTGTACGTACAATTAATAATTCTTGTTAATGCAAAAAATAAAATATTTTTATTTCAGGCATGTGTTAACGACTACATAGCCGATTTCTATGAAAATGACAGTACAGCGTGCAACGAAGAAAACTATGTTTCATATTAATCGGCATTCTCAATGCCCGTCAGCGGTGTTTTTAAATGTTTTGTTTTTCTAAATAAAAAAAACCTTGTATTTATAAAGAAAGAGAAGATTTTTATATTTTACTATGCATTTAAGTGCTTTAAAAATGATTAGCTGGGCATATTTTTAGCATTAAATAAATTTTAATGTTTATTAATAACCAGTTTAAAAATTATTCAATGTAATTAATTTATTTGTCTGTATTGTTATTAGATTTTATGGAGGTATTTGGACTTGTGGAGTTGGTCTTATAGACCATTTTCAATCACATGGCTCGGACCTAACAACGGCCTTAGCAACAGAAATGTTACAGTTTTTTTGCCCTACAGAGGTTAACAGTTACAGAAAATGACTGGCCTCGGAATTCTTCTATTGGAGTATTTGCAATCACGTGACCCTATACTTAAAAACCGCCTTAGCAACATATACATCGTTACCTAGCAACCGCCTTAGCAACAGTTAAAAGCCCTACAAAGGTTAACAGTTAAAAGAAATTAGCTGGTCGTGACGTCACCTGAAAACACTCTATTGTAATTAGATTGACTGATATCAGTCACACACACACATTTTATCTGAATTACAAAAATTTAAGAACATATTTCAAGGTTTAGTATAGATAGATATAAATTAGCTTCTTGGTTTCCTAAATGTAACAATATTACCTTATTTTGAATTAGCTAGTGCATCACAAGGAATAACTACAAAACTATAAATCAAAAAATATTAAATGTGTTTTCCAAATAAATAGGCTATCCCTCTTTCCAAAACCAAAATGCTTACTAATCTCATACCTAACCCAGCAGTCCAAAAGATTTGATCTGAAACGGTAAAATAACTGGGAAAGACAGATGTCAAGCGTACCGCGGCTTTTTAAAATCGTTCCTTCATAGTTAAGATTACAAAAAAAAATCCCACCAAAAAATTCCAAATATTTTTCCATTTCTATAATATTTTTCCCATTTCGTTAAAAACGAGCATTAAAATCTCACATGAACCAACTTCATTGAAAAATTTCTACCCGCTCATAAATCACAGCCGACGGACCAACCAGCAAGCAAAAAAGGATTTTTCTGACTCTCGCTTTGGAATAAATAAATAATCCCACCTAACAGAAAGAAAGATCAACCAGAATAAAATTCGGGAATGCATCGCCAACCTTGATTCCATGACTTTCGTTTCCCTGCGCGCTTTTTAACCTATAGCGGCGCAGGGTTTTTTTTTTTTTTTTGTTTGGATGAATATCCGACCGACCAACTCTCTGGAACAGATGTCTCGGAAGTAAGTAAAAGTGCATTATTATTTCTGATGGTTGGTTTTTCTTTTCTTTTTATGCGTGTTTTTGGAGAGAAATTATTAGGTTACCGGTGGAGTAAGAATTTGAATTCTGAAATAATCTGTCTTTGTGTGTTTGTTTAAGGGGATGTTTCTGAGTTTAGAAAATTTCTGAGGGTTACGTTGCCACCACTGAGAGTTGTTTCGTGAGACATTAACGGTCGGGTTAACTTTTTAGGGAACAGGGGCCGTTAAATGTTGTGTTCATGGTGAACAATGAGTTTCAGAAACCTAATCATTACTATACTCGACTGCAACGTTTCTTGAACCCAGTACGTCACAAATGCGGAAGGAGAAATCGGTAGAAACGAAGCCTGTTGGGTTGCTAGGAGGAGTTTCGGTACGCAAATCGTGATTGAAAAGCACTATATGTACATAAGTTTAACAAAATAATCCTATTTTTAAATTGACGTTCATCATTCCACTCAAAATTCAGACACCGCGATGGGAACTACTTTGTTTGGTAGTGACGTCGTCGTAGGGTCAACTTAAGTTGCTGTCTAGTATAGTATATTTTGTACAAAAAAAACGAACAAAGGGGGGTTTCTGAGAGTTTTCTTACGTAATTACGCGGGACACTTAGGGGTATTAAAAGTGACCCCAGAGCTAAAAGATTTGGAGACCCCTGTTCAACAATAAGCTGCACAAAGCTTTTAAATCCTCCTCGAAATAAAGCGAAAAATCCTCTTCGATTTAAGTAAACACCCTCTTTTCAACTCCGAGCCCCCATTCATAAGCACTTTTACAAATCAAATAACAAACCCGAATTTTACTTGTAATTCTTTAAAAAAACAAGCCGAGATGCAACTACTAGTCCGAAAATACTATACAAATACATCCATCGAAGGCTCTCTCTCTAGTATTATTTACCCTTTCCTTTGAGTGGATTTCCATGCAGGGATTTATTTGTACGACGCGATAGGGACGTGTAGGGGAAAACTGTAGAAAAATCCCCATAGTTCCCTTCATCGCTGTAGAACCTGGTCCATCCATTGGTTCTTGGGCGCTGTGAGGTATGATCTACGTCATTATCTATGGGGGAAAATTTCAACGATCGCGTCGTTCAAGTTGCTGCATACGAAGCCACCCACCCTTACTTGTTATCAAACATTTTAGGGGGATGTATTTGCTTTCTATCTTTGAATTCGGAATGAAAGTTGTGTGCCGATAAATTTCAGACCCGATTTGCTTACGTCACGTGCATTCACGTATGTGTTAGGATTTTTTTTTTAGTACGCACTTTTTGAATGAACAGATAGGTTGAACCCTAGTAGCACAGCTCGTACCAAATATGTCAAGTTTACGTAACTGCAACCAAAAGGAAACGAAATTTCGACACACATGACGAAAATCGGATGAATCCTGAACGTTTGTGCTGCTTGGTTTGGTTTGGTTTTTTGGTTACATATATTTTCCGGTATGTGTGCTTGATCTCAAGGATCCGCTTATACACCTTCGTCAAGTAAGACAGACACAACAGAATTTTTACTGGCACAAAGAAGGAAAATACACCCAGGGGCGAGGTGAGAATCGAACTCACGACGGGGCAGTGCGCAGACTGCTGGCGTGAAAGGCAGAGGAGCAAACCGAACAGGCCATCCCGTCCCCCTTGTGCTGCTTGGGAAAGTTTTCGGGGTTCGATGGGATACGAATTTGTTTGACGTTTCCATGCATCTCGTATGACGGCACAGGTTGGTGTGAGAGGTTATTTTTTTGACTTAAAATGGGGAGGAGTGTTCAAAGTTTAAAGGTAAGTGGTTGATAAGTAGTTAGAATTGAATCGTCAGTTTGAAAAAGGGAGTCCAAAAGCAAAGTTTTGAGATATAGTCGAAAAAAAAACAGTGGTAAAACGATAACTCCGAAGCTTTCGTCCGCCATATCGTTCCAAGATTCGAATATAGTATTCAGATTGCTTTTACACTATTAGTGGTCCGTTAAATAGCTCTATACTCGACAGCAACGTTTCCTGAACCCAGTACGCGGAAGGAGAAAATGGGTTCACACAAAGTCTGTTGGGTTGCTAGGAGGATTTTCGGTACGCTAATCCTGATAAAGAGATACTGTTGTATACATGGGTTTACAAAACAATCATATTTTTAAATGGACGTTTTTCATTTCACTCAAAATTCAGACACCGCGATGGGAACTACTTTGTTTGTTAGTGACGTCATAGGGTCAACTTACGTTGCTGTCTAGTAAAGTGGTGTTATTTCTAAAAAATAATGCCGGCTCATGCTTTTACTCCGCCGTTCCAAACTCAAAAAACAAAAAGTGTGTTCGAAGCAATCCCAAGCTTGATATCCGACACAATCTCCGTAACGGGACATCTCCCCCCCCCATCTTACATCCACTTCGCAAAAGCCTCTCCAATCTGTATAACAACACGAACAAAAAAAAAGCCTCAAAAAATATCCATACCAAACAAATTAACCTCACCGAGCGAAACTTTAAAAAAAAAAAAATATGGCGTCCATATATCCGGGTACTAACCCTTTTTTTCACTTTTGGTAGCCCCGTACAACCACCGCGATAGGATCAAGAGAGGATAATGGCGTCCTTTCGCGTGGCAAAGTCTTCGGAAATCGACTCATAAATAATGGAGCAGCAGCAGGGATATAGTAACTGGGACCGTAGAGTTAGGGAAGATAATAGAGAGCGAATGGGGTTCGCGAATTCAGCGGAATCGACGGTTGTCAAGATAGTCTTGATACTAGACAGCAACGTTAGTTGACCCTATGACGTCACTAACAAACAAAGTAGTCCTTAGCGCGGTGTCTAAATTGGAGTGAAATGAAGAACGTCAATTTAAAAATATGATTAGTTTGATAAACCCATGGGGTGTCCCAAAAAAGACTGACAAATTTAAAAAAATTTTAATTAAAAAACTAAAAACGATAAAAATACTCGGTTTTTAGCATCCTACTCTGAAGACCAAAGAATTTTATGACACGCATTTTCGTAAATCATTGTTCCCAAATCCCCCGACAGGGTATAAAAGGACCAATCTTCCCATAGGAGATAATGGAAAATTGTGCTGCCACCTGTCGGGAGATTTGGGAACTACAATTTACGAAAATTTGTGCGTTAAAATTATTTGGTCTTTAGAGTAGAAACCGTGTATTTTTATCTTTTTTAGTTTTTGGGTTATTGATTTTTAAAGTGTAATGTGTCAGTCTTTTTGGGGACACCCCCAATAAAGCTTGTGAAAGTCGATCGTACTCTACGCGAGGTTTTTTAAAATTCCCATCTGTAAAAATGTTGCGGAATTAATGTTTAAGCTCAAAATCATCAGTCTCCACTTCCTACATTATAAAAATGTTATTTTTTTTTCTTATCATTTGTCTTTAAATTACAACGATTTCTCGCCTTCGAAATCGACGCGTCTATGGTGGAACTACAATGTCAAAGAATTATTTTTGCCTAGCATTGAAGTTGGGCACACAGGGTAGTCGTCCATACCACCTCTTTTATCTTCTACCTCTACGACTGGGACAAGCTCGGATCAAATATGCATCGGTTACTTTTTTTTATCCATTTCCCTAAATAAAAAAAGATAAGAGTATTAGATTGTAGTTAGTACCGTTCACTGTAACCGGGATACTTTTTTTTTTTGCTTGTAAAGAGGTCTAAAATCGAGTCCCGATTGGTTTTCAAACCTAATCAAAAATTGAATAAGTACTTTCGGGGCTTGTTCTGTTGCCACCGTTTTTGCCCTAATGCGCATCCTTTTCTGAATTTACGATGGAACGGAATCGTTTATTGCTCCCTGGTATGTACGTTTTTTTCCCTTTGGTTAACGGGAATTTATTTCCGAAACATTGCGGTATGATAACTTGTTAGAGCGGCATCATGGGTGGTTAATTAGAAGATGGTTTTCTACGTGAAATAAATTCCTTTCGTAATTACTTTAATATTCATTATTTTTTAGTGATTTATGTATACCTATTATAAATAAAAGATGTATCATGCGTGCTTCTAAATAGTTCTGAAGGTAAGATTTTTGATTTAAATCCTTTTATTGAACTTTATGTGACCTTTCCAACAGCTACTTTAAAACTGACAGTGATTGGATGAATTGAACTCTGGCATGGAAGGAACTGTCACTTTTGACTATCTTCGCAGTCTACCATACGCGAAAGCAACGTCTCCTTAACCTATGACGTCACTACGCAGAAGCAGAAACTGCGTAAGCAGAAAACCTGCTGGGTTGCTTGGAGGAGCTTCGGTACGCAAATCATGGTAAAAAGACTCGATATATACATGGGCTTAACAAACAAATCATATTTTTAAATGGAAGTCCTGAATTTCACTCAAAATTTAGACACCGCGATGGGAATTACTTTGTTTGTTAGTGACGTCATAGGGTCAGGAAACGTTGCTGTCAAGTAGACTGCAACGCTTCTTGACCTTGGAAAAACAAAACAAACAAAGTAGTTCCCATTGCGGTGTCTGAATCTCGAGTGAAATAAAGAACGTCAATTTAAAAATATAATTAGTTTGTTAAACCTATGTATATATAGCGTCTTTTTATCACGATTTGCGTACCGAAACTCCTCCTAGCAACCCAACATGCTTTCTGCTTACGCAGTTTCTGCTTCCGCGTAGTAGTGACGTCATAGGGTCAGGAAACGTTGCTGTCGAGTATGATCTCATACACGAAACACATTACTTCCCAATGCTACTTGAGAAGACCGAAAAATCTCCATCGTAATGTTATGAGTGCCTTCGATACAGCTACACAAAAAATCCGAAATATTTCAAATCCAATCAAATCGAGAAACCCGCGGAAACACACATTGAAACTTTCACTTACCCGTATAAAACCATTCGAACCGAAGAACACTTTCCCCTATATTTTCATAGGGGGGGATCTCAGGTACAGAAAAGTCCCTCTTTCGGAACTCTCCCCTCCCCCCCTTTCAAAACACGACGCTGTGTTGCAATCTTGCGTAATCCAAGGAAAATGAATTTCGAAAAGAAATTCATCACTTCCGAATGGCAACAGTGCGCCGTCAGCGGAAACATCGGGTTACATTTTCAATTTTTCCCCATCGGTTTCCATCAGAATTTCAATATGTTATGGAGGTTTTTTTTTTTATTCATACGTTCCTTATGGTAATTCGACGTCGGAAATGTTCGGGTTAGGGTGTCAGTGGGAAGGGTCGATACTGCTGTACCGTATCTGTGATTTGGTTGATTTGGTTTGGCTGAATTGGTGTGTACGTACTGATGTAACAATTTTGCATTTTATGTTGGTTGATATAGTTCATCTTTTATTTTTTGAAGAAGCACTCTGAGTACTAATAAAATCATGGAAACTTCCACGGTCTGAATATAAGTATTACATTGAATCATTTTCCAGGATTGTAGGCCGTATTTGGATCAGTGGTGGATCCAAGGGGGTATACACTAGACAGTGCTTCCCTTTGGACCCAAAAAATCACTCATAAGTACGAAAAAAAGTCTCAAAGAGTACTCAAAATGAGTTACACCCTACTTTTACAGCTCAAATTTCAAATTTTTTTCTAGGGGAGGACCCCCATACCCCCCAGTGTTACCAAAAGGGGATCTTGAGTGATACTCTTTAGAAAATCTCCAATCTTTTGACATTTTTCTCAAAATGTAAAGGTGATGGTCTGGAAAAGTGCCCCCCCCTTGGAGCCGTGCTGGATCAGTGCCTGGTTTTGATGTAATATCCAAAAGACAAGGGGCTGGGCGGCTTAGTTGGTTTACGTGCTGCCAACCACGCTAGCAGTCTGCGTACTATACCAGCCCTCACTTCGATTCCGGCTTTTGCCCTGGTTGTACTTTCTCTCCTCTCTCTGTGTCAGTAAAAGATCTGTTTTTGTCTGTCTTACTTGACGAAGGTTTATTATAAGCGGATCCTTGAGATCATGCACACAGACCGGAAAATATATGCAACCATCCCACAATGCACAAGTTAAATAAAAGCAAAATACTCAAAAGTAGCATCCTGGAATCGAACCGGGGACCATTAGGTTACTAGACGCACACTATACCACTAGGCCATCGGTGCTGATGCAAGGATTGTTCAATAACATGCTTTTAATGTTATAAAAAACACGTAATAGAATAAGGTTAACAAACTCCTATTACTGCGCATGCTTCAACTGACGTGGAAATAACCACTTCGATAGAAAAAAATACTTCTGAGATTGAAATAATGAATCAATTCGACTTAGAAGAGATGGCAACGAAAAGTAGCCTTAAAAATTGCCAACCCGCATAAATTTGGCGACTTAAAATCACGCTTGGTAAAGTTTTAACACGACGTCACTCGTGCTCCAAACAAACACCGCTCACATCATCTCAGTGAGAGTATACGCAATTATCCTCATTAGCATAATGCGGCACACGCAAAAAGCATCATCTCTTCTGACAGACGACCCTTCCGTGACCGCGAGGTGTCCGGTCCCCCCCCCCTCACGTGATAGGCTGTCACGTGAAGGTAGGTTTTTAGTTTCTTCTGACACAATGGAGGGTGTTCGGATGAGGTAATTGGAGCCTCATTTCTTGGCAGGTGAGAGAATTCAAAATGGCCTCTCCCTGGAGTGATTAAGGGAGTGTTTTGTTACAAAGTATTTGTGTCGGCTTTGCTTGTTTTGAGGTGAATTAATTACGGTGCGCTGTTTTGTTGGCGGCGGTTTAATTTTGCGAGAGAACGGCTGAGTTTGAGAGATGTGAATCGACTCTTTTGAGTCACTCATGATAATCTAGTTTAGTTTCAGGCTCATGTGCTCATCTTTTGTGACTAGTATAGAGCAAGGTTTGTAGAGAGAGAAGGTTGGCTCATCCGTGACGTCACCTGATGGGAAGAAGGTGCTCTGCCAATGGCAATGCTCGTATAGAGCTGTACGAGCATTGCCATTGGCAGAGCACCCTCTTCCCATCTGGTGACGTCACGGATGAGCCAACCTTATCTCTCTACAAACCTTGAGTATAGAGTGCTTTCAGGGGACGTCATGACCAGTTATTTTCTTTGAGCTGCTAACTGCTGTAGGTCAACCCGTCTGTTGCTAGGGCGGTTGCTAGGTCCGAGTCATGTTATTGCAAATGCTCCAATATAAGCATTCCATGACCAGTTATTTTCTTTTAAATACTGACTGCTGAGCAATCCTGAGGAGCTAGAGTGCGGACAAAAGTTGCTAAAAAAATTGATAAATGGGTTTTTGTGGGCAAACGGTTAGGGTTAGAAATAAAATTTCACAGAGCTAATTATCACATTTTAACTTATAGGTTTTATCTTTGATACAACAACAGTAGTTCAAATGGGGGTTCACAACTAAATTTTGTAAATACAATTAAGTAAAAATATCAGAATTAGAACAGAAGAGGGAGTGGAAGCTCATCCTGAATAAGGAACAGGTTGGAATAGATTTTTATTAGCTTTTAATTTATGTTATTATTGACTTATTTCAACTAATTTCATTTTAATTGGGGGTTCACGTGCTCATGTGCTCCTATGGACGAGCCGCCACTGTATAACAATTATAAGTTTAAGAGTATAAAATTGAATTTTTTACCGTCATTAATCTAATCATAACAGAAGCAATACACATTTTTTTGCTTTTAAAAACACCCAACCGACTGCACCACAAAAACTGTTAAACCAACTGTTAAACCACCCCATTCTAGTAAGATTCCATGTAAGGAATGGGAGTGAGCTTCCTCAATCCTTCTGATCCATCTGCCCCAACTATCGTCCCTAAGCACCTGACGTCTGTTTGGGCTCACGAGTCAATAGCAGAGCACCCCCATTAGAATATGCATAATGGAGGGGGAATCTTGGGGACGCACTTTAATGCGAGTGGTTTAAGGGTGATGGGGACACGAAACAGACTGTCGACTCCGTAATGTTACTATACTGTTAGTAGGATGTATACTCCACGACTTTGCGACCATATGGCATTTCAAAGATTTTATACTTGGTTGTGTGCAATGATTCTTGACACTATGCGGAAGGAAAAACTGAGTAAACAGAAAGCCTGTCGGGTTGCTAGGAGGAGTTTCGATACGCAAATCGTGATTAAAAGTAGCTGCAGGGTCTGTCCCAAAAGTAAAGACTGAATTTTTTACGTAAAGTAGAAAGGCAATGGAGTAGATTTTTTTGGGGGGTAAGGGTTGTGCGAGATCCTAGGTACTACAATGTCTGGCAGATGGTTTCAGGCCTGGAGCTTTTGTATGGGCAATCGAGCTCCAAAAGAACAGGTGCATGTTTGAAAACGGCGTTACGTTTTCAGAATGCCAGCAATACACCATAATATTTTTGTGTGAAACTAAACAAATCGGTTTCTGAGACGTTTGCCAGGTGATAAGAAGCCTTTCGGAATGATTTTGAGTCCAAGGCGTAAGTGTTTATAGGTGGCACAATGCCTTTAAAGACTAATCACACACACAGAAGCCTACCCAATCTCATCACCAGAGGAAGGTTCAAATGTGTGAATTAAACCAGAGTCCTACCATTCGAGCGGTGTATTCCTCCCCATAATTTGTATGCTTGTCTAGGTAGCCTCTTATCCCTCACACTATGTTTTACACTACAGAGTTATGAAACACTCTGAATATTACATGAACAATACAACTTACCAGGATGACACGATACTAGTCCTCCGATCATTCTGTGAGTTGTTTTTCTCACATCACACGGTTGCTGTAGAAGTTGTTTCTCCTTTCAAAGGGATGCATGGCAGGGAAACAGCGTAATTCCACTTGAACAGGGAGATATCGTTTCTCCTTAAAAATAGAGAATAAGCAATTTTATTACTGTTTGTAAATACTATTGAAATTATGCAAAGTAAAAATAAAAATAAGTATGTGAAGAAAATAATCTATGAGGCTGGGCCAAGCTACCTAAATTATAATACTACTATCTGAATTATAATATTAAATTAAATTAAATTATAACTTAAATTATATTATAATGATGCCCACTAGGTAACGCGAAGAAAGTACTTAGTAAAAAGTAATGTAAAGTAAAGTAATGTTAAGTAATAAAAACTAATGTAAAGTAAAATGTGTTAGCTAACAAACTCTGCTACAACTGTAACTGTTCAATTATCTGCCATTGGAAAAAATTATAATTATTTAATTAAATGATAATGACAATCTCCTAAATCATAACGTCAAAATTTAATTTAATTGTAATTTCGGAATAAATTAACTGGGCTAAATTATTAATAATTTACGCAAATTCTAACTATAGTAATCTAACTTTCTAAATAATAATATAACAACAAAAGTAAATAACAATCAAATCTCAATAACCTTATACAATTACCCAAAAATTAAAAAAAACGTACAAATAATTGTTTCCCACCTTGAACATATTTGCCCATTATTACAGTTCCCAGTAACGCCCGTTTATAAAACAGATTCGATACAAGGAAGGATCTCACATATAATAATAATGGGGGATAAGTCTCGCATAGTTACTAAGGGGATAAGTTCCCTTCGGAGGGATTAATGTCCCTGGTAATCGAGACTTTGTGATAGATTGTTGCCATATCCATACGCGCAATATTAAAGCCCGTGTATTACTATCGGTCATTGTTTGATACCAAACGGGAACGGCAGAGTGGTTATCAGGGGGTAGTACAGTGTCTGTGGGCTTTGATATAGTCTGAGTCTGCCGTTCCACGTTATATTATGATCTGTTATATGGGTTGTAGTAGTTCTGTGTTGTCTGTCGGTAGCTTTATAGACGAAAGAGGTTGTATATTGAATTTCGATGGGTATGGCTGATTGTGCTAAATGGGCTGGTTGAGTTTTCGGTCGAAATATTTGAGTTATGATCGAAGCTTTGTTGCAAGGTACGCAGGGCGATCGTAAGTAAAAAGGAAGGTATAAAAACTCGACAGCAACGTTTCTTGACCATATAACGTCACTACGCGGAAGGAGAAAATGGGTAAACACAAAACCTGTTGGGTTGCTAGGAGGAGTTTTGGTACCCAAATCGTGATAAAAAAGACGTATATATGGGTTTAACAAAATAATCACTCATAAACAAAGTAGTTCCCATCGCGGTGTCTGAATTTTGAGTGAACGTCAATTTAGAAATATAATTGTTTTTTGAACCCATATATTTATAGCGTCTTTTTATCACGATTTGGGTACCGAAACTCCTCCTAGCAACCCAACATGCTTTCTGGTTACGCAGTTTCTCCTTCCGCGTAGTGACGTCATAGAGTAAAGAAACGTTTCTGTCGAGTGTAGTAGCTATTTTTAGAAAGAGTAGATAACAGATGCTGAAAGCTCAAAGGGGGGCAGCTCTGTAAATGGATAGAAGTCAGAATTTCATAAAATTAAATCATAACCCTTAAATCATAAAAATTGATAACCCTGGAAGTGTACTTGAAATATATGCAGAAGTAGATATTTTTATAAGCAAGGACTCATTCAAGCTATAAACAGACATGATCTTACCCTATTCTTGCACCAAAAAGAAGTAACCAAACCAAGCTCAACAGACACCATAAAAAGTCAATAGGGTTTGTATTTGGATCGTTAAGATCTTTTTATTAGATCACGATCTTTTTTTTAAACAGAGAAACCCTTTAGACAAGGCGACTCTTGAATAGCAAAGCATCTGATTATTCAGCGTCAACAATCACCATAAACGTTCAACAAAGCCTCATAGTTAGACCATGGCCACCTAAACTAATAAGGCCGTAGAAGCTTGAAATCTGAGTGATGTCATGCCTTCTCTTCCACGTCATCGACGCGTTTAAGACAACAGCGCAACTCCAGTCTGGAATCTTGATCGCCCCACCCTTTACAGCCTGATTGGTCTCCACAACTACGGTGAAAACGTCACTTGAATTAGCCACACCGACACACGTGCCGAATATTTCAGATGGGAGAAAGTTTGATCTGAATTAGGATTGATTTGACTTAGGATTGCTAAGAATTACTCTCCTAATGACAGAGGGGGTTAAAGAGCAGAATAATCCTGATCTGAAATTTGCACACAATCCTTGGATTGGACACCTTAGATTGGACCTAAAACCAGCAAAATCTTTTTGTTGATGATAACATAAAACTGATCGAAAAGAGGAAACATCAGTTAATATTTAACCCCCCCCCTCCATTATTGTAATCGTAAATTTGAAGGCTTAAAATATGTCCGATCATGAGTTTTAAATCAGGCCCTATTTTTACAATTTTATTCAAAATTTAATCATTAAACCAGATTTTAGTGATCACTGATCAAATATGATCATTAAAATTAACTCTGCATAAAACCATTTTCAGGTCTTAAAGGAAACCTCTTTTTCGTTCTGCAAAACGAAACTACACAACATAAAATTGTTTATAATAGAGCACGGAATCAATTTGAGGTTCGCGATCTCTAATTCCCTTTCTCACTTCTGAAATATTCGACACGTGTGTCGGTGTGGCTAATTCAAGTGACGTTTTCACCGTAGTTGTGGAGACCAATCAGGCTGTAAAGGGTGGGGCGATCAAGATTCCAGACTGGAGTTGCGCTGTTGTCTTAAACGCGTCGATGACGTGGAAGAGAAGGCATGACATCACTCAGATTTCAAGCTTCTACGGCCTTATTAGTTTAGGTGGCCATGGTTAGACCCGATTTGCACGATACTATAAGCTAAAATGCCCAGTGATCACGTTATTTCTCAACCTCATCACATCAATGTTCATTACCTCTCAAAAATTAGTTCGTTCTTATTCTTTACGTTTATCTTAAAACTTCAAATAAATTTTTAAGCTCAATTAAGGAAACTGAAATTTCTTCTTGCAATTTTATGAAGGGGATGTTTTTTTTAAGTTATAAAGGATGTTCCGTAAAGATTTTAGGCTTACAAGGAAAAGTTCCCACTCACAAAAACGGACGAAAATTTTACTGGCTTAAGAATATGACTCAAAACACTTGCTGTGAAAAAATTAGGGTACTTACGTATTATTCCGTCGACCGTTCAGCGGCCGTCTAATTCAGCGGCACAGTAGTAGTAAAGTCAATGGGATTTGATAACGTTTTCGGATTAAGCGTCACGGTCGACGGGATAATACGTAAGTACCAAAATTAGTTGGCGAATTGCCAAGCATTTGGGGAACTTTTTTGATTGACCGATTTAGACTAATTCAGAGAAAACGCAGCCAGTTCATTTAAGAATTTGGCATTTTCTCTGCATTTCTAGTCTAGTTTGGTTACATTTGACGTTGAAAATGATGATTCTTAAGAATTTTTATACAGCTTTTTATACTGTAATTCCGCAGCAAAATTTTCACAGTAAGTGTTTTGAGTCGTGTACTAACCCTTGTAAAATTTTCTTCCATTTCTATTTTGCTTTATTATGAACGTCCCAGCACTAACTTCGGGTGATCTCTTTACAAGACGTTTACCCACTACAAGTCTACTCAGTAGAAATATCGTTGGCTTAAAGTAGAAAGGCACTAAGTCACTTCTAAACCAACTACTCTAGACAAAGTTACGCCATATTTGGCGATATCCAATCGCTTTTTTTACCCTTGCAACTTCACCAGCACACTGAAGCTTTACAGCTTGGCAATAATTTGGAAATCCGCTCACTCGTTGCCACCATTCCACCACTTTCACCAAAAGATTCTTCCCACAAAAAGTGACTTACCGCCTTTCTCCTCTAATAATCCTCCCCAAATCTTCCAAAAATAACTTTACCCTTTACATACACACTCCCACTTCATCAGAACCCGTTTACCGACAGATCACATCAACTAACTACAAACATTCATCTCCACAACTTCAAGAAGACTCGATTACCGGCGTTAATAAACCTTTCAATCCTCATCCGCCTGAGATTACCGTTGAATCCAATTGGAAATTTGGGCGGTTAGTCATGAAAGGGTTAACCCCAACAACATCTCGAGAACTAACTCTAAAATCAAATTAGCTCAAGAATTATGGAACCCTATTTACCGGGAAATCCGCGGATCAACTCAAGGTTCATTCGCCACAGATGTATACATTAGCCGCTTGACTATCTTCTGTATACGCCATTTCCATAATGGCCGTAGAGAACTCCATCCGTAAGGTGGTTTCATTCATGGAATATTTATTCATTGGTGTTGAGGATTAGAGGGGGGGGGGTTGGGTGGATCGAGCTTTACGATTCATCAAGTTCGGCGGATTTAATTTCTCTGGCCCGCTTTTAATTTGATGTGTTATTTCTGCGCCATTTGAAGAGCAGTTTTCTGTTTACCTTTTGATTGGTTGGTTTGTTTTAAGCGTTGCCAGGTTCTAATCGAATCCTTCTTGAATGATATTTATACGACTGTTTTGGGATGGATTTTGGAGTATATCGCTGTGGAATGTGAGGTATTGGGTGTCTGGTTTTAACTGTTTGTTTTTGGATATTTGATACATTGAGGCTGTGGATATTTATACTCGACAGCATCGTTTCCTGAACCCAGTACGTCACTACGCGGAAGGAGAGAATGGGTAAACACAAAGCCTGTTGGGTTGCTAGGAGGAGTTCCGGTACGCAAAACGTGATTGAAAAGACACTATAATATACATGGGTTTAACAGAAGAATATTTCTAAATTGAGGTTCTTCATTTCACTCAAAATTCAAACATTGCGATGGGAAGTACTTTGTTAATGACGTCATAGGCTCAACTAACGTTGCGGTCTATTATACTAAACAGCAACTTAAGTTGACCCTACGACGTCACTAACAAACAAAGTAGTCCCGTCGCGGTGTCTGAATTATGAGTGAAATAAATAACGTCAATTTAAGAGTATGATTATTTTGTTAAACCCATGTATATAAAGTGCTTTTCAATCACGATATGCGTACCGAAACTCCTCCTAGCAACCCAACATGCTTTGTGTTTACCGATTTCTCCTTCCGCATTTGTGACGTACTGGGTTCAAGAAACGTTGCTGTCGAGTATAGAAGAAAACTAAATTTGGCTATACATGACGAAAATTGGATGAATCTTGATTCTTGAACGTTGTGTTCTTTGATATTGCCAAATGAAATGCGTCTAGCCGCTGAATAGAGAAACTATAACAATTCAAATCATCAAACCGAAAAATAACCCCCGATATTATAAACCCAAGCAAAAGAGTCACAGTCACAGTTGCAACACACTTCTAAATTTCCTGCACAATTGAATTAAATGGGTATTCATTCTCAGAGGATCGTAACCGAAACCATAACTGCCCCCGTGGGAATTCTTTGAGCATCGCGTGGTTTAATTATCGCGGAGGAGCTTTGTAACTGTAACCGTTCTCCCTCCTCTCGAGAATTGCTCTCGAAGCATTTCGCTGCAGAAAAGTGCTCCGGATGAATTTTCAAAATGGGAGTAATGTAATGAAAATCCGAGGTCATTGCTGAACTGCTGGAGTAACATTATTGCTTTATGATCCACCTTTTGGAATTGAGAAGCAATTAGGAAATGTTCGGGCTCCGTAATGCCGGGTAATTTTCGTGCGAATATCTATCTAGGTGATACGAGTAGGGGACGTTCTACGTAAGAATATTCTTTGAAAAAGTTTTGGAACATATGTTACGGGAAAAGTAATTAATCGGGCATTATTAATAATGCCCGAAGTGGAGGCGGGTAAAGTGATAAATTTCATTGATAAATTCCATTGAATTTATCACATTGCCCGAGCATTATTACTAATGCCCGATTTATCACATTTCCCGTAACACATACACAAAAAGTACATTTACGCAAATAATTGGATGCTTCGTTGGTTAAAATAGTTTGTTGGATTTTAACCTTAGGTTAAATACACGGAGTAAAAAAAACCTGAAAATTTAAGTCTAAAATAATTTTAAGTTATTGATAGTGTTTTCAGGTGACGTCACGACCAGTTATTTTCTTTTAACTGTTAACCATTTGTAGGGCAAAGCGTCTGTTGCTGTTGTTAGGTATGGGGTCACGTGATTGCAAATGCCCCAATAGAAGAATTCCACGACCAGTTATTTTCTGAACTGTTAACCAACTGTATTGCAAAGCGTCTGTTGCTAAGGTCGTTGTTAGGTCCGAGTCATGGGATTGAAAATGTTCCATACCGGAAATATGCATTTTTTTTTGAAAAATACGAGAATTGCCCATTGTTAATCACAAACAGTAAATAAAATATATTCCTACTATAAATAAAATTACATACTAATTTTATTTTTCAACAAAAAAAAAATCAGCACCTTGACCATCTTAATAAAGCAACTACAATTCACACATAAAAGAATTAAAACCTTTAAAAAAGAACAAAACAAACACGAACCACCTAAATTTCCCATTACAGCGCTCTTAAAACTTCCAAACTTCCTTTCTTTCACCTTCGAGAAAGAGTTTAAAGCAAGCAAGCAGCAATTTTAATCTTGTCATGGCCGTCTTCCAAGTTAAATTAACCGAATATCTCTCGCTAATTAAATAGGATCGCTTCCAGCAGCGAAAAACGCCCCAAAAAACGCCGCTTTCTATTAAGATCCGGGCATTTTTATACCCGGACACGTCAGGACCCGTCGCAACTATAAAATCCGGGGGCTAATTGATGGTGCATCAGACGATAAAGGGGGTGACGGGTCGAGAGGAATTTTTTTTTTTGTCTTCTTTTCCTCCTCCCGGAGACATAATTTTAGTCTATTAGTGCGGGTAATTTGGTAAGGGGGAATGAACGAGGGTGTTTTATTTTTTTCAATTTCAGTTTTGCTGATGAAAAATGTGTACACTCTACTCCGCTTATTGTGATAACGGTTATTGTTATCGATCGGATAATGTGGTCGAAATTGACCGGTCCCGATCACCCTATTAATGTGTATCGTTTTATGTGATCAATATATCGTTTTATGTGATCAATATATCATTTTCTGTGATCAATATATCGCTGAATGTTATCAAAATTGACCAGTTCCGATCATAATGTATCGTTTTATGTGATCAATATATCGCTTAATGTTATCAAAATTGATCGGTCAGATTACTCGTATCTAATGTATCGTTTTATGTGATCAATATATCTTTTAATGTTATCAAAATCAACCGGCCCCGATTACTCCTATGTAATGTATCGTTTTATGTGATCAATATATCGCTTAATGTTATCAAGATAGGCCGGTCCCGATCACTCCTATTTAATGTATCGTTTTATGTGATCAATATATCTTTTAATGTTATCAAAATCAACCGGCCCCGATTACTCCTATGTAATGTATCGTTTTATGTGATCAATATATCGCTTAATGTTATCAAGATAGGCCGGTCCCGATCACTCCTATTTAATGTATCGTTTTATGTGATCAATATATCGCTTAATGTTATCAAGATAGGCCGGTCCCGATCATAATGTATCATTTTCTGTGATCAATATATCGCTGAATGTTATCAAAATTGACCAGTTCCGATCATAATGTATCGTTTTATGTGATCAATATATCGCTTAATGTTATCAAAATTGATCGGTCAGATTACTCGTATCTAATGTATCGTTTTATGTGATCAATATATCTTTTAATGTTATCAAAATCAACCGGTCCCGATTACTCCAATGTAATGTATCATTTTCTGTGATCAATATATCGCTGAATGTTATCAAAATTGACCAGTTCCGATCATAATGTATCGTTTTATGTGATCAATATATCGCTTAATGTTATCAAAATTGATCGGCCAGATTACTCGTATCTAATGTATCGTTTTATGTGATCAATATATCTTTTAATGTTATCAAAATCAACCGGCCCCGATTACTCCTATGTAATGTATCGTTTTATGTGATCAATATATCGCTTAATGTTATCAAGATAGGCCGGTCCCGATCACTCCTATTTAATGTATCGTTTTATGTGATCAATACATCGCTTAATGTTATAAAAATTGATCGGTCAGATTACTCGTATCTAATATGTATCGTTTTATGTGATCAATATATCTTTTAATGTTATCAAAATCAACCGGCCTTGATTACTCCTATGTAATGTATCGTTTTATGTGATCAATATATCGCTTAATGTTATCAAGATAGGCCGGTCCCGATCACTCCTATTTAATGTATCGTTTTATGTGATCAATATATCTTTTAATGTTATCAAAATCAACCGGCCCCGAATACTCCTATGTAATGTATCGTTTTATGTGATCAATATATCGCTTAATGTTATCAAGATAGGCCGGTCCCGATCACTCCTATTTAATGTATCGTTTTATGTGATCAATACATCGCTTAATGTTATCAAGATAGGCCGGTCCCGATCACTCCTATGTAATGTATCGTTTTATGTGATCAATACATCGCTTAATGTTATAAAAATTGATCGGTCAGATTACTCGTATCTAATGTATCGTTTTATGTGATCAATATATCTTTTAATGTTATCAAAATCAACCGGCCCCGATTACTCCTATGTAATGTATCGTTTTATGTGATCAATATATCGCTTAATATTATAAAAAATAACAGGTCCCGATCACTTCTATTTAATGTATCGTTTTGTGTGATCAATATATCGCTTAATGCTATCAAAATGTGGTGAAATACCCTAAAAACCTCCTTTTTTCCCGTTTGAAGGCCAATTTTAATACATAATCATACAAAAATGAGTCATTAATTTTTTAGTGTTATATTCGTATGTTATTTCTTTAAGAATGTAAAGGTTGAAAAATACTTACTAGGTAATCGTTTTAAATACTTCAATTATACTTCATTATACAATAAAAGATTATTTTCATTACATTCGTCTTTTTTAGAGCCAATAAAATTATTAATTTTATTACTCAAATAAAAGAGTATGTCCCAAAAGATGTGCAAAATATATTATTTGTAGAGTCGGTTATGTTTACGATCACCAGTAAATTTTAAATTAAATGAAGTAATTTATATATTAAACTTTTCTGTCGTTATTTAATTTATCTTTAAATATTAATCCTATTTACAAGAATGATTATTTTATCCCCTTACATTAACGTACTTTAGATTAATAAATAAAGAGGCATTCTCTATTTTCACTCTCGTTTTAAAAGGTTAAGGAATAAACTATCTCTGAGAATAGTTATCATTTGCGTTAATAAAATAAAATTATTATAAGATCATACAAGAAATTGCGAAACGTTTTTATTTTCATTTTCAATCATCCTTTTTATAAAAATAATGAGAAGGATCTCGTTTAATTTGATCTTAATTCCCAGGGAAAAATAATATAAAATTTGAAAAGCAGTTCATCTTTCAATTTTTAATTTCTTTAATAAAGAATTGTTAAAAATTAATATATTTTAATGATGGTAGCTTTCTTTAGATTATTACAAAGTTTTATAAATCGTCAGTCGTAAAATTGATGTTTTATCTGGATATATTTCCTAAAAGCAAATTTTTCTAATCAAGTTTGTAAGGAATAAAATTGTTTTACTTTATTATATCATATTTGTATTACTTTATTATATCATATATTATTATTTATTATATCATATTTGTATTACTTTATACAAATTTTTATACTTAACTTTATACTTAATACTATTTATTCATATCGTTATTTTGTCATATTACATTTTCTGTGTGAATTATGAATGTAAATCGTATAAGTATATGCGAAATTAAAATCGGTTTGAGTTTGAGGCAGACATGTCTGATCCATTTAAATTTGATTTGTAACACTTTTATAAATGGATATTTCTATTGAGTACAGTTTCCTAAGAACTTAGGATACGGATATACGGGTTTGAAAGGAAACTTATCTCAATAAATTATACTCAGATGTCCATATTTAAAAAGGTGGGTTTAATAACTATATTGAAACCTATATTAAAATTGAATTATTGTTATACAAATGCCAGCCATTGACGTTTAGGTCATTAGGTTTCTTGCTCCCGAATATTTCTAATTCAGTTTAATATATTGGTGCTTTTCGATATTAGCCGTGTTGTGTTAGTTTTGTGATAAATCCCTCGAAAAACCGAATATCAAAATCAAAACAACCAAAATAGTATCTCCATCAGCAGAGTTTTAATTATTTTTGCGTGGTCATGGTGTTCGTAAAAACATTGCCGGTATTATACGATTAGCGTGATTTGTGTTCGGCTAATCGAAAAATATTTTACAGGGCTTACAACCTCAAATCTCCAACCAAAGTTATTTTGAAAACTTGCTTTTTGTTTGGCATACGGGAATAGTGGTTAGACTGGTTAGAGTATCTGACTGCAAAAAAGGGCGCTCGGGTTTGAATCCCCGCTCTAGCATGAATTTTTGTGTAGAGGGAATAAACGAATCTGAATGTGCCTCAACTATAAAAATAGGTTGTGCATGCGAAAGTGCGTGTGTGGCACGGGTGGCTTTTTTTTATCGGTGTCTTCGGTTCGGACATGGGTCAATGAAAGCTTTTAAGTGCCAGCCATATTATAAAAATAAAAGTAAATAAACGTTTGTTAAACTATTGTATTTACATTCATTCTCATTCTCTCTCTCATTCCTCTCATTCTCTCTCTCTGTATTATACATGCTGTCAATTTTACAACAGAGAAACAGAGGTGAGATTTACAGCCATATGCAAAGCCATCAACGTCGGTGTTAACCGGCAGCATGGATGAATCTGAATGTGCATCAACTGTAAAAAGAGGTTGTGCGTGTGTGGCATGGGTGGCTTTATTTCACCCCGTAACTTCCGTTTAGATATGGCTAGTGAAATCTTGTGCCAGCCATATAATAAAAAATAAAAATAAATAAACCTTAGTTAAACTTTATTATACTTACATTCATTCTCATTCCCTCTCTCACTATCTCTCACTCATTATCTCTCCTTCTCCTTCTCAATCTCTCATTCTCTCTCTGTGTATTATACATGCTATCAATTTAACAACAGAGAAACATAGATAACCAGCAGCTATAAAGGAAGAAAAATTAAATGGTGATTATTATGGGGAAAATTAACTGATTGGTGGAATCCTTCTTTGACCTACGATTGTTAATGGCTGTGAATATAGCTATTGCCTACTTAACCTTTTCAGTCCTGACCGCCCCAAATTTTCCATAAGATTTAATGTTAATCTTAGGTGATCTAGAATTGAAGAGGTTAAACAACCTTTTCGTTGAATAACTATAGCAACGCATTATTCCCTTGATCTTCTCAACGGCTTATAATGGCGGATCTTATACACAACACAAGGCAGCTTCAGCATCCCTTAGGCATTTGTATAAGTGCCCTAACTCCCCCATTCATCAAAGTCCCACCGCATTAAGCATTAAACACTCGATTCCACACCATACATTAATTTAACACTTCCTGGAAAAGCAATTAATCTTGTTGTGGCTGAATTAATATTTCATTTTGTTTTGTGTTCTCCATTATATAGGGATGCCCCGTATGGGTAATAGGCAAAGGGGGAGCTTTGGACGCCATTGTATATTGAACGTGGTCACAGACGGTCTATAGGGCCAAATTGCTTCGTTGGCGTTTTGAGATTTTCACACTTTCCAAAGCCGTTCAGGATACAACTTCATTTTCTATCTCGATAACTGACCCCCCCCCCCGATTTTCTACTTTTCTAGCGTTATAATCCTTGTATTGTATGCTAGACTGCAACGTTTCTTGACTCTATATGACGTCATTACGCGGAAGGGAAGACTGAGTAAACAGATAGACTGTTGGGTTGCTAGGAGGAGGATATTCGGTGCGCAAATTGTTATGCAAAAGACGCTATATATTTGTTGGTTTAACAAAATAATCATATTTCTAAATTGAAGTCCTTAATTTCACCCAAAATTCAGAAACCGCGCTGGGAACTACTTTGTTTCTTTTGTTTCTCCTCTGGGTCAAGTAACGTTGCAGTCTAGTATAGACTGCAACGTTACTTGTCCTTGCAGAAACAAGCTGAGAGCAAACAAAGAAAGTAGTTCCCAGCTCGGTGTCTGAATTTTGAGTGAAATTATAAGAACTTCAATTTAGAAATATGATTAGTTTAACCCATGTATGTATATTGTCTTTTTATCACGATTTGAGTACCGAAACTCCTCTTCCTAGCAACCCAACTGGCTTTCTGTTTACACAGTTTTCCTTCCGCTTAGTGACGCCAATTTGGTCAAGAAACGTTGCAACTAAGTATAGTAGACAGAACAATGTTACGAATTTCTTTTAGCCACTGGGAAGACCCAACAAATCTCCCTCAAACTGTATTACCCCTACGATCTGCCCCGAAGGGCCCCAGTGTGATAGTAGATTCCTTAAGAATTCTTTCTTGTCTGCGCCATCTAGTAGTAGTTTCTTTTCGTGCCCTAAGTAGCTGCTTTCTGGTTGATTTTTCAACAGAAAGCGAGTTTTCTTGTTTTCTGCTCTGGCTTCTTAATTCACTTAACTGTGGAGAACAAGGCTAACTACACACGAAACGAAAAAGACATGGGCGGAGAAACGTGGTTTCCTCGGTTTGACGGCTTTTGGTATGTTGGTTTTTTCCCTACTGTTTTCCTACTGATCTTATATTTCAGTAGTGCAAGTGAATTAGTTTAAGTGTATAACTATTATTATACCTTTTAACGTTCGTCTGATTCTCTAGATTTTATTCATTCGCTGTTTTATCATGCTGAGATAGTTTTTGGTGTTTATGGGTGGGTACTTGAGTTTTTATTGGGTTAAATATAAATGGAAGTGAATTATTACTATTGATGATCATGATCAGCTCTTTCCCATAGACATTTGAATTGCTCTTAACAAACCAGAGGAATTTTTCAGGATGGTATTGGAATCTTGTGGGATTTAGAATACTTTAATTTGTTTTATATGATCAAAAAGGAAATTTCTGAATTTTAGGGTGGGATGTATTCCCAAACTCCACTTTGCTGCGGAGATGAACGGTATAAAGAACATAACATAAACGACGCGAATATATTCGACACAGCAACGTTTCTTGACCCTGACGTCATTCAACTGAAAACAGAAAGACTGTTGGGTTGTTAGGAGGAGTTTCGGTACACAAATCGAAATAAATAGATGCTATACAATCAATCACATGGGTTTAACAAACTAATCATATTTCTAAATTGACGTTCACTCGAAATTCAGACACCGCGCTGGGAACTACTTTCTTTGTTTTGATTCTCCGGGATCAAGAAACGTTGTTGTCGAGTAACTCGAATGCAACGTTTCCTGACCCTATATGACGTCACATACAAACAAAGTAGCTCCCAGCGCGGTGTCTGAATTTTGAGTGTGATGAAGAAAGTCAATTTAAAAATATGATTATTTTGTAAAACCCACGTACATAGCGTCTTTTTATCACGATTTGCGTACCCAAACACCTCCTAGCAGCCCAACAAGCTTTGTATTCACCCATTTTCAAGTGACGTCATAGGGTTAGGAAACGTTGCTGTCGATTATAGTATATAGTACTATTAATTCACCTTCATAATTATTGTTTCAGAACTAGTAGTAGGGGAGCCCATGATGCTAAATGTGGATTTACTCGAGCGCGTCAGATAATCATAGGGGAGATACCTTGCATGCTTTTGAGTAACTCCACCAAATATAAGCTCTCTATGTTGGTGGGTTTGTTTAGAACAGCCCGTCAAAATAGAGCATTCGCACATGACGTCACTTGGAGGACAAAATCAACGTTGCTAAGGCTGTTGTTAGGGGCGGGACATAGAAGTATCCAATAGCAGCATTCGCACATGATGTCACTGGAGGAATAAAACAACGTTGCTAAGGCCGTTGTTAGGCAGAGTCATGTGATTGAAAATGCTCTATTTGAAAGAAAACTAGTTACATGGGCATTAGGGCGGAGCGAAAAAACGATATTTTTGATTTTGATTAGAGCCTAGTGCGGAAAAGTTGTGTACTGGTGAGTTAGTCACGTGTGCAAAATTTTGGGGAAAACAAAAAATGTCTTCCGTCTTTAAAATGGCCTTGAAATTTCAAAAAAGTGCTGATTTTTTTACAAAACAACTAAAAAATCAAAAATGAAACCCTCATATTTTGTTCATAATTTTTTTATGAAGAACAAATATAGTTATAGATATAATGTTCCAAGTTTCATTCTTCTATCCCCCCTCTTTTGGTAGTAATAATTTTTAATGTTTAAAGAACTTCTGTAAAGTTGTTTTTCCTGCATTTTTAAAAAGCTAATTACTCTAGAACTATACAACTTAAAAACCTGAAATTAGTCACATTTTATTCGTAATTTTATACTCTTTCATTTGGTGTGCCTCATAACCTTAATCCTTTCCATAATAATTTCCCAAACTTTTGCACACATGAAAAAGAAATTTTTTTTTCCGTCTTTATATCACTCTTAAAGTTTTGCAGCTTTTAAGCGTATCGTTGATATTGTTGATTTGTGCCTTTTTTTACGCAGCTCTTAGCTTTTTTTCTAGAAAAAAACCCTCAGAACTCACCACGGGGAGGGTGGGTGCATCGCGAGTTCCACCCGTGCCCACCCATCCACCCAACCAAATGGACACTAACTCTTTTGTTTTTATCGGGTACGGTACTCACCTTTGGTTTCCAAAGGTGAGCATCGTTTTTCTGGACTGCGTGCGGGTTCTAATCATACCATCACGGTTACTTTCCCCACAGACAGCTCCAGAGACCTCTCTGTTACGATTTTGATGAAACGTTCTTCACTCTGAGTATGACAAGGATATTTCAAGATACACAGATGTTTCAAAATAGACTCCCCACTAACAATCAAATTATTTAAATTTGCGTCAGATAAAGAAGCAGTTGTTGGGGATTCTGTACAATTCTCCCAATTAATTTGGTCTACATATGTAGCTGCCTCAAAATTCAAATTCGGAATTATGTACTGTCGAATCTCATCCTTTTTTATTCTTTTCTTGCCTTTAAAATTTCTCCGGAGTCCTAGTTCTCGAATGTGTTGCTTTTCGTCAGTGATCATAGACAGGAGTACTATAGTTTCTGGATGGCCAAAATACCCGTTTCTCTGGATAATTGGATCAATTACATTCTTTAACTCATTCTTGAGGTAGCGTGACACATTTATAGTTTTCCACAAATTTTGTGAACCATTCGTGCAGTGTGGATTCGATTTTATAGTAAACCACATAGGTGCGTATACCTTCATAATAAATTCTGCAAGAGTTCGAAGTTTGTTTGAAGGATCTAAAGGGCTAATATACAAACGTAATATATACGATTTGCAGTTATTAACCAACGTGCATGGGACATTTTTCCTGGGTTTTTATGCGATAAACTGGATGAGCAGCTTCCATTTCTTACAGCTTGACAAATGTCCCAAATATATCGCTGGTCTGTGCTGAGATTATTTAAATCGATTTTGGGAAATTCACAGGAAATAACTTCAAAACTCATAACTGGGCGATTTTTGCAATTCGTCGATGATTTACCGATTGGGTCAGAAAATGCTTTTGGGCCACTCGTATAGCACCGTCCAAATGCTGCACTAAATGACGGAGTGGCAGTTCATTAGCATGTAACTTGCAGATAAACCAGTGTAAAGGTTTACCAAAGGCTTCTTCAAGACAACGAATTACGCCAGTTTTATATCCAGTATTAACAAATGTTCCATCGCACCCTATTGCTTCTAGTTGATGAATGTCAATATTCTCATTCTCCATGAATTGCAATATCATATGAGATATGCTCATTGCTCAAAGCTGATGACGAGGGTGGTGTTATGTGTCCAAGGTACTTGCTTCCTGTTTCTTTAATCATAGTAATATGTTCTTCCAAGACTGTTTTCTGATACATCTTTCCTTCTATGCTCACTTGAATTAAAGTTTGGTCCTTCCTCCCGTCAAAATAAAGTCTTCAATGGTTGGGTCCATATGGATGGGTGGAACTCGCGATGCACCCACCCTCCCCGTGGTGAGTTCTGAGGGTTTTTTTCTAGAAAAAAAGCTAAGAGCTGCGTAAAAAAAAGGCACAAATCAACAATATCAACGATACGCTAAAAAGCTGCAAAACTTTAAGAGTGATTTAAAGACGGAAAAAAAATTTCTTTTTCATGTGTGCTAAAGTTTGGGAAATTATTATGGAAAGGATTAAAGTTATGATGCACACCAAATGAAAGAGCATAAAATTACGAATAAAATGTGACTAATTTCAGGTTTTTAAGTTGTATAGTTCTAGAGAAATAAGCTTTTTAAAAATGCAGGAAAAACAACTTTACAGAAGTTCTTTAAACATTAAAAATTATTACTACCAAAGGAGGGGGGATAGAAGAATGAAACTTGGAACATTATATCTATAACTATATTAGTTCTTCATAAAAAAATTATGAACAAAATACGAGGGTTTCATTTTTGATTTTTTAGTTGTTTTGTAAAAAAATCAGCACTTTTTTGAAATTTCAAGGCCATTTTAAAGACGGAAGACATTTTTTGTTTTCCCCGAAATTTTGCACACGTGACTAACTCACCAGTACACAACTTTTCCGCACTAGGCTCTAATCAAAATCAAAAATATCGTTTTTTCGCTCCGTCCTAATGGGCATACTCGAGCGCGTCAGATTGGCTACCAAGACAGTTTACAACTATTTAAGCCTAGTTTCCTGGCTACCAGTCTATAAACATTTTGTTTCGTAAATTTTTCTCAAAAAGAGCGATAGCGTCTTACCGGTCTGCGTAATTCTAATTCCCACATGGATAAGGAACGAGCGCTTATGCGCATGCGTGTAGACGAAAAGAATGGAAAATGTTTAAAAAGTTTGGAGGTTTCTAAATCCCCAGTGGAGCAGTGGTAGCGTGCTTGCGTTGCATGCGCCAGTTTGCGGGTTCTATCCCCAGTTGATATTTTATTAAAATTTTCAAGAAAAACAGCAAAAATAAAGTCCACACGCATGCGCACTTGATGTAAGTTCCTTGTCCATGTGGGAATTTGAAATACGCTACCGGTCTTGGCTTTACTTTGCAACTTTGTTACCCTCCCCCTCCCTTACCCACCGCTCAAATCGACAGATTTTAGAAAATGTACACTTTTTAGCTGGTAACTAACCTACCTTATCATTATCTGACGCGCTCGAGTATGTCCATGTGACTAATTTTTTTTTACAAATCTGACGGGCTGTTCTAGACAAACCCCCCTACATAGAGAGCTTATATTTGGTGGAGTTACTCAAAAGCATGCAAGGTATCCCCCTTATGATTATCTGACGCGCTCGAGTTACTACCCAGAAACACTCTGGGCTCCCCTTCTATAGTATTCGCCACATATCCATCGTACGATGTACTACTCATCTATATTTTGTCACTCACGTCTGACCTCTGAAGTCCAACCCTATACATTAAAATATACAAAAATCCCAATCGATGACAAGTACCTGGTACATTTCCGAACCAATATTTACCGGGACTCAATCATCACAATCCCCACCACAGCGATGACCTTGCCTCTAATGAAATCCCAGGGATAGACGGAGGAAGGCAGACAGCACAGATCGGGGAAAAGACCTCCTCATGAATATGGAGTCCGAGCAAGGGAGACGAAACTTAAGCGGGATGAACGAATAAATGAATTGCAAAACAGGCCAAAGAAGAATATGAAATTTCGGTGCTAAGAGTGGATGTTTGAGAGAGTTGGTTCTGTTCTGTAGTTTTGGTGTTTCTTTGATGGGGGGGAGGGGGGAAGTTCGCGCGTGTTTTGAGATTTTCGAATGAATTCGTTTTGTAAGATGAAGAAGGAGGGGTGTAGTGTAGTGAGGAAGGGGACGTATAGAGTGTAAGACTTGGTTTTTGGTGTATAAGCATTCCTTATATTAGTAGAGCACCTAGCAACCGTCGGATGCTTGTTTGTTTACCGGCAGTTGAAACCAAACGCCTTAGCAACATGGATTGCTTGTATTATTGGGAAGTCCCATGATGAACTTTTTAATGGGACTTGACATTGAGGTAAAGTATGACTGAATTCATCTTCACAATCAAATAAACTTCCCTATCTTCATTTTTACCTTTTAACTCTCCTTATTAATATCTGTCACCCCTCCTTATAACATCACATCTTTTCATCCTAACATCCTCCTCATCCTCTTCATAGCTAATCAACTCCATCCTTATGATCCTCTGCATCCCTCTCATTCATCACATTTCCTTGATTCTTTCATTTGACCCCCGCATCCTTTTCAATCCTCTTATTTTTTCATCATCCTTCTCAATTTTCTCTTCCTCCTGATATTCCCTTTCTTTTAATCCATCTCATCCTCTGGAATCCTCCATCATTCCCTTTCACCCTGTTCAACAGTCTCTTGATACTCCCATCATCTTCAATCAGTTTCCTTCTTTTGATCTTCCTCATCCCTCTCATCTTTTAGATCCTCTCAACATCATAAGAGATCTCTCTCCTCTTCTCAATCATTTTCATCCCCCTCCCCATCACTCTCATTCTTCTCATCCTCTTTAACCTTCTAATCTTTTTAATCATTTTCGTTTTCACATCTCTTTAATCATCTTCATCGATCCTCTTCTTCATCCCTTTAATTCCGTTTCTCTCCTGAAAAATAAGAATATGAATGAAGTTGTAATAGTTAAAACTACTATAATATCTTTTCGTTTGTTGTGAATTTTAGTATACATTTTAATACACATTACTTTTTAAACCGAAGCTTGAAATTTAAATAACTTTCTACTGTTATTAATTTATATTTGTACTGTGTTTATTCGGTCTAAGGGAGTTGTAATGAGTACAGTGCCCCCTATTGGTAAATTTTTTGTGCTGTTTACTTTACGCCAAAAAAAAAATCGTTTTATTTAGGAAAACTCAGTTGAAATATCAAGAGACCATTGGGTCTCTTTTTTTACAGCCATCCAAACTTTTCATTATAATCTAATCACCCTGTTACATACGATTCTATTTTCCTTTAATTATAATTTACTCATCTTAAACACAACACACATAAATTAAGCTCAAAGCAGCATTCAAAAGTTAAAAGACACAATACCCCCACAACAACTTTTAACAACATATTTTCGTCCCACTATAGAAACCCATTTTAAACGCGGCGCGGAGTCTTTAACGCTCACTAAACTCCACTTAAATCAACAAATTACCACTTATTCATTTACCCGAAAAGCATCAGCGGCTTTTATCGGACAAATCCTCCCTTCCGGAGGGGGGTGGAAGGTAGGCCCAGGTGACGGATACCTGGGAATTCTCATTCACTGCAAACAAAGGACGATCTCATTTCGCTAATAGCGGAGGGGGCGCTCAGCAGACGAATGGCCTAATCTGCTTTTAAGCCCGGACTCAACTATTCCAATTATCTCGGTCAACGAAAATTTATGTTCCCTCGTTTTAGGTAGGTTGGTCCTCCCTACCTCTTTCCTTTTCGGCGAAAGGTGGGGGGGGCTTTTGGAAAAGGAGCTGGAATTTTCCGGGTTGACAGGTAGAGATAAGGGAGGGGAGGTGGAATTTTAAAGAGACATTTGCTAGTCTTTTTGTCATAAAATGTATTATTTTTTCTTTGATATTTTCACGCTATAGATCTGGTTAAATATAGTTAAAAAATAGTTAAAAACATCAGAAAGCTGTTTTGGATGCCAAAAAATTGAAGTACAAAGGGGTGGTCATAAAATAACGACCCCACTTAAAATATAATGAATAATACAATATAAGATTTAATATGCTGTATAAAAAATTTTATTGTAAATTGTCATAATAATTGTCGTAGTTAACTACCAATAAGATAGTATCCTACAATAGGGTAGCTCCGCATAAACTACAAATAACTAAAAATGGAGAGAAACTAAAATTAATTTTATGAAAGACTTCCTTAAAAATATTTCTTTTTCACGGGTGTTGTTAAGGGTAATAATATTATAAATATTAGAATTGAAGCATTATGTAAAATTTTTTAAATGGCAAATTTAAAGAAAAGACAAAAATATTTTTTTTTCAATAAAAACACTTAATAAACCCGAATTTCATATTATATAAGGAGTGGAAAAACGTTTTTTTTTAGTAATTAATTTAAGGCATTCTCGAATGCTTATAATTATAAGTAATACGCCACATTAATATACATATCAGAACCAGACCTGTTGAAACACCTTCTATTTTGATGACTCAACTTTTTATACTTTAATCTACATTGCTGCTCTAATTTTTTCCTCAGACCTCGACATAAAACTTGATATTTCCAAAAAGTCCACTTGGTAAAGCTGTATTTTTATTTCCCCTTCTATATTACTATTACTACTAAAAAAAGTCACTTTATACCTAAGTAGCCGAAAGAAAACTCTTACATACGCAACTACAACTTCTTCTCAACTGATTTCCACAGCCTTAACGATACATTAATCCGCATAACTACCTCCTCACCCCCCCCAGAAAACAACACTGTCCGAAAGCAATTTTCCCGCCAATCGTCGCCTCCACGTAATTATTATTCCCCATCACAAGTAAAGCGGACAACTACAAGGGACGCAAAAATAAATGAAGAAAATAAAAGTACAAGGAGTGCAAAAGTCCTTTATAATAATCGGCGGCTCCCGACAGAAAAACTGGTAATTGTTTTCCCCTGATGCGATGGGGGAGCTATTACTTTTACTAATAATAGCCATCAGGGGAGGGGGTCTGGGGGGTCCACCACCGGTCAGCAAAAAGGTGATGAATAGAACTTTCTGAAGAAGAAAAAAGGGGGTGACAATAGATCTTTGTAAGAGTCAGCGACAGGAGTTGATAGCTGTGTTTTTTTGTGACCATTATTATTATTATTTTAGGTGGGGTAGATTTGTCAAGGGTTTGGTGACATGCATCGCGACATCGATCATCAGGAGAATACTATGCGGGAGGGGGTTGGCATCCATTACGGAATGTTCTATTTTTTTGTGGGGGGTCTTTTTCTGTTGAGTTGAGAGTTGTAAGGCAAAGGTCGAGGGCGGTTTTGAGTTGTGTCTTAACCCTTTTAGTCCTAAGCCGCCCGAGATTAACATTGAATCCTATGGAAAATTTGAGGCGGCTTAGGATTGAAAGGGTTGAAAGGAAATGGAGATTTGGTGGGTTTTGTGTCGTCTGTTGTTGTAAATGGAAGATTCATTTTAGGGTTGTGGTTTGTGACTTATGGCTGTGATGTTGTTTCCGTTGTCAAGTGGAATCTTGTAAAGTGACATTTACGACGAAAAATGTTTGTTTTGTGGCTTCTTCTTTTTTTTTTTGAAGGTTTTTAAAAGGTGTCGAACAAACCATTAGGTTTAGAAGAGTATCCCTGGAAAAAATGAACTTGTAATAAATAAGTTTAGGGAGAGTATTATTTCAGGAATGGGGGCTTATTTCTAACCTTACATCTTTCTCGAGTAGTTAACTTAGAACAAAATTATTGATGGATATGAGATCAATATGAAATTATATTCAAAAGGAGCCAGAAATTAGAAATTATGTAGAAATTTTAAAAAACAAAGTAAAAATTACGCATCTAAATCCCATTCAAAATATTTGAAAAATTCAAATATATATGTTACGGGCAATGTGATAAATTCAGTGGAATTTATGAATGAAATTTATCACTTTGCCCGCCTCCACTTCGGGCATTATTAATAATGCCCGATTAATCACTTTGCCCGTAACATATATACTATGGAAAACATCGGTAACAAAGTCGTTTATGTAATTGTAATTTTTTACACATGTGTATACGAAACCTAGTTTTTCTGCTCGTCGTGCATCATATACATCTTTTAAAGATGGGCCACTTTTCCAAACCTTAAAAATTCTATAAGTATCTTGTTTCTTTATCTTTAGGGTTTTCAACATCAACCAGAAATTTGAGTAATTTTATTTACTGCTCTTTATAACAAAGTTGAAATAAGAGAAATATTTTTTGGTGAAAAAGAGAATTAAAAAAAAAAAAAGGTAAAAACTCCATTTGTCTCTATCATTATTACTCAATCACCAACATGGTTATTTTGATATGTTATGCTCAAAGATGTAAAAAAAATATCAATTGAGCATGCATGCGTGCACCGTGGAATGAAATAATTAAGTTTTCATCAGAAATGACATCACATTTTTCGAAAAAAAAAGTCATGGAGGTTTAGTTCTCTGGGCTCATTTTTATCAACTCCACGTAAGGAATCTTTCTAAGCAGAGAGTTTGAGCGGGACTTGTTCAAACACCCTGAATATGCCCACGAAATTTCATTTGTACCCGTCCCCGGGGCTATTTACCCTGATGCGTCCCCTCCATTAGACGGTCAAACAAAGAACGAACGGCACAAAACACTCATCGATAATATTATCATCGTCATCTTTTATTATCATCATCAGCATCATCATCATTCCACCTGGCTTCCAATCAGAGCGATCCACGGCGGCAAACACAATCGCTGAATATGTCTGCGCAAATACGGCCGGTCTTTTCAATAATAGGGGGTTTCACAAGTGCCCGCACGGTTATTATAACAAAAGGCTGCCTGGGTAGAGTTTTGTTGTGCAGGTGGGATGTTGTCTGGGGGAGTTGGTTTAAAATTAAACGGTTATAGTTGTGAAATGATGGTTTTACTAGTACTTGTATGGTTTGTGTAAAATTGGGGTTTGTTGTAGTTAAATGTTCTGCGGTGATTGAATGACTTTGCGGTTATGTGGAATTTCGTAGTGACCACCAGTATGTACGCAAATACCGAGTTAACAATGTCTGCTCTGATTCATGCTGGTGCGCATTTTGAAACATTTTTTTTTTTATTACTTTGACGTATTCTTTTGCGTATTTTTCGATTCGTATTTCTTTCTAAGAATTGTGCTCTAATGATGGTTTTTAAAATACGTATTTAATTTCATTACATTTGTTGGGATTTTTTTATAATAATATTTCTTTATTTGATTTAATGCGAGGGTAGTTTGAAAAGTTCTCGGCCTGATTATTAAAATGGTAACTTATGGTTTCAAAAACGGTTTATATTTTCAACATATTGCCTCCTTTAAGCTGCCACACTTCTTAGAACGACTGTCCTGTCTTATCTTACCCTCTTTTGGGGGTTGTTCTAGAAGTTTTTAAAAGAAGTTGAAGTTGAAAGAAAGTTGTTGAAGAAAAACAGTCCCCCAAAAGAAAAATTTTCAATTTGGGGAAGAGATGGAAGTCTATTTTTTACTGGTTGTGGGCTAAAAACTATTGATAACTTTTGTAAATTGAAGACAAAATCCAAACACACACACACACATGTAAAAATCCTGATAAAGTTCCGGATTTTAGAACATTCCGGATTTTGGGATTCCGGATAAAAGGTTCGCTAATCTTATAGTAGTCCAAGATTTTGAGTTGAAGTCAGTAGCACCCCAGATAACTCTAAAGCCCTAAACTCCTCACACCGGCCGGTAAGATTACATCCAAAAGCTTCATCCGATCAGGAAAACCCCCAGAAAAAAAACATCCCACATCGAACACTTCTAAATAAAACCCACGACGAATCAATCCAATAAATAAACGAGATCAAGAGAGGAGAAGAGGCTCTCATAATAAAACCATAATATTCTCCCTTGACAGCTCCTCGGCCACAAAAAGCTGCTCTTAAACAGCAGCGTTGACTCAGCTCGGGAAATACTTTTGACACGTTTAACTCGTCACACGAAAAGCGATGACACGGGAGGCCCGGGGGCGAGCCAGATAAATTTCATTTCCGCTCGGGAAGGGAGCGATACGATGCGGGCACAAGTGGTGTAGGGTCCTGGGTAGAGCACGTTGTGAGTATGGTGCATCCTAGACTTTTATTACGGACGGAGAAACCTCAGTTTATGGCCCCGGTTTCTTTGTGTGGTCAAATAGTGAACGATTGAAAACCCCTCCTCGGACGGGAGTGCGTGGGGAAACCCCCAAAAAAAGAGATTGGGGAGATAAGACTGAGGTTTCTCCGGCCGTAATAAATGTCTAGGATGCACCTATGCGTCCTCCTAGACTTTTATGGCCCTCAGTTTATGGCCCCGGTCTCTTTGTGTGGTCAGTTAGCAACAAAATAAACCCCTCCTCTGAGGGGAGTTGCGTGGGAAAACCCCCAAACCACACAAAGAGATCGGTAAGATAATGGTCATCCTAAACTTTTACGACCAGCAGATTATGGTCCTCTCGTGAAGAGTCTATCTCCCCGATCTCTTTGTGAAATTTTGGGGTTTCCCCACGCACTCCCGTCCGAGGAGGGGTTTTCCATTGTTCACAAAGAGACCGGGGCCATAAACTGAGGTTTCTCCAGCTGTCGTAAAAGTCTAGGATGCACCTAAGACTGAGGGCCATAAAAGTCTAGGAGGCTCCATATAAGCGGAGTACGTGCTCGTTAAATCAGTGGGTCTGCAAGTCCTGTGGTCGGTCATGGCGCAGTTTACCATGGCTCCAAGTCTTCTGGAGACCCTCAGAGACATGGCAAAATTGTGTGGCGTTTCTTCAGCCGTCGTAAAAGTCTTCGAGGGCCTTAAGTAAGATGTTACAAACACTGCATTTTCGAAAATCTCTTGTTTCTTGCATAAAACAAACATTTCAAAATTCAACCAAAAATAAATTTTACAAAAAAATTGATCTAGGAAAAAATTTTTTCAAGCCTTTTGACTTCGCAAGGAAAATTTAACGATAGGAAAATTATTCATGGGGGAATGAATGACGAATGAACATTTTTTACAAAAAAAGATTAAAGGGGGGGGGATTCAGGCAGTTTTCTTACGTAATTATGAGGAGGGGGGGTTGCGGTTTGCTTATCTTTGCTGACAAAGGAGGGAGAGAGGGTTAAAAACGACCAAAAACATGCTTAAGTAATATTTGAACGGCCCTTGACGCTATTCGTTCTTTCGCCATTATGTTGGATAATACACCCCTTACACCACTATTCAAATTCATTAATAAAAATCGACATCGTATTTTAAAAAACACTTTCAAAACTCACTACACAACAATTATCTCATCCAAGATAGTAGAAAAACGTCAATTATTTTAAGTCAATTTACAACTTAAAAAAAGACCAACTTAAAACCCTCCCTAAATATTCTGACCAAGCAGAGAACCAATGTTAATGAGCTTCAACTAAACCATCAAAGAAAAACCTGTGACATCATTCAATATTTGACCACACCGTTCAAACCTGAAGACAAACAACTCTTAAATCATCACAAAGAAACCGTCCGAGATCTGCTTGTATTTGTGCAACAAGTGAATTTTTTTGAGAAAATAACAAGAGGTAAACACCTTATTGACTCGAATACTTTGCAAAAAGTATCGGGCACATACATAAATATTTGCAAGTCAGTCTCGGTTTCTGTTTCGACGCTTTTTATTTATTTAGGCTAAGGTGATGGCTATTGTGTTCTTTAGGGTTTACCGAGTCGCACGCTTCGGATGGCGATCAATGCTGTTGATCTTAAGGATTGATCCTTTTTTTTATTTTGCTAATTAACGAGATTTGAGTTTGTTTTAAAAGGTGGTGCTCTGGGAAATAGTTTTAGGACATTGGTTATGGGATAAAAAAGGTTCGCATATTGTGCATGTGAAAGAATATGCATTTGTGTTTATTTTCTTAAGTGAAATAAAATCAACTAGGGGGCTATAGCCTCCTGCTCGCTATCGCTCGCCAACCCCCGGGAACTGCTGACGCATTTCCCCTTGGATTGCTTCGCAATCCTGTGCTCGCTACGCTCGCTCGCCATACGCTGGTACAGCCTAGGTGAGAATGTGTACTACCTGGATTTGAACCCAGGTTATTGAGCGTTTCGTGATTACGAACATTGTACATACACTCGCCAAAACGTAAACAAAACACAAAACCACAACAAACCAACCGTTGCCAACGGGAGAAAACAAATACCGCCAAATTCGTGAGCCACGTACGAACGTACGTAAGAGAATTATATATATAGATTTATTATAGGTATTCTGAATTTCAAGTGTGTGTTGTTTCTTAAAAGGAATATCATTGACCTCTCTTGATAAATTCTTTATTTTGCAATTAATATTTTGAACTGAAATTTGAAGTGGTGAAAATCGATAGTAAGAAATAATTTGTCTAAATAATGGTAAAAAAGTTACATCAATGTCGTCACTAACAAACAAAGTAGTTCCCAGCGCGGTGTCTGAATTTTGAGTGAAATGAAGGACTTCAATTTAGAAATATGATTACTTTGTTAAACCGACGAATATAGTAGTATAGCGTCTTTTTATCCCGATTTGCGTACCGAAACTCCTCCAAGCAACCCAACAGGCTTTCTGTGAACCCATTTTCTCCTTCCGCGTAATGACGTCAAGGGATCAGGAAACGTTGTTGTCTAGTATAGAATAAAATGTAGTGTATCAAGCTTTTTCCAACCTTGTGCTAAATATATTGTCTGTAGGAGAGTATGAGATGTGACAAAAACGGAAAGTGATGACACTTTGTCACACAGGGGAGGGACGAGGTCAAAACTGTTGAAGAAAAAATGTGACATCATATATGGATTTTCCCGCGGATCCAGTAGGGCTCCAAGGAGCGGGCACTTTTTGAGGATCATCTATACCTTAATTTCGACCCAAATAGGTACAATTCCACTTTTACTTATTTCTATATAGATCTCTCTAGATCCCCCCACGAAATTTATTTTTACACCCCTCATATTTCTCCCCCCAAAAATTTTAGGGAGTTCGACCCTTTAATAACTCCATTTTTGATCACCACACGCACTTAACGAACGAAAAAGTTTGAACAATCTGGGGAAAGTTACCCCGTGGTTTTAAAAAAAGGGGCCAAGAAGGGAAAAGTAAAAGAAAAAAGGAGAAAAAATAATTTTTTTAAAACGCCTGAAATTTTCTTTTTGCTTTCTCAGATTCTACTTTGCTCTTTTTCCTTATTACGCCTTTTCTCTCTTTTTCCCAGGATTCCCTTTCTTTTCAGCCCAAGGAGGGGGCACTTTCTAGTGTGCCCCCCCCCTGAATCCGCACCTGATTCTCCCTTAAGTTAAATAGTAGCGATTGGGACCTGACTATCTTGATAACCCCTTACCCACATCAAGTAGATTCCGTTCGCTGTTAAAAGGACAATCTCTCCATCTCAAGACTTTTCCCTTACGCCGCTTTCCCCCTAAACCCATCCGGGGCTTCTCGCTTACGGAGTTGTGTCACGCGCGGCCGTAAGTCCTCCGGCCGGACATTTTTAGTGCCGAGGAGGTCAGAGGGACAAACCTACAGGCTTAAGGGCGTCTCTTACAGCATCAGAGGCTTTATTGAGTTCTCGTTCTGTCATGCGTGTTGCTCATCGGATGAAGATGAAGTTTTGTGGAGGAGAGGGCTGTTTGGTGTATGGAGAGAGAGAGAATCGTTTGTGATTAGGGGAGACGTGTAAGGGAGCGTTTCCACTTTTGCGTTTGGTTCAACAACGGATCCAAGGGGGGAAGTGGTGAATTGCCCCCTCCTGTGCACTCGGACCAAAACGAGTTAAAACCCTGCTCTTTCGTTAAATTCAATTTAATTCAATTTATTAGATAATACATAATAATTATTAAAAATTACAAAAAATGGAAAACACAATATAATTTGTACCACCAAGGAGGTGAGGTCACCTCATACAGGTGAATGAAACATAATTTTCCATGAAATTATGTGAATGAAGGTGAATGAAAAAATTTACAAAATTTTCTGGGGGAGGACCCCAGAGACCTCCCTTTTGTATTTTTAACAATATTATTTAGTACTTATACTTAGTTCTTAAAGATGGAAATACTATCTAAAAACGGATTAAAAAGTTACATTGAACCTGTTAGGGGCCGTCCATAAGTGACATCACTGGCTCGGAGGGATTCAATTTGTGATAAGGGGGAGGAGGGGCAAAAGTTAAACCCTTGACCATCTAGGGCAGAGATGACCGCTCATCTCTGGGAAATCTCTCGGAGTATGGGCCCTTAAATCCGGTCTTAAAAGTTCAAAAATGAGTCAAGAGACTACATTTTAAGGTCTAATTTAAAAAAATTTCTGGGGTATGAGAGAATTATATATGAAAGATAATAAAAGAGAAGCATAGAGGAATGTTTTAAAAAACTTATTTGTTCTCAAATTTACAACACTTTAGCTATTAGGTAGAACGCATTAACATCTTATTATGTTGTGATAGTGTTCTGAATACCTTTGGGAAATGTTAGAAATGCGTTCTGAAAATAGAGTTGTAAAATATGTTTGTAATCTGAAAGTGTTCTTAAATTTTAATCGAAACACACTATTAGAGCACGTTTTGTGCCTCTGTACTTTTATAGTAACACTTTTACAACACCATTATTTTCTCACACAACATAATCCCCATACAATCATAACATATTTGGATGGAAGTGTTTATTTATTATAGAGCATTTTCAATCACATGACTCGGACCTAACAACGGCCTTAGCAACAGAAATGTTACAGTTTTTTGCCCTACAGAGGTTAACAGTTACAGAAAATGACTAACCGTGGAATTCTTCTATTGGAGCATTTGCAATCGCGTGATCCCATACCTAAAAACCGCCTTAGCAACAGATAAACAACGGCCTTAGCAACAGTTAAAAGCCCTACAGAAGATACACAGTTAAAAGAAAATAACCGGTTGTGACGTCACCTGAAAACACTTTATTGTGTCTACTTAGGGCGAGCGCGCATGGGCGACTTTTGTCACGGTGACAAAGACAAAAACAACGTTGCTAAGGCTGTTGTTAGGGGCGGGACATAGAAGTATCCAATAGCAGCATTCGCTCATGACATCACTGGAGGATAAAAACAACGTTGCTAAGGCCGTTGTTAGGTACAGTCATGTGATTGAAAATGCTCTATTGTTTTCTAATGATATTTTTGATACTAGTGATACTGGTCACCGTGACAAAAGTCGCTAGTGCGCGCTCAGCCTTAACGTTGCAAAAGTGTTTCACACATTTACAGTGATTAATATTTTTCCTAAGTAAAAAACATATTTTTTATATTTGAATAAATTTCAATAAAAAAACAGCAGGGGTTATATATATTAGTTGAGAAGAAATGTGGGTCCATTTTGGGACCCTTCACAAAATATTTCATGGTGAAAAAGGAACATTTTACAAAAAGTTTACATCCTGCTGTTCCCACTGACTCTGTGATTTTTCACAACACTACAAATATGGTAGTGTTGCCCCTATTTGTAGTGTTTTTGTAGTGTTGTAGCCCTATTTGTAGTGTTTTTGTAGTGTTGCCCCTATTTGTAGTGTTTTGTAGTGTTGTAGCCCTATTTGTAGTGTTGCCTATAAACAGGCTCCCTAAAAATCCCTAAAAATAGGCTCCTGGCTGAAAAAAACCTAATTTAACGCTAACAAAAAAAATTATGAGTAGATTTTCACAATTTCTACAAAAACAGGCCCTTTCACAAAAAGTCTGGACACACCTCTGAATAGTTAAATTTCGATAAAAAAATATCTAAACACATTTCAACGCTTCACAACCAACTAAATCAGTACAATATTCAGATAAATAGGAAACCTCCGTTCCACGTCCATAACAGCCATTCCAAAAGCGTTTTCTTATTTCTATAGGAGGGGGGTTCCGCGATAAGAAGGCCCTCTGTTGGCGAAGGAGAGAGAGAGAGAGAAAAGGGGGATTACGCCCAGAGAGAAGAAATATTTCCGCCATTTTAGCTCCTTATCCAATTGTCCCCCGGATCAGGTTAATTGTGCTCCACTTGTTCCGAAAAGAAAGTGATTGTGCTCTCCCTCTCAATGGGTTCCGTGTGCGACTGTACTGATAGCGAGCGATTTAGATAGAGCGATTTTTATGTATCTTTGGTACTGTTCGTGTCTTTATTCAAATTCGTTTTCAGTATAGGGTACACTGAAATACGTGAAACACTTTTGAAACACTTGGTAAAGGCAATAATTAACACTTCTTCTATAAAACCATTCCATTGCGTTGTGAAAGTGTTGCTGAACAAGACAGCAACGTTTCTTGACCCTATGGCGTCACAACGCGAAAGGAGAAAATGGGTAAACACAAAGCCTGTTGGGTTGCTAGGAGGAGTTTCGGTACGCAAATCGTGATTGAAAACCACTATATGTACATGGGTTTAACAAAATAATCGTATTTTTAAATTGACGTTCTTCATTTCACTCAAAATTCCGATACCGCGATGGGAACTACGTACTTTTGTTTGTTAGTGACGTCATAGGGTCAGTCAACTAAAGTTGTTGTCTAGTATAGACAGCAACGTTTCCTGACATTCCTATGACATCATTACGTGGAAGGAAAGTCTGCGTAAACAAAAAACCTGTTGGGTTGCTACGGGGAGTTTAATGGGTTTAACAAACTGTGTTTTATGATAAATATAAATATGTGATTAATTTTGAATAGATTCAATAATGCTATTTTTATCTACCTAAAACGATCAAAGCGATAAAGATTATCTCGCTAATTTAATCACCTATTTTTCACTTTCAAACGTTTTCAATTTTAATTTCTTGCAAACAATATTAAATCCTTATTAATGTTCTCTATATGCATGAAAAAAGTAACATTCTTGCACTTAAGAAGTTAAAATAAGCGTAAAAAACTATTTGAACAGAAAACACAATGCTCATTGAAGATCATATCTCTCTCTGGATGATACATCATAACGCAGCCAAATAAATTTGATGAATCATCTTCGCAACTAAAAATGAAGTTAAGGAAAGAGCTCTCCTCATCTTAAGTGTGCGGTTAGTTAAAAATGATTACACTTCGCGCGAAGAAACTTCGTCTTAAACTAACGACCCACCTACGACAAAACACAACAAAGACGAGAAACGACCCTTCAAAGCGTTCCTTAACTACAGGATTAGGGCTTGGAACACACTGGACGACTACAGTCGCTAGAAGTAGTTAAGATCTTTATGAAAAATGGTGGGAAGAAAGAAGGGGACTTGAGGGGAGATTCACTACTACTCCTGTAGTGTCTCCGCTGACACACCTTGCAAAATATTCCTTATTTCTTCGAATTACGCATCAATGGTGCCGCGAGCGTATGCCAGGGGTGCCGCCCCAATAATCACGAAAAATTGTCAAAAATTGCGAAATTTTTAAACATGGAACGAATATATTTAACTGTTTATGGGGGTGAAAACGTCGAATAATCCTACTATTTTATTCTTTTTTTATGTTCTTCCGTTCTTCCTTCTATTTAAAATTAGGGTCAAATATCTGTTTTATAACTTCCACCAAAAAAAAAAAAAAACGATCAAAACCACTTATTTTCACAGAAAAAAGGACACAAATATGGTTAATTTTCTTTTCCGTTTGGTGAAACTTCAGTTGCACAGAAATAACAAAAAAATAGGCATCTTTTTAAGAATTGTGACATAATTTTTTTCTCTTGAAATTTTGTGACTTACAAGGCGAAACTTCTTCTGGTGAAACCCAAAGGGTCTCAAAATGCGTCAAAACCCTACTTTTAAGGCTGAAAATTCCAACAAACCCCCTCAAAATTTTGAAATATATTTTATACGGTTTTCCTTGAAAAGTAATGTGACTTAACAAAGAGAACAACTCGAGAGGTTCTCTTTGATGTATGTTAACGAAAGGGTCTCAAAATGAGTTAAAACACCACATCTAGGGGAAAAATTCCAAAAGTTTTTTGGGGGAGGGCCGCCAAACCCTCCATTTAAATCTTAACGTATAAAAGAACTTGTAAGGGGGTACCTCTGAAAAAATTTTGAGTAGCTGTACCGCCAAAAGGTTTTTATTGGTGCCACAAAATTTTTTTTGCCTGCCAAGGGTGCCGAGAACCCCAGGTCTAGTTCATCTCTCCTGAACTCCCTTTCTTTCCCATCCGTTTTATAGGGATCTTAACCACTTCGATCGACTATAGTCGCCCAGTGTGTCCTGACCCTCAAACCCATTGAAAGACACAGGAGTTGATGATCCCCCTTTGTTTACATCGCAACACAAACAGTCGCACTTCCAACAAATCTGTACTCCCTTCTTAAACCCGTCATTAAAGCGCCCCCTGGCGAAAAAGAGAGAGAGACACCAAAAAAAGAGACACTAGAGCCCTAATCTCTCACCCATCTCCCTAATGACCACCTTCCTGTTCACCCTTTGATAAATCTTTGGTCCTTCTATCAGATATTTTTATCAGCGCTTTATTCAAATCAGAGCGTTGTTAGCGGGGGGAGTCATCAATCAGATCCTCGCATTCAGCGACTCCTGGTGGAGGTGTTTTTTTTTGTTTTAATTCGAGGGGGGTGGGTGTTGGATTTTTGGGGATCGTTAACACCGTGTTGTTCTTTCGTGGTTTGTTTTTTGGTGAAGGTGAGTTGTTGGTTTTCCTTTTTTGGGATAATGAGGGGGGGGGGTTTCGAATTAGAGAAAAGCTGTATGATCAACGTGAACGGGATTTTTATGAAGTTTCATTAGTGTTTCATCCTCTTTGCAGAATGAATGAGGATTTGATATGAGAACTGTTAGAAACGCGAATATTTTTTTTTTATTCTGCATGAGTTGTGAAACTGATCATAAAAGTCTTGCAGGCGCGGATCCAAGAGGGGGGGGCACTCTGGACCTACCTAAATGAGTTAAATCCTACTTTTACAGGTCAAATTTCAAAATTTTTTCTCGGTGAGGGTCCCCATATCCCCCAGTGGTACAAAAAGGGGATCTTGAGTGATACTTTTTAGAAAATCCCCAACATTTTGACATTTTTCTCAAAAGGGGGATCGTCTTGGAAAGTCCCACCCCCCTTGGAGCCGTGCTGTATCCGCTCCTGAGTCATAAGTCATAACTACTTCGATGACTTTGCCAAAGGTAAAATATTCCATCGCAAATTATTCCTCTACCCTAGCACCACAGGTTTTCAAGATTCGTCCAATTTTTGTCATATATGGCGAAATTTCGATTACTTCTAGTTGCAGTTACGTAAAATTGACATATTTGGTATGAGCTGCGCTATTAGGGTAGTATCTTTCAAACCTAAAACTAAGCTAATGTATAGCAAAACGAAAAGGATTTCAGAACCCAACACAGCTGACATGCGCTAGGTGGTTTATCCACTTGAAACATCAATCAACAAATCAATTTTAAACGGTAATATTATTTGTAATTGCGTTTTAATAGGTGGCAACATGGTAGTCGGTGGTTTTCTTTGAATCATCGCAGACTCTCTTGGTGGTGATGAAAAGAAGGTAGCCTCCATGTTTGTACTTTGGAGAAGAAATTTTAATTTCAGGCGTAAGTTAAAACAATGCGTTTTATGATATTTAAAGTTACTGCATTTTTCGTGTTCTATATGTCGGGTGTTAATACTGTGGTACAATGAATTTCGGAAATTATTAAAAGTAAAAGTGAACTTTTTTAGTTGAGGATAAGGATTTAAGGGACTAAAAGTTTAATGTCAGTAAAGCGCATTATTATTGAGTATTTGAAATGTATTTATAATCAACTGCAACGTTATACTTGACTTTGGAGAAACAAGCTGAGAGCAAACTAAGGAAGTAGTTCCCAGCGCAGTGTCTGAATTTTGAGTGAAATTAAGAATTTAAAGTTAGAAATATGATTAGTATGTTAAACCCATGCTTCTATATATAGCTTCTTTTTATCACGATTTGCGTACCGAAACTCCTAAATAGCCCAACAGGCTTTCTGTTTGCTCAGTTTTTCCTTCCGTGTAGTGACGCCATAGGGTCAAGAAACATTTCAGTCTAGTATATCAATGTTTTCATTTTGCATTAAATATTTTCACAGTGCATTGGTGTATAATAGGGAAAATAATAAAATTCGGCACAACTTCGATAAGTCCTCCAGCCACCATGTTTATCCACAGATCCCACAGCAATATGCGTAAGTGTTGTCATCATTTGAGCTTATGGGTAAACTGGAAATGGACTGGAGGACTCTTATCGAAGCTGTGCCAATATTTCAGCTTTATTATTACTATTCTGCACTATTCACGACATAGGCGTAAACTTTTTATCTGTGTGTTTGATTTAAGTATTTTGAATCACATGATCAGCTCTACTGCATAAAAAAAAAATAATTAAATTTAAATGTACCGTCGACTCCTCTTACTGAGATCACGGTTGATGTTATCAATCGGATTATATTATCGAAATTTACTTGTTCCGGTCACTCCTATTCAAATTAAACCAAAATGTATCGTTTTATGTGATCAGTAACATTTAATGTTATCGAAATTTGATGAAATCTCTAAAAACCTCCTCTTTTCCTCTTGGAAGGCCAATTTTTAATACATAAACATGCAAAATGAGTCATTAATTTAATTGTGTTATATGATCGGCTCTTATATTTTTCTTTAAGAATGTTTAAGTTTCAAAATATATACTAGAATATCGTTTTAAATGCTTCATTTAAGACAACATAGTCGTGATTTTAAAGAAAACACTCGAGTTACACTGATTGTCACTTTTCATTTTAGAATCGCTTATTATTATCAATCGGATATTGTTATCATTCTGATCTTTGACAAATGTGATCACATTAAGCAGAGTCAACTGTATTACTAATTCATTGCAAATTCATTGGAATTGATCATCTCAAATCAAGCATAAAACTTTTTGATTTCCCTTTTTAGCATCTGCAGTGAGACTGCCATGTGTCTACACCTGATCTATTATAAGGATCCCCATCTCCTGATGCGATGGTTAGAGGAGTGACCAACTCCTACTTTTTTGTTCTTCCAGTTACCCTCTTCAAACCTGAGTTAATGATCTACTCCTAAAAGGGTGAGTTGGATTTGAGACATTTGTATATGATCTATGCTTATTCGTGCATAAAAATATTTGGAACAGCTTTTGGAAAGAGTCCTCCAGTTGCCATGTTTAACAACCACAACAACATTATTAAAGTATTAAAATAAGTAAAAAAACGTTTGTATCATGCACTTATGCTTATGTGCATAATACTATTAGATAAATTACTTATTTTATCTTATTTGCACAGTAAAATTTTAATTATGATTAAGTGTTGTCAGCATAGAGATCTAATAGATCTATAACTATATTCTACTAATTACTATTATTTTAGGATCTTATAATAATAATAACAATTAGATCTCAATGGTTGTAAGTCATAATTTGAGATGTGGGTAAACATGGCGGCTGGAGGACTCTTTCTAAAAATGCACCATCTGTGCTTATTTGTGTGGAAGTGTATTTGTTTGGAATACAATATCACTTAAAAGAAAACTATTTTCGTAAAAATTAAAAATTAATTTCATGTAACCCATTGAGTATACTGCCCAGTGAATGGACACTTATTAGCATTATGACTTGTGATTTTCCCACTTCAAATGTCATTTTTAAGACTTTTTTTTATCAAATCTTAAAAAAACAAGGGGGATATTTGAGGGAGTACTTGGACCATATCAAACTCCAGTATTACCACCCTCACTGGTTTAGGCCATGAGCAGACTTGACTATTACGTATTAATTAATTATTACGTATGCTGACTTAAGTAAATACTTATAAATTAATTTTTACTACTCTTGTTTTTTTCATAAGATATTAAATATTAATAACGATAATAAATGAATCTTTCACGTTCATAAACGTCTTGAACATCATCCAACCCACTTTATTTTAAAAGCATCAATTTAAAAACAATTTAATCTCAAACCACCTTTAAAATGATCTTAATTAAATTTATAATCTTTTTATTCTGTAGTAACAATATCAGAGTTAACTTAATTGCATTTTTAGTATGTCATAGTTCTAAATTTCAATTTGAAAACTGTAAAATTACTCCTTTTAATATTCATAACTTGTTGGTAACAATCATTTTTAATTAATATTAATAGTAAGTAACCGAATTATGTGTAATACATATTTTAAACCGTACTTTAAACAGTATTTTTACTTAAGAATAAAATATATTTTCTCAATTACAACTTGATAGTAGTAATAATGATAAATATTTAATAAGACATCATTTTAAATTTATTTGTAGCAGTGTATAAAATTAGTTTTAATCATAAATATTTATTTGTAAAAATTGTGGGTTCAGTTAAATTAAATTCCTACTTTTTAAACGTTTGATGGGTTTAAAACAGTAATCTAATCTTAACTTGTTAATTTTTAATTACAGTAAAGCTTTATGCATTCAATATTATTGTTGTGGGAAAAGGGATTTTAGTTATTCCCTTTAATTTTCTGATTTTATCACAAATGTTTGATTAAAAACTGTTTTTCCTGTGATTAGATTTGATTCAGGTATTTTTCAGATACTTTTTGCAGGCCATATTTTTTAAGAAATTATATATTTATTCTTGTCTCTTCAATCAAAAAGCAATCAAGAAAGCTTTTTATTATTATCCTATATTTCACCAAACTTTTCCTAAAAATCGCTTACTACTTTTAATTTAAAATAGCAAAAAAACAAAACTTTTTTTACTTCTATTAGTTACCTATATGTGCTGTGTCATTCTGATTCTGTTACATCTTCCATATTCTTTCAGAAAAACTCTATTGAGAAAGTTCATATATTTTTTCTTTAATTAAGTATGAAAATCAACTCTCAATTGAATGATTAACATAAAGCATAGTCCAACCTAATTTTCTTGAAACTCAGTCGTAAACAGCTGTTTTCTGAAATATTTAGATACTTACTAATTTTTGAATATTTTAAACTGCATATGAAAACATCACTACCTATTAAATTCATTCTTCTAGCCGACGTACTGGCCTAGTGGTTAGAGTATCTGACTGCAAAGCCGTACGTCTGGTTTGGCATGGATATTAGTTTTTGACCTTGTGTGATGAATGAATGTGGCCCCCTGTTAAAAGGGTTGTGCGAGCGAATGGTATGTGTGGCGCGGGTAGCAGTACCTCACCTCCGTGGCTCCGGTCCACAGGTGCCCGCTGGGTAACGCTGAGTAGGTACTTCTAGGGCAATACAGTGGTCAAGGATTATAAATCCAGTACCCGCCATTGCCAAAAAAACTACATTCGTTTACTATCCCTTCACTCTAATAATTATGCACTGTTTTAAACCCTAGGCTTAGACTGTGTTTGACCACGGTTTACTAAATAACTATACAGGCTAGCCCAGACACGGAAATCATTTAACGTATAAGTGGCAATAGCCACATCAGGAAAAGCACTAAATCTTCTATATGCAATACCTATGGTATGTTATGGACCCTATATGTGGCGATCCTAGCGGGAAAAGTTGTCAAATGTTTTTCATGATTCAAAACTCGGCTAGCCTGTATATTAGGTAAATCGGAAAGTTCTGTTGAATTTGAGAGTGTCTGTACGTGTTAAATTTTTTACCACTCTTCCATTATTGCGAGACCAATACAAACTCTAACTTCATCAAAAGCCAATTTAGCTTCTTGGCTTGTTTTTGGGATTTATCTTGTATGAAACGATACTTAACAATTTTCTAGGAGTAGTTTCAAACTTCGAATCAATCTTTAAATAACATTTCATTTCAGATTCTAATATTTTTTCGTAAAAATACTATTTTTAAAAGATAGTAGGAAGGGAATATCAGATTCATTATTTTTATTGTATTATATTCTGTGGTTTGATTACTTTTATTGTATTATATTCTGTGGTTTGATTACTTTTATTGTATTATATTCTGTGGTTTGATTACTTTTATTGTATTATATTCTGTGGTTTGATTACTTTTATTGTATTATATTCTGTGATTTGATTACTTTTATTGTATTATATTCTGTGGTTTGATTACTTTTATTGTATTATATTCTGTGGTTTGATTACTTTTATTGTATTATATTCTGTGCTATCTTTTGGATACATATTAGCTTTTAATAGAAAAAATAGAATGGCTAAATAATATTTAAAAAATGTTTAGGAATTAAATTACTTTTGAATTGATTTCCTATGTTTTCTAAATAAGTATGGGAATTACCTTTAAAGTTCTTTCTTCTTTAGTAAAGGGATTGCCTTAAGTCTTCAGATTCTTTTTGAAATTTACAAATTTATGCTTGATAGCAAGTCTAAGTTGGTAGTTTTCTCTTAGCTGTCTTTTTGAAACCCTATTCCACTTCCTAAGATGTGAGCGAGAGCTCCTATTGGTCCTTAAGTGAAAGGGATAATCTTATAAGAAGTAGATTTGAGAAATATACATTATTTTACTGTCTTTCACTTTTAACAGGGATAAAACATTATTTGTGTCAAACAGTGATATACTATACTCGACAGCAACGTTTCCTGAACCCAGTACGTCATTACGTGGAAGGAGAAACTGCGTTAATAGAAAGCCTGGTGGGTTGCTAGGAGGAGTTTCGGTCCGCAAATCGTGATAAAAAGACCCTACATATACATCATATTTTTAAATTGAGGTTCTTCATTTCACTCAAAATTCAAACACCGCGATGGGAGCTACTTTGATTGTTGGTGACGTCATAGTGTCAACTAACGTTGTTGTCTCCATATTCCCCTTCTGTGTAGTGACGTGCTGGGTTCAGGAAACTTTGCTGTCGAGAACAGTTTTTTTGTCAAGATGTTCTCGTTTATATAGATTGTTGTTACTGCAAGATTTTTGTTTATAGATTTTGAAACCAGTGCATCCAAAGTATCACGTGGTATGTGTTTATGAAAGAGCATCTTCTGCAAGACCTTTTGGAGCGTTGACAAATAGAAAACAAAAGGATGACGTCATTTAATCGTCAGGCTTAGGTGAATTACGGGCTGCAATAAACAAGGTATGTTGTCTATAAGCTTTCTAAAGCCTTTTTTAGAAGTAAAAATGATCGCTACAAACACTAACCAAAATTTACATGTGCAAATAAAAACGTTGTTTTCAATTATTTCATTAAATTGCACAAGTTTGTTTTTCGCCAAAATTTACAGTTTAGTAGAAAAATATAATTTAAGTAATTAATTTCCCAATCAAGTGTGGAGTTGTGTGTTTTTAACTTTAAGTAGATGTATAATACACACACATTATTTAATAGACAGAAATATATTTTTTACATGAAATATAACGTTATTTCTACTTTTTCTCTCAAAGAACTTTTGATTATTATCACGTTTTTGTTCTGTGAAAAGTTACTGTAGATTCCTGTCGTAAAAATACTTTAATTATTTCATACACGACTCTAATTTTTGGCTTATAAATACGCACATTTCTTACTATGATTAAGGAGACAATTAACAATAGAGCATTTTCAATCACATGACTCGGACCTAACAACGGCCTTAGCAACAGAAATGTTAGTTTTTTTTGCCCTACAGAGGTTAACAGTTAAAGAAAATGACTAGCCGGGGAATTCTTCTATTGGAGCATTTGCAATCACGTGATCCCATACCTAAAAACCGCCTTAGCAACAGATAAACAACGGCCTTAGCAACAGTTAAAAGCCCAACAGAAGGTACACAGTTACAAGAAAATAACCGGTTGTTACGTCACCTGAAAACACTCTATTATTTTAACTCTATTCTAAAAATAAGTTTTTGGTGAACCGTTTACAGATATATTACTGAACCGAATGACACATTTCTAGTATCAAAATGTCCAGATTCTCTCGAAAATTTGCAATAAGCTATTGGATTCTAAACAAAAATTCTTAAATTTAAAATATTTCCATTTTTTTTGGATTACGGATAAGGTCGCAGTTACAAAACAAGTACTGCAACCAATACTGTATATGCAACCAATCACAAGAATACAATTCCTGGGTTCTGTCCCCAGTTGTTATTTTATAAATAAACTTATATTTTCCTAGAGAAATTTCAATCAATCAGAGTAGACTGCTAAAAGAGATGGAATAAGAGTACTCTTGTAAAAAATCTCATGACTTTGATATCATGCTCATGTTGCATGTTTTTTTTTTTATGGCAAATTACTTATTTTTCTTTTCAGGTTTAGGAACCATCCAAAAGACCTAACCACCTGGTTACGATCGAATACGATGCGATGACGTCGTAAGTTTGGGAATCGTGTGACTTGGATGAATGACGAGCTGGAATAAACTTCTTGAAATAAATGTAAGGTTCAATACATCCATTTATACCCAATAAATTAATGAAGTGTATTTCAGTGTGTTTTACTTGAAAATTGACTTGATGCATGTTTGAATTGAACATATTTCTCGATTTCTTTAGTATTAAAATTAAGTAGATATTGATTGAACACGGTTGAATTTTAAGTTATTCTAATTTTTTTAAAATAGTTATCGCAGTGCTTAGGTGTACTAAAATGCATAATGGGGTTATAATTAAGGGCCACTTTAATTTAAATCTTAAAATAAAATGCAGTGCGTAGAATAATGTACCAAACAAACCAAAAGTATAAGAATAAACCTACGTTTTATGCAATTGAATAAACCTCAACCTGACAAAAGTTTGAATTTTTAAAAAAAATCAAAGGAATTTATTATTTTAATTAAGATAGCTTTTTACTACATTTTGCTGTTCAATTCGAAGATCAAATAGATTTATATATAAATCTATCTGAAAGTTCAGTTGTTACACTTGTAAGCTTCAATGTTTAAAAAAAAGTCCACATTTGAATTCAAAAATGATAAGTAGCAATTTTTAATTCGTAAATAAAGTTATTTCGATTAATTTTGGAAAAGTAATTGTGCTTTAACCATGCATTCATTTTACTGCACTTGATTTTCCTTACAAGGAAAAAAATAAAAAAAATTCATTGTAAAGAAAATTAAACAGTTTATTGAACATGGTAGTTATATAATAACACCTTTACCATAAGTTCTAGAATTGATTTCAATAGTCTAACTGCCATATTCTGTGCTTTCTGATAAATCGTCCGATCAACAAATCAACAAAAATTTGTTAAATTCATGTTTGCTTGATTTGGCATTCTGAGCGCAATGATCAACTAACAAACGTTTGTCAGTGTCGCTAGAGCTGGCGAACAAGCGAAACCGTTGGCGATAAAAAAAAGCTCAATCGTGATTGGAGGAGATCGTTCAGTTGTGAATAGTATAGGAAAGAAATTCGCGAAAAAGCACGACATAAAAGCGTTTTTGACTGTAGTACTTTAAAAGTCTATGATTTTTAATGAAGATTAATTAATTTTTTATTGTTTTATAATCTTTTATAGCTTAAAAAAGAAACTTAATTATTATTCTTAAATATTAAACTATCTATACAAGAAAGAAATATAAAATATTTTATTATCTCAGTATGGAAATGCCATAAATTATAGAAATAATTTCATATCTTTTATAAAACGTTACTGAATTGAAACAAATTCTCAAAATAATAATTAGTTCTTCAATTAAAGAATAAATTTACTCTATTGGATTCACTATTTACATTTAAAAAATAGTATGTATAATAAAAGAACTAAACATTTAAAATCATTTGAAAAATCAGAAAACTCAATTTATTATATTTTGTTAGCTGATTATAACGATCGCTTAGCTATCATTATAAATTTAATTAAAATGGAAAATATTTTCAATAAATTTATTTTTAATTAGAATTTATTCTGATTCAATGGTTTCATGCGAATTTTTTTATGTGGGTAGTTTAATTCTAAAAAAAGAAACAGGTTAACGATTAAAAAATATATTTTTGTGTCTTATTTCCCTAGAAATATTTGTAAAATTCAAAGATAATTTTCTACTACACAAACAAAAAAATTTCAATGCTTTGAAAGAATTTAAAAAAAAACATTTCCTGGACCCGATCGCACAACCTTCGGGTCTGTAATCCAATGCCATGACCACCATACTACAGTAATCTATCCAAACGGGAGAAAGTTTTAATATAAAAACTTGGTCAAGTAATTGAAGAAAAAGTAGTGCCAAGAGTTTAGATTACTTTTAAGGTTTTAAAAATATCTTAAACTGTTCCCTTAATTGTTTATATGGATTTCCGAAACATTTAAATAAATCGTTTTGGAGAATGTATTTTTTAGTGATCTTAATTATTAAATTGTTCTTCTATCTCGGCGGACTTACACGTTAAAAGAGAGCTGTTCTGCGGATTTTAATTGATGTGATTTAAGAATATTTTAAATGTTAATTCACTGTTATACAATTGTAAAGCTATTTTTTCTCTAATGATAACACTTAACACCAGTCTCAAAATGAAATGTTCACGATTTTTCATAGGCTTAGGAAATAGACTGCTGAGAGGAAGCCATTTTTTCAATTCTCGATTCTGATTGGTAGTTCAACTTAAATCACTCGTTTGTTGGCTGATTTGTTAAGTAAAAAATATTTGTTAATTGAAGTGGATTAACGGTGGTCAGAATACCAAATCAAGCAAATCAATGTTTGTTAGAGGTTGCCAGAGCGTCAGAATACGACCGTAAGCCGAAAATGCAAAAACTCCCAACTCTACTATATCATTCTGGCGCTTTTAACATAAATTTTCAACAATTTAAAAACTTCATATACAATCCCAACTTTGAAAAAAAAATTTTAAAAAATAGACTACAAAATAGAAGATTCTAAAACGCATTTTTCGAAATTTGTAATCTACGGTTCCCTTGGAGGATGATGAAGGAAGCCTCTGAATGAAACGATACCTATAAAATTAACTTGACGGCAACGTTTCCTGAAACTATGACGTCACTAACAAAGGAAGTAGTTTCCAGCGCGGTGTCTTGTATTGTTAATGAATCAATTTAAAAATATGATTATTTTGTTAAACCCATGTGTAAATGGTGTTTTCTTTATCACGATTTGCGTACCGAAACTCCTATCAACCCAACAGGCTTTGTGTTTACAGATTTCTCATGCCGCATTTGTGACGTACTGGGTTCAAGAAACGTTGTCGAGTATAGGGTTCTTGGAAGCGATACTGAAAAGCAAAGGATGAGTTACGGAGTAATTCATCAGGGGGAGGGATTGTAGCTGAAAAGCAGAAAAAAAAACTATAATACTTTTTATACTATAATACTTTTTTCAATTTATAGATATGGAACAAAAGAGTAAGGTTACCACAGCAGCACAAGTGTTCAAATTTCGGCCTATTTTTGTCACGTATGGCCAAATTTCGTTTACTTCTAGTTGCAGTTATGTAAACTTGACATATTTGGTATGAGCTGTGCTGCTAGAGTAAGAGTGACCTCAAAGAGTGTCATACGGCCTTTAGGTAGGATGTAGGAGAGAAAAGGCAACGAAATAAGTTTCCTACGTTGTTTTCCTTACCTTGACATGTTATTAGATTTTGCAAAGTGATCTTTTGCTTTTATTTGATTTTTAACATGCTTTTATTTTCTTGCAGTTGCTAGGTGTAAGTCTACTGAGAAGTTTCATCGTTAGAGAACTTGCGGAGACTGTCATCTGGACAAGGCTAAACTGGACGACTTTGTTGTAAGGCAGTCTACAAGGAAGACATTTTTTTGAAGAAAGCACTGTGCTGACGACTTGTCTACTTACTGGTATGTTCAAGAAAAGAGGCCCTGTGGACCCTCTTTGATGAAACACCAAAAATCTTGTAACCCCACCTTAGGTTTTTCAATAAAGCATTTCTCTCAATAGGGTTTTTTTTATTCCATTTCCACTCATTTACTACTTCGTCCACGCCGCTCACAATGAGCATGCGCGTGGACTTAGTATATATAGGCGCGCAGGTACCTCTAGAGCGCATGCGCGACCTTGTCAACCAAGTCAAAAAAAACTAGCCAAGGAAGGGGATAGAAGTAGCAACCAATGGAGGAAAGAAGTTGCAACCAACAAGGTAGCCAAGCTAAGTTGAAAAGCTAGCCAAGGAGAAGAGGGTTACCAAGTGAAAGGTAGAAGTAGCAACCAAGGTAGAAAAGCAAAGTCCGAAACCTGATTTTGGACTTTATTTGGACTTGAAAAGATCAAGTTTGAAGTTGATCTTGGTTGAAAGTAGTCAAAGAGAGGAATTTGAGATTTTTCAAAGTCCAAGAGTTGGTGAGAACTTAAGTTGCAATACAACTTTCGGACTTTGAATTTTCCAAGCAATTGAATTTTCTGAGGATTCAACTGCTTGGAAAATTCAAAGTCCGAAAGTTGTATTGCAACTTAAGTTCTCACCAACTCTTGGACTTTGAAAAATCTCAAATTCCTCTTTGACTACTTCCAACAAAGATCAACTTCAAACTTGATCTTTTCAACCAAGTCCAAAGTCAGCTTTCGGACTTTGCTTTTCTACCTTGGTTGCTACTTCTACCTTTCACTTGGTAACCCTCTTCTCCTTGGCTAGCTTTTCAACTTAGCTTGGCTACCTTGTTGGTTGCAACTTCTTTCCTCCATTGGTTGCTACTTCTATCCCCTTCCTTGGCTAGTTTTTCGACTTGGTTGACAAGTTCGCGCATGCGCTCTAGCGATACCTGCGCGCCCTATATATACTAAGTCCACGCGCATGCTCATTGTGAGCAGCGTGGACGAAGTAGCAAAAACTAGAGAAACTTATATCTACTAGGTCAAATAAATACAACGGATTGGGAGACATCGTATCTTTATTTGGTACCATAAAGTTTTACATTTCAGTGAGAAATAGACCAACTGAGAATCTTACACTCACAAGTTTCTGCCGTAGGTCATATTGAATTGATTCAGACACTAAGATGTTGGAGTTTCTGATCAATTGATCTAAAAGTTCGAAACTGAGTCGAAAGGAACCTTCTGATAGAGGGGCTTGAAAAAGTTTCAGAAAGAAGCCAGACTGCAAAGACAGGAAAGTTACCTAGAAAAAGAGAATTGAATTAGTAACAATCATGGTCATAGGCAAATCGATACAAAAGTTATACATTTCATCGTAATGGGCAAAGTGATAATATCACACTTACAAGTATCTCCTATAGAACATTATGACTTGATTCAGGAACTGAGATGATGTTCTTGATGGACTTATTCAGATCTCGGTACAACTAGGAACCTTCTGGTAACTTCTTGATTCAGGGACTGTTGTTCTCGATCGAACCTATCTTGGTATAAACAGGAACTTTTTATTCGTAGCAAGGATTGTGATGGTTGCAAGATTAACTGTATACACGGGAAGGAAATGACCTAGCTAGAACAGAGAATACGTTAGTATAACATTCATCGTCATATGGACAAATAGATACATTTTCCTTTAGTTAGGTTTTACATTTCATTGAAATGGACAAAGGGGAATATTAAACTCGCAAGCTTCTTCAGAGTGATATGATGACTTGATTCAGGAACTGAGATGTTCAGCTTTATGATGTTGACTTAATCTGGGAATTCTTCGGATACTGGTGTGACTAGGAGATTTCTAGTAGCATGAGACATGATACAGGGACTGTTCTGAGTTTTATTGAGACTCCAGTAAAATCAGCATGCCAAAAAACATTAAATTTTATCAATATAAACTTAAAATCCCTATAACCGTTTTACCCCATCTGGCCCTTAATATTGTCACAGAGCAATAAATAAGTCTATTTCATTAAAAAGGATTTATTAAGATTTAAAATAATTGCAAACTTAAAAGTTAGTAAACAATCTAAAAAACACTACAAGACCATGAAATGTTACAAATCTCCAACCGGAACGAAACACAACGAAAACTTATATAGGAGTTATATACAACTTTCTCTGATGCCAACACTGATTCCACAAATACCCCTGTACGTCTTCCATACGGCACCTAGTCTCAGAATTCGATCCCGATCTACTGGAATCGCACCTCGTGGCAATATTTTGGGATTCTAGAGAAAGGATATTTTGAGTCCTAATCTGTACTTTTGAAACCGTTAAAAATCATTTGCCAGGAAAGGTTGATTTCATGTATATTTAAGTGCCGTGACCCGATTGACCTGCAATGCAGGGTGAATCGGATCAACCAAAAAATGCAGTTTCAACGTCTTTAAGTGTTATAAAGGATCATAAAAGGAGGCTCTCAATAGTTAAATAAGGTGAAATGGATAAATTTTATTTAAATTAATGAATAATTTTTTATACAATGCATGCATCTTAAGAATTAAGTTTCTCCTATACAAAATGCGAAATAAATTATGCAAAATAAATTAACTTCTATCAAAAAGATCGCATTAGGTTGTCAGTTGTTTTTACGAATAATTTTTTAATTCTACGCCCTTGGACAACCTCTTGTCATGTCTTATAAGTAAAAAAAAGGTAGTAAAATGTCTTTTATTGCTCTAAAAAATCCTTTGCCATTTTAAAAAGTTTTAAAATCCAACTTTTGGAAAAATGAGGAAAAAATTATGCTTCCTTATGACCCCTATTATACCGGCCAATGACTGTAGCTGTGGATAATAACGAATAAAAAGGTACAAAACCAAGCTGTTCCGATTCATCCCGCATTGGTAGTTGGAATGGACTTTAAAAAAAAAATCATTAAAAATCGTAATTAGCACTTATTTAAAACTTAATTAAAAAAAAGTCTTTGCAAGAATTGGGATCACACGGGAGGCACCAAAAATTTGTGAGGTAAAGAAATGATTTTTCAGGTGAAATTACAAAGTTTCGACAGCCAAGTTTGCGTTTTTTGTATTCAACCTCAAAGCATTGATTGACCCAAGATATGATTGTAAAATATTTTTTGACGGCTGAAATAAATTTTAAAGAATGTGTAGAATCTGTCAGTTTTTATCTTGATTCTATAACTAACACAACCGGAGTTAGTTTAAAAAACTTTTCCCAACAGTGATCTGATTCACTCCGTTTTACGTCACTGAAATTCAAAAGCCATCGAATCTTTGTTAGTTCTCTTAAAAGTTACACTATACCCGACAGCAACGTTTCCTGACCCTATGACGTTACTACGCGGAAGCAGAAACTGCGTAATTAGAAAGCATGTTGGGTTGCTAGGGCTAGTTTCGGTACCCATTTCGTGATACAAAAGACGCTATAATATATATGTTACGGGCAATGTGATAAATTCAGTGAAATTTATCACTTTGCCCGCCTCCACTTCGAGCATTATTAAAAATGCCCGATTTATCACATTGCCCGTAACATATATATACAGGGTGTTTCAAAAGTCCGTTTCACGGCTTTTATTTGGAACCAACGTCTCCTAGGGTCCTGGAAGTAATGTCTACCCCTAGGTAAGTGACCCTGGAGAATCCATTGAGAGGACTTACAGCGCCCCTAGCGGCGAAATAAAAAAGTTAAAAAAATTATTTAAGAAACTAAAGGAGATAGAGCAAACACCTCAGTGAGAGTATTGTTCCCACTGTTATAAGTAACTCACTGAAAAAAAATTCATAAAAATATTGTGAATATTCACGGAGATATTAGCATGTGGAAATAGCCGGTTTTTAGAACCCAAAAGAGGAAAAGTTCGCATATTTGCAAGTTTTTCAGAGCTTTTATGTAGTTTTGTATCTTTTTAGTTAGATGCAGTAAAATTTTAATCAAAAAATTAAAAAAACTTGCAAATTTGCTAACTTTTCCGGTTTTGGATTCTAAAAACCGGCTATTTTCACATGCTAATATCTCCGTGAATATTCACAATATTTTCATGAAATTTTTTTCAGTAAGTTACTTATAACAGTGGCAACAATACTCTCTCTGAGGTGTTTGCTCTATCTCCTTTAGTTCCTTAAATAATTTTTTTAACTTTTTTATTTCGCCGCTAGGGGCGCTGTAAGTCCTCTCAATGGATTCTCCAGGGTCACTTACCTAGGGGTAGACCTTACTTCCAGGACCCTAGGAGACGTTGGTTCCAAATAAAAGCCGTGAAACGGACTTTTGAAACACCCTGTATATATAAACATGGGAAAACAAAATAATCATATTTTTGAATTGGAGTTCACTCAAAATTCGGACACAGCGCTGGAAACTACTTCGTTAGTGACGTCTTAGGGTCAGGAATCGTTGCTGTCGAGTTTCAGTAATTGAGTAAAAAAAGTTCCAGTTTTACACGTACGACACGGCACATACCAATGACCTACTGCTCACGTGACAGGACCAGCTTGACTTTGTACAGGACTTTCAGATAGCAACTGCCTTCTTCTTGAACCAATTCAATGCGGGCACTTGTCACTAATTCTTTCACAAAATACATCTGGTACCAGGGATCTGCTTTCAAGTAAAGAAAGAAAACGTTAGAACTTTTTTTGATTGGAATACAGTAGAGCCCCGATTATCCGCGGAATTGGGTGGCAAGGGTACCGCGGATAGCGAAAATCGCGGATAACCCGAAAAAAGACTAAAAATGAGGTGAAAACACGAAAAAAAATATTTCAGCATAAAAACTGTGTTTTATTGTACAAAAAACATCATATGTAAAACTTATAAAATATGTACAGGGCAGCAGAAACCTTTGCTCCCCAGGTCAAAATTTTATGCTGGAACTAGCAAACAAATATGCTAGATTTTGCTAGTTTTTGCTATGTATGCTAGATATTTATGCTAGGTTATGCTTTTTTATGCTTGCCAGCATGGGATGCTATGGAGAGCTAGGTAGCTTGATCTGCTATTTTATGCTTTTTTATGCTTTCCAGCATGTGATGCTATGTAGCTAGCTTACGAAAAAATAGCATGACATGCTAGGTAACAAGTATCCAATGCTTTTTAGCAAACCAAGCTATCTTCATAGCATGGAGAGCTAGGTAGCTTGATCAGCTATTTTATGCTTTTTTATGCTTGCCAGCATGTGATGCTATGTAGCTAGCTTACGAAAAAATAGCATGACATGCTAGGTAACAAGTATGCAATGCTTTTTAGCAAACCAAGCTATCTTCATAGCACGGAGAGCTAGGTACCTTGATGTGCTATGTTGTGCTTTTTTATGCTTTCCACCATGGGATGCTATGTACCTAGCTTACCCCCAACAATAGCATGGCATGCTAGGTAACAAGCATCCAATGCTTTTAAGCTGTAAAAGCTACTTTCATAGCATGGAGAGCTAGGTCGAAGGAATATCGGATGTGAGAGGCAGTTACGTGACTTTCGAGCCTGTTGTAGAGAAGCTTTTTCAGCCGATTTTTGGTACAGCCATCTAGCGGGAAAATTAAGAGTTATTTGTAAGGATTTATTTAATTATTTTTAAAAGAGAATATTAAAAAAAACTTTCTTAGTAAACCTATTTTTTAGTTTAAACTAAGGGGGTTTTTTTAAATTTTTTCAGAATAAGTCATTTAGCAGTGATAATAGTAGTAGCAGTATAATTGAGTTGTAAATGTGACATTTATTTCAGGGGTTAATTATAATTGATTAGTGTATTTCAATTAGTTAAATAAAATTATATTAATTTGTTTAAAAAAAATTTTCTCGAAAAATAAAGAAATTTTGATATCAATTCCAAAACATACTGGATAATTCGATACCTGTATGAAAATTTATGGAAATATTGATGCATACCTATGTAAAAACGTACACAAATTTGTTTCGGACAATATAATCTGCCTTATAATATACTGCAATAAACTGTTCAAATGTATATACTCGATCGGTATTTTTAGAGCTAAGTGGCGAAAACCGTAGTCTTTGGCGGGAACAAACCCCTCGTGGTGCGTTAAGCCTAACACATGCTAATTTTAACGCTGAATAGCTACGGATCTATTATGATCACAGCTTAGTGATTTATATTTTATGAAAGCATTTAAAGTGGAAATTCGAACAGTATGAATCACTAACAAACAGTGTAAAAATTGCGTGATCCAGAGACAATTCAATTCATTGTTTAGTTTTCCAAGACGGTTTTTCGCATATTTCTTTACAAATAATTGTCAGAAAGCTTAGCAGTAACCAGATTCTTGAAGAACTCTTAAAGACCTTTAAGAACCGTGTTAGAAGAAAGAACGGGAAAAAGAAGCAGGGGCGCTAGGAAGTGAAAATTAGAACGAGCACATGGACCCGAAACCTCTAAATATGGGTACTACCCCTTAGTGTGTTAGATGGTTCAAAAGGGAATTTTGAGGAAGTAAAAATACTGAAATTTTAGACCTTTAGCTTTAAAACTCCGGGCGTGACGCCCATATTCAGTTTTTCAATAAAACCGGAAAGACTCCCGAAATATGGGACCCACCCCCTCATACTTTACATATTCTTAATCTACTAATCAAAGGGAATACCGTAATGCAAAACACTTGGGGGTTCATTCATATTTTTCCCCTTTCCCCCTTTTTCTATACCTCCAAAAAATGCAATGGATTCTTACAAAGACAAGTACACCTCTTTTGTGTTTGAAAATTCCTGGATGACGTCAGAATCACCATAGCAACCCGAATTTTTGGAAAAAGCTTACCACATTACTTAACCCCAAAAATAAAAATTGAAAAAAATTCAAACTTAGTATTAAATACCAATTATTGGGCTTTTTCGGACTTGTGTTTTTTTACTCAAAATACCGTTTTCTTTTTCGACTTTAAAAAACCCTAAATATGTAACAAATCGCTTGAAAATTTGAAAAGATGTATATTTTGAAGTACTCTTTAAGATTATATCAAAGAAAAATATATGAAAAGTATTTATTGGGTTAAAAACGACAAAAATGCATTATTTCGACAGTTAAATGCCTGTAAATAATATATTTTCCCCACAACAAAATAAGATACATGCATGCATTAGTGTATAAATTAAAGCGAAAATAATGTCATAATGTGAACTATTAATGAAGTTAAATAAGAAAAAATAAAGCAGAGCGAGGGTAAATGAGAACCTAAAATTACGAGCGAGAGATCCCCACTGAGCGGAGATACCCCACGCCACGCATTAACCAACAGAATGGATGGGCGATAAAGTTCATTCTTGTCGTTCGTTATACCTTCACAGCTATCTAAAACTATGAAAATTTACATTTTCATCAAGATTCCTTTTGAAAGCTTTAGGATTTTTCCAATCGAGCATAATTTTTATTTTATAAAATGAGCCACACGTAGTTTTGGAATTTATTGGATTTTACTACTTTCCGAAATGGCAATGCCTAGTTTGTTTACCATTACGTCACAATCTCAAAGGGCGCCGCATCGCGTGGCGCCCTTATTTCCAGTAAGTTAAATGCTTGATATATTTTATTTAGATATTTATTTAGTTTATTTTTCCACCATTTAAATTCGTAGATAAATATATGTTGTCTAATAAGATTTGGTGGATTAGCCGGCGGGCTGTTAAGATGATGTCCCTACTGGGGATAGCTGCTCCCATAAATCCTTGCTGTTGTGTTGTATTGTTCCTTTAAAAATAATTTAATACTTATTTTACAATACTTTAATTTTATTTACTCAATCCGAGACTAAGTATATTCTCATTCTAATGTTTATCTGTAAAATAATCAAAATTGACTTCTATTTAAATTTAACCAAAACTATCAAACTGATTTGAATGGAAAAGTCAGTTTACATTGGCTTATCTCTAGAAAAGTATAAATTACTTTCCTTTGTTCATAGTTTCCTTTCAAGAGTGTTTTTCACTTTTTACTACTTTATCATCTTACAATGAACAAAATAAGTACTTAAAAGATTCGAATATTCATAACTATTGAATTAACTTTTGTCTTCTACCTTCAGGCCCACCTCCCCTGAATGAAACAGGCTGATCACGATGACTCTTCAATATTTCCTACAACTGGACACTAGGCCAGCACTAATAATGCCCTGGATAGGCGTTGATTAAAGTAAGTAACTTGTCTCGAGTGTTTTTATAATTAGTTATTTTATTAGAAATTGGGTTTCTGGGGGAAATTTGTTTTAAAAATTTACCTTATCAACCTTATTTATTTTCATATTCATGTAATTTGAGTATGCTACCACTACCTTCTTAATTAAATTTAAACAAACTTTTTAACGGTTAAAACCGTTTCACAACACAACGCGATATTTGTATAACATTATGAATGAGATGGCCCAGGAATTCCTGCCCGAAAGATTTACAAAACCCTAATTTACTACCAACAAAGCTTTTTTTTACAATTCAGCCCCCCCCCCATCAAAATGGTAATATTCATAACTATGGAATTAACTTTTGTCTTCTACCTTCAGGCCCACCTCCCCTGAATGAAACAGGCTGATCACGATGACTCTTCAATATTTCCTACAACTGGACACTAGGCCAGCACTAATAATGCCCTGGATAGGCGTTGATTAAAGTAAGTAACTTGTCTCGAGTGTTTTTATAATTAGTTATTTTATTTATTAGAAATTGGGTTTCTGGGGGAAATTTGTTTTAAAAATTTACCTTATCAACCTTATTTATTTTCATATTCATGTAATTTGAGTATGCTACCACTACCTTCTTAATTAAATTTAAACAAACTTTTTAACGGTTAAAACCGTTTCACAACACAACGCGATATATGTATAAGATTATGAATGAGATGGCTCAGGAATTCCTGCCCGAAAGATTTACAAAACCCTAATTTACTACCAACAAAGCTTTTTTTTACAATTCAGCCCCCCCCCCCTATCAAAATGGTAATATTCATAACTATGGAATTAACTTTTGTCTTCTACCTTCAGGCCCACCTCCCCTGAATGAAACAGGCTGATCACGATGACTCTTCAATATTTCCTACAACTGGACACTAGGCCAGCACTAATAATGCCCTGGATAGGCGTTGATTAAAGTAAGTAACTTGTCTCGAGTGTTTTTATAATTAGTTATTTTATTAGAAATTGGGTTTCTGGGGGAAATTTGTTTTAAAAATTTACCTTATCAACCTTATTTATTTTCATATTCATGTAATTTGAGTATGCTACCACTACCTTCTTAATTAAATTTAAACAAACTTTTTAACGGTTAAAACCGTTTCACAACACAACGCGATATTTGTATAACATTATGAATGAGATGGCCCAGGAATTCCTGCCCGAAAGATTTACAAAACCCTAATTTACTACCAACAAAGCTTTTTTTTACAATTCAGCCCCCCCCCCATCAAAATGGTAATATTCATAACTATGGAATTAACTTTTGTCTTCTACCTTCAGGCCCACCTCCCCTGAATGAAACAGGCTGCTGACGATGTCCCAACAGGAAAATGAAAAGCCCTGGATAGGCGTTGATTAAAGTAAGTAACTTGTCTCAGAGTTTTTATAATTAGGGTTTTTTTTTTAAAAAGGTTGTTTCTGGTTTCCCCCAGGAAATTTGTTTCAAAATTTGACCCTCAAAATCAAAAATGTTATCTACCACAATTTAAAGAAATTAATTAGTTGTATGCTTTAAAATGGCTTGTAAAATTATTTGCATTAAAATTTTTAAACTTTATTTTTATACTTAGTATATATTTAGCATTATACAATTGCCTGCAATTTCAAAAACAAGTATTACTACCGTATTGACCCTTTGATTATGAAAATGCTGTAAATAGCAAGGGTTTGGAATCAATAATTTCATAAACTAGTCAAGAATTAAAATCCTATAATTTCTTACCTGTTATCAACTTTTAAAATGTTTAGATGATTTTTACCAAAAGCTTGTTTTTATATTTTTAGTTTTGTTTTCCAATCCAATTTTTTTCTTAATCTACAAAAATATCAATGATTTATTTTTTATCACTTATTTATTTATTTATTGTTTTAAAGAAATAAACATTACTTTAATGGGTAAGATTAATTTAACTAATCAATAAACTCAAAGATTGATTTCAATTTTTACACAAAAAAATATCATGATTTTTTCAGTAATGTATCAAATTATAATCATTGTCTTGATTTATTTAGTAATGTATCAAATGTAACCATATTTATGATTGCAAAAAATAATTATTGATATCAAAATTTGGTAAATAGTAAGTGAAAGAAGGATAAAAATTTTAATAACTAATAGTACAATTATTCATTCACCCTTTCAGAACAGGCATCTCACCGATGAGATGGCAGTGAACTTCTTCCCTTGGTTAGTTAATTAATTATAAAATTAAAAAATTATTATGTCACACAGAAATTATAATATCAATACATTTTTGACCACTTTCAGAATATACAGAACTGTTAATTCATTTAAATAAAAATCTGATTTAAATAAAAAAAATCCGATTTTTTTTATTTTTTAAAAAACAAAAAAATCAGCTACCCTGGCTTAAATATTACTAAGTACTATATACTCTTGGGGCTCAACCCAAATTTTAATTAAATGGAGATTAATTCCAATATTTTGAATATTCCATTCCAATAGGCTCAAAATCTGGGGATGTATTATGTGTGCTTTAAATAAAGTTGTAACAATAGGCTATTTCTTAAAATATTTCCCCATGACATACTTTCAATTGCAAATCTTAATTTTAAAAGGCAAAGAATTATAGTTGAAACTCCTTTAGAAAATGCTGAAACTAAATTTATTTTTATATGGCCCCTGTAGTTAAAAATTTTCAACTAGCCAATTTTTTTTATTTTCCAAGTAAGACCCACAAAAAACTCTTATATCACAATATCTTCAAAGTTCACTGAGATATAAATGTGTTAATTTTTTATGGGCTCTTCACAAATTAATTTTTGAAGTTATTCCTATTACTGCCTAAAAGCAGGTTCAACTTAAATTGGTAGATGAACCCTGTTTGGTTCCATAAATGGGTGTTATGAAGTGGTCTCATCAGTTTTAAATTTTTAGTATCTCAGCAAGATATTGAGATAGAAGTTATTGTGACTTTTTCATGAAATAGTAAACAAATAAATTAATTGGAAATTTTAAACTACATTCCGTCAATTTTAATTTTTTTTGCATATTGTTAAGTAGACCCTCATGGAACATAAACTAAACTAATTTAATATTTTGCTTCTTTATATGAAAACTTAGTAATTGGAAGTATGTGTCTAGGGGGAAATAATTTAATAAATAGCATATTGTTACACTATTGAACACCCTGTATATAATGAGATTGGCACCTACTCAATATTGGAAGATTGGAGAAAAACTTTTGTTACCCAGCACTATAATATCTAAAGATTACACGAAAAAGTTGTGTTTCAACAATGTTCATTAATCATGTTAAATTATGTAAATATTAGTAAACTATTCATTCCAATTAAGCGTTTTCAGTCGAACTTGTTAATTGATGAGGGCATATTACTTACTGTATGGTGTATGAGTAATATTTATGGTTGGTTACACTAGATTGGAACCTTTCCAAGTGTGTTCTATAATTTATAGTCATTTTTTGTTACTTCATGTTTTATTTCTTTTTCAGATCATATGAGAAAATAACTGACAAAAGAAGAAAAGGAGCTATGCCTCAGACAAAAAATATGTATAAAAAAATGTGGAAGTTCTAAATAAATATTTTTAAATGTTAAGCTGTATTCTTATTTGTTTCATAAGGAAATAAATTTATTGCAAAAATTAATTGACTGTTGAAAAGTTTAGATAGAAAGGTAAGATAAAAACAAATGTTGGTAAATGCTATTATTCAAAAAAATTTTTGAACTACTGAATTTAGAAAACTTATGTCATTAGGCTATGTAAAAATTAAAACTTATAATGTTGTAAAAATGAAGCTAGAATGGCAAACCTTTTCTAGCAATGCAAACTAGATTTTGTGTGCTAGAATATCAAGGAATTTCTTAGCAGCACAAGCTAGATTTTTGTGCTAGGGTAGCAAACTTTTTCAAGCAATACCTGCTATGAATATAGCTAATTTTCCAGCAGCTCATGCTACGATACCGCATATTTTCCAGCAGCTCATGCTATGATACCGCATATTTCCCAGCAGCTCATGCTATGATACCGCAAATTCTCCAGCAACAAGTGCTATGATACCGCTGATTTTCCAGCACCACGTGCTATGATACCGCTGATTCTCCAGCAACATATGCTAGAAATAGTGGTCATTCCTAGCAAAGCATTGCTAGAATTGCGGTCATTTTCCAGCAACTCAAGCTAGATTTTTGTATGCTAGGAAGCATAAAAAAAGTCTCACTACACGACATGGGGTGCTAGGTGATTTATGCTGGAACTAGCAAATATCTATGCTAGTTTATGCTATTAATTCTAGCTTAAACCTAGCATTTAATGCTTTTATAGCAAAAGAATTCCAGCATAAATTTTGACTTGGGTCTACATCTAAATCACTAAAATAAATAACAGTAAACAGTGTGCTGTTAACAAAAAGTGTTCAGTTACGCCTTTTTAAAAAATCAGTCACTCGCTTTTGCTTCGGAAACACCTTTTCTTAATTAAAAAATAGGTTCGTATTTAAAAAATTTTTTCGTGGCACTCGCGGATAATCCGCACCGCGGTTCACCCGCTCGCGGATAATCGGGGCTCTACTGTACATATTTGGTCCTCTTCTGTTTGTTCTTTCAATTTTAAGCAAAAACAAAAATGTCAAAAAAAAACTTTGTATCGTTTTTTTTTCTTAATATTAATGGTGTCCCTATTCACCCCTCATATAAGTGGAATCGGAAATAAAGGATCTTTTTAGGGGATTTTACCAGATTTTAATAATTTAAGCGATATAATCACATACATTTTGCGTTAAGTTGAATAGGAGTGATCGGGACATGCTAGGAAAAATAATCAAAAGAAAATAACAGAATTAAGGTGGTTAACTATGAATTTGATTAGAAGGTCAACCACAAAAGTCATCTCACAAATTGCAAATCAACAAATAAAAAACACTACAACAATTTTTGTCTTCGGAAATCGCAGCTTACACAGAGGTATAACAACATTATTATAAAAAGTATGTAAACAGAATCAGATTTCACTTTGAAATTATAAGGCAGGGAAAGCTTTGGCTTGTGAATGGAAAAAGTGGTGGTGTTTGTACCCATACTGGGTTACACATATTGGTGGTAAGAGAGTGTGACAATGGAAAGTGAGACACCTCGACATAGGAGGTGGGGTGGAAAAAAAAAGTGCAACATTTTTGTGTGATCCCTTATATAATCAAAGTGTCTGATTCTAGATAACTTGGCCCGTCAATTTTGATAACATTAACCGTGATTACAATAAGTGAAGTCGACTGTATAACATTTTTTTATTTTCAAAATTAAACCTCGTATGTTTCTAACTTAGCGAATAGTAATTAGTGTAAATAAAGGCTGATTTTCTTAAACTTAAGTTTGAGCAATAAAATATGCAATCGAAACTCGTAAATGTGCCTACCTTCAGAACAAAATTTAAAAAAAAAGTTGCGTATAAATTATTTCATTATATAATAAAGACAGAATGAAGAAAAACGCTGAAACATTTTTAATATCAATTTACATTTGGAAAAATTGCAATTTTGTGCACAATTTTACTGAATTTTTACTAAAACCCCTAGCAGAGTAGACAAAAAAATATCACGTGAATATTAATAGCATTTGGAATCAAGATAAAACTAACAGTTGTCCACTAAACGAATGATTATCTAATGTGAGGTTTGAAACTGAAAAGTTTTACAAGGTAAAATATGAACTAACGTGAAAACCCCCCACAATTCTGCTATCATTTTTTACTCTAAAAATCTAAAAATAAATATTTTTTAATTCACATTCATACCCATAGTCCAACTGATTCTTTATACAATCATAAACACATAGTATTTAAAATTTTTGGTAAATATCTTTACTAGAAATTGAATAATCATGAAAACGGTGAAGAGTTTCTAAGCAAAATTTAGTTCTGGGAAAATGACTTCTATAAGGTTTTTTCCCTATGCTTAAGTATGTTACAACTATTTTTGTAATTTGTTACTTTTCTTCCAATTCTCTAATATTTAAAAGAAAACCAGTTTTTGGGAACTACAGCAAATAACCTACTCAAACATATAAAAAAATTATAACCGATAAAATCATAGAAAATTGATATTTTTGGGGTGGTCGGATTCCAAATTTCATAAGTGATACTCACTTTAGACAGCCTTGTTGCCGAGTTGACATTTTCATCTTCACGGTTGGGAAAGCTCGATTTCGAGATCTCCATGTGGTCAAGGGACGGATGAAAAACTTCTTGGTTTCATAGGAACACAGATCTTGGATACACAATTGTAGATTTTCAACTTCCTGGAAATGAATTATTAATTAACAAATAAAACACTTGAACACACTAACACGAAGTGGACACTAGCTAGAAAAAAAAACATTTAGTGAACTTTACTCGCCTGATGCTCCTTCTAAAGGATCTTGTCCTTGAAAAAGCTCGACAACTTTCAAGAATTACCAACTCCAGGAGAACCTTTTCAGGGCATCTGGCGATTTATTGGGGCTCGGTACAAGAATGGTGACCCCTGTTCTCCTCTAGGTCTCGCAGGAGTCCAGGACCACATCATCTGATCAACTTCCTGAAAAGGAAACATCAAATGAAACCATCAATATAATGGGCGTGACACATAAATCCGCGATCATAAAATTACTACTAAAAGAAAAAGAATTAAAACTTTTCAATTAAAGAGAAGATTTAGGAAAAGAAAAGATGAGTTTTTAATAGTGAGTTAAGTTTTAGTGTTTAGGAAGGAGAAAAAGAGGTCTAAGTGCTACGGAACTCTGGAGCAGTAAATATAGAGATAGAGCAATTTCCTATTGATGTTGATGTACTCAACACGAATATCACTATAAAATTCTGGGTCGGTTCTTGTTTCAGAAATACAGAGGGGCCATGACTGCGATTAGTGTTGAAGTATTGCTATCTTTAAAATATCGCTCAGATTAAATTTATCAAGTTGAAATCAAGTAAAATTTATTTAGAATGCCTTCAAGCATTACATACAGCAGATGGATAAAACATGTTACAATACAAATATTTCGTCTCAGTCATACAAAAATTTTATCGTTGAATTTGTTGAAAATTATAGCATTGCGTTTCGCTTCGATACAGAGCGTATGACCGTTGAAAAATGGACTCAGACGATGTAAGCAAGTGCAATCTTTGCAAAAAAAATTGTCAAAATTAAATCTAATAAGAATTTTGTTTCGCAATAGTCGTAAGCTGCCATCCATTATCATTGAAAAGGCTGTGAGGATACTTACACATATTCAGAAGCTCCTAAACCGTATTTACTTAATGAAATATAATTTGAGTGTCTGTTCTCACTTGAAATGGGTGCTTAAACTGGTATTTCTGGTATTTTCAACAGGAATTTAAAATATTTTGCTGTTCTTTTGAGTATGGAACAGTCTGTTTATTCTGTCTCCAATAAAACCAATACACGTTTCACTTTTAAAAATATAAATGACATGAACTTTGTAAAGACTCTGGATACCCTCTCACCACATTTAAGAAGCAACAAGTTAAGAACAGTATTACCAACTCAACAAATAAAATGTCATCTATAAAGTTTTAAAAAACTATTTTGAGAGCGTTTGATCAGAGTAAATCAAAGGGCATGTTCACGGCACAAATTTCTTTTGATCAGAGATTAAGATGGTGAATATATTTAAATCCACATATCCTATAACTAGATAATTTAGGGACAAGCCCAGGGAGTATTTTCAAGAGTATATATCTCTCATATAAAAGCCCACGTCACTCACTGACTCACTGACTCACTGATTCTGGAACGGAACGCTCGCACACTATGATGCCATCTCGCAATAATAATCATAATCATCAGAAAAATATAAAAGCCCACGTCACTCACTGACTCGATGCCATCTCGCAATAATCAGAAAAATAAATAAATAAAAGTAATTAAAATTTTAAAATAATATAATAGCTTTTAAATAAATATCTTTCAAGAAAGTTGGTTTACTTAATAAAGGTTAAAAAGTTACTTTTAGGGAAGTTGGTTTCTAATTCAACAATAATAAATTATTAAAGTTAAACTTCTTATTTAATGTATAATTAATAGGAACTTGAAGTAGTAACGAGCGAAGCTCGCATAAAAGGCTAGCCTAGCTGTAAGACCCGGCTTTGCCGGGTCGTAACAGCTAGTAAATGATATTTAACAAAGTAATCCGATCCAAACTATCTAAAGCCCGATAGCCTATGTTATGCACAGTTGAGGACAAGTACTGCAGATTTTTAGATAAATTTTAGATGATGCCCAGTGTTATTATAGTTTCACTTTAAAAATTTCTTATAGATCCACTGGTCAGTATAACTTGATATTTGACCTATGTAAGTGTTTCTGAGCAATGAGTTTAATTTTGTTATGCAATAGTGTAGTGTTCAACAATTTCCTTTTTCCCTATCCTTATCTGCCTTAATATTTTCTTAAGATCCTTGACATACAATATAATATTTTAAGCCTTCATTGGAAGTTCTAGAATCTTTTATGAGCAATTTTAATTTGTTGTACTTATTACTCACTCAAAATCTGGATTCTAAGTGACAGTGAAGGTTCTTATTGAGAACGTATCGTCACATTACACAACCCTGCGAAATTTAACTTTTTGAAAAATACAAGATAAGTGTTTAGTAATTTTTATGTTATTTGGTGTGCTGATTACGAAAATGACCTCCATTTTCCCCAATCACATCAGGATTTTTTGTAAAATCAATATCAATATTTTTGCTAAAATCCTATAAAAGAGACATTATAGCGAAAAATTGTGGGTTTATTATCTAGAAACTGTGGTTTTATCCACTTAAATATGTGTAAAATAGTCAAATCCTTGTTAGGAAAGTTTGTTTGATTATTTATTGACCTAATTTTTATTTTTTATATATTTAAATGTATGAAAATACAGTTGCCAGATCCCATGACCCACCTCTGGTCGAGAAAAACACAAAAAAAATTCAAGAGTTAAAATTTTTAATTAAAAGTATTGTTTCTTCAAAATCAAATCGCCGAAATATTATTTTAGTTTGTTTTTATTAAGATATCTTACCAACCCTAGAGAATTTCGCTTTCTCCTTTCTATGGGTTGGCGGGAAATAAGTTCGAGGAGCGCGCTTGTAAATTCGATAACTAACAGAAAAAATGTCCGATTTTTATGCAGTAAAGATGCAAATTGATCCTGAAGGATTTACCTAACTACCAGTACCAAAATTATTTCGAAATTCCTACTACTTTTTTTTCAGGAGCAAAACGAAAGTTGAAAACAAAAAACAACCCTCGTATTATGTTTGTATACATGATAGCTTGAAAAAAAATTTAAGCTTATTCAATATTAATATTTTGGGGATTTTATTTTGAAGAAACAATACTTTTAATTATAAATTTTAACTCGAATTTTTTTTGTGTTTTTCTCGACCAGAGGTGGGTCATGGGATTTGGCAACTGTATTTTCATATATTTAAATATATAAAAAATAAAAATATGATCAATAAATAATCAAACCAATTTTCCTAACAAGGATTTGACTATTTTACACATATTTAAGTGGATAAAACCACAGTTGCTAGATAGTAAACCCACAATTTTTCGCTATAATGTCTCTTTTATAGGATTTTAGCTAAAATATTGATATTGATTTTACAAAAAATCCTGATGTGATTGAATCTTTTCGTTGGTATTTTCGAAATCAGCACCAAAACTACCCTAAGAACAGCTGTCAGACCCCTTGTATTTTTTTCATCGCAGGGTAGTGTTATTATCAAAAACTACTATCTCCATTCGGCAAACTTCAGGAATCCCGATCCTGGGCGATCGGATCGTTGTAGAAGCTCATTTGATTGACTTAGTAAGCGCTGGACATCATCGAGCTGGAAAGATCAAAACCAATAAAATGAGCTTCTACAACGGTTTGATCGCCAAGGATCGGGATTTCTGAAGTTTGTTGATATTAAAATTAAGATATGGTGGGGAAGAGAACTCACAAACTGGAAGTTCACCAAACGGAACAGCTTTAGAAAAAGTCCTCCAGTCGACATATGTAATAGGGTGGGCCGAAAAAAACTTTTTTTCGAATTTCAAAACGCTATACCGCGGAAAACTTGCCTCTTGGGTAGATAAGTAAAATGCAACAAAAAATTTTAAAATCGGTTAAAAACTGCCCTAGCGCATCAGCCCTAAAGTTTGAAAAAATACGGTATTTTCATTATTTTTCGAGTAAATGGAATAAAATAAAAACTTCTGTAAGAAGTAGATACAGGCATACATTAGTAAAACAATGACCAGAAAAGTAATTGAAATAAAGAAAATGAATAAATTTTGGAATTTATTAGTAGTTTATTACACCTGAAAACTTACGTTTTTACTAGAAATTCACATATTTCGATGAAATAAAAAAAAATTCCTGACTGAGCAAAATTTTTATTTTAATAATATTCTGCCTTGCTTGCTATCGCTCACAATACCCCTCAACAGTTCTGCCGTTTTTACAGGTCGCTTCGCGATCAGAGCTCGCTTGTTGCTCATCGAAATAGCATCAAGATCTCTCGCTAATCCGCACAAATAATACCCTTATAAAACCTAACATAGTACTTTCTCTAGCTTATCAAAAATTTGATTCAAATATTTTCCCCCATAATTACATTTTAATTATTCTCTTGAATTGACACTAACTAGTATTTGGGAAAAATAATTAAATACATCCAATGGAAAACAAGGAGAGCCGCAATCTAATTCAAGTGTATTTTGATGACTGGAAGGATCATAGCCTTGTGATTAAAAGTCCAAATAGTAGCTTTATTTATTATGTAAGTATAATGCTGGGGTTTTATTCCAATGATATGATACCTTTGAACACACAATGACATCGTTACGTATAAGGGTTGGTAAATGGGAAATAACTTCTGATGGTAAATTTAAACAAAATTGTGTGTGATACTTTATATATCAACGGAAAATCATATATCAATCATAAGTAATATCTGCCTGATTTTACTTAATAATATCTGCCTGATTGGGCATTAAGTTATAAAATTAGAGACCTTTCTTAAAAGCTTTACTATCCGTTTGTGAACCATGGTCAGTTCACTTTCACATAACTTAAGTGGTATCATATTAATCAATAAAAACGAAATAGATTTAATAAAATTTTATTTTGTCTCAGAATCATGCGTTTACTTAAAAAGTAAATACTCCTCAAATGGATTCAGAAAATGTGTTTAACCCTTTCAATCCTGCCGCCCAAAATTGCTTTGAATCCTATGGAAAATTTGGCGTGGCTAAGACTGAAAGGGTTAAAGTTTAAAGTAAAATAATAAATATCAACTTTCATTGTCCTTTCGGAAATCTTGCTTTTGAGTTAGTAAAAATTGTTCATAAAAGAGGAAGAATTATTATATTTATAGTCCATTTAACTTATGAAAGGAGTCAAAAAGGGGTCCCAATTTAAAGATAAGTTTCAAGCGAGATCAAATCAAAATATTTAAATGGAATACTCTGCTTCATACTACATTCACCAATCAATAAGTCCTTCACAAATCGATCACCAGTCAATAAGATAGAACAGGGACAGACTAGATGTTTGACAGATTCCCATGCCCCTCAAATGCTTAAAACTGGTGACATAAGTGAAAGTAATCTTGAGTTAGGCTTGAAATACACTTCAAATTCAAAGTATAGAAAGAAAAGAGTTGGACCCTAAATCTTATCTCAAACAATCAAAATAATTGAATGAAAGGATTATATCTTACTCAAAGTTTTATACTATCTCAAAAATTGTTTTTCTTCAATAGAAATTTGTGGATTTTTGATAAGCTAGAGAAAGTACTATGTTAGGTTTTATAAGGGTATTATTTGTGCGGATTAGCGAGAGATCTTGAGGCTATTTCGATGAGCAACAAGCGAGCTCTGATCGCGAAGCGACCTGTAAAAACGGCAGAACTGTTGAGGGGGGTTGTGAGCGATAGCGAGCAAGGCAGAATATTATTAAAATAAAAATTTTGCTCAGTCAGGAATTTTTTTTTATTTCATCGAAATATATGAATTTCTAGTAAAAACGTAAGTTTTCAGGTGTAATAAACTACCAATAAATTCCAAAATTTATTCAATTTTTTTTATTTCAATTACTTTTCTGGTCAGTGTTTTACTAATGTATGCCGGTATCTACTTCTTACAGAAGTTATTTTATTTTATTCCATTTACTCGAAAAATAATGAGAATACCGTATTTTTTCAAACTTTAGGGCTGATGCGCTAGGGCAGTTTTTAACCGATTTTAAAAATTTTTGTTGCATTTTACTTATCTACCCAAGAGGCAAGTTTTCCGCGGTGTAGCGTTTTGAAATTCGAAAAAAAAGTTTTTTTCGGCCCACCCTAATATGTAACCACAGCTCCCAGAGCAACATGGTTAAGTGTTATAATTTAGGCTGTGGGTAAACATGGTGGCAAGAGGACCCTTTCTAAAGCTGTTCCGAAAAATCATATCTCCAGATTTTAAACACACATTTACAAATTTTTTTTGGAACAGATTTGATGTAGGTTCTCCACAGCGAAAAGGGGTGATAGTCACCAAGAACTGGAGACCAGCTGAATGACCGCTGATGTGATCAACTAAAGCAGTTGTCAAGTTAGCGATTGCTCTAGTTGGCAGTCGCCGTAGAGGACCTACATCAAATCTATTCCACTTATTTATATCAGTCTTTCGTCATACCAAAACTTATGAAAACGCACCACTCAATCTAATCTTCAGGGACACGATAACAACATCATATCGATCTTTACCAGGATATAAAAAATATGAGCATCGAAAATCTTTAAAATCGTTCACTTACATTTTTCAGGAGATGATGCTTAAAACTTGTCTGAGGAAATCAAACAGGTGAATCTCCACATTAGCCTATGTATTTTTGATAGGAGGACCAAACTGGAGGAGATTATATCACAATGCACAATCACAATCTCCACATTGGCCGGTGAATCTCCACATTAGCGGATGTATTCTTGATTTGAGGAGCAAACCGGATGGGATTATCACAATGCACAATCACAGAAAACTTGACACGAATTTTTAACAACTATCATGAAGGTCACTCAGTAGGAAGTCTTGATGAAACGTCGGACTATATTGCAGGAAATTTAAATATCATGTTGGAGAATCAAATTCAACATCACTTCGATTGCGGTCTTGGTCTGGGTGTACTTTCCCTCTGTCAGTAAAAATCCTGTTATGCCTGTCTTACTTGACGTAGGTTTATAAGCGGATCCTCGAGATCAAACACACAGACCGGAAAATACATGTAACCATCAATCCAAAACCAATAGCACTTCACAGATCTATCACATGCGTTTCGGAAAGCAAATTCAATTTTGATCATAAATTGCTGTAACAGTCAACATCTTTGTGATTTGGGGGGGGGGTGGATAACCCAATAAGAATTTTCGTCAAGATAGTCGAGCAAATTTGAATAAGCAGAATTCACTAGTAGCAGAAAGGATAACGTCAGTTTCTTTATCCAACGAACACTGCACGTTTTTTTGTTCCAATGGCAGAGCACAGCACACACACTATGACCGAAGTCATTCCTCCAGACATATCGAAATCAGTATATCTACTTCGCGTTGAGGGCACCTGTGGCCGAAGACACTGAGGTGAAGTATTGCCCACGCCACACACACACACACATTCGCAGGCACCTTTCAAATTGCACATCGAGTTCCCAAATTCCGATTTCCGGACGGATATTCTCAAACTGCATTCCGATCAGGATAAATATATTTTTGCCTCACTAGATTTCACTCCTAAAAAGTGCTCCCCGACAAATATCAGCCTTGAAAAGTTCTCTGTAGTAGAGAATTGAAGTTTCCGGTTCCAGCCTTTGATATTTTCCAACAACAAACAACCTGTTATGTCGTGGGTTTTGTCATGGTGAACCAACAAGGCACGAGGCATACAAATCACACTTCACCCAAGGGGGGAGGTTGGAATAAGTCACAGTCTCTTCCGTAGGTTGCTCGTAGAATGAACTGAGGAAATGTTCGGAAGTACCAACACCGACGACTCGTGCAGACGATTCTTGGCAAGTCAAAAAGGAGAAAGTCACTCGTCTTGACGACCTTGAGTTTACGAGATTATTCATGGGCGAATTCTCGTCCAGATAGCTATGATATAAATTGAACTGTTCAAAGAAAACAATTACAAATCGCGCTTTAGCATAATCGAGTCATCATCTTAACATGGCGGAAACTCGTCTAGCTCTCACCAGAAGTTCCACGAGGCAAGATTTGATTGCTTGATTGCATTCACAGAGTACTAGAACAGAGAGTCCACGGCCATAGGCGCAATAATGGGAATCGAACAAACATAGAATATTGTAGACGTTAGGGGCTATTTTGGCGCTGGGATCGCGTCACGTCACGAAAGGCGAAGAAAAAAAGCTTGATCCTCCAATAGCCTTCCGAAAGGACAGATTGAATGAACAAGTCACATCCAATCACAGCTTTGACCACCAAAATGTACTGCCTACCTTTCTAGCAATCATTGAATTACCCATGCTGCCCTCTACCTTATACAGAAATTTGAAAATAACGTTTTGGACCCTCTGTTAGGATTTTTCTCTGTGGACTTTCACATGGACATTTTCTCTTTGGACGTCCCTAATAAAGTAGTTCCCATCGCGGTGCCTGAATTTTGAGTGAAATTAAGAACGTCAATTTAAAAACGATATGTCTTTTTATGTCTTTAAACAATATTCAATTTTTAACAATATGTCTTTTTTTGTTAAACCCATGTATATATAGTGCTTTTAAATCACGATTTTCGCACCGTCACTGCTCCTAGCAACTCAACAAGCTTTCTGTTTACCGATTTCTCCTTCCACATTTGTGACGTACTGTGTTCAAGAAATGTTGCTGTCGAGTATGGGTGTGGGTCAAAATCCCGACACTCAGAATCCCGACAGATCAGGTTCCCGACGGTCGAAATCCCGACAGTTCATAATCCCGACAGGGTCATAATCCCGACAGGTCGAAATCCCGATAGGTCAAAATCCCGACAGGGTCATAATCCCGACAGGTCGAAATCCCGACAGGGTCAGAATCCCGACAGGTCATAATCCCGACAGGGTCAAAATCCCGACAGGGTCAGAATCCCGACAGGTCGAAATCCCGACAGGGTCAAAATCCCGACAGGTCAGAATCCCGACAGGTCAAAATCCCGACAGGGTCAGAATCCCGACAGGTCAAAATCCCGACAGTGTAATGTCACTCTTGAGCCGTGAGAGCATGAATTATTGAATTTTTTTGAAATTTTAAATTTTTTAAAATTGATTAAAAACTGGTTTAATACTACACTCCTGCGCGTGGAAGACTTTTTTCTAGGCAGCTTTTCAGTGCTGACTACAGATGTTTCTTCAATACTGTGGTTTGAAAGATTTTAAAATTTTAAATTTTTTAAAATTGATTAAAAAATGGTTTAATACTACACTCCTGCGCGTGCAAGACTTTTTTCTGGGGTTTTTTTCAGTGCTGATTACAGATATTTCATCAAAACTGACGTTTGAAAGATTTTAAAATTTTAATTTTTTTAAAATTGATTAAAAATTGGTTTAAAATTTTAAAATCTTTCAATCGTCAGTTTTGATGAAATATCTGTAATCAACACTGAAAAAAGGCCCAGAAAAAGTCTTGCACGCGCAGGAGTGTAGTATTAAACCATTTTTAATCAATTTTAAAAAATTTAAAATTTTAAAATCTTTCAAACCACAGTATTGAAGAAACATCTGTAGTCAGCACTGATGCCTAGAAAAAAGTCTTGCACGCGCAGGAGTGTAGTATTAAACCATTTTTTAATCAATTTTAAAAAATTTAAAATCTTTCAAACGTCCGTTTTGATGAAATATCTGTAATCAGCACTGAAAAAACCCCCCAGAAAAAAGTCTTGCACGCGCAGGAGTGTAGTATTAAACCATTTTTTAATCAATTTTAAAAAATTTAAAATTTTAAAATCTTTCAAACGTCCGTTTTGATGAAATATCTATAATCAGCACTGAAAAAAACCCCAGAAAAAAGTCTTGCACGCGCAGGAGTGTAGTATTAAACCAGTTTTTAATCAATTTTAAAAAATTTAAAATTTCAAAAAAATTCAATAATTCATGCTCTCACGGCTCAAGAGTGACATTACACAGTCGGGATTACGACCTGTCGGGAATTTGACCTGTCGGGATTCTGACCCTGTCGGGATTTTGACCTGTCGGGATTCTGACCCTGTCGGGATTTCGACCTGTCGGGATTTTGACCTGTCGGGATTCTGACCCTGTCGGGATTTTGACTTGTCGGGATTCTGACCCTGTCGGGATTTTGACCTGTCGGGATTTTGACCCTGTCGGGATTCTGACCCAGTCGGGATTCTGACCTGTCGGGATTTTGACTGTCGGGATTTTGACCCAGTCGGGATTTTGATCTGTCGGGATTCTGACCCTGTCGGGATTTCGTCGTCGGGAACCTGATCTGTCGGGATTCTGACTGTCGGGATTTTGAACGGAACCCGTCGAGTATAGTATATAGTGATTCAATGTAACAATAGACGACATTAGTGTGACGTCACTTGCTTGTTTGGAAACGTTGATTCTATCCGTGATTGGTTCCGTGATTGGAAGTAAATCCGTACGGAACCAATCACGGATAGAATCAACGTTTCCAAACAAGCAAGTGACGTAATGACTAATGTCGTCTATTTCCCCCGTTGAAAATGAGGAGAACCCTGTTGCCTTGGCAACAGAAATGTAAACAAGAGTTCAACTTGTGATAGACAGACAGTATGTGTCTAGGGAAATAATTTAGGGGAAATAGCTTATTGTTACTCTATTTAAAACAACCTGTATATTAAAAAACAACAGTTACTCAACCAATGAAAGCTCAACTACCAGATCAAATCTACAAAATCCCCGCACATAATGACGTGCGTTCAACAAATCTCACCCAAAGTATCCGAACTCTCCGAAACCTTAGAAATTATAATTAAACACCGGCTTAATCAAGTGCGCTGTGAATTTCGACCCCCCCCACTAGTAAAAGTAAACAATCTCTCTGTTGGAGGGAAAATTAAACCAACAAGGGTGTTCCTCGCTAATCCATGAATTAATGCCGAGCAGTTAAGTTCCGTAATTTGTTGTCCTCGTTTAAGAGAGATTTCATCGTGATAAATTTGTCTTTGCTTAGTTAAGACTTCCCAGTGAAAACAAATCATTAGTATCAAAACGCTGACGCTGACGGCGGGGTATATACGGTGTATTTAATCGTGTATTAACGCGGGAGTTTCTGTGTGTCTGAATGAATATCTTGTGAATATAAGCCGGGTTATAACTTTCTTTGGATGTAACTATTAGACGGGGATTTTATATTATAACTAGCGCAAGCGCCATCCCGGCGTTGCTCGGATGTTATTGACGGGCTGCGCCCGTACTAAGATCCTTTGACTGAATCTCATAACTTTGAAATAGTTGGAAAGTCATACTTGTTAAAATTATTAAAACAGCTTCAATAAGAGTAATTTGATTAAAAATATTATTAAAACATCAGCTGCAGCAGATTTGGCGTAACCCAGACTGCACCACGTGGAGGCCTGCTGCATTACAGTCCATAGAAATGGGGGAAATATGTTTTCTCCCCCATTTCTACCCCTGTTTAGCAATAATACATTGCTAAACAGGGACATGAATATTTAAAGTGTTATTGAAAGAAATGTTTCAGATTAAATGAAAATTACTTATTAAATTGCAGCACATAATAAACAAACAGATAAGCCTCAATTAAGCACAAAGAAATTGAAAAAATAAATATGAAGTGCTTAAATTTAAATTAGATTTGCAACTAAATTTTGTCTTTAAGACATACCTACAGAAATAAAAATTAAAAATGTTTACTTCAAAATTCAATGGACTTCACTAAAAAAGTGACGAAAAAAAAAGAGCACATACAACAGGAAGTTAAAAAACAGATGATGCAACAGGAAATATATGTTTTTCTCCATCATTTCTCCCCCTGATTTTAGCATAATACATTGCTAAACAGGGACAAATTCAATAGACTTCACTCAAAAAGTGAAGAAAAAAAAAAGAACATTCTCCCCCATTAATGAATATCACTATATTGAATGTAGCGGAAAAGTATATGAAAAACACTAAACAGATCTTAGTTGTACGTGAAAACAAAATGCTGAAAATCACTCAGCGCAAAACTATAGGTATTGTAATGTGAAAACAAAACACGGGAAACAGATGATGCAACAGTAAATATAGGTTTTTCTCCCCCTGATTTTAGCATAATACATTGCTAAACAGAGACAAATTCAATAGACTTCACTCAAAAAGTGAAGAAAAAAAAAGAACATTCTCCCCCATTAATGAATATCACTATATTGAATGTAGCGGAAAAGTATATGAAAAACACTAAACAGATCTTAGTTGTACGTGAAAACAAAATGCTGAAAATCACTCAGCGCAAAACTATAGGTATTGTAATGTGAAAACAAAACACGGGAAACAGATGATGCAACAGTAAATATAGGTTTTTCTCCCCCTGATTTTAGCATAATACATTGCTAAACAGAGACAAATTCAATAGACTTCACTCAAAAAGTGAAGAAAAAAAAAAGAACATTCTCCCCCATTAATGAATATCACTATATTGAATGTAGCGGAAAAGTATATGAAAAACACTAAACAGATCTTAGTTGTACGTGAAAACAAAATGCTGAAAATCACTCAGCGCAAAACTATAGGTATTGTAATGTGAAAACAAAACACGGGAAACAGATGATGCAACAGTAAATATAGGTTTTTCTCCCCCTGATTTTAGCATAATACATTGCTAAACAGAGACAAATTCAATAGACTTCACTCAAAAAGTGAAGAAAAAAAAAAGAACATTCTCCCCCATTAATGAATATCACTATATTGAATGTAGTGGAAAAGTATATGAAAAACACTAAACAGATCTTAGTTGTACGTGAAAACAAAATGCTGAAAATCACTCAGCGCAAAACTATAGGTATTGTAATGTGAAAACAAAACACGGGAAACAGATGATGCAACAGTAAATATAGGTTTTTCTCCCCCTGATTTTAGCATAATACATTGCTAAACAGAGACAAATTCAATAGACTTCCCTCAAAAAGTGAAGAAAAAAAAAAGAACATTCTCCCCCATTAATGAATATCACTATATTGAATGTAGCGGAAAAGTATATGAAAAACACTAAACAGATCTTAGTTGTACGTGAAAACAAAATGCTGAAAATCACTCAGCGCAAAACTATAGGTATTGTAATGTGAAAACAAAACACGGGAAACAGATGATGCAACAGTAAATATAGGTTTTTCTCCCCCTGATTTTAGCATAACACATTGCTAAACAGAGACAAATTCAATAGACTTCACTCAAAAAGTGAAGAAAAAAAAAGAACATTCTCCCCCATTAATGAATATCACTATATTGAATGTAGCGCAGAAGTATATGAAAAACAACTACGCTGATCTTAGTAGTATGTGAAAACAAAACACTTAACACAAAACTTGCTTGTATACGATATTTCTTGTTTCACCTCCGTTGGTAAGGATGAATAAATTTGATGGCGAACCAACTCGGGAGCAAGCCACATAAAGTTGTCCATGGGAGAAACACGGTGATCGCAGGTCGAGTCCACAGTACTTGATTGATTGTCCTTGAGATTTGTTGATTGTAATTGAAAATGCAAGTCTCACGGGGAACTGGAATCTCTTGAAGCTGAAGGGAAGATCCGACGGGCATAGGGGTATACGGGGTATGAACACGGTTTCTCCTTCTCCTTTTCCAGTTAATATTGTTGCTTCCAATACAGTTTTCATCATCTTCTTAATGCACAGTCTTGTTCCATTACAAAGTTTTGGCGGGTCTAGATTCCGTAACAAAATGATAGGGGAACCAACTTTAAGTTGAAGAAGGTGTGGTGGCAATCCAGGTGGATGAAGGGAATTTAAGAATTCTGTTGGATAGTTGACAGCATCTTCAGTATCCATTGCAGTATCTATAGACTTGTACTCCTTGACTTCAGTTGGAATCTTCTTAAGTATTTCACTGTTGATTTGATGTACGTCTTCATTTTTAGCAGCAAGGATGGCTCTCTCACGCAACCAATTCAGGTTAGAGTAGTTTTGGTGAACATCTGGATACACTGCTTGAATTAAATCTACGACGGACGAAACCAGGTTACATAAATCACTTTCCAATTTGATATTCCCTGAAGACATAACTTCTGTTTTCCCATCTCCAATATCCAGCAATTTTCTAGAGAAATCTTCAGCACTGTTGTCTCCAAGATGAACTCTCATATTTTTCTTCAGAGTAATCTTCTGTACATGTTCCCATAATAGTGAATACTTTAAACATGCGTTGATCTCATCTGCTGGGGTCGACTTGGGAATCACGGGCAAAGTTTGTCGAAAGTCTCCACAGAGTAGAATCAGAGCTCCTCCCATCAAGTTCTTGTTGCCTCTAAGGTCTTGAAGAGTGCGGTCTAAGGCCTCGAGAGAATTCTTGTGAGCCATTGTGCATTCATCCCATACGATTAACTTGCATGTCCTGAGAACACGTGCTCGACTGCTTGACTTGGAGATGTTGCATGTAGGATTTTCCTGTCTTGAAATGTCAATAGGTAACTTGAGTGATGAATGGGCTGTTCTTCCTCCTTCCATTAATGTTGCGGCTATTCCTGAAGAGGCGACGGCCAGAGCAATGTTCTCTTTAGCTCTCACTTCAGCAAGAATCAAATTGGTCAAAAAAGTCTTCCCTGTTCCTCCAGAAGCATCAAGAAAAATAATTCCACCTTGTTGTCTCTCAACTTGCTCCATAATAAATTGATATGCTTTTGTCTGATCTTCATTAAGAAGAGGTTTCTTCTCTGCAATGTAAGCTTCCAGTTCTTCAATGTTGTAGCTCATTTCTTTCAAGTAATCCGCATTCAGAGTATCTTCTGGGTTCCGTACTGGTGCAGGGAGGCCAAGTTGTTTTAATGGTTTACCTACCATACCTAAACACTTATCTTCAAGAATAATCAAAGCTTGGTTGAATATGTCGGAGCTAAATTCAATTTGAACTGCTGGGTTTTCCCTTCTGAGTTTCGCAAGTATATCTTCACTGAGGGCTTCCTTGTACTTTTCCCACAAACTGACTGGATTCGATGGGTTGCATGTTGTCAAAATGATGGCAAACAGGTTTCTTATCGGTTCTGGGCGAGAGATTAATTCTGCTTCCTTTAACGTATCATCCCAATGCTGGTCTCCTTCAAGTAATCCCAACTTCTGACACGCCTCTCGATAGGTTTCACAAACTACATCATTTACTCTTCGCAGGTCTTCAAAAGATCTTGGTCCTTTAACTGTATGTAGAAGCATCCTTAGAAAATAGCATTCTGCGTTGTTTGGGTGAACCGTGTACACACGTCCTAAGGCGTCACTTGCTCGTATGTCACTTTCTCCAGGCACTCGTGCTCCCATTTTCCTTCTACAAAATTCTTTTCTTGATGCATTCCATGTGTAGTATTTTGGCACTTCTGGATACAACAAAGTCTTTGCAAATTCATCTTGCTGGCATAATTGGAAAAAGGCTGTCAATGTTGTGTTCGGTGGTTGATCAGCTACTGTTGAAGCACTCTCTGCAGTGAAGTATACCCTCTGGCCATTTTCCAGGTGAATGCTAAGGTGGACGACAGTGGGGTGTCTCTCGTGAATATGAAATCCAAGGATTCTCCACACTGCTTCATTACTGCTAATATATCTTCCTAGTTGATACCGTGACACTTCATCATTTCTGTTGTCATTTTCAATACCAAAAACAGCCATATCACTTCCCTTGTTCACATACTTGCATATATACTTGATGGACTTCACACTGTTACAGTATTCAATATTAATGTGGGCCTCGAACATCTTCGATAGTAGCGGAGAATAGGGTACCACCCAACGGTTGTCGATCTCTACTTCATTGTTGCCACGCATCTTCAGCTTTGCAGTAAAACCCCCATCCTCAGGAGCTCTTCGTCTGTAGAGAGGATAACCATCAGTTCCTGTCTGTGTCTCCTTGATCAATTCCCTTGGGTATCTTTTGCTGCATTTGTTGTCCTTCATACATGGAGAATTGGGATTAAGAATTCCACATGGTCCATGAATCATATTTTTCGTTACAATTGAGTACAATACAGGATCTTGACTTTCATCTGGCAATTCCGCTGAGATAAGTTGATCAATCTGTGTAGGCTGGATTTTCTCCTCTAACCAAATCAAGTTGTGAGAATGAGGTAGTCCTCGCTTTTGCCATTCAATGGAGTACATCCAGCATCTTACAGCTCCAAATACATCAAACTTTGTAATGACATCAATGAGTTTAGATTGCTTCTGCTTGAAAATTCTTGCAATTAAGTCGTGCCTTTCACTGGGTACTTGTCCATTTGTGAGAAGTTCTTTGATTTCTGGCCATGTGGGATTGCACGTAAAGGTGATGAAGAGATCTGGTCTTCCATAATTTCTAACATAAGTCATTGCATCTTGAGTATATTCGTGCATGTGCCTGGGACTTCCTGTAAATGTAGCAGGTAGAATGACTAATGATCCAATATTTTCCACATTTCCATAGTTGACTACAGCATCCCTTAAATGTACATATTCTTCAACTCTTAATTTCTTCTGATTTAGACGGATGAAAAGCAGACGCTCACTCTCTATCTTGGCATACATATCCACAATGAACTGGTGAAATAACTGTCTACAATTCAACAAATGGTTGTGTTCATTGTTACGAATCATTATTCTGTAAGCATAGAAATCCATGGCTGAAATCTTCTTGCTGGTAGGTTCTCCTGTTCTTGGGTCAACTTGCTTTAAAAGGAAATGATATCCATCTTCACCATAAGCAAACATGATTGGGTACTGTAGACTATCATAAGATTGATGTGTTTCCGCAATGCGCTGCAATGATCCTCCTCTCTTCTGAAGCACAATGTCTCTTCGTTCAAACTGTTCACCAGATATGACTACAGCAACTTCGTTCACTTGTGGAGCGTTGAATCGCCGCTCATGCTCACCAACTGGTTTTTTGTCCGCCCTTATCACAACTTGATATTCGTCACTTGGCATGTTTTCTAACGAAGTCTTGAACATTTTGATGAGACTGTTGTGTTCGTGAAACATCCTTTGCAAAGACAGCACAATTTCTCTCCTGGTTTCTGAGATGTAGGAGCACCGTTGGTCAGTTTGACGCTGTTCATCCTGAATGAAATATAGCTGGAGAAACTTGTGTGGTTCATCTGAAGAAGGTAACAATGATCCCGCCTTATGATACACTTGTCCTTGAACTGTAAATGTTGATGCAAATCCAGGTTGTTGCACAATCGAAGTAGCACCGAAAGATGTCATTTGGAAGCAGGAATTATATCTCCTAATGTTTTGCAGAAAATGCTTGGACTCGGGGGTATTTCCTGATGTGTAGGACAACAACTCTTGAGGAGGCGACTCTAAACTACACAATTTTACTTTTCCATTCTTGCAGCAAATCCCCTTTGGCTCTGCCTTAAACCTTACAGCTCCACAAAATGTACAAACAACATCCATTTTTCCAATATGAACACTTCTATGCTGAGGGTAATCTTCTGAAGGATCATAGTTGAGACCCTGTAATGCTAAAGAAAAAGTTCCAGACCTCCTTGAAACTGTTTGTTCCACCACTCTCACTTGATGTTGCTCCTGCTGTTCAGGTGTTTCAGAAGATGTTCCGGCAGCAGCTGGATCTCTGTCCCTTTCGAGTTGTTCCTCAAGCTGATGTATTCTCGCTGAAACTCTATGGGCTGTAGCTCTATCTCTGTCCTTTGGGAGTCGTTCTTCACGTTGTTGTGGTGTCTCTGAAGCTCTACGTGCTGCAGCTCTATCTCTGTCCTTTCGGAGTCGTTCGTCACGCTGTTGTGGTGTCTCTAAAGCTCTTCTATCTCTGGCAGCCTGTAAGCGAGCCTCTCGCACTTCATGTGTTTCAGAAGCTTGAGTTCCAGCTCTCCTTGAAACTGTTTGTTCCACCATTCTCTCTTGATGTTGTCCCTGGTGTTCAGATGTATGATAAGATGTTCCGGCGGGAAATGTATCTCTGTCCTTTTCGAGTCGTTCCTCATGCTGATGCATTCTCTCTGAAGCTCTACGTGCTGCAGCTCTATCTCTGTCCTTTCGGAGTCGTTCTTCACGCTGTTGTGGTGTCTGTAAAGCTCTTCTATCTCTGTCAGCCTGTAAGCGAGCCTCTCGCACTTCAGGTGTTTCAGAAGCTCTACGTGCTGCAGCTCTCTCTCTAACCATTTGAAGTCTTTGTTCCCTTTCTTGAGGGGTTTCTTCAGTCTTCTGCCGTTTCCGTGGAGGCATTATGATAACAGGTTGAAAACAATATAAATCTAAGTACGACAAACTTCGTTAGTAAAAAATTTGCAAACAGGGAAAATCAGTAATCGTAAACAAAATTAAAAACTACTGCGTTCAACTTGGTAAGTGAACAAAAAAAAACACCTAAAATCAATACGCGTAAAAAACTTAGTACTCAGTAAGCATTAAAAAATAAAAAAAGTAATGCAGTTAACTTGGTAAATAAAAAAAAATTACCAAAAATCTGTAGGCGTAATACAAAATGAAAATAACTGCTAATTTAACTTAGTTGATATGCTAAAACATATCACTAAGCGTAAAACTATATTGCAAGTGAAAACAAAACACCGAATATCACTCAGCGCAAAACTATATAGATATTGTAATGTGAAAACAAAACACGGGAAATCAGTAAATTAAATATTGAATGTAGCGCAAAACTATATTGATAACTTTGATGAACTCGGTTTGTTAAAAAAATGCACAAATAACACTAAGCATAAACTTAAATATATAAAAAGATACTCAAACAGCACTACCTATTCATTAACAACAAACAAAAAAGAAATTTAGAAAATTAAAAGCAAATAACAGAAAATGTTGAAAAGTAAGTAAATAATAATACTTATCGCTTTCACGGGATAGCTATAAGAATCATTCAACAATTTATACCAATCCAAAGAAGAAATGGCGTTAGTTAACCGCCGTCAGATAGATGGAGTAACAGATCTATATTTTAAAGATACCTAACGAAAGAAACAACGTCAAAAAGAATAGAATACAGATAACTTTTTTCGAAAATGAGAAAAATTATACGTATTATGAGAGAAAATATACGAATGAATGAAAGCGTATCCCAAGTGATACTAAACAAAAGCGAGGCTAATGTTAAAAGACAATGTAACAATAAGAAATTTAGAAAATTAAAAGCAAGTAACAGATAACGTTGAAAAGAATGTAAATGATAATACTTATCGCTTTCACGGGATAGCTATAAGAATCATTCAACAATTTATACCAATCCAAAGAAGAAATGGCGTTAGTTAACCGCCGTCAGATAGATTGGAGAAACAGAGGATCTATATTTTAAAGATACCTAACAAAAGAAACAACGTCAAAAAGAATAGAATACAGATCACTCTTTTCGAAAATGAGAAAAATTGTACTTATTATGAGAGAAAATGCAATCGGAATATTTTCAGAAAAAACTGACAGTAACCGCCTCAGAGACGTAAAACATCAGCCATGTTAAAAAATGTTGTTGCCAGATTTTAAAGGACAGTCTCAGTGCTAAGCGGCAGGACCAGCAGGAAGACGTTCAACATTAGAATATTTTGACAGGACTCATCTTTCAGAAACTTCGGCCAATCATATGCTTTATCGAAACAGCAGACGGCCTTGACTGCAACAGACGTACGCTTTTTCGCGCCTTTGTGTTTTATATATTAAGATTATTACAGTCGACTTCGCTTAATTAATGTGATCACTTTTGTCCAAGAATAGACTGATAACAATACAATATCCGATTGATAACAATAAGCGGTTCGATGCTGGAAAGTTTCAAACAGTGTAAGATTAGGTACATAGAACGTGTATGGCAACGTTTATTCTTAAAGTAAAAATATAAGAGTGAAACTTAAAGCACTAATAAATTAATGACTCATTTTGTATGATTGATCAAAGGGATCTGAAGGGGAATCTGAAAGGGATTTGAAGGGATTTGATCTGAAAGGGATTTGAAGGGATCGGGACCGGTCACATTAACAGCGATCACAATAAGCGAAGTCGACTGTATTATTATTGCCGTTTGTTGCAGTGGCGGCTCGTCCATAGGAACACAGGAGCACGTGAACACCCACAGAAAAAGTAGAACAAAAATCGAATATAAAGATAAATAAATATCAATGGAAATATATTCTAAATTTTTTTTTATACTCAGAATTATGCTTCTCCCCCCCCCCCCTTCTCTATTGAATAAAAAAAATTTACTACCTGAAACGCGAAAGAAATCGAAAAAAGAATGACCTCTCATTTTTCTTTCCTTTTTCGCACGTGTGAGCGTAAAAAATTTGAGATTCCGAAGAAACCCCGACTGCTTGCCGGGGAATTTTCAACTTACGGCATCGCAATTTGGATTCCCGCTAGCACAGATTTTGTGTGCCGAGGCTTACGTTTTTGAAGCTCAGCTTGGTTTTTTTGTGGTTTGGATTGTTTCGGCTAATTAGAAAATGAGAAAAGCACTTTTTGAAAAGGCAATTGTAATCTTCATATTTACCAACCAGAATTTTAATGCACCGCATTAATTAATGCGCGGCCAGGAATACGCGGGGAAAAGATGCACACTCAGTGCAAACGTCAAAGTTTCTCTTTGCTAAACGTCTCTGGTCCTATTTATGTAAATTTTACTTGTTAACATTAAATGTTCTGCGAATCGGGATGCAGAGCTAAATAGTTTGCGTACTGGTTATGCTTATCTTACTGGTACTTGTAATGCTACTGACTGATGGTCAATCCCATTTGTCTGAGAAAGAGTTGAAATGATATTTTAAAGAATCAAATTTACAAAATCTTCTGTAGGAGGACTGCCATACCCCCTATTCGACAGATTAAAGACAATACCCTAACATTTTGAACCTGAACACGATGTTTAATTATATCTTTTAATGATCTTTACCTTATAAGGTAAGCCTTTACCTTATAAGGAGTGTCAGTGTTAATATTGGTTTTACCCTCATTCCGAAACAAACATTTTTTGAGTGTATTTCATTCAAAATTTATCCCCACGCGAAATTTGAAATATTCAGTTTCATTGAAATGTTGAGAACATTTTTAAAAAAAATTATAAACCTCCCATCTCAATGAAATGTCCCGCTTTTTTAGATTGAAAAAAAACCTGGTCACATTACACTTCCACATTCCATAACCTCCTTACCACAAAACCCTACTTTCCATATTCCACAGATCCCCTTCACTTTTGGGCTCCCACTTTCTATAATCCAATGCATTCCTTCTCCTCGAATCTCTAAAATACGTTCAGAAACATCCGATCGCGTTCGAACACAACAACCAAAAACGAAATGTTCAAGGATAGCAACAACCCCCCCTTCCAAAAACTAAATTTACCCGGGTAAAAAGAGATTCACCCTCTTACGCAACATGCTTTAACGTCAAAACTCCTTACGATTCACCAGTTACAAAGAAAAATGAAATAAAAAACGCAATTACTACACATAACTCTTTGAAAGAAATGGCGCAGGATGATCAAAAACAGTAGGGAAATATGCATAATACCTTCAAACAAAAAGATAGGGGACGTCCATAAAATACGTGAGGTAAAAAAGGGGGGTCCAGCAAAATCTCACCAGGGGGAGGGGGGAATGAATTAAAATCTCACGTCAAATTTTAGTTTAGAAAATATACGTTTTTTTCTTTAATATTTTTTAGTACAAGTTTAAAAAAAATGCTCAGATTATTCAAAACAGCAAATCATTAGCCGATCAGTCGTGATAATTTCAAGTTAGAATCATCATGTTTTCGATTTCAACGTGTATTTGTATCAAACTTTTGCAATCTGTAAGGTAATTTTAATGCCGATAAAACGAAACTAGTGATAGATAAAATCTCAGGGGGAGGAGGGGTCCAGCAAAATCTCACTAAATCTCACCAAGGGGGAGGGAGGGGTCCGAAATTTGGAAAAAAACACCTCACGTAATTTATGGTCGTCCCCTAATACGTTCCAAACAAAAAGATACGTGAGTGAGTAGGAGGGGATGTTTTGTTTTAGAATATTTCATAATTCGCTGCCGGTGGAACAGGTGGTATAAATTATTCTCTTTTGCAAGCGCAGGGGGTGCTGGGAATACTATTTAGGAATGTTTTATGGAATGTTCGCTCTTTAATCCTCTTTTGTTGTTCGGGAGGAAGTCAAGGCGATACCAAATCTGGATGGTGATTGGAGGAGAGGAAGGTATTATCTTTTCATGCAGATACATAGCGCGATAAATATGTATTGGTTTATACTCCGAGGAAGGAGCTGTGTGTGTACGCTATTGCGTATAAATATTGGATGAGGCAAAGTTTTAAATTTGCACCTTGGCTATTGTTTTTCCGGAGGTAGATGATTGGGTTTTACTTTTTGAAAAAAAAAGGTGTTTTGTTTCCGGAAAAATGAATAACTTGGAAGGTTGGAGATTCTCAGGTTTTGAATTTTTAAAGTTAATTACTGTTTTGCACTTGAGGGGTTTTTTTTTGCAGGAGTGTATCACTGGAGTTCTTCAATGAAGTTAAATAACCGTGTTTCTTTCAATTCAAATATAGGGGTAGTTACATGAAATTAAATTTAAGAGATCTCCTGTTGTTGTTTCTTAAGTCACTTGGAATATCCAAGCTCCATCCGCAAAGCGTACAGGAATTAAGGCAAAGGGGGTGGACTCCTGAGAAAGTGAGCAGCATCAATGGCAGCAATCCGACTTAATCCTCGGATGATAGATGCCGCCACCACCTATCGCCACCTCCACAATTTTGCCATGTCTCTGAAGGGGAGGGAAATAGTCTCCAGACGACCTGGACCCATGGTAAACTGCGCTATGACAGATCACAGGACTTTCGGACGTACAGATTTAACGAGAACGTACTCCGCATATACTCGGACGGTCTTCAGTGGTGTCGGGAATCGAACCCGGGACCCTCCGATCCCGAAGCCGATGCGTTAATTACTATACTAGACAGCAACTTAAGTTGACCCTACGACGTCACTAATAAACAAAGTAGTTCCCATCGCGGTGTCTGAATTTTGAGTGAAATAAAGAACGTCAATTTAAAAATATGATTATTTTGTTAAACCCATGTATTTATAGTGCTTTTCAATCACGATTTGCGTACCGAAACGCCTCCTATAGCAACCCAACAGGCTTTGTGTTTACCGATTTCTCCCTCCGCATTTGTGACGTACTGGGTTCAAGAACATTGCAATCAAGTATAGGCTCCCCAAGGCCAAGTGATCTTCTATGTTGTACTACAACATGTTTTCGTTGTGAAAGCTGAAGGGGAAATCGAATTTTAGGAATTATAAACTTTTTATTCAAAAAGTCCTCAAAAGTACTGCACATAAAGATTCCTTTTTTGCAAGGAGTCCATATAAATTGCGTAGAAAACTATACTTCTACAGCGTGTAGTTTTCGAGAAAATCACGACAGAAACGTTATGACGTCACGTTTGATGGGAGGACTTTTTGAAACGCAGTCATTTATATGGCACAATGTGACATAACTCTAATTTTGACTAATTTCGGTTACGTCTCTAATCTCAATTCAAAATTTTAAATCGCCAAAAATAAATAAATTTTCAAACAATCACTGCTATCTCCAGTTTTTCCCCGTCTCCTGAGAAGTTAGGAAAACTGAGTTAAGTCATGATGGTTGCAACAACGTATTACCTCCAATGTCAGGTAGACGGGAATAGTGTTAATTTCTCCAAACTTTTTCTTCACATCCACACTTGCCCTTCATTTTAGTTTGGCATTTAGTTCAGTTGAGCAGACTCCGTTTCGGAACAATTTATTATGGTCTATACTCGACAACTACTTTTACCTGACCCTATGACGTCACTAAGCGGGAGTAGAAACTGCGTAAACAGAAAGCCTGTTGGGTTGCTAGGAGGAATTTCGGTACGCAAATAGTGATAAAACACGCTATATATATAGGTACATGGGTTTAACAAAATAATCATATTTTTAAATTGGCGTTCTAAATTTCACTCAAAATTCAGACACCGCAATGGGAACTACTTTGTTAGTGACGTCATAGGGTCAGAAAACGTAGCAGTCTAGTATAAATTCTGAGTCAAACCACAGCATGTTTTTGTTGAGATTTCTTAAACAGTCAGTATGCAATTTAGGGCGAGCGCGCACGGGTGACTTTTGTCACGGTGACAAAGACAAAAACAACGTTGCTAAGGCTGTTGTTAGGGGCGAGAAATAGCAGCATTCGCACATGACATCACTGGAGGATAAAAACAACGTTGCTAAGGCCGTTGTTAGGTAAAGTCGCGTGATTGAAAATGCTCTATTGTTTTCTAGTGATATTTTTGATACTAGTAATCCTGGTCGCCGTGACTTTAGTCACTCGTGCGCGCCCAGCCTTACTGTTTTTAAAGAAGAGAATCTTTCGAAAATAATAAGCACCCCTTACTAAAATAAAAAACTTCGAACCGAATGCTATTTTTGCTTTCAATCGAAAACCAATTCAAAGCAGATTTCCATATTTGCAACGAAAGTGCAAGTGACCATCAAAAATGAGAAAGATATTGGAGATCCAAAATAAAAAAACCCTTCATTTTTACAAAAGTGCAGTTAACACTAACACGCTGATTCGAAAGCAGAAATTCCGTGAAAGCAATCTATACGTATACTTTTCAGAATGGAACTCATCAAAAAATCTTTATATACACTCATAAAGTAAATTTAAATCAGTCATGTTGCTATGGAAACGTACACTCTCTTCCATTTATGGAGTTGAGCCCTTTAGATGATTGATTTAGATATTTTTCGAGAGTTCACGAAGCTCTTATTTGTTTATTTTTTTTATTGATTCGAGCTATTTTCAGTAGGAGAAAAAAAGTTTGTCAATTTTTACATAATAGTTCTACACTTATACACAAAGTATAGGAAAATTGGCTTTATTATTTCCTGAATAAGGCACAAGAAATTCTATCTCGATATCTTCAAAACTCACCGAGACATGGGTGTCTAAATTTTTATGGAATCGTCACAATTTAATTTTTTGAAGTTATGTATTCACATATATTACCGCATAAAAATAGGTTTTTATTTATGAACCCCATTTTGCACTCAAAAAGGGCGTTATAAAGTGGTGTAAGTCACCAATTTTAAATTTTTAATATCTCGGTGAGTTTTGATGATATTGAGATAGAATTTTTGTGCCGTATTCAGGAAATAATCAATACAATTTTTGCTGATTGGAAATTTTAAACTACGGGGGCCGTATAAAAATTTATTTTCTGCATTTTCTCAAGTAGAATCCCATGGAATTGAAACTAGTCCCATCTATTTTTTCACCTTTTAAAATGAAAATTTGCAATTGGAAGTATGTGTCTAGGGGAAATATTTTAAGAAATAGCAGACCCCCTCAAGCAATTGCAGCAAGTCAAAAAATTGTAGTCAAGTAATTCAAACAATTGTAAACCTCGAGAAATCTTTACAAGAAGAAGGAATCAATTGTTTAAAAAAGTTATTAAGGGGAATAGAACATTTACAATCACATGACTCGGATCTAGTAACAGACGCTAAGAGAATGACCTACAGAAGGTTAGCACTTAAAAAAAATAACTGGTCGTGGAATTCTTCTATTGGAGCATTTGCAGTCAAGTGACCCCACACCTAACAACGACCTTAGCAACAGACGCATTGCCCTACAATAACTGGTCTGACGTCACCTAAAAACACTCTATGTCTAGGGGGAATATTTTAGGAAATAGCATACCCCAAGTAATTGTAGCAAGTCAAAAAATTGTAGTCAAGTAATTCAAGCAATTGTAGATCTCAAGAAATCTTTACAAGAAGAAGGAATCAACTGTTTAAAAAAGTTATTAAGGGGAATTTACTACCATAAAATAACAATAAGAAATATGATCTGGCACAATAAAGAAACAATGTTTATTAAATTTACTAGAAACATTATTATTCCAAATCTCCTGTGACGAAAACTTCCTTTTCCCAATTTCCAGACTTTAAATGAGCATGTTATTTAAGACTTTTTTTTTTTGTTCTGTCTTTAAATCATCTCGTTAAAACAAAATCACCAGTTTATTTTGAGGGAAAACTGTTTCAAGAAGTCAAAGATTCTTCAGTTTGTGAAACATTTTAAAACATTGTGCAATTACGTATCAAAAGTGTGTTAGTAAGATTTTATGATGCGAAATAATGTAGTTTTTTTCTCTGCAGAAAAGTTACAAAACATTTCCTTAAGCATCTCATCATTTTCTTCTAAATGTTTTCATTTATTCCTTATATGCTTATCATTTCTTTCTGAATGATAAAAGGTAAATTTTATTCTGATTTCCACATTTATGTCCAGAAATTGTGACGCTTTAAGCAATGTATGAAATTGTATTTTTATCAAAAACGTTTTAAAATGACATTCTCTTATGCTCCTTTCAGAGATAGGAGATTTTGAGTCGAGTTAAATATTCATATTTAACTTAACTTGAATTTGAGTTGAGTTATATATTTATATTTATGAAAGAATGTTCTTATGGAGGTCACTAACATCCCATCATTTTTAAGATGGCAAGTTTAAAATGATTTTTATATATCTTTTGTATGTTTTCTGAAATAAAGTCGGAAAAATACTTATTAGTTCTGGCAACTTTTGCTGCCAGAGCTTTTCTGATTCTGAACGATTATTTTTTGCAATGTAGTCGTAAAAACCTAATTATCAATACCTACTTAGCTTTGTAATCACTTTAATTGTTCTTGTATCTGAGAAGCACGTCTTATTAAATGTGAAGTTTATATTGAGGACAAAGACTGGTATATTTTAAGATTCCTTAAGTAGTGATGATTAGATGAGAATTATTTCTATGAGCAGTTGTGATAGCAAAAAAGGCTTACCTCTTATTGTAGTTCCAGGACCGTAGTTGTCATATCAACATACTGCGCTCTGTAGGTGTGGCTAGAATATAAAGAGCATAATAATCAGAACTTTTCGGAAAAAAAATAAGATTTTATTAGCATATACAAGGTGTTTAAAAAGTCCCTTTCACAGCGTTTATTTGGAAACGTCTCCTAGGGTCAAGGAAGTAAGGAGTATCCCAAGGTGGAGAAAGCATTGAGTTGACTAATAGCGCCTCTAGAGGCGAATTTGGATAGTATTAAGAGGGTCCTGACATATCAGGAATTGCCCGAAAATTCCACGCGTGAAACGCGGCCCAGAGCAAGTCTAATAAAAGAGTTTAAAAATATGATTATTTTTTAAACCCATGTATAGAGTCTTTATCACGATTTGCGTACCGAAACTCCTCCTAGCAACCCGACAGGCTTTCTGTTTACTCAGTTTCTGCTTCCGCGTTGTGACGTCATAAGGTCAAGAAACGTTACTGTCGAGTATAGTTTGCCATAACAAAACTCAAAATACAATCAGTAATTTGGATGATCATTGAACCCCCTCTTAAACGAAAATCTTCTCAATATTGTCACTTGCTTCTCATTCGCTCATACGACGAAATGTGACACACTCTCGAATCTTGTCCCCCATCTCATTACCCGAAAAGCCCCGAGTTCCTCCGAAAGTTGCCGAAGATGGATGTCGCTGGACTAATGGCTCGTTCGGACTAATGAAGAGTGTCCCCTTATCAGTAATTATGGGATAGTGGTCGGTCCTCTTCTCATAATTTCGCCAAAAGCGGTGACACTCTCGGTTTCGGCATTATATTATAGGTAAGCTGACTGATAGGGAATGTTTTAAGGTAGTGCAAGAATCACATATTTAAAAAAAATGACCGTAAATTATTAAAAAAAAAAACTGGGCTGTGTAAGTGTGAATGATACCTATCTACAGGTATCATAGTGATGAGAAAATTGTTGGTAATAATAGTGTTTTCAGGTGACGTCACGACCAGCTATTTGTTTTTAACTGTTAACCTTTTCTAGGGCTTTTATCTGTTGCTATGGCGGTTGCTAGGTAACTAGGTGTCTGTTGCTAAGGCGGTTTTTAGGTATGGGATCACGTGATTACAAATTTTCCGATAGAAGTATTCCACTGCCAGTCATTTTCTGTAACTGTTAACCTTTCGTAGGGCAAAAAACTGTAACCTTCTGTTACTAAGGCCGTTGTTAGGTCCGAGTCAATGTGATTCAAAATGCTCTCTACCCCATACCGACAATAAACATCGTTTGTCAAATTATTAGTGCATTTTTATGCAATAGGTTGGCTTTAAATTCTCCCAAATGTTTTGAAATGCCCCGACCACTTTAAAAATGAACAATATGATTAATACTTGAAATGTATTTAAAAAGACCAACTGTTAGTCTTTTTAGAATTCCCCTATAAAATGAACATTTTTAGCTTTTCATCTTTATTAGGATTTTTTCTCAAGTTAAGAATTCTAAAATTTCTTAATTTTAAGGTTTTTTAAAGTTAAGTCTATGAAGACATCAATTAGAAAAAAAAACATTGCTGAAAAAATACTTAAACGCATGGGAGTTGGAAAGAAACTAATTTTTAATGTAAAGGTAAAAATTACGGGAGTATATGATGTCCCTTTCCAAATAATAAACACAAATAACGTTGCGCTCGACATACACCAGGGCAAACTCTCAAAGCAGAGAGAACATTCGGATAAACTCACACAAACCTCGAAATATATAATATTCAAAACCCTTATTACTACAGAACCACCGCTTCGCTGTAACCGTACTACCGCCCCAAAAATGCTAATACGGAGACTCCGTGTTTGAAGAGAGATGGGATCGATTTCATTCACCCAAACAAGTCCTTGATAAGGAACGACGTTTAAAGAAGAAGAAAAAGAACAACCACCGAATATGGAGGAAAATGCAAAACTTTCTTCTCTTCACAAATTGATTCCGAGTGATGGGGAAAGAGGTGTGTCAGCGATATTCGGACCGAACGGATATTTCCATAACCGCAATGAGGGCGGGAATATGTATTCATGGGGACTTCTCTCGCTTGATGGGGGTTGGAGAGGAATGTTTTTTTTTATTATTCTTTTTCTTTTTTTTTAATATCACGTGCGGTTGCAATATTTCTGCTTCCCGCCGGTGGAAACAGAACTGTCGAGATGTATTCAAAGAGTACATTTTTTTTTGGTTTTATGTGAGGGATGAAACAATTGGGGTGGTTTGAGTGAAAGTGGTGTAAGTCAACTGAAGGTTTTCAACGGAAGGTTTTTAGGGTCAAGCCATGGCCATCTCGCCACGTAAGGCAATAGAAGTTCGAAATCTTGAGAGACGTTCTTCACTACGCGGAAGGAAAAAATGGGTAAACACAAAGCCTGTTGGGTAGCTAGGAGGAGTTTCGGTACGCCTAATCGTGATAAAAAACACTATATTATTTTTAAATTGACGTTCTTCATTCCGGGGTCGATAAAATGAATACCAAGGTTACTTGGGGAAATCAAGAGGGGGTTAGAATCAAGCTAGCCACTCCTCAGCTGACCGTGACCTTCAGTCACACGTTCTGTAACAGCTCAGCTCATGGACTCACCCAGTGAGGCTAGTTATACTGGAGTTTGAAGGTCCAACGACCTAGGTACTCACTCCCTCAAAATATCCCCCTTGATTTTGACTACTTTGTTTGTTAGTGACGTCATAAGGTAACTAACGTTGCTCTCTAGTATAGTATATAAGTGTTTATTACTGTGTTTACGTTGCCAAAGATTTTCACGCACTTGCAATGTAGTATTTTACAACACAGTTTTTAATTTGCCACTTAACCATGCAAGGTCACCACGACTAAGCTATACCTTTATGTATTACCCCTACTACCCGAACTTTCACAGCTCGGCTTCTCGTAAAATTGCCGTTAATGGGAACACAGCGTGGGGATTCGGATTTCAAAGAATTTTGTCCCGGACAAGATTTCGTTTCATACTTTTTTTTTACCTTTTTTACCCGCAATTTTTTTCTTGCCTGTGGAAAACTTTCCGTCTGATGCCGCCTTTCTTGCTGATAGTGGATAACGTAGATTATAATGGTTATGGTTAGTAAAGTTTTTTTCTTCTACGAGGTGCGGTTTCATTATTCTGTTGAAGTTTGATATTGGAAATTTAGAAGACGTGAGTGGTTATATCTTTTTCCTGATAGTGATATTGGCCGTGGAAATTGGTTGTCATAATGGAAGGAGGGGTTTTTTATATTGTTTGTTCGTCAGTTAAAAAATATCATCGTTTGGTTAAACTATACTATAGGATGTTTGAGGAACGTTAAGAAATTTCTTTTTCTGGTAGACAGTTTTTATTTTTCAGTTCAATATAGATTTCATGACTCATACGGTTAAAATGTCTTTAACGGTTATATGGACAAAAATGTTTACTACAAATTCTACTATCAATCTACTATCTACTATTTTACTATCATTTTTCGCCTATATGAAAATGTTTTGAATACCCTTTTTACAACAAACTATTCTTCAAGTCCAAATGTCTGTAAGAAAGCTTTACAAAATTTTGAAACATTTTTTACTGAACTAATAATTTCCTTTGCTTAAAACAATACTCGGATGAAATAAAAAGTCATTCTGACCTTTGTTTTAATATATCCTTTTGAAACAGCATTTTTTATCACTTTGTACATCTGACTGATTAGAAATGGTAAACTTCAGAACTCATAAGAATGAAAAGATATTTAAAATTTCGAAACAGATATGATTATAATTTCTTTCTTAAAAAAATCTACAAGATCACCCTTTAATTAATAATCGGAAAATCTTTAAGCAGAATCCATAGACGCTAGAGTATGGACAAATTTAACAAATTGTAATAAAAGAAATGTAATAGCGGGAATCAGGTGAGGGAAAAATGATGGTTCTATATTTGTCCACAAAAAGAATAAATTCAGTTCGTAAGCACAAACGAAAACCTTGAAGAAATGCTTATTCTACAATGCTCTATGCTTAAAAATTACATACTTAATGAAAAAATAGTTTATTCTGTATAAATTTATCCAATAATTTATTTAATGAAAAATTACTTAATATTGTCTATTAATACCTCAAACATAACGTATTAAATAAAAAATTAAAAAGCACGTATTCGAAAACTTAATAATATATTGGATAACCTAAGATAATTGTTTTTAAAGTAATCTTGTATATTAATGGCCATAAATATAACGCGTATAACATAACTAACTAAAAAATACAAATTGATTAACTTGTAATCTAAGAGAATTTTTTTAAAAAAAATTAGAAAATCCTATAATAGATATCCGTAATACTATATAAGCTTTTAATTATCCTAAGAGGAAATACAGTAAATTTTCAAATAAACAAAAACTGAATATCTTAACGAATATATTTGTTTCTCATTACCAGTTTCCTTCTCAAATGACGACAAACAAAACAATTTTTGAAACGAATCTTTAAACAAAAACAGTTTCTCGGATTCATAGCTCATTAATTAAGAAAATTCACTCCCGGAGGAAACTCATCTCTTTCTGAATTTTAATTTTTTTTTTTTGCAGCATGGATGCCAGATTGGAAAACATCGTTGCTTTGTGTGATTAGTAATTTTCACTTTTACAGAAGTAATCGAAATATCCACTTCAGTTTTCAGGGGGAGTTTTTCATTGATCGTATATTATCCATATCTTAAAAAAAAGTCAATCAAACGGAAGTTGAGTTTGTTTATTTAAATTGATTATTTGTTTGTATTCTTTAAATAGATGAAAATGAGAGTGCATTTACTGATGTATAAGATTTAGAAAAAATCAGCTTTTAATTTATTCACTAAGATGCTTTTTAATTTTAGTTTCAATTGCAAGAAGATTTTTACAATCATTTCAAGGAACCTGATGTTATAAAAAATTTACTTTTATTGTACAGGGCTTCAGTTTGCTTTTATTTATCCATGTTTTATTAGTAACAAGATGGAACTATGTACATTTTTAGTTATTATTTTAATATTCATAAATTATTTTGGAATGCTAACTTTAATTTAAATTTCTAATAAGCGTTTTTCATAAAATACAGAAGTAAATTTTTTTAACAATAATCAACAATCCAAAGTCATGGTTTCTGCCCATTAAATAAATACATTAGAAAACCAAAGGAACAGTCCTTAGTAGCACATCTCATACCAAATTTGTCAAGTATACGTAACTGCAACTAGAAGTAAACGAAATTTGACAAAATTTGGATGAATCTTTGATGTTTGTGCTACTTGGGTTGGCAAAACTTGAGTTTGGAACAGGGGAAGCGCTACATAAGCACACTATTCAAATTTCAACCATTTCTAGAATTTCTAGAAATCGAGATTATAAAAAAATCATACTTACAGCTTCTAATACAGTGGCGGATCCAGGGGGAGGGCATTCTGGACAATGCCCCCCTTGGACCCAAAAAATCACTCTTTTGAGTACGAAAAAAGTAGTACTCAAAATAAGTTGAAACCCTACTTTTACAGGTCAAATTTAAAAATTTTTTCTGGGGGAGGACCCCCCAGCGGTACCAAAATATGCTCTTGAGTGATACTTTTTAGAAAATCCCCAACATTTTGCTCAAAAGGTAAAGGTGATGTTCTGGAAAAGTGCTCCCCCCCCTTGAAGCTGTGCTGGATCCGCGCCTGTTCTAATATCAAGTAAAACTATATCAAATTCGGGATAAAAACCTAATCTTACGATGGAATGAAATTTGGTTAGATCACCACTGTCTTGGAATCATAAATAAATCTTTTATGATTCCAATAATCATAAATAATTATCAATCTCATAATAATATTTTACTCTATTACATATCAGGACATTAATAACCACGATACCCCATATTGGGGAGCGACAAATTTTAAGATTAGATAAAACACTATTTCTATTTCACAAATGACCTTCAATATAATTTAAGCTATACTTTCTCACTTTCCTCACGAAACAAGGCAAACTCGACGATACAAACTAACCAGAGAAAGTTTCTTACTATTCCTGATTTAACTAACCATGATAACTAACGACCAGAAACACATCTGAAAGGAACATTTCCTTGACATCCGACATAAGCAGGCGGAACAAATAATATCATTCCAACATTTCCCAAAAATCTTTCGAATTAAGAGATAAACGATCTCTCTTGTCGTCACGTATTTGACACTCATTTGTTTGCCAATTAACGCGTAAATAATGCTCCGTGACGGTTTATGGGGGGGGATTATTCTTCCAGTTGTCATTTCGGCTTTATCAGACCTGTACCTTATGAATGGGAAACGTAATTTGCTGTTTGTGAATGATGCAAAAATGGGGAAGATAAATTAGTTCTTGATTGCTGTCAGTGGTTGTAGCGGTTTATGGGGAGATATTTGTCATGGGATGGTTGAGAAATAAATGTAGAATGATAGTCGACTCCGCAATGTAATCACCTTTGTCCAAGAGTAAAATGATGACAATATCCGATTGATGATAACAATAAGCGATTTGGTACTAGAAAGTTTCAAACAGTGTAACTAGAGTGTTTGAATTAAAATCCTGACTATGTATGTAGTCCTCATTGAAGTATTAAGCGATTCCCTAGTTTGTATATTTTGCAAATTATACGATCTTAAAGAAAAATATGAGAGTAAAACATTAATGACCAACTTTGTATGTTTATGTATTAAAAGTGGCCTCCAAACGGGTTTTTCGGGGATTTAACCAAATTTTGATAACCGAAATATCTTTCACATAATCCGACGCATTTACATTAAATTAAATAGGAGTGATCGGGACCGGTCAATTTTGATAACACTATCCAATTGATAACAGTTACCATGATCATATTAAGCGGTGTCGACTGTATTTGTAAATCAATATTTATTGTAATTTTTAATCGTTATATTATGTTATGTAATCATAATAAATTTATATGTATTTCAATCAACTACATACAGTAAAACTCCAATTATCCAAATCGATCCGAATGTTGCATTTTCATTTAATTAATGAAAAATTTTCTCTCCTTAAAAATAGTTTTTTTTCCTATTTTAAACATACATGCAGAAATTATTTCAAATGGACCTGTTTCTGAAAAAATCCAATTATTTGTTCATTGTTGAATTTTTTTTTCATAAGTATGTAGTCCAGATCCCAATTGATTCGGATAATTGGAGTTCTACTCTAATAAATATGTGTAGTTTCAATTTTGTTCCTGTATTTCCTTTAAATAGCAACCTTTTTGCATTTAAAAATGAGGAAAAATGGTCACAGAAGAATACAGCCTTGTTCGTACATTTTAAAGAGAATTATTTTTTATCATTGGCGTATAGTTAAGGGGGGTTTGGGGATATTTTCCCTCCCCTGAAATACCAAAATCCCCCTCCAAATTATTTTTCTGGCTAACGACACTGCTTTTGATGCAAAAATCAATCGAAAAACATGCGATATTTTTATTATTTTCCCAACTATTCAGAGGCATTTTTACTGTATCAAAACAAAATATTCAGTAAAAAGAAAAAAGTCAGGAGGTTAAGGGTTTATATAGTACAATACTTGTAAAATAGTCAAGAAAACATGTATGTTAAATATTTACACTATATCGTGCTCCTTATCATGATAAAAGCTTTTAGACGTTTTTCATCACGCACTTTTTAATGTGAAGTTGGTTTTAACAAAAAAAGAAAGGGAAATCACACGCGTTTTATATTCTGTTTTATATGAGAACATAATAATGAAGATCTAGCAAGCTAAGAGCTCTATTAAGCTAAGAGAATAATATTTGCGTTCTTCTACCGTAAGACCCTTGTAAATTAGCATCATCAAATATTTAGTTAAATTAATTTAATTTAATTGTGGTCTCAAAAATTATTTAATTTAATTGTACTCAATTACTTAATTGTCTTGTAAGTGGTCTTATTTCCAAAAAAACCCCCACGATTTTTAATAATTACTTTTAGAAGTTAACTGGTATAGACCTAAGTATATACAACAGAGGAGTATATGTAACCATAGTAACTATTCTTAAAAAAAGCAATTTTACTTCCAGTAATTGTGGTGTTTGCGAAAATACAAAGTTTTCAGTAAATATTTATTACCCTTCAAAATTCGTGACCACAATCACCTTATATGGAAAGTAGTTTTAGAAAGGATTTTTAACAAGTTGTAAAAAAAAGGGATTTTATAACTAAACCATTTTATAACTAAAATTTTCAACTCTTAAAGAAAACTAAACACTTAAAATGATTAAAAACAAATAAAAAGATTACAGTATTATTCTGAGTAGTACATTTTTGTAATTTCAATTCAATAGCTTTGACAACTTACATCTGTTAAAACTATTATTAAATGTTGTTTTCTGGGCAATGACCGAAACACAAAACACGCCTGTAAAACGATTTCTCCTTGAGAAGACATAGTACACAGTGAAACAAACATTACGGTTAGTTTGTTGAAATTGAAATGAATCGATCGGTATTTTTCACGTAAATTTGGGGTTATTGTATTTCTCTTTCTCCTTTTTACAGCTTAATGAGGAACATAATTTATTTTAGAAACTTTTTAATTTAGAATTTAATATTTCAGATTATTTATTTTAATTTTACTAACATTTTTATTAGCCAGAAAAACACAAAATGTTATGGAATAGCATGTGTTTGTGTTTTAGAAATATAATCACAATGCTAATTTATATATAACACAGTTTTTATAAATAAATTTAAATAAGTTTTTGTTCTTATGGAATCGTCTTAAAACTGTGAGAGTAACTTGCTTAATGTCTTTTTTACTGTCGCATTATAAAGATGTCTTACTAAGGACAAGTACTTAACATTCTTTTTTTACCTCGCTTATTAATAATTTAACCTGTATGTCTTTTCTTCTCCCCCCCCCAAAAAAAAAAAAAACTGTCCAGCAAATACTAATAAATATGAATACGCACATGTCAATAAACATGCCCTAAAAATCGTTAACTCTTAACTTTAATATGCCTAGTTCCTAGTAGTCAGTAAACCTCGTCTATGATCCAATAAAATATCGCTTGTGATTTTCAGCGTCATAAAACTGTAATAAAATCTACTAAAACACAAAAAAGAGAACACATGAAATTTTTAAAACTAAAATAAAATAATTGGTACTGTAAATTTATAAATTTAATTCTCTACTCCCACCTGTTGTTGTTGTTCTCTTATGCCACTTGGAATATCCAAGCTCCATCCGCAAAGCGGATAGGATTTAAGGCAAAGGGGGTGCGGCTCCTGAGGAAGTGAGCCCCACGAAATGGCAGGAGTCCGACCTAAGCCTCGGATGATAGATGTCGCCACCATCTATCGCCACCTCCACAATTTTGCCATGTCTCTGAAGGGGAGGGAAATAGTCTCCAGACACCTGGATCCGTGGTAAACTGCGCCATGACGGACCACAGGACTTTCGGACCCACAGATTTAACGAGCACGTACTCCGCATATACTCGGTACGATAGCTTTTAGAGTATTTCCGAGTGAAATACTCTCTCAGAGGAGTTAAAAATAGCTCTGTGTATAGTAATATGAATTACTAACAGTATATTACATACTTTTACATTATAAAAATTAATTTCATATATACTCCCACCTATTTGTCCACATTGACCCATTCTTAAATGTTTCTGATAATTTTTTCCCACTTCTAGCACCTGAGGATTTCCTCCTCTCCGGGGTAATGCAGAATTCTTTTTTTGGGGGGGGGGGTGCTCTACAACCCCTATCATTTTGACCTATGAGTTTTGAATCACCCAATATAGGGCATAAATGGGATTACTGTATAGCAGTGTTATTCCAAGGATTTTTTTGGAGGAGTAAAATTGAATTATGAGGAGTGAAATAAGGAAATACATAGCATGAACTACATATACAGAGACACGAAATACAGAAGAGACACGAGAAATACAGAAGAGACACGAAAACCGCAATCAAACTCCCTAAGCATCAGAACAATAAATGAGAAAAAAAATACCATGACAGTATGAAAACAAAATTAAAAAGTATGATAATTAGGGTGCCGGCCGTGGCTATTAGCAATTTGCTTTGGCCAGAATTCGGGCGAAAATGTCTCCGTTGAGATCAGTTGGTGTTTTGATTTGAAAAATATTACTTGTTGATTTCGGTGGGGCCACGCGGTGCATTTTTTAAGCTAAACCATTGTGAAAAATTCAAAGAGTGAAAATACTCCTGGCTAGTTTTTAAAGAGTATTTCCGAGTGAAATACTCTCTCAGAGGAGTTAAAAATAGCTCTGTGTATAGTAATATGAATTACTAACAGTATATTACATACTTTTACATTATAAAAATTAATTTCATATATACTCCCACCTATTTGTCCACATTGACCCATTCTTAAATGTTTCTGATAATTTTTTCCCACTTCTAGCACCTGAGGATTTCCTCCTCTCCGGGGTAATGCAGAATTCTTTTTTTGGGGGGGGGGTGCTCTACAACCCCTATCATTTTGACCTATGAGTTTTGAATCACCCAATATAGGGCATAAATGGGATTACTGTATAGCAGTGTTATTCCAAGGATTTTTTTGGAGGAGTAAAATTGAATTATGAGGAGTGAAATAAGGAAATACATAGCATGAACTACATATACAGAGACACGAAATACAGAAGAGACACGAGAAATACAGAAGAGACACGAAAACCGCAATCAAACTCCCTAAGCATCAGAACAATAAATGAGAAAAAAAATACCATGACAGTATGAAAACAAAATTAAAAAGTATGATAATTAGGGTGCCGGCCGTGGCTATTAGCAATTTGCTTTGGCCAGAATTCGGGCGAAAATGTCTCCGTTGAGATCAGTTGGTGTTTTGATTTGAAAAATATTACTTGTTGATTTCGGTGGGGCCACGCGGTGCATTTTTTAAGCTAAACCATTGTGAAAAATTCAAAGAGTGAAAATACTCCTGGCTAGTTTTTAAAGAGTATTTCCGAGTGAAATACTCTCTCAGAGGAGTTAAAAATAGCTCTGTGTATAGTAATAGGAATTACTAACAGTATATTACATACTTTTACATTATAAAAATTAATTTCATATTATATTTGTGTCAGGAGTACCTATAGGGGAGCCCCCACCTCAATTCAATCAATTCTCCCCCACCCCCCATAAACAAGACGAGTTCAATCCTTCTTAAGCCCCCCACACGTCGCTCCCTTGACACAAATATATGTCCGGCCTTTCATAACACACTTTCCGCCTCTAATTCCTGTCAAGACTTTTGGTAAAGGTTGGTCCGAGATAAATTCCAGCGGTCCACGGCTGCGGCCTGAAGGGAATTATTTATAAAAACGGCTAAACCCTGGGGCCCGATAAATAAAATTTCGGTGACAGCCCTAAGTATAGAAAGAATGGCGGTTTGAGGTGGGGGAGGGGTAGGATTTTCTCGCGCTGATCCCTCTGGGGGGGGGGTTGGATGGGATTTGATTTTAAGGTGTTTGGTGGATGAGGAAGGGTTTTTGTGTTATGTGGCTTTCAGCATCAGGCTATCAATAAATACGTACTGTTGAAGAATGTGATGGAACTTTGTTGGATTTTTCAGGGGTTTTGTTTGATATAAAATGAAACATTTTGGGTTATATGAAGTTTCAATTTTGACTTGTACGGTATATATGGAGGATTAGATATTAATGGTACCTGGTATTACTACTATCTTATTGTAAGTGCTCCAGGTGAAGTGATCGATAAATCTGTTATTTTGGTCACTTTACGTCAATCATAAAATTTTTGTTTAACAAGTAATATGAAGCGTATGATATTTCCGCTCAAAGGTTTATCTTGTTATAGGTATTCACATGTTTTTCAGCAATGGATAAGAAACATGTTGTTACACAAAAATACAATTATACATAAAATTACAAAATTTTAAAAGTATTTAAACTATACGTATACCTCGCCTCTTATCGTACCCTTCTCTCTTTACCTATACCTATATATTCTTTTTCAAACAATTAATATGTTTTATATAAGTCTCTATAGGCTCTCCTAGACAAAATTTTAGTATCATTGATATACTGATAATACTGATTTGTAACATGTATTCTTTTTTATGCATATATTGTACTAAACCATCTCTTAAAATCTCTGGCAACAAGTGGTTCTCAAGCACATTATTTTTGGCCAAAGTATCTAATACTCCATTCCCTTGAAGTCTTACGGGATGAAAGGTAGGATGAGTCCATGACTTTACCTTGACCACCTAGGCTCATAAGGCCATAAAAGCTCGAAATCTGAAAGCGAAATAGTAGGCAAGACGTCACCCTTAATAGCTTTTTTGGACAACAGCGCAACTCCAGTCTGAAATATTGTACCTTGCGCTGTTGAAAAGTGACGTCTTGCTAACTATTTCGAGCTTCTATGGCCTTATGAGTCAAGATGGCCTATGATTTTACCCGTTCATCGAAACACAGTGGATACAATGGCGAAGCGAGAGTTGCAAACAAGGGAAGCGCTGGAGGCTGATCTAGCCAAATAGGATTCAATCGTATCATAAATTTTTCTACAGATTTGTTCTTAATTTGGTACCTTCACGTGATATTAGTAGGTTCAAGTAAGATTTTGTCAAATCTCTATTTCTCTAAATTCTTGAAATTTATACCACCGTTTAAAACTCACGCTTCGTCACCAAATTTTTGTGAAAACGGGGTTTCCCTACAAGCACTCAACGGAGCGAAAATATTTTTGTCTGAAACACTTTGCGTTTCTCGAAAAGGTGCCAAAATCTCCGTCTTTAACCACCAGACTCGAAAACTTTCCTTTTTCCTACAAGTGTTGTTCTCCCACAACAACACAACCCATTGAACTCCTACAAGAATCTCTGAACTAACAAAATTTTCCCTCTTAAAACTCGATAGTTCCCCCAAGTAAAACGCGTTCCCTAAAATTTTTCCCTCTCGAGATAAAGCACGCTGTGGCCTCCGCAATCCAATCACTTAACTCGACGTTGGTTGTATTTACGGAAAAGAAGGGAACCCTCCAAACTGTTAAGTTGATTTACTTCTCAAGAAGACATTCTTACGCCTCCCTACGCAAATAGCACCTCCGGGTTGTTCCCTCTCTCTCCCGACCAAATGGGAGAGAAGAAAACCTCCGAGAGTTTTAAAATCACGCTTCATTACGCGAAATGATGCTATACCTGAAGCACTGTGTTGTGCAATCCGTGGAGGTGGTATAATACAGAGCGCGCGTTGAGCGTTTGAGCAACCGTGGATATCACCGAGACCGGGGTCCAAAACACAAGAGATTAGTAACTATACTATACTAGACAGCAACAATAGTTCATGTTATGACTGCAGGCACCGATCCAGGGGGGGAACACTGGACAGTGCCCCAATTGGACCCAAAAAAGTACTCAAAAGAGTTAAAACCCTACTTTTTCAGGTCAAATTTCACAATTTTTTCTGGGGGAGGACCTCAATACCCCCAGCGGTACCAAAAAGGGATCTTTGGCGATACTTTTTAGAAAATTCCAAACATTTTGACATTTTTCTCAAAAGATAAAGGTGATGGTCTGGAAAAGTGCCCCCCCCCTTGCAGCCGTGCTGGATCCGCGCCTGCTATGACGTCACTAACACACAAAGTAGTTCCCATCGCGGTGTCTGAATTTCGAGTGAAATGATGAACGTCAATTTTAAAATAGGATTATTTTGTTAAACCCGTGTATAGATAGCGTCTTTTTATCACGATTTGCGTACCGAAACTCCTCCTAGCAACCCAACAGGCTTTCTGTTTACCCATTTTCTCCTTCCGCGTAGTGACGTACTGGGTTCAGAAAACGTTGGGCTGTCGAGTATAGACTGCAACGTTTCCTGACCCTATGCTGTCACTACGAGGAAGGGGAAAAAGTGCGTTAACAGAAAGCCTGTTGGGTTGCTGGGTGGAGTTTGGGTACGCAAATCGTGATAAAAAGACGCTATACATACATGGGTTTAACAAAATAATCCTATTTTAAAATTGACGTTCACTCAAAATTCAGACACCACGATGGGAACTACTTTGTTTGTTAGTGATGTCATAGAGTCAGGAAACGTTGCTGCTGAGTGTATAATTGTGTATAAAATACTCCCATCTTTTTCCTGGTAGTGACACAATGAAATGCACCCATCCGTTCATGGGACTTCCCATGTCAACGATTATATTTTCGCCACTAACCGTGCTGTGTCACCACACCGACGCTCCCTCTGTACACATAGCACCTCTACGCCGTGTGCACGCCTGATTCGCTCCCGATGCAGATTCCGGGTTTCCCTTTCTCTTCTATCGACGGAAGAAAAGGAATTCAATTGGGTGTAAATTATTCTTTGCCGCACATCCACTCAAGAGTGTGCTGAGGTAGTACGCAATTACAATACGCGATCCTCTAAAAGTGCAATTCCTGCGCCGTTGTTCGTTCAAATGATCCGTGGTGCCCAGAGCGTGTTTACAATTCAGAAATTTTTTTCGATGTGTCTAGGGCTCTTGATGCGATGCTGTTCGAGCAACTGACTATGCGAATCGGAGCGAAAGTTTAGTGAGTGTAAAATGGTTTAAATGGGGAAAACACTCCAATATAATTATTAGTAGTACTTGTAATTCTAATGATTTCATTTCTTTTTAAAAATCATATTGATTTATACCTTTAAAGCTTCAGTTTATGAGCAGCTCATTTATAACCAGCGCAGGTTTGCTACTTTTCCGGGGGTACCCATGGCCATCAAGACACATAAGGGGTCTTTCATTAATTACGTAAAGATAATTTTGCAATTTTTGACCCCCCTACCCCCATGTAAGGGTGTGTAAGATTTTTCAAACCCCTCCCCCCTATTCTTACGTAAGATTCCATTTCGTTTTTCAAAATAATAAAATGTTAGGATTGGACTAGATGTATCAAAGATACATCTGATATAACTTCATTTTTTTTTTAAATTTAAAAATTCGATAATATACCGAGATCATTAGCATTTTTAAGTTTTTCTGGAGGTATTCAATAGTAATTTGATTAGAATAATTGGAATTTGTTTACATTAACTTGGAAAATCTTACGTAAAAATGTGTTTGAAGTAAGTATACCCCCCAGGTAAGGGTATGTAGAAATTTTTCCAAACCCCCCTACCCCTCGGGACCCTTACGTAATTAATGAATGACCCCTAAGGCCAGAAAAGCACAAAATCTTGAGCGACGTTCTGCCTACTATTTGCTGTCATCAATCGCTTTTTGGACAACAGCCTGAAGGGAGCGTGCAAGAATTCAGACTGGAGTTGCGCTGTTGTCCAAAAAAGCTATGATGACGCGAAATAGTAGGCAGAACGTCACTCAAGATTGCGAGCTTCTCTGGTCCTATGTGTCTAGATGATGGCCATGATCCAGCACGGACAAAATGTTGCCAGAAGCAATGGAAAATGGGTTATCGTGGGAAAACTGTTGGGGTAGAAATAAAATTACAATGCCAATTATTATCATTTTTTACTTACTTCTAAATGTACAAGTCCTTTTTTTAAATCATATTAACGCTTATTTTAAGGTTTTAGAAGTTCAGTTTTAATGCAGATGAAGTCTTTGGGTTTATAAGAGGTGCAACAAGCAAGCTTTGCTCGCTCAAATTGCGAAGCGGAACTACATAAGAACTACGGTGGTTTGTGAGGGATAGCGAGCAGGGGGTAGAGACCTCTTGCCTAAAAATAACTTTTTTTTACAAAATACTTCCAACTTTGAGAGTTGCAGATGAAAGATAAAGCATAAATTGGGGATATTTTAGAAATTCAGAGAAGACAATTTACATTTAAAACACATCTTGTTATATCCCTCATGAATAGAGGTAAAACAGTGCCCCTAAAATGCATTTAAAAGTCGATAACTAAAATACAGCCTAAAAATTAATAAAAAAATTGACTCAAGAAATCAATATCTGTTTCCTTCTAAATAAGTTCTTCTTAAAATCAATCAAAGCACAGTATATCGAACCCTACTAAAAAACCCCTTAAACAGTAAGTATTTCCTTATACTCAAAATCCCTCTTTATACTTCCATTTCAACGAAGCCCATGAGAAGATTCCTTTCTGTGCCAGCAGCCGTCAGCCATACCGTCAGCTTAATGAGGCCCGTTATGCAGATATTCCGCTTTGCTACTGACAGCAGATTCGAGGAGCCCCGGCAGAAATGTCGGGGGATCCATTCCCCCACCTCTCCCCTCTTATTCCTTTTAATAATCGAATAGCGGAAAGGCTTGGATTTATTTTCGCATATGCGGCTTCTGCGTAGGTAACTTCAGCTAAGTATAGTAGTAGTGCCTCCCATTTTGCAACCTCTCAATAAATTAATATTTTTTAAAATTTATTCAGGGTGTTTCAAAAGTCCGTTTCATGGTTTTTATTTAGAGATGACGTCTTTTAGGGTTATGGAAGTAAGGTGTGTCCGTAGTAAATTGACAGTGGAGAATCTATTGAGATGACTTACAGCGCTCGCTAGTGGCAAAATAATAAAAAGTTAAAAAATAATTAAAAAAAACTTAAGAAGATAGAGTGAGAACTTCAGTACGAATATTGTTGCCAATATTATGAGAAACTTACTGGGAAAAACTCATGAAAATATCGTGGATACTCGTGGCAGCTATTGTGACAATTTTTTCAGCACTTCTAGCGGCGAACTAGGAAAGTTAAAGAATAATAATTTAAAATTTAAAAGAGATAGAACAAAAACTTCTCTCAGTTGGAAAATTGTGTGCGATATAACAAACGCACTAAACAATTTTCATGAATGTATCCCCTTTTGAATCTTACCTTACTTTTCATTTAAAGTAATACTTTATGTAAATTAAAGCATGTTAAGGAGTTTAAAATGTTAATTGAGTTTTCACCTGGCCAGTGGACATGATAATCCATCCGCATTTCACTATCCCAAATTAAGGGGAATCAGTACCAAAATTTATATTTTCTTTAATTTACAAATTTTTTGAAGTTCTTTAGTGTCAAAACACTTGTAATGACCATTTAAACATAAACCAAGCAAAAAATTTACTTTTAAAAAAGCAGTTTTTGAGAAATTTTAAAATTATCAAAAATTTAAACCAATTTTTAAAACCCTACTTCTTATTCAATTTTGATAATTTTGGTATGAAATTTTTACCCAATGTATACTAAGTCATTGTCTATTATAGAACTATGCATTCCGATTTTTGATACTTATAATACTTAATAGTATACTTATAATACTAAAGTAAAACTATTACTTAATGAACATAATCAAGAGGTAAAGTATAACTATTCACTTAATGAACATAATTAACATTTTTACGAAATATTGAAAGTTATACTTTTTTTCCTAGATTTATATTAATATCTGTGAGCTTTCTCAAAATTTCAAAACATTCATTAAATATTTACAGTGTCTTTAAGTAACATGGTAATCAAAAAGTAAAGTAAAGCTATTACTTAATGAGCATAATTAAAATGTTAAGTAATTACAAATAATTCATTCGGTATTTTAGTCTTATCAAATTACACGAAAAAAAAAATCAAATTGTTATCAAATTACATGTTAAATGTTACAAATTACACGACTCAGATTAAATTAGAAAGAAGCTAAAGAACATTAAACGTGCGTTAAAAGCCCTCACTACTACACAGTGCTAAAGGCGCCAATTCCTTCCTTGGAGCATTGTATCCTCTGTGTTATCGGTGCAGCGAGCGCATATATCGCACTGGCGCGATCAATACCGGTAAAGGCCATAAACTTGAAGGAACTTCCGCGTGATTGACTTTAGGCAATGGGCTAATAGCGGGCCGACGCATTTGTTTGGAGAATCGATTCCCGATTATAACCGAATGCTGATTCGATCTATTATTCAGGGAAAGGGATCGATCTATCTCGTTTTCAAAGTTTATGGTTAATTATGAAAGCATCTGCGGCCGATGGTGCTTCAATTGAAACCTCTTTGCAGCGACGTTGATAAACTGTGAGGATGGGGGAATTTTACGATTTATGGCGGTCATCCCGGAGTGGAGATTTGTAGGAGTAAACAGGCTTCTTGGATATTTTGAAAGAGGTATTATACTCGACAGAAACGTTTTCTGACCTTAATATAATATAACTTAACTAAAAAAACATAAGGCACATTTAAACTGGGAAAGCAGAAAACATTAATTTTTTTTACAAGGGTTGTGGATAGTACCTTCAGAATATATATTTTTTTAAAATTTGTTACAGTTCCGGATTTAGGAGCATTCCGGAATTTGGGATTACGGATAAAAGGTTCGTTACTCAAATAGTTGTCCGGGATTTTGAGTTGAAGTCATCAGTAGCACCCCTGATAACTCTAAAGCGCTATACTGGACAGCCAAACTTTCCTGAACCCAGTACGTCACTACGTGGAAGCAGAAACTGCGTAAACAGAAAGCCTGTTGGGTTGCTAGGAGGAGTTTTGGTACGCAAATCGTGATAAAGACGCTGTATATACATGGGTTTAACAAAATAATCATGTTTTTAAACTGACGTTCTCTATTTCACTCAAAATTCAGACACCGCGCTGGGAACTACTTTGTTTATTTAGTGATGTCAACGTTGCTGTCGGGTGTCGGGTCTAGTGTGCAAGGTTTGGTTATTGTTTTATGGAGAAAGAAATTTATGACTTTTATCTGGTGAATTTTCAATTCAATGAGGTTTATGCTGTAAACTATGTTTTTTTTATGCTGTAAACTAAGCCAAAATAAAATTTGGTTTTAATTTAAGAGTGTTATTTTCTCTTTTTTTTGTTTAATGAATATTTGACTCCAATGATATTCTCTTACTCCATAATAGTGCCTTAATGACATGCATAACTTCCAACCGTTCCTATTTTTCCATGTTTGTTCCGATTTTTAAATTCTGTTGCAAAAAAAAATAACCATTTATTTATTTTTAATTCGGAACAAATTAATGAAATTCAGGAAAATTTAATAAATTTCGGAACAATTTCAATTAAAAAATTGTATTTTCGTAACAAAACTTGAAAATTGGAAAACAAATAAGGAAATTTCGGTGACAGCTACATATATTGTATGTTCTGCAACTTTTAAGTAAGGTTCCCCAATCACTAAAATTTTTATACTACAGGTAAAGCTAAGAGGAAGCGTGTGACAAAATCAATAAGACAGCTCCCCCAATTCCCATACCTTAGCATATCACAACCACTGACTGTCCTGATTAAATTCCATCAGCTACCTGGTCACTTCAACCACCGAGTTCGGCTTGAGTATGCAGCTGCTCTGATCCCTCCCTCTGCCGACCTCATTTGGAAATCGATGTTCTCCCCTTCCTTGTCACACATGTTGCGCCCGAATGCTAATTGTTTACCGTTATCCGCTTCCCTTTGTGTTATAGGGGAAGAACAACCATCTGTTGGATCGGTGGATATAATTCGCAGATTTGAGTGAGTTTCTGAGTGCAAATCGTCGCGTTCCATGACGTAACTCAATTTCAATAACTTTTCAGGCGAAGAAAAATTATAGTCCGGATGCCACGAGAAACGCTTTGATATAGGAAAACGAAATTTTGAAAAGGAGTTCAATTCTAAATGATAGTCACCCAGATTTGACATAACGTTTTTCAGCGTTTATGAATGGTAGTCGGCTGTTGCAACAACTGAGAATCATAAATTTTGCAATTTGGTCTCTCTTGTTGATGGATTTGAGAAGCGCATGAGCAAATTTTATGATTCTCAGTTGCTGAAATCACTGGCTACCTTTATGAATAACCATAACCCTCAAAATTGAGGGGAATTGCCCGTTTCCATAACAATCCTCACAATATTGAATGACGTCAAAAGTTTTTCTCGTGGCGGTCGGACTATAGCTTTGATAGCATTTGTGTAGTTGAAACCACGGCTTACTAGATACTTATACAGGCTAGCCAGTTTTAAACAATGAAAACCATTTGACTACTTTTCCCGCTTGGAGCGCTACAAGTCCTACCTATATCACCCACCGCCTTCAACACTGTGGATATGCTTTGCCAGTTGGTCCAGTATTGCCATCTGGATTTGCAATGATTTCCGTACTCGGATAGCCTGTATAAGTATCTAGTAAGCCGTGATGAAACACTAGAAAAAGTAGGAATAACAGTGGTTTTAGGAAAGTTTTTTGTAGTTGAAAAACTCTTTCTTTATTTTAGACCAGTTATTCTCAACCTTTTCATACCCAGGATCACAAGACACTTTACCATATCAATGAAACTTGTAATCCTCAATGGGACACATATTGAGAATCACTGATTTAGACTTAATGGTGTCATTTCAAAAGTCCGTTTCCGGGCTTCATTTTTTCTTATTCTAGACTGCAATGTTTCTTGACCTTGGAGAAATAAGCTGAGAGCAAACAAAGAAAGTACAGAAGAGCTCCGATTATCCGCGGAATTGGGTGGCAAGGGTACCGCGGATAGCGAAAATCGCGGATAACCCGAAAAAAGACTAAAAATAAGGTGAAAACACGAAAAAAAAATATTTCAGCATATAAACCATGTTTTATTGTACAAAAAACATGATATGTAAACTTTTTAAAATATGTAAAGTACAGCAGAAACCTTTGCTCTACATTTAAATCACTAAAATAAAGAACAGTAAACAGTGTACTGTTAACAAAAAGTGTTCAGTTTAAGCCTTTTTAAAAAATCAGTCACTCGCTTTTGCTTCGGAAACACCTGCTTTTCTTAATAAAAACTAGGTTCGTAAATAAAAAAAAAAGTTCGTGGCACTCGCGGATCAGCCGCTCGCGAATAATCGGGGCTCTACTGTAGTTCAGCGCAGTGTCTGAATTTTGAGTGAACTTCAATGTAGAAATATGACTAGTTTTTTGCTTACTAGATACTTATACAGGCTAGCCGAGTACGGAAATCATTGCAAATCCAGATGGGACCAACTGGCAAAGCATATCCACAGTGTTGAAGGCGGTGGGTGATATAGGTAGGTCTTGTAGCGCTCCAAGCGGGAAAAGTTGTCAAATGGTTTTCATTGTTTAAAACTCGCCTAGCCTGTATAAGTATCTAGTAAGCCGTGGTTAAACCCACCTATATACAGCGTCTTTTTACCGCTATTTTCGTTAACGAAACTTCTCCTAGCAACCCAAAATAGGCTTTCTGTTCACTCAGTTTTTCCTTCCGCTTAGTGACGTAATAGGGTTTAAGAAACATTGCAGTCTAGTATAGAGTCATAGAAGTAAAGTGAACCCATAGTGAGTTGAACATGCTGAATACACATTGAGACTTATTACTTCCATCCATTTAATTATTGAGAATTCTTCCAAGTAAGAAAAAGTGAGAAGAAAATTAATTTAAAAAAAAAACAACAACAAAGGTGATAGAGAAACACCAAAAAAACTCGCAAAATTTTTCTTCAACCCATTGTGTCCCAAATATCGTAAGACTAAGAGAAAACCCCTTTATAAACTACCTTACGTACTATCGATCCTTCTAACTAAAATCACGCTCGTTGTAATTTATTAACAATCACGATATTCTGCCGAGACTAATTACAAATCTCATTTCCTCATTCGTACACAATAGACTGAAAATGACATAGGAAGAAAACATTATGAGTTATGGATACTAACTAGAATCAAACGTGAGAGCAAAAGGATGCAGTTCCCTCATCAAACTAATTAGGGTTGGTTACAGAACGTACTCAATTCTTCATAGAAGTACGAATGAGTTCTAAATTGAAATCAGTTGTACTAATTTGAATACTATGCTACACGGAGTATTTTCTTCTGAAATTATCAGTCCTTTCTTTGCTTCTGTCCATAAAAAAAAAATTCAATTCCCGCTGATCCGGACCCCCCATCGGGCCTGACCTAAAACTTTTTAGACCCTATTTCAGGTGTTATAATTATGATTAGCCACTCAACAAAGGACGTCTATACCCCTCAAAAGTGTCTGAAAAACACTTTTTTGCTTGTTAAAGTTAAAAAATTAGGGGGAAATTCCCAGTACCGTGCCATGGGCCAGAGGCGTATATAAGGGGGCTTAAAAGGGCCCGGCTCTCCTCCAAAAGTTGGACAAAGTGTATAAAAACGAGTTAAAATGCTGTTTTTAAGGGTCAAATTTCCAAACATTTTCTGGGGGAGGACCCCCAGACTTGAATTTCTATACTGCAAACAATTTTTTTACGTCCAAATTTTTTTTTTAAATTAATGCTCCCCCTTCTCCCCTGTATTTAAAGTTATTTTATATCAGTCTTAAGTCTCAAAACAGCATAACATTGCTAGTTTTAAAGGTATTATTTCAAAAAGAAAAAAAAATATCTCCCAGGGAGGACATACTCTGAATTGAATATTCCATCTAACCGCCCACACCCACAAAATTGCATAATCCGTCGCTGCTAATTTATCTTTTTCAATCCCCCTTCAACGTTTAATTAAACGTTCAGATTATTTCTTGTGATGAAGTAATAAATAATTCCCTCTCTGAGAAGGCAAAGCGAAATCTAAAAGAAATAACTCTCATCAACTCTCCCATATATCTGCAAATCTGCATATCCATCCAATCAATGAAGGAATAATAAACTATTCTGATGTTTGGAGAAGCCTTGTAAACTGTCTCATTCATTCACATTAACTTATGCTGTTGAATTGCATCATACGCATAAATCTCGATATGCTTTATCGGCGAAAAAAGTAACGTTCATTTTCACGTGCTCCATTCTTTGATGGTGACGTCAAAAGGGAATATTCCCTTTCTCGCGCTGCCTCTCTGATCTGATGGCCCGCTGCGGTGAGTGAAACCACTTGTATGTATCGGCTGTTTGGCCATAGAGGAAATGGCAAAAGTTGCATTGCAAGTCTGCGAGTGGAAAATCGAGAACTTCAGCTGCTGGAACTTTCAGATACACGGTAGTTGCTTAATCAGTCCGCGACCCCCCGACGATCAAGAATACGTTCGATACATGGCGCTGTGTCCGAGAAGGGACTGCAGTGGTGGTCAAGGCGAACAGATGAAAGTGTATATCGATACTAACAAATCTCTACCGTCTTCGGGCGGTAACCTGTCGTTCATCGGCCCGGATGGGTCACTCATTTGCACCAAGCCAATTCGGGATAGGATTGTGTCGCATGAAGGACCCTGCAGATACTGGATTAACTCCGGGGTCAAATTCGAAGAGTTAGCGGCCAAACTCAAGAAAACCGGAGATCTACTCATCCTACAGCTCTGTTTTCTGAGTGATGAAGATGAAAAGAAAGGCCCCGCGGTCACCCTGTGCACCACTTTGGATGTCTTTAACTTGTCCTTGCAAATTGAACCGAAATCGATTGAAAGCTTGGATTCTGGCGATTCCAAAATCATTTCCGTCATACGTTACTCCAGGAAAAATCCTACGGATGGATTGCTTTTGAAAGCGGTACGTAAAGGCGAAACCGTGGAATTCGTGTTGGAATTATCGACCCAACCTGCAAAAAATGCGATTTCGGTCGAAAGTCGATGGAGTTTAATAACAAGCGTCGACAACACTCGAGTGAGGAACGAAGAGAACGAGTACTTGTTTCGCAACTGCGAACCGTGGACTTTCTCGAATTCGTTGATGGAGGAGTTGGTGCAAAGTGGCATCACCATGCTCCTGAGTTTGAAAATCATCAATGGTGACAGAATTCATAAGAACGCCCCCTCCTCAGAAGAAATTAGCGCAGTTCCGAAAAAAATTGTCCACTTCTTTGGTCAAAACTCTTTCGAGAATTATGATACTGTCACCTCCAATAAGTCTGGACAATAAGATAATCCTTAGCTATAGTTGCAGAAACTTTGACCTGTGCAAAATCTTCTTTTGGGAAAATCAGTGTTCAGTGAGAGTTATTGGTCTTATAACAATACATTTAACTTCAAGTTGAAATATTTCTCATTATTTTTTTTGTGTTAACTTCTCTAAATCAATGATTTTTATCGAATTAAAATGAATGTTCATCATAGAACTAGAAAGAATTGGTGTGCATTTCCTATTTTTAAAATTTAGTATTACCTTGTTATAAATTTTACTAAGCACTAAAGTGAATTTTTTATTAATTTGAGTACTGCAAAGTATTTCCTTTTTTTAATTTTAGTTTCCCCGTGTACTTTACTTTTTATTTTGAGTATTGCAGTGTATTTCTTATTTTGAGAATTTATCTTAATTTTTCATTCTAATAATTTTATCATACAAGATAACTATTGGCTGGCTTGGTAGTTCTTATTTGAGAGTATTACAGAGCATTTCTTATTTCGAGAATTTATCTTAATTTTTCATTCTAATAATTTTATCATACAAGATAACCATTTGTCTGGCTTGGTAGTTCTTATTTGAGAGTATTACAGTGCATTTATTATTTTGAGAATATCTTAATTTTTCATTCTAATAATTTTATCATACAAGATAACCATTGGCTGGCTTGGTAGTTCTTATTTGAGAGTATTACAGTGCATTTCTTATTTTGAGAATTTATCTTAATTTTTCATTCTAATAATTTTATCATACAAGATAACCATTGGCTGGCTTGGTAGTTCTTATTTGAGAGTATTACAGTGCATTTATTATTTTGAGAATTTATCTTAATTTTTCATTCTAATAATTTTATCATACAAGATAACCATTGGCTGGCTTGGTAGTTCTTATTTGAGAGTATTACAGTGCATTTCTTATTTCGAGAATTTATCTTAATTTTTCATTCTAATAATTTTATCATACAAGATAACCATTTGTCTGGCTTGGTAGTTCTTATTTGAGAGTATTACAGTGCATTTATTATTTTGAGAATTTATCTTAATTTTTCATTCTAATAATTTTATCATACAAGATAACCATTGGCTGGCTTGGTAGTTCTTATTTGAGAGTATTACAGTGCATTTCTTATTTTGAGAATTTATCTTAATTTTTCATTCTAATAATTTTATCATACAAGATAACCATTGGCTGGCTTGGTAGTTCTTATTTGAGAGTATTACAGTGCATTTCTTATTTCGAGAATTTATCTTAATTTTTCATTCTAATAATTTTATCATACAAGATAACCATTGGCTGGCTTGGTAGTTCTTATTTGAGAGTATTACAGTGCATTTCTTATTTTGAGAATTTATCTTAATTTTTCATTCTAATAATTTTATCATACAAGATAACCATTGGCTGGCTTGGTAGTTCTTATTTGAGAGTATTACAGTGCATTTCTTGTTTCGAGAATTTATCTTAATTTTTCATTCTAATAATTTTATCATACAAGATAACCATTGGCTGGCTTGGTAGTTCTTATTTGAGAGTATTACAGAGCATTTCTTATTTCGAGAATTTATCTTAATTTTTCATTCTAATAATTTTATCATACAAGATAACCATTGCCTGGCTTGGTAGTTCTTATTTGAGAGTATTACAGAGCATTTCTTATTTTGAGAATTTATCTTAATTTTTCATTCTAATAATTTTATCATACAAGATAACCATTGGCTGGCTTGGTAGTTCTTATTTGAGAGTATTACAGTGCATTTCTTATTTCGAGAATTTATCTTAATTTTTCATTCTAATAATTTTATCATACAAGATAACCATTGGCTGGCTTGGTAGTTCTTATTTAGGAGTATTACAGTGCATTTCTTATTTTGAGAATTTATCTTAATTTTTCATTCTAATAATTTTATCATACAAGATAACCATTGGCTGGCTTGGTAGTTCTTATTTGAGAGTATTACAGTGCATTTCTTATTTTGAGAATTTATCTTAATTTTTCATTCTAATAATTTTATCATACAAGATAACCATTGGCTGGCTTGGTAGTTCTTATTTGAGAGTATTACAGTGCATTTCTTATTTTGAGAATTTATCTTAATTTTTCATTCTAATAATTTTATCATACAAGATAACCATAGGCTGGCTTGGTAGTTCTTATTTGAGAGTATTACAGTGCATTTCTTATTTCGAGAATTTATCTTAATTTTTCATTCTAATAATTTTATCATACAAGATAACCATTTGTCTGGCTTGGTAGTTCTTATTTGAGAGTATTACAGTGCATTTATTATTTTGAGAATTTATCTTAATTTTTCATTCAAATAATTTTATCATACAAGATAACCATTGGCTGGCTTGGTAGTTCTTATTTGAGAGTATTACAGTGCATTTCTTATTTTGAGAATTTATCTTAATTTTTCATTCTAATAATTTTATCATACAAGATAACCATTGGCTGGCTTGGTAGTTCTTATTTGAGAGTATTACAGTGCATTTATTATTTTGAGAATTTATCTTAATTTTTCATTCTAATAATTTTATCATACAATATAACCATTGGCTGGCTTGGTAGTTCTTATTTGAGAGTATTACAGTGCATTTCTTATTTCGAGAATTTATCTTAATTTTTCATTCTAATAATTTTATCATACAAGATAACCATTTGTCTGGCTTGGTAGTTCTTATTTGAGAGTATTACAGTGCATTTATTATTTTGAGAATTTATCTTAATTTTTCATTCTAATAATTTTATCATACAAGATAACCATTGGCTGGCTTGGTAGTTCTTATTTGAGAGTATTACAGTGCATTTCTTATTTTGAGAATTTATCTTAATTTTTCATTCTAATAATTTTATCATACAAGATAACCATTGGCTGGCTTGGTAGTTCTTATTTGAGAGTATTACAGTGCATTTCTTATTTCGAGAATTTATCTTAATTTTTCATTCTAATAATTTTATCATACAAGATAACCATTGGCTGGCTTGGTAGTTCTTATTTGAGAGTATTACAGTGCATTTCTTATTTTGAGAATTTATCTTAATTTTTCATTCTAATAATTTTATCATACAAGATAACCATTGGCTGGCTTGGTAGTTCTTATTTGAGAGTATTACAGAGCATTTCTTATTTCGAGAATTTATCTTAATTTTTCATTCTAATAATTTTATCATACAAGATAACCATTGGCTGGCTTGGTAGTTCTTATTTGAGAGTATTACAGAGCATTTCTTATTTCGAGAATTTATCTTAATTTTTCATTCTAATAATTTTATCATACAAGATAACCATTGGCTGGCTTGGTAGTTCTTATTTGCTGAGAGTATTACAGAGCATTTCTTATTTCGAGAATTTATCTGAATTTTTCATTCTAATAATTTTATCATACAAGATAACCATTGGCTGGCTTGGTAGTTCTTATTTGAGAGTATTACAGTGCATTTCTTATTTTGAGAATTTATCTTAATTTTTCATTCTAATAATTTTATCATACAAGATATCCATTGGCTGGCTTGGTAGTTCTTATTTGAGAGTATTACAGTGCATTTCTTATTTCGAGAATTTATCTTAATTTTTCATTCTAATAATTTTATCATACAAGATAACCATTTGTCTGGCTTGGTAGTTCTTATTTGAGAGTATTACAGTGCATTTATTATTTTGAGCATTTATCTTAATTTTTCATTCTAATAATTTTATCATACAAGATAACCATTTGTCTGGCTTGGTAGTTCTTATTTGAGAGTATTACAGTGCATTTATTATTTTGAGCATTTATCTTAATTTTTCATTCTAATAATTTTATCATACAAGATAACCATTTGTCTGGCTTGGTAGTTCTTATTTGAGAGTATTACAGTGCATTTATTATTTTGAGCATTTATCTTAATTTTTCATTCTAATAATTTTATCATACAAGATAACCATTTGTCTGGCTTGGTAGTTCTTATTTGAGAGTATTACAGTGCATTTCTTATTTCGAGAATTTATCTTAATTTTTCATTCTAATAATTTTATCTTACAAGATAACCATTTCTCTTGCTTGATAGTTCTTATATTTTAAAGCATATTACTGTCTATTTCTTATTTAAAAAAAAACTTTTCATCATTTATGATTTTAATTAAAATAAATTCAACAAAGTATATTTTATAATTACTAAATAATTATGATAATCGCTTAAACATTTTAGAAATATATTTTCCGTATGTTAATTAATCTGCATTTAGTAATTACCCGATTGTTGTAAAATGTGAACTAACACTATAATAAATATAATTGTTCAATTACTTAATGTTGTGATTTAGTTGGTTATTCTACAGAAAAAGTGATCAATTTAAGACCCAAAAGAGAGAATTTTCAATATGAAATATTAATATTTTTATGAAAGCTTTTTATCATTCAAATGCAAAAACGCCAACATTAATGTGACAACCTTTTTTACAGGTATTTCATATTTCTTTGTTCAATTCTTGAAATACCACCTCTGTTATCTGTACAAATTTGCTCTAAACATTGGTCAAGAAATATTAATTGAAGAAAAAATAATTAATTACTATTATTAAAAGTGGAATCCCAGTAATTTGAAAAGTGAAAGTTTTTGAACATGTCTTTATTTGTTATTAGAATGTAGTTAGTAGTTGTTCTTCAATTATAAATTCAGTTGCATCATTTAAAATATAATTAGATTGCAGAAAAACCTAATTCGATTTTGCACGATTTTGTATATTTTTTAAAGGCTAAAATACTTTGTGAAGGGTCCATTTTTACAATGAAATATTTAGTAAAGGGTCCGAAAACGGACCCAAATTTCTTCTAAACAGAGAACCCTGTTGACGCTTTATTGAATCAATTGTCCTTAAATTTTGAAATAACTAATACATGAGTTATAATTCAGGCTCCTAATTAAGAACTTTTGGATTATTCCCCAAGTATTGAAGAAAATCTAGGTTTTTCTTTATTTTCCTAATTTGATGAAACTCAAGTCATAAAAGCGGGATTTAGGAGGGTCTTTAATGAAAAAGTAGGATGTCTGGTCACCCTAGTTCAGTGCAGGGGTGCAGAAAATGTTTCAAGGCCCAATATTTCCCCAGAACACAATTAATTTTGTCCAAAATTTCCCCCCAAAATTTCTCCATGTTTTCATTCCAGTTTATGTTACTACTAAAGTACAAATATTCCATAAATTTTACTTTTTATGGATTATAGATACATGTCCCCTTAGCTCAAAAATATAGACTTAAAACATGAATTATAGAACTTATTCACTTTAAATATATTTACAGAAGAAGAAAGAATTGTTAATTTAGTGGCGACTTTTATCCGCAGAAATCACATAGCCGAAAGTTTAATTCATATTTTCTTGTTCAATTCATTGAAATTTCAATTATTCATTGGAAATTTTTGGTGTGGTATAGTGGCCCTTCACGGACCACTTCCGAGACTCTCGCGGACCAACAATTGTCCGCGGACCACCGGTTGGGAATTACTGTCCCAGTCAAATAAATCCATGGTCAAATCCCTATTGTAAATCCGAACTCTTTCGAAACCAGAAAAAGGCAAGGTCATACTACCAAGGAGCGAGCGCCTTTGGAGAAAAAACATCTGGAGGCTGTGGATTAGCAAATATCTCTATACTGTGAAAGCCGATTACACAATCTGATTGAAATATTAGCAGCTGCTGTATCGGAAAAGATTTAAGGTGAATGCATCATACCCATGGAATCATACCATGCAACCTCTATGCATACAACCACCCAGGAAGTTCGAATTCAAATGAACAGATGTCAGACGACGAGGTATTGACGAATGTATGTGTTGTTTAATCAGGGTAGGAAAAGAATTAATCGGATATGCGTTCAAGTCATAGTTCAAGTGATGACTCAGAACCAAAAGAGAAATAATATTCATGGGGAAGCGAAGCTACAGAAGAAAAAAATGAATGCCCATCGTTACCATAGGAAGTAAAAAAAAAGAAATTTGAAGCTGGGAAACTTTATTTTGATTGAGGGACTGATCTATACATAGAGGATCTTTTACCATGATTTATACAGCTCAGTTGTTATGTTACTACTCGGCTCAGGCGCGGTTCTAGAACGGCTAAAAGGGGGGGGGCACTTTTTCAGATAATTAATTTTACCTTTTGAGAAAAATGTCAAAATGTTGGGGAATTTCTAAAAAGTATCACTCAAGGTCCCCTTTTGTTACCGCTGGGGGTATGTGGGTCCTCCCCCAGAAAAAAAAAATTAAATTTGACCTGTAAAAGTAGGGTTTTGACTCATTTTTAGTACTTTTTTGGAGATCTTAGGGCGGCACTGTCCAGAGGGTCCCCTCTTGGACCCGCGCCTGACTCGGCTACTCGTTTTGCCGTTAAAAGGGGATACAGTACCCTGAGAATATTTTTTTTATTTTTTATATTATTGTTTTGACTTTAATTGCATATTATGTGGGCTTAAAAGTAGAACCTTTCCCCTGAAACCCAGAATTTAAAAAAATCGATTTTTTTAAAATTGTTGACCATTTTTTAAATCCCTAAGGCCTTTTTAATTGTGCATATTTTTATAATTTTTTTTTTCATTTTTAGATTTGTTAGGTATATCATACTACGTAAAACTGTGCATGGATTTATTTTTAGTATTATTACTTTATTTTGTAGAAATTTTTATGTACTAAAAACCAAAAAAAACCTAAAAAATTCAACATTTTTGACTTTAATGTTATTTTTAAAAAAATATAACCTTGTTAGAGCTAAACCAATGCACAGTTCTATAATACATATATTTCAGAACATATATACAAATTTTCAGACTTATATTTCATTTACACAAAAAGCCTTAGGGATTCAAAGTATTGTAAATGCACAAAAATACAACATGGAGAAAATTCAACTTAAAGTTTGCGTTCCTTCTGTTTAGACCCCGGACCCGCATCAGAAAAAAGGATATAACTCTTTAAATTATTAAGATAGAGCTTTGAAATTTTGAAGACACATTTAGAAGGATCCATGGTATGGATTAAGCCAATAAAAATATTTTTGATATTTTGATGATTTTTAGGGTACTGTATCCCCTTAGTAGGTGAAAGAAGGTTTTACTATTAGCGCAGAAATATAATTTTGGAAGCCACATAATTTGGAAGAATTTTAGAATTTGGAAGCTGCAAACTCTCCTAATAACCTACTTCATTCTAATGAATGTGCTATAGCAGAAGTTCTCAAACTGTGTGTCGCGACCCACTGGAGGGTCGCCTGTCAGTTTTTGGTGGGTCGCGACAAGTTTTTGAATTTACGAATTTCCTTAGGAAATGATGTTGTAATTGCAATTTATCCCAGATTACCAAAAAAACGAGTTAAAACCCTGTTTTTAATTTAAGAGTCAAATTTCAAAAAATTCTCTGGGGGAGGACCCCCAGACCCCCCTTTTGATTGTGGACCTCATTTTTGCTCCCACAATCAAACAATTTCATACGCTTAGGTTTAAGTATTTCTTTTTAAATTATAAAAAACTAATATACCTAATACTTGCTTACATGTAATTTATTATAGTTACAAAATATTTGATGACCAAATCAATCAAGACTTAGAGCGGAGCTAAAGTCTCGTGGCGCTATAGTATCTGCTTTCGTGTAGTAACGTCATAGGGTCGAGAAACGTTGCTGTCGAGTATACCTACCATTGACCGCTTTTGGAACGGCTGCCTGACAGAATTTTACTTCCTATGAAGCAGTGGTTCCCAAACTATTTTGGTTGTGGAACCCCCAAATTCATTGGCAATGATCGCGGAACCCTGAATAATTTTTAATCAACGACTTTACAAAATGTAACATCTGATATAAAATGAAGCAAGCCAACTTAATGTTAAAAAACTTGTGAGTAATCGAGTTCCAAGAACCAAAAGGGGGGGGGGCTGGGGGTCCTCCCCCAGAAAATGTTTGGAAATTTGATTATAAAAAGAGGTTTTTAAATTGTTTTTGTGCACCTAATCCAAATTTCGGACATACATTTTTAAGAATTTAATATATATATCTTTGGTAGGATTTGTATTTTGATGAACTTAATATGAAAAAAGAGTTGTAAATAATGGCGTTCAAAGTGATAATGGGGGGCTGGGTTGGTTGGTTGGTTGGTTGTTTTGGGTTTTATGGCGCAAGGTTCCCTATATCGGACATTCCGCGCCAAACACAAGATTAATAGTTAAGAAGATATTTAAATCAAAAGTCATGTCCAACCAATATTAAAATATGAAGCTTATTAAAATACTTATAAGATGCGGGCGTGAAATGGGGGGCTGGGAAACCTCCCCCAGATAATTTCAGAAAATTTGAGGCTTAAAACAGCGTTTTTACTTTTTTTGGTACACTTAATCGTAGTCCAAATTTCTGGAGATGTAGATTTTGATGTATACGATTTCGTAACTTCATTCATTCATTTTCATGCTTAAAGGAAATGACTATAATTAAACTTATACTAGATTAAACTATACTTATACTGCTTTTGAAAGCGGTACGTAAAGGCGAAACCGTGGAATTCGTGTTGGAATTATCGACCCAACCTGCAAAAAATGCGATTTCGGTCGAAAGTCGATGGAGTTTAATAACAAGCGTCGACAACACTCGAGTGAGGAACGAAGAGAACGAGTACTTGTTTCGCAACTGCGAACCGTGGACTTTCTCGAATTCGTTGATGGAGGAGTTGGTGCAAAGTGGCATCACCATGCTCCTGAGTTTGAAAATCATCAATGGTGACAGAATTCATAAGAACGCCCCCTCCTCAGAAGAAATTAGCGCAGTTCCGAAAAAAATTGTCCACTTCTTTGGTCAAAACTCTTTCGAGAATTATGATACTGTCACCTCCAATAAGTCTGGACAATAAGATAATCCTTAGCTATAGTTGCAGAAACTTTGACCTGTGCAAAATCTTCTTTTGGGAAAATCAGTGTTCAGTGAGAGTTATTGGTCTTATAACAATACATTTAACTTCAAGTTGAAATATTTCTCATTATTTTTTTTGTGTTAACTTCTCTAAATCAATGATTTTTATCGAATTAAAATGAATGTTCATCATAGAACTAGAAAGAATTGGTGTGCATTTCCTATTTTTAAAATTTAGTATTACCTTGTTATAAATTTTACTAAGCACTAAAGTGAATTTTTTATTAATTTGAGTACTGCAAAGTATTTCCTTTTTTTAATTTTAGTTTCCCCGTGTACTTTACTTTTTATTTTGAGTATTGCAGTGTATTTCTTATTTTGAGAATTTATCTTAATTTTTCATTCTAATAATTTTATCATACAAGATAACTATTGGCTGGCTTGGTAGTTCTTATTTGAGAGTATTACAGAGCATTTCTTATTTCGAGAATTTATCTTAATTTTTCATTCTAATAATTAAAACCCTGTTTTTAATTTAAGAGTCAAATTTCAAAAAATTCTCTAGTCTAATTAGGTGAAATTCGAATTGCCACCGACAGTGGCGTAGCTAGGGGGGGGCGGGAGGGGCGGTCCGCCCCGGTTGTCACCCGTCTAGCTATCTTGGGGGGGGGGTGACACCGGAGCTCCACACATTCGAAAAAAATAAACATAGACTGTACTTCGAAGGTTTCCTTTTTATTTGATATGAAGGCGTGGGTCCCATGGTGGGTCCCGATAAAAACCGGGACGGGTCAGTGTCAACATGTCAATCTACTGCGGTTATCCGGGGGGATCTAAAGTCTAAGAAACCTTTGACACATAGCAGAGAGAGTCACGGTGACTCCCTCAATCAGGGAAAGGAAATATTAAACAGAATGTCATCAGTCATCCTACTAGAGGACAATGGGGGTGACACCGGAACTTAAAATCTTCGTTCATCTTCACGCTAAAAGTATATTTTTTAAAAATAATATTAAGAAAACATTAAAAAGGGTGTCACCCTTGGTGATAAATATATTACTTTGTCAGTTTTGTTGTAATTTTCGTTATGAAAATAATAAAGCTTATTATTATTATTTAAAAAAAAATTGCGTGGTACAAGGAACCGTTCTCTTCAGATGCTACCCAAAGGGTTTCAAGAGGAGCTAAAACACTACTTTTAAAGGCAAATTTTCAAAAATTTTCTGGGGTTTGACCCTCAGCCCCCCTCAAAATATCTTGATATCTATTTGTATTTTTTTTCCCTTGAAAATTGTGGGATTTACAAGGAACCGTTCTCTTCGGATGTTACTAAAAGGGTCTCAAAAGGAGCTAAAACAATACTTTTAAAGGCAAATTTTCAAAATTTTCCTGGGGGAAGACCCCCAGCCCCCCTTGAAATATCTTGATATCTATTTATATTTTTTTCCCTTGAAAATTGCGTGGTTTATAACAAGGAACCGTTCTCTTCAGATGTTACCCAAAGGGTTTCAAGAGGAGCTAAAACACTACTTTTAAAGGAAAATTTTCAAAAATTTTCTGGGGTTTGACCCTCAGCCCCCCTCAACGTCGATGCCCCTCAAAATATCTTGATATCTATTTGTAATTTTTTTCCCTTGAAAATTGCGTGGTTTACAAGGAACCGTTCTCTTCGGATGTTACCCAAATGGTCTCAAAATGAGCTAAAACACTACTTATAAAGACAAATTTTCACAATTTTTCTGGGGGTAACCCCCAGACCCCCCCTTTTTACTTGGAGTGATTTTAAAATTGTGACATTATATGCACCATAATTCAAATACTACTTTCAAGTGATATAAAACTAGGTAGTATGGGGTTTAGAAATGGTGGCCCTTGGGGGGGGGTGACACCGCGAACTTCCGCCCCGGGTGACACCCACCCTAGCTACGCCACTGGCCACCGATGCTTGTGTTTTCAGTCACCTTATATAAAAATTTTAAATTTATTTTGGTGGTCGATGGTTAACTTTCTGAGGAAAACGTGAATATATTAAACACCATTCTTATTTTTTTAATGAAATAAAATTTGTCTCGCGGAACCCCTAAATTTATTCGTGGAACCCCAGGGTTCTACAGAACCCACTTTGGGAACCACTGCTATGAAGGAATCTTCAAAATACTTAAATGGTTTTCATATAACCAGCTCTTTCGGATTTATCACATTAATACTTCATCTATCCGTGCATCGTAAAATCATAACTGATGACAGCAGGCGCCTCGTATTCAAGGAGGGCATAGCGGAAAAAAGCCCCTCCTTGAGCTAAAAAACCCCGGGGAAAGTAGGAAAAAAAGAGAAAAGGCGTAAAAAAAGTAATATGTCCTTTAGTCCCTTAGTTAGCCTCACAGTTTGAGAACCACTGTCATAATCCTTGGCGTATGAAAACAGGTTGGTGATACTGAACGGGACAGACAACGGAATGAGCTATTTGCATATAAGTGAGGGATTTGCTCAATTTTGCACTTTTTTTTGATACGTTACAGTTTAAAACTCTCAAATTCAGATTTTTAAGTATGTTTTAAATAATTCAAAATTCAAATTTATATTTTCCAAAACACTAGTAAAGTCATGTGATAAAAAAAAACGGGATTTAACGTCACAGCGCACTCGAAATTAGTGTTTTTACTGTTTTTGACCTCAAATATACCTCGTGAAAATACCTCATTGAACCTGTTTTTATTTCAAAACGTCTTGTCTTTAGGGTTGAATTTTTATGTAGCCCGATCTCTCGATATAATAGTTTAATAATAATTCATCTATCACCAAATCAAGGCACTAATTCGCACAAATCCAATATCACCCCTCCAATCACAACGAGCGAACCCACACACTTTATTCCTTCCACATCAAACGCTTTCATCAGAAGAGATCTAAACCCGAGGAGGAAACATAAATGATATCCCGCTGCCCACTCCAATGAGCGGCGCCAGTAATCAAGAAGCAAATCAAGATTCATGAAGATAAGCCGACGCCCGTAAATAACCCCGCTTTAGCCAACCCTCCAGGGGCAGCACAAATAGAATAGTACTGGTTTATAGGAGAGATTTTCATCAATTCATGGCTCTCTTTTAAAAGTGATGAAATATAGTTACTAAAGAGGAAAAAATGGAGGGATGTATCACCCACGAATACAATCCTGGAGATAAATGATGCCTCCATTTTGGATACCCCCCCAGAAAAATGATATTATTCGAGGAATAAAGCCATTGGGCACCATCAGAATAGATTTCGTTTCGGAAATTCTCTTCTTTTATCTGGAAGAGATATTTTTTTTTCTTTTTTTTGGTATAAAAATATGCAGATCAATCTCCGGAAGCATTGTTTTGCGTTTATAATGATCGCGTGTATCCTTTTGTGTTGTAAAGGGATTGACTTTTTGGAGTGTTAGTCCATTAGGAGAGCTTTTTTTTTGGGGGGGGGGTGTTTGAATTGAGGGTAAAAGAGGAGTTTGGGGTGATTTTTAAATTTTGTTCCTCCGATTGGTGTTGTTGAAATTGCAGTTATTTAGATTAGCTCTCTATTTTGTATTTATTGATGGTGAATGAAGAGTTTGAGTTAATTTTTAAATTTGTGTCTGATTTATAATGTTGAAATTGATGATACTTAAGAGGAGGGACCCCTGTCGCCGAAGGCGACTTATTCCCCAACATTGAAGGTCATTACTGAGGCACGATAAGGGCAATAAGTTTTTTACTTAGCACCACCACGGAGGGGTGGTTTTGATCCAGCGTGGAGGAGACAAGGAAGAAGGGAAGGAGGAGCAAGAGAGCTTACCCGTCACACCAACGACGAAGTCCACGGGCAGTACCGACCGCGCAGGCGCGGGCGGTGCACACCAACACCGTAGTTTATTTTAAGACAATAACAATAATGTCTTTACAGTTTTTACAGTCAATAGTAATAGTTGAGTCAAATTAGCACTGTCGACCATAATGTTGAAATTGTGGCACTCACAATTTTATGAAAATATTGTGAATATTCGCAGATGTATGTACTTAGTACATAGTACATTGTACTAGCATTTGAAAATAGCACTTTTATAAAAAAAAGAAAAGTGCGCAAATTTACGAGTTTTTCAGTGTTATGTAGTTTTGTGCATTTTTAGTTACTTGAAGACAAACTTTAATAAAAAAAAACCTTGCAACCTTTTTCTTCTCTTGATGCTTAGAAAAAGTGCTACTTTCAGTGAAATTTTCATATCATTGGCAACAATATTTTTACTGAAGTTTTTGCTCCATCTCCTTTAGTTTTTAACTATTTTTTTAAACTTTTTTATTTCTACGCTAAGGACACTGTAGGTAATCTCAATGGATTCCCCACGGTAATGTTCGGCACTAGTTAACTAGAACTAGTTGCAACTAGTAGTTAACTACTGATCAACTAGTAGTTAACTAGTAGTTTAACTACTTTTGGTTTAAACTAGTTCAACTATTAGTTGAACTACTTTTTTTAATAACTACGAGTTGAAACTACTTTCAAAATTTCAATTACTTTCAAAAAAAATTCTTATTAAAATTTTTATCAAAATATAGAGTACTGTAAAGAGAGTAGAGTAGAGTAAATATGTGTACTGTAACAAATTTAATTAAGATGGTAGAGTACTCAAAATACCATAACCAGAATTAAAGCCCCTTTTTGCGCGTTTTTTGTTATATACTCGTAGATAAGAAAGATGTATTAGAATTTGGGCAAAAAATAGGTTATGAAATTAAATAGACTAGTTAACTAGTAGTTAACTACTTTGGTAAACAGTTAACTACTAGTTGTAACTAGTACCAGGAAAAAATATTTAACTACTAGTTACAATTAGATTTTCCCAGACTAGTTAGTAGTTAACTATTTTTTGACCACTAGTTGCCGAACACTACCCCATGGTCATTTACTTAGGGGTAGACCTTACATCCATAACCCTAGAGACGTTGTTTCCAGGTAGAAGGGACTTAGGTATATATTTTGATGGTCACTATAGAAATTGTGAACTGTATCATCAAACCATCAAGGGAATTTCGCATTCCAAACTATGTTAATAGAAACCCTGTTCCATTAAATCCATGCAGTACTACAAAATCTTTTGTCAAGGAAAGTAAATGATTGGATTCAATTCATAACTAAAATAATTATTTAAAGTAACACTGATTGTAGCGCACAGGTGTGTACCACACAAAGCTACTGATGAAACACAATTCTGTGTTCCATCTTTTATTTAAACACGTGTGGCAACAAAACCCCTACTGATGCAATATGAATGCAAATCCTCATTGATGCTTAAAATAAATATTCCTTATGGATATATGAATACATAAAATGTTTATTCACTATTTAAACAAACTTTCGCCGTCTTCCAATGATTTCATTGTGTTCGATAAATTTTAAGAACGAAGAATTGAACTTTTGCAAAGAGGAGGTTTAACATTTCAAAGACAGAAATTAGCGTTTTAATTATGTGCGGTTTGTCGAGATTTTCATTTTGAAACAAAAGTAAAAATTTTCAAACATCATCCCTAATTAGATGTGCTTCTATTATTGTAATGTTTACAGCTATTGTTTTTTTTCTGTGTAATGAATGTTAAATAACTTAGGGTCGACTTGAGATTTTGTTAATTAAAACTCGGAGAAAATTCGTTAGTTTCTGTAATTGGAATGAAGTAAATTTTTAAAGGGATGATTTTCGACTGTTTAATGAACTTATCTACAAATAAATAAATATCAGAGTGTCAATGTTACAAAAGCGTAGGTACACAATAGATCGTAGTATTATGTTATTAAATAAAAGTTTTATCAACTAAATTTTCAGATAATAATTACTTGGTTTAAAGTAAAAAGTGTCGGGTTGAATAAGCTAGAATTAAGGCAATAATTAGTGCACCAAAACATTTGCTATTTAATTAAAATGTGTCTCTCTAATCTGCTCTAAAGACTTTTAATTGAGATTCATGTAAATATTCCTTATAAAACTTAATTTGTTTTTAATAACTTCGCTTTTATTACAACAAAAAAGCTTTTTCAACTACTATATAGGGTGTTTTATACCCCATATAGTTCAAAATATATCATACAAAGTGTTTTAACTGTATAGGGTGTTTTCCAAATAGTGACAGGCTCCCTAAAAAAAAGGTCTTGAAAATAATTTAATAGTTTGCACTTAATATGGCTTGTTAATTTAATGTAGAAAATAAATAAGTAGAAGTACTACTTAATAATTTTGAGAAAATCAATGATGTAATTAAGGATTTTTTAAAAATAGTTCTAATAACCTTCTAGTTTAGTTAAAGTTATACACGTTTTATACATATTAATGAAATAAGCGTTAATTTTATCTGTTTTTCGATATAATTTTCTGCAGTTAATAATGCATATTTAAAAAATTTTGTCTTCTGAGTTTTTTTTATGATTAATAATGCAATCAAAAGAGCTTTAAGTGAATGTAATATAAAAATAATGCATTATGTTTATACCCTCGAAAGCACCATTGAAGATTTATTAACATATTCTTATGAATAATAATTCTCACTCAAAATTTTTTAACACTACAAGTATTATTGTCAAATAATTTTCAATGTTGATGCTATTTTGTTAAATGTCCTTTAATAAAACTATAAAATAACCCACCATTAAGTAAGTATATAACCGCTTTAATTCTACACCCCCAAAGATCTAGTATTACTTGTAGTAAATCGCTATTTTGACAAGAGGAAATCCTTCTTCGGCCTCAGCCAATAGGCGAGAGCTAATCCGTCACGTGATCGCCCTGACCGACGGACGGATAGAATTCCTGGAATCGGTCAAGTGGAGATCAAATCTGAATGACTGAGCACCCATCACTAGGAAATTCTCTCTCGTGAAACCTCCTATATGTGACTGGGTTTATGTGTTTCCCAAGGTTTTCTTGGAAGAGCAATGGGTAAAATGTCTGTAAATAATAAAATGTCTGCGGTTTATTTGAGGTTTAGGACAGTAAGTTTGAATTTGATCTGGATCTACAGGGGAGAAAAAAAAAAGACTTTGGAATTGTGAATTTTGCTTCGTGCAATGTTTAAGAGGACTGTTTTTTTGGAAATATTTAAAGGGCCGTTAAAAATATTACGGGGTTCGAGGTTTTTTACTTGATGTTTTTTTTACTTGAACAGTCATGCGAAGTATCATTTTCAAAGGTATTTTGCGTCCTAAACTAATAAAATAATTTTTTTTTTTGCAAAATTAAAAATAGTCATAGCATGTAAAAGGGCGGGAGAGTTTTAGGGGGATATAAACTGTGTGTAATCTTAAAATTAAAAAGTTGAAATATCTCGAAGAGAGAAAGGGTGACTAAAAGGACCTTGAGAAATACCAAGACTGAACAATAAATTAAAATTACTTCCTGCTTTAGATCTTACACCAAAAATACTTCAATCAACCTATTTTTGTTGCCAACCCCTTCAAACAAAATAATAGATCCGAAAATTTCAAACAGAGATGAAAGAACGACGCACAGATAAGAAGAAAAATGGGCTCAATAACATAAAAACAAGCCTCTCCAGGGAAGAAGCTGCAATAATCGATAATTTAAATGCGTATCGGATATATATCCCCCCAAGGATATATCCCCCAAAACCAATTTTTTCGTTTGTCCCTTTGACAGAGCTAAAATGCCGTTAAAAAACTCATGGAGAAAGAGCAAAAATAATCAGGGCATCCCATCGAAAAGTGCGTTATTTCTTTTTTTTCCGTCTTTGTTGCTGCGATGGATTTTTAATATGTATATTAGTTTTCGGGTTGAGTCTTAATTTGAATTTAAATGGGGATATAGAGACACAACACCTTAGGGGTATTGAATGGCTAACACATGTTAGCTCTTCTTGGAAAGAAGAAAGTTGTGCCTCTCGTTTCGCTCTCATTTATATTCCAGACTTTTTTTTCCTTCTAAAGTCGAAGTGGATTTAATCAATCGAAATCGAATATGAGCTAAAGATTCGATTGCGATTATTTTTTTTGAAAGGAGGATCGATTATGCTAAGGTTGTTGTGAGTATTGTGAAAGAGTTATTTTTAGAGCTTTTAGATTTTTTATAGATTAGAAGGGAGGGATTCAGGTGCAGAGTAATTTGAACGAAAAGAACTTGAAAAAAATTAATGTAATTGGAACTCTTCTGTTTAGCAGAAATATATTAATGAAAAGGGGTGAGGCAGGAAAGGAACAAAATGTCATCTTGTGGATCTATTTCTGTCTGAATTTTGAGTGAACGTCAATTTAAAACTACGGTTATTTAGTTAAATCCATGTATAAAGCGTCTTTTTATCACGATGTGCGTACCGAAACTCCTCCTATACTAGACTGCAACTTCAGTTGACCCTATGACATCACTGATAAACAAAGTAGTTCCCATCGCGATGTCTGAATTTTGAGTGAAATGAAGAACGTCAATTTAAAAATAGGATTATTTCGTTAAACTTATGTATATAAAGTGCTTTTCAATCACGATTTGTGTACCAAAACTCTTTCTATCAACCCAACAGGCTTCGTGTTTACCGATTTCTCCTTTCGCATTTGTGACGTACTGGGTTCAAGAAGCGTTGCAACCAAGTATAGCAACCTAACAGGCTTTCTGTTTACGGAGTTTCTACTTCCGCTTACAAGGGGACGTGGGGACGGCAAGACCTTCGGGTTGAAACTTGGCAGGTTTGTAGTACACCCCAAGGGTATCCTACCCTGAAAGTATTACGACGCACTAGCCAGTAGAACCCGAGAAAACGCCCCCTAAAGTTTCGCCCAATTAACTCATAAGCATTATTATTTAAATTGCATTGTTTTAACAAGAGCCGAATTGCCCAGTCGGTAGCGTACTCTCCTCGCAACTGACCGACCTGGGTTCGGTCCTACCTTCGGAATTTTTTTTTTTTTTTTTGCTATTCAAAAATTATTTTTAAAGTTTAAATAAAATATAACCTACAAATATAGTATATTACCTTATATTTTTTATTAACCACTAAAGTATTTTTTTTACTCCGGTTTGAATTAATGTTTTACTTAAAAATGATGAATTAACGAATTAAATAACGTATTAATTCATTATTTAACGGATTAAATATTGAATTTTGTTTTAAAATTAATGAATTAAATATCAAACAAATAACACGTTTTATGGTACAATTTTGGATAGTTAATTTTACAAATATAACTTATATACAATTATAAAAAAAAAATGTTTCTTATTTTACACACAAGATCTAGAATAATAATTATCATAAAAACATTCAAAACAAAAAGTAGTTTGGCATCTTGCACACTTAATAAAACACGATTTTTTACATGAACAAGGATTTTTTAAAATCTCTGTAGAAAAACACACTTCATTGATATTCATAAAGACTTCTCTTTCATTAGACAGCTTGGAAGCATACCACGCATGTTTGATCATTTTTTGGAAAATTGGGGATGATATATGATGATTTTCAGATGATGAGGAGTATTTGTATGTTTGCAAGAGGCAACAAACACATTTGGACCAAGAGTTCAAAAATCAGTTAGTGAATATGCTCAAAAGTACACCAATGTCGTCATAACATCGTCCAAATCTGGAAAATTAACAACGACATTGTATCAGGACTTTCTGAATACTTGCTTAAAGCCTTATGTGGGGAGAGAGAAGTTTCTCCTAATCATTGACTCTTGGGGTGGACAAACAAGGCCTGAACTGTATGATGAACTCTTTCAAGATCAGGACAAATCACCAACATGCACTATTAAAGTAATTCCTCAGAAGTACACTCCTCTTGTTCAACCTTGTGATGTTTACTTTTACCGCCAAGTAAAAAATTTGATAAAGCGCATGCAAAATTGTGCTTATTTGATTGAAAATGATAGGGAGATTAATTCCCGGGAGGATTACATAAAGATCCAATCAATTGTTCCTCATCAAATATCATCCCCAATTTTCCAAAAAATGATCAAACATGCGTGGTATGCTTCCAAGCTGTCTAATGAAAGAGAAGTCTTTATGAATATCAATGAAGTGTGTTTTTCTACAGAGATTTTAAAAAATCCTTGTTCATGTAAAAAATCGTGTTTTATTAAGTGTGCAAGATGCCAAACTACTTTTTGTTTTGAATGTTTTTATGATAATTATCATTCTGGATCTTGTGTGTAAAATAAGAAACATTTTTTTATAATTGTATATAAGTTATATTTGTAAAATTAACTATCCAAAATTGTACCATAAAACGTGTTATTTGTTTGATATTTAATTCATTAATTTTAAAACAAAATTCAATATTTAATCCGTTAAATAATGAATTAATACGTTATTTAATTCGTTAATTCATCATTTTTAAGTAAAACATTAATTCAAACCGGAGTAAAAAAATACTTTAGTGGTTAATAAAAAATATAAGGTAATTTACTATATTTGTAGGTTATATTTTATTTAAACTTTAAAGTAATTTTTGAATAGCAAAAAAAAAAAAAATTCCGAAGGTAACCGAACCCAGGTCGGTCAGTTGCGAGGAGAGTACGCTACCGACTGGGCAATTCGGCTCTTGTTAAAACAATGCAATTTAAATAATAATGCTTATGAGTTAATTGGGCGAAACTTTAGGGGGCGTTTTCTCGGGTTCTACTGGCTAGTGCGTCGTAATACTTTCAGGGTAAGATACCCTTGGGGTGTTCTACAAACCTGCCAAGTTTCAACCCGAAGTCCGTTTTCGAGGTCTTGCCGTCCCCTTGTTAGTGACGTCACAGGGTCAGGAAACATTGCTGTCGAATATAGTGTAATAGTTCAATTATCTTCTTCAATTATCAATCTTGAGTCTCAATTAAATTCAGCATGCCAAAAAACATTAAATTTTTATAAATATAAACTGTCAAAATCCCCATACCCATTTTACCACACCCGACTCTACTGAAAATTTAAAAGTATTTTTAAATCATTGCAACGAGTTGACATGTTTTAACGATACAATACAACTTGTATTTTATAATAAGTTGCGTAAAAAGTTTCTTAATCCCTACTTTTTTGCGATCAATTTATTAATGCTTAAATCATTCTGAATTAAATTAAGAAAACATCTCACCCCCCCCCCCCCCCGACATCACTCTAGTAGTTATTCTCTCGTCTGCCTCCCAAATGGATTTAAATCATGACCAAAAGTAATCATAAAAAAAATAATCAAAAAGTCAATCCCAAAGCATCAAATCTGAACACCCCCTCCAAAGAACAAACTCAACAATTAATTTCACTTACGCCATCCCTCCGATTTCCTACATAATTAGAATCCATCTCAAAACCATTTATCCCCATTCATTCTTTGAGAGAGGGATTTTTTTTTCTTAAAGAACATTCATAGAAACCCAATACAATAATCCCTTCGAACCGAGATCTTCCCTACAATTACAATCATCGCAACTGACCACTAAAAATCGTCGGATCCGCAATTAATTTCAGAAACCAATTATAGTAAAGATCAAGTCGGAGTAATTTAATCAGGATTACATTTCACGTTAATCTATACGAGGGTTTATTTTGACTTTGAGAGAGTAATCATAATAATAATGACGATGACGATGATAATAATAAAGACAGTTCTTAATTAAGGATTTGAAGTCTCCCCACCGAAGATACATTCGCTAATTTTGCTATGATAATTGCCTTTTCTAGATGTAAAATTAATTAATATCGAGCTTTTCCCGATTTATTTTTTTGGAAATCCGATTTCGTTTTTGGGGTAATTGCTCGAAATCTTGAAGTAATCGTCGGTGGGGCATTTGATTGGAATAAGTAGATTATTAGTAATAGTCGGATATCGGTTTGAACTTATTGTTAAAAGTTGTCATGTGGGGTATGCGGCGGCAACTTTTTACATTAAAGCGCCAACTATTAGATACATTACCAATAATTGCGATTCCAAACCAACCGATCAAAATGTACAACTTTTAAAACAATTTTGCGATATTTTAATACATACTATTTGTATCTCATAAAATATTTTGGCAATTTTCGACAGGACGGATAAAGGAATGTACTTATTTTTTTTTTAGATATCTTTGAGATACCAATGACGCTTAATATTTAATACACAAAGCTCTCACATACAGAAAAAAAAGAATGATCACAAGTTCAAAGTATAAATTACTAATAAATTCACAATGGAATATTACAATGCACCGGATATACCCCCTTTTAGCACACCTCTACCCTAAATATCAGACAACAAAGACTTCCAAGAAAGAAAGAGAGAGAGGTTTTTAAGGGAAAAGAGTGAGAAAAATCACCCAGGCATCAAAAATTGATGCGCTTTCCTTGCGCGATATGAAAAATGCGATTTCATTTTTACCCAGATATTCACTCGGGATCACTCACCGCTTAGAATATAAATAGCGCATTTGGCCGAGATTTTGCCCGGGAAAAATTCCGCTGCTGCGCCCCCGGATGCCTCTGGATGAGGTTTAAGGAGCTGCCCACTCTCTGGGGTGATGTTGAGTGAGTGAGTTAATCTTTTATTAGTATGTAATGGTAATAGGTAATAACCAACTGAGAGTGAGTCGTGATGAGTCGGTGAGGATTTTGAGTGAGTGAGTGAGTTGTTTTTATGAGTTATTGTAATATCCATAGAGGATTAATAGAAGTGGAGTGAGCATTCCGATTGTGAATCAACTCCGAAAATAGAGTACACGACATTAACAGGGCTTTTGGCGGTTAGTTTGGCGGGTTATCGCTTGTTTAACAATTTCAAAACTATTACAGTCATGTGCTTAACTGGGCAACAAAACGTGTAGCATTATTAGCTATACTGCACGGCATAAAAGTTCGGCAGTGAAAACAAATTTTAAGTTTGACACCGCCCTCATGTGACAGGGGTCACGTGTTTACGGTCGTTGGTAGTCTTTCTGGAAATTAGCTTAGTCTTGCTTTATGGTTACCATTTTCATACCACCACTATCTCTCTTCTATGGTAATATCCAACTGAGAGTAAGTCATGATGAGTTGTTGAGGAATTTGAGTGAGTGATATCTTCTTTGATGAGTTATCCAGCTGAGTGCGAATCGTGTTGTGGAAAGGGGAGGCAGAGATAGAGGGGATGGGTCTGGTATTACAGTCCCCCCCAAAAAAAAAAGTTCATACATATTTTGACCATTGAAAACACCTAAAAGTACTCTAAGATCTCCAGATCTCCATCAAAACAATTTTTCTACCTACTTGCACCACTAATAAGGATCAGCTCAGTTGATATAGTAATGAATTTGATACACCCGAATATATCATAATGATCTATCTTCTATATTAACTGATCATATTTATCATTACTGATGATCACAGATTAAACTACTTATATTATTACTATTTTATTAATGCGGAGAGGCTTAGATAATCATGATAATATTGATAGGTATATCTTAGTGATCAATATAAAACAAAGATATCAACCAAAGAAAACAGCTTATGAAAACCCTCAATATATTCTAAATGAACTTCACAGAAAAAATATGCTGGTTAATAGAGAAAACATAAGTGGAAAAATCAATGCTTTGATTACTTTTTTCAAATCGACTGAAGCCCCCTTTGGCGCAGCTTCGATAAGAGTCCTCCAGCCGCCATGTTTACCCACAGCTCCCACAGCAACATATGCTTAAGTGTTGTCATCATTTGAGCTGTGGGTAAACATGGTGGTAGGAGGACTCTTATAGAAGCTGTGCCGAAACCTTAAAACTAGCAAAATATCATAATACACCACATTAAGATTGTCTTAGTGGAAATCTAATTGGAAAAGACGGACTATACTTTAGTCTGCATGTCTCAGAATAATATCAACAAGTATCATAGTAGTAACCATTATGTGATAAAATAAATCGATGACCATTAAATAACCTGGAAATTTGAACTGAATATTGATTAAACATTGCAGACATGGTCAAGCAAAATTGAGCGTTTATAACTTCATCAACTCACCAACACGTGTAGACGATAGGCAAAAGGAACTCGTTCTGAAACTCCAAGACTGTAGCAGCCTTTTTGTCACTACTCTATACGCAATCACGGACGGGCCTGTAAATAAAAATAATTTTTTTTTACAATCTATTTAAACTTTAAAAAATTCTAAACTCATTTCAAATATCTCTCAAAGATAAACAAGCTGACCATTTATCTCAAGTTATAAACAAAAAAACATCTCTCTTCTAGAATATTAATAATTAACTGTTGCCAACTGAAAATAATCTGAAAAACAAATAAATATCTAAAAAAAATAATTAAAAAAAAATGTCCTTTCAAAAAGTTGGTTTTCAAAAAGAAATGGACTCTGATCGCCTATCTGGTTCGAGACTGTCAGACGGTCAGAGTCCATTAAAAGTTTCTTTAGGGAAGTTGGTTATAGTTCTTACAATGGACTCTAACCGCCTATCTGGTTCGAGACTTCACGGAACCAACACGTGACCTACAACTGAGCTTGCAATTGGTTACCACAGATACTACACTAGTAGATCTACTAGTGTAGTATCTGTGGTAACCAATCGCAAGCTCAGTAGGTCACGTGTTGGTTCCGTGTGACGTCAGACGGTTAGAGTCCATAGAGCATTTTCAATCACATGACTTTACCTAACAACGACCTTAGCAACGTTGTTTTTATCCTCCAGTGATGTCATGTGCGAATGCTTCTATTGGATGCTTCTATTTCCCGCCCCTAACAACAGCCTTAGCAACGTTGTTTTTTGTCCTCCAAGTGACGTCATGTGCGAATGCTCTATTTAACAATTATTGTTCTTTAAAGAAAGTTGGCATATTTCCTAAAGTTGAAGTTGGACCCGTCTTCTTCCAAAAGGTACGAATTCTCCACGAGGTTATCAGAGGCGATGCCAGCGAAATCTCAAAACATCTGGCCATAACTCTCGAGAGAAATAACCCAGTGGAGAAGATTCTGAATGAAATACTGATACTAGTGAATTCCCCTTTCGACGGGCTTTGAATATGGGAAACAAAACAGAAGACGTTGAGATATTGATCTGGGTATGAAAATGTCACTCTGCGTTTCTTGGAAGGAATCGCTGATTTGTTTGATTTCCTTGACACGGGGAGGATATTTCCCTGGATTGGAGGGAAGGAGTGGACTGTAGTGTTGCGAGGAAAGAATATTTCCATCTTTAGGGTTGTGTGATGGTATATATTATTATATAGATGTGAAGAGGGCAATGTTTAGTGGATTATAAGGGTTTTTGAGGATTACTTTTTAACTTATATTTTTCAGAGGATGAGACTACATCCAAAGGCGGATTTCATGAATTGGCACAAAGAAATTCAAGGTTCCTCTGAATAAATAAAATACTTTTATCACCTGACTATTTGGTGCTTTTCTAGCTAACACGTTAGGGGGTTTCGAAAGTCTATGGTAAAATTTTTTTTTTCGAATTTCCCAGATGCCCCCCCCTCAAGTTGTTACAAATACTAAAACATTATTACCTTCAAATTTTCAGGTCTCTAGGACGATTTTTGACCCCCGCGCCCTTCAAAAGTAGGTTTCCCATGTTAAAGTATAGGGAAAATATTGAAAATATCGTCATTTTTGGTTCTTTTCAATTTTACGAGCCTGAACGCGGTCAATATCGAATTAAAACCTATACATCATCTTTGGGACATCATTGTCTCAAGATCCTATCGGAAAAATATTCCATGGCATCTATTGGGGGGTAGTTACACGGGGGTGAAAAGCGAGCTTTCACCGAAAAACGAGGATGCTTGCCGCGGGTGCTGGTTATGCTTGCCGGCGTTTGCGGAGGGACCTGGATAAAAGCATATTTAAGTGTTTATTGAAACTTTTTCCTAAGGTACCTGGTCATTTGGAACCCATCTGGCGGGAGTTGTGTCTGGACCCCCCCCATGAGTGGCCTTCATCCAGCTCCCGCCGCAAGCGCCGGCAAGCGTCCTCGTTTTTCGGTGAAAGCTCGCTTTTCACCCCCGTGTAACTACCCCCCAGTAGGTGCCATGGAATATTTTTCCGATAGGATCTTGAGGCAATGATGTCCCAAAGATGATGTATAGATTTTACTTCGATATTGATACTTCTTCTACTATGATTACTTCGATATTGACTGCGTTCAGGCTCGTAAAATTGAAAAGAACCAAAAATGACGATATTTTCAATATTTTCCCTATACTTTAACATGGGAAACCTACTTTTGAAGGGCGCGGGGGTCAAAAATCGTCCTAGAGACCTGAAAATTTGCAGGTAATAATGTTTTAGTATTTGTAACAACTTGAGGGGGGGCATCTGGGAAATTCAAAAAAAAATTTTTTTGAAACACCCTACTAACACGTATTTTAACTTTTTATCTCTGTGGTAACTCCATATATTTCAAAGGATAATTTGTAGTTGAATCGCCAGTTTGAAAAAGGGAATAAGGTCAAAAAATGGCAAATTGACTTTAAGTGTGCCAAAAAAAAAATCTCCAAGCTTAGCTCTACGCATGAGTGTAAAGAGGGGAAAAAAGTAACTACCTCCTATTAGGCAGTCCAACAATTTTTTTTAGCAGTAAAATATTTTTGAATATACAGTGGAAGCTCTTATAGCGACCTGCTCTTATAAAAATACTCTCTTATAGAGACCCAAAAATTAGTCTTTATAAGAGCACTTTTGTGCTCTTATAAAGACTAATCTTCGAATCGATTCAGCTTATCGAATACTTTTCTGGATCGGTTTGTGTGCCGTCACACCAGAATTAGCCAATAAACAAATATCAGAGTATGACAAACAGCACCGAGTAACGATCGCGTCTTCTTCTCGCTTGCTTTCGCCCGGGGTAACCGGCTACAATCCCAAACGAAACCTTTCGCAACCTAATGTCCTTGTTGATTTTAGACTTTAAATTTATTAGCGTATTCATTTATCTTTCTTTATTTCCAATTTTTTGACTTATATTTAAGACATAAATTTTTCAAATTGCATGCAGATGCAGGTGAAATTGATGTAATAAATTTTGTTAAGCATCAGACCTTTCTAAGGAAGCTAAGTTATGCAATAAATTAATATCAAAATTTAAAAAGCAAATATTTATATTCTGTAAAATATTGATCTTAAACTTTATATAAATTAAAATAAAAGAAAAAATAAGGTAATATAACATGAAATTGGAAGTATCAAGACTTCATAAAATAAGAAATAATTGTTTAAAATGAGGAAAAATCAATTGGATGATTCGAACTGTGTTCTAAATCCCAATGATATCGTTTTCAGGTTGAGATTTCCTCCAGACTTTATAAATTAGTCTACTAAAAATACATCATTGAGGGAATCGAGTCCACCTTCCCGAAAAGCATCATTTAAACGAGTGATATTCTACATTCGAGTGCATCACTCGAAGTTTGCTCTTATAGCGACAAAAAACTCGGTACGGATTAATTCCGCTGTAAGAGCTTCCACTGTACTTATATTTTTTTCGATTATTATTCTGCACTCTAAATAGGGTCATGAATCTGTAGTACAAATTTTGTGGTTATGCAATGAAAATTCCATTAATTATAGTTTTTTTTCAATTTTCTCAAAACTTGGTTTTGGACATATTCCCTTTTTCAAACTGACGATTCAATTTGGTGGCACCAAAAGAAATGCTCCTCGACTTAATATTTGTAAATGTTTTCGAAACATTTTTTTTAATTAAGATTGTTTTTAGGGCTTCATAATGTATTATCTCTATTAAAAGACTAATCTTCTCAGTTTTATTTTTTAATTTTCAACCCCTTTGTATATTTAAGGTGTTTAAACTAAAGTGTCTAGAATAGTTAGCACGGTCAAAATCAGATTTATTATTAAAAATGTATCACTAATTTTAAACCATTCTAAATTTTAAGAAAATTTATAATTCATAAGATCCGAAAATACAGAATATTTAATATGCTAAAGGTTTATGGGAAAATATATTTTCTACCAGGTAAACATTGATACATTATTCTGTTTAATGTATTACTTATGTACACAAATAAAAATTCAAAGTTTCAAACGCAGAGAAAAATAAAAATAAGTTAAGAAATAAATTTTTATTGATAATTACGACGGAAGGCATGCTTGCATGCATTAATGTTAAAAATACGTCGAAAAGATATGAATGATAAAGTACCTTAGTATCCACGTGGGGAATTATTTTCTGATTTAATTATTTTATAAATTATGAATGTGTTTTTATATCAGAAGCGATTCCGCGGGTAACTGACTGACATTCACAAGGGAAAAACATAAGTATTTTGTAATTTACTTTCCAAAAATAAAATTTAAACTAATATTTTCAGCTCAGTCAGGGAAAGTAGTTTCAGCTTTCTTGTTAGCTAAATCTAATTGCAAAATTAAATTTTCAAATATATTTTTATTTATTTATTTATTTTAATTTTAAACAACATGGGAACTGACTGACATTTATGCAGCATAACCTCTCAATAACCCATTTTCAAGTGAAATTATAGTGAAGTGCTATCTTTGCATGGAAATGGGGGGGTTGTTTGGTATCACTGAGTTTTTATAAAAATACTTTTTAAAAAATCTCAGAATCGCTGAAACAAGCATTAAATTTGCATTATTAGAAGTAGGATCATAGGTAATATTAAATCTTTCATAAATTTTTATTTATTTTACCATTTATACAAAAGAAAACAATAGAGTGTTTTCAGGTGACGTCACAACCGGTTATTTTCTTTTAACTGTGTACCTTCTGTAGGGCTTTTAACTGTTGCTAAGGCCGTTGTTTATCTGTTGCTAAGGCGGTTTTTAGGTATGGGGTCACGTGATTGCAAATGCTCCAATAGAAGAATTCCACGGCTAGTCATTTTCTGTAACTGTTAACCTCTGTAGGGCAAAAAACTGTAACATCTTCTGTTGCTAAGGCCGTTGTTAGGTCCGAGTCATGTGATTGAAAATGCTCTATGGGTTTTATAACTCCTACACATGGCTATTTTTTACCCCTGATTTCAAAGACTACAGTAAAAACCCTAATCTGCGGACTAAGCTATCTATGAATCTATAAAACTAAAGCAGGTTTTTTGCCGAAAATCTGCTTTATCTGCTCATTTAAAATAAATAAATAGTTATTTTACTTGTTTTTACAACCCTGACACTCTAAATGAGATAGAAAGAAATACAGGGTATATGAGAAGTTAAACTTATTTGAATTATACATACAATTAAAAAATCTCTATGGGTTGCTTTTAGGATACATTTTGGTGTAGTTTTTTTACAGGACAACACTATACATAATCGACAGCAACGTTTCCTGACCATATGCCACCACTAACAAAAAAAGTAGTTTCCAACACGGTGTCAGAATTTTGAGTGAAATGAAGAACGTCAATTTAAATGTATGGTAATTTTGTTGAACCCATCCATATATAGTGTCTTTTTGTCACGATTTGCGTACCGAAACTTCTCCTAGCAACCCAAAAGGCTTTGTGTGCACCCATTTTCTCCTTCAACATAGTGACGTATTGGGTTCAGGAAACGTTTCTGTCGAATGTAGTACTGAAATTACTTTTCATATCCCAAAGGAAACAAACATTATAAAAAATTTCGAAAACCGACGAAATTGCCAATATTTTCTCTTCACAAACAGTAATCCACAATAATAGGCAAGTTTCCAGACTCGGTTATTGTATTCGGTAACTATCTATAACACACCATATATATAAATATAAAAAAAGAGGGTAACTTAACTTCCTGGCATAAAAACGGATGTCGGAATACCATTTCCAAGTCTGAAAACTTCCAGAAAGGTCTTCTCCGTGTTATATAGTAAGCGAACTATACTTTCTTCCAGAGGGAAAAACTTATAATGAATATACTTAGCACTTAATACTTCTCTCGTCTCCCCTTATCAATAATAAAGAAGACTTTCTTCAGCGCCATCTTCCTCACCACTACCGAAGAAAGAAAAAAAACACCAACTTTTCATAACTTCTTCAAGAAGCAAAAAAATTGTATTTTTAGGTACTGCCTTGAGTCGTTGCTCTGCGTTTTATTATTACTATTTCTTTTTTCTTTTCTTGGAGGGTAAGTAGAACTTTTTCTTCAGTTTCTTCTTCCTCAACTCGTAAAAAAGTTATGGAGGAATTTACAAATCAGCTTTTAGAGGAAGGTAGATTTATCCATCTTTATACCCCGACAAAAATATTCATCGAAATTGAAGCTCTTGATGGGGTGGGAGTAGAAGTTGCTTTTTTTCTCCACCCCCCTTCATCTCTCCTGTATTTTTTTCTTCCGACACGGTTTTTAGAAAAGTTTTTCGTCCACGCCAGTTGGCATCAAGGGCAGAGAAGAGCTAAAGAGATCTTCTGGTGGGGGGAAGGGGAGTTTAACTTTGTTACGTGTAGTTTGGTGCAAGGGATTATGGGAGTTTTTGAAAGATGATCCGTGTCGTATTTACTCGTGTCGAGTCTGTCATTTTAGAGCGCATCAAAGTCCTGCCAGAAAAATTCTCCTTTTTTTTAAAAAAGTTCCCTTTGCGCCTTTAGGATTTGAAGCTTTTCTGTAACAGCTAAATATAATTCAGACGATAATTCATAATGTTGTATCAGCCTTACATATTAAGTGATATTAACAGTTTTCCTTTTTTCTTATGAGGAACAAATAAGGATAGTCGTTAATGCTGCTTCATTTTTAAAGGACCAAACTGGATTATAAAGTTATAAAAATTAGAGCAATGATTCTAAAAAAATCATAAAAAGTAAAGCAATGATTTGACGATTACATTACACCTTTTCCTTTGTAGAATTATTTTGAAAAGCTTTGAAAAAATCGGTTTAGCTCAGGGCGTCATTTCAGTTTTTGTTTGGGGGGCAAGGATTTTAAGTGACTGACTCAATGTCATTTTATGGTACCCCCTAATGAGTGCATTTATACGTTAAGTTTAAATTTTTTGAATAATTTTTTGAATAATATTACACATAATCCCAGCCAAAAGAAATCAGCCAAATACTTCTAAAAACGTCTTAACTGCAGTTTTCGTCTACAGTTATTATGTATGCATAACTAATAATATGTTATGACTTTGAAGCCTTTCGGCATGTAAGTCTGCAGTTTTTTACAGAAATTTCGCAACCATTCTAAGGACATTTCGGCAGTCTTGAAAAAAAAACTGCAGATTTTCTGTAGAAACTGCAGACAAAGTGTTTCAATTCCCTTCACTTTTTTGAAGTAATTTTGCAGATTTTTTTTTTTGGCTGAGAATGTTAAAAGTTTTACATCATTTTTCCAAGTTTACACATCTTTGACAATCATTTCAAAACATATTATCAGTCTTTTAATGAAAGTGTACGCAATAAGTCCATCCCTTCAACTTGACCCTTTAACAATGAAACTTAAAAAGAAAACAACCCCAAAGAAAACAACCCAACCCAAGCTCTAACAACCCATAAATGTCAACCCGAAAAACCACCCTCTACCGCTTTATTCACCAACCCGCGAAAACAAACAAAAATAGAAAGAGACAAAACCAACAACAGAAAAAGCCAAACCATCAAAACCACTGATTAGAAGCCATATACGACGAGCCTTCCGCAGTTATTACTGTTATTTCTCCGCCGCACAATTTAATCGGATGAAAGTTTCGCCATTAAAAGCGGCTTTCGAACGAGATAATTGACCGACTTCCCTCCCCCCTCCCCCGCGGATAATAATGGATCCGTCCTTCTCCTAATTACGACCCGACCCGAAGAGGAGAGTCCAAATTATTCATAAGCGGTGATGGTGATTCTTGCTCCGCGATGAGGATTGTTTTTGTGTCGTAAAGCTTTTATTTTCCGGGGAATTGTGGGATTTGGGGATAATGTCTGGTTACTGAGTCTTAAAAGTTAGTTTTGCTAGTTGTTTGTGGGTTGAACAGTAGTTATCGGAATTAAGAGAGTATATACCCTTGTTATCTCCAACCGTGACGTCTTGAAAAATATTTTCTCCCTTGAAATAAAGTAGTGCTAATTAATTTTATATTTGGAGTAAACTAGAGAACTTTCATACAGAGAGACCAAGGACGGATTAAAGAGGGGAACGGAGGGGGGCGAAAGCCCCCCCCCCAAAGTAAAATCACTAAAAGTAGTTTCCGAACACTTTTTGGCATGCTAAAATTCAAAAGCATCCCGGGGGAGGACCCCCGGACCCCCTCTTCTTTCTTTTGCCCCCCCCCATTGAGCCTGAACTAAAACTTTAGTATATATACCTAAAGTATACTTTAGGTGTTATAATTATGATTAACCACACTACAGGGGACGTCTGTAACTCTTAAAAGTGTCGGATAAAATAGATTTAATATTAATTTTTTAATTAAATTTTAAGGGTCAAATTTCCAAAAATTTTCTGGGGGAGGACCTCCAGACACTCTTTTTTACTTAGATTTCTATACAGTCCACAAATTTTTAAAATTTAATGTGCCCCCTTCTCCCTATTTATTTTTATTTTTTATCAGTTTTAAGTCTCAAAACAGCTTAACAGTACTAGTTTTAAAGATATTATTTAAAAAAAAAATTATCCCCGGGGAGGACCTCTACTATAAATTTAATATTCCATCTAACCGCCCCCACCCACAAAACTGCATTAATCCGATACTTAGAGAGACTGATGGGCAATGATGCGCCACGAAAATAATTGATCTTTCCGCCTTTTTAGTTACAACTTTCCTATACTTTAACATTACGAGATGTTAAAAATCGTTGAAATTGTTGTTAAAAGTTAACCCTCCAATTTTATTACGAGTTAAAGGGTGCAAAAGTATTTCAGTTAGTACTACCACGGCTTACTAGATACTTATACAGGCTAGCCGAGTACGGAAATCATTGCAAATCCAGATGACATTATTGGACAAACTGGCAAAGCATATATAGTGTTGAAGGCGGTGGGTGATATGGGTAGGTCTTGTAAGCGGGAAAAGTTGTCAAATGGTTTTCATTGTTTAAAACTCGGCTAGCCTGTATATCTAGTAAGCCGTGGTACTACCCTCTATGCCGAAAATGTTAAATTCACCCTTTTTATGGCAATTTTTCTCCGAAACTATTGGACATAGATGTTTGAAATTTTTTGTGTATGTTATTTAGATACTTGTCTTTATACTGAAGTGAGATTTTAACAAAATAATAATAATTAGGGTTTAAGAAATATTTTTTAATTTTTTTTTTAAGAATTTCAGAGTAAGCTTTAAATTTTTTTTTTTTTAAACCCTAATTATTATTATTTTGTTAAAATCTCACTTCAGTATAAAGACACGTATCTAAATAATATACCAAAAAAAATTTAAAACTTCTATGTCCAATAGTTTCGGAGAAAAATTGCCATAAAAAGGGTGAATTTAACATTATCGGCATAGAGGGTACTGACTCCCCTTAAGACACCGAATCGTATTATTTAGAATATTCCATTTAACATATTTATGCCAACAGTATTATAATACCATTAAAGTCGTTAGAAAGTATCTAATAATATAAAAGCATTGTATATCTGAAGGAACTGCTTCCATTTTCCTTTTTCTGCAAAACTTTGGAATCCCTCGCAAATCCCACTTTCTTCCCTTCAGTAGTCTTCGGCGACGTCACACAAGAAAATCCTCCAATCAGACATCGATATTCTCCAGATCAACATTCCAGATTTCCCTCTTAAGACGGGTGTAAACAAAGGGTTATCTGGGGATCCGGCTAAACTGGGTGTATAAACAGTCCCGGTCAACGAGATAGGGTTTAATATGGCTGGCGAAATAAATCCTTTTTTCTTTCTTTCATGGGTATTAATTCCGTTACGCAGATTCTGATTTGGGGAGTGTGTGTGTCTGCTCTAGACAGTAAGGTGGAGAAAAAATAAGCTGAATAAGGAATTTCGAATTTGATTAACATTAAAAAGTTGCCTAACATCACAGAGAAAGTCTTACAGAGGGTCCAAAATGCTATTTCTAAATGCCATTTTAAGATAGAAGGCAGCACGGCAACCATCTATGATTAACACAAGGGTAGGTATTTCTTTTATATTTTCAATGCAGAGCTTTTGAGGAGGGATAGGTTTTTAAATTTTTCTTGTGTCCCATTAAATTTGGAGTTCATCTTCAGGGCTTAGCAACGGTAAATGTACAAAATGCACTAGAGTTAGAATCTATAGGGGAAACCATGTAAATTAGTACAGCCTTGAAATGCATGATAAGTGTATGCATTTTTTTTTGCATGCATGATAATAGGCACTGACAAAGACTAATATGCAACTTTATTTTGCTAACAAAATCGAAATTAGGAATTTCTCTATTTTTTTTCTCTACCCTATCACACAACTCAAGTGGATATTAATAATTAATACAAAGTTAGAAATAGTGTCCTTCATGTATGTGTTCTTGTTAAGATATTTTCTAGTTGTTTGTAATATTTATATCTTAAATTACAGCATACTTGTAGTACTTGTAATAGAATGGATTATAATACTAATTTGTCTAACACATTTTCTTCGTATTTGTATTTTATTTAACTGCTGTAATTTTGCTCAATTTGTATAAAAATCTATATATTACGGCTTCTTTAAAAAGGAAAAATCTTCGCTTCGTTTAATGATAATTTGAGTATTTGTTTTATATCAGAGAAATGCAAGCGTTAGTTCCATTATACTGATGAACACATATAATATGAGTTATCCTCGAATTTAGGACAATTAGGAGTTTTTTACAGCCTAAAAAAAAGGCAATTAAGGAATTCATGTTATGCCGGATCTCAAGTGGCACAGTCTTAAGGTGCAAAAATTCAAAAGAGTTACTTTCTCATAGCCCTCTGTTAATTGAGCAAAAGCAACTGTGGAAAAGTAATGCTCATAAATTTTAAATTTTAAAAATAAACACTATTCATAAAGTAAAGCTTCAAGACTTAATCTTTAATCATAATTAATGAGATAACTTCATTAAAACTTTGAATCAAACTTTTTTAATGCCGTAAATTTTAGATAAATTAACTATATCAAGCTGCTTAGAAGTTTAGTCGTAATTAAACCTTAGTAAGTACTAAATAAGTTTAAGAAAATGGTAAAACTAAAATCGTACCAGAGTAGGAATATGAAGGGTTTTATATCATATGCATTATTAATGTTTTTATCCCATTGGGAGTGTAAATCAGGAATTCATACTTAAACATTTTTCTGGTACATATCAAGAACAACAAAGGATAAAGTACCATTAATCACATACTTCAATTCAGAAACGTATATTATTGTAATTTCTTTTGTTTTAAAATATATCATTATAAATTCTCTAGAGTAAATCAGAAACTTAGGTAAATCTCGATTTTTTTTTTATTTACATTTTCATCTAGATAATGCGGTTCTCTAACGAAGTTTAACTCACATATTTGCAAAAAAAATATTGCAACAATAACGTTTAATATTTATGAAGGTATCAATCAATTGCCTTTGAATGATTAGAATACTGAAGGTTTTTTTTTATAAATCAAAACACAGTAAACTAAAAATCTCGACGGAATCTTCTCTTATATTCCATAGAAATAAACGAGCTGATTAGAATGAAAGTGGTGTAAGTCCTCTGAACGTATTTTTGATAATTGAAGGTTTTCTCTAACGGCGCCTGTGTTGTTCCTATGAAGAAGGCATTTTATAGGAAGCTCTTACAATCCAATTATTGAGCTTTTGACTTACATACGCATCTGCCACACTAGGTAAAGCGTCTTAAAAGAAATCCAAATCAATGATTTTCTCCAAATTTTGTACTTTTGGACTTATACCACTTTCATCCTGAGCAATTCAAATAAGTACTAATTCAGATTGTTGGTAAATTGAGTTTTTTTTAGGTATTTTATTCGTTAGAGACATCCATAAATTACGTGAGGTGTTTTTTCCAAAATCTGGACCCCCCCCTCCCCCCACGTAAGATTTACCTACACATTTTTAAAAATGATTTATTCCTTTCTCATCATACTTAAAAAACAAAGAAAATCGTATAATTTCTAACTTAAAAAGTTGACGTGAAATTTTAATCGACCCCCCTCCCTCCTTGGTGAGATTTTTCCAAACCCCTCCCCCTCTTTTTGACCTCACGTAATTTATGGATGTCCCCTTGGAAAGTATTTATAAAAATCAGTAAAGTAAGGTGTCTCTCTCGAGAAATTTTCGTCAATCATATTTAAAATTTATCTTATTCGAAGTATATGCAACATATTTATACAGATTTATTTCGATACTATTGTTTAAAATATACAAGTTTTTTTTTTTTTCAACCTCCGTTTTGCTCCTGAAAAAAAAAAGTAGTAAGAATTTCGAAATAATTTTGGTACTGGTAGTTAGGTCATCCTTCTGGATCAATTTGCATCTTTACTGAAAAAAATCGATAACTAATAGAAAAAATGTGCGATTTTTTCCCAGTAAATGCGCAAATTAATCCTGAAGGATGTACCTAACTACCAGTACCAAAATTATTTCGAAATTCTTACTACTTTTTTTTTTCAGGAGCCAAACGGAGGTTGAAATAAACCAACGCTCGTACAAGAAAATAAGGGTAAAGTAAGTTATATTAGGTTTGGAAACTCCAACTCTCAAGCGTCACCTCCAGCCATGGACCGGTTTCGTCCTTTTTAGGACTCATCAGCACGGCATAGGAAGGTAACGCAAGAGAGTGGAGGAAGGCTTCTAGTCCAGCCGACTATAATGGAAAAAGTGGTGACCATGATTAGTCAACCACTATCTGCCGGAATGAACTGCGCATTCCCTGGACAGATTTAATTTCCATATTGGCAAGTGTGAGAAAAGGGGAGTATTTTTCACCATAACCACTGGTTCGGGAAAGGTTTGGAAACTCCAACTCTCAAGCGTCACCTCCAGCCATGGACCGGTTTCGTCCTTTTTAGGACTCATCAGCACGGCATAGGAAGGTAACGCAAGAGAGTGGAGGAAGGCTTCTAGTCAAGCCGACTATAATGGAAAAAGTGGTGACCATGATTAGTCAACCACTATCTGCCGGAATGAACTGCGCATTCCCTGGACAGATTTAATTTCCATATTGGCAAGTGTGAGAAAAGGGGAGTATTTTTCACCATAACCACTGGTTCGGGAAAGGTTTGGAAACTCCAACTCTCAAGCGTCACCTCCAGCCATGGACCGGTTTCGTCCTTTTTAGGACTCATCAGCACGGCATAGGAAGGTAACGCAAGAGAGTGGAGGAAGGCTTCTAGTCAAGCCGACTATAATGGAAAAAGTGGTGACCATGATTAGTCAACCACTATCTGCCGGAATGAACTGCGCATTCCGTGGACAGATTTAATTTCCATATTGGCAAGTGTGAGAAAAGGGGAGTATTTTTCACCATAACCACTGGTTCGGGAAAGGTTTGGAAACTCCAACTCTCAAGCGTCACCTCCAGCCATGGACCGGTTTCGTCCTTTTTAGGACTCATCAGCACGGCATAGGAAGGTAACGCAAGAGAGTGGAGGAAGGCTTCTAGTCAAGCCGACTATAATGGAAAAAGTGGTGACCATGATTAGTCAACCACTATCTGCCGGAATGAACTGCGCATTCCCTGGACAGATTTAATTTCCATATTGGCAAGTGTGAGAAAAGGGGAGTATTTTTCACCATAACCACTGGTTCGGGAAAGGTTTGGAAACTCCAACTCTCAAGCGTCACCTCCAGCCATGGACCGGTTTCGTCCTTTTTAGGACTCATCAGCACGGCATAGGAAGGTAACGCAAGAGAGTGGAGGAAGGCTTCTAGTCCAGCCGACTATAATGGAAAAAGTGGTGACCATGATTAGTCAACCACTATCTGCCGGAATGAACTGCGCATTCCCTGGACAGATTTAATTTCCATATTGGCAAGTGTGAGAAAAGGGGAGTATTTTTCACCATAACCACTGGTTCGGGAAAGGTTTGGAAACTCCAACTCTCAAGCGTCACCTCCAGCCATGGACCGGTTTCGTCCTTTTTAGGACTCATCAGCACGGCATAGGAAGGTAACGCAAGAGAGTGGAGGAAGGCTTCTAGTCAAGCCGACTATAATGGAAAAAGTGGTGACCATGATTAGTCAACCACTATCTGCCGGAATGAACTGCGCATTCCCTGGACAGATTTAATTTCCATATTGGCAAGTGTGAGAAAAGGGGAGTATTTTTCACCATAACCACTGGTTCGGGAAAGGTTTGGAAACTCCAACTCTCAAGCGTCACCTCCAGCCATGGACCGGTTTCGTCCTTTTTAGGACTCATCAGCACGGCATAGGAAGGTAACGCAAGAGAGTGGAGGAAGGCTTCTAGTCAAGCCGACTATAATGGAAAAAGTGGTGACCATGATTAGTCAACCACTATCTGCCGGAATGAACTGCGCATTCCGTGGACAGATTTAATTTCCATATTGGCAAGTGTGAGAAAAGGGGAGTATTTTTCACCATAACCACTGGTTCGGGAAAGGTTTGGAAACTCCAACTCTCAAGCGTCACCTCCAGCCATGGACCGGTTTCGTCCTTTTTAGGACTCATCAGCACGGCATAGGAAGGTAACGCAAGAGAGTGGAGGAAGGCTTCTAGTCAAGCCGACTATAATGGAAAAAGTGGTGACCATGATTAGTCAACCACTATCTGCCGGAATGAACTGCGCATTCCCTGGACAGATTTAATTTCCATATTGGCAAGTGTGAGAAAAGGGGAGTATTTTTCACCATAACCACTGGTTCGGGAAAGGTTTGGAAACTCCAACTCTCAAGCGTCACCTCCAGCCATGGACCGGTTTCGTCCTTTTTAGGACTCATCAGCACGGCATAGGAAGGTAACGCAAGAGAGTGGAGGAAGGCTTCTAGTCCAGCCGACTATAATGGAAAAAGTGGTGACCATGATTAGTCAACCACTATCTGCCGGAATGAACTGCGCATTCCCTGGACAGATTTAATTTCCATATTGGCAAGTGTGAGAAAAGGGGAGTATTTTTCACCATAACCACTGGTTCGGGAAAGGTTTGGAAACTCCAACTCTCAAGCGTCACCTCCAGCCATGGACCGGTTTCGTCCTTTTTAGGACTCATCAGCACGGCATAGGAAGGTAACGCAAGAGAGTGGAGGAAGGCTTCTAGTCAAGCCGACTATAATGGAAAAAGTGGTGACCATGATTAGTCAACCACTATCTGCCGGAATGAACTGCGCATTCCCTGGACAGATTTAATTTCCATATTGGCAAGTGTGAGAAAAGGGGAGTATTTTTCACCATAACCACTGGTTCGGGAAAGGTTTGGAAACTCCAACTCTCAAGCGTCACCTCCAGCCATGGACCGGTTTCGTCCTTTTTAGGACTCATCAGCACGGCATAGGAAGGTAACGCAAGAGAGTGGAGGAAGGCTTCTAGTCAAGCCGACTATAATGGAAAAAGTGGTGACCATGATTAGTCAACCACTATCTGCCGGAATGAACTGCGCATTCCCTGGACAGATTTAATTTCCATATTGGCAAGTGTGAGAAAAGGGAGTATTTTTCACCATAACCACTGGTTCGGGAAAGGTTTGGAAACTCCAACTCTCAAGCGTCACCTCCAGCCATGGACCGGTTTCGTCCTTTTTAGGACTCATCAGCACGGCATAGGCACTCCTCCACTCTCTTGCGTTACCTTCCTATGCCGTGCTGATGAGTCCTAAAAAGGACGAAACCGGTCCATGGCTGGAGGTGACGCTTGAGAGTTGGAGTTTCCAAACCTTTCCCGAACCAGTGGTTATGGTGAAAAATAATCCCTTTTTTAAGTTATATTAATTGTATAAAATCTCTTGGCCACTCCCCTTTCGGACGTAAATTGTCGAACATGTAGGTGAAATAGTACCAAACCTTAAAAATCATGAACGCAATCATTTTGTGAATGGCAGAATTCATTTTTCTTCTTAAAAATAATGTGCAGGCAACCAACTCTGAAAAGGTGAAAACTCTGCCGTGGCAGATGGCTGCCCCAAAGGATCGGTTACTCGCTGATGGGATCTTTCTCTGCTGCCATTAATTGAATGCAAATATTATTCAAATGCGGAAGAATGTTGTTCGCCCAGATTTCTTTACTTTCACAAACAAAATTCGCCTTCCTTCGTTGCTTCTTTCACTTTTGAAATGGTGTAAGTCAAGAGAAAAAAATGTTGGTTATTTTATTTTGGTATAGAGCATTTTCAATCACATGACTCGGACCTAACAACGGCCTTAGCAACAGAAATGTTACAGTTTTTTCCCCTACAGAGGTTAACAGTTACAGAAAATGACTAGCCGTGGAATTCCTCTATTGGAGCATTTGCAATCACGTGACCCCATACCTAAAAACCGCCTTATCAACAGATAAACAGCGGCCTTAGCAACAATTAAAAGCCCTGCAAAAGGTACACAGTTAAAAGAAAATAACCGGTTGTGACGTCACCTGAAAACACTGTATTTTTTAATTGTATACTAGACTGCAGTGTTTCTTGACCCTATGACGTCACTACGCGGAAGGAAAAACTGAGTAAACAGGAAAGCCTGTTGGGTTGCTAGGAAGAGTTTCGGTACGCAAATCGTGATGAAAAGACGCGATATATTCATGTGTCTAACAAACTAATCCTATTTCTAAATTGTTCATTTTAAATTCAGACACCGAGCTGGGAACTACTTTCTTTGCTTTTTTTTCTCAAGGGTCAAGTAACGTTGCAGTCTAGTATATTAATGCTAATTAAGGACTGTTTTAGGATACACTATTTTTTAATTCTGTAACCCCTGTTCAGTATACAGGGTGTTTCAAAAGTCCGTTTCACGGCTTTTATTTGTAACCAACGTCTCCTAGGGTCCTGGAAGTAAGGTCTACCCCTAGGTAAGTGACCCTGGAGAATCCATTGAGGAGGACTTACAGCGCCCCTAGCGGCGAAATAAAAAAATTAAAAAAATTAATTAAAAAACTAAAGGAGATTCAGCAAATTCCTCAGTGAGAGTATTGTTGCCACTGTTATAAGGAACTCACTGAAAAAAAATTCATGAAAATATCGTGAATATTCGTGGAGATATTAGCATGTGAAAATAGCACTTTTTCAGGCATCAAAAAAGAACAACTTCAAAAATGTGCAATTTTTTCATAGTTATTATGTAGTTTTGTATCTTTTTAGTTAAATGAAGAAAAATTTTAATCAAAAATACAAAAAAAATTGCAAATTTTTGAAGTTTTTCATTTATGATGCCTGAAAAAGTGCTATTTTCATATGCTAATATCTCCGCGAATATGCACGATATTTTCATGAAATTTTTTTCACTGAGTTACTTATAACAGTGGCAACAATACTCTAACTTAGGTGTTCGCTCTATCTCCTTTAGTTTCTAAATTAATTTTTTTAACTTTTTTATTTCGCCGCTAGGGACGCTGTAAGTGTTTTCAATGGATTCTCCAGGGTCACTTACCTAGGGGTAGACCTTACTTCCAGGACCCTAGGAGACGTTGGTTCCAAATAAAAGCCGTGAAACGGACTTTTGAAACACCCTGTATGTGCAGAGTTTTGTTAAAAACCCCAGTATAATAGTAGAAAACAAATATTTTCAAACCTAAAGTGTTTGCTTTAATTATCTATTTTGTATAAAATGAGAAATTTCAACTAAAAAAATAAAATCAGAGTTTATTTACATCTAAGTATAAGTAATGATATAAGCTCTTTTTATTTTAATAATACTTTTTTAATCAGTACAATGATACTAATACTAATACTTTTTAAGATATAGTATCTCATAGCTAAATTGTTTTAACTGCAGCCCTCTTCTCACTCTTAATAATTTTTAAAATTTTATGCATAAAAACTTTGAAACATTAAATTTATTGCAATATTAACAATAAATTTCTCTTTAAGAAGAATAGTGAGAACACATTTCTATCAAACTTCAAACTATCCAGAAATTTTTTTAAAAACACCCCCAAAAGAAATCTAAGCGTTTCCTTTCAAAAAAGCAGGTGTCATAAAGGGGCTTAAAGATCGAATTTAATTTCCCCCAATCCTCGTAATAAATGCTCACATTCATCAAATCTAAGGGAGAAATGGGCCTTTTGGGATAATAAATTCTCCATCGGGACCACTAAAAGATTTCGGTGTCGAAAAAAAAATTCACTTCACGTAGGATTTTGGATCCAGTCTAAGAAAAAAAGGTATGAACCAGATGTTACTGCTTCTGAGAAAGAAAACACGTGAGGGTTCTTTAAAAAAGTTTCATTTGTGTCAAAGGTCACCTTTAACTCAGCTGTACTCGACAGTAACGTTTCCTGAACCCAGTACGTCACTACGCGGAAGGAGAAAATGGGTAAACACAAAGCCTGTCGGGTTGCTAGGAGGAGTTTCTGTACGCAAATCGTAATAAAAAGACTATATAATATATACGTGGGTTTAACAAAATAATCATATTTTTCTAAATTGACGTTCTTCCTTTCACTCAAAACTAAGGTGTGCTGCGACTACTACTTTGTTTGTTAGTGACGTCATAGGGTCAATTAACGTTGCTATCTATACTTGGTTGCAACGTTTCTTGAATCCAATACGTCACAAATGCGGAAGGAGAAATCGGTAAACACGAAGCCTGTTGGGTTGATAGGAGGAGATTTGGTACGCAAATCGTGATTGAAAAGCACAATATACATGGGTTTAACAAAATAATAATCATATTTTTAAATTGACGTTCTTTATTTCACTCAAAATTCAGACACTGTGATGGGAACTACTTTGTTAATTAGTGACGTCGTAGGGTCAAGTTAAGTTGCAATCTGGGTTTCTTCCATTTCGGTACTAAAGGGTAGAACTTGCAGAGCTTTAAAAAAATGATCGGGCCTCGGAGCCCTGGAACGAGTAAACGGAATTGAACCAATTCAAAGAAACTTTAATACGTACATAATTCAATGCAATGCAAATGAAATATTACTTAAAGGACACTGGTAAATAATACTACTTTTACAAGACATTCGAGTCTGTTGTAATTTTAATTAATAAAATTAATCAGATGAAGAAAAGTAAATAATTATATCAGTGCACGAAAGTATTAAATTTCAATTTATTCATTACACAGAAAATAAACCTTCTTTATCGAGACAAAGCTAGCATAAAAACAGAAAATTGAAGACTTTTTTTATGTTGCCAGGGGTTTATTAGTTGATTAAAAACACGTGTAATTTCTAATTAAATTTTTGATTGCTTTCAAAAACAAAACCTGACATAAACAAAGCATGGGACATAATTAATCTTGTCCGCGGATTTATATTTCGATGTTTTTAAGGCATTTAAATGAAAAAAGAGTTTATTAAAAGTTATACAACTATGATGTTTATCATTTAAAACCATCTATCTTTTTCCCAAGATTTTTTTTTCGTTTTATCCTCTATTGAAGGTTTTCTTATTCAATTAATATTTAAACTCTAATTATAATTTATGTCGGGTATTGTTTCTAACATGTTATCATGGAGTAATAAAAAAATATAATTTCCTTGCATATATTCCTCAGGATAAAAGTAAACTGTAAATTAAATCACTTTCAAAATTAATAACTGAATAACTAGAATTAAATGAGTAGTTTTAAAATTGAATTTGAAACACTTCCTTGAAAGAATATCATACACAGAATCAGAGAAACAAGATCTGATGAAAAACAAGATGAAATGAATTCATGCACGTGGCGTGGAATAGAATAATAAAATGCTCATCGAAAAACAAATTTATAAAAAGTTATGCCTCTTAGAGGTATTTAATAAAGCTCTGTGGACGACATATCATTTCCTATACTTAGGACTAAGGGGCCAGTTCAAATATTACGTAAGCACCTAAGGGGAAAGGGAGTTTACTATTAGTTTATTTTTCCTGACAAGGGGGAGGGGAGTATGAGTGATGCTTACGAAAGATGTTACAAACACCGCATTTTCGAAAATCTCTTGTTTCCTGCATAAATAATTTCAAAATTCAACCACAAATAAATTAAAAAAAAAACTGAACTTGGAAAAAATCTAGGCATTTTTCACCAGGAAAGTTTTAACGATAGTTAAGTGTTCATAGAGAACAATGGATTTCTATAATCTAAGTAAGCATTACTAAAGATTTTGTACAGGGTCAGGCAAGTTTTCTTACGTAATTATGACAGGGGGGTTTGCGATTTGTTTACTTTTTTCTGACGGGTGGAGTGGGGTCAAAAATGACCCAAAACTTGCTTACGTAATATTTGAACGGCCCTTTAACTCTCTAAATATTTTTTGAACATCCTCTAAAATTTCAATTCCAAATGACTGAAAGTACCACATAGGAGTCCTCTACATCCCAAAGTACACTGCAAACGGTTACACATTATAAGCACATTTAAGAACACTTTTTTGTCCCCGTATTAACAACACTTTCGTTGTGTTGTTAGGTAGAACCATTATAGTGTTGTGAATAGTGTTTGAATTGTGTTGAAAATTGGTTCTAAAAATAGTGTTGTAAAATACATTAAAAATCTGAAAGTGTTCTGATATTTAGATCGCAACACTATAAGAACACATTTTCCTTCTTTAGCAACACTTTTACAACACTATCTTTTCAAAACTGTTTTTATTAGAAGTGTTATTTTATTATGTTTGCAATGTGTTTAATTAGTGTTGCAAAAGTGTTTCATGTTTCTACTCAACAAAGTGTTATATCTAACAGCATCACAATCAAAAAATTTTTTGATTAGAAGTGTTAATTATTGTGTTAACTTAGCGTTGCAAAAGTGTCTCACGTTGCAGTGTAGTGATTTTCCTCATCCACAGACGACGCAAACATCCCAGTCTCCTCCCCCTCTGGGTCTAATGTCCGCCCGGGGAGCATAGGGGCCCAATTGCGCGTGAAGGGTGAAGAACCCCGAGACAGCAGGGCATTAGTGTCGGCCGAAGGAACTCAAATGGGGCGAGGGATCGGTAACGGGACTCCCCGCCGCAAACACATAATAATCCGATGGTGACCGCTGTGGTTTTGAAACGGAAGTTGCCCCCCGGGGAGCGATTCCCGAGGATGCTTGGATTGATTCAGATGGTCTCAACAGTTTGATGGGATTGTGGGTATTCAGCTAGTTGGTTGGTTGGTTGGTTTAATAGGAATGGAATAGAGTGTTTTCAGGTGACGCAAGACCAGTTATTTTCTTTTAAATGCTAACTGCTGTAGGTCAAAGCGTCTGTTGCTAAGGTCGTTGCTAGGTGTGGGGTCATGTGATTGCAAATACTCCAATAGAAGCATTCCATGACCAGTTATTTTCTTTTAACTGTAACATGCTGTAGGTCAAAGCGTATGTTGCTAAGGTCGTTGCTAGGTCCGAGTCATGTGATTGTAAATGTTCTATGAGCTGATAAGATTATTTGGGAGAAGACAAGTACAAAAAAAAACCAGTGCTTTTATACAAAGCATATATTTAAATAATAATAGGCACGGATTTTCTTTATTTGAACTACAGCTGACTCCGCTTATTCTACCGTCCTTAGCAAGAAGGGCGTATCTCGGATTTTGGCGATTTTCAGGTTTTTGCATACCTATAGAATCTTTGGAGTCTTCTGCACCTTATGATACCTCATTCATGTACCTATGGGTACGAAAAGGTACACAAAAACGCTAGTGAAAAAGGGCGTATCTCTGAAATTTTTTGAAATCCTTAGACGAAAAGTGCTTGTACTGAAAATCTTGATTTTCGGAGATGCGCCCTTCTTGCTAAGGATGGCAGTATTGTGATCATGTGGTTAATGTTATCAATCGGATAATGTAATCAAAATTGACCGGTCCCGATCACTCCTTATACAACCTTATTCAAAATGTATCGTTTTGTGTGATCAGCATATCGTTTAATGTTATTAAAATCGGGTGAAATCCCCTTAAAACCTCCTGTTATCCCCGTTCGGAGACCAATTTTAATACATAATCATACAAAATGAGTCATTAACTTATTAGTGTTGTATGTTCCACTCTCATATTTTTCTTTAAGGATGTAAATTTGCACAATACATACTAGGTAATCGTTTTAAATACTTCAATTAGGACTACATAGTCATGATTTTAAAGCAAACATTCGAGTTACGCTGTTTGAAACTTTCTAGTATCAAATCGCTTATTAACATCAATCAGATGTTGTTATCATTCTACTCTTGGGCAAAGCTGATCACATTTAAAAAGTTTTGAAAACAGATTTTGAGTAATCAAATAGATAAATTTTTGACTTACCTCACAAGGATGTGGTAACGCTAGATCCTGTTAAAATCCGCATCATCCGAAGTTTTTCGATCAAAAGAGCAGGTCTGTTCAGATCTGGTTGAATCTCATAAAGGCTGCAGTGGACATAAAAATCTCTAATTAAATTTCACAGATCTTTATACGCACACACATTTGATAAGAAATTTACAGTATTTCAAAATGTTCCAGTAGAAACAAATTTTACCCAACTACTACCAATTTTTCAAAAATATTCTTCTAATATGTAGAAAAGTTTCTTGCAATAAACTACTACATAATAGCTAATCTGATAACAGCTACGAGAAGAATTAAAAATTCATAATTTTAATTGAAAATGTTCATAAAATTTCTCTAACTTTTAAATTCATGATTATTAAACACATAACTATTTTTACAAAACTTTAAAAACAGCTGACTAAACTATAACCTAAAATTTTTTTAATTAAGAAAATCAAGGTACCATTCTCAAAAGTTTTCATTGAACTAATACATAATTCAGTCAAAGTTCTTAACATTTACCACATAACTTACTCGAATCCAATTTCATATATTCTTTATGAAATCAAAACATACGAAAGTAAACAAACTAAAAGAGACTTTATAAATCTTCACGATATTCGCCTTTTTCTCAACCTCATCCTAATATACTTCGCGAGAGAAGAAAAAATGCGCACTAACCATTTCTCAGCCTTCCGCATCTAATGAAACGACGAAATTTCCCTAAATCACACACTAATGAATTCCAAAAGAGACATTTCTTAATTTCCGCCTGACACCTTGCGCGCGAGGCCTTCCTGAAATACGAGCCGCCTGCGCGTAGGGGTGTTATTTTAAGAGAGAGCATTAATACGGTGACCCTGCGATGGTTGACCTTGGTTTGTAAGTAAGAAGCAGGCGCGGATCGGGCTCCAAGGAAAGGGAAATTTTTGTGGATCACCTCTCAGACGCAAATCGACAAAATTTTACTTTTTTTCTATACAGATCTTTCCAAATACCCCGATGAAATTTATTTTTGCTCCCCCCCCGTTTACTAAACAGTATAGTATAAGCAAAAAAATGTTTCCGAACCTATGATTGTGATCTGCATCTTGTAATGAGGTATTTTCACGATTTGAGATTAATTTTAATTAAAATAGTTGATAAAAAAACATTAAAAATGACGTTCAAGTGAAGTATTTTCGTAGCCTAGTTTCTGAGATATGTATCAATTTTTGAAATTGCGTTTTGCGTTTTGACGCGAAAACAGAAACACTTGTTTTAGTGCGCTGCGACGTCACATTCAATATAATCCCGTTTTCCGATCATTGAAAAACAGTAAAAACACTAGTTTCGAGTGCCCTGTGAAGTCAAATCCCGTTTTTTGATCACGTGACTTTGCTAGTGTTTTGGCAAAAATAGAATAGAGTGTTTTCAGGTGACGTCACAACCGGTTATTTTCTTTTAACTGTGTACATTCTGTAGGGCTTTTAACTGTTGCTAAGGCGGTTTTTAGGTATGGGATCACGTGATTGTAAATGCTCCAATAGAAGAATTCCACGGCTAGTCATTTTCTGTAACTGTTAACCTCTGTAGGGCAAAAAACTGTAACATCTTCGTTGCTAAGGCCGCTGTTAGGTCCAAGTCATGTGATTGAAAATGCTCTATTGAATTTTAAACTATTTAAAACATATTTTTGAGTCTGAACTTAAAAATATGATATTTGAGAGTTTTAAAAAATAACACATAAAAAAAAGTATAAAATTAAGCAAATCCCTCACTTATGCAAATACCTCATTGTCCTTGAATATAGCTGGAATTGGTCAAGGTTGAAACTTGAACCATTGAATATAGTACCAGAAAAATCAAGCTGGAATCCATGGTGTGTGCTCTGGGCAATGTCCTCTGTAACATTTCCCCCCTGTCCAAAGCGCTCTCTTCACATTACACCTCTACGAGCACGCAGGTGAAACGCGACGAGGAAGAAAGAAAAAAATCATCCTCAGCCTCCGCACAACTCAACTCAACTAAAGCGGCGGGAAGAGGAATCGCTTCCGTTATTGCGCGAGGACAATAAAATATTTTGAGGTAATTGAAAGGGGTTGTTCGGGAGAAAACGCAGCAGCTCCAAACAAAAACTTAGGGGAAAAAAGTTTTCGGTGGAACATTAATTCTAGAGCGGGAAGGCTCCGGATAAATATTTATATCCCCTTTTTGTAATTGCTTTGTGTTTTAATTTAATGGGGGAGGTATAAAGCGATAGAGTTGGGGAGGTATGTAATTTCATCACGGGGAGCAGGTTTCTCTATTTAAACGAAGGATTCTTCCTAAGTTGATCTTTATTGTATTTCTTCCACCATTGGAAAAGTTTGGAGACGCTTTGGATTTATGAATGGAGTTTATTGTTTCGGTTTAAGTCTTTGAAATGAATAAATAGAAAAAAAATTATTTATATTAGTTTTGTTTTTTTAAGTCACGATTGGGTGTTTCAAAGGTTCGTTTCACGGCTTTCATTTGGAACCAACGTCTCCTAGGGTCATGAAAGTAAGGTGTACTCCCAGGTAAGGGTAACTATTTTTCACCCCCTCCCTCAACTCGGTGACCACCCGTGTAGTATATTCCAAGACCCCCTCCCCCTCTAGTTTTCACGTAGTAGTTCATAAATACGGTTTTCAATCATTTTTATCAAACAGAATGTTAAAAAAAGTTAATTTGGCTTAATATTTGTCTTTATTAATACAGCGCTTGCCTCGTGGTGCCAAGAGTGCGTGCATACAAGTGGAAAATATATTATCAAGAAGAAAAAACTTATGTAAAAGTTATTGTAACAGTAACGTAATTTACAAAAACAAGTATTTTTTTTCTTTATTTTTTGACTACGTGACGAAACCCTAAGTCTCCCCCTTCCCCCTGTGACCAAGTGTGGTATTTTGAAGACCCCCTCCCCCCCTAAACTGGTCAAGTAGTATGGGTACGTTTCCTAAGTGACACTGGTCTAATGGTATGACATTAAGATGACTAATGGTACAAGAAAGATGAACGTTTGTGCCCAAGCAGCACAAACGTTCAAATTTCGTCCAATTTTATTCATGTATGGCCCAATTTCGTTTAATTTTAGTTGCAGTTACGTAAACAATAGACTTATTTGGTATGAGCTGTGCTACTAGGGTGCTGCTTACGTAACCCTTTCTCGTTTCCAAAAATAGTAAGATTCACTGAATGGACTAAAAGAATGTCTAACTATGAACGAAAAAAGGTGACTCCCACATTACAGAGCAATCGGGGAAAAGAGGGCTTATAAAAGTTGTTTACATGAAACTTATACAACCATAGAGCATTACATTAAGGGCTTGTGGGAGTTGCTTCGAAACACATTAAACGGACACCCACATCTTATGATATATTCCTGGAGTCATTAGACCAATCCTGGAAAACAGGGGCCATATTTGATTCGGTCTTCGAATTCACAAGTAGAAACAAGATGTTGAAATAGTAAAAATAGCTTTATAGAGTAGGCCTCATTAACGAAATTAGAAATAAAAACATGTTTCCCACACAACATAAAGAGGTTTCGTCTTCACTGATTGAGTTTTCCAGGAGAAGGATGATGACTAACCAGAAAAATCTTTTTTTTAATCATCCCTTTCAGTTCTGTCCGCTTCAAATTTTCCATAGGATTCAATAGCGGTTTCGGACAGGTAGGGTTAAAATGCTTTTAATATTGTTTGTTTGGATTAAAGTTCGGTTTCTTGGTTTCAACTATTGAATTAATCAAGGAATTTCAGATGTATTTTTTACAGAATAGTTTGTTCACAAATAGATTTATATACAGGCCGGGGAATTTTAAACTCCTCTGAGAGAGTATTTCATTCCTTGAAAATCGGAATTACACTTCAAAAAACTAGACAGGAGTATTTTCACTCTTTAATTTTTCAAAAAAGTTTAACTTAAACCTTCAGTCACAGCTTCCTAATCATCATACGTTTTAATTGTGTTTTCATACAGCCATAGTATTTTTTTTTTCATTTATTGTCCTGATGCTTGGGGAGTTTGATTGATTGAACCCCAAAATAGCATCCTCATTTTTTTTTCAATTTCATTTTGTCTATTAAAAAGTAAGCGTTTGTAATAGAATTTTTATACAGAATATGTAGTTTATGCTATCTCCGTATTTCAATCCTCATAATTGAATTTCACTGCAAAAAAAGTCAAGGAGTATTTTTACTCCTCCTCAAAAATCCTAGGAATAACACTGTATACAGGGAATTTCTTATTTGGAAATAACGTCTACTAGGGTCATGGAAGTAAGTCTACCCCTAGGTAAGTATAACCATGGAAAATCCATTAAAATGACTTAAAGCCCCCTAGTGACGTAATAAGAAAGTTATAAAAATTAATTAAGAATTTAATTAAGTTTTTGGGGCTCTTCTCTTACAAGCCACTTATTGAACTTCTGACTTATTAGGCAATTACCATATTATATAAATGATCTAATAATATACACAAATCCATGTTGATCACCAATTTTCGTTTTTTCGAACTTATGTCACAATGATTCTGAGTATCTCATATGTTTTTATATTAATGTACTGAGATAGTTTTGCATTAGACGGGAAATTTTTGCTTCAGATGTCTTCATTTCCATTAGCATTGAGGTCATAATGAGGGTTATTGTCTGAAAAAGGACATAATTACGCCCATTTCCATTATGTTATTTGGTTTCTTAAGACAAAATAACTTCGTGGAAATGGGCTGCGTCCATAATTTCACGAAGTAACAAAATATCGATACATTAAGTTCCGGAGTTTGAGAAAGAGAGATATATTATTTCTTTGGAAAAAAAGATTGAGTAGGGTATTTTAAGCTACACCCCAGGCCGAGGTTGTAGAGCTTTGTGCTCCCACGCCAAAGGACAAACTTAGCTTAAAATGCTTAGATTTCTGAAATTCATTGTTCTCCACGAACACTTAACCTATCGTTAAAACTTCCCTAGTGAAAAATGCTCAACTTTTTTCTTAGTTCAGTTTTTTTTTTGTAGAATTTATTTTTGGTTCAATTTTAAAATCATTTATGCAAGAGAAAAGATATTTTCGAAAATGCAGTGTTTGTCACATCTTACGTAAGCATCATTCATACTTTTCGTCCCCCCTTGTCAGGAAAATAAGCAAATAGCAAACCCCATCCCCTTTAGATGCTTACGTAGTATTTGAGCGGCCCCTTAGACGATGACATCACATATTGTCCTTATGATTAAAACAAATTATAATTGAAACGTGTGTATAAGTTTTTCAGAAGTTTCAGCTTCATAATGACAGACGTTTCTTCAATTAACTGAAAAATTCTCTCCTGAGAAACAATAAGAGCAAGTTTTTTTTTCAAGTCACGAGAAAATGATGAAAAAAAATAATATTTTTTGCCAATTTTTTGTTTTTCAAATTACGTAAATAAACCGGACTTTATTCCGTCAGTTAATTTCCGGAAGAAAGAGAGGTCGCTTTTCTTAAGGTGATTTAGCGGTGGTTGGAATGGATTTGTGTGCCGCGCAATGCATCTTGGGAAGCGGTTGAAAGCTTTACGAGCAAGAAGAGTTAAAAACGGTCTGGATAATTCTTGTTCGAAACAGAATGTTGAGGGACTTTTACTCCATAGTTTTGGGAGGGAAGAATGAAAGTTCGTTTGAAGGGCTGTTGAAGAGGGCTTTTTTGGAATGGAGATTTAAGCTGTGTGATTTCGTTTCGTACAATTAATACGTGAAAGCATGCATACAGAAAAAAGAGCTTCAAACAATGATTTAGCCGTCCATTCATGTAACATTTTAAATTACTGGTAAATATAGTACGGGAACTTCTATGAACACGAGAATTTTTACTGTTTTTAGCAGAAATCTAATGTGCAAGTACAGTAGAAGAACTCACTAAAAACTAAAGTAAAACGTAATTTTTAGCTAACTATCACGATGACACTAGTATTTCCCATCCAGCAAGTCTTCCTTTACTTTAAATTTTGTTATATCTTATTTTGGGATAGGTTTGTCGACTTATGACTACTCGACAGCAACGTTTCCTGACCCTATGGCGTCACTACGCAGAAGCAGAAACTGCGTAAACAGAAAGCATGTTGGGTTGCTTGGAGGAGTTTCGGTATTTTGTTCGTTCGGTGTTTTGTTTTTGTTTACTTAGAAATTTCCCCCATAAATATTGAAATTTTGACGAAAGTTAGGCGAATTTCACTATTTGCTTTCATAAAAAAAACCCTGTGCCATAACACGTAGGAAATAGTTCATACACCTAACTTCCAGAAAACTTTTATTTTAAATTTAACAAGACATGGAAATAATTAAACCACTGTGTTTGTTTAAAGTGTCACCTCCAAAGATATTCAAGCAAAAAAAAAAAAAAGAGCGCAACGTTCGACAAAAAGACTTTAGCCTCTGTGAAAACAGAGCCCTTTTCCATAGACAGTAAGAAGTAAAAATTCTCCGAACCGAACTCATAACAACTATACTCCTCATAACAACATTCCATAATTTACGATATAAAAACAGCAACCAACCATCCCAAAAAAATCAATGGACAAAAATAGAGATCATAATAATAATAATTAAAATAATAACAATAACTAATAGTTATAATAACAAGGCAGAAGCTGTAAAGATGATAAAATATATAAAAAGGAGGGTGGCGGGGATCGTAAAAAGAAATGTGGGGGCTGTAAAAAGTTTAATAACCTCAGTTAAGGCGTGTCGTAAAAAGGCAGAAGGCCTGATGACGGCTTTTTGCAATCAGTTTCACCTCGCTCCTTGTTTGCGATCGATCTTGACAAACTCGTGGCAGAGGGGTAGGCTGTTGGGGCAAGAAACAGGTAGTATCTCCACTTTCAAACCGAGTTTATTCACAGTGAGATTCGCCAATTTAGCGATACAATTCCAATTAGTGTTGCCTTAAAAGGCACATAATTGCCTGTTACCAGGTATGACAGTAATTATTTAATTGAATTGTCAATTAGAAGAAGGGAATAAGTCCGAAAACCAAGTTTTGAGAAAGTCGAAAAAAACCTGTATAAATAATGGAATTTTTGTTGTATAACCATAAAAGTTTTACTGGAAAAATTCAGGAACTTATTTAGAAAAAAAGGGCAATCTCTTCTGGAAAAAATATAAATACATTCAAAAGTATTTTATGGTTGAAAAAAGTTGATGGACTTTTTCAACTTTGCGAAGGAAAATCTTAAAAACCCCTTAAATTCATTGTTTAAAAAATACATAAATTGTTTTCTGCTCATATCACAGTCATATCAGTTTACAGCACAAAAGTGAGAAATAGACAGGCCAAGGCATATTAAATTCAAAATTATTATGAAACTGGATCATTAAGACGGTATCAATAGAGTAAGTGAATATGAATGGAGTCAAACATTCCCTTGATAAAACAAAATAAATTAAAAGCACTTTTAAGTTTTATTTTGGTCTAGTTTGCAGCACAAAGAATAAGAACAGAAAGAAGATTAGTCTAAGATCAAGCATTTGTCCAAATAGTTGTTTTTCGATTCGTATAAAATATACTTTAATTCCTGATTTCTCATTATGTATAAGTTTTAGTCACATTAAAAATTTATCCTGAAAATTCAATTTATTAAAATTTTTTATTCATTAAATTTTTAACTTATTATATTTTTACTGTATAATAACTTAATTAAAATATAATTTAATTCGGTATCCCCTAGTTAAGTAATATTTTCTTAGATCTCTTTACATTAATTAAAGATTAATATAGTTTTTAGTTAACTAATGTTTACATTAATATTATTTGAATTTAAATAATTATTTCATGAAATGAAATATAGTTGGAAGCTTCCATGTTTGATTGGGTAACTTCATTTCATAATACATGAATTTAACTAAACATATTTAGTTTTTATAACGTGAAATAAATTATTTATTTTCAGCAGAGAAAGACGAGATATCATGTAGAAGAAAAACAAATGAAATATTAATTACCTTTACAAAATGTTAAATAATAACACTTATACGCAAGATTATTGCATTTACTTACTATTTTAATGATTTCTAAAAAACCATTAAAATTAATAGTTTAAAATGGTAAACAGAATACATAATGAGGAATTTAAAATAATAATAATAATAATAATAATAATAATAATAATAATAATAATAATAATAACGTACTGAATTAAATATTACTATATTTGTATGAAACTCACAGAGGTTTTGTAATAATTCTCTAAATGAGTAAAAATTTTCTGTTTGAGAAAAACTAAAATATGATGCGTTTCTAATTAGCTTTTGATCTTATAGAGACTACTTCGTAAAAATAATTTAAAACACGTTAGGGGACGTCCATAAATTACGTGAGGTCAAAAGGGGGGGAAGGGTCAAGCAGAATCTCACCAAATATCTCCAGGGGGGATTCAATTAATATCTCAATTCAACTTCTAGTTTTGATAATACGAGTTTCATTAGGCCAAGAATCATTAGCCAGTCAGTCGTGATACTAACAAGTATAAGACCATATAGATTTGATTTCAACATGGATTTGTATCAAAGTTTTTGCTATGTGTGTGTTGAGGTTGAGTGTCATGTCGACACAATGAAACAAAAGTGGCTAGAACATGTCAATAATAATAAATTTATTTAATTAAAAGTTATTGAGAAAATATCACGTGAGATATTGAGGGAGTGGGGGGGGTTCAGTAAAATCTCACTAAATCTCACCAAGGGGGAGGGAGGAGTCCAACATATGGAAAAAACACCTCACTTAATGTATGGACGACCCCTTATAAAATTGTTCTCCCTCTTATTTAATAATAAATCATTATTTTTAGTACGTTTATGTAGCAAATGAAAATAATGCCAATATCTTTTTCTCCAATATCGTGAAACTATCTTACTTTTGACATTTTTCATGTTTTATATTTTAGCAATTATTTTTTTATTTGCCGAGTATTTTACTCATCCATCAAAGTCATTTATGGAAGTATTTTTTTTTAATGTTTTGTTATTAGATTTTAGGAGAAACTCTCTGCTGATAACTGTATCTGCTTAGGAGTCTTCACGAACCTTGATGTTATTATCTTTTGGGATGCTATAAAATGTAAAGTTGCGGGAATAAAAAAGTATAACTTTGTATTTATAAGCGGGATAATGTTTCTTAGCAGCTAAAAGTGAAGGCAGTTAAGTTTTCAGTTAGGTATTTTCTCATATTTTTATATAAAATAAGAGGATGAAAATCTACTAAATAGATGAGAAACGAAAGATGAGATGATCATTGAGATGACTTACAGCAACCTTAGCAGCGAAATGAAAAAGTAAAAATAAAATAATTAAAAATTTAAAGGAGATAGAGCAAAAACTTCACTACGAGTATTGTTGCCAATATTATGAAAAATCAAATCACTGGAAAAAATTGTATGAAAATATCATGAATATTCGCGGAGATATTAGTATATGAAAATAGCATTTTTTCTAGCCTCAAAAAAGAAAATGTTTGCAAATTTGCAAGTTTTTCAGTAGTACTTTGTAGTTTCGTAGTTTTTTCAGTTATAGCTGGAAATCGGGTGGGTTAGAATTGAATAGACTGGATCAACCTTGCTGGGCTTTTAGCCTATAGTTGATCGACTATATTTGTATTTGTATAGACAAAATTTAATCACAAAATAAAAAAAAACACCTTGCAAATTTGCAAACCTTTTCCTTTTGGAAAAACTCCAAACAAACTCCATAACATAAAGATGAAAACTGTGAAAATAAATCCGCATGCTCCATTATAACAGGTGTTTCATAAAAATCAATTAATAAAGATTGAAGAATTTTTGTTATCAATTTGACACAATCACAGTGCACTTCGTAAAGTTTTGGAAATGTAACCCTTCTCGAAAAAAAAAACCCTTTTAAAGCGCTTAAATTAAGCAAAAGTGTCACCAATTTAATTTCATCAAAAATTCAAGGTCAATTAACCACCCTTAATGAAATCTGTCGCCTAAAACGGCGAGCTAAAAAGAAGCCCAAAATGTTTTCTTTAATAAAAATGTTTGGCTAACTCGGTTTTCCATCATCAGTTTTAGGAGGATAATTAGTCCAGAAACCTTAATTGACAAGCAGCCTAACCCCGGTGTTTTCTTTTAAGGTTTTTAATTTCCTGTTTTACATAAGATGATGCCACCTATGAATTTTATAGCTGATTTGGAATAATATGAGCTGAAGCCAAAAAGTGTTGAATACAGTGTTAGCTTGAGGGAAGAAGTAAGTTTTAGAAAGAAGATTGTTTTGATTTATTTAATTAAATTCTGGAATTTTTCGGAGAAATGATTCAGATTTCAATTAAGGCAGTCGAAATTAGTTGTCAATTCAGCTTTTAGGAATAGCAGTAAACTAAGTCTAAAGAATATTGTACAGGGTGTTTCATAAGTTTTTCATAGAAGTAAGGTCTACCCCTAGGTAAGTAACCATGGAGAAACAATTGAAATGACTTACAGCGCCCCTAGCAGTGAAAAAAAGTTAAAAAAATTGAATAAAAAAACTGAAGGAGGAAAACTTCAATACGAATATTTTTGCTAATATTATGAGAAACTTACTGGAAAAAAATTCCTTGAAATGCCGTGAATATTAGCAGAGATAATTATCATGTGAAAATAGCACTTTTTCAGCCCTCCTAACCGAAAACATTCGCAAATTTGCAAGTTTTTCAGTATTATTTTGTAGTTTCGTAGATTTTTGTTTCAGTTATATACCAAATTTAATCAAAAAAAATATAAAAAACTTGCAAATTTGCGAACTTTTTTTCTTTTTTTTGTCTCATTCTCATCTATTTCTCGGGGAATTAAAATGTTAAATATTAAAATATGTTTAAATACTAATAGAATTTCTATGCTTACTTTATTTTTCCTACATAAAATAGGCAGGCAATCTAATGAAACAGCTTTCCCAATTTCCAAACTAGAATACTAATATTGCAAAATTTTTGTTTTCCTTATAAAAATCAACATTTTAAAGCCAACCATTATCACCATTCAAAACTGCATTTATACAGCCCTTTTACAGGCGAACTCAAAACAAGAATTAAACACACTAACCACATAAAAAAAACATAATAATTTCACGCAAATACACAAAACGCATAAAGGAACTCAAAAACCCCTTTTAACCATCCCAAACCGTTCCTCCAGTCCTTCCTTTTCATAAAGTTATCAGCTGCACTATTCACTTATTATAACAATGAGCTTTTCCAAACAAAAAACAAATAGTACTAGACTAGAAACCAAATTTTTTGACTATTCTTTTGTAGTAAACCCAGTGCACACACACATACTATAGTAAAATAAGCGAAAATAGATTTTAAAATGAACCTTTATTTGGTTGCACAAAACTATTTTCTTTTTTAGCGACGCCTTCCTGCTAAGAGATTGCCATTGTGGAATGTTAATTAACAACAGAATCCCCGAAAACATTCGATAAAGCAGGTGTTTTTTTTCTTTCACAAATCCCTCTTCTCTTTTATTATTTTTGTCGCGTTCTGTGTGTGTTATTATTATTATCTTCATTATGAGTGCGACTTCTTCCATTTAGTTTCTGTTCTGTTGTTCTATTTCCGACTTTCTCTGTCGGTGTTGTTGCTTTGATTTTTAATTTCGGGTTTTAGTTAGTGCGCTATGCCATTTTTTTTTCGGAATTTTACAGAAGATTTTTTTTTTAAAAAAGGTTTTTTATTTGCACACTTTCAAATCGCGAGAGAATTGAGTGAAACATTGTTTTGTAAAGTGGGTCAAGTCATTATTTACAATCTGTTTTCTGATCGAACTGTTTTGTCCCATGGCCACCTGTACTCATAAGGCCATAGAAGCTCGAAATCGTGACGTGAAATAGTAGGCAAGACGTCACTCTTCATGGTCCTGGTCCACTCTTCATGGCCAATGGTCCTGATCTGAACTTTTTTGGGACGGACCTGATACCTTTTCTTGCACCCCCACCCCCCGTTGGAGAGCACCCACAGTTGGAGAACCACTGAACAACAGAAAATGAAGATAAATTCAAATAAAAATGTAAAAATAACGAATCATTTTATCTCTATACGTACTAGTCAAAATACTTTTTCATTCGCACTTTCTCCACACACACGATTAAAAGAACAGCATCAAAATATTTCACGAAATTTCCTCCCCCCCCATTAAAAGCCTCCACATGCGTAAATAAACCACTTAAACGCTCCCAAAAACATCCCCGCAACACCACTCTCTCCCGACCCTGATGCTCATTCCAAACCTAAATACAAAAAAAAATAATCAAAAAGGAGCGTTTTCCCTCTTTTTGCTCTTCCGACGGCCATCTACTCGCCTTTCAAAAGAGAGAGCAACTGAGCTGTGTTCAGGATGATGGTGGTGTAAGTCCAAAAACACAAAATTTGTAGAAAAGCATGGATTCGGATTTTTTCTATGTTCCTTTACCTAGTGTGGTAGTTGCCCAAGTCAAAAGCTCAATGATTGGCCCGTAAGGGCTCTGCCTAAAAAATGCCTTCTCCACAGGAGCAACAAGCCTTATAAAAAAGCGCAGTGATTAACCTGTTAGAGCAGGGGTTTCGAACTGGCGGCCGGCGAAGCTCCCTGAAAACCCTCCAAAAAGTAGCTTCAGAACACTTTTTAGCACACTAATATTCAAAAATTTTTCGGGGAAGTTACCCCGAACCCCCCCTATTTTTACCTCTTACATTATGGAGTAGCTTTGGTCAGTTGTTTTTTACGATGAAAAGTTAAAAGTTTGGGGTTTCGAGAGGGAGGTTCAAAACCCTGAAATTCCCCCGTAGTAAGGGGACATCCATAAATTACGTGAGGCGTTTTTTCCAAAATCTGGACCCCCCCCCTCCCCACTTGGTGAGATTTAGTGAGATTTTGCTGCACCCCCCCTCCCCCCCACGTGAGATTTACCTACAACTTTTTTTTTAAATTTCTTTCTCATACTTAAAAAAACAAAGAAAATCGTATAATTTCTAACTTAAAAAGTTGACGTGAGATTTTAATCGACCCCCCTCCCCCCTTGGTGAGATTTGGTGAGATTTTTCCAAACCCCTCCCCCTCCCCTTTTTGACCTCACGTAATTTATGGATGTCCCCTAACGGGTTATAAAGGCTTAGGTCAACCTTTAGCACGAGGAGGGACAAAATGGAGTATCCAAAAAATTAGGTGAAACACTATTTTTAGGGAAATTTTCTGAAGGAAGACCCCTCTTTAATTAATATTCAGTATTAAAAGATGTACAAGGGTCAAAAATTTATATACCCTCTGAAATTTTTGAAAATACATTAGTACCTTTACAATATGTAATTAACCTTCGTCCCACTCTCACCGGAAAAGTTCAATGTTAAAGAGTCTACCCCTGAAAAATATATCATGGATAAAAAGGAGCCAGATTACTTTGCGGACCGCCACTTAACGTGTGATTTCGATTGAGGCCCTCGAGTACTAGTGTTCGGCAACTAGTGGGCAAAAAATAGTTAACTACCAACTAGTCTGGGAAATTGTAGTTGTAACTAGTAGTTAACTATTTTTTCCTGGGACTAGTTGCAACTAGTAGTTAACTATTTCCCAAAGTAGTTAACTACTAGTTAACTAGTCTATTTAATTTCATAACCTACTTTTTGGCAAAATTCTAATACATCTTTCTAATCTATATCACAAAAAAAGTTTATACTTCGTGCAAAAATGGTCTTTATTTCTGGTTATGTTATTTGAGTACTCTACCTTTGATAAAAATTTTAAATATCTCTTTAAATTTTAAATAAAAATTTTTTTGAAGTAGTTGAAAATTTGAAAGTAGTTTTAACTAGTAGTTAGTTAAAAAACTAGTTAAACTAGTAGTTGAACTACTTTAAACTAAAAGTAGTTAAACTACTAGTTAACTACTAGTTACAACTAGTTCTAGTTAACTAGTGCCGAACACTATCGAGTACTTGGAAGTAGGAAACCCCTGTGCTAGAGCTCTACTTAAGAAATGTCTTCTCCCTAGGAACAACACAAAGCTTCGTTAGAGAAAACCTTCAAACACTCAAAACTACGTTCAGTTGACTTACACCGCTTTCATTCTTACCAGCTCAACTGGAGTAGGAGAAAAAAGGCCTTTTAATTAGTGCAATTTCATTAGCGCATTCCGGACGGTCACTGGCGGCATAAGCCGATTACAGTTGAGAGCAATAATTATTCACAGTCACGCGGTAAAAAGAAAGGGAGCGTTTGGTGGCGATTAACTAGTAATAATGGATTCCGGACGGACGTTTTAAGCCCCTGCCATATAGGGAAAACAGATGCTTTTATTAGAGGGGTATGTTTAAAATTCATGTTTGGGTAGTAGTATTGTGTTTGTAACCAATACTAACAATATCTGAACGTTTAAAACTATGCTTGGTTACAAACAATGTCTTTTGACCCTATGAGGTCACTGCGCGGAAGGAAAAACTGAATAAATCGAAAGCCTGTTGGGTTGCTAGGAGGAGTTTAGGGAAGCAAATCGTGATAAAAAGACGCTATATATAACATGTGTTTAAAAAACTAATCATGTTTCTAAATTGACGATCACTCCAAGTTCAGACACCGCTCTGGGAACTACTTTGTTCTAGTATAGTACCATTGCGGTTTTGTATTACGTTGGCACACGTACAGAAGTTTAAAAGTTAAAACGGGTACCAAATAGGTATCTTTACCCAAAATGTTGGCAAAGTCTGGCAACCCATAGACTAGAAAAAAATTTTACTTTAAGTTCAGCGTTATGTTTCTCCTTGTTTTAGAGGCACCATAAATGACGATAACCTTCATTTTTCATTTATATTTAAAAATTCCAAGATTTACCTTTAATTCAGCACAGAAACGGTGCTAATGAAGGACTATTTAAGGGGATCTTTGAAAATTCCCTATTTTTTTTAACAAAAAGTGAACACGACTATATCACGAATATGTCAAACATATAGTACTGTGCTTTCTTTTTCAAAGTGAAATTAGCCTTTTAGCACTTGATAGATTAACCATAACTTTTATTATACTAGTTCTTAGTTAAATTCCATCCGTACTTTACAAAACTATTACTCTACTCAATGTGAAAACTTGTAAGAACCGGCTTTCACAGCTTTATATCGAAACAAATTTACTCCTTAAAAAACTAAACTTAGGAAAACTCTTTCGGACTGCAACTTTCAAGCCGACTAACTATTTATTGAATTACGACCAATCTTTAAGAAAGGCAAAATTTGATCGATTGCTAATCACCAACATTCACGTTGAATTCACTTTCCACGAGAGAAATATTATGTTAACTGAGAAAGAATGACAGACTCGATCTTGAGTGTCGCATTAAAATCTCATCAATTAGCGACCTAATTTATCTAACTCAAAACCTTCGCAGACAATTTGGGTTTTAATGTTGAATATAGCTCATTTAGTTAGTTTTTCTCCTTCTTATTGAACTAAAACTATCCATCTTTCATAGGTCAAAGGAAGTTAAAGTTGCTCCTCTCTAAAAACATCTGTGAAGTTTTAAACATATCCGGTTATACAGACAGGCGGATGATGGGTTAAATTTGGTAATTTATTTCAATTTGAAACAGTATGGTACTTGTTTAGCACGTGAGGACGCGCGTTGAGACCCCAGCGCTCTAATGAACTTTCACAGAAACTCGATCATTTTCAACCAAAAGAGCTGAAACAATGTATAGCAGCCTTAAATATTTTCACCAATAGCCTTCAAAAGTTTAAATAAAGTAGCTGCATTTTCTACGTGTTAGGGACGTCGTTTTTATTAACGAGTTTCTTAAAATCCTTGGTAATGCGAAAACAACATTTGAAGAGATAAGTGCAGGTTATTATTAAATGAGTAATAATATGGACGAAAACTTGAGGGGTATCCTTGGACTTGATTTACACCTATAGACAGGGCCGCCGAGAGCCAAGTCGGGCCCCGGTACATGGTTGAGAAGCGGGCCCCCAATGACATATTCTCATTTCGAGGTAGGAGGCGAAATTTTCTGAAGTACCTCCACCCATGCATTCATAGGCTTAATGTAATTTTTAGAATATTTCCAGGCAAGATCTGATTTTCACTCAACTTAAAAGTATCGTTTTCTTGGTAATACGATGAGTAACAAATAATAAAGGGGGTCTGCGGGGGTCTTCCCCCAGAAAATTTTTGAAAACATGCCCTAGAAAACTGGGAATTTACTCATTTTTGGACCTTTATGTGAACAAATTAATTTCCAAAATATTCAAAATGATATCCGTCTTGGTTCTCAATATGAAAAGCTTTTGGTACCGGGCCCCCTACCGGCCCGGGCCCGGGCCCGGGGGTATCGTACCCCCTCGCCCCCCCCCCTCTCTCGTCAGGCCTGCCTATAGAGGTACAGTAGGGTGTCCAAAAGGTGTAAATAAACATGTAAATCATTGATAAATTCTTCCTCACTGGTTTTACTACCAATTTTAAGATAGATTTTACCTTGGTTCATTTTCTGTACCAAAAGGTAAAGATGTCTAAAAAATCATATTTTTCTTAATTTCTAAAATATTTCCGATTCTCCCTACCCAGATAATTAATACAGAATTGGTTTGAAACAATATTTAAGTAGCTTTAATAAATAAGAATAATGTACTTTGAACATTATACTAAGTTTGAAAATGCAAATAAAAAAAAATCTACATTTTACACTGTTCGGGCCCTTTTTATGAAATTTCGATGACCTTGGGAGACCTCTGACTGAGTACTTTTTAAAAATTCTGGAAAAATTCGTAGTATCTTACATTTACAAAAAATAACATTTTTGGAGGGTGAGACCTGGGATTTTCAAAAGTTGACTTATTTTGGGACACCCTAAGTTAAGGTATAGTCACGGAAAAGGTTGAGAACCAATGCCCTATATTATAATACTTAGTCACAGCAAAACCTGTCCTCTGCTCATTGTGAACACCCAAGTTCACTGCGGATTCTCATCCGAAATTAACCCGACGAAAAAGGTAAAATAAAAAAAGAGGTAGGAAAAAGGATCTTTTTGAGGACAGAGAAGGGGTTATGAAGGAAGGAGGTTTTAAAGAACGACCGTAAGAAGAAAAAAGCCGAAAAATCTCTTGATGCGCTTTTTTCGGTTCTTTCTCGCAGTGTTTGCCGGGAGTTTTTCTCCGAGTCGAGTTCCTTGTTTAATTCTTCTTCTTGAGGTTCTTTTTGCAGGAAAAGGGTTTTATTTGCTCGCATCAAGGAATAAAAACGGAGCAGCAGTTTTAAATAAGAGTGAGCTATCGAGAGTTTTTTTTTTTTTAAAAAGAGGGAAGTGCACTTAGTTACACGGCGGATTGTTTGCTTTTATCAAAGGTAAAATGAATGTATCAAGATTTTTAGAGAGATACAGCGACTTATTAGGGTTTGCTTGAATTTCTCGGAGTATTTGCGAAGTGAATTTTGTCTTTTCTGGGCAAATGACGTATCGTTTTAATTCAATATGGCGGTTTTGTTTCAAGTTAGAATACTTTTAAAACAATTAGGTTCACCATTTATCCAGGTAATGATGCATTATTCATTGATTAAACGAAATCTACCAAGTTTAAATACCATCCTTACCTACAAATATGTCAACAAATTATATCAACTTCTACAAACAATAGACGACATTAGTCATTACGTCACTTGCTTGTTTGGAAACGTTGATTCCATCCGTGATTGGTTCCGTTACGGATTTACTTCCAATCACGGAACCAATCACGGATAGAATCAAAGTTTCCAAACAAGCAAGTGACGTCACACTAATGTCGTCTATTAGGTAAACCATGGATTCGGGTACCAATAGAGCATTTTCAATCACATGACTCGGACCTAACAACGGCCTTAGCAACAGAAAATGATACAGAGGTTAATAGTTACATGCCGTTAATAGTTACAGCGCCGTTAGGCGCTTTTGAACCGCATCACATTGCCCGTAACTAACTGAAAATATTATTAATATTTTAGTGGTGACTTTGATTCCCACAAACTAAACAGACTTTAATCATGTGTTAATGCCCTACAGAGGTTAACAGTTACAGAAAATGACTAGCTGTGGAATTCTTCTATTGGAGCATTTGCAATCACGTGATCCCATACCTAAAAACCGCCTTAGCAACTGATAAACAACGGCCTTAGCAACAGTTAAAAGCCCTACAGAAGGTACACAGTTAAAAGAAAATAACCGGTTGTGACGTCACCTGAAAACACTCTATACGATATTTATTTATTAAACGAAATCTATCTATACTAGACAGCAACGCTAGTTGATCCTATGACGTCACTAACAAACAAAGTAGTTCCCATCGAGGTCTCTGAATTACGTTCTTTATTTCACTCAAAATTCAGACACCAAGATGGGAACTATTATAGTGACGTCGTAGGGTCAATTTAAGTTGCTGTCTAGTATAGGCTGCAACGTTACTTGATCTTAGAGAAACAAGCTGAGAGAAAACTAGGAATGTAGTTTCCCAGCTCGGTGTCTGAATTTTGAGTGAAATGAAGAACTTCAATTTAAAAATAGGATTACTTTGTTAAACACATGTATATACATGGTATTTCAGATAAATGTTTCATAACTTCTAGGGGAGGTAGGGTACATCAAGACGAACAAGAACCGGTATAGAACGGGGGGTCGTAAGTGGGGTCTAAGGGGTGAAAATCACGGGTGAAAATTCACAAAAAAAAACTCGCATATCTGGGCAGAAAGCGATACAATTGTTCGATTCAGGTATTTCTTACATTCAAGCAATTCAAATTTTTCATGTAAAAACGAGATGCAAGTGTTTATTCTAATCAAAAACAGACCAATAAATGAAACAGGCATACGTTGTAAGTTGATACCCTATTGGAAAAAGTTCACAAAACCAGTATCAAAATGATACTAGAACCAGTATAAATCATACTGGAACTAGTATCCATACTGGAAAAACATACAGGAAATTTTAAAACCAGTATGACACCATACTGGAAACTTTAAAACAAGTATGAAACAATACTGGAAATTTCGATACTGGTTTTAATGGATACTGGGAACTTCAATACCAGTATGAATCAATACTGGAAATTTCGATACTAGTTTTAATGAATACTGGGAATTTCAATACAAGTATATGAATCAATACTGGAAATTTCGATACTGGTTTTAATGAATACTGGGAATTTCAATACCATTATGAACAACACTGGGAATTTCGATACTGGTTTTAATGAATACTGGGAATTTCAATACCATTATGATCAACACTGGAAATTTTGAAACCGTACTGGGGAACGTTGATACCAGTTTTAATGAATACTTTAAATTTTTATACTAGTATAGAATGTACAAGAATTTTTAAGTGCACTTTATCCAGCCTGACGGAACCCAAAATACTACTTTGGCGAGGCTCTTGTCCCAGTTTCAAATTATGCCGTATATTTTTGGTTTGGGTCTTAGGTTTTCAACGTCCAAGAGTCCATTTCTAGATAATTCATGTTTTACATAGGGGATTTAAATGAAAAATAACACGAAACTATAACATAACGATCCCTAATTTTAAAATTATGAACATCCGGCCATCAAAATTTATTTACTCACATCATAAGCATAACTACACAAAAATTGTTATTGTTAAATATAATAAAAAAATTCTTACATAAATTAAATAATAACTAATATTAATTAAATAATAACTAAATTCTTAAATTAAATTGAATAATGTTATAAAATTTAATAATTAAAAATATTCACATCATAACTACAAAACTTTTCTCAAAATCTATAAATCTAATGAAAATAATTAAAATATTATAATAAAAACTATGTACTTTAAATAATTTAAAACATAAGCGTCGTAAAAATGCCGGATACATATTCACATCAAAACAACAAAACTTTTCTCATAATCTATAAATCTAATAAAAATAATTAAAACATTATAATATTAATTAAAACGTATTGAATAAAAACTATGTCCTTTAAATAAGTCAAAATAACAGCGTCGCTAAGTTGTCGGGCACCAGGATTTGAACCCGTGATCTCTCAGTTAACAAGCCCATACCCTACCATGTGAGCCATCGGGACACGTTTCATAACAAACCATTACGTAATTGTTGCTCATTACCTCCAAAGAAGCCAAAATCTTTCGTCGCCAACGCTGACGTTCGAGCATGCGCACAAACTGACTTTTCAGCTCTCATTGGGAGACGTCACGTCAGACGATCCAAAGGCTACTGAATTTTTATTACCAATTTTAAAACATACTGAAAATTTAGATACCAGTATAGAATTTGTTGACTTTTTTTTATTCCAACCTTTATTTTTTTAGGTCATAAACTTAAAAATATTTGAAATTTTCTCGAAAAATAAAGAAATTTTGATATAAATTCCAAAACATACAGGCCCTGATTACTGCCTAGGCCTGCAAGGCCCGGGCCTTGGGCCCATGATTTTTGGGGGCCTCCAAATGGTCTGAAAAATGTTTTTTTTGTCACGAAACATTAAATTTCATGTGATAAAATTTTATACTTAAAAATTATAAGAAAGTTATTTTTCTAGAAGTGCATTAAAACTAAAATAAAAAAGGGTGGTGTATAATTTTTTTCTAGGTTAGCATTGTATTATATGCATAAGTAGCAATAGTAACCCAATGACGCAGTTTCTTATACATTTTTATCGTGAAGGGGGCCCCTAAAAGCACCCGGGCCTTGGGCCCGGACTTGCCTTAATCGGGCCCTAAAAACATACTTGATAATTCGATACCTGTATGAAATTTTTTGGAAATATTGATATATACCTATGTAAAAACGTGCAGAAATTTGTTTCGGACAATATAATCTGGCTTATAATATATTGCAATAAACTGTGTAAAAGTATATACTCGATAGTTACTTTTAGAGCTAAGTAAGTGGCGAAAACCGAAGTGTTTGGCGGAAACAAACCCCTCGTGGTGCGTTAAGCGTTAAGCCTAACACATGCTAGTTTTAACGCTGAATAGCTGCGGATCTGTTATGATCACAGTTTAGTGATTTATATTTTATGAAAGCATTTAAAGTGGGAATTTGAACAGTATGAATCACTAACAAATAGTGTAAAAATTGTGTGATCCAGAGACAATTCAATTCATTGTTTCGTTTTCCAAGACGTGTTTTCACAGATTTCTCTAGAAATAATTGTCAGAAAGCTTATCAGTATTCAGATTCTTGAAGAACTCTTAAAGACCTTTAAGAACCGTGTTAGAAAGTGGCGAAAACCGTAGTGTTTGGAGGGAATAGACCCCTCGTGGTGCGTTAAGCCTAACACATGCTAATTTTAACGCTGAATAGCTGCGGATCTGTTATGATCACAGCTTAGTAATTTATATTTTATGAAAGCATTTAAAGTGGGAATTTGAACGGTATGAATCACTAACAAATATTGTAAAAATTGCGTGATCCAGAGACAATTAAATTCATTGTTTCGTTTTCCAAGACGGTTTTTCGCAGATTTCTCTGGAAATAGTTGTCAGAAAGCTTAGCAGTAACCAGATTCTTGAAGAACTCTTAAAGAACTTTAAAAATACTATAATTTTATACCTTTAGTTCTAAAACTCCGGGCGTGACGCCCAGATTCAGTTTTTCAATAAAACCGGAAAAACTCCCGAAATATGGGACCCACCCCCTCATACTTTATATATTCTTAATCTACTAATCAAAGGGAATACAGTGTTATAAAACACTTGGGGGTTCATTCATATTTTCCCCCTTTCCCCGTTTTTCTATACCCCCAAAAAATGCAATGGATTCTTACAAAGACAAGTAAACCTCTTTTGTGTTTGAAAATTCCTGGATGACGTCAGAATCCCCATGGCAACCCGAATTTCTGGGAAAAGTTTGCCACATTACTTAACTACAAAAATAAAAATTGAAAAAAATTCAAACTTATCATTAAATACCGATTTTTGGGCCTTTTCAAACTTGTGTTTTTCACTCAAAATACTGTTTTTCCCCGACTCTGAAAATCCGTCTAATTGAACACCAAATTGCACAAAAATTTGATACATATTGTATTTTGAGGTCCTTTTTAAGTTTATTCAACTGAAATGTTTTTTAATGAGCGTTAACCATGTCTTAAATGCCCCAAAAACGCATTTTCACCTGGAAATACCTGCTAAATAATAAATTGCCCTCCTCTTTAGATTAAAATAATGTATGCATTAATATTCAAATGCAATGAAAATAATGTTATAATGTGAATAATTTAATCAGTTGATGAAGTAGGTAAAAAAATAAAGGGGGACAGGGCCGCAGGCCAATTAACTACCAACAAACAGAATGGCTGTATTGTGCATACTTGTCGTTCTTGACTTTTCGATAATTAATTACTGTAAATTTTCATCAAGATTCCTTTTGAAAACTTTATTTACTCCATTGATTTATCTCTTATATCAGGGTTTGATGTTTTCAGATATCGTCATGTATTATTTTTACTCTACATACTTAGCCACAGGCCCAGCAAAGATTTGGATTTATTTGATTTGATTTCTGAAAATGGCAACTTAAAACGAAAACCTTGATATTTACCAACTAATTTAACACGCTATCTTTTCCTCTTTTCAAGTAAGTTGAAATGTTCAATATATTTTATTTAGAATTAAAATATTTTTCTTTTCAACAAAATAAAAACAGGGCTGCTTTTAATTTTTTAAATGTCTCCATGAGTAATTTCTAGAACACCTCAAACAAAGTCCGATTTGGGATCATTGTGCCCGGCACATCCTTTTGTAATGAAGATTTATACTAGCATAATATATATGTAAATGTAAGTACAGAATAGTTTGCTTTTGAGTTCAAATGTGTTAACATTTCGTTAAATACTGTCAAGCTGATTCCCTTAGTGTGATTCTGATTTTGAAAATTAGGATGAAGAAAATAATTTTAAAATGCCCTTAAAATTTTTGCTTTAAAAGGGTTCTACTTGACTTTCAAAATTACCAATTTAATTTACAAGATGGTTATTTTTACCCTTTTTTTAAGAATATGTAGTTATAGTTGGGATTAATGAGAAAAATAAAATATAGTGGTCCATGATATAAAAAATTTTGGGATTTGTTTGGGTTTTGGAAGCACTATATACAATGCATTCATACCCAGTCCTTGAACTTATTCTTTTATGTATTGTGTTTTTGACCAAAGGCAAGTGCTTGATGAGTTTCATTTCTAAAGTTTATATATTAAGCATGGGTGCCACTCTTCCATCCCCGGGACAGAATTCCATCATTTTAAAATTTCAATGAACGGAATTCCGTCCCAGGTATATTGCGAAACGCAAAATTAGTACTAAATTCCAATACCTACATTGCACATTTGGTTCTATTCCGTTAACGTTCCTGCTAAATATTGCCATGCTTTTGAGAATGCCATACATTCAACTATCAACATTTTAAAATTTTTATTGAAAATATGAATAGTTTTTGATCTATATAAACATTTTAATCTGAGTCTAAAATTGTTTTAGCAATACATTACTAATTAAAACAGAAAGGCTTTCACGGCCGGATGTATTCGAAGTTAAAGTTTCCGGGCTTGGTTGCAGTGGTCTCGATGTTAAAAACTTGGACGTTTCACCCCAAACTGTGTTGGGCATCATCAGTTGTTTTTTTTATGTTACGTGGTTGGTTACGTGAGAGAAAAAACAGCTGATGATGCCCAACACAGTTTTGGGTGAAACGTCAGAGTTTTAAAATCGAGACTACGGCAACCAAGCCCGGAAACTTTTACTTCGAATACATTACTACTTTTTTGGTATCCAAAAGAGCAAAGCGGTATTTAGCGGGAACATTAACGGAATTGAACCGCACATTTTGACCACAAGTAAGATGGTTTTACTCACATACAGCTTTATCTTGATTTAGAATTTAAGGAACTATAATTGTTCATGATATTTTATGAATTTTCATGCAATTAAAAAAAATTGCTAGACTGGATGAAAATGATTAATACGATACTTTAAAGTTCCGTCTTGCAAATTTTGAAAAGTGGCCCCATGTACTATGTCATGTCTATTTAATATTGTTTTTGGCTAATTGCTGATCATGTGTGATATTACATATGAATCAAAATGCATGCATATGTTAATGATTCCCCATTACAACTGTTCACACACATTACAATACATAATAGTTCTCTTAGTTGCTATCCCTTGAACCATCAGTATCAGCAACACATTTAATGGGCTTTAACTTTAACTGTGCATTTTCAGAAGCACTGCGCATGGGCGGATTTAAAGGTGTCAACTTTTTGAGAAAATAAAATTTTTATAGGGAAAATCATGTTTTTAAAGCCATCAGGGACAGTTTGCACCCCCATGTTTTCCACTACGCACCCCCAGGGTTCACTACCTAAATCCGCCCTTGACTGCGTATGAAATAATATTGAAGTAGTAACAATTTTTAACCTTTTTAAATGTTTTGTTACTTGACTTCTGTTCTGTTTAGGTCTTGTAACATTTTATTTGCAGTATTTAAGTAGCATAATTTATTTTCTTTATTTCTTTCCCTGTCTTTAATTTGTTGAAATATTTTGCTAAGTTTTATTCCAAGAGATCTATTTATTACCATCCTAAGTGTACTATACCCGTAAATTTTGCACAATTATATTTTGATAGTTTCTTTTACAGGGTTCCCACGGGCCTTGAAAAGTAACTTGAATTTCATTTTTAAATTCAAGGGCCCTGGAAAGTATGCTTGAATTTAGTGCTAAGTCCTTAAAAGTCCTTGAATTTTATTATTTATTATTTTATTTGAAATATTTTAATTTGGAATTCTTTTCAGTTCGAACATGAAAAGTTAATCAAATAGTTAATATCCTGTTAGCATATTGTAGAACAGGTATAACTTGCCTACTTGAATTTTTCTGTTTGACTTTCCCAAAACAAGTAAAATATAGTAGTATGTTTTGAAATTGTTAAATATAGTAATGGTAATATTATAATTAATCTTTGCTGTAAGAAAGGCTTTTGAAGTAAGGGTACTAAATTGGGAGAAAAGTTTTTTTACTTGTAAATGGCTTTTCCGCCTTTCTATTTTAGTTCATGAAAGATTTTAAATTTAAGCCCTTAAATACTTGATTTTTTTCCTCACAAAAGAGTGGGAACTATGTTTTAAGTACATTTCAACTTTAAGGAATAAAGTTGAAATGTTTTCAGGAAATAACGTTTTTGACTTTTAAGTGCAATTTCTAACACAATTTTGCAGTGTCATCAGCCTATTCCTTTACTCTTGATCATACATCTGTGTTTCTTTGCATTCAACTGCATGTATCATCGCTGATGTTTCTCTTGGTTATTTCAGGTCTGCCCGGCATCTTTCAGTGGGAGATGGGGTTTGCACTAGTAATGTATATAGTTTTCTTTCTTATAATTGTCATTTTGGTTTCAATGTAATAATACATTCATTATGCTTAATTTTATAACTAAAGGGTCCTTTTTCTATGGGAGAAAAGACAAAACTAATTCCTACTTAGATCAATTTTACACATTGATGAAAATTGATATAATTACATGAGTGGGTCTCTACTAGTCATACTTTTATGAGAGTAGAGAGTGATTTGGTGTTAAATAGACACATGGACGTATAGTCAATAGGTATTTGATGGACTAAGCTAAATTAACTTAAAGCACTGAAATATTTTACTTTGTAAACAATTTAGAAACAGCATGTTTAGTTATTATATTGTGAACTTGTTAATTACTTTTTACTTCTTAACACCATGTTTATACTATGCTTAAGACTAAAAAATTGTTTATTAATAAGTTAGCGGACCTGGAAAAAGTTGTAACCTTCCCCCGAACCTAATAAAATTTACCCGAACCTTATGTATTGCTCCTATGGAGCTGGCAGGGGCTTCCCCCGAACCAGGTTCGTAGGTTCGGGTACTTTTTCCAGGTCTGTAAGTTAGTATTTATTACTAAACAGTATTTTCATTGCAGTAAAATTATTAAATGAATAAAATAAGTTAATTTTTGTGTAGGAAAACATTCTATCAGTGAAAATTTTTTTCTGCCATAAAGAAGTTAAGAGAAGCTAAGTGGCGTGGTGGATCTTGCTGCCACCCCACAGGCCCAAGTTCTATTCCCGTGTTGGGGAAAGCAGACTCATGGTGGATTTACACCACCATGTCAAAAGCGGCGATAGGGGTCAACAGCGATTCAAAAGAAGCAATAGAAAACCTCTAAGCCTCGAAAACGACTACTGTTCGCCAGGTTTGACGCGGTGGTGTTAACCCACCATCAGAATTACGCTTCATTCCTCCGGAGTGATAAAATGAGGACCAAATATATACTTGATGGAGAAACAAGGGTATTTTGAATCCGATGACTGACTTTCATAGTCACACTTTCTGTAACAGCTCGGCTTATGGCCTCACTAAGTGAGTCTAAGGACCTAGGTGGTACTCCCTCAAGTATCCATCCCATTGTTTCATTAAAGAAATTAATAGATTGAAAGTTAGACATTTTACCTTCCCCAAAACACACAACAAATAAGGGTTAACAAATATTATTTCCAAACCATGGCTTACTAGATACTATACAGGCTAGCCGAGTACGGAAATCATTAAAAATCCAGATGGCAATACTTGACAAACTGGCAAAGCATATCCACAGTGTTGAAGGCGGTGGGTGATATAGGCAGGATTTGTGGCGATCCAAGCGGGAAAAGTTGTAAAATGGTTTTCATTGTTTAAAACTTGGCTAGCCTGTATAGCATCTAGTAAGCCGTGTCCAAACTATACTAATAAATTTTAAGTTCTTTGTTAGCATTTAAATTACGCACAATTATATATTTTGATAGTTTCTTTTAAGTACATTTCGACTTAATTAAGAATTAAGGTGAAATGTTTTCAGGAAATAACGCTTTCAACTTTTAAGTGCAATTTCTAACACAATTTTATAGTGTCATCAGCCTATTCCTTTACACTTGATCATACATCTGTGTTCCTTTGCATTCAACTTCAAGTATCATCGCTGATGTTTCTCTTGATTATTTCAGGTCTGCCTGGCATCTTTCAGTGTGAAATGATTATGAAATCTCCCAGCAGAGTTGTAGAAGTGGATGCTGTGTCTGCGGATAGTAGTACAAACAGATGGAACTTTGCTGCAAGTAGGTTTAACCTCTTTATACAGAAAACCTTTCCATAAAAAAATTAAAAGAATCTAATGTGGGTGCATCCTGCGAGTTTGGGTTTCGCACTACACTGTAAAAACAAAGGCGTTTTGTAACGCCAGTTTCCAGTTACAGAAACTAAAAACCTGGTGTTAAAGAGCACTGCTCCTGGTGTCAACCTTAAATAAATGGTGTTCTAAAAAAAAAAGCGTATGGTCACACCATTTTGAGTTCATGAAACACCAAAACAGGTGTTGATCCTGGTGTTGCTGCAGCATCCGTAACCGTGTCCTTTGGCGGCAAAAGCAAGTGTTTATTTTCATGATTTGATCGTGTGGATCCCGGACTAGAACGAACTTGAAGACAAGTGCAAACGTCTCACAGAAATTGTATTGATTTGAAAACGGTAAGCAATTATTTAACTCCCAATACCGTGTGTTTTTTTCGTAACGTATTGATAAATTATAATTTAGTTTGATTGAAAGTTCAAACACGTTAGTTAGGCTTAACTTTGATATATGTAGTGGGCTAAAATAGTTTTGTACGTCACCTTATAACTGGACTAAAACTTTAGATTTTCTTACTCTGTGACAACTCTCTTACTCTGTGCAATATTATTTCTTTTATATCCTTTCCCAAGCTGTGGAACTTTAGTTTAAAGTATTTAATGCATTGTTGATGTTGACAATGTGCGTGATTGTTGCAAAGCATTTTCTCTCATAATAAGTATAATTTTTGTCATTTTCGAAAACAGTGATCTCTCTTCTATTCTTTTTGACGTTGTTTCTTTCGTTAGGTATCTAATATATAGATCTTCTGTTTCTCCAATCTTTCTGACGGCAGTTAACTAAAGGAATTTCTTCTCTGGATTGGTACAAATCGTTGAAAGATTCTTACTACAGCTATCCCGCGAAAGCGATAAGTATTATAATTTACTTTCTTTTTAACGTTATCTGTTACTTGCTTTTAATTTTCTAAATTTCTTAGTGTTACATTATCTTTTACCATATAGCCTCTTTTGTTTAGTATCACTTGGTATACGCTTTCATTCATTCTTTCATTTTGCGCTGAGTGATATTCAGCGTTTTGTTTACACATACAACTAAGATCAGCTTAGTTGTTTTTCAAATACTTTTGCGCTACATTCAATATAGTGTTATTCATTGTTTTCTTTTCATTATGTTTACAGATTTTCAGTGATATTTGTTTACCTACTAAGTTGACTGCATTAGTTTTTTATTTTGTTAAAGCTTACTGGTTACCCGTGTTTTGTTTTCACATACAATATAGTTTTACGCTAAGTGATTTTTAGTGTTTTGTTTTAACTTACAATATACGTAGTTTTATGCTTAGTGAAATACAGTGTACAACTAAGTTTAGTTAGCAGTTGTTTTTCATTTAGTTTTACGCCTACAGATTTTTGGTGATTTTTGTTTATTTACCAAGTTAACTGCATTACTTTTTTTTAAAGCTTACTCATTTTACATACTATGTTTTTTTTACATGTGTTGATTTTAGATGTTTTTTGTTCACTTACCAAGTTGAATGCAGTAGTTTTTAATTTTGTTTACTTTACGCTTACTGATTTTCAGTGTTATGTTTGTCAATTTTTCACAAACAAGGTTTGTCTTACTTAGATTTATTTTGTTTTCAACCTGTATACCAAGTGATACTAAACAAAAGAGGCTACATGTTAAAAGACAATGTAACAAAAAGAAATTTAGAAAATTAAAAGCAAGTAACATATAACATTTAAAAAGAAAGTAAATAATGATACTTATCGCTTTCGTGGGAGAGCTGTAAGAATCATTCAACGATTTGTACCAATCCAAAGAAGACATTTCTAACCGTCGTCAGAAAGATTAGAGAAACAGAAGATATATATGTTATGGGCAAAGTGATTAATCGGGCATTATTAATAATGCCCGAAGTGGAGGTGGGCAAAGTGATAAATTTCATTCATAAATTCCACTGAATTTATCACATTGCCCGTAACATATATATTAAAGATACCTAACGAAAGAAACAACGTCAAAAAGAATAGAATGGAGATAAAGGTTTTCGAAAATGACAAAAATTATCTACTTATTATGAGAGAAAATGCAATTCAATATTTTCAGAAAAAAACTGACAATAGCCGCCTTATCGACGTAAACATCAGCCATATTGAAAAATGTTGCCAGGTTTCAAAGAACAGTCGTAGTTCTAAGCGGCAAGGGGACATTTAACATTAGGGGACATCCATAAATTACGTGAGGTCAAAAAGGGGGGGGAGGGGTTTGGAAAAATCTCACCAAGGGGGGAGGGGGGTCGATTAAAATCTCACGGTCAACTTTTTAGTTAAAAAAAGAAAATCGTATAATTTCTAAGTATGAGAAAGGAAAATCATTTTTAAAAAGTTGTAGGTAAATCTCACATGGGGGGATTCAGCAAAATCTCACCAAGGGGGGAGGGGGTGTCCAGATTTTGGAAAAAAAAGCACCACGTAATTTATGGTGTACCCTTACAATATTCGAACAGGATAAATCTTTGAGAAACAAACCATTCCGATAGTAGGAGAAAGATTTTTCGGACAATCATAGGCATTATCAAAACATCCGACTGCAATAAACGGCCGCTTTTTCGCGACTTCCAGTTTTATATATTATGATGATATGACTTCCCAACTATTTCAAATTTATGAGACTCACAGCCCGTCAATAACATCCGAGTAACGTTGCGCTATAGGTATATAAATAAAGTTTTACTGCGCCCGGGCAACGCCGGGCTAGCGCTGAAAGCGCTAGTGCTGAAATAAGATATAAAGCACACTCGAGTCCTGAGATGTATTATAAAAAACATTTATAGAGGTTTGTGCCATTTTTCTGTTTTTTCCATTTTTCTCGAAACATGATTTTCATACCTTTAGGTACACATTTTTAAAAAACTATTAGAGGTACACTTCAAACTTTCCAGAATTATAAAACTACCTATTTTATTTTATGTAGACCTATTATATAAGACATGGGTGTTGTAGAATTTATGTTATTAACCAAAATGTGTTATAAATACTTTTTTTTTAAACATCTCACAATTTTTTTTTTAATTTTTTTGGTTTGATCTATGATTAAACTCGAAGGTTATTATTGTTCATTGATATGTTATTTATCATCACACCAAGTTTTGGAAAGATATATTCAATAGTTTTCTTGGAATGTGTATACCTAACTGACATATAGTGTCGAGATTTCCAAAATTTTCAATTTTTTTAAAATGGCTATAATTTATTAAATTTTTGACTTTTTTGAAAAATTTTTGTTATGACTGTATAAAAAAATATGTGATTTAGCATGTGTATGAAAATTTTAAAAAAATCTAAATTTGAAAGTGAAACGCAGGCACCTAAGGGAACGTACCCATACTACGGGACCTGTTTAGGGGAGGGAGGGGGTCTTCAAAATACCACGCTTGGTCACAGGGGGGAGGGGGGGCTTAGGGTTTCGTCACGTAGTCAAAAAATAAGGAAAAAAAGACTTGTGTTAGTAAATTAATGTTACAATGACTTTTACAAAGTTTTTTCTTCTTGATAACATATTTTCCACACTTGTATGCACGTACTCTTGCCGTCACGAGGAAAGCGCTGTATTAATAAAGACAAATTAAGCCAAATTGACTTTTTTTAACTTTCTGTTTGCTAAAAATGATTGAAATGACTACTACATGAAAATTTGAGGGGCAGGGGGGTCTTGGCATATACTACGGGTGGTCACCAAGGGGGGGAGGGGGGTCAAAAATAGTAAAAAATAGGTCACGTAGTATGGGTACGTTCCCTAAACTATGCTTTACTTTTGCCTTGTTTTGGCTATGGAGGTGTTCTGTGTGCCCTAAATGATGTTTTTCCTCATAACCTGACAAGATTGTTGACAAATAACTAACCTTGCTGCTCTCTAAGTTTTCTATTCTAACAGGTTTTCAAATATAAATAAAAAAAATAGGATTTGATCTGAATTGGGAACAACCACTAAAATTATTCTTAAGTAGCATTTAGTGCCCCATTTTGTCTAATTTATTTTAATTTATACGATTGAACAAAAAAAAAACAAAATAAATATTTTACATATATTTATGATGCTAGCTAAATATTTTGGGATGAATATGGCTAAAAGAATGCCAGAAATACCTTTTTGATATTTCCCCAAGTAAAATTTTTAACATTAATGTTATGATGTGCCTGTCAGTTACATTGATTGATGGTGTCACAAATACAAATATTGACAACCTACTACAGGTGTGAAGCCCAGCTAGGTTGATCTGTTTAACTTGGAACTACCAGATTTTTCAAATAGAATGTCATAATAATAAAGAGTATACGTATATGCAATTATTTGTGAGAAATAAGGAATATTTAAACCAGAGAAACAGCAAGTTTGACTGTTTTGAAATGCAGTGTATAAAAATTTTAGGCACCCCAAAAAATTGTGATAAAATGTAATCACATTTGTTAATAGTTCAAGTTACTGACTTGAATGCTCATTGTAAATTAATCATTGGCATAATGACAAATTTGCCAAGTTTGCGGTAATGACTTATATTCAACTATATATATATATACAGCTATTTTTGACTTAAATTGTATAACTTCTGAAGAACCATTCAAGAGTTGACGGAATCAAATGAGAGAATGGCTGACGATTAACTTTATTTTTGCAGTTTTGTTACAGTGCCTATGACATAATATTCACAAGTGAACAGTTTTGTGAAAAAACTCTGGTATTTGGGTATTATAACGTCGAATACTACGCCAACACGAAAACTGCCACCGAAGAGTAGAAATTTTGCAGTTAACTATAGTGCTTAAAGCTACTTTTTGGCAAATTTGGTGATAGATTTGGAAGTTTTACATTGCGTGAAAAAAATGAGTTACTAATTAAGGGTGTTTCGTGACACCAGTTTCAGTAGTGGTGCTTTACAACACCACAAATGGTGGCAACTTTTTTCTCCACCAAATCTGGTGTTTTGGCTAAGTTGGTGTTATGCAACACCAGGGCGTTCCATAACACCAACTTGGTGTTATGGAACGCCCGCCTGGTGTTGCATAACGCCAACCTAGCCATAACACCAAATTTGGTGGAGAAAAAAGTTGCCACCATTTTTGGTGTTTTGGTACCCAATATTTTTTACAGTGTAGTAATAGTTTTCTTTCATATAATTGTCATTTTGGTTTCAATGTAATAATACATTCATTAGGCTTAATTTTATAATTAAAGGGTACTTTACTTTTTCTATAGGAGAAAAGGCAAAACTAAGTTTTTGAGATTAATGGTACACATTGATGGTGATATCACATGGGTGGGTTAAAAACAAGTGGCTAAAGTGACATTGTATTTAAACTTGCAATGAAGGGTATGAGAAGTGGCCAATTCTATAAACAGTGGCAATATTCAGCTAACCCTCTGTTGCCATCTCTTTAATCTGATTGTTTCTGTAATTCATTATTGTTCCAAGCTCACAAGCAATGGTTTATTAACATTTTAACCGTTTTTATTAAACCTGTTCTTAATTTATTGGTAATAATTTAAACAACTGGAATGAGGCATATAGAATCCAACTATTTCCAACATAGCTCAATATTGTTGCTGATTTGAAGAGCAATCACAATTTTTGGACGATGCTGCAGTCTAACGTGGTATAGCAGATTTAATATATATTTTTTGCGTTGCAATTCCTTTTCCTTATTTGCCTTGATAATTTTTTTCAAATCTTGACCCTGTTCTTCCTTATCATAATTGGAGCCCTGTAAATTTCTGCACTATCTTATAAGGCTTGGAAACATCCCTCGTTTTCTTTTTTTAATCCAACTACCAAGGCCAAAAGGTCCAAAACACTTCCTTATTTCAATTTAAATTAAATTATCATATTAATTTCAGCATATGTAATCATCCAGCATCTTGGTTGTATATTTTCTTGACAATAAAATGAATGACATTTTTTAAAATCTTTTTTATTCTAGCTGCAATAACCCTTGTAAATTTTGCACTTTATATACTTTAGATGTATTTGGCAAATATCTTGTGACTTATTAATTTACACATTTGTGTTTTGTTTCAGATTAAATGCGGTTCGACCCTAGTATGTGAACGAGAGTACTGCAACACCATCACCATCACCTGGGGGTGCAATGCTCGAAGGAACCAGGCTCGAGGATACCCACATTCAATAAAGGGATGAATTCGTCTGGGACAACCTTGTCTCCTCTAGCCCCTCAGGTGTATCTGGGATACCACCCTTTCCTTTCGGTGTCAGGGACACCATACCCTTGTGGTCACAGTGTTTGGGACACTGCACCCTTCGCCCCCTTGAAGTCTCTGGAAGACTAAAACTGTCATCATCTTCGATAGTTTTGACCTTCTTCTGGTTTTATGGCTTTTTCTCGAAATCAACTTTGCCGACTAGAGGTCCCTTTTCGCTTTCCGCCTCATATATTGTGATTGTGCGTGGTTTTAATTACAATTTAGTCTGATGTTTCTGTTGATTTAGTATTGTTCTCTTGTATAAACCTGTGTCCCATAAATGTACATAACATTTGACTGTATTCTTGTACTTTTTTGTATTGTGTATTCTTGTACTTTTTTTGGTTTGTAGAAGTAGTTTTTGAAACACAGGTTTTTGTACGATACTGGTTCCGGCATCATACTGGTTCTAGTATATACTGGTTCCGTTACCATACCCGGTATGATAACGGAACTAGTATATACTAGAACCATTATGATACCGTGTTATGAAACACCGGAACTAGTATGATACTAGAACCAGTATGATACTAGAACTAGTATCATACTGGTTCTAGTATATACTGGTTCCGTTACCATACCCGGTATGATAACGGAACTAGTATATACTAGAACCATTATAATACCGGGTTATGAAACACCGGAACTAGTATGATACTAGAACCAGTATGATACTAGAACTAGTATCATACTGGTTCTAGTATCATACTAGTTCCGGTGTTTCATAACCCGGTTTAATTTTTTTTCATACCGGAAATTTTTTTTCCAATAGGGTATACTGCAATAGAAAGTGTCATGACAAAAATATCTTACTATTAGAGTTTTGTTGGTTGTTTGGTTGGTTAGAGTTATATAGCGAAACGAACTAATGTCTGACCAAGGGATAATTGTAACTTTAATCTACCTACAACGCATCCCTTATTCAACTATTGGTCTGTTTTTGATTAGAATAAACACTTGCATCTCGTTTTTACATGAAAAAATTTGAATTGGTTGAATGTAAAAAAATACCGGAATCTAACAATTGTATCGCTTTCTGCCCAGATATGCGAGTTTTTTTGCTAATTTTCACCCGTGATTTTCACCCCTTAGACCCCACTTGCGATCCCCCTTTCTATACCGATTCTTGTTCGTCTTGATGTACCCTACCTCCCCTAGAAGTTATGAAACATTTATCTGAAACACCCTGTATAGCGAAGCGTCTTTTTATCACACACAATTTGTTTACCAAAACTCCTCCTATCAACCCATCGGGCTTTCTGTTTAATTAATTTTTCCTTCCACGTTGTGACGTCATAAACATTGCAACCATGTATAAAAGTTTTCCATTCTCCCTTAACAACAGTATTATTCTCAACAAATTATATCAACTTTTACAAACAAGTTAAGTACACCATTGATACCAATACGATATTAATTTATTGAACAAATTCTATACCTAGTTTTCCATTTCTTCTTACAAAAAAAGTCCATAAAGAAACTAAATATCAACTTCTAAAAAATACCTACTACAAAAAGCAGGTATACCTTACAACAATGAAACATTCAAAACACAAATAATGCAAATCTTAAAATACGCATTAGGCTGAGCGCGCACGAGTGACTAAAGTCACGGCGACCAGTATCACTAGTATCAAAAATATCACTAGAAAACAATAGAGCATTTTCAGTCACATGACTTTACCTAACAACGGGCCTTAGCAACGTTGTTTTTATCTTCCAGTGATGTCATGTGCGAATGCTTCTATAGGATGCTTCTATTTCCAGCCCCTAACAACAGCCTTAGCAACGTTGTTTTTGTCTTTGTCACCGTGACAAAAGTCGCCCGTGCGCGCTCGCCCTTACTACTTACATGTAAAGGATTTTTCAACAAGTCCAAACTCTACACAGCCGGGTTTTTTGCGTGGAGTGCATGAAAATTGACCGAAGAACCATGACCCATAGTTTCCTGGAAAATTGCGAAAAAAAATGTATAACTAAAAAAAAATGTTGATGGAAAACGTGAACATGGTTATTTGGGTATGTAAGATGTTAAAAATACTTGTGTAACTGGTCAATTCATTACGTTAATAATTTAATTTCTCTACTTTGATCTCCGGTCAATTTCAAACATTAAAGCCAGTACACAATTAAAAGACTCAAACTGAAAATCGATTTCTTTCCTCTTCGATTCTTTTCATTTTAAATTCAAATTTGATTGATGAATCGATGCAGTAGATGCATCCGAGAGCTGGTGCAATCTGTGGCTCAGACATCAGTGCAGAAAGCACCAGCGCGTGGGACATTCGAAGGCAATTCATCAGCTCTGGATGTCTCCGAGGGGACAATTAATTAACCGCTTGTCGGTAATTTCGCGACGGAATGCCAGCTATCCCGAGAGGCCCATACAAATAACCCGCCATCTTGTATTCGAATCGCAATTGGTGCTTTTACCGTAGAGTCAATGGAGTTTTACACCATCTTTTAAATATAAAAATCATAATTTTTAACTTATTGAAAATTCTCTCCTATATCCAAAAATACGCTTGTCTTTTCCGATAAAAAATGTGTTAGTTAATTGTAAAGATATTTCGTTACAGAAAAGCTGACGTCAAAAGCAAAAGTTTTGCTTATTGTAGCAGATAAATATTTGTTTGTCACTACTCTATTCAATCACGGACGCCAATAAATAAAATTCTACATTTATTTATAACCTATTTACACTTTAAAGTTATAAACTCATTTCTAACTTACCTCTGAAATATATATAAGCTGACGAGTACATAAATCTCAAATAAAAGCAAGCTGACTTCATAAACAAACAATTCTAGAACATTAATAATGAAGAGTTGCCAATTTTAAAATAATCTGAAAAAGAAATAAATTTGTAAAAAAATTAATTAAAATAATGTCCTTTCAAAGAGTTGGTTGACAAAAATAAATTGAGAGTTATTTTTTAGGGAAGTTGGTTATAGTTCTTACAAAATAAAAATTGTCCTTTAAAGAAAGTTGGCCTATTTCCTAACACTAACTCAGAATATTTTAAGGAATTAATGTCATTTACCGAAAACACACTTAAATTATTAGAAAAGCGGGACATACAGATGGTAGATTTTGTTTTAAAATAAGTGATTAATCTCTGATTAGACTTGTGTTTTTAATAATCTTTAACATGTTATTGTGTGCTCTAAATTAAATAATTCTGAAGTAGTATCTATGCATATAATTTAAGAATAATATAAATTTAAAATTTCTTGATTTTATACATTTAGTTAGTTTTCATTGCCAATAAAACATTAATTTTCTTACTGATTACTACGGCTGTGATTTCCATGTAATTAAAAACTCAAAATGTGTACACATTATATGTATTTATTTTAGGTAATTCTGGGACTAGACTCCTACAGACCTGTCTCTCCAGATTTAGATCCGGCCATTTAAAAAGCATAACTTTTAATGCCAAAGAAAAATGTTTTGCTTCCTGTCCTTGTTCCCTCCCAGCTACCCCTGCTCACCTTCTTGATTGTATTGGTGCCACTCCGGACCAATTGTCGGATGAGCAGGAAAGGGTTTTTGGTATATTACAGCAGCAAGGAGTCATGGACCTGGGGCTCTACTTAGATGCCTCCGGAATTATTTCCCCGTTGGAAAAATTCCGGAACCACGTGACTTTCCGGAGTCACGTGATACAAAAACTCAAAAGCGGCACTTAGATGCAACCGAAAACATCTCCCTTCCGGAATTTCGAGGAATAAGTTGTTGGCAATGCGGGAATTTTTTCGGCGGGAGAAAGCTTGGTGAAATTATTTCCCGTACGAGGAAACGAAAGTAAACAAACTTCAATAGGGCCATCTTATCTAATTAAATCATTCAATCCCTGTATTTTTTTAATTGAAGAGACTGCAAAAGGTCTAATTAATTCTTAATTTATGACTAAATGTAATTAGAATTTTTAAAATAGTCAAAATAGAAGAATGAAAAGAACAGCATAAAGCCATCAGAACATATCATTCTGTGGTGAAAGAAAAACAAGGTAAGCTTTTTTTTCTAATTAATTTGTTAAAATTTTTGAATTTCTTAAAGTCTTATTGTCTGATTACTTATTCTATAAGGAGTTTTGAATTCTCAAAACTCACAATATGTCTCGATCAATTTAACCATGATTTATTGAAATGTAACTCGAGACAAATATTACGGTTCTACTTAATTTGGTAGATGTCTTCAGAATTATTCCCCCAACTCTGGTTATCGTAATATATATACAGTTTATAACATAAATTCCTGAAATATAAGAACTGAACAACTTCCAGAGAACAATATCTAGCTAGTCAAAAGTTATTGAAATATTTAGTAAATTGGTATCTTTTAATCATATTTTATGCTCTTAAAGAGTACTTTGGTTTATAATTTTTAAAACACATAAGCAAGTTGAAAAGAAGATTTTCTACTTGACAACACTGTTGAACTCTTACTTATTATTTGTGATAATAGAAGTAATTGATTTATGAAATGTACTATTTTGTTTTAAAAAAATTATCTGCTAGTAAATGCATGTGTTCCATTCTAGGTTTCATGTGGTTGTTATCATGGTTGTTATCACAGCCTTTCTTAATGTATTGGACCTCAGACCTATTAAAACTATTGCAGAAGTAACAAAGTTTTTTTTTTTTGAAAGGTAAAATAACATTTTATTGTAATGTAGAGTGTGAATAAGTAGAATGCTTTTAATATAATTATGTACTTTGCATGGAATAGGAAAATATTTAATGAGTTTCTAGTTTTGCTGATAGATATTACAATTAATAAATATTATTATGTGTTTTCTGCTTTAGATAATATGACATTGTTAGTTTTATTTGCATTCTTTATCATCAAGTTTAGTCATGTTTTTTAGTCAAAAAAGAATGTTGATAAACAATTGATTTGAACAATTTTGATTTGAACAATTGATTTGAACAATTTGAAACATTTTCTGTTTTTTTTTGTGACAGTTTTAACATTAATGAAAAAAGTGGACTGTTTAATACCCAAAAAACCTACCCATTTCATTATTAACTGAATTATCTTTGAAGTATGCTAATTTTGATTCCTCGCTTATTATAATACAGTAGAATAGCATTTTTTTATATAGTTACATGCCGCATAACCAAATAATTTGAAAAAAAAACCATAACTTTAGCTAACCATAACCTGTCTGAGATTTAGAAGAATTATGGCAGTAAGAATAGAAAAGAAATGGTAAAAAATAGCACGATACTCCTATTTCATTTCTACGAAATCCAATTTACTGACAAATCTTCCCCAACAAATTATTTCTCAAAATGGGCCATTGAACTAACAGAATGTGTTCCAAACAAGATGCTTCTCCATATTCCAGTACACTGCAAAGAAGTTTCACTGAATTCTACAACACCGGCAGATCATTTCAGCGAATTGATCATTACACCTGTCTTTTCGGCCAATGGTCAATTAATTAAGGCGTGTTAGTGTCATGGAATTCAGTGAAAAATTTTGTCAGTGAAATGGATTTTCAGTGTACTGAAATTGGGGGAAATGTCTGTCGGTGTAATAAGGCCATTCAATGAAACGGAGAAATTTGTCAGTTGAAAGTTTCTCGATAATGTGGCTTTTGATGAGATAGGTGTGATTGCTATAGTAAAACTAATGTTTAATTCCTCAAGATAGACTTTTGTACAACAGCCTGAATGTGTATTTTGGAGTAATTGTTTAACTGCATTTAAGTTTTGGTCAAAATTTAACTTCACTCCCTGACACAGCAAATAATGTGGAGTGAAGAATACTTATAAATTGAGTAAAATCTTAACCATTTTCTGAGAAGGGGGAAATATCAAGAATGAAAAGGACATGGGAAATGTATTAAGTTATTGTGAACAACTTTTATAACATTCTTTGTTTTTTTATACAGGCAACATCTCTTACTCGAGTAACCCATGGCTGGGGAATCCCAATTACAACAACGGCGAAGGATTCAGTTAACAATTCATCTTTAGAATGTTGCATGGATCTTCATATCAAGATCATTTTAAAACTGAAAGGACTTAGGTTATGACTCTGGCATGTCTTGGAATGTGATTTGATTAAACATGTAGATTAAAAAAGCTGCCCAAATGGAAATTCTAAAAATATTGATAGTGCTCAAATAACTTATTTGAATAAAGTTATGTTATTTTAATAAAATATATATTATTTTAGTAGTATTACTATGTGTTCATTTCTTGTAGCTAATGAAAATGGTACTCTAAGATTAGCTGGGTTCTCCCTATTTAACTTATTGGCAGCATTTTACTAATAAATATCACTAAGTTGATTTATCATAGTTGGAAGTTTCTATCAAATTGAATTTTCATAGCATACTGCCACGTGTGGGCTTAGATCTTATACTTCAGTAGGAATAAGGATAGAAACAAAGTGTCATTGAATACTGACAACCATTACTTTTGCTTGAGTTGGCTAACATTTAAATGCAAATTTCGATTTTGAAAAGCGAGCTATTGGTTTCGTCATTGAGAAATTACCATAAGAGGACATCCATAAATCATGAGGTCAAAAAGAGGAAAGGGGGTCTATTAAAACCACACGTCAACTTTTTCTTTCAAGATTTTTAGCATAAGTTTAAGAAAAATATCCACATTAGTCAAAACAGCAAATCCTTATCTAGTCAGTCATGATAATTTAATTTCAACATGGATTTGTATCAAAACTTTTGTAACGTGTATACTGTATATGACAAGTCGAAACAAATGTGGCTCGATCATATGGGAATGAATCTTCCATGAGAATTTGAGGAGGTAGGGGGGTTTAGCAAAATCACCAAGGGGGAGGGAGGGGTCCAAAATCTCACTCACCTCACATAATTGTGTTAGAAATTGTCAGTTTTGTGTGATTTGGGTTGAGAGTTAATTATGAGAAATTAGGTTTAACTAGTGGTAAAGCATAAGTTGCAAATAGAGAAAGCGCTACTTAAACATGACATAAATACAAATTTCAAAAATCTCTGAAACAGATGCAACTTTGAGGAATTTCAAAATTCAGAATAAAACTAGGTGCTATTATACAACAGGGTGCCACTATTGTTGGCATTATAATCCAGTATAACAAACAAAAAAAAACAAGTGGCACCCTATTGTATAATGAAACCAAACTAATATTACAATCAGCTTAATATATGATAGATAACAATCAACTTTCAACGCTTTCCCTCTTTGCAATTCATGCTTCGCCACTGGGTTTAACTTGCATTTCAAGAAAAGTTAATATTTTTAAATAAATATATTTTGTTAATAAAGCTGTTTTGAAAATTTATAAAAATACATTTCAATGAAAAAATGGGACCTTACCAGAGGGTTTGACTGCTACGTTCAGTTAATGAGTAGCAAATCTATGGATCGAGAGTTTTAATAAAAAGTTATACTATAAGAAAACATTCCCAGACCATACGCAGCCATGGGAAATCAGGAACTATTAAACACTTTCACTAGTAGTGGGGTCGCTTATGTCATGTTTCGAAAAATTTTTGGCAGAAGCTTAGTGAATGGTATCATTCGATTAGTAATGACGTCTACATTAATGTGGTACCGGGTGTTTTTTCCGAATTCCGTGCAGGGGGTTTCTATGACGTCATGAATGCAAGATGGCCGCCGCAGGAAAAAAGCTGTAAATGGCGATCTAGCAATGTTATCCGAACTATTTTTGGACAAAAAGCTCAGAAATATATATTTTTATCGAATAGCTACAAAAATAAGCATCTAAATCGGTTAAAAATTGCATTTATGACGTCATAACCAAAAAATGGCTATTTTCACCAAAAATACAGTATTTTGTCATGTAATACTTTAAATAGATGCTATTTTCAACGTGAATGTAATGAAAATATGTTCATAATAAAAAAGCCAACAATGAAAATTTCATTGATGGTCACAAAAGGCGGATATGACGTCAGAAATCCAAAATGGCTGTCACATAGAATAAAAATTTTTATTTTTTTATTCAAAAATTTTTTAATTGGGAATTATTACACTTATATGAATGTAATAAAGGTATTTTGAGGATAAAATTTAACAAAACATTTTAAAATTCCTGAAAATAGCATCGAAATATTAGGTGTGAAAGACAGAACTACAGTATTTTGTCATGTAATACCTTAAATAGATGCTATTTTCAACGTGAATGTAAAGAAAATATGTTCATAATTAAAATGCCAGCAATGGAAATTTCATTCTTTGTCACACAAGGCGGATATGGCGTCAGAAATCCAAGATGGCTGGCATGTGAAATGAATTTCTTTAGTTTTTTACTCCAAAAATTTTTAATTGGGAATTATTTTATCCTTAAAATGACTTTATTACAACATTAATAAAAGTATAATAATTCCCAATTAAAAAATTTTGGAGTAAAAAACTAAAGAAATTCATTTCACATGCCAGCCATCTTGGATTTCTGACGCCATATCCGCCTTGTGTGACAAAGAATGAAATTTCCATTGCTGGCATTTTAATTATGAACATATTTTCTTTACATTCACGTTGAAAATAGCATCTATTTAAGGTATTACATGACAAAATACTGTAGTTCTGTCTTTCACACCTAATATTTCGATGCTATTTTCAGGAATTTTAAAATGTTTTGTTAAATTTTATCCTCAAAATACCTTTATTACATTCATATAAGTGTAATAATTCCCAATTAAAAAATTTTTGAATAAAAAAATAAAAATTTTTATTCTATGTGACAGCCATTTTGGATTTCTGACGTCATATCCGCCTTTTGTGACCATCAATGAAATTTTCATTGTTGGCTTTTTTATTATGAACATATTTTCATTACATTCACGTTGAAAATAGCATCTATTTAAAGTATTACATGACAAAATACTGTATTTTTGGTGAAAATAGCCATTTTTTGGTTATGACGTCATAAATGCAATTTTTAACCGATTTAGATGCTTATTTTTGTAGCTATTCAATAAAAATATATATTTCTGAGCTTTTTGTCCAAAAATAGTTCGGATAACATTGCTAGATCGCCATTTACAGCTTTTTTCCTGCGGCGGCCATCTTGCATTCATGACGTCATAGAAACCCCCTGCACGGAATTCGGAAAAAACACCCGGTACCACGTTAATGTAGACGTCATTACGAATCGAATGATACCACTCACTAAGCTTCTGCCAAAAGTTTTTTTTTACACCATTGGTTTTTGACACAAGCGACTCCACTATAGACTTCCCTCATCGTTTTACGAAGCGAAACCACACCATACAATTGACAACCAATCAAACACAAGGAGAAAGCAAGATGACCTTCAAGGGAAATTTTGAACTGAAACTTTTCGCCTTTCTCAGGAAGGGAATGAGCAAAAGGCTGATGCAATACCATGAAGTAAAAAAACTTTATCAAAGTAATAACTGCATTTGCCCTTTACTGAGAATTTATTGTTTGTAGACAGAAAAAGAAATTATTATGAATTTTCTCCTCTTTAATGTCATCAATTCATCATGGGTAGAAAAAAAGCAAGAAAAAACTTCTATCATCCTCCAATTTTAAGAAATTTAGATTATAGAAGTGGTGCAGAACTAATGTAAAGTTTCTTAATTTTGACAAATACTTCATCACTTCCCAATTACTTTTGTGAAATACAAAACCTTTTAGCAGAAAATAAAATATAGAAACATTTTCATAATATTGGAAGATGATTGACATGTTCAATTCAGCATCCTGAAATCTATGAAAAAGGCCCCCCCCCAGTGTGACAAGATAAGAAAACTGAAAATATGTAGAAATTTGAAAACTAGATATATTAATCTTAAGAATCTAACTTAGTTTATGAGATTGACAATGAAACATAAACAGTGAATTTAATTTGTATTTTTAATTTTCCCTAATGAACATAAATGTCTGTATGAAATACAAACTAAACGTAAACTTCAATAACACAGTCCCCTAACACACTGTTCGCACAGCAATCAAAATTCGGATCGCTTCTAGTTGCTGGTTCGTTGGCGAGTTATTGTTAGTCGCGAACATTATTTAATTGTTCTGCCATCCTTTAAAGTGTCTTTTGACACCCATGTGGACCTATATAAAACCAATCTAGATATCTAGAATTGTCATCTAACGACACGTTATCATCTCTTGTTTACTAAACAAGAGCGCACAACGCACAACAAAAGCTCTGATTGGTTGCCGCTATTCCGGAGTGGGAAATAAAGTAGTCTCGAACCCAAAATGCCCCTCTTCGATTCCTAACCCGGTTTCCGGAGGTATCTAAGTACGACTTTCGCTTACTTCCGGAATCTTGCCTTTGGAATTTCCAGATTTCGGTTGTTGGAAATATTCCGGAGGGGAATAATTCCAAAGGCATCTAAGTAGAGCCCCTGGTGTAGGCATTCCTACACCAGGTGGGATAAGTCCCACCACAATTTTAGGTAAATATGTAATAAAAAGTGCGAAATATGTATTTAAAAAGAATAGGGTGAAAAGAAGAAATTTTGTAATTTTCAATATTTTTAATGAATTCCCAAGAACAAAAAAATATTCAAAACTCTAAATTTCAAAGTAATTGGAGAAGTTTGGAAAACAAATTTGTAAAACTATTTGGGAAAATTAGAAAAACTAGTGTTTTTTCATCAAACGTTCAAAAAGTGGATGAATAGAGGGTTTTCAGGTGACGTCACAACCGGCTATTTTCTTTTAACTGTGTACCTTCTGTGGGGCTTTTAACTGTTGCTAAGGCCGTTGTTTATCTGTTGCTAAGGTGGTTTTTAGGTATGGGATCACGTCAAGGTTTATAGAATATAAGGTTGGCTCTTCACATAGACATGGAAAAAGCTCGTGACGTCTCGTTTCCGCTGCCAGTGACGTCATTTGTAACGCCTCCTAACTGTTTGAACAACCAATCACTTTCAGTTTGAGCGGGATAAGGGAAAGATACTGGTGGCATGGAAACTTTACGCTCCGCCTTAACAAGCCTGATTGGCCAGTGTAAGCTTTGGCTCGTCACTTCCGCTGCCAGTGACGTCACTGGTAGCAGTGTCAGATGGGCCCCCTCTGGGATCACGTGATTGCAAATTCTCCTATAGAAGAATTCCACGGCTAATCATTTTCTGTAACTGTTAACCTCTGTAGGGCAAAAAACTGTAACATCTTCTGTTGCTAAGGCCGTTGTTAGGTCCGAGTCATGTGATTGAAAATGCTCTATAGTGTTTCAAAATATGTATTTATAGCTTAAATATGTAAAATAGAAATGGTCTAAATTGATCCAAAATACCTTGAAACTTGTAGTATTTAAAAGAACTCACAGCATTATCAAATTTCTGAAAATATAAGTAATTGCATGGATATCACAAGGAGGTATCCAAGGGGGTTAGGGGTTCAAACCCCTCCCGAAATGTTGACATAAATTTTTATAGTGTTTTTTCCTTGAAAGTTGTGTCTTTACAAACAACCCAAAGGGTCTAAAAATGAGTTTAAAACCTACTTTTAAGGTTGTAAGTTCCAAAATCCCCTACTCCCAACCCCCCCTAGAAATTTTGAAATCTACTGTGTACTATTTTCCCGTTAAAGTTTTGTGACTTCAACATTGGAGTATTCTAAAAGGTCTCAAAATGAGTTTAAAACACTACTTTTAGGGGTAAATTTGCAAACTTTTTCTGGAGTAGGACCCAAAACCCATGTAATTATAAACTCATAATATTTATTTATTTTAGGTGAATATGTAATTAAAAGTTCGAAATATGTATTTAATAAAAATTGGAGGAAAATAATAAATTTTGTAATTTTAAAGATTTTTTATGAATTCTGGAGTAGGACCCAAAACCTCCTTGAAATTTTACGGTACATCTATACTGTTTTCTTTTAACATTATGCTCTTTGAGTGCAATCCAAAGGGTCTCAAAATAAGGTAAAACACTATTTTGAGGGGTAAATTTTCCAAAATTTTTCAAGGGGAGGACGCACCAGACTCTCCAATATTACTTGTGATTAACATTGTAAAAATTCTTTTGAAATTTAGTGCAACAAAATTTAAATACTACGTGTAAGTCATCTACAACTTATTGTATGAAAGTACTTGTAAGGAGGTACCTCGAGAAGTCAAATCCCCTCCCGAAACAAAAGTCTGGTTACGGCCCTGTAGTAAGGTTATAGATTACCTCAATATTTCCAAGTAAAATTAATTATCCGTACCTCTTTAATTCATTTCCTACACCCTCATATAAATTCATTCCATCATCACACAAAAGCTCCAAACCGAATCCAAATTAGTACTATCTCTTCCCAACACAGCATCATTTTAACGACCTGTTGCTCATCAAAAAGCCCACCACAAACATTATGTAACTGCGACCGTCTTAACGGACACGCGTCTTATTTGCCCCGACACGGTAATTAATCATGCGAAGGGGGGGGGAGAACACTCAATTCGAGATCAAACAGGTTGCTGCAACGTCTCCAGACGGAATTAATTCCTGTGACGCCATGTGCGCTTTGACCGAGTTTCGGACTTCATTAGAGCCGAAATGTTGATATGGGCGGCCAGGGTATAGAGTGCACCGACATCTAATAACCGTCGTTGAAGGTGGTTGGGAGAATATTTATACTCGACAGCAACGTTTCCTGACCGTATGACGTCACTAAGAAACAAAATAGTTCCTAGCGTGGGGCCTGAATTTGGAGAGAAATCAAGATCGTCTCAATTTAGAAATATGATTATTTTGTTAAACCCATGCATATAATAGCGTCTTTTTATCACGCGATTTGCGTACCGAAACTCCTCCTAGCAACCCAACAGGCTTTCTGTTTATTCAGTTTTTCCTTCCACGCAGTGACGTCTTTTAGGGTCAAGAAACGTCGCAGTCTATACTCGACAGCAACGTTTCCTGATCCCAGTAAGTCACTACACGGAAGGAAAAATAAGTGAACAGAAAGCCGGCTGGGTTGCTAGGAGGAGTTCCGGTACGCAAATCGGGATAAAAAGACGCTATTATATGCATGGGTTTAACAAAATAATCCTATTTTTAAATTTACGTTCTTCATTTCACTCAAAATTCAGACACCAAGCTGGAAATTACTTTGTTAGTGACGTCATAGGGTCAGGAAACGTTGCAGTCTAGTATTGTGTACTTTGCAAACGCTCCATGCAAAAGTAAACATGTTTTAAAGTCATTTAAAAGCATTTCTTTTTGTCCTCAAATTAAGAGCATTTTAGTTGTATTGTTAACTAGAACGTATTTTAAAACCTTATTGTGATGTGATAGTGTTCTGAATATGCTTGAAAAGTTTTAGAAATGTGTTCTAAAAATATAGTGTTTTTAAATATTTTTAGAATCTGAAAGTGTACTTAAATTTGGATCGAAACACTATATAAGAACACATTTCTGTCTCTGTAATTCTTTAGCAACACTTTTACAACACTATCTTTTTCTCACCGAACACAATCGCAATAAAATTAAAAACACTTTAGATTGGAAGTGTTCATTACTTAAGTGTTGCCCGCATTTGGAGAGTAAAAAAAAATTTGCGTGAAAGTTCACAAATAAATAACGTTTAACACTGGAGAAAGAAAAAGAACTGAAATTACTAGCAAAGTTATCGATAAATCAAAAGTGTGTTTTTACTTTAAGGGTATCAAAAAGATCTAGTTAACCTATTAAAATTGAAAGGGGCGAAGAAGAAAGAGAAGAGATGGTGAGAAAGAGAGAGAGAAAGATAGATGCAAGGTAAGATATATGAAGAAAAAAAGATAGGTACAGCTGAGGAAGTAGACTTTGCGGGAGAACGGGTGGGGTTAGAAAGATACTTTTGGTGTCATTTTTCAGGATTTAGTGTATGCTTGAAAAAATTAATTGACTATTTTTCTCTCAGAGGTCGTCTTCTGGTGCAGCGCAATAAAAACTGCATCTTTTTTCATGGCGACCCTCAATTTTTATTCGATTTTATGAAAGATCATAGAAATTTAACCCTCATCACGGAGTTTCATTTAATTTGGACGTTAAACAAACCCATGGCAGACCGTCAAAATCTGAAAAATTCATATTAAAAGCTTGAAATTAGTCGCCAACACCCGACTGCCAAACACGGATTTCTGACAACCTACCAGTAATAGGGAACCGATTTTCATTAATATTTCAGTTTTAAACTATCAAAACATGAGATAATGTTATTTTTTAAATTTTTAAGCTTTCATAAGCATATAAATATTATGATTAAATTATTTTAATTTTGTTTATTTACATTAGTTTATTAGTAATTTAAAAGTCAAAAATCGCACTGAGCAAATTTTCTTGTTGTTTGAAAACGCGTAAATAAAAACAAAAACGCAAGAAGCGCCAAATCATCGATAAATTGCCAAGCCTAAAAAATAACTGTAACGTTTTTTTTTTCCACAGCTGTACTTTACCCCCTCCAAAATTAATATTAATTTCATTTTCAAAACGAATGAAAATCATTTGTAAACAAAGTCATCCATAAGGAAAGCTATAGAAAAAAATGAAAGGTATAATTTTTGGAAATTTATTTTAAAGAATAAATATTTTACAGCATTGTTTATACTGTCGTACCGCGAGGAGAAGAGCTTTTGACGTCATACGATGATGCTGCGGTTGGTATAGAAACGGATTATTCCACTGAATTTTGGGGGTGGTGGTAATTCACTTGGCGCTAAAATAAATGTTCCGAGCCAAATCTGAGTGGGTATCTTTCAGCTGTGTACTTCTTTCGATTCTAGAGTAACGAATTTTGGAATTTCCTTTCGCATTACATCTGATTTGATTAAATATTTCTAATCTGACCTTTTTCAACTGATATGATCTATTTTAACTGATCTGATCTTTTTCAACTGATCTTAAATGTTTCACCGAATCTGATCTATTTTAATTTGATATAATGTTATGCGATTTACATCAATTTATCTGATTTTATTTTGGATATTTTATAATTTTTACCATGTTCATTAATCCTTCTTTTTGAACTCTCAAGTCGCTTATCATTTATCCTATCAAGTAGTTACCTTTAATTTTATTGGATCTGATCATACCTTCTTTTAAAGTAGATGTTAATTCATGAAAATTAGCGTTTAAATTATCTTTCATCTTTTTAACCCCATCCGATCGTTCACAATCGTTTCTGTAACTTTTTTTTTTATTCGCCCGACTGTACAAAATATAAGAAGCGATTATTGGAAAAAGATGAGTTGATCGAAGATATAATAGACGAATTAGTGATTAATTTGTCGGAGAGCGATTCGAATCTTTGTCAAACACTGACAGTGACTGCAGTTCTAGTGACAATGAATTGCATTAGATTGTATTTAAATGTTATAAAATATTTTTAAAAAATTAATAAATATTTCTATATTTTGTCTCTTTACAAGTTTCTAAAGCTTCATTTAAATTTCGAGTATGGTGATTAAATTATGAAATTATTAATTTAAGTGATATGAGCTATTTTATATAAAACTAAATATAACTAATTCACTCAAAATAGCAATATTAAAGCATACTAAAAGTACAAAAATGTTTCAAGCCTAAAGGTATTTTCGATTACGAGAAATTTCAAAGATAATCTATATTTCAATGCAGTTTAATAAAATATGATTATCTTATTTTCATTCGCGAAACGCGTTTTCTCATTCGCCAAATGTACGCTTAAAAAGCCAAATACTGCCGTTCAATTCATACCAGCTTCCCTCTTCTTTTAAACTCGTCTACTCACGGCAACCCTGTTCAAAGCTCTTCTCCTCGCGGTACGACAGTAGATTTAAAACATGGAATCTGAAATTTTCATAATATTTTGACAACATTAGGTTAGTTACCTATCTAATTTATTTTGGTTCATAAGGGCTGATTAAATTCAATTTATATAAACAAACGAAAAAAAAACTACACTTGCCTAAAAATAAATTTTGATTTCTTTATACAAAAAAATTAAATGTCCCTATCGGGGCCTTGAGCCATAAAACACAAAACAACCAACCCACCAAAAAACTTTGAAATGTCGGAGAACTTTTCTAATTCATAAGATTCACAGATTAAGTAATTGTTCTGCCAATTAAATATCAATTTTGCAACTTTTACATATAAACGAAATAGTGCTCTTTACAAACATTAAAAACACCTCAACTCCAAAAAAAAATCCTTTGGACCATCATCTCCCTCCTATACAAAAAAAAAAATGTTGGTCTGTCACCCAGAAGTAGAGGTGATTAATGACATCCCCCCGAGTGACACCCTCGGATCCCCCAAAAGACCGGCACATGTCACCCCGACCGCACTGTAACCGGATGCCCCTCTCTGGGGAAAGTGGGCAAATACGGGACACTGGATGACAGGTCAAGTCCCCGGAGAGAGATTTTACCTGACTACGGGGTCTTAAAGGGTTTGCGCAGGGAGAGGGACGGATAAAAAATACATACTCCGTTTGAAAAAGTGGTTTTGAATGATTTATCTTTGATATCTTGATCGATAAAGAGATTTTGGAGTTCTTTATTATTACTGATATGTTGAACCAAATTTTTTTAACATATTAAGTGTTGAGTATTTGCAATTTATATAATTACCAGTTTGATTACTTCATGGTATTCCAAATGTGTTAAAAAATTTCCAGTTACTCTTACTTTTTACCATTACTATTATTATTTGCTTATGACTGTTTTTACCTTTAATGTTTTTTAAGTTTCGTATTTTTTATATATGTTTCATTTATAAATCTTATATATTAAAATAATTTGGTTTTTCTTTCGGCCGGCCGCCAGGCCGCACCCCCGCTCCGATTTGGACAAACTCGGTCTTGATCGAGAGCTTTCCACCCCTAGATGCGCCAATAATATATCACGTTCCTCCAAAATCTTCCATTTTTAAATTATGCTGTTTTTTCGTTTTGCCCCCATGTTAACTCTATGGGGAGGTTCCGTTCGGCCGGCCGCCAGCCCGAACCCCTGAACCGATTTGGACAAACTCGGTCTTGATCGAAAGATTTCCAACCCTAGATGAGCCAAAAATGTGACACGTTCCTTCAAAGCATTCCATTTTTAAATTAGAAACTTTTTTCAATTTGCCCCATTGTTTTCAGTTAATATTTTTACCAACACAGGCAAAACGTCTTTTAAAGAGCGTGAAGAAAATCTATTTTGAAATTATCAAACTTCAATGTTTTGACGTTTTACTAGATTTATCGCAACAGGATACTAGGCACATTGGATTTATAAAAAAAAATACTGGTACAGGTTTAATAGAGCATTTTCAATCACATGACTCGGACCTAACAACGGCCTTAGCAACAGTTAAAAGCCCTACAGAAGATACACAGTTAAAAGAAAATAACCGGTTGTGACGTCACCTGAAAACACTCTATTGAAGTATTACTTCTTTCTGTTCAGATGACGCGTAAGAATAAATTAGTTGTGGTTAGAAAAACCTATAATTTGATTGAAAATATTGAACAGTTTAGCGCTGACGATGCAGCTTAAAAAAAGTAATAAATTGTAAAAAATTTAACTGCGCTGCAAGCGTGTGGTAGTAACGAGCGAAGCTCGCATCAGCGCCAAAGGCGCGTAATCTAGCTGGTAAGACGCGGCTTTGCCGGGTCAAACCAGCTAGTATTTATTAATTTTATGTTTCATTTGGAAAAGCTAAGTCCAATTAATGAACAATATTTGTACTACTTGTTTTGTATGTTTATAGTATTTGTGTGGAGCATTTGCACAGTATATTCATGATGTGTTTGAAAAGTGTTGCTAACAGAATGGGTTCTAAAAATAGTAAAACATGATCAGAATGTGTTCTTAAATTTAGATCTAAACACTCAGAACAAGTTCTCAGAACACGGACACAAGACAGCTCACAAGAACACAGAGTCAGGTTCAGCCTCTGTAGATTTTAGCAACACTTTAAAGCACTATTACTTTTAGAACTAATTTTCAAGTAACACTTTTCATGCACATTCAGAACACTTTCACAACACCAAAAAGTGTTGAGTGTTCTAGCTAACGACGCAAACTAAAGTGTTGTTTTCTTGAGGACAAGAAAGTGTTCTCAAATAAGTTTTAGTTAGGGTTATCTCTGTAGATTCAACACCCTGATTACACCCCCAAAAAAACCCATACCTAAAATGGACACCAAATATAGCATTTTCAATCGCATGACTCGGGCCTAACAACGGCCTTAGCAACAGAAGATTTTACAGTTTTTTTGCCCTACAGAGGTTAACAGTTACAGAAACTGGCTAACCGTGGAATTATTCTATTGGCGCATTTGCAATCACGTGATCCCATACCTAAAAACCGCCTTAGCAACAAATAAACAACGGCCTTAGTAACAGTTAAAAGCCCTACAGAAGATACACAGTTAACAGAAAAAACCCGGTTGTGACGTCACCTGAAAGCACTCTATAGATATAGATTTACTGATTACAAAACTTTTCTTTTTTGAAACCCCGACTTACTAGTAATCCCGATTTTTAATCTCTAATGTCTCCCCCTTAACTAATTGAAATGAATTTCATTTACAACACAGAGTTGTTTACTTCCTTCCTCGTATTCCATCTCCGTCAGAGGAGAAACCCTGGCGCGACAACAGGGTGATTCCACATCATAAATTATGCTCCCTGATGGTAAACACTCTACTACAAGAACAATCATTCGTCTAGTCTGCATATGTAGAAAAATGCAATTCCAGACTGATGAATCGGTTCCAAGATAATGCAACATAGATTTGTTGAAAAATATATCCAGTGTGCTGAAAATTGTGAGACCATTAATTTGGTTGGGGAAATTTGATTAAAGGGGGTTATATTATGGGTTTAAAACACGCTTTTAAAGATCTTTTGTATGTACATGCATCAGAATCTAATTTGAAACACAATGCGTACTTGTGCGTGATGTATTGGATAGCTGAATACCTGTATTTTAGTGGTTAGTAAAATTTTTGTGAAATTCTTCGTTTACCGTGATGTTTGGTGATGAACTGAGAGTGGTTGAGGCTGGGAGAGAAATTGAAGACTTTGGGGCAAGAACTATACTAGACTGCGTCGTCGTTACTTGACCTTGGAGAAATAAAACAAATAAGTAGTACCCAGCACGGTGTCTGAATTTTGAATGAACTTCAATATAGAAATATGATTAGTTTGTTAAACCCATGTATATATTCTTATCTTGATTTGTGTTCAGAAAATCCTCGTAACAACCTAACAAGTTTTCTGTTTACGCAGCTTTTCCTTCTGCGTAGTGACGTTATTGGGTCAGGAAACGTTACAGTTTATAATAGTATAGGTATACTCGGTCTTTATTATTATTTCCTTAATAAGGCACAAATATTATACCGTAATATCTTGAAAGTTCACTGAGATATGCGTGTTAAAATTTTTAAGTCAAAAAGGAATATTTTGAAGTTATTCCTATCTTCCCATAAAAACAGGTTCAACTTATATTTGGGGATGAACCCGGATGAACCACATTTATCTCTCAAAAAGGGTGTTAAAGAGTGGTGTAAGTCACCAATTTAAGAATTGTAGTAACTCTGTGAATAATGAAGATATTGAGTTAGTAAAATTTTGTGTGTCTTATTCAGGAAACAAAGTAGTAGAGCCCCGATTATCCGCGAGCGGATGAACCACGGTGCGGTTTATCCGCGTGTGCCACGAAAAAAAAAATTAGTGATTTAGATGCAGAGCAAAGGTTTCTGCTGTACTGTACACATTTAAAAGTTTTACACGTCATGTTTTTTTGTACAATAAAGCATAGGTTTTATGCTTAAATATTTTTTTTCGTGTTTTCACCTCATGTTTAGCCTATTTTCGGGTTATCCGCGATTTTCGCTATCCGCGGTACCCTTTCCACCCAATTCCGCGGATAATCGGGGTTCTACTGTAAAGAAAACTTTGCTGATCGGGAGGTTTTAATCAAGGGGGGGCCGTATAAAAAGTTATTTTCCGCATCTTCTGAAATAGAACCCTCATGGAGTTGCAACTTCAATAATAAAGTCACCTCTTTTAACAGAAATTTGCAATTGAAAGTACAATGTGGTCTAAGGGAACTATTTAAGGAAATATCCTATTGTCACACCCTTTTTGAAATACCCTGTACACACATTCCCTCTTCTCCCCAAAATAAAGAATTCGAAAAGTCAATACCAAGCGCGCAGATTGTGTTCAGTAATCATCAGTCCAAAATCTCTTTAAAAAAAACCTCACTCCTTCCTTGGAACTTCTACGGTAATTAAACTCCTCCAATCAAACGAGAAAAGACACCGACTCCCTCAAAAAGATTACCCCCCCCCCTTTAATTAAAACCCTGATGGTGCCCCGGGAGACGTCAAAACGACGCTTTAATCTCGGGATTAACCCTCTCAGTCCTAGCCGGCCAAAAGTTTCCATAGGATTCAATGGTAATCTCGGGCGGCTTAGGATTGAAAGGATTAAACGCTTGAATAAAGAAAGAGTTAACGCGGGCGTTAATCTCGCGTTTGATGCGCCGATAATTGAGAAACTGCTGCCGAGCGCTCTGATTGGTTTTGATGATTGTTGTTGCCCGGGAACGGGGGCGTTTTCTCTAATTGAAGGGGTTTAGGGAGGTGTCAAAGATGGTGAATTAATATTTATTTAAAGGTGGTGACAGGGCTGTTGATGTAGCGTTGCGAGGCATGTTCGTGTTTTGGATAAAAGTTAATGAGGATGTTGTATACGGACAATGTGATGGTGATCGTAAGCACCCCTAAATGTCTTCGAGTGCAGTGAAGGTTTCAATGTGAAAAACGCTCTTAACCCAGGATGACAAAGTGACATAATGTCCATTAAGATGGAAGACATATACAATTGACATTTTGGAACCATCAGTCTTTGGTGCTAATCTGACAGAGGGGGCCGGAGTGGACTAGTGGGATTGCGTACAGTCCACTACGCTAGTATTAGGTCATCCAGAAAGTTTTGCCGCTCTTGGTAGCGTCTGTATGTAGTGTATTTTTTGGTACTTTTCCATTACGTTAAATCAGTAAGAAACTTCAACTTCTATCTAAAGCCAATTTGGCAAATTTTGGCTATTTTTTAGTTGTCTCCCTTTTCGACCTTTTCCTATATTCTACGATTAATAAGAATTTGTTTACTTCAAGTTGCCATCTTTAGAAAACTTATTACAACTAAAATTCAAAGGAATTTAACTTTTAATTAGAGTAATATTTAGATTGTATGGATGATCTTATGTTTCATAAATTGAAACTCTTTTTATTCTACTACTGCTGAGCGGCTATGGAATTCTCAGATATCTAGATTCGAGTAAAGGATTTTTCTTAATGGAGGGTTAAGGGTAGTAATCCGGCAATTTCATTTAAATGGTTGTGATAGAACTATCCAGATGGCTCAGAAAAATTTAAATCTAATTTAGGTTTCCCCATGATTCGTAAATATAACTTTAATATTTAATTTTTTAAAGAAACTAGCCAGTTGAACTGTAATTTAAAAATCTTAATTTTAAGAAAAAATACTATGTTTTGAGTTGAAAAGAAACGAAGAAACAAGTTATCATGATTTAAGGAAAGCCTTATATGGAGATCAATCCCAAAAACAAGCCAAGATGCCAAATTGATATTTGATACAGTTACAGTTTATGTTGATCTCACATAATGGAATAGAGGTAAAAAATATAACACATACAGATGCTCCCACGAGCGACATTACTTTCCGGATGACCTAATACCTGCATTCGAATTGGATTCTTGGCCTGAGTGTATTATTATTTTCCCTATCTCTCTCTTTCCCAGTTATAGTTATATTTCTTGAAGAAGAATCCTTGAAATCAAACACTCAAGCCGGAAGTACCATTGTAGCATTGTTTTCCTTTAGATCTGAATCACTCTGAATATCCTACTTGATTAGACCCTTTCGGACCAATCAGAGCGTTCGCAGAGAAACTGGCAATCCCATATTTGAAATGCCATCCTCCCGACAAACACATCAGAGCTCTGTATAATAACATCTTACCGGGTAGTGTCTGTAAATATCCATTCTAACGGGACTCGAACCCCCTTCCCTGTTCAGACAAATCTATCTACCACGCCACGAGGCGGAAATATTATTTCTAAATAATCAACCAAACAACCAAGAACTTCAAATTCGTAACAGCAGCTAGAGTTTAGTAACCGTGTTAAGTGTTTGTGGTGGCAACTCATTAGTGATCTCGGCTTTTTGCAGAACGCCTGGTATGCTGAAGATTCGCAGGGCAAGGCGATCCTGTTTTTGGTGCAGCCCCTCCTCCCCGTATTTCTATAAGGCAAGTTTAAACGTTTCTTCAAAGTATGAAGGAACTTGTAGTATGAGAGTTAGATACTTAGTCACTGCTTCGATAAGAGTCCTCCAGCCGCCATGTTTACTCACAAGCACGATAATGGCAGCACTTAAGCATATTGCTGTGGATAAACATGGCGGCTGGAGGACTCTTATCGAAGCTGTGCTTATACCGAACCCTCACTTTGAAAAATAGAATTGTTTAGAAAGCGTGAGGAAGTAGGTCATTGGGAATTTAGGAACACTATCCCAATCTCTATTGTTTCGAGGGAACAGCTTTAGAAAGAGTCATCCATGTGTAACCACAGCTTCATCATTTGAGCTGTGGGTAAACATGGTAGCTGGAGGACTCTTTCTAAAGTTGTTTCGTAAAAAATTAGTCTTAACGACCGAAGCTTGATCACGCAGGTTGTATATCGCAATGTGAATGAAGCAGTGCTTTCATGCAAGCTTCGTCATTGCTGTTTGTCAATGTGTCCTATCTTTGGAAATATCTTTCATTTTGAAGCAAACCTGCAATTTTCTAGATATTAATAAAAATTCATTCTTTAATGTGTACCTAATAAGGAACTAACGTTTTACCCCCATGGCAGCAGTAGTCAAAGATTTTACTGTGTTCATCATGATTTTCTGTTTTTAGATTGTGTTCTTATTAAAAAACTGTAGGCTTAGGGTTATATTTGTTTTTTAAAGTCACCAATAAGCGTACCAATTGCATGCTGATAATATGTAAATACCCTTAAAATCTTTATGAACAAAAGTTTAAATTGTACGGAGTTCATGGTTATAAGTAAATAAAGCGATTTCGTTAGTTCTTTTAAAACTTTTTTGGGATCTCAGTCAGCCAAAACAAAATCCCTGACTCGCTAACAGGTAGAATACTGACTAGTATTAAAAAAAGAATAACGATGTTGATGATCTTCATGAATAATCTGTGATCATGAACGATCTTAAAATCATCTGCTTCTTCCCAATATATCTCTACTTTAATACCCAATTGCTGAATAAACTTTCAATACTCGAAATTATCTTCTTGTTAAATCATCTGTTACCTTAAAATTTTATCATTTATGTTTCAATTCGTCAGCTCTTTCAAAAACTATAAATCACTACTATTTATATTTTCCTTTTCTTGAAACTAGGATTGTTTAGAGAATTACCAAATTATTTTGATTGGATAATTGATACTCAAATTGATGAGTACCTTTGAGTAAAGTTATGCAGACTTCCGAAAAAGGACGATTATATTCGATTTTGAGAACCTCAATTGATCAATGATCAATGAATCAATAGTTGATTCAACCACTAGAATTCCTTCTTGGATCGTGAATGATTGTTTATCAATTAAAAATTAAAATTGGAGATTTTACTTTAAAATCGCTTGGCGGGTTGACATTTTATAAAACCTATTTTGATCAAATATGTTTAATTTTTTTTTATTTATTTTCACTACTAGATGGAATTGTAATTAATCAGTCAGAATCAAAAGAATATAGTTAATCATTTGGTGAAAAACAAAAATTTAATTTCGTCAAAAAAATATGTGCTTGTATACAATTTTGCCCAAGTATAGAAGGTCCCAAGGTCCCTATTAACCTTGGATAGGATATGTTAGCTTGAAAAATGTCGGATCTTGAAAAGAATGCATTTCTCTTTAAAGTACACCAAGAAATATGTTGAATTTAATAATTTTTAAATTTTAAAGTGGGGTATTGAAACTTAAGTTTTATTAGGAACAAATTTTTCTATTTTAACCTATTTAGAACAATTATTGTAAATCTATATCTGAATCACTAGAACTGTCCTTGCATGTGTAAAAATCCAAATCACTATCTGACCACTTGTTTCACAATATCCTCCCTCCATCAAGGGTTCGAAATTATTTTAAAATCATTCAAAAATAGATGATAATCGATCAGATAAGATGGATCATGAAATATCCAAGTGGTAGCATCGACAACGGAAATGCATTGCCGAAACCCTTAAAATGCAATTGAATATCCAGTTTTCAGTTTATCGCGTTTACAACAGACAACCTGTTCAACCGGAGAAAGAGCTAAAGAAGTAGGGGAAAAGGGATCTCCGAAAACTAACCGTGAGGAAATAGAATAGCCCGTTCAGAAGTGCAATCGTCTAACTCGTCCTACCGGTAGAAAGAATCACGTGACAAGCGAACGAGCTCGTAGAAATACATCACGGGAAGCGAGCGAAAGCACCCTCTACAGGCGGTTAGTGCAATTAAAACATTTCCTACTGCTATGGCCCAGGGGAGAATTTTCAACGGATGGTCCGGTGAGGTTTTCCCTGCGTAGGGAGAGCGGTGGAAGAAGAACCGGTTTTCTCTGCCTTTCCCCGGTTAGAATGGGGTTTGTGAACGCGGCTTGTGTCTGGGAGTTTTTCTCCGGTACGGTAGCACATTATGTAATATTTGCATGCCCCCTCGCATATTAAGTAAAGAGATCTCAACTATACTCGACCGCATCTTGACCCTGTAAAAACAGCGCGGTGTCTGAATTTTGACTGAAATTAAGACTTAAATTTAGAAATATGACTTGTTTGATAAACCCATGTGTATAAAGAGCCATTTTATCACGATTTGAGTATCGAAACTCCTCCTAGCAACCCACCAGGCTTTGTGTTTACCCATTTTCTCCTTCCGTGTAGTGACGTCATAGGGTCAAGAAACATTGCTCTCGAGTATAGTTTTCCTCTTTGCACAATACTTCTTTTTCGAAACCAATAATATTTTTCAGCATTTATCCAAATCTGTTGATCTGAAGACATTTTTAAGACCAAACAGATCTGTCTAGTTTTCTCGTGCTTCTTTCACAGGCTCACTTTATAGGATCGAAGCTGAATGACGAGAGAAGAAGTAGGTATTGGATCAAGGTTATCACATTAAGTGATTTATGCCAGTAAATAAACCTTTACCATTTATTTACAATAATCATAACTAATAATTTTTATGATTCTAAACAGTAGCATTTTCTCAAAAATTTAGCGCTGACCTTCACGGAGCTATGCGTAAAACTGGAGTGCAAACTTCCTATACTTTTAACATTATGAAAATCGTGCAATTTTTGTACGTGATTTGCCGTTGGGTAGGTATACAAATTTGATCAAAGAGGCAAAACATTAATGTTAAAACAATGTAAGCTTTTAATTAAAACTAGTTCCATAAAAAAACCTCTAATATTTATTTAGCTCTGTTGTCCCCCCCATCGTTTAAAAAAATGTAATTATATCGTTCTATAGCTTTTGCGCTCAATTTCTTCAAATAAATAAGCGTGTTAAGTTGGATTCTGTTAACATGCATGTAATAGTGAGAACTTGAACATTTGATTCCTTGACGTAATAATTTTAATTTTGTCACGCTGTGATTGCACTCCTAATATAGCTCAGTGCTGACCTCTTGACCATCTCATTTTTACAACAAATTATTCTAAACATTAATTTTGAACTATTGCCAACTTAAGATAATCAGTAAAAAATAAATATCTAATAGAGCATTTTCAATCACATGACTCGGCCTAACAACGGCCTTAGCAACGTTGTTTTTGCCCGCCAGTGACATCATGTGCGAATGCTTCTATTGGATGCTTCTAGTTCCCGCCCCTAACAACAGCCTTAGCAACGTTGTTTTTTCCTCCAAGTGACGTCATGTGCGAATGCTCTATAAATAATCTAAAATAATCCTCCAAAAAAGTTGGTTAACTTAAAAGATTTAAATGTTACTTTTAAAGAAAGTTGGTTATCGAAATACTTATAAATGTGATTATTGTAACAGAAATAAAATATATCCTTAATATCTACCTTGAAAAGTTATCCAAGCTATGAAGTTTTTTATAGGGATTTCTATACCTTTTCCCAAGACTTCACATTACTGAATATTATACGCCTGATGAAAACAGCTTACATGTTTGCTTAAAAACTTAAACAATGTTCTGATTCTTTTAGTCCTATAATGAACCATGTGGTATGAAACCCAAACAAACCAACCAACCAATCCAAGTCAACCAACTTCCTTAATTTTCATAGCAATAGTAGAGCTGTCCATTTTTCTATTGAGCTGTTAAATATTTTTTCAATTAAAAAAAATTCATTACTTCAACAAATCTTTTTAATTTACCAATATAATAGAAAAATAAACTAATCAAAAATCAACAAAATGAAACTAATAACTATTGAAAACCATCAATAACTCATTTAGATTATTTATTTCAATCAATTTTCTTATGTATCTAAATAGTATTCTTCATTTGATAAGAAAGAATTCAACCCTTTAAATTAAGCATTACTAAAATTTCTTAATCGTATTTAAATCTAGAATTCAAAAATAAGAAGCTTGAATTAAAAATTAATCACTAATCACACATATAAATTATGAAAGAAAATAATAACTTTATTAAATCGAATGTTTTTTTTATCAATGTAAATATCATGTAAAAAATAATCTTTACAAATATATAATTTTAAACAAAATGTACAATGTGTTCTAAATACGAATTCTAGAAAATTCCAAAAAAAAAATCTTATGAAGGAAAATAATATTATACATTTTTATCTTATTTAACTATATATTATGTTTATAAATAAAACTAATAAGAAAAAGGAAATTCTATTATACATTTAGAAATTTCAAATACCGTAATATACACAAGAAATTTTCTAATATATTGCACTTGTAGAAGAAATAAGGTCAAATTTGGAAGAGAAATATAATAATGAACATTAATAAAACGATTTGTAAATCATGAAAGTTAAGTTTTTTAAAAATGTACTAAATGATGCAAATAAACACAAAATTATTGTTTACTTCTAAAAATGGAGATTTCAAGGTTCAAAATTATTTTTAGACAAAAACTTTGATATTATTAAACTAGATGCAATTTACATTTTTAATTATTAAAGAAGGTGAAAGAATACTATTAAAAAAAGAATCTTAGTTCCATTTTTGCTTGTAGGGGGTCAAATGATAACCCCAGCCCACTCACTGGTCTATATTTTTGTCCCTGTTGTACAGGGTAAGCAAAAAGTCAGTACACTTCTGAAAATTCCATAAAAACCAGGGAAAAAATCGGGATAAAAAAAGGTCTTCACTCTGAACATCCTTAGGTCAAGGTTTTTTTAAGACAAAAAAAAATTATTAGTTTAAAATTTTGTTAACAGATGGATGATGGTTAATAGATGGAAAATACGCCACGATGTCTGGCAGAATGACTCACAAATTTCATTGAAAAGAATGAATGACAAACTGATTACATAGAAAACATCCTTTTCTTAAAAAAAATTAAATAGTATCCTGAAAAAAAAATTCCCCCACCACTCTCTGTCTGTAAATTCCCTCATGTCCGAAATCAAACTCATACTTCCACATGAAATTATTTTGCCTATATCCTATCTTGGATGCGGTGTGGGATTCTCGGTTCCGTGATCTGATTACACTGATTCCGTGTTCGATTCCAGAGAAGGAATCGAACACGTAACCTGTTAATTATGTTTGCGCCATCTATCAACATATTTTCGAACTGATTTTTTTTTGTCTTATAAAAAACCCGTGACCACAGGATGCTGAAACAAGAGGATAGTAGCTAGAAGGTACTTTTAACAGAGCCTGCTCTGATTGGTTGGTTGAAATTTCTGTAGGAAAATTATACATATATATTTTTAACAAATTAATAACCAGGGATAGAACCCAGGAACTGCGTCATGCTAAGCAAGCATCTTACCACTGCTCCCGTGGAGAGTAACCTTAAAACTTATTATAACCTCCTTTATTGAGACGCAGTATGCGGATTGTTAAAAGTTCCCTTCCGCCTAGGCACTAGGCTCTTTTAATACTGAGATTGAAGACCGTTGTTTTATTCCGATCTTTTTTCCGTTTTTTTATAGAATTTTCATAAGTGTTCTGACTTTTTGCCCACCCTGTATGTAAAGTAAGAGGATATTTTATTCAAACCTTAAGCAACACTTGCATTAGAAATGCCTTTGAAAAACAACTTTAAATAGATTTATTATTAAAATTTAAAATGATTGGAACAAACTCTTAAATTTATTAAATTCAAGTCAAAATTTATTTAACTTCTTGTATATATTTTAATTTTTTTTTGTTGAATGATATTCTTAGTTTTTAAAAAAAGGGAAAAATAAGGTAATGTCTCATTCACAAAATAAAAATCTGGAGATGTATATTATGTAGTCAAACATTTTATTTCTTTTACAGCGTTTTTAAAGACTAGCAAGAAGGGGGAAATGGTAGATATGTGACTGTCAAGAAGCTTGGAAAGTAAAATCCTGTTTACGAAAGGTATTTGTTCTTACTGTCTTATAAATTATTTGCAATGGATTTCTTACACATATTTTTGTAACGAGCCAGCTACCCACTAGGCATCTGGGCTAATATTTTATTCGATAATACCAATTAACATTTTTAAAAAATATTTAATTATTTTTCAAAGTTGTAAAGTATTTTAAGTTTATTAGATACACAAGGTTTGAGTTTACTTTTTGAAATAATCAATCAATCATTCGCAAGTTAAAATTGACATTCATATGTATCCCTTTTTTAAATATATTTTATATTGATTTGAATGTCTAATGATAATTATTAGTTCAGTTTATTAAGAACTAGTTTTAATGGAAAGGCTATTTAATTTCTCTAAACTGTTCATTTTTATCATAGGTGTATCATAGTAAATGAAAACATTCTAAAAGAAATTATGAGTAACACAAAAATACATTAGTCTCTAGCTTATTTCATTGTATTTTAGTTTTGTTTATTTGTTGTATCTAAAATTCCCTCTTATAGTTGAGTTTAATTAGATATTAATGTTTCTCTAAGAGTATAAAAGTCTTGTAGGAACTGAAAAACTTTGTTTTTTTTTTCAAGAGTTTCAAATTTAAATGTTTCGTATTAGTGTTACTTATATGGGTTAAAACATATGAACAAATTAAACACTTTAAACATTAAAAAGAAAAGTCTACATTTTCTTCTATACTCGGCAGCAACGTTTCCTGACCCCATGCCGTCCCTAAGCGGAAGCAGAAACTGCGTAAACAGAAATCCGCAAATAGTGATAAAAAGAAAAGACCTTATGTAACACATGGTTTTAGCAAAATAATCATATTTTTAAATTGACGTTCTTCATTTCACTCAAAATTCAGACCCGGGAACTACTTTGTTAGTGACGCCATGATACGTTGCTGTCCAGTATAGGACGAGCTTTGTGTAACTTCAATATTTTACACCTGATTTAGAACAAAGTTATTCGTTTTCACGCAATACAATATCATTTATTCTTCTAGTTAGGATATGTTTTAAGTTTAACTTTATTGTACCTACTGAATCTTCAAAGTATGTCTCGTTCCCACAGTCCATAACTAAACCTTGTATCAGAGAACCATACAAACTCATTAATTATATTTAAACTTCAGGAGCATATCTGTACATCAGTACAAGAAATTATACTCTTCTTAATAGCTATACATTTAAAAATAACCTCTTGTGTACCTTTGAATTTTGATGGCAGTTCCAGAATTGTCTGAATGATTTCTAAAATTAATAAAAGACAAAATGAAAGTGATAAAAATGTGCAGTTTTCTACTGTGTGCTTAGGAGACCAAGTAATTTTTTTACAGAACAGTGTATAAGATTTATGTTCATAAATATTCGGAACGATGGTGCCGGAAAAAAAGGGGTAATTCACCATTTTTACCGACTTCAAAAAGAAGGAGGTTATCAATTCGTCGAATATAAATGTTGAATCTTTGCCAGGCCCTTTTGGTATGTTCTATTGGACCGATTTGGACGCGGTTTGTTGCGGTTTTCAAGTTGGTCCCATTTAAATTTAAACGCCCTCTAGCGTATACCAGAGGAGTTATGATAAATAAATCAAAAACTTGTGGCAAGCTTACTCACCACTATAAGAGTCAGATTATTGAAACGGAAAATAAATACCGACTGAACCTTACAAAACTCTGAAGAAAAGAATCTGTTTTTTAAAAAGAAATCTTCATTTAAACGACGCCGAAGGCGTCGGGGGTCGGGCGGATGAAATTTTTTTCTTTTGGCATGAAATTTCTGGAGCCGCAGGCGACTTGATATAAAAAGAATGAAATAAATTAATTTTTATCAAAAAAGAGACCGACTTCAAAAATGCGCCTAAAAGTGAGAAATAATTTTTATCCAAAAAACAACAATACTACTTTTTAACATAATTTTTGAAGTCGAAACACTTTCACAATAAGTTACGAAACCACATGTTTGATAGTAATTCTAAATACAATACATATTACTAGTAGAGAGGTCTTAACTGCACTCTTTTCGTCATGTCATTCGTCAAACAGAAAATAATATATTGTGCCTTTAATTGTAAATCTTCTTTTATCTTATGTTATATGCTAATAACGTGTTCTTTTTTTAATGTTCGCGAGGAATGTTAATTTATTGTGAAAGTGTTTCGACTTCAAAAATTATGTTAAAAAGTAGTATTGTTGTTTTTTGGATAAAAATTTTTTCTCACTTTTAGGCGCATTTTTGAAGTAGGTCTCTTTTTTGTTAAAAATTAATTATAAGGTCCTTTTTGCTTTCGACCTAGGGTATCAAATATCTTGATATAATATCATTTACTGAAATCTAAAAATAATTTTAAAAAGTATGGATTTTAGCCTCTGATTCTAATTTAAAAAGCGGTAGTTTTAAGCTGATTTGATGGATTCAACTTACGAGCAAAACATGCAATAATCTAGCTTCATTTTAGCATACTTACTGGCCTAGTGGTTAGTAGAGCATAGGATCCCAAGCTTTTTGGGACCACCACCCCAATATTTGCCCCTTATTTGCTTATATTTCATAGAATTTTATACCAACGTTCTGTTATGAAAATACTAATTTTTAACTAAATGAAATACAATTTTGTAAAGCTAGTATATGGACAATATTCAAAAGTTAAGTTTTCTGAGCACCTTAAAATTTAATTTGAACTGATTAGGATAATAATTCGACTCTGCTTTTTTGTAAAATTTGATTCAAAAATACTCTTTTACCTATCTTTGAATATACTGAAACCTCTTGTGTGATTCCCGGGGCGTATACCCCCTTTGCTACCTCCAAAGGATACTTGGTATCCCCACCTGAAAAATTCCTGTTTTCATCTTAAATTTCCTTCAGTTATTGATATATCTAACCATAGGTAAAGGGAGGGTCAATTTGTGAATTTCAGCTTATTAATAAGGGATTTTATAACCATGGTAATTTTCAAAAATTTTCATTGAAAATCTTTAGAAATATGCTCAGTTAAAATTTAGGCTAAATAATTTAACAACTAAACATTTTACACAACCCTGTATTTTTAAACGTAACACTTGAAAATTATGACAAAACAAATAAAATGGCTTTTCTCTTATTTCATTTTGTGAGACTAAATAGCTACTTCCATCTCAAAAAAGCCTCCATTTTTTTTCTACAAATTCAGTTTTTTAAAGGTCGGTTCCTCTTCCTTTTATAAACTCAGCTCAACCCCTTTCCTTCAAGTTCGAATGGTTCAGGAAACTTATGAAGAATCCCTCGAAACTATTCTCCCCACCCCACTGTGTGTTTCAATAGTGTTTTTAATTAAAATCTCGGTAACCTGAATATTAAAACCAACTTAATATTTTTCTTCACTCATCCTATCTTAAATTTGATATGAATTTTAATAAGGTATTTATAAATTTTTCCATAAACATTTAAATGGTGAGTAAAAGTGTCTTACTATCCCACCGTTTTCAGGAAAATGAAGTAATTATTAACTTGATTGAATTTAACTTGATAAAATATTGAAATAACAAAGTGGGGAATATGTTTAATAAATTTTCAGGGATAGAATGATAGTGTTTCGACCCAAAAAAGTTGTTTTAAAGGGATAACAAGAAACTGGTATTTCTAAGAATGATCTGCAACTCTAAGTTCAAGAACAAAAATTTAACTATGTAGCCCTTTAAACCTCTAAAAAAGTTCTTTAAAATTCCAAGATAATTTAATTGCAATAACCCAATAACAAGATGAATTGAAATAGAGTTGAAGTGGATGTGACTTCTTGACTCCAAATTAAATACTCGGATTCTTCAACATCACTTTATTCAACACAGGAATAAACGAACACTAACGAAACACTTAACAAGTTGAGGATTGTTGACAGCCATCGTGTACGTGGAAGGCACTGCATAGGCAGGGTGTACAGTTGCAGTCGTACGCATGCCGCGCGAGAGAGAGTAGTGAGAGAGACTGAGGCGATCAGAGCAGGAATCATTCATTACGACTACGATGCGCCAAGGGAAGAACAACTAAAGTACCTGCGCATTCCCTTGGCGCCATCTATCGAAATGACTCGAACTCTGGCCGCCGCAGTACCCCCCTCCCAGCGATAGCGCTAGGAGCTAAATCTAACTGTTGGACGTAGGTTTCGTCCATATCTAGAAGTCCGCAGGGGTGGGGGCTGAACTGAAGGCCAAGGTGGGGCTTCGGCCTTGCTGGGCTCAGGAACTGGAGATGTGGTTGAGGCTTTGGCCTTACTGGGATCAGGAACTGGGGGCGAAGGTGGCACTTGGGGGTTGGTGGGATCAGTCAGGAGAAAAGCAGGCTTCAGTCTGTCCATTGTCACCACGGTTTCTTTACCATTCCTCAGAACCTTGAAGAACTTGTCCGCTTTCTCGATCACCGGAAAAGGTCCGTCATAGGGTGGTTTCAGGGGGGAGCGCACTGCATCGAACCTGATGAATACATGGGTGCAGTCCTTGAACCTTTGCGGGACGAATACTTTAGGCTGACCGTGGTGCCGGGCGGGGACAGGTGCCAGGTCCGCAAACGAGCTCTTTAGCCTCTTGATGAATTCTGGTACGGTACCGTCCTCATCTGGCGTGGGGTTCAAAAATTCACCAGGCAGCCTGATGGGTTGTCCGTAAACCAACTCACTAGGCGTTGCTTGCAGGTCAGGTTTGAAGGTCGCTCTTAATCCCATTAGCACGGAAGGGAGAGCCTCCGTCCATCGCTCTGAAAGATAAGCTTTAAGTGCACCTTTAAGAGTCCTATGCCAGTTTTCTATCATTCCATTCGCTTGTGGATGAAAGGCACATGTATGAATGTGTTTAGCCCCTAACATACTAGCCATAGAACGAAAGAGTCTAGACTCAAATTGACGTCCCTGGTCAGTTGTTACTACCCCAGGAACACCAAAGCGAGAAATCCACGCTCTGAATAGAGCTTTAGCAACGGTCTCGGCATCAATGCAAGAAATCGGCTCCGCTTCGACCCAACGTGTAAATCTGTCGATCATGGTTAAGCAATAGGTAAAATTATTTGATGTTGGCAGGGGTCCTATTATGTCAATATGGATATGAGAAAACCTTTGATTTGAAACAGTAAAGTGACTTAAGGGGGTCTTTGTATGCCTATGGATTTTGGACCTTTGGCATGCTATGCAAGATTTTGCCCAATTTCCACAATCCACCTTAATTTTTGGCCAAACAAATCGCTCTGTAATGAGCTTGATCGTTGCTTTCCTTCCCGGATGGGACAGGTTGTGGAAGGCAAGAAAAACAGCCTGACGAAACGTTTCCGGAACAAAAGGTCGGATCCTACCCGTGGAGACATCACAAAAAAGCTCAACTTGACTATCCAGTAAGGGTAACCTTTTAAATTTAAGAGTAGACGACTCGTCCCTTAGACAGGACTGTAATTCACTGTCAGAAACCTGAGCGTCTGCCATAGCCCTGTAGTCAACTGCGTTTGGGCAGGATATTGCGTCGACTCTGGAAAGTAAATCTGCAGGGATATTCTCCACCCCTTTAACATGCTTGATGTCGGTCGTAAACTGCCCGATATAATCCAAGTGCCTCAACTGCCTAGGTGAGCATTTGTCGCTTTTTTGTGCGAAGGCATACGCCAGAGGCTTATGGTCAGAATACAGTGTGAAGACTCTGCCTTCAACCATGAAGCGAAAATGCTTTACCGCTGCGTAACACGCGAGGAGTTCCCGATCGTAAGCAGAATATTTCCTCTCAGTTTCAGAAAGCTTTCGGGAGAAGAATCCTAACGGTTGCATTCCCAATTGAGACACTTGGTGCAGGGCAGCTCCCAGAGCAAAATCAGATGCATCCACATGCAGGGCCAACGCAGCATCCGGGGCAGGGTGGAACAGCAAAGCTGCTCTAGCTAACTGCTCTTTAGACTCCTCAAAGGCCTTAATAGACTCAGGCGTCCACTCGATCTCTGTTTTACTGGATTTGCTTGGACCCTTTAAAAAATCACAAAGCACAGCCTGTACTTTTGCTGCATTAGAAGTATTGCGCCGATAGTAATTTAAAAGTCCTAAATATCGTCGAAGGGTTTTGATTGTTTTTGGTAACTCAAATTTTAAGATAGGGTCAACTCGTTCCGGTAAAGGTTTTATACCTTCTTTATTTACCAAATACCCGAGGAAAGGTAGCTCGCTAACCCCTAAAACACATTTGTTTACATTGATGCGGATTCCGTAATCCGAAAGTCTTTGGCAAACCCGATCTAAATGGTTCCTGTGTTCCTTCTCACTTGAACTGGCGATGAGGATGTCATCTAAGTAAACGAAAACAAATTCCAGCCCGTACAATACCTCGTGCATGAAGCGCTGGAATGTTTGAGCAGCGCACGATAGTCCAAAAGGCATAAATAAAAACTCAAACAACCCAAACGGAGTTGTGATGGCTGTTTTGGGCACATCCTCCGGGTAAACTGGAATCTGATGATAAGCCCGGGTAAGATCAATTTTAGAAAATACTGATTTCCCATGTAAGTTGTAGGCGAAGTCCTGTATGTGCGGCAGTGGGTAACGATCTTTTTGCGTCAGCCGATTTAGGGCACGGTAGTCCCCCGTAGGACGAAATTCCCCATTTGCCTTAGGAACCATGTGCAAGGGGTTTGACCAGTTCGACTTACTGGGTCTGCATATCCCCCTTTCCATCATTAAACTAAATTCTCGTTTAGCTATTGCCAATTGTTTGGGATTTAGCCGTCTTGGCTTGGCGAAAACTGGTTGCCCCGTTGTTACTATACGATGGACTGTGTTGTGTTTTACCGTCTGTTTACCTGGATTGGGGCACAAGATCTCCTTATGTTTTTCCAGGATGTCATGGAATTTGGAGTTCCCATCCAGTAGCGTGACGCTTTGGACATTGCTCTTTTTCGTAGATCCCCGACTCGTGAGCTTAGTCAAAGGATCGACCAAACATGAATTTTTAAGGTCAATCAAAAGACCATAGTGTTTTAGGAAGTCCGCCCCAATTATAGGCTTACTGACCTTCGCGATTATAAAGTTCCACTTGAAATCCCGCCTTAAATTAAGGTCTAATGGAATTAATTTAGTACCAAATGTTTTGATCGGGGCACTGCTCGCAGAGTACAATTGTAACGTAGAAGTTGCTACAAAAGGCATGGTGGGTTTGTAGGGCAAAACACAAACGTCGCTACCGCTATCGATCAGATAGCGTTGCCGAGATCTTGGATCATTTATGAAAAGGCGACTAGAGCAACCAAAATCGCATTGCGCCACATACGATTGATCCTCTAGTTTTTTGACGATTTAAAGTTACAAGGGGCTGTACACTTACGTGCATTTTCTCCAAACTTGAAGTGGTACCAACAGTTTTCTGTCGTATTTTGGCGATTTGGGGTTCTCGAACGACGCCTGTACTGTGATCTGTTCCCCTTACTACTGGAACTTCTGTGCCGGTCTCTGATCCTTCCCAGATCTTCTACCTTTTGGGTTAAAGCCAAGATCTGGGCCTCTAAACTTGCAAACCTGTCTACCCGTGTTTCACGACTGCCGCCACTAGCTTCTGCCACCTGTCTAGGGGAAATTTCCGAAATCTTATCGGCCATTTCGGAGAGTTTATCAAGCCCTCCTTCAGACACCGCTAGGATTGATTGTGCCTCCGTGGGCAGTCTTTGCATCCAAAGAGTCTTTAGAAAATCATCATCCACCCTATCCTTGGCTAATTGACGCATTTTCCTCAGAAGGTGAGATGGTTTGTCATCTCCTAAAACTGTGTCCGATAGAAGATCCTTGATTCTTTTCTGTTCAGAATCCGAAAACTCCGCTATCAACCGGTTTTTCAAAGTGTTATAACGCCCTTCTCGGGGTGGATTCTTTACGATGTCGCTAACGTATAAGAGAACCTCTGAGTTTAGTGCTGCCACTACTGCATAGTACTTTGTTGTATCCTGGGTAACTTGGTTAAGGGCAAACTGAGCCTCTATATTCAAGAACCACAAGTCTGCCTGTTTGTCCCAAAAGGATGGGAGCTTAATGGAAGCCTTATAGACCTCTGCTTGAGGTACGATCGGATCGGTCATCTTGAGAAGGTGCACCAACACGTAAGGTCTACCAACAGATCAACTTGGGGAACACCGGTTTTATCTTGCGTGAAGACTCCGGGTCACCACTGAAGTGGATGTGACTTCTTGACTCCAAATTAAATACTCGGATTCTTCAACATCACTTTATTCAACACAGGAATAAACGAACACTAACGAAACACTTAACAAGTTGAGGATTGTTGACAGCCATCGTGTACGTGGAAGGCACTGCATAGGCAGGGTGTACAGTTGCAGTCGTACGCATGCCGCGCGAGAGAGAGTAGTGAGAGAGACTGAGGCGATCAGAGCAGGAATCATTCATTACGACTACGATGCGCCAAGGGAAGAACAACTAAAGTACCTGCGCATTCCCTTGGCGCCATCTATCGAAATGACTCGAACTCTGGCCGCCGCAGAGTAATTCAAAGAGTAATTTTTCACTGAACTCAAAGAAGTCCGCGGACCTCTAAGTCCAAAATAGGAATCTTCACGGACCACCCTTTGTAGCTCAAAACCCTCTCCAAAAAATTTCAAAATGAAAATTTATTATCCCTAATTAAGCAGTGGAATTTTATAAAATGCTATGAAACTATATTTTAAGAAAAACTTAATTACATCTCACGAGAATTAGTAATTTTTGTTGTGAGATAAGTAAATCTTCGAGACCCACAAAATGCGTCTAACTCTTTTTCCGAACTCCTGAATTAACTTTAAAAATTTTTAGTAGAAGAACGGAATTTTATTGATTTAGTGGTGACTGTTATCCCCAAAAATTACAAAGCCGAAAATAAAATTCATTTTTTTCTTACTCAATTCATTCAAATTTCAATTATTTATAGGATTTTCTTTTTTTTGTGTTTCCGGGTCTCTCCACGGACTTCTTTCAAGACTCTCACGGACCACCGGTTAGGAACCACTGTTCTAAAACGATAAAAATTTTATGGGATATAAAGTATGTCTTAAAGATATTCTGTGATTTTCTTTTCAGATTTTTAGGTCCACAAACAAAAGTACTATATAAAAATGTTTCTTATTACCCCATTCTCCCCTATTTAACAAATGCTAGAGAATTATAATTTCAACCCACACTCACACCACAATGTATAATTCTGCCTTGATACTTGATACATAGCATCCCTAGGTCAGCTAAATATGACCTTATCTGGTCTTTCGAGCATAAAACACTAATTAACCAAATATATTATCAGTTTGGTTTTCATTATAATAAAAAATGAAGATTTTTTTTCCTTTCCTTTCTAGGATCCTAATGCTGGATATCGCCTACCAAACCTCCAGAACTGGCGAGGGTTCTCCTTACAACTTCTAGAAATCCATGTGGTTAGGATTTCACCTAAACCAAGAACTACTTGCAAACAATAGCTATTTGTGTCGAACAAGCCAAGAGACATTTAGGACTCTAATAAGTGTCATAAGAACTCTTCATTAAATATAAGTGACTTTTCGTGGAACAAATTCGTGCATTTTTTTTTATTAAAGTATCAATATATTTTAGTTTGTGACTATTTGTGTTTTTTTCTCCTAGCAGCTCTCTCAACCGGCAAACTCCATTGGAGTGAACACTGAAATGTGCGTTTCCAGTCATGACAAATAAGGTAATTAATTTCCTTGCGAGATGTCGCCATCTCAGCGACAGTTGTCATGTTTAGTTGAAAGGCAAAGTACTCCTTCATAGAATTCTCGATTCTTCTTTTTTTTAATTTTTGAAATTAAATTCCTTAATTTAATGCAAGAATGGTCAACCTACGGCACGCTGTGGTAAAAATTTGAAAAATAATTTAGGTACTATGTCTATCAGTAAAATTTTAATTTAAAATAGTGATTCCATGAAAAGTGTTAATTGCATAAAAATCTTATAATTAACCTAAGTTATATTTTTCACATTTTTATATCTTTTCTGCATAGTATTAGAAAAATTTGAAGTGCCACAAATAATTCATTTTTCTCAAGTGCTACGCTTTTTTAAAAGATTGGTCACCCCTGGTTTTAATGCATGAGACTCGTTAACTTTAGTGTTCACTCTATGGAAAATGTCAGTTCAGTTATTTTTATTCTTGTGATACCTTGGTAAGTTTACAGTAGGAATAATATTAAGTTTACCTTTAAAGATTTAAACTTTCTTTAAAATATTTTGACTTCATAGTTTGGAAATTTCTATTTAAATACTGGTGATCTTATGACTTTATGAACTCAATATTTTCAGATTTGTAGAAGAGTAATTTCCCATTATGCTTGTTGAAAGCAAACTTATCGGAATTTACTAGGTTATTTTAACTTGCGCTCAAAAAATAGTAGTATCTGTTGGAAGAATTTTTATTTCCTTCCCGACAATTTTTTGTATTATGGTCTAAAATTATTCTGTCTTCAGGATTAGGCCATAAATGATTCTTTCGGTAACCCATTCAGTAATGCTGTGCCTTTTTCTGTTCTACAAGATTAGAGAGCCTTATTTTACAAGCTACAAGAGCTTTATTTTATGACAAATTACTATCTGCGCGTGGACTGGTTTACTCTAAGGAGCGGAAAAAAAAGGATTATTTCCTACTCGAGACTTTTCAAAAGATTTTTACAAAGGAAGTTCAAAGTCACCACTAAAAATATTAGGAAAAGGTTTGAAGCTGAAGCATCCTTCCCACTAACCTAACCATACCTTGGCAGTCTCATAGAACTGTTCTATTATTTGTTGACGTTTTTTATTGACTTCCATTGTACAACTAACTTGACACGAAGTCTCAGAGAGTGACGAAGAATCTGGAAACTCTTCCTTTTCACGTTCAGACTATCCGAAATTCTCAGCGCCTAATGAATACTTATTTATGAAGTGTTTTCTCTCTAATACCTTCTTTACAGGATGTCAAGCTGGTCGTTAGGGTAGTGTCAGACCGGATTCAGATTGCTATTTGTACAGGCCATACCCAGTTTCTCGGGCAAAGGAGAAACGACAAACAACCTCATTCAATGACCCCCTCTAACAAAAGCGAAGATTAATATAAACTCCAGGAGGAGAGCGAAGTCGCTTGGTGGTCTGTAAATTAACAGCCCGACAACTAGGTGTACCTCTTTTCGTGTATAACAAGGAGTTATGAGGCTTAGGTCAATCATATCACTCAGAGTTCCAGTATCCAAAAATGAGGTAAAACCATATTTTTAGGGAAATTTACAAGGAGTTAGAGAGGCCACTTTTATGTGTAAAACCCAGTATTTAAAGAGAAAGGAACAAAATTCTATATAGCCTCTGAAATCTTTGAAATATGCTTGTACCTTCACACTAAGTAAATGACCTTAGTCCCTCCCTCTCGAAAAAAAAATGATTGTGCTTCTCAGTCACCGTTTTGGAAATTAAAAGAAATTTGTGAAGGTAAATGGGAGGCCAGGGGTTGGTTGGTCGGGGTTTGGGATGGTAACCACTATATTACTAGTCTTTTATTACTATTTAAATACTAGTCAATTTTACTATTGCAATTTAAAGTTCTTTAGACTCTTTCAGTTTCTGACGTAGGCAAAAGGGGTAAAGTCTTGAAATATTTTGGAAAATAGTTTAAAAGTCGTCAAAAATAGTGTTATTTTAAAATAATTTGACAGTTACGGTTGCAGTTAAGAGTCGAAGAAAAAATCGTTACGTCCCCCCGTGGATGCGCAGGAAAATTTATAAATGCCCAACTGCATTTATGTCCGAGTGCTATACCCGGGGAGAAGGCTCAGACTCGAACCAGGGTTCGATCTGAGGGCCTTTCGGATGGCAGACTGGTGTGCTAACCACCACGCCATCCGTTCCTGCAGCTATGACAATCTTTTAATTAATATGAAGTTGATACTCCAACATAAAGTTAAATATTTTAATTTACTTTTTATGATATAGATGGCGCCATCAGCGTGTGACGCATTGAGGTTAAGCTGCTGTGCAGCGTCTACTGCACATAACTTAATTTAAAGTTGATATTTCACAATTTTAAAAAAAGAAATTCTGAGGATCGAACCTGCGAACTTCAGGTCGAGAAAGCAGTGCGTTAACCAACCATGCCACACAGCCTTGCAACCACTAGTCTTTAATTTAAAGTGTATATTAACTTTCACTTAACTTTAAGTAAACTTAAGTAAGCTTAGTTAAGCTTAAGTTAATTTTATTATTTACTTTAAGTAAATATTAACGTTCGATCCACCGCCTTGTGAATGCGCATGCGTGTGAACTTTATTTTTGCTGTTTTTGGAAAATTTAATAAAATAATAACTGGGGATAGAACCCATGAACTGCCGCATGCCAGGCAAGCATGCCACCTCTGCTCCACCGGGGCTTACTAACTATAAAACTTATTTTAATGCGTTCTTTATTTCGACGCATGCGCATATAGCAAGAGCTCGAGATCTGACTACATACAGCTTTTAGCTACCCGTTTACAAGTAAGATGTATTTTAAGTCAGAGTACTACCTGCGCGTGGACTGAATAAACTAAGTCCACGCGCATGTGAGAACTGCGCATGTTGAGGGTTCGAGAACGATGCATTAGAACGGTTTTCGAACCCAAAAAATCAAAATAAGGACTAATTGTAAACCTCAAGCCAGCTCCCGTATCCGTTGTGTAATAAATATCAAATATGCATTGTATATTGATTCCGTACAAGTTGTATGTACACAAGGTTCCCCTAATTAATTCTATATGTGAAATAAATCTGGCTTTGGTTTAAAATTTAACTGTTTATTTGAGGTGACATATTTATTTAAAAAGTAGAGATGGAGAGATGAGGGTACACTAACCAATAAGAACAGGCTTATACAAGTGAAAGCTACACAAGCTTAGATGTTTCTATTCCTACTATTACATTGCTCAAAATATTAACCCTGCAAATAAGTTGGCATTTGGACCCGACACCATATATGTTGTAAATTTCTATACTATTGTGTTATAATTACTAATAATGGAACAGCTTCCTAATGTCCCAACCTGTAAACAGACAATTTGTTTTTTTTTTTAACAAGGTTGGACTTTTATTCCACTTAAGTTGGGGGAGTTGGTTTTGGGTACGACCTTAGTGTTACCTGGGTTCTGTGCTTTTTTTATTTGCTGAAATGAATAACACATGTTTTGCAACAAAAAAATAGTCTTTATTGATCAGAACACACCAAAATAAAATCTGCACCAACTGGATGACGAAGGCTGCCTGAAATAAAGACAAACATTATAATCATCAAATAATTAAAAAGTTTATGAACTAAAGTTAAATATTCAGTACGAAATATCACTAAAAATAGATCGTTTTATAAATTATTTTAAAGTTATGAAGTTACTATACCAACACGAAAAATTTAACTTCAATGAAATATTGGTATTGTATAACATCTCTACGAGGGAAAATATGAACTATAATCAACAACAGTGTTTCCTGACTATGATGTCACAAGCAACAGCAGTTAACAGTTTTTGTACTAACATTGCTGCTGCTCCCGGAAAAATTAATCTTAAATATTTTGAAAATTATATTAATTTCTCCAGAAGCTTATTCTTGATGCTTTTAAAAACTAATCTAATTTAGTCAATGTTATTCGCCTGTCATTTAATTTGGTTATTCCTCTAAAGTTTCATTAATAAAAGTAAACTATTTTATCTTTATTAAAATGATGATATCAATAAACTAGACTTGAATGTTCTACACTTGCTTATAACCTAAGATTAAGGAATAAAATATTGGAATATTTTTATTTTTAAAAAATTATGTATAGGGTCGGGTGGGGAAAAATGGGTCTAGTGAGTCTAGGGATTTTAACAGTTTATATTTATAAAATTTAATGTTTTTTGGCATGCTGATTTACATTGAGTGAGGCTCAAGTAAAATCAGTATGCTAAAAACATTAAATTTTATAAATATAAACTGCTAAAATCCCTAGACCTATTTTATCCCACCCAACCCAACCTATTAATATTTCAACATTAGTAATACTATTATTTATTATAAGCAGGGTTAAAACACATAACGAGTTCAAACATTTTAAGCCCCCCATTCTAAAGAGAGCTGAGTATTCAGTAATACTTAACTATGTGAGTTTTTAAAAGTAATAATATATTTTTTTTCGTATTATAAGGATGAACATAAGTTTGAACTCTATACGATCTTCATTTTCAAATTCAATCTTAAAAGTATTTTCATAAATAAATACACTACCTTGTGTGTCCTACTTTAACATTAGTAGTATATAACTTTCCTAAGTTGACGCTTTTCAAAAGGAAAAATTCAGAAACAACAGGCACGGATGAGTCGATGCAATCCTGCAACAGTAAAGAACAGTGAATAAATGAATTGTAAGTTTAAAATAATGCCCAGATTTATTACATTTCTTGTAACATATACATAGCGTCTTTTTTTATCACGAATTGCGTACCGAAACTCCACCTAGCAACCCCGACAGACTTTCTGTTTACTCAGATTTCCTTCCGCGTAGTGACGTCATAGGGCAAAATAACGTTGCAGTCTATACTCGACAGCAACGTTTCCTGAACCCAGTACGTCACTACATGGAAGGAGAAAATGGGTAAGCAGAAAGCATGTTGGGTTACTAGGAGGAGTTTCGGTACGCAAATCGCTATAAAAAGACGCTATATAAGCATGGGTTTAACAAACTCTAACCATATTTCTAAATTGACGTTTTTCACTCAAAATTCAGACACCGCGATGGGATCTACTTTGTTTATTAGTGACGTTGTATGCTCAACTTAAGTTGCTGTCTAGTATAGACCACAGAGAAATATCCTAACAGAGGGTCCACGAGGCTATTTTCAAATGCGTTACTGATGTGAGGGCGCCACCCTAGAGTCTGGAACGTATGCCGGCCGCTTTAATCTCTCGCCAAATTAGAACTCAGCGCAAGCGCAAAAAGGTGTTTACGATCTCCCATAGGCAGCCGGCGAACGATTCAGACTGGATATAGACGCTAGTGAGTTTAGTGCGATCCCAGCGCCACGATTCTCCCAACCTGTAACAAGATGTCATGATTTTCGCTTTCCATTATGGCCTATGGCCGTGGACTCTCTGTTCTAGTACTCTGTGGTATAGACTGCAACGTTACTTGACTGTGGAAAAACAAAATAAAGAAAGTTATTCAAAGCACGGTGTCTCAATTTTGAGTGAAATTAAAGAACTTCAATTTAGAATTATGATTAATTTGTTAAACCCATGCTTAAAATCGTCTTTTTATCACAATTTGCGTAAAGAAATACCACCTAGCAACCCCAACAGGCTTTCTGTTTACACAGTTTCTCCTTCCACGTAGTGACGTCATAGGGTCAAGAAACGTTGCAGTCTAATACACATACGTCATTTCCAATCCCTTATAATTCCATCACGAATCCAGAGTATGAGCCCGTCATATGCACTATTACAAATCCTAGAGTATAGACGTCACCCTTTAACCCTTTCAATCCTAGGCCGCCTGAGATTTTGGTATTAAATTCTATGGAAAATTTGGGGCGGCTAGGATTGAACGGGTTAAACTCAATTTTGAATTAAGCCCAGAGATCAATACATAGAGGGGATCATAGATACAATCCCACCATGCCAATGATTCACTTAGAACTGCTCTGCTGCGGTAGAAATGTTTGACTCAATGCATACGGTATGTTGTAATGGCGTTCCATTGACGGGTCGCACGTTGTAGTAATCTGTGCCCAGGCCGTTTGGACGTAATAGGGACGAGTAGTGGGTGGGAGGAGTTTGGGCTCGTGTTCTATCCACTCCCAACTCCCACGTTCACGAGTTTAGGGGGAGTAGGTAGGAAATAGTATGTTGCAAAACTCTATTGGAAGTATGTTTTTCCACGGCATACTATTACTACTATACTATTATATTACTACTATAGAGATAGATACTAGATTTATACAGGCTAGCCGAGTTTTGAAAAAATAGTGTGTATAAAGTCTTAACCAATAGATAATACATTGACAAATAAGGAAAAATAAAGGCTTGTTTTCAAGACGTAACTGCTGATGTAGGCGATTGTGAGCCTATCTCGGCAAACTTTGTTACCATGGCAACTTGGTACATCTAGGTAACAATAAATGCTTTTTTTAGTAGATCTCCTGTTACATTTTCCCGCCAAAGGCTCCACCTTCAACTCTGTAGAAATGATTTGTCAGATGTTAGCTATCACCACATTTTTAATGGCTTCCACAGCTCGGCTAGCCTGTTAAGTAAAGGAATATATGAGGAGCAAACAATCAAACTGTGTTTTCTCCCAAAATAAAAAAAAATGAGTTACTGATATTTTCTTGATCTCCACATTAAATAGCACAAAAATATGCTATTATCTTTAACGAAAACAAGTTTTATCCTATTTTAAACCTACTTAGAAAATTGATGTTTCAATCAAAACGTGTTTCCTCCAGAGCCGGATTTCATTCAAACAGTGCTTCCTCCAGTCAGCCAATCATAGCAAATTGAAAAAAATAGTTTTAGAGAAAAGTAGAGGAAGTGTCAAAGTCAAAGGCTCCAAAAACTACAAATTTGAAAAAAAAAGTGAACAGCAGGGTGAAAGTCTTCCTATAGTCTGTGTAAATAAAATCGGCGGTTTCACGTCATGCTTTACCATGGCAACGCCGAAGAAATACATGGAGAAAAAACTCAAGGTCAACCGCCGATTCTATTTACACAGACTATAGTCTACGATTAGTCTTACAACCTCTTCCTCTTAAATGCAATATCACTTGAAAAGAAAAAAAATATTGATAAGCTTTTGGAATTAATGTATGGCGAAGAGTAGCAAAATCAACGCAATTTCATTTTGTATAAAGAAATTATTACAAAAAATAATTTAATAGCAGGCAATGAGGAAACGCAGGAAGTATGTGATTGTTTGGATGAAGATATTGTGGATTAAAAATTTAGAGGGTCTCTACAATTTTCAGATATATTTTCCATGTCCTTATTTTGTTAACTTCATTTTATAATTCACATATTAATATTGATAACATTCAAGTAAAAAATTATATCAAATATCATTTTCATGTTATTATTGCTATTATTTTTCTATTATATTTTTTTGTTAATATTGTTAACATGGCATTGTTAAGTTAATATTGCTCTAATTCAATTACAAAATCATTAAATAACATTTTTAATAAAATATGTGAAAACTTATTTTCATTCAAAAAGTGTTTTATCCATGTTGGAAACAATCAAACCATGTTTCCTCCACTGTGTTCGGTCAAAACGTGCTTTCTCCAAATTTCAAATGCATTTTTAATAATTAATTTTCAGTTTTTAGGTAAATTATGACTACAAATCTTCCTAGAAACTAGAAATATAGGTAAACAAACGATCATTATATTTAAAAAAGTTTTTAAGTTATTAGTTTTTTGTGTTTCCTGAAAATTTGTATCCGAAGGAGAAAGCACGGTTTGATTGTTTGCTCCTCATATAAGGATTTCAAATCCATGCTTTTCTCAAATTTTGTATTTTTGGACTTACACCTATTTCATCCCCTGAGCAGCTCAATTAACTAGATATTTTAAGAATTAATTTTAAGATTTTGAAGGCAAATATCGATACCTTTCGGCGAAGTTGAAAAATTCATTTTATGAATTTATTCTTTTTTATTAAAAGTATCATTTACAGAAATTATTTTGATCGTGGTTTTTTTTGTTCGTTTTTACTACATCGGTATGTTTTAATCGCCTAATAAAAACCTAATCAACAAACTTACAAAAACAAATACAGTTTTCTCAAAAATTTTATTTTCACTGTTGTTAATTCTCACAAAACCCCTGACAATATAAGAAAAAAAAACGCCCTGAGCGGAGAAAAATATTTTATTTCTCCACACACACACTGCGTAACTTTCTTTTTCGCTGTCACCTGTAACTGTCAGCCATCTAAATGTAATTACTGCGGGGATTATGTTTGAGCTCTTTTTAACAAGAGATTTGATCAATATGAACAGGCTGAGCGCAGATTAAGGTGTCCATTGCAGACCTAAATTGACGATGAAATAGTTATTTTATTTCCTCTAATCTTTACACTGTGTGTTACTTTATTACAGAACTCGTATAGACAGTGTTACAATGTTTTTTTTTTTTTGGTGCTTACATTGCACTATTAAATTAACACTGAGTCCTAATGTTTATTTTACCACTCGGATATGATTAATTTAATCATTTATAATTCCACTATTACCTAAATCAATATTAGCGAGAAGCAAAGTGAACATAATATAATCCATCTAGATTTTCATACAAGCTTTTTCAAAGAAAAAATTTCCAATCCCTCTTAAAAATTAAATTAAGTTATTAAATTATGATTAATTTAAATTTTACTCTGTAAATTTATTTTGCATCACATAATGATTTCATTTAGGTATTATTAAAATTTGTATTAGTGTAGCATCACGTATTTTGTTGAAAAGACAAAATTTATTTTTCTAAAGAATGCCTATATCTTTTAAGCGGCTGTGTTTTTCTAGCTAAGGTTAGTTTTTTAGAAAACTTATTTATGTTTTATTTATTTATATACAATTAATTTTGACTTATTAATTTTAAATTCAGCAATTCAAAAGAAACATGATTATATTGTTGATGGAGCAGTGTTTTGAGGTCAAATATCAATTTTTAAATTAGCTTACATAGAAAGTCTCCTTCCTTTACAATCCTTTTTGCCTTATAAATCCATACACTATTTCAAAAGATAGAGTTTTTAATGTACATGAGTATTTTTATGATACAGCTGTGATTTTAGGGCTAAGATTAGTTCCTTTATTTAAATCAATTTTTGCCTTCTCTTTTTAATTCATTCTTTCAAAAGGCAGATGGTTTTTCTGACTGTAAAGTTCTCTAACTAATGCTGTCTATATCTTGCCAACCTTGGTGTAAAGGCCAGTGGCCTTCTTCCAATAAATTTATTTATTTGTCTTTTGGGTGTCTTTGCTGTGTCTTTTGGGCTAAGAATAGTTTCTTAAAACACTTCGCTCCTTCAATTACATCAATTTTTCCTTCTCAACTTTAATTCAGTTTTTCAAACGACATATTTTTTAAGAAAAAATATTTATTTTTAAGCGAGTTGGCTGTTTTTGGCCTAAAATTAGTTTAAGAAACCTAATTAATCTCATTATTTTTTCTTGCTGAATAATTCGAGGTGAAAACTTAAAAATTCGATATTGATGTAATATTTTTCTGACCCCTTAAGAAAATCTTAACTTCCCATGGGGGTGCTACGATCAGATTAACCTTCTATTTCTCGAATAAATTCGAGAAAATGGTCATAAAAGTGCCTATTTTTCATTCGAGAAAATTGAATAAAAATAAGTGTATAAACGATTATATGACTTTAGAAATGGATTCTTTTTATCTTTAAGGAACATTACTATTGAATACCCGCAGCATGGCTCTCCCACGTGAGCGAGAAATAGAAAGCAAACGCTCATCACGTACGAGAGCTGTGCTGAGGAGGGAAGGGGTTGTGAAACAATCAAACATGCTGCTCGAATACATCATCCAAATTAAGAACATCAACTGTTCTACCTCAGATAACTCACACATGAAGGATCCAAATAGAGACCGAGATGTCCCACAAGTTCTCATTGGAACACCTTGACACTATCTCCCTGATGCGCTTTCCTCCATCAGATAGAGGAGTTGGTTGACACGCCGTTCTTTATCGCGCGTGCACGGTGGCTGCTCCTGACACCTCAACTCGCCTCGGAGGATAGATAGGGAGGATGGAGAAGGTGGGATGGAGATAGTAGGGAGGTAACAACGTGAAGAGAGCAACCGGTGGAAATGTTCGCGATAATCGGGAAAGGTTTGTTTCGCTGCGATGCATCGATGTCTATCTTATTGTTGTCCTCTCGTCACAGAACTGTGTGAGGCGATAGACATGTCAATATCCAGTGGGTTTGAGTCTCAATAGAAGAAGTGTCCTCTTACGGATGTTTGCCCGCAAATTCTGGGATTCTAGAGCTCAAGTTGTGGGGAGCGCAGTCGCGGATTCAAGGGAAGGACTTCGGAAAGTGCCTCCTGTTTGGACTGAAAAAGAAAGGGAAAGGTCCAAGCCACACTACAAGAATCTCATTCCCAAACTATAAAAAAAACGATAAAGATGGTTATCTAAGACAGGGGAGATTAATGGGGACTCGAGGGGCCGATCCACTAGACTACTCCCGTAGCGGAGGAAAACGGGTGTCATATTAGGGAGTAGTTTAGTGGATCGCCCCTCGAGTCCCCATTAATCTCCCCTGTCTTAGATAACCATCTTTATCGTTTTCTTATAGTTTGGGGATGAGCTTCTTGTAGTGTGGCTTGAACCAAAGAAGGAAGAAAAGGCGTAAAAAGGAGAAAGAAGAAAGTAGGTTCTGATGAAAGACCAAAAATTTTCAGTCATTTAGAAAATTTACTTTTTCTTCGTTTTACCCTTATTTCTCTTTCTTTTCCCTTTTCGGCCCCTTTTTTTGATCCCAGGGGGTCACTTTCCCCATATTGTTCAAACTTTTTCGTTCATTAAGTACTTAGGGACAAAATCCCTCCAATTTTCTGGAGGAGAAATTTCATGGGGGTATCCGGAGATAAATTTGGAGAGGGACATTTTCAGTTGGGGGGGGGGGGGCGCGAGAAAATCCCCAGGCCTCTCTTAAAATTCATATTAAGTGGAAATAACGAGTAAAAATTAGCCCTTAAAGAATATATTTCCAAAATTTTCTAGGGGGCCCCAGACCCCCTTTTGAGTTTGGGACTTTTTATCACACACACTTTTTGTTCATTAAGTTTATAAATATATAACTAAAATTATAACTACCAATAATATAAATTAAATATATACTACCTTTTACGAAGTCTAAAAATTTTCTTTAATCGCTAACTTAAAAGTGTAGATTTTCATATTAAAATCTACATTTTGAATGGCTTCGGAATAATTTCATCAATTTCATAAACCGTCCAATTCTTACTGGAGGGATCCCGAAAAAAAATTTCCTATTACGCCAATGATATGAATACATCGAAAAAGTCAGCTGTGCCATTTATCCCCTAGAATTTCCAAGAAAAAGCTTAATATCACTTTTATCACACTACAATTTTAAAATTTTCCGGGGGAGTAGCCTCATTTCCCTTGTACAGCAGTTCCTAACAGGTTTTCTTCAGGAAGCGTCAAAAAATTTTTTATTGTTTTGCATACATTGTTACTGCATAAAAGGGGGGCGATGAAAATTACGATTGAAAATAGGGTCGCCAATATGGAAAGTTTGAGAAGCACTGTTCTAAAGAACATGCATAAAATGTTTTCTCTAACAATTTATCAGGCTGAAATTTCTAGAACGTCTAGACTAGAGTAATTTTCGATGGTTAAATGGATTTTTCTACTTTAGAGCTCTAGACTTTAAAGATTAATATTCTTTTTTTGTTTAAGTTGAGTGCAAAATTTTTAGGAGTAGCTTTTAAAAGAAAAACAAGCAACAAAACTATAGTTTTAAGGGTATTAATCTGAATCTATAATGAGTTTGGCAAGATCGCTTCTGTTTAACTTAAAGCAATTTGTATCGTTTTATGAGATCAACATTTCGCTTAAAACAATAAAACGTTGGTGAAATCCCCTAAAAACCGCCTTTCCACCTTTGAAAGCCAATTTTTATACACAATCATACAAAATGAATCATTAACTTATTAGTGTTGTATGTTCCACTCTCATATTTTTCTTTAAGAATGTAAAAGTGTCAAAATACATATGTTACTAGATAATCGATTGAAATACTTCTATAAGGACAACATGGGTTGTGATTTCAAAGCAAACACTCGAGTTACACTGTTTGAAACTTTCTAGTATCAAATCGCTTATTGTTATCAATCGGATATTGTTATCATTATACTCTTGGACAAAAGTGATCACTTAAGCGGAATAGACTGTAGTTTCTTAATAATTTCGCACAATATTTTAAGTTTCAGATCTAACTTTGATAGATATTGAATTCACGAATCAGCCTTCATTAGGAGAGTGATCCTAAATTCCAAATGACTCACTCACGCTATATCCTAACAGTTAAATTTTTCGAAGTGAACCTTCGGTATAATTTATAATTCACACTACAAGTTCCTTCAAACTTAGAAGAAACGTTTGAATTTTAAACTTGCCTTATTGGAATACCAGGGGGGGGGACTCCAAAACAGGATCAAACATTCCTCAGCGAATCTTCAGCAAAAACACTGAACACGGCACGGTTACTAAACTTTAGCTGTTGTTTACGAATTCTTGGTTGCTTGGTTGATGGATAGGGAATATTATTTCCGCCTCGTGGTCTAGTAGTTAGATTTATCTCCGCTGAGAAGAGGGTTCGCTTCCCGTTAGAATGGATATTTACAGACACTACTCGGTAACATGTTATACAGAGCTCTGATTGGTTTGTCGGGATGATGGCATTCAGAATATGGGATTGCTAGTCGCTCTGATTGGTCCGAAAGGGTCTAATCGAGTAGGATATTCAGCAGGGCCGAAACTATTGTGTTCGGGAGGGGTTTTGACTCAACATTATTTCTAAGGTATCCTCAATCGAGTTCATTTATACAGGGTGATTCAGATAAGTGTTTCATAACTTCTAGGGGAGGTAGGGTACATCAAGACGAACAAGAATCGGTATAGGTTAGGGGGTCGGAAGTGGGGTCTAAGGGGTTAAAATCAAGGGTGAAAATTAGCAGAAAAACTCGCATATCTGGGCAGAATAAAGAGATACAATTGTTCGATTCCGACATTTTTTGCATTCAACCAATTCAAATTTTTCATGTAAAAACCAGATGCAAGTGTTTATTCTAATCAAAAACAGACCAATAAATGAAACAGGCATGCGTTGTAAGTTGATAGACTGTAGTAGAATGTGTCACGACAAAAACATCTTAATACTAGAGTTTTGTTGGTTGTTTGGTTGGTTCGAGTTATATGGCGCAAAGAACTAAAATCTGACCAAGGGACAATTGTAACTTTAATCTACCTACAACGCATACCTCATTCAATTATTAGTCTGTTTTTGATTAGAATAATCACTTGCATCTCGTTTTTACATGAAAAATTTGAATTGGTTGAATGTAAAAATTACCGGAATCGAACAATTGTATCGCTTTCTGGCCAGATATGCGAGGTTTTTTGCTAATTTTCACCCGTAATTTTAACCCCTTAGACCCCAATTGCGACCCCGTAACCTACCTCAATTCTTGTTCGTCTTGATGTACCCTACCTCCCCTAGAAGTCATGAAACACTTAGCTGAATCACCCTGTACGTTAAGTTTAAGATCCCTTAAATTACAAATTTCGCAATGTGAACTCCAAGTAAATATGGAGGTCTGGGGGTCCTCCCCCTAGAAAATTTTGAAAGTTTGCCTCAAAAAATAACATTTTAGCTCCATTTTGAGACCCTTTGGGTTCCATCCGAAACAGCTCCTCGTAAACTACCGATTTTTCAAGGGGGGATTATAAGTAGACGGTAAATTTTGAGGAGTCTACACTGCAAAAAATAATCGTAAAAAAACAGAAAAGCTCTGGCAGCAAAAGTTGCCAGAGCTTTCCTTTCCACGGAGTTTCTCTGATGACTGAACTTTTTCTGTATACTAACGATTGTTTCGTAACTTGAGGGAACTTATCCATTGGAAATATTCTATTTTTTAACTACATATTGTCCCTCTACATCAGACTGGTGTCTCATTTTTTTCCTAACGTAGGAAATTTTAGAGAGTTATATCCCTAAATATTTTCGCAGAAAAAGTCGTTCATGCAGAACAAGCTCAGTCAACAGAGAAATTCCGTGGAAAGGAAAGCTCTGGCAACTTTTGCTGCCAGAGCTTTTCTGTTTTTTTTTTACGATTATTTTTTGCAGTGTAGGGGTCCTCCCCCAGAAACATTTGCCCCTTTAAACCAGTGCTTTATATCAGTTTGAACCCTCCTCTTTCGGGAACACTCAAAGGGAACTGCTTCTTTTAAGTGGCAGAATTTACAAGGAAAGACACTATAAATGACGTCATACTTTTCGCTCAAGTTACGCTATTTAAAACTTTCTAGTATCATCACATTAAGCGGAGTCGACTAACACTTGAAACGGTCCAAAATTAATGATCACATACCGCTCGGTATTATTCCGTTGCCAACTCGTGTTGAAACTCTGGTTGAAACTTCCGATCCTCCTCGCGTTACGCGGCACCAACTTCCCTCAAAAAAAGACCACTGTCGGTCCATTAATCACGTGATCGCGTGCTGCTGTCCTTGACTCCAGAGAGAGAAATCGCCAAAAAGCGTCAAGAAAAGAATATCAACGCTCTTTAAAACCGAGAAAAGGAAGAAAGTTCGCTCTGATCATTTGATAATAAATTGAGGGGGGACAATCGGAAAAGAATTCCTTCTGAGATGGATGAAAATACCTTCGGATATCAAAGAATTTATATTAATCGTCGTGATGGCCGGAGCAAAAGAATTCGACTTTCTGGAAATCTTTTTGAATGGATAAATTACCCATTCAAGAGAGGGATGAAAAAGTGAAGTGGGACCTTGAACTTCGTCTGTCAATTTTCCTGTTTTGTGTGATTATCGAGTAATGAAGTTAAGGTTGGAACGGTTTCAATGTTTCCTATTATATAGCGATTCGGTCACTTTTTTTTGCGTACGATTTTTTTTTCTTACTTTTTTTGGGGATAAATTTGGTCTGACTTGAAACGAATGCAGTGTGACGTCATAGGGTCAAGAAATGTTGCAGTCTAAACTCTACAGCAATGTTTCCTGAACCCAGTAGGTTCCTACCCGGAAGGAAAAACTGTGTGAACAGGAAGCCTGTTGGGTTGCTAGGCGGAGTTTCGGTACGCAAATCGTGATAAAAAGATGCTATATATTCTATACATGGGTTTAAGCAATTAATCATATTTCTAAATTGATGTTCTTCATTTCACTCAAAATTCAGACACCGCGTCTGGAACTACTTTGTTTGTTTTGTTTCTCCAGGGTCAAGTAACGTTGCACTCAAGACAGCAACGTTAGTTGACCCTATGGCGTCACTAATAAACAAAGTAGTTCCCAGCGCGGTGTCTGAATTTTGAAAGAAATTAAGAACGTCTACTTAAGAATACGATTTCTAAAGTGCATTTTTATCACGATTTGCGTACCGAAACTCCTCCTAGCAACCCACCAGTCTTTGTGTTTACCCATTTTCTCCTTCCGCGTAGTGACGTACTGGGTGCAGGAAACGTTGATATCGAGTATAGTGTAATCCTACATTCAAAGCAATTACTTACCACATAACACTAATTTCTGCCAACACATTAAAATCCTTCTCCTTCCCGGCCCATGCCGAGTCTATTTCCACCTCACAACATGCCAACCCTTTCCTTCCCATCCGCCCCGATTACTCAATGGTATTAAGCGGCTACATCAGGCGGTGTAGGACCAAAAGGGTCAAAGCGAGTAGGGGTAATTAGCCGTCGCTGCGACAGACAATGGCCCCACTGAGGAAAAGGAGCTGACAAAATGACACTGACTAATCCCAAATTGGACACCGGAGAGAACTATAAGCCGTTTCATTTCAAAATCGACCGAGTTGAGAAGTCTTTTACTTCTCCCCTAACCGTGACGTATGTATTTGCTTGTGTCTGTCTTGCGTCCAATTAGGTTTAACAACTGACTGAGCGAATTCGAGTGGTTTCAATGTCACGTAAATTAGACGAGTCGAATTGTATTTAAATTGGTTTTAATTGTGTCGAATGTGTTATTGTGTCAGATATGTTAGTGATAATGGAGGGTTATGCTAGACAGCAACGTTAGTTGACGTTATGACGTCACTAACAAACGAAGTAGTTCCCAAAGCGGTGTCTGAATTTTGAGTGAAATGAAGAACGTCAGTTTAAAATTATGATTATTTTGTTAATATGTACACTGTTAAACCAGGGTTCTTAAAATAGAGACGAAATTACTTGATTATGAGCACTTCATGTACTCACTATAGCTCCAAGTAAAAACTACTCATATTTGAAAAACTCGTGTACTTATATTTGAAACACATCACCTTCTTAAAAATGAAACGGCATGTTCTCATTTTCGAGAGCTCAGCGAGACCGCGCGTGCTCATTTTCGAGACCTGTTCTGCTCAAAATTGAGTCTGCGCATGCTCATTTTTGAGACTTTCTGCTCAAAATCGGAGTCCGCGCGTACTCATTTTTGAGACTGCTTCTGCTCAAAATCTACTAATAATGTACTCATTTATAAAACCTTCTTTTTCTCAAAATCTACTCCACATGTACTCATTGTTGAGATATTATCTATATATTTTCAGATTTGTCACTTATCCCTGTACTCAAAACCTATCAAACAAAAGCTTGTTTTGAAAAAAAAAATTATCATTTGTTTCAAACCTGAAATATGCTAAAAATAGATCACAAATAAAAATACACACAAGAGGTAACTTTAATTTCAATCATTCTTTAAATTGTGAAGTACACTAACCCAAAACTAGAAGTTTAGTCTACTGCAAAATATTCATCTAAGGTTGATTTTGTTGTATTCACTATATTTCAATCTCTTACTCAACACTCAATCTTTTAATGTATTCTATCATTTATTATGTATAGTGAATTTTCAAATGAGGAAGCTTTACCTAAAATTCAGAAACTTATGAAAAACTTTCACATTACTAAAGAAACATTTTATTCAACACTTACAACTATTTACATTATTTTAGCAAGTGATTGAAAAAACAAGAAAATACTTCCCTATTTATAGAAACTTCCATCACAGCTTATACAATAAAAAACACTTAAATTTACAGATGATATTTTCACTCAGATTCTTGGCTAATAAAATATCTTCACATTGTTGTTACAAAAAACTATAAAAACAAGCCAATATTTTTAGTGCTCACAACTAAAAATTCCAATTTAGAATTCAACAATTCCAAAATTCCAACGCTTATACATGTGTATTTCAAATATATAAGCTTAACTACATCTAAAGAAATGAAAGTTCATTATAGATCCAAATGAATGTATAGTGTCAGTGTGGGGAAATGTTAACACCTTTAGGATCAAATTTGAACACATTAAAATTTTCTTTCAAGTTAATAAACAGTAGTAGTACAGGTGCAGTTTATACAATTATCCTGTGTTAACACCAAAGTTTGTATAAAATATCATTGAGGAACTAAAATGGTTATCAACCTAAAGGTTTCATACAGAAAAACTATAGCCAAATGATGGCCACACAGATTTTGCACAAAATGTTTGCTCAGCGCTTATGAATAGGGGCTGATTCCTTAAAATTCATCCAATTCTTGTCATATATAGCCAAATTTTGTTTACCTCTAGTCACAAACTCGACATATTTAGTATGAGCTGTGCTACTAGGTTTTCCGTATAATCAAAAACTGAAAATATGTATTTAAAAATAGGAAGATATTATGTAGTTTTATTAAATAAAATCTGAAAAAAAAAATTAATTCATTCAGCATTAAGTTCACTAAATTTCAACTAGAATTTTTTAGATGTTACTTCATAGTACAAATTGGGGGTAAACTGTGATTATTAATAAAAAAACTTGAGAGAAATACTTAAACAAAGACTCAAATGTAAATCCTTATCATTCACCACTATTAAAATGTTTCATACTTTAAATTATGTCATACAAAAACTCCACAAATGAAAAATTATTTAAAACAAACTTAGATCCGGATCCCATGTCCAAAGTATGCAGAGAAACTGATACCAATGAAAGCATGCTAATAAAATGCAAGAAGTATAACAAGACATGTTAATAGAGATGTAAAATTCTCGGTAATAATCTTTTGGAGAATATTCTCGGGAATATTCTCGAGAATATTCTCCAAGAGGAGAATTTTCGAGAATATTTTCCTAGAAGCTACTAAATACTAAAATATTTTTTTTTTTTTTTTGAGAAAAAAATTATAAGGGATATATCAACTTCAAATTAGAAGAATATTAAAGGTTTTACAATGAGAAGTTATCATAAATAAAAGAAAGCCAAATTAAATTGAAAAATATTTTAAAATCACTACTTAATTGATATGACAACATGTTTGATAAAGTAATTATTACAGATAATATTACAGATAATTCTAATGTGATATTCCTTCTTTTAAGAATATTCTCGTCTCCTAATTTTACAAAGTTCTATCAAAATTAACTAAATGTCAGGTTCAAAAGGTCCTTCAGTTTGACAACTATTGGTATTATTACATTTGCTTTTAACAACTATATAAAAATAATTTAGACTCCTCTTTTAATTGTATGAGTATTTTCTCCCAGTAAAACTTGCTTCTAATATTTTAAAAAATATTTTATATTCTATTAAATAAAATTAACTTATTTAAAAAAAAAATTGCGAAATAATGAAATTACAGTTCAGAGAATATTCTCTGAACTGTAGGGTGACTTTTAAATGGTAAGTTTCATTGAATTTGTTATTATTTTCAGGTTTCTAACACTAATACTACATGACCATTTCATATTTTAAAAAATTTTTACATTTATTTCCATTTATCAATCAAAAAATAGAATATTCTCGATTATTCTCAAAATTCTCCCTCCTGGAGAATATTCTCAGAATATTCTCGTTCTCCGAGAATATTCTCCGGAGAATATTCTCGACTCACATCTCTACATGTTAATAAACCAATTAAAGATAACAAACCTAAATTGTTCAGAAATTTTAAAGTAAACAAGTTAAAAAAAAGAATAAAACTACAAGCTATATCCAGCTCTACAAAATCAATTCAAGAATTTTTCTAAAAAAACAAAAATCCTCAAAAAGACAAAGCGACTGAATCTCAGTCAGCAAAGATCTCTATTTATAATTTATATCTATGTATATTTAAATATAAATTGTGCCTAAACTTTCACTGGTACAACAAGGTTTGTGTTTTAAAGTAACATACATATTTGGATCATCAAATCTGTATGTCTTCCTCATATGAAAAGTATCATAACTGTACAAATTTTTAATATCTTTAAAATCAACTGTATTTTTAATTATTATATAACTGAAAATGTTCATCAAATTCACTTGATTCCACCATGTTATAATATGATGTATGCATTTTCATCATAAAAACATTTTTACAATTTTACCAAAGAAAAATTATTCATTTTCACAATGTACATTGTACAAGCACAGTTTCATTTTTTGTAATACAGTACCATTATAGCACAGACTGTCACATATCAATAGTTCCACATCATCTGTTATTCCTTCTAGAGCAATGAATGAAAATTATTTTTATGTTGTTCATAATTATACAATTTGTTAAATGTTTGTTTGCAATATTTATCAAAACATGTGAAATGTTTGTGATTAAGATGCCATGCTTTGATATGCCTGCATAATTCCTTTGCTGAATTAAAAAATTTATCACAAAATATACAAAACATCTCTAATGGTGATTTTACACCACCACGACAAAAGCGACAGTTTTCGAGGATTCCTATTGGTTCTTTTGAATCGCTGTTCACCGCTATTGCAGATTTTGATTTTTTTTAAATTTAACCAATTATACAGGATTCATACTAAATTTTACAATAAAAATAATGAATTAAAGGAATTTTTAAGGAGCATTCTAAAAATTTAAACAATAAAGGTTAAAAATAAATTAAACAAAAAGTCAAGTCACAGATTTGATAAGAGTCCTTCAGCCGTCACGTTTACCCACAGCTAAAATGATGACAACACAAAAGCATGATTCTGTCAGCTGTGAGATGGGCCTTCTCGTAGTGGCATGACCACCTGCAGCATTGAATACTCAGGCGCAAACTCAACCAGATCCCTGCTCCTTGAAAAGACCTTTAAAAATACAAAATATCTTATTAATAACTAATTAAACAATGTAGATAATTTTATAATTAATTCTAACTAATTATATGCTAAAAAAACACCTGGATCAGCTGGGATAAGAGTTCTCCAGGAAGGACTAGCGCAAGGAGCTCCAGCATATAATTTGCACAAGAAGGTCATCTCGTCCAAGACGGGCTTTCAGCTGTGAGATGGGCCTTCTCGTAGTGGCATGACCACCTGCAGCATTTAATCCTCAACCAGATCCATGCTCCTCGAAAGGACCTTTAAAAACACAAAATATCTCATTAATAACTAATTAAACACAATGTAAATCAGTGTTTCCCAACCTTTTTCGGCCCATGCCCCACCAAAGCCTTTCCAAATTTTCCAAGCCCCCCATGTCCTTTATTTTTTTTTCGAAAATCCTTCTTGAAAAGTAAATAAAACCTGGTGGTTCGTGCCCCTCCTGGGGGGCAATTTGGTTAAAAAATTTAAATTGCCCCCCCCCTAGAAAATCATATTGCCCCTCGGTGGGACGTGCGCCCCAAGTTGGGAAACACTGATGTAGATAATTTTATAATTAATTCTAACTTTAATTATATGCTAAAAAAAGAACACCTGGATCAGCTGAGATAAGAGTCCTCCATTTGGCAATCAAACTTTATCCCAGCTGTGCCAAACTCCTATTTAAAAAATTTTATCGCTAGAAATAAAGTTGAAAAGTATAAAACAGAAAATTGTTATTGTTGGCTGTAGCTAGGCCACCGTCGGATCTGTTTACTTTAGAACAATTACAAGTTCATTTTAAGCAAAATAATCAAAAGCGGAAGCCAGGATTCGAACCCGGGACCTTTGGAATACTAGCCACGTATCCTACCACTGAGCTATTGGTACTGATACCAGGATTGTTCAATAATTTAATTTCAATGTTTACAATACGTAATAGGCCGTCAATATATAAATAAACAAAGCAATCCGACGGTTGTCTAGACACATCCGTTATTGTTAAGTGTAAAAAAAATAAACAAATAAAAAAGTTTGGAAATGTCCACGCTTTTCCACCAATATCAAATAATTGGTAATTTGCATGATTCACGTTAGACACCAAAACTTTACGTTTGATACCGTTCCAAAACTTGTTATTTAGGTAATTATTACACAATTGAATTAATAAAAAGGGATAAATTATTCATATTTCATCTTTGTTCTTCAATATTTAAGTGTTGAAAATTATAAAAAAACCCACTGAGCTGAATTTAAGGTTTTTACCAATGCAAATGAAACTGCACTTCCCCTTTTATTTATGTATTTCAGTACTAGGATTTTACCAGCAAATATTTTACTATTGAGTCAACCAAATATCAAAAATTTTAGGGTTAACCAATTTTGGAACGAAGTTTAGCCACCTAAGGATTTTACGCAATAGAAGAAATTCCATTTACAGTGACAAAAGCAAACAGAATTGTATTTTAATGCTAAGCCTTAGATTGGTGGGAGATAAATGGCGAACACGTGAGATTTTCCACAATTAACCAAAACAGTGGTTATTACGACGATTCCGTAATGCAGAAACGGCTTGATTACCCAAAAACTAAATTGAAATACATCTATTAGAGAACTAAATAAATATACAAACTTGTGCATAACAGGGTTGTCATGAGATCATGCATGAGATGAATGGGTGTATATAAACATGCTATTAAGATAAAATTTACTGTACTTTTAAAGAACACTATTATTGAACGGCTAAAAAATAAGAATTGAAAATGAACATTACTTACTTTTCGTCGATTCTTCGCTAGCTTCAATTCCCAACGGAGTCCTCCGATGTCTGTATGCGAATAATGGCGCCGAAGCCGAGGAACCAAAACATTGTATAATCTTCCGCGATAGAATAATTTTGATTTCCAGTGATTTCATAACGGTATATAGTTCGTTCGTTTCGATGGAAGTACTAATTAATTTTTTTTTGCATCGTAAAAAACTTACACTGATTATGATAATAAAGTTGTTGTACAAATGTTTAATGAATTGCACTCAAAATTATTAAATATTCGCCCTTTCTGTTAAATGTGTGATTTTAAGCATGTTTACGTACTCAAAACTGAGAACATCGCTTACTCATTTTTAAGTTAAAGCTACTTGAAAAATATAAGTAGGTATAAGTGCTCATTTTTAAGCACATGAATTTTAACAGTGTAGTGTCTTTTTATCACGATTTGAATACCGAAACTCCTCCAAGCAACCCAACAAGCTTTATGTTTACCCATTTTCTATTTCCGCGTAGTGATGTCAAAGGGTCAAGAAACGTTGCAGTCTAGTATAGTGATTAAGTAGTGTTTGTGACAATTTTGAAGAATTAAACGCATGTTAATTGGAGTTTAAAATTTTTGAAAAAGTTTTCATTACTTGCTCTTTTACTTTATAAAACAGGCCCGCTGAATTCCTTCTTTGCTTGTGAGAAGTATTTATAATGTAAACTTATTAAACTGACATATACTTCCTTCCCCAATACCTAATCAGTTATTACAAAAGATAAAAAGAATGGTTACATTGAGATATGAACTTGTAAAGATCAATATTTTATGAGGTTGTTTTTCAAGTTAAACTTAAAATAAAAACATTAAACTTAGAAATAGTTTAGTTAGCTCATATTATTATGACTTAATATTACTTTTTCTAAATTTTCAACACATTCAAGTAGTCGGTAAAATTAAGAGGTAAAGGATAATTTGTCTTTAGAGGAAAAAAAAAACCCAGAACAATTTTCTGTAAGATATTTTGCTTTTAAAAATATGTTTGTCCTGGAGTAAATGATGCAAAATACATAATTATTATTTTTGACGTTTTCCAGTAAATTATCTGTGAATAGATAAAAACTGTTTTCAGGTATTTTGGCTTCAAAGGCATTATAAATATTTATTAGAAATTTATTCTCAACAGTTTAGAGTTAGAGTATCTATACTATTTTCAAAACTATAATGTCAAGTTTCTGAGAATTTATTTATATTAGAAAAATACTTTATACATATATATATATTCAAGTAATCAACATAAATTTCAATAAATATATTTTTTGAAAAATATTTACTATTTTTTATTAAATTAATTAAATTAATTTATTTACTTTAAATTTAAAATATTTTTTCTTAGTGATATAAGTTTTAAACATGAAAAAAAAAACGCTTTTTAAACCCAATTCCTATCCCTATACCATTCTCTTTCGTCTATCCTAAAATGAATATTTACCCTTATTACCCATTAATAGAACAACAACGCCTCACTTATAAAAGAACCCCACAACACAGCAAACAGAAAGTTAGTAATAATCACATCCCTCCATATTGTATAGTGGAATTATAATCTAGCAGCAGCAAGCAAATTCATTACTAACCGCGAAAAAGCCCGCTAATTTATGAAAACGAGGAAGCGCTCTTAGGGGCCGCTCAAATATTACGTAGGGACCTGAGGGGGAGGGGGGGGATTGCTATTTGCTTATTTTTCCTGACAAGGGGAGTATTCTCAAAAGGGGGGGAAGGGGGAGTACGAATGATGCTTACGTAGGATGTCACAAACACCGCATTTCCGAAAATATCTGATTTCTTTTGCATAAATAATTTCAAAATTCAACCAAAAATAAATTTTACAAAAAATAGAAAACTAATAATATTACTGAAAATATCTCTGAACTGATAGGAATTACTGAAATAGGTAAAAAATTAAGCATTTTTCACAAGGAAAGTTTTAAAGGTAGGTTGAGTGTTCATGGAGAACAATGAATTTCAGAAATCTAAGCATTACTAAATATTTCGTACAAAAAGAACAAAGAGGGGGGTCAGGCAGGTTTCTTACGTAATTATGAGAGGGGGGGTTTGCGGTTTGCTTATTTTTGCTGACAGGGGGTGTCAAAAATGACCGAAAAATTGCTTACATATTTGAACAGCCCCTTACACACCGCTGTTGATGATAGGATTAGATTAGAATACGACCTTGTGTGTGTTTGAACAACGCCTAATTTGAATAATAGAATTAGCAGGTCGAAAAACTGTTCTGTCGGTGTGGTATAATTCGTTCTTAAGTAATGTTTGTGTATGTGGGTGGATGTAAATGGTTTTGGGTTGATTTTGATTGTGTAAATGAAGGGGTTTGGATTAAAGCGCGTGAATTGAAACAATGGGTTGATCATTGTTCTCTGGGATGGAGGATATTTTGGTTTCGTTTGAATAGCGAGGGCAAACGTTGAGAAGTATTTTGGTGGGTTGAACGCTCCTTACAAAATAACACGCTTAAGAAGACTTTTTTTTGTCCTGAAATTAACACTTTATACTCGACAGCAAACGTTTCCTGACCCTATGACGTCACTTACAAAGTGTCATAGAGTTTTTGCATAGGAAAAAAAAATTAACTAAAAAATCTATTTTTAATTACCTTTTTTTAACTTTCTTATTTTGCAGCTAGGGGTGCTGTAAGTAATCTATGGATTCCCCTAGGTCACTTACCTAGGGGGGTGGGTATATCTTACTTCCATGCCCCGAGGGGACGTTGGTTCCTAATTAAGAAATAAACTTTTGAAACACTTTGTATAGTGTAAAATGATCGTTTCACAAAGACTTATTATATTAATTGCCATATTTATTGTATTAGTATTATACAGTATTAGTTTGGGAAATAAAAGATGAAAGTGAATTGGTAATGAAAGTTTGTGTGTAGTATCTATTTGAATATTTGTATAAAAATCTGGAAAATGGTACTTTTTAAGGGGAAAATTGGCAATTTGCACTGTGTTAGCTTTTAATAAATAAAAATAATAAAACAACTTCAAAGTTTGTGGGTTATTTTCAAGGTTATCTGGATAATTGGCGATTCGAATTACTGGAGATTGGATCAATGAAGTACTGTAGTATAGTCGATTCCGATTAATGAGGAATCACAAAAATCACTTTCACTAAAATCGAGTAACACTCTTATCGTCGTCCTATGAGCCATCCTGAACTTTTACGACGGCCAGAGAAACCTCAGTCTTATCTCTCCGATCACTTTGTGTGGTTTGGGGGTTTCCCTTCGCACTCTTGTCCGAGGAGGGGTTTTCTTTTGTTCGCTAATTGACCACACAAAGAGTTTGGGGAGATAAAACCGAGGGTCACAAAACTCTAACTTCACCCTATGGGCCACCGTAAACTTTTCCGCTGAATATATAGTCCAGTAACCAGGTGTCAAAAAAGGGGTGTTTCAGGAAAAAAATCCGGAAGTTTTTTTCTCAACGGTTTTATATGTTTTCGAGGGTGCTGAATCCGAATCTGAACTTTGCATACAAAATTTCGAATGGCATTTTAGTGAAAATTCGAAAAAACCCTAAAATGTCACCCCATTTTTTGATTTTCTACTTGTAGAACGGAAAGTATGGGTTTCTCATGAAAATGTTAATTATAGAAAATAAAGAAAATAAAACAATCTAAAAAGTTGCCAATTACAACTTTTTTGTCAGACGAATAGTTTGGCAGCGAGAGCGCGCTGAAAAACAGCCATTTTTTGGCCTTTCCGCAAAAAAATGGAAAACGCGCTCTTCTACCCTCTACAAAATGAAAAATATTCACTTTATCAACAAAAATTTTACACCACGTGAAAGAGCATTTAATTTTCTATAAATAACTTTCCTTAAATTATATTTTTGAGAAGGAGGAGGGAGCGAAGCAAAGATCGAAAGTAAAGTAGTTAATACTTAACAAAAGACTTTCAGTGGAAGTTGGTTCCTTGCACAAATAAAAATGAACAAGCAAATGAATTTTTCATTGCCAAAAAAAACCGTTTCTGGGGGAAAATACTGAAGAATAATTAATTTAATTAATAATCATTGGGATAGAAATTAAGATTAAATCATACAAGAAATTATTAAAGTAGTGTTTCCTATTTATTTAAATCAAATGTTACTTTTTTACAGAAGATATGGTGAATTTTCCTCCTCAGGGGTGAATATTGCCAGATTTTTAGTGCGCTTTAAAGGCTAAACTATTGGTCTGACAAAAAAGTTGTAATTAACAATTTTGTAGATTGTTTTACCCTCTTTATTTTCTATATTTAACATTTTCATCAGAAACCCATACTTTCCGTTCTACAAGCAGAAAATTAAAAAATGAGGTGAAATTTTAGGGTTTTTTCGAATTTTCACCAAAATGCCATTTGAAATTTTGTATGCAAAGTTCAGATTTGGATTCAGCACCCTCGAAAACATATAAAACCGTTGAGAAAAAAACTTCCGGATTTTTTTCCTGTAAAAACTACCGGGTAAGGACTATATTACCTTTTAACATAGGCAATCTGTACTTTTTTTTAAATATTTACATAAAAGTTTTTTTTTGACGGTTTTATATGTTTTCGAAGGCGCTGATTACGAATATCAAAATTGTGCCCGCGTGGGAACTCGGCTTCATATCGAAAATCGGAAAAAATCTCAAATTTTCGCTTTTTTGTTCGATTTTCACCGATTTTCTCAAAAACTATTCGTTTCTCGAAAAAAAGAAGTACGCCAAATTAAAGTAAGTAAAATTTCCTATAAGATGCACTGACTCGTTTCTATATTGTGAGGAGCGGTGTACACTTTAAAGCGTTTTGAAGCGCAGCGATTTTTTTGACTTTCTACAAAAAAAGTGAAGAACGTTCCCTTCCCCCCTCTACAGCTCCAAATATATACACGTTACAGACAAATAGTTTATACCACATGAAAGTACATTTAATTTCCTACAAAATACACTAGTCAACTTTTACTTTATAATGTGAGGTATTGTCGCTAGAGCGCGCTGAATTACATCTGTTTCTTGACTTTACACAGAAACATGAAAATCCCTTTCCTTCAAAACGCTCTAAAGCGTACACTGCTTCTCGCAAAATAAAAACGAACCAGTGCATCTTATTAGGAAATTTTATGTACTTGAATTTGGTGTACTTTTTTGTTTCGAGAAACGCATAGTTTCTGAGAAAATCGGTGAAAATCGAACAAAAAAGCCAAAATTTGAGATTTTTTGCATTTTTTTATGTGAAGTTGACTTTTTAAATGAAAATAAACTTGAAATTTGGATTCAGCAATGCAAAATCCATATAAATTCGTTCATTAAAATATTCCCATAATTTATTATATGAATTTAAAAATTTGATTGAATTTCCGCCTAAAATACCTAATATTTCATAAATAAATTTTAAAAATTATTTTTTTAGGCATGCTTAGTCATCAATTTATTCAATACAACCTATTTTATTGGTAATATACCGGAAGTAAAGCGCAGATTGGAGATTAACTACTGCAAAAGTTCGTTTTGGCTGTAAGGCGCAAAAATTTAATTCTTGAACTTTGCCTCGCTCCCTCCCCCTTCTCAAAAAAAAAAAAATAATTTAAGGCACGTTATTTGTAGAGAATTAAATGCTCTTTCATGTGGTGTAACTTTTTTTTTGATAAAGTGAATATTTTTCCTTTTGTAGAGGGTGGAAGCGAGAGTTTTCCATTTTTTCGCGGAAAGGCCAAAAAATGTCACACTCTAGTGTCACATTTAGCGCACTCTAGTGGCCTAACTATTGGTCTGACAAAAAAGTTGTAATGGACAATTTTGTATATTTTTTTATCTTCTTTATTTTCTATAATTGACATTTTCATGAGAAACTCATACTTTCCGTTCTACAAGTAGAAAATCAGAAAATGGGGTGAAATTTTAGGGTTTTTTCGAATTTTCACCAAAATGCCATTCGAAATTTTGTATGGAAAGTTCAGATTCGGATTCAGCACCCTCGAAAACATATAAAACCGTTGAGAAAAAAACTTCCGGATTTTTTTCCTGAAAAAACTACCTGGTTACTGGACTAATAATAAAGCAATTTGCGGCCGGACCACCAGCAGTTTATCTCCCCTGTCTTCCCTCAATCTCTTTGTATCTCCCCTCGCACTCGCGCCTGTAGAGGGGTCGGTAATTGACCACACAAAGACACCGGCGCCATAAACTCAGGTTTCTTCCTGGAGGTAAGTGTTTTATGACAGCCAGTGGAAAACTCTACGGTGCCTCTAAGAGGTTACCTCGACCCAAACCAATTCCTCCCAAAAAACAATCCACAATCGTTTTCTCCCGCGTTATCCGCAGTAGCAATTACACATCCCTCCGAAAGCTTCCAGATGGCCGCTCCCGAAAGAGCAGCTGACATCCTTTCCCGAAAGTGGGCCGATGACAAAGCGGGTCCGGATTGTTTCCGTCTGGCTTTGCTCCCTCTGACATTCCTTCCTCCACCCACTGGATCGTTAAATCGAGAAGCTGCTACTGACGGGTGTGTTGCATACTCCTCCCACGGGAGGTAGTTTTGGGGGGGTTTTGAGGGGGCATGCTTTAGTTGTGGTGAGGTTTTATTTTTTTGTTTTCGTTGTCCTCCCTGTTTACTTAATACTTGTTTATTTTCAATGATCAGGGGGCTTGAACAAAAACTCAGATAATACAACAAAAAAAGATCACCATCAAAGTTAAACCAGAAATTTCTTTTCATGAGTCTCCTTGTCCATGCCAACCTGTCCTCCCAATCAAAAAATTCACTATGATAAATTTGACCCTGGGGAAACAAAACAAAGTATCCCAGCGTAGTGTCTGAATTTTGAGTGCAATAAAGAACTTTAATTTAGAAATATGATTAGTTTGTTAAACCCGATTTCGGTACCGTAACTTCTCCTAGCAACCCAACAGGCTTTCTGTTTACCCAGCTTTTCCTTCCGTGAAACGTTGCAGTCTAATATAATAAATTTTAATTAAAATTAAGTCTTTACCTTAATTAACTGCTCTTAAATAAATAAAGATAAAGATTACCCTCTAATATACGTATATTATTCTACATCCTGCGCAATCTAAACTAAGTCAAGAAACTTTTTTTCACATTCACGTTTCATTTCTCATACACTCTTTAAAATGACGATTTTACACCACATCGTTAATAATTAATTAATAAAAAAATGCGAAAAATTTCCCAAAGCCGAACTGTACTAAATCTCCTCATCAGCGCCATTTCGACATCACCCCATTACAAAACTAATACTTCCAAAACGCACTAACTTAAAACATGATTAGAGTAGGTTACGACGAGCATCAGCATCAATGCCGTTCAACCCTTTCAGACCTATCCGCCCCAAATTCCCCATTGAATTTAATAGTAATCTCGGACGGGTTCGGATTGAAAAGGTTAAAACGCGACACTTAAGGGCGTCGTAACGACCAGTTAAAAATCTCCGCCGCGTGCGGTGGATTACACCGCTTCAATAGGCTGGCTTGTCTCGAAATAGACCCTCTATAAATAATTAAAACTTGCGCGATTACTCCCCGTTGTGTATTAAAAGGGCAATAATTAAATGACGCTACAGTAATGAGAGCGATGTAGCACTTAGTAGATGACTTAAGTTCTGATGTGACTCGAACGTTTTCATAATAATAATTCCTTCTCTCCATGCACCCACTGGGCCCTTTTAGCAGTTTTAATTGCTTAAGTGAATACCTTTTGAACGGATTGATATTCTTATTAATTATGTTTCTTAGGCGTTGATGATTGCAGTTAAAAATGTATTAGGGAATGTACTTGATAAGGATTTGATGAAAATTGTCAGGGATTATATGAGTTATAGGGGAAGACACGAAATCATGGATTTTTGAGGTTTTAGCGCTTATTGAAGGTGTCAAGGGAAAATACCTTTAAGTACAGTCGGCTCCGATTAATGTTATCACGGTTGAACTTATCAATCGGATAGTATTGAATCTCCTATTTAAATTAACCCAAAATGTATCGTTTTATGTGATCAATATATCGCTTAATGTTATCAAAAACTGCTCGAAAACCCCTAAAAACCTCCTTTATTTCCCCTTTGAATGAAAATTTTAATACATAATCATACTAAATGAGTCATTAATTTATTTTTCTTAAATGTTCCCCCACTCTCATAGTTTTCTTTAAGGCTGGGCGCGCACGAGTGACTAAAGTCACGGCGCGGCGACCAGGATTACTAGTATCAAAAATATCACTAGAAAACAATGGATCTCTATGAAGAAATTCTTGGCAATCGGCCAAGTGTCACGTCGCCTAGTGCGCGCACTTTACCAATACTTGAACTTGTTTCAATAGCCAAGGCAACAATTTTGTCTTTGTCACCGTGACAAAAGTCGCTCGTGCATGATCAGCCTATAAGACTGTAAAAGTTACAAAATACATACTAGGTAATAGTACTAAGTTTAAAATACTTCAATATTAGGACTACATAGTTGTGATTTTAAGGGAAACACTCGAGTTACACTGTTTGAAATTTTCTAATATCAAATCGCGTATTGTTATCAATCGGATATTGTTATCATTCTACTCTTGGGCAAAAGTGATCACATTAAGCGGAGTCGACTAAATAGTTAGCCAAGGTAGTTAGATCAATTAAAATAACTAATAAAAAATATAATTAATTAATATCGAAGGACCATCTTTTCATCTATAAAGATAAAGCATAAGTCTGAAAATGAAATCCTTTAAACCTATATTTCCAAGCATCAGGGGGTATCTTCATGTATTGAATAGAAAAGTAAATTAAAGTAGTTTTTTTTTTTTAGCTAAAAATACATTATTATAGGAGTTCTCATTGAAATCAATTTCCCTTAGATTCACTTAAGTTTTTTTTTTTTTTGGTTTGTAGGCAGATAATGATGTTTAAACTAACACAAGATCATTATGCTAGTATTCCGATAAAAATATTTTTCCAATCTCAGCTTAATTTGTATTATAGTAAATGAAGCAAAAAGTGGAAAAAAATGAAGAATGTGTTTAAAATTAAACTTTCCAATTTAGCTTCGTTCATCTTTTGAGAAACATTTTCCCCATTGTTATTCATTATCTTCAATGAGAGAAAATAGAATATATTATTTGGGGAAAAAACCACTTTCCATTTCTGTAACTTTAAATGAAAATAATCTTTTACGTAAATTAAATGTCAAATAACTAAAACGGAATCATAAAGTAAACAATACAGTTATTTTAAGGATATTTTTAAATGAAGAGGTAAAAAATAAACTAAATATATCTAAGTATGATTTAAAAGGTCATACCATCAGATTTTTTTTATGTCTTTCTTTTCTTAGAACTTAGAGAATGTAAAGGTTAGAGTAATAAGCCCTTTAACATAATAGCTGGAGATTATTAGTAAAAATTAAGCGTGTTTGATTACTGATTACGAAAAATATGTAAGGTTCATATATTTCTACTGATCACATTCTAAGATATTATTTTTTGTAACATTCTTATTTTACCGCTGGGGTTAAGTCATCTCAGTGGATTCCCCATGGTCACTTACCTAGGGCTCTCTTCCAAATGAACAGACTTTTGAAACACCCTGTTACCTTTATAAAATATAAAAAATATACTTGTATGCTTGACATAATCAAAATTAATGATTCAAGTTAATTGAAATAATGATGTCACAATAGAGCATTTTCAATCACATGACTCGGACCTAACAACGGCTTTAGCAACAGAAATGTTACAGTTTTTTGCTCTACAGAGGTTAACAATTACAGAAAATGACTGGCCGTGGAACGCCTTAGCAACAGATAAACAACGGTCTTAGCAACAGTTAAAAGCCCTACAGTAGGTACACAGTTAAAAGAAAATAACCGGTTGTGACGTCACCTGAAAACACTCTATAAACTTGATGTAAGAGTATGAATTAGTTATCATTATAAATACTTCATATCAGATTTATATTCTCATTTCTTCGTATACACACAGAGGTCTTTTATTTTCATTCCCAATACTTCAAGTTTCCACAACGTCAATATTTACAATCCAAATATTTAAATGCGTTCTTATCAAAACAGATCAATGGAAACATCATTGAAAAGGGCATTTAAATGCCAATAAATCTTTTACACGAAAATAAATAAACCTCAGGAAAAAGGATCTCTAGTAAATTTTTCTCATGAAACTAAATTGCCATACTCCTACATGAATGTTTTTCTTGGAAAAAAAAATGTATATTTTCTAAGATCAATTGAAGGAAAACTCTTCTTTGTACACCTCTTTCATTGGTTTAGAACCATTATACTTGTTGCACAATGTCCTTTGAAGTGTTAGCTAAGTATATTTTTGTGTGTGTTACTTTTCATAACTTGGTAAATATTTTACTTTTAATGTTTATTGAAAAAAAAATGTACGAAGAAGGCAAATAAAAAGTCAAATAACTCAAACGATTACCTTGAATTTTTCTCATTCCTAACGCTTTTATAGATATTGTATGTTTAGTGATTTAGGGATAAAAGAAAGATATTAAAAAGGTGTTATACTAGCTCGTTTTTAAGTTTGTGTAAATATTAGATTCAGTGAAAGTCAAACTGTGTTAGGGCTCATTCAGACTTATCCCTTTTTTGTGTTAATTTTGGATGAATCATACAAAGTTAAAAGTGTGTATTTGCGTTTCACACTTTACTCCTTTATTTTTTTTATGGAAACTATCGATTCACTAAAGTGAATCACACAAGATGAACAGTGAAAGTGAAACAGTGTGAATGGGCCTATACATATGAAAGTTAAAGAAGAAAGTGAATTGGTAATGAAAGTTTGTGTGTGGAATCTACTAGAATATATATTCTTATAAAAATGGGAAAATGTTTTTTTTTAAGGGGAAAATAGTAATTTGCACTGTGTTAACTTTTAACCAATAAGAAGAATAAAATAAATGTAAAATCTATATCTAATATCTAAATAAAATGTAATATCTTTTTTTTTTCAAGGTTATCTGGATAATTGGCGATTCTAATTACTGGTGATTGGATCAATGAAGTTATACTGTAGTACAGTCGACTCAGCTTAATGTGATCATTTTTGTCCAAGAGTAGAATGATAACAATATCCGACTGATAAGATATTTTATATTAGAAAGTTTCAAACAGTTTAAATCGAGTGTTTCCATCAAAATCACAACTATGTAGTTCTAATTGAAGTATTTAAAACGATTACCTTTTATCTATTTTTCAAATTATAGATTCTTAAAGAAAAATATGAGAGGGGAACATGTAACACTAATAAATTAATGACTCATTTGTATGTTTGTGTATTAAAATTGGCCTTCAAATGGGAATCAAAGGAGCTGCTGTTGAATAAGGGTTTTAGTGAATTTTACCAGATATTGATAACATTAAGCCATATATTGATAACATGAAACAATACATTTTGCGTTTGGTTAAATAGGAGTCCTGTCTATTTGATAACATTAACCGCATGATCACAATGTAGCGGAGACGACTGTATATAGTTTCTGGATATCTTTTCCCGTCGCTAAGAATTATTTTTTAGCTCTTGACGTCATCTTGTAAACATTGCCACATCCAAGAAATTTCGAAACTTCATACGCGTTAAAACGTAAACTTCGACAACTTTAATTTAAAACTTATACTTCTTCAAAGATAAAAAATAAAGTTTCATCACTCCACGTTACAAATTCGCGGAACGAAAAAAAACCCCAACCTTTATAAAAACTGTCCGTAAAAATTATCCATTTCTAAATAAAAACACTCGATCCAACCACCCAAAGTTTCGTCCCGAAGAATTTCCCCCCAACTTAGTATTTCATTTTAGAGGGAAATAATATCCTCCTCAAAGTAACGGAAATCAATATACGAACTATTTCTTCTCCCCCTCCTTTATTTTTCTTCCATAACCCGCACACGAGATATACTAGTTTAAGGCGGGAACACACTGGACGATCAGAGTCGCTCAATGTCGTTAAGATCCTTATCAAAAGGTGGGAAAAAAGAAGGGGAGTTGAGGGGCGTTGCAATCAGACTACTCCTAGGAAAACGGGTGTCATCCTTTCACTTCCAACCGCTATCTTTTGACGCGCTTGTGGTAGAACTATTTAAAAAAAAACAGAATTGGAATAAGGGAAATTTTATCCTTGATAGATGTGTAATTCGACGAAAATTGGGAATATTTTTTATTTGACCGCTCTTCAATTTTCACTGTAGGGGCAAAAGCCCAAATTTTCACCAAAAATTTTAGGATAAAAGTTTAGATTTTCTTCATAAAAAGAGACTTTTTATGAGGGCATCCCCGAAGGAGTTCAGAGGAGCGAAAGCGAAAAAAAAAAAAAAAAGGGGGGGGGAGGAATACCCTTTCTTCGAATTTGGACCGAGAGCACGAGTATTGCAAGAAGCTCTCTCTGATCTCAACATTCCCAGACCCCCAACAGTTAGAAGGTACACAGAGTCATGAATTCAGGGCAAAAGGATTGGCCCTCTGGATTGTATTCACTGATTTTTGAGCATTTTTTTTTAGCCTCGCTCATTTCGAAGTCTGGGTCCTATTTACATTTTACACTTTGGGGGCTAACTTTCATCCCTGAAGGGGCAAAATAGACCACTGCGGGGGCATTTGCCCTCAAACTTCTTACTTAAAAATGGCCTGATCTCCCCTCAAGTTCGATTCGTTCAAGATCTTAACCACTTCAAGCAACTCTATTCGTCCAGTGTGTTCAAACCTTTAGAGTGGGCGGTCCGAGAGGTAATCTCTATTGCGGTGCTCATAAAGAGGGGAGATTGTTTCGGCTATATGAAATGGAAAAAACCGTTTTTATGCAAACTGGCTTCATTTTGGGGATAAGTACCCCAGGCCAAAGGCTTTGTTATGGAAAGAAAATAAATATATTTTTATCTATATTATTCCCATTGTATCAGTTCGGTCGGGTTGTCGCGTGCGGGGGATTTTACTAGTTCAAATAAGATTTCTTTTTCTTCCTTCTTTCTTTGTAAATTCTGAAGGGGGAGGAATGAGTTATTTTCGTTCAAACATTTGTTTTAAAGATGATGATTTTAACGTCAAATTTACTCTTCGAAACTGAAAGAAAAACACGATGGAATTTTTAGATCCTTGTGTTATGGAATTTAGTTGTAATTTTCTAAAATATATAAATAAATACAAAATAAATCTTCTTAATAAAATGACAACGTGCTGTTTACCACTGGACATTTTTTTGTGATATGCTGCCAAGCATATTAATCGTGTGAGGTTTCACTCAAAGCATTTTAAAGCATGTACTTTTTTTTGGTACCAAGAATTAGATTTTGTAAGCTTAGAACATTTTATAACTAAAATTTATCAACTTTTTGTTCATTGGATAACCTAATTTTTAACTAAACCCATTCGATAAAATTATCAATAAATGTTGTTTTCTTGGCAGTGTTTGAAATACCATAAAACGCCTGTAAAACTATTTCTCCTTGAAAACACAAAGTGCACAGTAAAAAAAACTTTACCACTATAGTTTGTTGTCGGTCGATATTCGTAAGTCACGTGTCTCGTTTTACTTTTTATGAGTTTAAGGAACATTATTTTTTCAAAACTTTATCATTTAATATTTTAAATATTTTTTTTCTATTTCTTTACACATGTTTTATTAGTAAGAAAAGCATCACATTAATTTGGGCTTTGGTAAACTATTTTAAGAAAATATTTAAATGATTAACACAGTTCTTATAATTTCCTACAAATAATCTTAAACAATTTTAATAATTTTTATCAGCAATTAATGTTTATATAATTTCAGTTCTATTTTCAAAGCTTAAATTAGTTTATCTCCGATATAAGCAGTAAATCTCTAGTAAAATGTTGAGTAACTCCTTTTTTTTAAGAACACATTGTACTCTTAGATGATTTTTTAAACTTTCGTATTTTCAGATCGTAAATATTATTTTTAAAATTGTAATTTTTATAACTTTACATAATGCGACATCTAAATACAGTCGACTACGCTTATTGTGATTACGGTGAATGTTATCAATCGGACAATGATATCAAAATTGACTTAGTCCGGATCACTCCTATTTAACTTAACGCAAAAATGTATCATTTTATGTTATCAATATATCATTTAATGTTATCAAAATGTGGGGAAATTCTCTAAAAACTTCCTTTTTCCCGTTTGAAGCCCAATTTTAATTCAAATTCATACAAAATAAGTCATTAATTTAATAGTGTTACATGTTTAACTCTCACATTTTTCTTTAAGATTGTAAAAGTTGTAAAATACATACTAGGTAATCCTTTAAAATACTTCAATTAGGACTACATAGTCGTGATTTTAAAGGAAACACTCGAGTTACACTGTTTGAAAGTATCAAATCGCTTATTATTATCAATCGGATATTGTTATCATTCTATCCTTCGACAAAAGTGATCACACTAAGCGGAGTCGACTGTTTATAATAATGGCCACAATAGAGGGTTATGGGCCATCCTAAACTTTTATTACGGTCGGAGAAACCTCAGTTTATGGCCCCGGTTTCTATGTGTGGTCAATTACCAAACAATAGAAAACCCCTTCTCGGACGGGAGTCCCCAAACCAAACAAAGAGATCCGGGAGGTAATACTGAGGTTTCTCCAGCCGCAATAAAAGTCTAGGATGCATCTATAAATGCAACTTGGGCCTGATAATGACTAAAATTTCCCGAGGATTTTTTAGAAACTCCTCCCGAAATAAACTTCCATATACGCCCTCGACACGTCGTGACGTCACCCAAAAGAACGCGACCCCCTCCGGGCACACCGAAACGTGTCCGACCAATAAGAGAGCTCGGTGATAAATTCCCGAAACCCCATCCATCACGAGGCGGTATCTATGACAAGGCATTCCTCATCCCGCTTATCTCTTCTGCAGAAGTAGCTGCTGCAACAGTTTCAAAGGAGTAATTGCCCACCCCCCCACTCCGATTGATGTTTGTTAAGAAGTCGAAATCGGCTTCGGGACGTCGCATCGTCTTGTGATGTGAGGACGATGATTGTCTCTTTTGTGGCTTCCTCCTCGAGGCACTTTACTCTCTTGTGTTGTTTGTAGGTTTTATTGGGTTGGGATGCGGAGAAAGGATTGGAATTTTGAGGTTTGAGCTATCTCGTGGATTGATTGAGTTGGGGAATTCTTCTGTTTTAGCTTAGGCGTAGGGATAGTTATTACTTTCGATTTGATTTGTGCACCGATGTTATTTCTACATAATTGTAGACCGGACTTAAAAAACGAGCTAAGTACCAAAAAAGTAAATTTCCCATAATTTATCATTTAAAATTTGAAGTATACACGTTTGAGAGCAGCAATTAAAATTGACAACACGGAATGTTTTAGTATACACTTTAAAAACACGTTTTCAGCTGTTTTTAATGCTTAAATAAATAAAATTTACCGCAACATTTTGCGATGAACTGCCATTTAAAAATGTACTTCTGTACGAGACTGTTAAAAAGCCTAAAATCTTATCGTTCTAATAAAATTGAAAGTAAGATGCTGGAAAAAGTTGAGCAATATTCTGAAATTTTGAGTAATAACAATGCTAATTAGTAGGGTTTGTTATTCCTAAAATATTTACCGAGGTGTATAAAGTCACCAAACGTTTGCAATTAATTTGTTCCTTAAACCGTTTAGAAAAATATTAAGAAAATTAGAAAAATAGAAGAGGAGCCACCTGGATAAATGGCCATTTTGAATTTTCCACCATCTTGGATTGTTGTTTCCTAACAGTTTCAAAGGAGTAATTGCCACCCCCCCCCCTCCGATTGATGTTTGTTAAGACATAAGGTTAAGTTTGTTGTGACGTTGATGTCACAAGACGATGCGACGCGTCGCATCGTCTTGTGATGTGAGGACGATGATTGTCTCTTTTGTGGCTTCCTCCTCGAGGCACTTTACTCTTGTGTTGTTTGTAGGTTTTATTGGGTTGGGATGCGGAGAAAGGATTGGATTGTTGAGGTTTGAGCGATCTCGGTGGATTGATTGAGTTGGAGTTGGGTTCTTCTAGTTTAGATGATGTGTAGGATAATTTTACTTGAACTTGATTGGTGTACCGGATTTACTTAATTTGGCATTTTAATGGCGAACTCTGTTATAAAAGGAATTCATTCAGTTTAGACATCGGGGAAAGACAAAATTTCAATTGTAGTTCCTAAAAACCGTTACCAGATCAATTACAACACATTAAAGAAGCTCCAATATAAACTACATTACCAAGTATTACAAGGTGACGCGTAGGTTAGCTTAAGCGTAGAAATAATTTTACTTTCAACTTGATTTGTATACCGATTCTACATAATTCTTCATAAAGAAAGATTTTCAATTCATTTGTTGGAGAACCTGAAGTTATAATGCTGGTTAAATACATGTTTGGGATCAGCAATCAAAATACAAAACATGGAATGTTTTAGTATAAACTTTACGTTTCCAGTTGTTTTTAATGCTGAACAATTTAAAACGGCTCACGGGATGGAATCATCTTACTTAAACTTAATTTCAATACCACATTACGCATAAATAGAGTTATGAATGAACCTAAAGTAATAATGCAGCTAATGTAGTCATTTAAAAAAATCAATATAAATCTGTGCAACCTTTCTACCCTGTTGGAAAAGAATTACGTATTACCTGTTATGGGTTCAAATGAACCCCAAATGTAAAACCCACATCGGCGCTAGAAAATCAGGTAAATATATTTTGCATTTCAAACAATTATCAATTATCCTTTAAAACTTAAGAAAACCTATATTATTATAATTTGCATAATTCCTTTTTATCCTTTTTCTGGCGCGTTTTGTACACTTATGAACCTTAGGATACCCGTTTCTTTATTTACGTCCGACTTCTAGAAACTAGAAAGTTGTGTAATTAAAGAGTTTAATGTTAAACTGCTTCAAACAATTACACTCGGATCTCATAGACGGATTTCATCTTAGAAAATGGATGTCATATACATAGGAGGAATAGGCCAGTTAATGTATTAACTTTCTGTATGATTTCCTTATGCTCCCGATAATCATTACAACTCTAATTTCAAGAATTGCGTATTTTAAATCAGTCCCTCTTTAAAACCGCCTCTTCCTTCGTTAGTTATTTCACAAGTACATACTATCTTCAAGATTTAATTAAATTAAAAGAGGAGTCAATAAATCAAATATGTTAAACGCATTTTATCGGCACTTTAAAGAAATTCGATTCCGAAACCGCTCGAAACCGTTTCCGCCATTCTCTATCTCTCTCAAATTCCAGAGAATGTTAATTGCAATTAACTTCCAGAAAACTTCACCACACAGAACTCTTTCGATCCCATACCGCCTCAAACCGCCTTGAATACCATAAGAAAATGGGGGCGGCAAAGAACTAAAAGGGATGAAACAGGCTCGAATTCCCCTTCCAACCACCTTTCTGTCAAACAAAACTCAAAACTCGTTCCGAAAAATCCTAACCACTCGAGAGCTCAACCGACAAAAATGGAACGTTCCGAGAAACTCGTCAAAAGCCTGCCTCCTCTATAATCCCTCCTAAACACTTCATCCGGGGCTTCTTCAAAAATGACTCTCCCCCCCCCCTTGTCACCGGTAACGTTCTTAATAACCGTCCGCCCAATAATCCAGCCCCGAACAATGTTTTAATTACCGAAGCGTTCCTCTTCTGACCACCGGATTGCTAATGGAAGACTTGTCAAGGAGAAAAGGTTCCATTTGCGGCACATTCGTTCCCGCCGGACGTCGAATGAATTAATGTTCCTTCCTCTCTCCATCCCCTCGATCGGAGTTAGGGGGGGGGGTGATAAAACTGAGCGAAGACTTATCGGATTTTTGACAGCTTTAAAACGAGGCTTCGTTATATTATTGGAGTATGCAAATTTCGGAATGTTTCGAGCATTGCCGCCCCCTCTAAAAATGCCGGTGACAGCCCCGAACGCCCATTAGTAGCGAATGGGGGTTGGGGGGAGGCAGTTTTTGGAATGTTTGAGATGGGGGAGTTGTTTGTCGTGCGAAGTGGAGTAGTAATTTGTTTTGGTGGTGTTGAGATGTTTCTGACTTTCAGGAAGAGAGGAGTTTTTGGATTATTTCTTATTGTGAGGTTGTTTTCATTAAAATTCGATGAGTGAAAAACTAGGAGGGTCTCTTGACGTGTTTTATTTTTTTTACAGTTTCTGTGGGTTGGTAACTTCAGTGTTTTACGGGTATGATTATTATAGTTTAATTGAGATACGACTTCGTGTATACTTCAGTGTCTGAAGAAATTTGGTTGGAAACGAAAAAAAATCAGGTTGAATATTGGTTCTCATTTATCTGAAGAATAATATCTCTCATATCTCTCAAACTGTGTGAAGAAATTTGGTTGGAAATGGGGAAAAAAAACTCAGGGTGAATATTGGTTCTCATTTTGGTTAAGGATCATTCAGATTCATCTCTGTTTGTGTTCATTTTGGATTCATTTGAATCACCTAAAGTGAAGATTGGGAATTGGCTCTTTACTTCTTCACTTTTCCATGCAAACTAGTGATTCACAGGAGTGAATCACTCAGGATGAACAGTGAAAGTGAAACGGTGTGAATGAACCTTAAATTCTCTTTTCACTCTTTACTCCTCAGATTTCCCACAAAAATGAGTGCATCATCAAACGTAAAACAGTGTAAAGTGTAAATGATGAAACAAACTCTTTATGAATCGGCATCAGAGGCCGAGGTGGGCTATTCTTGGTTTATTTCTTCACTCATACTTAGAATGCAGGTATAAGCTCTTTCACACTGAGAGCGTACAAAACTTATTTATGAATTTTAAATTTATTTTCTAGTTGGACTCTAATTTTCACCATTACTGATGCATCATGAAGCTGATTAGCAAAAGAAAATAGGTTAAAATAGACATTGAGAACTATTTAGAGCTCTCAAAATTCCTTGTTTTACCCAGTTTTTTTGCGTTCTTGATGAAAAGTTTAACTTTTAATAACTTTTCAAGGGTATTTTAGTATAGCAATAATAAATGCAAGTACTGATCATTAAACCCCTGAAATTTTAACTTTAATTCTCATTCACTTACTGGTTTTAAATGTTTACTGATGCATCATAAAGCTTATTAGCAAAAGAAAATAGGTTAAAAAATAGACATTGAGAACTATTTAGAGCTCTCAAAATTCCTTATTTTACCCAGTTTTTTTGTGTTCTTGATGAAAAGTTTAACTTTTAATAACTTTTCAAGGGTATTTTAGTATAGCAATAATAAATGCAAGTACTGATCATTAAACCCCTGAAATTTTCACTTTAATTCTCATTCACTTACTGGTTTTAAATGTTTACTGATGCATCATGAAGCTGATTAGCAAAAGAAAATAGGTTAAAAAATAGACATTGAGAACTATTTAGAGCTCTCAAAATTCCTTATTTTACCCAGTTTTTTTGTGTTCTTGATGAAAAGTTTAACTTTTAATAACTTTTCAAGGGTATTTTAGTATAGCAATAATAAATGCAAGTACTGATCATTAAACCCCTGAAATTTTCACTTTAATTCTCATTCACTTACTGGTTTTAAATGTTTACTGATGCATCATGAAGCTTATTAGCAAAAGAAAATAGGTTAAAAAATAGACATTGAGAACTATTTAGAGCTCTCAAAATTCCTTATTTTACCCAGTTTTTTTGTGTTCTTGATGAAAAGTTTAACTTTTAATAACTTTTCAAGGGTATTTTAGTATAGCAATAATAAATGCAAGTACTGATCATTAAACCCCTGAAATTTTCACTTTAATTCTCATTCACTTACTGGTTTTAAATGTTTACTGATGCATCATGAAGCTGATTAGCAAAAGAAAATAGGTTAAAAAATAGACATTGAGAACTATTTAGAGCTCTCAAAATTCCTTGTTTTACCCAGTTTTTTTGCGTTCTTGATGAAAAGTTTAACTTTTAATAACTTTTCAAGGGTATTTTAGTATAGCAATAATAAATGCAAGTACTGATCATTAAACCCCTGAAATTTTAACTTTAATTCTCATTCACTTACTGGTTTTAAATGTTTACTGATGCATCATGAAGCTGATTAGCAAAAGAAAATAGGTTAAAAAATAGACATTGAGAACTATTTAGAGCTCTCAAAATTCCTTATTTTACCCAGTTTTTTTGTGTTCTTGATGAAAAGTTTAACTTTTAATAACTTTTCAAGGGTATTTTAGTATAGCAATAATAAATGCAAGTACTGATCATTAAACCCCTGAAATTTTCACTTTAATTCTCATTCACTTACTGGTTTTAAATGTTTACTGATGCATCATGAAGCTTATTAGCAAAAGAAAATAGGTTAAAAAATAGACATTGAGAACTATTTAGAGCTCTCAAAATTCCTTATTTTACCCAGTTTTTTTGTGTTCTTGATGAAAAGTTTAACTTTTAATAACTTTTCAAGGGTATTTTAGTATAGCAATAATAAATGCAAGTACTGATCATTAAACCCCTGAAATTTTCACTTTAATTCTCATTCACTTACTGGTTTTAAATGTTTACTGATGCATCATGAAGCTGATTAGCAAAAGAAAATAGGTTAAAAAATAGACATTGAGAACTATTTAGAGCTCTCAAAATTCCTTGTTTTACCCAGTTTTTTTGCGTTCTTGATGAAAAGTTTAACTTTTAATAACTTTTCAAGGGTATTTTAGTATAGCAATAATAAATGCAAGTACTGATCATTAAACCCCTGAAATTTTAACTTTAATTCTCATTCACTTACTGGTTTTAAATGTTTACTGATGCATCATGAAGCTGATTAGCAAAAGAAAATAGGTTAAAAAATAGACATTGAGAACTATTTAGAGCTCTCAAAATTCCTTATTTTACCCAGTTTTTTTGTGTTCTTGATGAAAAGTTTAACTTTTAATAACTTTTCAAGGGTATTTTAGTATAGCAATAATAAATGCAAGTACTGATCATTAAACCCCTGAAATTTTCACTTTAATTCTCATTCACTTAATGGTTTTAAACTGGGGTCTTTAAAGTATGGAGTCACTGGGTTGTTACTACATAGATTTACATTTAGAATCCTTACAAAAACTTACAAAATCTTACAAAAACTTATAAAAACGATGTAAAATGATTAGTTATGATTAAAATTTTTATATAAGGCTTCAGAATCAAAGTTTTAAAACAAAATTGTCTTCGTTATATTACAAGCATTTTCTTATAATAATGTTTTTGCTCTGCAATTTCTAAAGTGAATTTCAGTCTGGCCTTTCAGACATCATGGAATGTTTAATGTGTCCCTCTAGCTAAAAACATTAAATACCCCTGATTTAAATGGGTTATAATTAAAAATTTTCCACATTCCCTTCATTTTTAATTGTTCTACAGAAAAGCTGTTTGATAAACATTGTACAGATTCACAAATTTATGCAACATGAATCGTAAAAAAATTTTTTTCCCCAGTAAAATCTCGTGTATTAGTTCATAAACTCATTTCTAGTTTTAATTTTACTTTTCTGAAGTTAATATTCCACAGAAAATTTCTTTCAGTAAAACCAATCCAGAGAGTTAATTAAAATTTACAAACCTTAGAACTTTCTTTAAATAAAAAAAATCATGGGCATTCTTACCTCCAAAATATATACATTAATTTTAAATTAATCAGGATTAAATCCTTTTCCAAAACTTTCATAACACACGTCCATAAATCCGAAAGTAAAACACGGTAGCTTCCCCAAAAATCCCGACGCGTCTTTTAAAGAATTTATGCAAATAGCTGTTTATACCCCCTTTAAAAGAGAAACAAAAATAACAACAGAGAAAAACCTCTGCTCCAAAGTGAGCAAAATTAAGTGCAAACATCTCAACTCTTCTTCGGTGACCACTTATCCCATGAATATTCATTCCTCGCATAAATTAATAGACGACAAGGAAAAGATTTTAAGAGCAAAGCGAAAAAGGGAATAAATTAAATTTTCGGCACAAGGGCCAATAAATGTCAATTTGGTAGAGAAGAAAAAAAAAACAGGATCAGGTATAATAATCATTTTTGTAAAAGTGCGTTTACATCCGCGTTTACACGTCAGCGTTGCTTGTTCGTTTCTTTTTCTTGTTGTTTTCGTATATTATTTTTATGCCTTTTTATTGCGGCGTGCTTTACGTGATATAATTTATCTTCTAGTTTTGCACAAAAAAAAAAAAATATTTTGAGCTAATCAGATTTGTGTATATTAGTGGAGATTATTATCTGACATGGAAACTCAATTCTATCGAATATGACAGGTTTGATTAAATTAGGATGTTAGTTTTTCCTTATACCTGTTTATCTAAGAAATGATCATTTTTTTTTCTGAAAATACTTTTAACTGAACAGTTTTCATCTTGATCATATTTTATAATTACTTGGGTCTCTTAATATATATTTTTTACCCAACAACTATACTTGTAATCAATCATTATTTTGGCTAAAATTTGTGATATGTAATTTATCATTATTTAAATAGCTTTTTTATTTAAATAACACTTGATACAAGACTTTTGCATTAGAAATTAAGACCTTCTTTGGTTTTTAAAGTTAAATTTAACGATGAAATTACCAGACAAACACATTGGAACGACAGTTCTTAACTAACATACTAAATTTTAAAACAGAAACTCTCAAAATGGTCAATAAAGTTCTAGTTCATATAGGGACTCGATGACTGTTTTAGGAAATATCTTTTTTTTTTTACCTTGACAAACCTAACAAAAATTAAGACAGGTGAAATTCTTATAGGAGATAAGTGCTCAAAAATAAGGAGGAAAATGGTTTAGAATCTGTGGAAGGTTCAAAAAAGTAATATTGTTCATGCTCTATTCCCCAGTCTCACTATTTTCGTGTTTTTGTTAAAATGAAGCTGGCAAAATATTTTTTATTTTACCTTTTGCTTGAACCTCCCACTGTCATGTTTTTAAAAGTCTATTTATTTCATATGGTGTAATTGGTCAATAATCATCTAACACATCATCATACAGTCCTCAACCAGTACAAATGCAAAATACATCTCACTTTCATTTTACTTCACACTCAATTCCAATTAAAATCAACCATACACATAAAATGTATTAATTTAGCATGATAATGTATCAAAAAACTTTTTTCAACGACAGAGTTAGTATAACTAGATCTTAAAATATTAATAGATTCTCTCCTGACACTTGATTTTATGGAGAGTTTTTAATAGTCTAAGAGCCAGTAAACAGCTGATGACACATATTTTAGGAAAGCCTTAAATTTTCTCACTGAGTCAGTTGTACCTACCGTCCATGAGGTGGGGGTTAGTTAAGCCCAGTCGCGGTAGGTTCAGCGTTGCGCAGGTGTGTCAGGTGTGTTAATTTGATGAACTAAAAAAGTATTTTAGGAAGGCTGCCGTTTTGACATGTCAAAATATATTATTATATGTACTCAAAAACAAAATGGCAGACGATTCCCATGGTTATGACGTCATGGCAGATCATTTAAAAATTTAAAGTAACGAAATGATGGTAATACAGTCGTTATGTACGGCATTTAAAGCACCATTTACACTAGTGTCTGGAAGACTAGTGCAAGGAAGTATGACGAAACTTGACGATCCTTGCACTAGTCTTGCCAACACTAGTATAAATGTTGCTTTAAATGCCGTATATGACGACTATTTTACCACCATTTCGTTACTTTAAATTTTTAAATGGTCTGCCATGACGTCATAACCATGGGAATCGTCTGCCATTTTGTTTTTGAGTACATATAATAATATATTTTGACATGTCAAAACGGCAGCCTTCCTAAAATAGTTTTTTAGTTCATCAAATTAACACACCTGACACACCTGCGCAACGCTCAACCTACCGCGACTGGGCTTAACTAACCCCCACCTCATGGACGGTAGGTACAACTGACTCAGTGAGAAAATTTAAGGCTTTCCTAAAATATGTGTCATCAGCTGTTTACTGGCTCTTAGACTATAATTGTAGCTTTCTTAAAAAATAAAACAAGTGTAAACTTCTTACCTTATGAAAAGTGATACGCACAACACCTCTGGACACCAAGATTGTCAAAACAGGCTTCTAAAGCTTGGGAAGACAGACGGACAGCCTGAAATGAAATAAGTGATTTTTTAAAAATAAAATTTTATTTCGGTACTTATTCATCAAAATAGGTTATTATTCAATGAAATTGATTAAAACCGGAATAAATGAAATCTCAACTTGATAGTAGGGGAGCCCATGATGCTAAATGTGGATTTACTCGAGCGCGTCAGATAATCATAAGGGGGATACCTTGGATGCTTTTGAGTAACTCTACAAAATATAAGCTCTCTATGTTGGTGGGTTTGTTTAGAACAGCCCGTCAAAATTTGAAAGAAAACTAGTTACATGGACATACTCGAGCGCGTCAGATTGGCTACCAAGACAGTTTACAACTAGTTGAGCCTAGTATCCTGGCTACTAGTCTATAAACATTTTGTTTCGTACATTTTTCTCAAAAAGAGCGATAGCGTCTTACCGGTCTTGGCTTTACTTTGCAACTTTGTAACCCTCCCGCTCCCTTATCCACCGATCAAATCGGCAGATTTTAGAAAATGTACACTTTTTAGCTGGTAACTAACCTACCTTATCTTTATCTGACGCGCTCGAGTATGTCCATTTAACTAATTTTTTTTTACAAATTTGACGGGCTGTTCTAGACAAACCCCCCTACATAGAGAGCTTATATTTGGTGGAGTTACTCAAAAGCATGCAAGGTATCCCCCTTATGATTATCTGACGCGCTCGAGTTACTACCCAAAAACACTCTGGGCTCCCCTACTATGACTAGTGTCCGAAATTTGAGCTGCTCAAGTGGGTACGATACTTTTCACCAAAACAAAAATATTGTTCTCTGGTACACTGCCTGAAACACTTTTGCAACGCTAAATAAACACAATAATGAACACTTCTAAACTAAAGAGTTTTGAGTGAACTGGGTAAAAGTGTTGCTAAAAATTGAAGAGATAGAAAAATGGCGTTCTTATAGTGTTGTTTCTATCAAAATTTAAGAACACAACATTGTTTTTAAAACACATTTCTGGATAGAACACATTCCTAACACTTTTCAAAACATATTAAGAACACTATCACAACACAATAAGGTATTGAAGTTTTCTACCTAAGACACAACTGAATTGTTGTTAATTTGAGGGCAAAAGAGTGTTCTTAAAAGTTTTTTTAATGTGTTTATTTTTGTTTGAAGAATTTAATGTGTATTCATACATTTATACGTTTGATCCAGGTTCTTATAGTTAGACATGGTAGTAGTGAAACTACTCCGAACCGAAACTCCTCCGAACAACCCAACAGGATTTGTGTTTACGCATGTTCTACGCATTCGCATTTTGATTGAAATGAAGAGCGTCAATTTAAAAATAAGATTATTTTGTTAAACCCATGTATATGTTACGGGCAATGTGATAAATTCAGTGGAATTTATGAATGAAATTTATTACTTCGCCCGCCTCCACTTCGGGCATTATTAATAATGCCCGATTGATCACTTTGCCTGTAACATATACATAACGTCCTTTCATCACGATTTGTGTACCGAAACTGCTCCTAGCAACCCAACAGGCTTTCTGTTTACTCATTTTTTCCTTCCGCGTAGTGACTTACTGGATTCAGGAAACGTTGCTGTCGAGTATAGGGGATTTTATAATTTTAAAATTACCAAAACTTATTCCAATAAATCACGTGATACTTTCAATGCTATCCATAGCATGATTCTGTTGGAAAAAGTCCGAATAAAATTAATGATCACCCGCAGTTCACGACTGACACCCAAAACGCCCGAAAATTTTTACATATTAACTAAAGTCATACAATGGGCAATACCACTATTTTTTAAATTTGAATAATAAATATCGTTAACCTATGAAGAAAACTGTTCTGAATTCGATTTTCTGCATGAAAACAACCAAAAAAAATTTATTTTCTTAATTATTTAAGATTTAAAAGCGCGGAATTTGAGCCGTACTCAAATCGTTCTCCCATTGGCTGATGCGATTGTGACGTACTTCCATCCGATACAAACAACCTCGTTTTGACTGCTTGGGGCTTGTCTTTGTTTACTGTTGGGTTGTCGATATTCTTTGTTTCTATCAAAAAGGCACAAAAATGCATTTAAAAAGTTTCCCAGCTGAAATATCCCTTAAAGACCGACGGAAATGCAAAAAGGACCAAAAAATACATATTATAACATCAAAATTACATACCTTTCGTGCAGTTTTCTTGGTTTTTCATCCCGATTTGTGTTTTATTTATTTACTAGCTGATATGCCCGGCCTTGCATGGGTGGAGTGTATCAATTTATTAAAATTTTCTCAAGTTACATGCCTAATTTTCTGTAACCATAATTACCAATCATCCTGGTAGTTTTTCATATCCCGGTGTTCCCAGTATTTTTTCATATCCCGGTGCCTTTTTCATCTTGGTGTCCCCGGTGCCTTTTCATCTCGGTGTTCCCGGTGCATTTTCATCACCGTGCTCCCTGTGCCTTTTCCCTCCCGGTTCCAACTGTGTAAATCTAACCTAACCATCCAGTTCCGGTGATGCACATTTAATTACGACAGTTACCCAATTATCCATTCTAAGTGAAAAAAATCCATTAAAATTATTACAGACTTTTGAAATCCCAAAATTTGTAAATACCCCCTGTTTAAATTGAAAAAAAAATCCCGTTAAACTACACCAAAGAAACAAATTATAAGGTTAAATAATAAATTGATCTAGTGTTTCTATCATCAACTTTCTAAAAAAACTACATGATGTAATCTTTACTTTAACCAGTCTAATTCTTAAAACTTTCTATTTCAACTTAAAGTTTCATGGAAAATGAAGTTTTTAATAAGAAAATACTGTTATAAAGTTTTTTATAAGGGCCGTTTTTAATTTTTTAAATTATTAATAACCTTTTTAAAACATTTAAAACAATTTTAGCCAAGTTTTATCTTTAAATACTTTGTTTTATGTTTAAAATTGTTTTTGTTGTATTATTTGCAACAATGCGAGTTAAACAGATCTTCTTTAGTGGAGAAGTAAGGCGATTTTTACAAAAAGGCCTAAAAGGGGGTGAAGGGGTGGTTTTAGAAATTTGGAAATGATGTCATTGTCTTTCCCCCGTCCCCATACGTATGTGTACCAAGTTTGGTTCGATTCGGACGGGTAGTTTTGGAGAAATTGAGCCAAATCTGTTCCGGACAAACCCAGGAACCCAGGCAGGGACACCTTCATTATATATAGAGAGATGAAAAAAGTCACTGTTAAGCAGATTTTGCCTCTTGTTAATTAGAATGGCTCCAAAAGTGTTTTTTAAAACACTAGTAAAATGAAAATAAATAAGAATAAAAGTAACACTTTATGTAAGTTTCGTCTCTTTTTATACATCTAAGGAATTTAATTTAATTAAATGTTAAGTTTGTCTGTAAAATATTCTTAAATTCTCATTCTTAAAATACTGTTATATTTTTATTTCTACTAGTGTTTTAAAGTATACAAATCTGCATAACAATGATTTCTTAGTTTCGCCAGTCGGTGGCAATGCGACTGGTTTTATAGGATGGAAGTACGTCACAACTTTTCCCCGCGAAAATTTTGATTTCGCGCGCAAAAAAAACCGCAAACTTTGAATTTAATTTAAAAAAAAAGTATGCATCGCAGAGCAAAAATTTTTGAAGGTGTATTTATGTTTATGCAATCTGAACCAAATAAAAAAATAAAAAAAAATAGTGGTATTGCCCATTTGGAGAACTTTCCCTATACATAAATGCTACATTTAACAATCATTGCAAATAAATTGTTAAACACAACCCATCTTTATCTTTCTAACAGCATTAGTACTGTTGAAAGGTACTATACTCTATCTCATACATCTCCCTCAAATGATAAATTCTTGTATTGGCTATTGTTCAACTCCATTAATTTCCCTTTCTTTTATACCCGTCTGGATGTTACTTAACCCTTTTAATCCTAACCCGCCTGAGATTACTATTCAATTCTATTGAGAATTCGGGGCAGCTAAGGACTGAAAGGGTTATAATGAACACCTTTCAGGATGAAAAGGAAATTGCGTTTAGAACGAGGAACCCGGGACGGTTGTTTGAACAATAAATCCTTGTCTGGTTTTCGATTTCGTTCATGCTGAAAATGAATATTCGAGGGTTGTTGTTATATAGTTAATTACTTTTGGTTGACGTTGGTTGACGCGAGTTTTAAAGATTACGACTCTGATAATGTTAAAATGTAAGTGTTAATAATGTTTGTGTGCAAAGAAATAATGCTCGTTTGTTAGCACAATAGAAAGTGTCATACCTATTGTCAACATGTTTGGACACACAAGTTAATTTATTAATGAATTTGATAAGTAATGTTAGTATACATTACACTAGGAAGGATATTAACTTAATTTTTGTGAAGTTTTCAGTTCTTTTTTTGGTGCATTTATTAATATTGTTTATATTTGATTAAAGGGATTTAATGTATGACGCTTTTAAAAGCATGAGTTGAAGAAAAGTCAAACCTCGTAAAAATGTTTTATTCAAATTGAGATGGTAAAGGTGTTAATTATCTAAATTACTAGGTTTTTCTCTGAAATATTTCGTTTCAAAATTATTAATTTTTTCGTGAACTGTCAAAAATAGTGCTGTAAAATATGCTTAGAATATATCAAAGTGTTCTTGATTGAAGTGTTTTTTCAAAAGTGTTTCACTCATTTGCAGTGATGTAAACTGCAAACGCTCCTCCCCAAAACACACATTAAAATTCACGTTTAGCACACTTTTTGTCCTCAAATAAATAACACTTTTGTTGTGTCGTCAGGTAGAACACATTAACACCTTATTGTGTTACGATAGAAGTGTTTTGAATATGTTTGGAAAGTGTTATAAATGTATTCCACCCAGAAAAGTGTTCAAAAAATAGCTTTGGAATTTGAAAGTGTTCTTAAATTTGGATGGAAACACAACAAGAACACATTTTCTGACACTGAAATTTTTTCAATAACACTTTTGCAACACTTTTTTCTTCCTTTTCTCACACAACACATTCACAATAAAATGAAAACGCTTTTGGTTGTGGAAGTGTTCAGTATTTTATTTACTTTAAAAGCACGTTTAGCATGCTTTTTTCCTTCAAAATAACAACACTTTAGTTGTGTTGTCAGATACACCTTATTGTGGTGGGATGGTGTTCTGAATATGAAAGTGAACGTTTGAAAAGTGTTATAAATGTGTTCTATTCAGAAAGTGTTCAAAAAAAGTGATCTTAATTTTTGATAGAAACACTGTAAGAACACATTTTCTGACACTGAATTTTTTTAATAACACTTTTACAACACTTTATCTTCTTCCCGCACAACACATTCGAATTACAATCAATTCATTATTGTGTTTAATTAGCGCTACAAAAGTGTTTCACCGCCATTCTCAGCATATAATAATCCACACACATCGAGAAACAATACACAAAGCTCCCTTGAATTCGAACCCCGGGAATCGATCATCTCCTGAGCCCGCTTAATAAGCTGCATTTGTTCTCCCCGGTCGCTGTCAAAGTTTTCCAGGAAAGTCGCCGCCTGTCAAACGGGAAAATTTTCGGGAGAGCTTGATTTCCGGAGACGTGTCCAGAAAATTGCGATCGCGCTCGTTGCGAAACCCAAAGTGTGTATTTTTCGGACACGAAGGGGGAAGTGACAGTTTTCAAACAGGGTTGATGGGGTTTTAAAAGAAATTGGAGTTTTCGGACTTATTTGACTTAAATTCAAACCGGTTAAGTATTGGGAATAATTTTAAAGCAGGGAAACATCCCAAAACTATATGATGATAAACCAAAAATCTTTCGGGATTGGACAGTTAAACATATTCTCTGTGAAAACTTTACGCAAAACTTAATCAAATATATTTTTATTCTCGTACGAAAATGGCTTCCCTATTAAATATTGAGCAATAGATTTTGAATATTGTATCATGCGTATTTTTAGAAACATCCATAACACAAAATTTGAATTTAATATAAAAGTCCTTCTCTAGAACGTTAAAATCCAGATTAACTCATAAAAATTTCGGATAGATGTGTTTTTAATTATACCTATTATAATGAATAATATGTTTAATGTTTTAAAGTACATTACCATTATCAAAGAGTACTTTATAAATATTTTAAGCATCGTATACAAATCATGACTATGCCCCAAAAAACTATTTTATATGTTTCTTCCCATACAAAGAAATACATACTTCAGATTTTTTAAGATAAAAGTTTACAAATTTAAAAGTTATTTGGCAACACAATGCGCAAAAAAAGTATCTGTCCAAAATTTTCGCTAAAATGATGTGATAATATGCAGATAAAGTTAAAAGCCTGTTATATAAGAACGTTGATATGACCCCATATCACTTTATCATCCAACCAACCACACATTAAACGACTTAAACCTTAAAGATAATTCCGTACAGTAAAAAAAATATTTTCAACAAAAGGTAAGAAATCTTTTTGGTTAGTTTTTTTCTCTAATCCTTATAAGCAGCTAGCTGAATCGTTATTGGTATCATGGGCGCAATATACAGTAACTTATCGATCTAGAGAGAAATCTTATCAACACATAACATAATACGGTTTGCCTTTTTTTTCTTTCTAACGTTAAGCGATGATATTACTTCTTACTAAATTTTTACGCTACTTAAACTCTATCTTATTCCCCAATAAACCAATTATTCAATAAGCGCTATTACAACACGTTATGCTTTAGGTAGTTTTTAAACGAAGCTTTTTATCGTTATTTATTAAGGAGCATCTATAATGTCTGCTTTAATGTTATCTTACTATATCATCATCGATTCGTACGACGTATAGTTTTGGATATACCGGTTAAACTGATTAATTTCTTTTGAGCGTTATGATCCATACTACAAAATGATTATGATAATTCCAATATTAATATTTTTTGATATTTCTTATATTAATATCAAATTATTAAATATGATATTACATTATGTGACATTAATGTATTTTAATATTCGATAACGTTTGAGCGTTATGATCCATACTTCAAAATAATTAATTCGTAGGAATAAAATTAGCAATTTTCTAAGTTATAAGAAGGAAACGTTCCCAGGATAAAATCACAGAAATGGACAAAAATTTTATAGGGAAAAATTCCCTTAAATTATGGTTCCCTTATGGTTTTAAACTGGCAGCTGTATTGGTTGTGTAAAAACGTAAAAATTACGAAGTAAATCCATAAAAACAACGGCGTTTCACCATTTAAATCCATGTTTTTTGTTTTACAAGGTAAAACACCGCTGTTTTTACGGATTTACTTCGTAATTTTTACAGTTTTCCACAACCAACACAGCTGCCCGTAAATTTTACAGGCTTTTTTTTACAGTGAAGTTATTAAAATATATTATGTTTTATTTATAACAAAAATTAAAGCATTTGGCGTTCAAGATATTTCATTGACTATTTTCAGCAAGGATCTTTAACGGAATTGCACCACATCGAACTTTAACATTCTTTTCGATGGACTTAAACCACTTTCACTCAAAGTGAAGGGCAAACATGTGGCGAGAGAACTATTTGATTTATCAAAAAGAACTTTTTTTATAGTGACACAAGAAGAACCTTGTTCATATTTTGATTGTTATCTTTTCAAACACAGTTCTATTTTTTATCAAAAGGAGTGTTTCCCCCCTTTTTTTCCCACGAAAAGACAAATTCCGAAAGAGAGCAAGCAGTGGTGTTCCACCCCCGAAAAAAGAAGAAACCGGAGAAGCTAGCTGTTCGTCCATTAGTGCCCACTCTGGAGGAAAAATTAAAAATCCCCGACACGTTCCGTTCCAAGGAAGTTCTAGAACGTTCTTGAGCCACCCACCTTATCCCACTGTCTTTGTTTTTTTTTCTTAATTATTTACTCTATAAAACAAAAGTTCTTTAAGGGGGGAGAAAAACTGAGAAGGAGTCGTTTTACAGCAACAAATCTGAGAAAAATGACCCGGGGCAGAGAATGGAACCGAAATTAGAACAATGTAATTCTCTGGAGGGTGTCTTTTTTTGTACCATTCCGCAGAACGTGCGCAAGAAGTGTATAAAATCGTTTGGGGTTTTTTTTTTCGTCTTTCAGGCATCACTGAAAACGCTACCTCACAAAAATAACACATTTAAGAACACTTTTTTGTACCCAAATTAACAACACTTTTGTTGTGTTGTTATGTAGAACACTTTAACACTTTATTGTGTTGAGACAGTGTTCTTAATATTTTTGAAACGTATTCTAAAAATAGTGTTATAAAATATGTTTAGATTATTTCAGTTTGCAACAACGCAAGTACGTATGTTTTATTCTGTTATTTTATTAAAATGTCAACTACCGTTACGATACATACTATTTCTATGGTAAGATATTCGGCCATGTCTGAGCCGTTGATTTGGAAAGCGGTATTACTTCACTTTTTCTATTTCCGCTATTTAGGTTTATTTTGACTTATTCATTATTTGCTTGTGCATAAACAAATATGTGTTCCTTAAAAATGCATAATAGGATTATAATAGTTTAAAATTGAGGTGCATGCAACAACAACTGGCTAACTCCAACAGTAACACATATGAGTAAGATCGTTGTTTCAGGGTTTCAGTAAGCGTCTATATATTGTAACGTATTGCGGTTTTAAACGTAATTCTTTACTTCTTAAACCTATTGCTTTATTTTCTGAACAAGTTGGCTTTCCTTTTTTTTTTCTTCCTATACAAAGCGTAAAATTTAAAGAAGGCGAGAGGAGTGAGTAAGATATTCTGAACACCATATGTAGGGATATTTGCCAAGAAGGTTTATAAATATTTTACCAGAAGAAGCACATTGCCTTACAAAATGAGAGTTTAATTATGAGAAAAAAGTTGTTTTTCCCTTCTCTCTAAAGTGCATATTTTTGAGTAGTTATAATCAGGAAAGTATGTGGATTGATTGTATTTTCTTTGTTATGCATATTAGAAGTTAAAAAAAAAACATCCTTAACCAAGTCATCATCATCATAAAGTCTTTTAGAGCCCAGTGGCACAAAGGGCCATCAGTTCCGCCCTACATCTTGACCTTGACCAAATACTTAAGGTTAAAAACAGTTTTAACTCATATAGAGCATTTTGAATCACATGATTCGGACCTAACAACGGCCTTAGCAACAGACGCTTTGCCCTACAGTAGGTTAACAGTTACAGAAAATGATATGTCGTGGAATACTTCTATTGGAGCATTTGCAATCACGTGACCCCACACCTAACAACCGCCTTAGCAACAGATACATCGACACCTAGTAACCGCCTTAGCAACAGACGCATTGCCCTACCACGGCTTACTAGATACTTATACAGGCTAGCCGAGTACGGAAATCATTGCAAATCCAGATGGCATTATTGGACCAACTGGCAAAGCATATTCACAGTGTTGAAGGCGGTGGATGATATAGGTAGGTCTTGTAGCGCTCCAAGCGGGAAAAGTTGTCAAATGGTTTTCATTGTTTAAAACTCGGCTAGCCTGTATAAGTATCTAGTAAGCCGTGGCCCTACAATAACTGATCATGACGTTACCTGAAAACACTCTATAACATGAATTTCAACATATTTATAATATTTATAAAATTTAACTTCTTACAAAATTTAATTTTACACGAAGAAAGAAAATGTGCAACAAAAATTAAAGAATTTAACTTCTTACAAAATTTAATTTTACACGAAGAAAGAAAATGTACAAGAATTAAAGAATTTAACACTTAAAAACCAAAACATATGTTCACAACAAACAAACAAACAAACAAAATACGTCATAATCCACCACTTAAATCACACATCTTCCATTAAAAGCTTTTAAATCCACCACACTTTAAAACCATAAAAAAAAAAACGGTCACAGAAAAACAACGACACATTCCCAAAAATATTTGCTCGTCATTCAATTCAAAGTAGTCCGTCTCGCTTTAGTAGCCGGACACGCGAAAATTCACACGCTCACCCTCTCTTCCGCGAGGCAAAATTGCCCCTTTATAAAATTCGAACGCATATTTAAACGTCACAGAAAGAGCCGTGAGCAATTTAAGCCGCCGCCGTCAAAATTGCAGCGGAGAGCTATAAAAACAAGTTTCTTCCAGTTGCCGAAACTAGAATGTCAAAGCGGCCTTCTGATTGGCGGACGGAAATTAAGGCATCAAGGGGAAATTTCCATCCAAGAGGGGGGGAAAGCAGTCTCTTTTTTTATCCCATGTCATCCCCCGAAGTGTTGGGGCTCAATAAACAAATATTTAGTCGCGTGTTTTCGGATTGAAAGCGTTATATTATATATTTGGCCGAGTTTTACTTTGGAGTTGAGGAAGGATGAGTTCAAAAAGGACAAATTTGGGATTTCTCATAGAGCAGGCGATGATTTTTGGGTTCTCTCTGAGGATGAATAAATATTGTTTCGTCTCTTTTAGACTTAGTGTCTGTTAAGAATTTTTGGAAGTTACTCTTGATTTCCGGAAGGAATACACGCATATACTACAGACCAATTCAGAAAGAAAAATATCACATGTATTGTGATGTATAATTTTACTTGCATAAATTCCCTTTAACCTATCAAGAGGGGATGGGAGTATGAGTGACACTTATACTTAAGATGTTCCAAACACTGCATTTTCGAAAATATCTTGTTTCTTGTATAAATACTTTCAATATTGAACCAAAAAATAAATTTTACACGAGTAGGAAAACATATTCAAGCATATGACTTCACAAGGAAAATTTTAACGATGGGTAGAGCGAAAGGAATTTCTGGAATCTAGGTACTGCTAAACATTTTGTGCAAAAAAGTACAAAGGGGGGGAGTCCGGCAGTTTTCTTATGTATTTATGACCCAGTGAGCACAGTACGTAGCGAATACGTCCAGATTACGAATTCGCTACATCGCGAATATCTCAACTTTTGGTAGTTTTTTTGTAGCGATGTCACCACCTTTTACATCGCCACGACAAAAATGGTACAAAAAGAGTACCAATTTCTGCTTTAGAGTTTACCTAATTGGGACGTATTCGCTACATATGTAGCGAATACGTTTCATTACGGACGAATTTCGTCTCTTATAGGTGCTCTTTACATCCCATTTAGATCCGTCCGATGTCAAAAATTCAAATCCGCTGCATAAAACAGACGTACGGTTTTAGTACGAAATAGGGACGCTTTATGTACTCTTTACATCTCATTTAGAGCCCTCCGATGTCAAAAATTCCAATCCGCTGTATAAAACAGATGTACGGTTTTAGTACGAAATAGGGACGATTTATGTACTATATACATGACGACTTTAGTACCAATCCGCTGCATAAAACAGACGTACGGTTTTAGTACGAAATAGGGACGATTTATGTACTATTTACATCCCATTTAGAGCCCTCCTATGACTTATGTCCCAATCCGCTGCATAAAACAGACGTACGGTTTTAGTACCAAATAGGGACGATTTATGTACTCTTTAAATCCCATTTAGAGCCCTCCGATGACTAAAATCTCAATCCACTGCATAAAACAGACACACATGGGCAGTTATGAAATGTATTAAGCGAGTACGGCAGTATAACAGCCGCTTTTAACCAACCCGCTACATAAAATAAACGTATACCTGCATTATATTTAGCAAGTTTTCATGTTAATTTTTTTTTTTTGCCAAACCGAAATATTTGATCAAACTTAGAAAACTTGCTAAATATAAGGCAGGTTACGTTCGTTTTATGTAGTGGGTTGGTTAAAAGCAGCTGTATTACGGCCTTACTTGCTACATAATGCATTTCATAATTGTCCATGTATGTCTGTTTTATGCAGAAGATTGAGACTTTTGTCAATAATTCCAGTTAACAAAATGGTTGCACTTCCTCCACCCATTTTCTTCAGAATCTCCACCTGAAATGCACTGAAATGAATTGGCACACTCGATAATTATAAATAAAATTTATTTTATTAAAAAAGATTTAATGGAAAATAAAAAAAAAGTTGCATGAGTAGAAATCTAACAAAGACCAAGACTAAATTCAAAAAAGTAATAACAGCATGAGCACTAGGTTTTTGAGACAATAAAATAGTAGAGTTTGAGCTGTAGCGTTTCTTCTTTTTTGTACAGAGCATTTTCTCGTAATAGGAATGTCCTGATTACGATCAGGTTAGGACAACATTTGCTGTCCGGTTTTGGAAATTTTTCGCCTTAACTGGGATGAGCCCAATACGTCCACTTTTGGGCAACGATTGACATTTCGAAAAAAAGCAATTTTTGGTAATTTCTCGTCTTAAAAGCGATATCCAGATTTCATCCCCTTTATGACAACATTTGGCGAACCGTTTTGGTAATTTTTCTTCCTAAAATTGATGAGCCGAATTACGTACAGATTAGGGCAACAATTGCCATCCAGATCTGGAAATTTTTCGCCTTAACTGGGATGAGCCCAATACGTCCACGTTTGGGCAACAATTGACATTTCGAAAAAAAGCAAATTTTGGTAATTTCTCGTCTTAAAAGCGATATCCAGATTTCATCCCCTTTATGACAACATTTGACGAACCGTTTTGGAAATTTTTCTTCCTAAAATTGATGAGCCGAATTACGTACAGATTAGGACAACATTTGCTGTCCGGTTTTGGAAATTTTTCGCCTTAACTGGGATGAGCCCAATACGTCCACTTTTGGGCAACAATTGACATTTACTAAAAAGCAATTTTTGGTAATTTCTCGTCTTAAAAGCGATATCCAGATTTCATCCCCTTTATGACAACATTTGATGAACCGTTTTGGTAATTTTTCTTCTTAAAATTGATGAGCCGAATTACGTACAGATTAGGGCAACAATTGCCATCCAGATTTTGAAATTTCTCGTCATAAATCGGATGAGCCCAAATACGTCCATTTTTGGGCAACATTTTACGTACAATTTTTGAAACTTTTCGCTTTAATAGGGATGAGCCTGAATACGTTCATTTAATGCCAACATTTGACATCCCATTTTTGAAATTTCTCGACGTAAACGTAGTCGCTACAAATCCGCGACAAAGTCGACGAAGATAGGACGAAAATGGTACATGTGTGCTCACTGGGGAGGGAGGGGAGTAACGGTTTGCTTATCTTTGCTGACGAGGGGGAAGGGTCAAATATGACCAAAAACATGATTACGTAATATTTGAACGCCCCTAAGTCTGAAAAATATCCAAATAGCCATGCTCACGTTTTCCATAAACCTTTTTGATCATAAACCGGATTTGATGTCATTACCTTTCCTGTCACAATTTCCTGGAAAACTATGGGTAGTAGAGTTACTCTGGGTATCTTAAATTTTTATCTACTTTATGTAAGTAATATTTCTGTGCAAAGTTTGGGTACTCTGTAAAAACAATCCCATAAAATTTACGGTTTTATACTGGCAGCTGAGTTGGTTGTGGAAAACCGTAAAAATTACAAAGTAAATCCATAAGAACGGTGTTTTCCCTTGTAAAACAAAAAACATGGATTAAAAAGTTAAAACGCCGTTGTTTTTACGGATTTACTTTGTAATTTTTACAGTTTTGCACAAACAACCCAGCTGCTAGTTTAAAGCTGTAAATTTTTAAAACGGAAATTTTTTACAGTGTAGAATTGATGAAACACCCTGTATTAGAAATATCGCCAAAAAAAAAAAAAAAAATAGCCCATCAACCAATTTAAATTGTTTTATTGTTTCCACAAACGATAATTTGGCCATAATATATATTTGGCATCCAAAACAGCTAGGCAAACTTAACGGGATAGATAACGGAATTGTACCAACCCATAACTATGGAATTTCTCTTATAAAACAATAGGTTCACTACTATGCAATAGCCAGTCATTGTACTAAGCTTCCTAGGCACTGTTACCTCCTCCCATTGGCCGGTTTCCCAGTAGCGGATCCGAATAGATATAATTACAATCTATCAGCCGCAGCAGGAAACAAGTGGCCCCATTAATGCCAACCCTGTATGACTTTGGCTTTAATTTAGCGAGAACGTGACGCCGATAAATAAGCCAATATGGAATGGGTTTTGTTATACATAGCGCCACACATTCCCATATACACGGCCCGTGTGTTATATTGTTCTTGTATATCCTATAGGTAACAATTTTTGTGCATCAGAGTAATAGGCTTTGCAGTGAACTGATTTTGTTAGTGTTTCGGTGCGGTATTGTTCTTAATAGAAATAAGTAGCACTATATTACAGTCGACTCCGCTTAAAGTGATCACTTTTGTCCATTTGAAGGATAACAATGTACGATTGATAAAAATAAGCGATTTGATACTAGAAAGTTTCAAACAGTGTAACTAGAGTGTTTCCCTTAAAATTTGAAAAATGTAGTTATAATTGAAGTACTTAAAACGATTACCGACTAGTATGTGGGTGGTACTTTGACACTTTTAACATTCTTAAAGAAACATATGAGAGTAGAACATGTAACACCAAAAAATTAATGACTCATTTGTATGATTATGTATTAAAATTGTCCTTCAAACGGGAAATAAAAGAGCTTTTTTGGGGATTTCACCAGATTTTGATAAAATTAAGTGATATATTGATCACACAAAACGATATATTTTGCGTTAATTTAATTAAGTGTGATCGGGACCGGTCATTTTGATAATATTAACCGTGATCACAATAGACGGGGTCGACTGTATTTTATTTTGTTCCAAGTTGTACTATAAAAGGTTTCAATGGGTCCGTTCAAACTCTGCACATAATAATTGAACTCTGCACTCAATTGTTTGACCCTAAATAACACATTTTTGATCAGCACACATGCACTTATTGAACGAAAAAGTTAGAACAATCTGAGAAAAATGACCTCCTGGACTTTAAAAACTGTATACCCGGTAAAACTGTAAAAAACTCTGTATGTCTGAAAAATTTTTGGTGTTTCAGAATCTACTTTCTTTCTCTTTTTTACGCCTCTTCTCTCTTTTTTCCCTTTCTTTTTCAGCCCAAGGATGGGGCACTTTCCGGAGTGCCCGCCCCCTTTGAATCTGCACATGTTTACATAAATTTAACTGTATAATCCATAAAACACATTGGTTACTTTTCAAGTTTTCTAATCCATGCCTGTTTCCCCTTTTTGCCCTTCCCATGTCCTAACTCAGTGAAATTTTATTATGATCATATTGCATTTACTAATTAATAAATTCTTTCTTTTATCCGCCCATAATTATTCCGAATTATAAATTGCCTGTTGATTTAAAGACAAATTTAAGTACATAAAAAAGATATATTTATCCCCACATGAAAATCCCACTAACGTATTTATTATTCACTACAAAAAATTTAAATAGGTTAACACATCAATTTACGTTACAGAATGTGGGCACTTTATATTTACAACGACTCTCAAAATTTTTTTCCTCGCATACATCTTAAAAGCACGACGAAAAAGAAGTGAGAACTCCCTCCAACAAAAACCCTTCCTTCTAATTTATTTCAAGTGCTCTAAGCTCCCCCAATACGCCATTAATTTCAATAAAAACATCAGCCTCAACTCAACTCAAAAGAGAAAATTCCCCAGCAGCACTTTGCTGCCGTTCTTAATCTCGTTTCGCGCGCTTTTTCACCACTGCGAATTAAAACGCGTTCATTGTTGTTGTTCTTTTAATTGTTCTTTTTTTTTATTATTTTTCACAATAAAGAACTTACTCCTCGCATCTGCGTGTCTGTAAACAAGCTGCCTTCATTTTTTGTCGCCCGATTTAACGGGATTACGTCAGAGTTTTTTTTCTACTACTGCAGCGCCACCTGGTGAGAGATTTCGATGGGGGCTCTTTTGATACTCCTCGGAGCTCGTTAAACAGACGAGGATTACCTTCGCAATTATTCCGAAAGGGATGACGACGGGAAATGGGATTAGTTATGGAGTAACTCTCTGGGAGTTAAAAAAAAAATAATAGTTATGTTTTGCGATTGAATTTTTTTTTTCCGCCGCTTGAACTGTAAAAAGTTAAGCCGCGAGTGGTGTTTTTAAGTTGTTAAAGATAAATTTTCGCCCTTAATATTCCAGGATTGTGAGTAACTTTGAACTAGCTATAACGAATAATTCTTTGTTTGGATTTTTAATCTCTCTCTGAAAATTATACTTTATATCACTATAATCTACACAGCAAATACTTGATACACTTTTGCAATGCTAAGTAAGCACAATAATGATCACTTATAACCAAAAGCGCGTTAACCGGCTATGTAGTCATAAATTGTCCTTGCTTTTCTGTTGCAATTGTTCAAATTGTTCAATTGCAATTTATGTTCCCTGTTTGCCACTATATTCATTTCATGTAATTTTTTCTTGTATTCAAGTTTTTTTTCTTTCTTTTAGTTTACTTTTAAATTTTGTTACACATATTTACGGTCACCTACATGGACCAAGACGTCCCAGGTGACTATGTGAACTTGTAATTGTGTTCTTTTTTATGTACAGTTTAATAAAAAACATGCAACAAATGGAAAAAGTCTGAAAAAACGAGAACTGCACAATATCTAGAAATGTTTTCAATAAAGAATATTAATTGCTTTTGATTTTCATGTAAGGGAATGCACCCATACTACGTGACCTGTTTAAGGGGGGAGGGGGGTCTTCAAAATACCACGCTTGGTCACAGGGGGGAGGGGGGGGTTTAGGGTTTCGTCACGTAGTCAAAAAATAAAGAAAAAAAGAAGATTGGTTTTTGTAAATTAAGTTACTGTTACAATAACTTTTACATAAGTTTTTATATACTTCTTGATAATATATTTTGCACTTGTATGCAAGCACTCTTGGCGTCACGAGGCAAGCGCTGAATTAATTAAGACAAATTAAGCCAAATTAACATTTTTTAACTTTCTGTTTGCTAAAAATGTCTGAAAACCGTATTTATGAAATACTACGTGAAAACTAGAGGGGGAGGGGGGTCTTGGCATATACTACGGGTGGTCACCAAGGGGGGGGAGGGGGTAAAAAATAGTAAAAAATAGGTCACGTAGTATGGGTACGTTCCCTAAGGTAAGGGCCGTCGAAGCTTAATTCTTTAGGCATTTTTATGTACTCAACGAATAGAATATGCCTTAGCAGAGTTTGGGTTGTCTTTTTGATAAACCCTGTATAACAGTAAAAAACAAGCATAAAATCAGAATAGTTACAGTATACAATTTTTATCCTTAATCCTTTAACCAACCACACGTCTCCCCTCAACATGCATCAAGCGACATCTTTATGTAGAACGTAATAAAAAAACGCATCAATCTTCTTAAATAAGATGTTAGGCGATGTAAACCACGCCCCGAATGATTTATCCCATTTAGTAGCCCGTCGTCTTAAAAAGTATCAGTGTCATTTTTAAAAAAATAAAATAAAAAAAATAAAAATCACTGTCGTCTTCTGTCACTTTGGGGGTGACAGTGATTCATCTCTTCTGCCCGCTCCAAATCCCCCATAGCACGTTATTAAATAACGATATAATAGAGCGTTTCATCGCAACACAAAAACGATAGGAGCTCTGATATATTCGCATTCTTGGATATCTTCGCATCCATCTATGTCAGAAAAGACGCCGTCGCTACTTTTCGCTGCGTTAAATGTCGATATTATCCAATCACACGAAAAAAAAAACATCCGCGAAACAAACACTTTTACTTAAAGTGTTAAAAGTCAAACTCTTTTGCAACACTCAGTAAACACAATAATTTACACTTTGAATCAGCGTTCAAAACTGGTGGTGGTTCGCTGGTACGAAAAACCACCGCCACCGAAAAACGGCTCGAACCACTACGGTTAGAAAATCACTGTTTCGGCGGACAGTGGCGTAAAACTATCTCACTCTCCAGTTCTAAATTAAACAGCAACGTTAATAAAAACAAAGTACTAGTTCCCATCGCGTTGTCTTAATTTTGAGTGAAATGAAGAATGCCAATTTTAAAATATGATCATTTTATTAACCCATGTATAGGATATTAGCGTCTTTTTATCACGATTTGCGTACCGAAACTCCTCCTAGCAACCTAACAGCCTTTGTGTTAACGCATGTTCTGCTCCCGTGTAGTGACCTCATACGGTCAGGAAACCTTGCAGTCTATACTCGACAGCAATGTTTCCTGAACCCAGTACGTCACTACGCGGAAGGAGAAAATGAGTAAAAACAAAGCCTCTTGGGTTGCTTGAAGGAGTTTCGGTACGCAAATCGTGATACAAAGAAGCTAATATCCTATACATGGGTTAATAAAATGATCATATTTTTAAATTGACGTTCTTCATTTCACTCAAAATTCAGACACCGTGATGGGAACTAGACTTTGTTTGTTAGTCGTAGGGTCAAGTAACGTTGCAGTCTAGTATAGTGCTGTCCTTTAAAAACTACCCACTGTTTTATATTTTCTCCATTAAAAACTTAATAAAAAGGATAATTCAATCGAACAAAAAACTGTGCTAACGGCTTTTCCTCCCTAACATTTTAGAGCTAAGCATTTTTAATTCCAACTCTCCATTACAAATTGGCAGCCAATTAAGTAAGAATTTGAAAAAAACCCACTTTTTCCTAGAAGGACTCTAATTGGTGGACTGAGCTAAAACTTTAATATTTTATTCTTATAGTAATGGGATAACATAAAAACGCGCGAAAAATGCCCTAAAATCTTTATAACATGCATTTTCACAAAATCTGTAAATCTGAAGCACATTTTTCGCCAAAAATCTACATTAGAACAGCTTGTTTAAAAAATAAGTAAATAAACCGTTCTTTGACCAGTTTTTACATCCCTGACACTCTAAGAGGCATAGAAGGACAGGGTATATGAGATGGTAAAATTATTTCAATTACTTAATTAAAAAATCTCAATGGGTTGTTTTTAGGGTACAATTTGGAGTGGGTTGTTTTTAAAGGACAGCACTATATAGAAATTCTCCTTTTAATATTTTATAAAAATATAATTTTGTAAAAAATTTTGCCAATGAAGTCCGATTGCCGATATTTGCCCCCGGCTAATCCTAAAATACCAAATTTTCTAATAACACATTCAATGCGCTAAAAACCACATGAATAACAACATCATCCTCACTCCACAAATCCGATACCCTTCACCCAACATCCCTCCACTCCCAGGGAAGGCATCTTTTAATTCATTCGATCCACTGAAAAAGCCCACATCAGCGCCCCCTAACTGTCATCGGCCTTACGGCTCCCCATAGGGTTAAACGGCAATAAATAACGACAGGGCAGGGATCCTATGTTTTCCCGGGGTTTGTTGTTTGTGGGGGTAATGAGACGCGCCACCATTAGATTAGGCCTATGCCCGGGTGTTTTATTATGGATTCGGGATTACCCTTGTTGGGCGGATTGCGGGAATTAGGTTTACGGCTCACAGCTTTTCTTTAGGTGTGTTTGATTGACCTGGAGATTTGAGGGGTTAAATTGTTTTTATGCATTCGTAGGTTATTATACTCGACAGCAACGTTTTCTGACCCTATAGCGTCACTTACTACGCAGAAGGAGAAATTGTGTAAACAGAAAGCCTGTTGGATAAACTCAGTTTATAGGTTAAAGAATATAGCAGCAAGATTTTTTTTTCTTTGTTCTAGTAACATTCGTTAAAAATTTTGATATTATAACTTCTAGTGCCTACTAGAATTATAACTTCAACTGATATAGTTTATTATAAATTAATTAAAATAACCATTAATTGACTAAAGAGTATTAGAATATCTAAATATTTTATCTAAAATATTTTTGGATAAACACTTTTAAAAAAGTATAAAATATTTAATTATCACAATTTTACATTCTTGATTATATATTGTGTATAACTTTATGAATATTTCACGAGTTTAATTAGTCTACATAATTACTTAACTTTTAAAATTTCTAATACGATTTCACTTAATAACTACAACGCTACGAAGGTAACCCCTTCGTCTCTGATGGCGTTCTGTTATTAGAACACATCTTTACACCACTCCAAAATACTTATTTTCAGAAATTTTTCCCTCGAATCAAAATAACCTCGTTTTTATGACGCATTCATTTAATTTTTTTTCTATTAAAACTTCTGGTATTATAGTCACAACTAATATAGTTTATTATAGATTTATTTACTTCTGAGTAATAAATTGGAAATTCTATAGATTCAACCTGAAATATTGATGAAAAAACTATTTTTAAAAAACAAAAATATTTCATTAGCTCCATTATACGCACTACTCTGCACTGTAAAAAAATCCCGTAAAATTTACGGTTTTAACTGGCAGCTGGGTTGGTTGTGGAAAACCGTAAAAATTACGAAGTAAATCCGTGAAAACAAGGGTGTTTTACCTAGTAAAACAGTAAACATGGATTAAAATGTTAAAGAGCCGTTGTTTTTGCGGATTTACTTCGTAATTTTTACGGTTTTCCACAACCAACCCAGCTGCCAGTTTAAAACCGTAAATTTTACGGGATTTTTTTTTACAGTGTGTATTACATAATGAAAGGTTCACGTGTTTAATTAGTTTACTTAATCACTTAACTTGGCAATATTTTATTCTATATAACTTAATAACTGTAACGTTTTATACTCAAAAAATTTCTCCCACAATCATTTATCTCTTAACTATATAAATGATCGACAGAGAACGAATTCAACCCTTCTCAACCTCTCTATGAAATTATCCGAAGCAAAACATGCAAAACTATTGTAAAAAAGGAACTCGAAACTTCTTGCAAACATAAATCAAATTCATCATACAAGAAAGAAAGAAAAACACCCGCGCAAAAAAAAAAAAAATTAATTTCCATTCCTTGAAAAAAAAACTTTTTTTGAGATGGAAAAGTTTCGTTACAAATGATTCGGGCTTCTCACTTCATCATTTCCCTGCATAGATCTACTAAATTACGCGATCAAACAGTAGGGCTTGCATAATTTAAATCCGCGTGCGATGTTTTTTTCTCTTCTGATGGGGTGCTTGAAATATGATGCCCCGTGTGACGTATCTTGCGGGAAATGACGTGCCCGTGATGCATGGGTCGAGGCTATGGAATATTTCATGCTTATTGTTAATGGAGATCGCAAAAAGATTTATCGATTAATCGTAGGAAGGTGGGTCACGCTATAGGAAGCACGCAAAAAAAAAGACCCTGGTAATTGTTTTTCCATTAGAACAAGCCTTATACAAAGCCTTTCACCTGGATACATTGTATTTTCAAACAGATTGTGTCCCTTGAATTGGAAACATTTTGATGGTGTATTGGGGTGATGTAAACATTTTGAAGCACACTGTTATTTAGTATTAAAAAAAAACCGCAAATAATATATGCTTTGCAAATATGTAGTATGGATACTACTTATACAGGTGAGATGAAGGGGAGAAAATTAGCAAAAAAAAAAAAAAAACCCTGGCATACCTGGGCAGAAAAATAAAATGGCTCGATTTCATCATTTCATAGATAAAACCAATTAAATGGTTTATGTAAAAATATGAAACATGCGTTGTAGGGAGATAGAATGCAGTAGAAAATTTCACGACGAAAACATCTTAATGTTATAAAAATCTGTTCAAATTCCCTAAAAAAAACTTCTTTTTCCCCGTTTGAAGGCCAATTTTAATACATAATCATACAAAATGAGTCATTAATTTATTAGTGTTCCACTCTCATATTTTCATATTCAAAATACAAACTAGGTAATCGTTTTAAATACTTTAATGAGGACTACATAGTCGTGATTTTAATGCAAACACTCTAGTTATACTGTTTGAAACTTTCCAGTATCAATCGCTTATTGTTATCATTCTACTCTTAGACAAAACTGTTCACATTAAACGGAGTCGACTGTAACTCAAAACGTAGATTATTGAAATCATATGCAAGCGTTCAGAATAAGGGTATAGACCCAAGTGCATAGGTATCTCCTATTCCCAGGGCAGGGACCTTCCCCTTCTATTATCGTTTGGGGGCATTTTTCTGCGGCGCAAGTGATTGATGAGCCCGCATAAGTGGAACCGCTGACCTCGAAAACCGCAACCGCCTCATTAACTGCCGGCAGCAATTAAAACCGGCTAAAAAACAGACCGAGCACTTAATTAGCGAGTAACTCCTCGATTATTAGGGCAAATTGAGAGTGCCTTTCTGAGTGCATCAATAATAATAGTAGGAAACTGCTATATATTGAGTTTAGAAACAGCTGTGTTGTTAAGTTGGATGAGGGTTGTTTTATAAAGAAGATTTTCGGATTTTAGTAAGGGTTGTATTTATTTTTGTGTTTATGTTTTTGAGGGAAATAAATAAATGTGTTGGATGGGAGCAAATTGATGGAGGAGCAATATTTGGAGGTTTTCTTTAAAAAAAATATTGTATTTCTTTTAAGCATGTAGGAAATTAGTGATATTTCGAAGGCTCATTAGATTATGGAGTAGTTTGGAAGCACCGTCAAAGGTTTATGAGAAAACTTGCCAGTACATATTTTATTTTATTATTGCCGGTCGATGTTCCACTAAGCAATAGCTTTATTGTTGAAATTGATGTCTAAAAATGAACATTCTATCACGTTTTGAAGATAATTTTTTTTATGAGACATCAGTTTAGTACATATGATAGGGCCATTCAAATATTATGTAAGCAAGTAAAATAATTTAATTCCCTTAATCACAGAAAATTCAGTCTCCATTTTCTGTGAGAAAATAAGTCCCTTTGTAATGCTACGTGACAAAATGTTGACTATATCTACTGTGACTTGACCAATATTCTAAGATTTTACCAGATTATATGACACATACGCGAAAAAGTTTACACCTTAAATACAAATATATACATAATAAATATCCATGTGAAGTGTTTTAATCTATATTTCCAACAAGAATTGGATGGATTTCCAAGGTATTTTGTAATACCTTGGTTAAATCAACACAACTTTTAACCACGTCTTCCATTATCAACAATGTGTCTCGTATATTTAAAAAAAATTTCACAACATATTTACTTTTAACAAACCTGTACATAAAAGTGAGAAGAATACATACACAGCAGCTTTGCCGGTCCATACTATCCAAAAAAAGACCGCCGGCGGTACTTTCAACCCTAATGCACAAAGCCAAAACTTCCTCAATCCCTCAAGGGGCATGTTGCATATGTCGAATCAACCAAAAAAGAAGCCCAAAGAGGAGAGATTCCATACCATCCTTCACACCCAAAAAAATACAACTCAACTCAACTCGGCTCGTTAATCATCGCCCGCATTTTGCGACGCATGGAATCAAAACAGGGTCTAATGGAAGGGGGGGCGATAAGAAGATTCATCGATGGTGCAAAATCAAAATCGATATCAAAGTGAGTCGATGATAAGTTATGATAAGTTTGACGCCGAAGTAATAAGGGAGGTCTTATCTGAGCCCTAAAGGTGAGAGAGGAACATAAGTTTCTTCTCTTGTGAGGGGGAGTCGAGATTATGGAATATAAATTGATGTCGAGATTTTCCTGCTCCTCCGCGTGGGAGAGAGGAGAAACAGAGCCGCGAGAGGTTCCGAGGGAGATATGGGGGCGTCTGCGTCTTTTTGGGGAGATAAGTTTCATCAGATGAGCCGGATTGAGGGGTTTTTTTTGTATAAACTCATATGGAAGGTAGGTTTGAAATTAGTATCATCTAGGAATATGGAATATTTTTTTGTTAATTTGCGCACGCAATTGGTTTGAGGATGATATATAGAGGGCTCAGAATTAAAGTGGACCAAGTCCACTTTTTGTCATTTTTGAGTTAGCAACGCTATAACATGCACCAACTATGTAAAATTTCAGTGCAATAAAGAACCAAGTCCTAGTTATGATAGTATCCGCAAAAAATGTTAATTTTAAAAACTGTTAACATTAATTTTCCTATGTAGCTTGAACTTTAAACCTCTGTAGCTCAAAAGTAGCTGAAGTGGACTTGGTTCACTTCTATTCTGAACCCTCCATATTATGTGTGAATGTTGGTAAAATAAATTATAGAAGGTCAGAAACTAGAACTCTCGGGACCCTGTTCAACAATTAGTTTTTTTTTCAATTAACGGGATTTCATTACATTTTTGAGTGTTAAATTATTTGTTTACTTCCCACTAATGAGCATGTAAAAGAAAAAGTGAATTCAAAAATGCATACATAAAAAAATAACAATTCCACGAGTTTTTAAACTCGTGGAAGAAAATTAGGTAGGTTTGGAATTAGTATCTTGGGAATTATAGCACCTCCTTTGTTAATTTGAATATGCTATTGGTCTGAGGATATTAGGTGATTACAGGAGGAATAGGTAAAAAAAATTACAGGAGGTCAGAAACTAGTCCGTTTCAGGACTCAGTTAAATTGTGTGTTAAATTCATACTATTTAATTAACATAGTACAAAAAAGCGAATTCGAAAAGGGCAATATCAGTCACCAATTTATACTTAAAATAAGGGGGAAATATGGGGAAAATACTCTTTACGAAGGCAACTCTAAACGTCGAAAAAGTTATATTTCATACAATTTCAATAACCCGGATTAGAGGTATTTATCAATTAGTTTATCCCCTCAGCTGATTTTCAGTTTAAGAACCACCAAATCTAGTTCAATTGATTTCCAAAGTGAGGCTATCTAAATCTACCATTTATGCCAATAAAGTTATCTTATCTTGATATTGATTGCCATATCTGATCTTGATATTGATTTGATATATCTTGATATTTGATAGTTATATGTTATTAATATGCATATAACAGTCTTACACTAAAAATTTCATGGAGCTGCAGAGGGAAGAATAAGAACGGGGTAGGCTTACCAAGAGCATGCCGGGTGGAAACTCTATCTTTCGGGCAACTCCTCTGACCGGAATGGCGTTCTTTCCCCTCCAACTTCTCCATACCGGGTCGTGACCCTCCTTTTTGTGAATGTTCAAGGGTCACATTTCTCCCTTCGATATTTCACACCCTAAAAACAAAGCAAAACATTTTAGTGACACATTCGACTCCTCTTAATTTGATCACGGTTAATGTTATCAATCGAATAATGTTATCAAAATTGACATGCCCCGATCACTCTCCTATTTAAATTAAGTCAAAATGAATCATTTCATGTTATCAATATATCGTTTAATGTTATCAAAATCTGGTGAAATACCATAAAACCATTTTTTCCCGTTTAAAGGCCAATTTTAATACATAATGAGTCATAAATTTATTAGTGTTATATGTTCCACTCTCATATGTTTCTTTAAGAATGTAAAAGTTGCAAAATACATACTAGGTAATCGTTTTAAATACTTCAATTAGGATTACGTAGCTTTGATTTTAAAGCAAAACTGTGTTTAAACCTTTCTAATACCAAATCACTTATTGTTATCAATTGAATATTGTTATCATTTTATTCTTGGACAAAAGTGATCCCATTAAGTGGAATGTATTTAGGTTTCCCCATACAACGTTTTATTTTATTTTTAAAAACCAACACAAACACTAGAAGAGGAGAGGAAAACACTTTTTCTTTCTTTCTGTTCAACACCTGCAGTTATAATATCTTTAGTAGCTATATTTCCAAAAGAAAAAGCAACTTTTGAGTCACGTGTGCTAAGTGCTCCAATCATATCGGTCTGTTGCATATCTATACACTTTGTGCCATCACAGCTTTCTGAGCCATTGGAAATGAATTTATCATTCGTAGATTTGTCGTAATTTGTAACAGATATTTTTTTCTTTTAAATCTTTTTTTTCTTTGCTATACGTAGTGTTTCATTATTTTAATGCGTGAAATCTTCATGGCAATGATTGATGCACGTATAAAAAAATGCTTTTTACTTACTGCTACTGTTGAAAGGGATAAGGATTTCTGTATCGGAGTTTTGAGATAAGAGGATTGGGGAGTTCTAGTATAGCATTATGGGTATTTTTTTAATTTTAAAGGTACAGTCGACACCTCTTAATGTAATCACATTTGTCCCAGATCAGAATGATAACAATATCCAATTGATTCGTTATAAATATAAGCGGTTTTATAATGTACTTGAGTAACTTGAGTGTTTGTATTAAAATCACGACTGGTTAGTCTTAATTGAAGCATTTAAAACAATACAATACAATTGTCCACTAAGAAAAATTAATGGGAAAAAGTTTGTAAAAATATTATATTAAGTTTTTAAGGAAATTAAGCCAGCTAGCAACCCAATACTCACATCTTAAAATCGATGGTTGGAATATATTTAGTGGGATATCATGGGAGTAGATAAATAATTATTTCCTCTCAGTGTTTTTTGCTGGGTTTTAGCCATACTTTTAAAATACTAAACCTACGAAGTTATTCATATATTAACCGATAGGTTTTCTAAAAGTTTTAGATAACCTAATCAAGACAATAAACCGATTTATGTTTCTTTGTGAAAAATTATAAGTTAACAACCACTAATGTATTTCTTGATTCAGAATTTAAGCTGTTCTCAGTTATATTCTTAAGAACCATTAAAAGTCGTTACTTTAAATATTTGGAATACAAAACTATTCGGAATTTTTTTATAGGGATGACATTTTATAATGCAATTACCAAAAGATTAACTAAACTAAAGTGGAAATTAAGTATTTAAAATTAATATCTATATCTGTAATTTTAGAATGCTTCAATGCACCCCTATCTAGCATTGACAAAACAGAATTTCGTATCGAACTCGGGGTAAAAAGAGATTAAAATAAGATAAAGTCTCTAAACAGAATAAAAACAGAATTTATGTCAACGGCAGTAAAAAAAAAACGGCACAGAAAACTTTCTTGGCCGCAAGGGAATGGATGATTTTTTTTTCTTCCTCCTTCTTAGTTTTCTCCAGTAGGAGTTATTCAACGGTCGAAACTGGAACTTGAGGGTCGAATTTTTCCCGGAATTTCTCCCGAGAAAGAAATGGAGATTGTTTTGTAAATTTTACGGGTGGTTTAACAAAGTTTCTGTTTCTGTCCTAAAGGAAATAGAAAGGTCACGTCAGATTGTTTTCAGAGAGACTGGAGGAATTTAAGGGTTTGTAAGCCTTAAAAATCTTTCTCTCTTAAAACTGAAACAATTGAGAAGCACTTAAGGGATAAAACTCCTCCTTAGTAAGGGACATTTTTGTTTTGTTTTTGATACTGATGCAGAAATGAAGTTTTAAAGAGAGCTTTTTGGATGTAAAATCAAACTTCATTTAACATTGATTTTACACTGCAAATTTATGTTTGTTAAACCACCCGTAAAATTTACAAAACAAAGTTTCTGTTTCTGTCCTAAAGGAAATAGAAAGGTCACGTCAGATTGTTTTCAGAGAGACTGGAGGAATTTAAGGGTTTGTAAGCCTTAAAAATCTTTCTCTCTTAAAACTGAAACAATTGAGAAGCACTTAAGGGATAAAACTCCTCCTTAGTAAGGGACATTTTTGTTTTGTTTTTGATACTGATGCAGAAATGAAGTTTTAAAGAGAGCTTTTTGGATGTAAAATCAAACTTCATTTAACATTGATTTTACACTGCAAATTTATGTTTGTTAAACCACCCGTAAAATTTACAAAACAAAGTTTCTGTTTCTGTCCTAAAGGAAATAGAAAGGTCACGTCAGATTGTTTTCAGAGAGACTGGAGGAATTTAAGGGTTTGTAAGCCTTAAAAATCTTTCTCTCTTAAAACTGAAACAATTGAGAAGCACTTAAGGGATAAAACTCCTCCTTAGTAAGGGACATTTTTGTTTTGTTTTTGATACTGATGCAGAAATGAAGTTTTAAAGAGAGCTTTTTGGATGTAAAATCAAACTTCATTTAACATTGATTTTACACTGCAAATTTATGTTTGTTAAACCACCCGTAAAATTTACAAAACAAAGTTTCTGTTTCTGTCCTAAAGGAAATAGAAAGGTCACGTCAGATTGTTTTCAGAGAGACTGGAGGAATTTAAGGGTTTGTAAGCCTTAAAAATCTTTCTCTCTTAAAACTGAAACAATTGAGAAGCACTTAAGGGATAAAACTCCTCCTTAGTAAGGGACATTTTTGTTTTGTTTTTGATACTGATGCAGAAATGAAGTTTTAAAGAGAGCTTTTTGGATGTAAAATCAAACTTCATTTAACATTGATTTTACACTGCAAATTTATGTTTGTTAAACCACCCGTAAAATTTACAAAACAAAGTTTCTGTTTCTGTCCTAAAGGAAATAGAAAGGTCACGTCAGATTGTTTTCAGAGAGACTGGAGGAATTTAAGGGTTTGTAAGCCTTAAAAATCTTTCTCTCTTAAAACTGAAACAATTGAGAAGCACTTAAGGGATAAAACTCCTCCTTAGTAAGGGACATTTTTGTTTTGTTTTTGATACTGATGCAGAAATGAAGTTTTAAAGAGAGCTTTTTGGATGTAAAATCAAACTTCATTTAACATTGATTTTACACTGCAAATTTATGTTTGTTAAACCACCCGTAAAATTTACAAAACAAAGTTTCTGTTTCTGTCCTAAAGGAAATAGAAAGGTCACGTCAGATTGTTTTCAGAGAGACTGGAGGAATTTAAGGGTTTGTAAGCCTTAAAAATCTTTCTCTCTTAAAACTGAAACAATTGAGAAGCACTTAAGGGATAAAACTCCTCCTTAGTAAGGGACATTTTTGTTTTGTTTTTGATACTGATGCAGAAATGAAGTTTTAAAGAGAGCTTTTTGGATGTAAAATCAAACTTCATTTAACATTGATTTTACACTGCAAATTTATGTTTGTTAAACCACCCGTAAAATTTACAAAACAAAGTTTCTGTTTCTGTCCTAAAGGAAATAGAAAGGTCACGTCAGATTGTTTTCAGAGAGACTGGAGGAATTTAAGGGTTTGTAAGCCTTAAAAATCTTTCTCTCTTAAAACTGAAACAATTGAGAAGCACTTAAGGGATAAAACTCCTCCTTAGTAAGGGACATTTTTGTTTTGTTTTTGATACTGATGCAGAAATGAAGTTTTAAAGAGAGCTTTTTGGATGTAAAATCAAACTTCATTTAACATTGATTTTACACTGCAAATTTATGTTTGTTAAACCACCCGTAAAATTTACAAAACAAAGTTTCTGTTTCTGTCCTAAAGGAAATAGAAAGGTCACGTCAGATTGTTTTCAGAGAGACTGGAGGAATTTAAGGGTTTGTAAGCCTTAAAAATCTTTCTCTCTTAAAACTGAAACAATTGAGAAGCACTTAAGGGATAAAACTCCTCCTTAGTAAGGGACATTTTTGTTTTGTTTTTGATACTGATGCAGAAATGAAGTTTTAAAGAGAGCTTTTTGGATGTAAAATCAAACTTCATTTAACATTGATTTTACACTGCAAATTTATGTTTGTTAAACCACCCGTAAAATTTACAAAACAAAGTTTCTGTTTCTGTCCTAAAGGAAATAGAAAGGTCACGTCAGATTGTTTTCAGAGAGACTGGAGGAATTTAAGGGTTTGTAAGCCTTAAAAATCTTTCTCTCTTAAAACTGAAACAATTGAGAAGCACTTAAGGGATAAAACTCCTCCTTAGTAAGGGACATTTTTGTTTTGTTTTTGATACTGATGCAGAAATGAAGTTTTAAAGAGAGCTTTTTGGATGTAAAATCAAACTTCATTTAACATTGATTTTACACTGCAAATTTATGTTTGTTAAACCACCCGTAAAATTTACAAAACAAAGTTTCTGTTTCTGTCCTAAAGGAAATAGAAAGGTCACGTCAGATTGTTTTCAGAGAGACTGGAGGAATTTAAGGGTTTGTAAGCCTTAAAAATCTTTCTCTCTTAAAACTGAAACAATTGAGAAGCACTTAAGGGATAAAACTCCTCCTTAGTAAGGGACATTTTTGTTTTGTTTTTGATACTGATGCAGAAATGAAGTTTTAAAGAGAGCTTTTTGGATGTAAAATCAAACTTCATTTAACATTGATTTTACACTGCAAATTTATGTTTGTTAAACCACCCGTAAAATTTACAAAACAAAGTTTCTGTTTCTGTCCTAAAGGAAATAGAAAGGTCACGTCAGATTGTTTTCAGAGAGACTGGAGGAATTTAAGGGTTTGTAAGCCTTAAAAATCTTTCTCTCTTAAAACTGAAACAATTGAGAAGCACTTAAGGGATAAAACTCCTCCTTAGTAAGGGACATTTTTGTTTTGTTTTTGATACTGATGCAGAAATGAAGTTTTAAAGAGAGCTTTTTGGATGTAAAATCAAACTTCATTTAACATTGATTTTACACTGCAAATTTATGTTTGTTAAACCACCCGTAAAATTTACAAAACAAAGTTTCTGTTTCTGTCCTAAAGGAAATAGAAAGGTCACGTCAGATTGTTTTCAGAGAGACTGGAGGAATTTAAGGGTTTGTAAGCCTTAAAAATCTTTCTCTCTTAAAACTGAAACAATTGAGAAGCACTTAAGGGATAAAACTCCTCCTTAGTAAGGGACATTTTTGTTTTGTTTTTGATACTGATGCAGAAATGAAGTTTTAAAGAGAGCTTTTTGGATGTAAAATCAAACTTCATTTAACATTGATTTTACACTGCAAATTTATGTTTGTTAAACCACCCGTAAAATTTACAAAACAAAGTTTCTGTTTCTGTCCTAAAGGAAATAGAAAGGTCACGTCAGATTGTTTTCAGAGAGACTGGAGGAATTTAAGGGTTTGTAAGCCTTAAAAATCTTTCTCTCTTAAAACTGAAACAATTGAGAAGCACTTAAGGGATAAAACTCCTCCTTAGTAAGGGACATTTTTGTTTTGTTTTTGATACTGATGCAGAAATGAAGTTTTAAAGAGAGCTTTTTGGATGTAAAATCAAACTTCATTTAACATTGATTTTACACTGCAAATTTATGTTTGTTAAACCACCCGTAAAATTTACAAAACAAAGTTTCTGTTTCTGTCCTAAAGGAAATAGAAAGGTCACGTCAGATTGTTTTCAGAGAGACTGGAGGAATTTAAGGGTTTGTAAGCCTTAAAAATCTTTCTCTCTTAAAACTGAAACAATTGAGAAGCACTTAAGGGATAAAACTCCTCCTTAGTAAGGGACATTTTTGTTTTGTTTTTGATACTGATGCAGAAATGAAGTTTTAAAGAGAGCTTTTTGGATGTAAAATCAACATCATCTAACATTGATTTTATACTCAAGATTTATGTTATGAAAACTGTATTACAATATGTGGCATTTTAGAAACGGCTAAAAATTAAATTTGTGTTCAAAATCCGCTTTATAGAATATTTATTAAATTTTATCTAGGTTTAGAAGTATTTTTAGTTGAGTGTTTTTGAATCAAAAAGAGGAAAATTCTAATTTTTACGTTTAAGCAGTGCTTTTCCCATTTTTGATTAATGTTAAAAATTTATTCATTATTTAGATTTTATGTTATGTGGGTTAATATTTTTATGCGTAGGTGTGTTTATGCTGATATTTTTTAATTTTATATTTCATTGTTATTATTGTGTATATAATATTTCTAACTAAACGAATACATTTTTTCAGCCACCTACAAGATTTTTCAGGTACGAAGATGCTTATTTTTACCGCCAAAAAAGGAATAAAAATGGTAAAACTGATAAACAAAAAGCATTGTATAGCTTAATGTATGCATTTATGTTCAATAAAATTGTTTACATAAATTAGCTTTAAGTCAATTTGAAGAGTTGAACTATGAACTATCACATACTTTAAGACAGACATTGAATAATATCACTAAAAAGAACTAAGTTTTTATTATAAAAGGTTTCTATCTTACATTTTAAACAATTAATGATTGTATTTTTAAAATATTAGGAGATTGTTTTTGGGTTCTTTTTCAGTTTAATTTTGCATTGAAAATCAAGTGTTTCAATCTTAAGTGTTAAATATATCATTGAGAAGTAAATTTAATTTTTTTTAACCAAAAAACGGTTCAATTCCGTTAGAGTCCCCGCTAAATATCGAGCGGTTCTTTTAGACAACAAAAAGTAGAAATATTCATAAATAATTTCAAACTTCTGAATATTAAAATGTTTAATTAGATCAATATATTCAGTTTATTAATAAAAGTCAGAAAAATTTGTTGATATTTGGATATATTTAGCGATTTGGATATTGGCGATATTTAGCGGGGACTCTAACGGAATTGTACCCAAAAAGCTAAGGATGGAAAAGGAACAGAGAATTGAAGACCTTTACCTTGCTTACTAGATAAAAATTATATTTTGAAGTTCCTATTAAGGATACAATTTTAATACCTAATTTGCAAACAGAGTTTGATAACCAAGCAAAATGTATTTACACAGCAAATTGGCTCTCCACTTTTGTGAGAATAAATAATCACTACATAAAAATATCTAACACGGAGCGCTAACCCGTAATAATTTCATCTTAAAGATGACAAAAAAAGTTACTATATATTACGCACACTAGAAATAGCTTATATAATCGTTAATGTTCAACACCACCTTAAAAAGAATTTTGTGAAACTGTCTTTCATCAAAAATACATTATAATGCAATTTAAAAAGCCATTATTTGGTGAATTCCGCATTATTATTCGCAATACTTTACACTTTACAACACTTTTGCGTTTATCAGGGAGTTTGGGGCATTGATTAAGTAGAAAAGCTAATAAAACAAACGATTTAAGGGGAAAGTCTCGAGGCAGCAAATTAAATTTTGTTATCGTCTGGAAAAGCTCTGTACACAATGGGCTGTGATTGTACTTCATACATATACAAAGAGCGTTAATGGGCTCCATTAAAAAGTTTATACAAGACTTGAGTATAATTATTATAATAGATGGATAATTATTTTGAAAGTATGGTTTGTGCACACTGTACAGTATGTTTGTTGTTTTTCTTTACAAGTTCATTGACCATAATTTTTGTATATTTCTATTATGGGAAAAGGAGGGTAAGAGTGCGCATGGAAACTGTTTGGGGACATAAAATCAAGAATTTGAAAGCTAGCGCTTCAGAAATTTACCGAACAAAAGTTTACTGGCTCACAAATCAACCTTCAAAAAATGAAAGTCTTAGATTTAACAAAAATGTGTTAAAAATCACCTGAAATTGCTGGTAAAAGTATACAGGGTCTCAGGCCAACAGTACGCGTCCCGAAAACTTGGCATAAATCGCAATAAAATGCACCAATAGAGTATTTTCAGATGACGTCACGACGGTTATTTTCTTTTAACTGTTAATCTTTCGTAGGGCTTTTGGCTGTTGCTAAGGCGGTTGCTAGGTGACGAGGTATCTGTTGTTATGGAGATTGTGACGTGATTGCAAATGCTCCAATAGAAGAATTGCACGACCAGCTATTTTCTGTAACTGTTAACCTTCTGCAGGGCAAAAAACTGTAACCTTCTGTTGCTAAGGCCGTTGTTAGGTCCGAGTCATGTGATTGAAAATGCTCTATGCTTATGCCTCTTAGTTGAAAAATTCCTCCTTCATGTCACTTCTCTTCAACAGATCGATACACCAATATGCAAAGATAAAAATCCAAATCGTACTTCATAAAATCTTTCCCATATAAACCCACGAGATTTTCTCCTTCACAATATAAAATGGAACGAAACCTTTACGTAAGTACGTAGCTACTTATCCAATCGTAAAACACAGACAGAAGTAGAAGAAGAAGTAAAAAAAATCCGTTTTATTGCGATCACTAAACTTTCTCCGAGGTTCTCCTTACGAGTAATCAGGATTAAGCGTAAAATTTTTATCGGTAATTATGGTAATTCTTAACCCTTTTACGATTTCGGAATCTTATTGGTCAGAGCAGTGCCACCAGATCAATAAAACTTTATCCCAGATTTCGTTGTTTTAAGTTCCGTAATAAGTGTTAATATCTCTTTCGTATTGCACCTCGGCGTGGTAATGATCCTTCGCACTAAATTCCGCTGTTTCGACATCTATGGAGGAATTAGGAGATATTTTTTTTGTGGTAATGGTGGTATGGGGCTGTATTTTTCGCAGATTATTACTCCATGGTTGCTCGTTCAGAAAAGATATGATAGTTTCGGGTGTAATGACGTCACAAATGCTCAATACCGCATTTCTTTTTTTATTAAATACTAGCTGATATGCCTGGCCTTGCACGGGTGGGGTTTTAGCTTTCTTCTTTAAAATTTTAAAACATTCTAAACCTACTTTGTTCTATGAAGGTATTGTCCATCCAGAGTTGTCAAGCATTATAATTTTTGAACGATTTCTATACTTACCACATCATCCCCATGAGAAACAAAATTTAGACTAGAAAAAATATTCTCCCATAAATTACTTAAAATTCTTATTTAAAACTCTTGATTAATCCTATCTTCAAGATTTTAATTATTTCTTTTCGGTGATAATTCGGTAATTCTATTTTGTAAATTGACGTTCTTTATTTCACTCAAAATTCAAACACCGCGCTGGGAACTACTTTGTTAGTGACGTCATAAGGTCAGGAAACGTTGCTGTTGGTTATAAGGATGTAATAAAAATTTACCGGATTGTGTCTGTATGTTTTTAAAATATTATGGAAAAAAATAAAGTCATATTACATACGAATATTTCTAATATTGCCATATTGTTTTGGACGCTAAATATTCAAATATTGCCATATTTTCATGGTTGTCATTGATGTAACTATGTATTTTTATACATGTTAGTTGAAAAATTTTGGCGATGGTTCTAATATTTGACGTCCAAAACAACTTGACGATACTGAACGGGACAGCTAACGGAACGTTTTTGCCCTACTGAACTCCTCCACGGACTACTTCCAAGACTCTCACGGACTCCCGATATTGAGAACCACTGCCCTGGAGTCAGCTATCTCCCCTAATTACCACCCCATTTAAATACAGACACGAAGCAGATTAACATCTCAACTCGACTCCTCGAGCATAGAGCTATGAGAAGGAACGTGCTCTCCAAGGAATATCCAATTAGCCACTCCCCCCCCTCTCCACAGAATCGGGAACGAGGCAGTACATTCGCATGTAAATTTTAAAATAACATTTCAAAACATTTTGAGGCCGAAAATGATGATATTGAATTATTCGCTTCTCCTCTACTGTTCAAGAAGCCTGTTTCTCGTTTTCAATTTAGGGAGGAATCTTTAAAGGGTTGATAGGGTTACAGACCTATGAGTTCATAATTCAGTTCCACCTGATTACTCTACTGCTTCTTACTTAGAGGGGGGTGGGGTGATTTGGTTCGACTGCGCCCCGAGCTAGTCTGGGTGTAATTCGATTATAGAATGCGTATCGTGAAAGTCTGATGATTCGGGTAATTTGTAGTCGCCGTCCAGAGGCAAGTTTTAAAATGTGAACCTACTGCTGCTTTATTCAAAGGGAGGATATTAAATGTTATTTGGTTCTGTAGGTATTTGATGAGTTATTCATTACGCCAAATGATTCCTGTGAGGTACTGAAATGTCCTCTTTTAAGTATTGAATGTGATGCAGTTGGTTCGAAATCCCGACAAGCAACTGCCCGGCAACTCATTTGTCCTAGACAGGAATCTATTACATTGTTGAAGTATGAGGGGGCTTAATATTTTAGGTTTGGGTGGTTGTATGAAGCTGCGTCCCAGGATCCCCGGGCTGCAGTGTTATTCCTAGAATTTTTTTTGTAGGAGTAAAAATATACCTTGACTTTTTTTAGGAGGAGTGAAATTGAATTATGAGGAGTGAAATATGGAAATAGCATGAACTACATATACAGAGACACGAAAACCACAACTCCCTAATAATCAGAACAATGAATGGAACAAAAAAATACTATGGCTGCATGAAAACACAAAAAGTATGATAATTAGGGTGCAGTGGCTTATGGCAATTGGTTTTGGCCAGAAGTCGGGCGAAAATGTCTCCGCTGAGATCAGTTGGTGTTTTGAGAAGAAAAATATTATTTGTTAATTTTGGTGGGACCACTTGGAGCATTTTTTAAGCTAAACTTTTGTGAAAAATTCAAAGAGTGAAAATACTCCTGGCTAGTCTTTTAAAGAGTATTTCCTATTTTCAAGGAGTGAAATACTCTCTCAGAGGAGTTAAAAATATCTCTGCAGGGCAATATCTCACAAAAGGGGGCTATAACCTAGAAATTGAGGTTCTATTGGTAAAAAATCTGGTACCATAGGAATAGCAGTGGTGAAAGATAAAAAAAAATTAGATCAAATATACTTGCCGTCAAAATGCTATTCCTACATTACTGTTCAATTCATCACTGTACTGCAAAAAAAAAGAGAATTTCAAATAAACAATAAAATTTCCCATATTCGACAGGTGAAAAGTTTTCTGTCAAAGTTTGCATCTTGCAACTGAGGTACTTAAGGAAGCCATAAACTGAACAAGGATTCACTCAACCAATTCCCCTTTCCATTCAAATATTCTGTCACGGAATTTTTCTCTCTTGGCGATCTTGGTTACTACTTATAAAATTCCCTGTCCAGTGAGCAAATTTCCTGACTTTTTCCTCTGATTTTTCCAAAAACTTAAAATTTCCTGACTTTTTCAGGTTTTCAAGGTCTCTAGCCACCTTGTGAATTAGTGATTACGGGGCTACAAGCTTTAATTTTTTTTTAGGTTTAAATACATGCGGTATATTCAAACCTAAAAAAATAAACTTCCCCGGTATTTGGAATTGAAACTATAAAAAAAAAACATCAGCTCAGTCGTTCGTCTCGCCTGAAAATAACTATTTAATACAATACTTATCACACCCCTGCTGTGTGTCTTAGCACGACCATACTTGTCCTAAAACCATCCCTATCAGAAACCAGCGATTCCAAAAACTAATTACACCACAGTTATTAACACAAAAAGCCAACGAAGCAGTCAGGAACGATTTAAAAAAAAAAAGAAAAAGTCACCCTACAATAATAGAACGAACGCAATCTCCAACACCACTAGAGAGTGACTTTTTTTGCCAACCGTGATGAGAAAATTAACTAATGATCATCGTGAATTAAGAGCAAAAGTTAGCAATTTTTTTTTCCTTCCCAGCCATCTCTCGATCACCTTAAAAAACTCCAAGTCATTAATTTTATCAGTTTTTTTCACTCACCTAAATTTAAAAAAAAATTATCTCTCTGACAAGGTCTTACCCCAGACTAGAATCGCTTTTAATAGTTTTTTTTTCTAATTCTCCCTTTTATAAAAGAGGGAGAGTACATCCTGACTAGGACTGTGGGAGCACCAGACTTGCTCATCTGACAGAAAACTAATTAAAACTATGCAGAGGTTTTTTCTCCCTGTGACGGTCTGAGTGTGTCATCATTAGTTTTTGCTCTTGATTCTTTTCTTGTTAACTATCACACGGAGGCGGGACCTAAGTTAAAATGAACTGGTTCTGCTCCTTTTAGATTTATACCCCTGGTTTAATATGCACGTGTGTCATAATTTGTGTGGTTAAATAATGTTTAAGTCTTGAGGTACTAGTACGTGCTCTGGTCTGATGGTTAATGAATATCCATAAAGTAATATTTTTTTCTTTCTATTAGGAAAAGAAATGACATTGTTTTTGCTCCTTTTTTTGTGCCGGATCGTAAAATATGAAGTGTGGGTATTAACCAGGCTTAACTGTGTGGTACAGGAAGTTAAAGTATAATAAAAACTATTTAAAAGTAACATTTAATTTTAAAAAAGTTCGAACTGAAAATAAAGAACTTATATTTGAAAAAAAAAATGTTGAAACTTTATAGAGATGTCATTTTATTTCATTACAGAGAGATATCCTTTTATTTTTTAAAGTAAGGAAAGCAAAGTAATTGAATCGCCAGTTTAAAAAAGGGAATAAGTCCAAAAAATGGCAAATTGACATTTTATGCGTAAAACTTCTCCAAGCTTTGTTCTACAAATGAATGGAAAAAGTAAGAAAATAACTACCCCTTGAATTTGGCGAAATCAGTGTCCATTCATTGTATTTTTTTATTAAATTTGAAATTTATGTTAATTTGCATTTCTTTGCTTATTCCTTGTACTCTAAACTTAGCCCATAATTGATGCGAAAATCTAATATAACGCAGTCTGATTTGCATCAAACTTCAGTGGATAAGCCCCTAGCCTGGTTTAGCAATGAAACAAGGACAAAGTTCTAAAACAAAGTAGTTTATTTCTACTTAAAGAATAAATTAAAATCATTGGCCTAGTAAATTTAAACATAAGAATCTCAGAATGCCTATTAGAGACTGATCGAGTGAGAGAGAGCAAGTGAGAGAGAGTGGAGGGACATCCGGGTGCCCACTTTTATAGTGGCTAAATTAGCCGCTGCCACAAAAGAAAAACTAAAACATCTTTAGAAGAAGCAAAGGCCTGGCACCGAGATGATCAGCCCAAACAACGCAGATCAGCGACCGGCAGGGGTGGCAGACAATAAAGCACACATTTTTCTAACAATAATAAAATCTGATTATAATTTAAGAGTGTTTTTCCTTTTTGTATCCTATGTTTGACTCAATTGATATTTTCTTACTCCATTCACAGTTCCTTAAGAACTCATTTTCATAACTATTTTTCACTTTTGTGCTTTGAACTTACCAGAAATATTATTCAATTGTCGATTAAAGTGTTTTTAAGATTTTTTTTTCATCTGAAGTTTCATAAGTTTGAAAAAGGGAACACAAATAAATGTTACAAATAAATCATCTGAAAAAAAAAAGCAGCAACTACTTTTCCCCAGCTTATTTCACCTTAAGTGAGTCGTCTAGTTTCAAAACCAGATAGATCCATTTTGCCATAGCTTTGATAAGAGTGGCGGTCGCCAAATTGGGGCTGTATCATATGGCCGATCGGTCAGTCGCCCGTTCCAGCCGACATGTTTTTTCCACGGCTCAAATGTAAAGTAACGATGGCTCCGTTTAAAGAGACAAGAAATGCAATAAGTACACAAATAAGATTTTCGCAAAATACATTAAGCATAGTTTTAAAAACAATAAATTTAACATAATATCATCATGTATCGGGTTTCTTCAAGTAAAATAAGTCGTCAGTTTCAAAACCAGATCGATGATTTTTTTTCAATTTTCAGTTTATGTTATGAGTTCAGTTTAAGTTGTATGTCAGTGTTGTGTTTGACTAAACGGAGCCATCGTTACGTATACTCAAGTATTAACATTTGAGCCGTGGAAAAACATGGCGTCCGGAACGGGCAACTGACCGATCGGCCATGATACAGCTCCAATTTGGCGACCGCTTCGCTGTCGTCAACTCTAATCAAAGGTGTGGCAAAATGGATCTATCTGATTTTGAAACTAGACGACTCAAGTTAACAAGCCAACTCATTTTAACCCTTTTTCCTCATCCTCAACATTCCTGGACATCTCCTACCTGTTGCCTTTTCCCTCGATGTTAGTAGCTGCAATTCTCATAACGTGAAAGCCCTTCAGACAGTGCACAGTTGAGTAAACGATTCAATATTATCGGTCTGGCGGGGAGGTTTCACAAAAGTTAATTATTATCGACAATCTCTGCATGAAGCCAAACGTTGTGTAATAAGTCCCCGCCGACAGCCTTACTCCGTTACTCGGCGGATGAATTAGTTGTGTTGTACGGTCAAGAGATGTTTTGTCGTTCGGTGTAGGGCAGGGGTCGGCAACCTGCGGCTCTTTTGATGTAAAGTTGCGGCTCTCCAGTTCTATACGAAAAATTTAATAATTTACTATCAAAACCCTTAAAAATAAGAAAATATATTTTTAAGTACCTAATTTTTCCAATAGCTTTTATTTCCATAATCTTTAATTACAAATCGCTTGTGTGAAATAATAACATTCCACAATGAAAAAAGCACTGATTATCCAGAATTGGAAGACGAATGGCTGCAAAAATTTAACTTCATGGTAGGTACCACAATGAAACAAATGAACTAAATCTAACACTGCTGGGAAAGGGTCTAGCCTACGCCTTGATTTAACCCTCTACTGCCCATGGTAGCATATTAGTAGATAGAAAAGGACAGTTCTGCCACATTGGGGCTCTGGGGCTCTCTGGGGCTCTGCGGCTCTGCGGCTAAATTGGGGCTCCTGCGCATTCTACTTAATTGGGGCTCCCTGCCCATTCTACTAGATTGCGACTCTACCACTAGATTGGGGCTCTTACCCATTCTACTAAATTGGGGCTCCCTGCGCATTCTACTAAATTGCGACTGAGGCGCAACCAACAGCACGAAGGTACTTTGGGGCTCTACCACTAAAAAGGGTAAATTGGGGCTCTACCACTAAAATGGAGCTCTACCGCTAAATTGGGCAGGTACTTTGCGGCTCTTAGACACAACCAACAACACGAAGTTAAATTGACACTCTACTACTAAAATGCGCAGGTACTTTGGGGCTCTACCACTAAAATGGGGCTCTACCACTAAGTTGAGCAAGTACTTTGCGACTCTAAGACATAACCAACAACATGAAGCTAAATTAAGATTTTCTGAAAGTTATTTTACATAAAATGATAAAGTTAGAAATTTCCAGGAGATGTTAGCCAGAGCTTCCCGCGTTAACAAAGCGTAACGGTACCAGTGGGCAGCCTCCCCTAGCATTTCACAAAGAGGGTGTAACCTATGACATCAGGCTGACAATCCCTTACCTTTCACAAAGCAATACATGTGCTGATAACCCTTGAGGGAGATAACGATTGCATCTTTTCCTACAATACCAAGGAATTCGAACTCGGTCGTGATACGTTACCCTATTGGTGGATTTATATTCTACAATGATTAAAAATTACTAACTACATTCACATTAGATAATATTTCGAATATTTTAAGCAATTTTTTAAATGAAATATACTTTTTATTACGAGTTCTGTATATGAGTTGATTTTTTTTCATAGAATGTTAAGAACATTCAAGTTAAAAATGATAGTTACGATTGCAAAGTTAATTTCCCCTATGATTCAATTTAAGATATTACTTATTTTATTCGAGAAGACTCTTTTTCTAGTTAAACATGAGAATATATGATTAATCGCCTAAAATTAAATTATTCAATTACATTTTTTTCTGAAAGCATTAGGAATAAGATGATTTTTGTAACAAAATTGTAAAGAATATACAATTTCCCAAATATTTGGGGGAACTTCTATCCTTAACCTTTTCTTTAAAGTGAATCTTATAGACTATACACATTCAATTTTATTAATTATTTTCTATATTTCTATTTGCAAAGACAAATTTCCATTTGTATTTCTTTTACATATTTGCTCCAAGAAGAACATTTTTTCTCTTCTTTCTAAAAGGAATTTCATCTAAACTTAAATTTTTCACTACAAAGTACTAATTTTTCCACTATGAAAACGATAGAAACATGGCAAGTTTTTCATTTTAACATTTTTTATTACTTTCTTGAAAAATAATTTTCATTACATAATTGAGACCGCATGACAAGGTATCCTTAATTCTTCAACAGATCTACATCTACAAAGCTACTCGTTTCCTCTTAATGGTTGATATTTGGCCATACACAACTCAAAGTGCTCAATTTTGTCAAGAGTCCATCCTGAGCCGCGCTGAAGAAACTCTTCAAACGACTCTTTTATCTTTGAAAAAGCTTCTTGAATGTGACTCTCTATAGTATCACTCCCTAATTCCAACAAAACACTACTTCTAAAGTAAGGAGTTGCATGCTCTTCCTCACCATCCTCACTAAAGCGTCCAAGAGTAGCTTTTACAACTCCATACCATTTAATTGCACGCATAACATACAGTTCTTCATCTATTTTTGACTGCAGGTGTGGTGCTAATTCATCAAAGAAAAGGATGAAATCTCCTTTCGTTTCTTCCAAAGGTTCAAAATAAACATTAGTAAATGTATTCAGGGCTCTTTCTTCCTTTTTGAAACGTTTCGGACTCTCCACTGCAGTCGGTAATACTCCTTGCGCATTTGTCAAAGCACTTTCAGAGTGACTCTCCCTTACATGTTGTTGCTGAGTTTTAACGGAGGCAAAGGAACGATCACATAATTTACAATTAAAGTCCCCACTATTATGTTTTAACACATGCATAGTATAGTAGTGCTGTCTTTGGAAGGATCTATCACAAATTTCACAATTAAAATAATTTTCTTTGGCATGAATCTTCAAATGTCTTTTTAAACAATCATCCCGGGTGAAAGTTCTGCTGCAAATTTCACAATTGAATTTTTTCTCCTGATGTTTTAGCATATGCTTATCATAGTATTTTCTTTTGAATGATCTATCACAAATTTCACATTTAAAATAATTTTCTTTGGAATGAATCTTCAAATGTCTTTTCAAACCTTTATTCCGGGTAAAAGTTTTGCTGCAAATTTCACAATTGAACGTTTTATCCTGATGTTTTAGCATATGCATATCATAGTATTTTCTATGCAATGATCTGTCACAAACATCACATTTGAAGTATTGCTCTTGAGAATGGATTCTCAAATGCCTTTTCAAGTCATCCTTTCGGGTGAAAGGTCTACCACAAATTTCACAAACAAACGATTTTTCTCCGCTATGAATTTTCAAATGTTTAACAAGAGAGCTTTTCCATGCGAAAGATTTTGAACACATAGGACAAACCTACAAAAAATAATTGAAATTAGCCTTTATACTATCACACACATGAAAGATACCGCTAAAGTAAAAGTACACTTACCAAGTTCTGGCTATGCATACGCATACCAGGAGATACATCCATTCTTTTATCATCATGTTGAATGAAAGTGTCAGGCTCCTCAAGTTTATTGAAAGTGGTAGTCTCATCGCAAGGATAGTTGGACTCTGTTTCATTCTCATTCATCACATAGTTACATGTTTGAGGTGAAATATCAAAATCAGCCAACTAAAAAAGGACCAATATTATAATAAATAATTGATTTAATAACAAAATTAAATGATTCTAAAGAACACATTACAATATTATTTACCATACATCAAGCCTCTATCTTAAAGAGAAGTAAAACAATTCGATAAGACTTGTACATACTTTTGTATTATCCAAATCCATCGAGGAAGGACTAGATTCTTGATGACTCATTTTTTTTGAAAATTAGAGATGAATGCTCAAACGAACAAAAAATATGAGAAACTAAAAGCGTTAAATAATTAGAAGTTTGCAGATCAGAGGGGAAGTCCTCGCAAATGCTAGAAGCAATGAAAGTGTGCGTCCATACCTTTGCGGTTCCTTAAATACCAGGTGGAATTATCGGCAAAGTCGCCAAATAATGAAGCCAAGTCGCCAAATAGTATCGCCAAATCGTTAAATATTGTCAAAAAGTTGCCAAATAGTATCGCCAAATCATTAAATATTATCAAAAAGTCGCCAAATATCGATGCAAAGTTGACAAATAATGACGCCAAGTCACCAAATATCGATGCTAAGTCGCCAAATAATGACACAATAATGTCACATAACTATCTATTATCACATGATTATCTATTATCACATGTTTACTTTGAATGATTTGTTGTGTAATTACTGTTAAACAAAAAATTTTGCTAAAAATAAATACTTAGAAATTATAAAACTAAAAAAATTGTTAAAAATAACTAACAACTTTGAAAAAAATAAAGGAGAAAAGTAAAAGTATCACATGAAACGAATAATTTTACAAGAAATTAAAACTTATGCATTAAAGCTAAAATCTGTTGAAAAAATAAAGACAAACATAGAAAATAACTAAATACTTTGGTATAAATGAAGGAAAAAAACTTAAAATAATACAAAAATAAAAACTTTGCTTACATAAAACTGGACAATTTTCTAAAATAAAGACTGATATCCAAACTAACTAAGAACTTTGAAAAAATAAAGATGAAAACATAATAATATTACAAAAAATATTATTACACTGTAGGTATGAAACTAAAAAACTTTGCTTACATAAAACTGGACAATTTTCTAAAATAAAGACTGATATCCAAACTAACTAAGAACTTTGAAAAAATAAAGATGAAAACATAATAATGTTCCAAAAAATATTATTACACTGTAGGTATGAAACTAAAAAACTTTACTTAAAATGAACTAGAAACCGAAAAATTCTACAAGAAATGAAAACTTATGCATTAAAGCTAAAATCTGTTGAAAAAAATAAAGACAAACATAGAAAATAGCTAAGAGCTTTTGGTATAAACGAAGAAAAACTTTAAAATAATACAAGAAATAAAAACTTTGCTTATATAAAACTGAAAAATATTACAAGAAATGAAAAAAAATCACACTGTAAAACTTAAAAAATTGTTAAAAATAAATAAAAAATTTGAAAAAATCTAACAATAAATAAAAAGTTACACTAAAAAAACTAAAACTTTACCAAAAATTAAACTGTAAAACTAAAAACTTTGTTAAAAATAAATAAAAACTGAAAAAAATCTTACAAGAAATAAAAAGTTACACTACAAAACTAAAACTTTACCAAAAATTAAAATGTGAAACTAAAAATTTGTTAAAAATAAATAAAAACTTTGAAAAAAATATTACAAGAAATAAAAAAGTTAATACAAAACTAAAACTTTACCAAAAATTAAATGGTAAAACTAAAAACTTTGTGAAAAATGTATAAAAACTTTGAAAAAATATTACAACAAATAAAAAATTTCACTGCAAAACTAAAAAAAAAAACTTTGTTAAAGTAACAAAACTGAAAAATATTACAAGAAATAAAAAAAATTCATACTGAAAAACTTAAAAAATATGTTAAAAATAAATAAAAACTTTGAAAAATATTACAAGAAATAAAAAGTTACACAGTAAAACTAAAAAAAAAATTGTTAATAATAAAAAAATTAAAAAATAAGTAAAAACTTTGAAAAAATATTACAAGAAATAAATAAGTAAATACAAAACTAAAACTTTACCAAAAATTAAACGGTAAAACTAAAAACTTTGTGAAAAATATATAAAAACTTTGAAAAAATATTACAACAAATAAAAAATTTCACTGCAAAACTAAAAAAAAAACTTTGTTAAAGTAACAAAACTGAAAAATATTACAAGAAATAAAAAAATTCATACTGAAAAACTTAAAAAATATGTTAAAAATAAATAAAAACTTTGAAAAATATTACAAGAAATAAAAAGTTACACAGTAAAACTAAAAAAAATTTGTTAATAATAAAAAAAATTTAAAAAATAAGTAAAAACTTTGAAAAAATATTACAAGAAATAAATAAGTTAATACAAAACTAAAACTTTACCAAAAATTAAACGGTAAAACTAAAAACTTTGTGAAAAATATATAAAAACTTTGAAAAAATATTACAACAAATAAAAAATTTCACTGCAAAACTAAAAAAAAAAACTTTGTTCAAGTAACAAAACTGAAAAATATTACAAGAAATAAAAAAATTCATACTGTAAAACTTAAAAAATATGTTAAAAATAAATAAAAATTTTGAAAAATATTACAAGAAATAAAAAGTTACACAGTAAAACTAAAAAAAACTTTGTTAATAATAAAAAAAAAATTAAAAAATAAGTAAAAACTTTGAAAAAATATTACAAGAAATAAAAAGTTACACTACAAAACTAAAAATTTTAAACACTTTGCTAAAAAATAAAGACTAATACAGAAAAATAACTAAGAACTTTGAAAACATAAAGATGAAAAGGTTTCCATGTTCCATATAAATCAAGAAATCTTAATATACTTTCTATGAAAATTTCAATGTTTCTTGTGTAAAGTGTTTCAAACTAGAAGTTTTTTCCCCCCTTAAGTTTTTTTAAAGTACTTAACTTACTTTTGCTTAAGAACATTTTTTATTAGATATCATCTTTAGGTCTACGATCTCCTTCATTGCGAACAATTTTTTTAATTATTATGTAAAACGGGTGTGCTGGAACAAATTAAAGCAAGATTCTTTAATTTCCCTTCTTCATATAGAAGGGGTTCTCAGCCCACCTAGTTTTCATAATAAAAAAAAAAAACGTTCACAATGGAGAAGATCGTAGACCTAACGATGACATCTAAGAAAAAATGTTCTTAACCAAAAGTAAGTTAAGTACTTTAAAAAAACTTAAGGGGGAAAAAACTTCTAGTTTGAAACACTTTACACAAGAAACATTGAAATTTTCATAGAAAGTATATTAAGATTTCTTGATTTATATGGAACATGGAAACCTTTTCATCTTTATGTTTTCAAAGTTCTTAGTTATTTTTCTGTATTAGTCTTTATTTTTTAGCAAAGTGTTTAAAATTTTTAGTTTTGTAGTGTAACTTTTTATTTCTTGTAATATTTTTTCAAAGTTTTTACTTATTTTTTAATTTTTTTTTTATTATTAACAAAGTTTTTTTTAGTTTTACTGTGTAACTTTTTATTTCTTGTAATATTTTTCAAAATTTTTATTTATTTTTAACATATTTTTTAAGTTTTACAGTATGAATTTTTTTATTTCTTGTAATATTTTTCAGTTTTGTTACTTGAACAAAGTTTTTTTTTTAGTTTTGCAGTGAAATTTTTTATTTGTTGTAATATTTTTTCAAAGTTTTTATATATTTTTCACAAAGTTTTTAGTTTTACCGTTTAATTTTTGGTAAAGTTTTAGTTTTGTATTAACTTATTTATTTCTTGTAATATTTTTTCAAAGTTTTTACTTATTTTTTAAATTTTTTTTATTATTAACAAATTTTTTTTAGTTTTACTGTGTAACTTTTTATTTCTTGTAATATTTTTCAAAGTTTTTATTTATTTTTAACATATTTTTTAAGTTTTTCAGTATGAATTTTTTTTATTTCTTGTAATATTTTTCAGTTTTGTTACTTTAACAAAGTTTTTTTTTAGTTTTGCAGTGAAATTTTTTATTTGTTGTAATATTTTTTCAAAGTTTTTATATATTTTTCACAAAGTTTTTAGTTTTACCGTTTAATTTTTGGTAAAGTTTTAGTTTTGTATTTACTTATTTATTTCTTGTAATATTTTTTCAAAGTTTTTACTTATTTTTTAATTTTTTTATTATTAACAATTTTTTTTTTAGTTTTACTGTGTAACTTTTTATTTCTTGTAATATTTTTCAAAGTTTTTATTTATTTTTAACATATTTTTTAAGTTTTTCAGTATGAATTTTTTTTATTTCTTGTAATATTTTTCAGTTTTGTTACTTTAACAAAGTTTTTTTTTTAGTTTTGCAGTGAAATTTTTTATTTGTTGTAATATTTTTTCAAAGTTTTTATACATTTTTCACAAAGTTTTTAGTTTTACCATTTAATTTTTGGTAAAGTTTTAGTTTTGTATTAACTTTTTTATTTCTTGTAATATTTTTTTCAAAGTTTTTATTTATTTTTAACAAATTTTTAGTTTCACATTTTAATTTTTGGTAAAGTTTTAGTTTTGTAGTGTAACTTTTTATTTCTTGTAAGATTTTTTTCAGTTTTTATTTATTTTTAACAAAGTTTTTAGTTTTACAGTTTAATTTTTGGTAAAGTTTTAGTTTTTTTAGTGTAACTTTTTATTTATTGTTAGATTTTTTCAAATTTTTTATTTATTTTTAACAATTTTTTAAGTTTTACAGTGTGATTTTTTTTCATTTCTTGTAATATTTTTCAGTTTTATATAAGCAAAGTTTTTATTTCTTGTATTATTTTAAAGTTTTTCTTCGTTTATACCAAAAGCTCTTAGCTATTTTCTATGTTTGTCTTTATTTTTTTCAACAGATTTTAGCTTTAATGCATAAGTTTTCATTTCTTGTAGAATTTTTCGGTTTCTAGTTCATTTTAAGTAAAGTTTTTTAGTTTCATACCTACAGTGTAATAATATTTTTTGGAACATTATTATGTTTTCATCTTTATTTTTTCAAAGTTCTTAGTTAGTTTGGATATCAGTCTTTATTTTAGAAAATTGTCCAGTTTTATGTAAGCAAAGTTTTTTAGTTTCATACCTACAGTGTAATAATATTTTTTGTAATATTATTATGTTTTCATCTTTATTTTTTCAAAGTTCTTAGTTAGTTTGGATATCAGTCTTTATTTTAGAAAATTGTCCAGTTTTATGTAAGCAAAGTTTTTATTTTTGTATTATTTTAAGTTTTTTTCCTTCATTTATACCAAAGTATTTAGTTATTTTCTATGTTTGTCTTTATTTTTTCAACAGATTTTAGCTTTAATGCATAAGTTTTAATTTCTTGTAAAATTATTCGTTTCATGTGATACTTTTACTTTTCTCCTTTATTTTTTTCAAAGTTGTTAGTTATTTTTAACAATTTTTTTAGTTTTATAATTTCTAAGTATTTATTTTTAGCAAAATTTTTTGTTTAACAGTAATTACACAACAAATCATTCAAAGTAAACATGTGATAATAGATAATCATGTGATAATAGATAGTTATGTGACATTATTGTGTCATTATTTGGCGACTTAGCATCGATATTTGGTGACTTGGCGTCATTATTTGTCAACTTTGCATCGATATTTGGCGACTTTTTGATAATATTTAATGATTTGGCGATACTATTTGACAACTTTTTGACAATATTTAACGATTTGGCGATACTATTTGGCGACTTGGCTTCATTATTTGGCGACTTTGCCGATAATTCCACCTGGTATTTAAGGAACCGCAAAGGTATGGACGCACACTTTCATTGCTTCTAGCATTTGCGAGGACTTCCCCTCTGATCTGCAAACTTCTAATTATTTAACGCTTTTAGTTTCTCATATTTTTTGTTCGTTTGAGCATTCATCTCTAATTTTCAAAAAAAATGAGTCATCAAGAATCTAGTCCTTCCTCGATGGATTTGGATAATACAAAAGTATGTACAAGTCTTATCGAATTGTTTTACTTCTCTTTAAGATAGAGGCTTGATGTATGGTAAATAATATTGTAATGTGTTCTTTAGAATCATTTAATTTTGTTATTAAATCAATTATTTATTATAATATTGGTCCTTTTTTAGTTGGCTGATTTTGATATTTCACCTCAAACATGTAACTATGTGATGAATGAGAATGAAACAGAGTCCAACTATCCTTGCGATGAGACTACCACTTTCAATAAACTTGAGGAGCCTGACACTTTCATTCAACATGATGATAAAAGAATGGATGTATCTCCTGGTATGCGTATGCATAGCCAGAACTTGGTAAGTGTACTTTTACTTTAGCGGTATCTTTCATGTGTGTGATAGTATAAAGGCTAATTTCAATTATTTTTTGTAGGTTTGTCCTATGTGTTCAAAATCTTTCGCATGGAAAAGCTCTCTTGTTAAACATTTGAAAATTCATAGCGGAGAAAAATCGTTTGTTTGTGAAATTTGTGGTAGACCTTTCACCCGAAAGGATGACTTGAAAAGGCATTTGAGAATCCATTCTCAAGAGCAATACTTCAAATGTGATGTTTGTGACAGATCATTGCATAGAAAATACTATGATATGCATATGCTAAAACATCAGGATAAAACGTTCAATTGTGAAATTTGCAGCAAAACTTTTACCCGGAATAAAGGTTTGAAAAGACATTTGAAGATTCATTCCAAAGAAAATTATTTTAAATGTGAAATTTGTGATAGATCATTCAAAAGAAAATACTATGATAAGCATATGCTAAAACATCAGGAGAAAAAATTCAATTGTGAAATTTGCAGCAGAACTTTCACCCGGGATGATTGTTTAAAAAAGACATTTGAAGATTCATGCCAAAGAAAATTATTTTAATTGTGAAATTTGTGATAGATCCTTCCAAAGACAGCACTACTATACTATGCATGTGTTAAAACATAATAGTGGGGACTTTAATTGTAAATTATGTGATCGTTCCTTTGCCTCCGTTAAAACTCAGCAACAACATGTAAGGGAGAGTCACTCTGAAAGTGCTTTGACAAATGCGCAAGGAGTATTACCGACTGCAGTGGAGAGTCCGAAACGTTTCAAAAAGGAAGAAAGAGCCCTGAATACATTTACTAATGTTTATTTTGAACCTTTGGAAGAAACGAAAGGAGATTTCATCCTTTTCTTTGATGAATTAGCACCACACCTGCAGTCAAAAATAGATGAAGAACTGTATGTTATGCGTGCAATTAAATGGTATGGAGTTGTAAAAGCTACTCTTGGACGCTTTAGTGAGGATGGTGAGGAAGAGCATGCAACTCCTTACTTTAGAAGTAGTGTTTTGTTGGAATTAGGGAGTGATACTATAGAGAGTCACATTCAAGAAGCTTTTTCAAAGATAAAAGAGTCGTTTGAAGAGTTTCTTCAGCGCGGCTCAGGATGGACTCTTGACAAAATTGAGCACTTTGAGTTGTGTATGGCCAAATATCAACCATTAAGAGGAAACGAGTAGCTTTGTAGATGTAGATCTGTTGAAGAATTAAGGATACCTTGTCATGCGGTCTCAATTATGTAATGAAAATTATTTTTCAAGAAAGTAATAAAAAATGTTAAAATGAAAAACTTGCCATGTTTCTATCGTTTTCATAGTGGAAAAATTAGTACTTTGTAGTGAAAAATTTAAGTTTAGATGAAATTCCTTTTAGAAAGAAGAGAAAAAATGTTCTTCTTGGAGCAAATATGTAAAAGAAATACAAATGGAAATTTGTCTTTGCAAATAGAAATATAGAAAATAATTAATAAAATTGAATGTGTATAGTCTATAAGATTCACTTTAAAGAAAAGGTTAAGGATAGAAGTTCCCCCAAATATTTGGGAAATTGTATATTCTTTACAATTTTGTTACAAAAATCATCTTATTCCTAATGCTTTCAGAAAAAAATGTAATTGAATAATTTAATTTTAGGCGATTAATCATATATTCTCATGTTTAACTAGAAAAAGAGTCTTCTCGAATAAAATAAGTAATATCTTAAATTGAATCATAGGGGAAATTAACTTTGCAATCGTAACTATCATTTTTAACTTGAATGTTCTTAACATTCTATGAAAAAAAATCAACTCATATACAGAACTCGTAATAAAAAGTATATTTCATTTAAAAAATTGCTTAAAATATTCGAAATATTATCTAATGTGAATGTAGTTAGTAATTTTTAATCATTGTAGAATATAAATCCACCAATAGGGTAACGTATCACGACCGAGTTCGAATTCCTTGGTATTGTAGGAAAAGATGCAATCGTTATCTCCCTCAAGGGTTATCAGCACATGTATTGCTTTGTGAAAGGTAAGGGATTGTCAGCCTGATGTCATAGGTTACACCCTCTTTGTGAAATGCTAGGGGAGGCTGCCCACTGGTACCGTTACGCTTTGTTAACGCGGGAAGCTCTGGCTAACATCTCCTGGAAATTTCTAACTTTATCATTTTATGTAAAATAACTTTCAGAAAATCTTAATTTAGCTTCATGTTGTTGGTTATGTCTTAGAGTCGCAAAGTACTTGCTCAACTTAGTGGTAGAGCCCCATTTTAGTGGTAGAGCCCCAAAGTACCTGCGCATTTTAGTAGTAGAGTGTCAATTTAACTTCGTGTTGTTGGTTGTGTCTAAGAGCCGCAAAGTACCTGCCCAATTTAGCGGTAGAGCTCCATTTTAGTGGTAGAGCCCCAATTTACCCTTTTTAGTGGTAGAGCCCCAAAGTACCTTCGTGCTGTTGGTTGCGCCTCAGTCGCAATTTAGTAGAATGCGCAGGGAGCCCCAATTTAGTAGAATGGGTAAGAGCCCCAATCTAGTGGTAGAGTCGCAATCTAGTAGAATGGGCAGGGAGCCCCAATTAAGTAGAATGCGCAGGAGCCCCAATTTAGCCGCAGAGCCGCAGAGCCCCAGAGAGCCCCAGAGCCCCAATGTGGCAGAACTGTCCTTTTCTATCTACTCATATTTGCTACCATAAGTTTAGATTCAATTTTCAGCATGAAATTAATAATTAATACTCATTTTTAAGTTAAAGCAGCATTAATTGTACCTTTAGGTGTTATAATTCATGAAGTTTAAGTTAAGTCCCCCTTTCCAAATTTTTTTAAAAATTTTTGAAATGACTCCTTTGACTAAAAATCCAAAATGGCTCTTACAAGGGTTAATTATAGCTAATTTTTTTAAATATGATAATGAAATTTATTTAAATTCTTTTGATATATTTTTATAGGAAGAGTTGCTTGTGTCCTCTGTACAAAAAATTTCCATTAAAAAATATTTTTTAATTGTGAAATAATTAAGTTAAAATGATGGTAGCAAATATGCTACCATGGGCGTTAGTGGTAGTAAATCCATGCATGGGGTGTAAAGTGGCATATTTGCTATCTTAAAATATTTTCATAGAAAAATAATATTTCTTAGTGTCAGCTGTTTATTTAAGTTACTTTTCTATCATAATTAGTCAAATTATAGAAAATTTGATTAATTAATTAATTTTTTAATTAAAAATTAAATTATTTATAAAATTCTTTTAAACCCATTTCTTTAGCTTTAGCACTTAATTAACATGGTATTAGGCAAGTCTTTAACTATATTTACTCATTTGTTCATTTTCACACAAAAAAGGTGCATTTTTAAAAATTTAATTAATTATTTAAATTTTTTTCAATTTTTGATAAAATATCAAGAAAATTTTAATAAAAAATAAATATAAAGCCATGATGTAATACTAAAATAACACTTCTATGAATACTTTATAAAGAAAATATTTTAATTACTTTTAAAACATCTGTTTTACGACTTTGAAAGTTTTAAAGCCGTATTTTTTACTATAGGAATTTCCTAAATAGGCTAATTTCAGGAGTAAAATTATTTTTACGGGCATCAAAATATTTGTAATATGTTCCTAGATAAAACTATCAGTAAGCATTGCATTGTAAGCAAAATCAATAAGTAAAATATATATCTTTTTGTTTTTTATTCCATAAAAATTAAATAAATACTGGATGAAAAAACTAAAAAGAAAAGAAAAAAATTAGTTCAAAACTGTAAAAGAGGAATAAATTTTATTATTAATGAATAAAGAAGGTTTTTTAGGTCATTCCACCCAAAAATATAATTATTTTCACAAGAATTAAAAAATTTTGAAATATACCGATCTCATTCATTTTTTACCCTAATCTGCCCATGGTAGCATATTTGCTACCAAACAGAAATCCACAAAATTTTAACAAAATCAAAAATTTTTTGGCATTTTTATCTTATTTGGACCCAAACTACATGAATAAGACAAAAAAATAATTTTTTCCATAGTAATTTCTTGTAGTGGGCATTAGAGGGTTAAGAAGTAGTTTATTTCAAAAAAGAAGAAAAAACCCTTTTTTTTTCGTTAGAGATATGGAGAGGAATAAATTACTTTATTTTAAAAATCTGAAGCAATATCGTGATGAGACCAATGCAACTATTGTATTGACACAAATTTCTTCCGCATAGCTTTAAAACACATAAAGGATGGATTCGCAGAGATTCAAGCAATTCAAAACAAACAAAAGTTCTTTGGCGTTCATTGTAAATCCTCTCAAATCCTGTTAAAACCCTACTTTTTGGGTCAAATTTCTAAAATATTTTTGGGGGAGGACCCCCAGAGCCCCCCCCTTTTGTGTTTATAACAATATTATGTACTACTTTTTATATATTTCATATTATTAAGTATTTAAAGCCGTTTATTTTAAATCAAAAATCAAATTGTGCGGCTCTTTAAAAACTGGGAAATTTTGTAAATTGTAACTTTTGGCTCTTCCGCTTCAAAAGGTTGCCGACCCCTGGTGTAGGATTATTAGACTATGGGTTAACTTGCTGTGTATGTTTACTTCGGTAAATATATGGGTTCGAATTTTTACTATTATGATAAGAACAGTGGACTCCCTGTAATATTTAATGTTATCAGTCGGATAATATTATCGAAATTGACTGGTTCCGATCACTCCTATTTAAATTAACGCTTATGTGTCGTTTTATGTGATCAGTACATCGTTTAATGTTATCAAAATTCGGTGAAATACCTAAAAAAAACCTCCCTCTCTCCATGTTGTAAATTTTTAATACAGATACAAACACTCTACAACCAGCTTTCAGAGAACAAAAAAACCCAAAGAACTACACCTCTACGACTCGTAAAAACAGCTAACGCTTGAAAAAAGTTTACGGAAATCGCAAAATAGTTACATGAATATTTTAGGAGTCTAAAGATTCTGAAAATACATTATCTGTGCATGCATCTGCACATGATGCAATAAAATAATAACGGTTTACCCAAAACATGAACATGGATATTTTAATATGTTTGTACAGTAAAATATTACGAACATCCATTGTTCATGCATGCGTACACAGTGGAATTAAATAATTGAATTTTTACTATGACGTCACTTTTTTCTTTTGTCATTTTTAAGCACCCCCTCCCAATTTTTTTAGTTTAGTCAGACTGTTGAAACCCCTGTATGAACATTAGGTAAATAAACCATTCATCTTCAAAGAAGTAAGGAAAAACCGTAACAAATACGATTTATAGCTAAATAAAGTTTACTTAAATTATTCGACCAATATTAAGATATTGTTTCTTATATGCCATTCACGAACCTTACACATAAGTTATGATTTCTGTCGCAAGAAAACCAACGCCCAAAAGATTTGACGAATAATCCTAAACGACTAATGCGCCAATTCTGCGGCAAACATTTAATCTTCGGACCTTTTCCCTAGACCTCATATAAGGCTTTGCACTTTGTTTCCCCTGCCTAATCCTCCCCACCACCGAAAGTATCCAGGAATGTAATCTGAATGTAATGAAAGGCATTTATTTTTATTCTTATCTTCGCCTTAGAAGTTGCCCGAAGCACCCTATACTCGACAGCAACTTAAGTTGACCCTATGACGTCACTAACAAACAAAGTAGTTCCCAGCGCGGTGTCTGAATTTCGAGTGAACATCAATTTAGAAATATGATTATTTTGTTAAAACCATGTACAGTGGAAGCTCTTATAACGTAATTAATCCGTACCGAGTTTTTTGTCGTTATAAGAGCAAACTTCGAGTGATACACTCGAGTGTAGAATATCACTCGTTTAAAAGTAATAAACTCGTTAAACTAAACTATCAATTTTGATGCTTTTCGGGAAGGTGGACTCGATTCCCTCAAAGATATATTTTTAGTAGATTAGTGTATAAAGTTTGGAGGAAATCTAAACCTGAAAACGATCACCAACCCTCAATCGTCAAAGGCAAAGGGATGGATTATGGAAATTGCAGTTACCCGTAATACGTTTTTTTAATAAACTAACTGAAACAGTTGGTTGTATATTTTACCATTATATCCAAACAGTATGATACTAGATCGTTGGGATTTAGAACACAGTTCGAATCGCCCAATTGATTTTTCCTCATTTTAAGCAATTATTTATTATTTTATGAATTCTTGATACTTTCAATTTAATGTTATAATACCTTATTTTTTGCTATGAAATTTAAGATCAATATTTTACAAAGTATAAATATTTGTGTTTGCTATTAAATTTTTATTTTGATATTAATTTATTGCGTAGCTTAGCTTCCTTAGAATGTTCGGATGCTTACATAAAACTAAAACGCTAATAATAATAATAAATAAGTATCAAATCAACAAAGGCATTGGGTAGCGCAAGATTTCGTTTTGGGATTGTAGCCGGTTACCCCGGGCGAAAGCAAGCGAGAAGAAGATGCGATGGTTACTTGGTGCTGTTTGTCATACTCTGATATTCGTTTATTGGCTAATTCATGTGTGACGCAAACAAACCGATCCAGAAAAGTATTCGATAAGCTGAATCGATTCGAAGATTAGTCTTTATAAGAGCACTTTTGTGCTCTTATAGAGACTAATTTTTGGGTCTTTATAAGAGAGGATTTTTATAAGAGCAGGTCGCTATAAGAGCTTCCACTGTATATATAGGGCCTTTTATCACGATTTGCGTACCGAAACTCCTCCTATAGTTAACGCAGTTTCTCGTTCCGCATAGTGACGTCATAGAATTAATAGGAGTTATAAACAAGTAAATTAATTATTTTAGTTATAAGACAAATACGAAAAAAAATAATTTAAAATGATTTACTTTGGAATTAAACAAAATGTACAGGGTGATTAATCAAGTCTGCCAAACTCAGCATGATTAAAGTTGATATAATTTGACCAGAAAACCATACCTCTACGAGAACTTTTATTTTCGGAAAATATATGTCTCTAATAAAAAAACTCATTTACTTCATTCTACGATTAGTTAGTTAATTATTTAGTTTGTGTGCACAGCGAAAAATAACTCCCACAACATACGCATGTTAGGATTCTAATACTTTGCCTTTTTATATGAAGAAAAATTTAAGAACTAGGTTTCTTTTTGTTGTTGAAAGAAACAAAATTCGTGTTTTATAAGAACACCACAAACTCTGACTAGAACGCATTACGGAGTTTTAATAAGAAAATTTCAAAAAAAACCCCTCCTACTCTAATCTAGGTATTCAAATATTAAGTACTATATTTTAAACCAATTATTCTTTAGCCTTGAAATTTTAAATTCAGATTTTATAGTAAACATGTTTTTAGACTGATTTTAAAAAATAATATGTTGCTGTTATACACAGAAACTTATGTAAAGGTTGTTTTTTTGCACTAAGCCTCACATCAAGGAAAAACAACTTTTACAGGAAAAACTTGTATCACCAGAAAAACAACATGCAGTGTAGACGCTTTATGTTTACGACGGGAAATGTTTTCCTGGCTGAAGATCATGAAATAATATAAATTTTAATTACATTGATGAAAGGTGCTTTTTTAATATCTCAGGAATGATAAATTTAAAAATATTTCAATTTTGGTTTTTTCAAATATAATAGAAATTCATATTGTTAAGTAAGTAAAACTTTTAATTATTATTCTGACGAGAAAAAACATGCGTTTTTAAATGTGTACGTAAACATTCATTATTAATATTTTAATTAAAACTGTGGATGTTTGGATTAAACATTTACTTGAATATTTAGATTGTATCTTCTTATTATGTATTTAATAAAATTGTAATGTTTAAATAATAGTTTTATAAACTTAAATATTCATTCGCATGTTATAACCAAAAGACATTTCCAGATTACAAAATTAAATATGAAATATAGATGAGTACATAATACATAATAAATGTTTAATAATTCGTAAAACACAAAAATATTGAAATATAATATTATTTGTAGGGTTAAGCATCTTTAGGTTACGGGTTATATTATTTTAAAGATTAAGTTTTCAAAAACATCATTCTTAGAAAATAAACTAGATAAAACTGCGAGAGACTATGGCCACCTAGACTGGTAAGGCCAGAGAAGCTCGAAATCATGACATGAAATAGTAGACATGAAATAGTAAACTCTTCATAGCTTTTTGGAACAACAGCGCAACTCCAGTCTGAAATCGTGTACCTTATACTATTGAAAAGTAACGTTGTGCCTACTACTTCGAGTCACGATTTCGAGCTTCTATTGCCTTATGAGTCTAGGTGGCCATGTTATAGTAGGGTGAAACGGGTATAGGGATTTTAACATTTTATATTTATTATGTTTTTGGTATTTACAGTTTATATTTGTTATGTTTTTGGCATGCTGGTTTTTATAGACTCAAGTAAAATCAGCATGCCAAAAAACATTTAATTCTATAAATACAAACTGTTAAAATCCCCATACCCATTTTACCTCACCCTACCCCACAAAATATCGAATACCTCTCTCAAGGAACCACCTCCAAAGACGCATTCATCACGAGAATAGCGCATAATGGCACGAGGCCTGCCCTTTCCGTACCCAAGACGTAATCCCGGCAATGCAAATAGATCAGATGCAATATGGACGCAGACTAATGACTCCTCCGTTCCCTACTAACTGCGTATCTCTCCTCTACCTTGGGCATACATTAGGCGCCGCGCAGATAGGGGTGCTTTGTTGCCACCGAGCATACACTGAATAAGGGATCTCTCTCTGTGTCGCATTTGTTTCGACTTTTGTACGAGGAGGGGCTAATGGGGAGTTCGCGTGCGGAAGTGTTGCGGTGTTGCGATGATTTTGCAGTGGTTGCGATGATGGGATCGGAATTCGACTGAGTTATGTGGGGATCCTTATTGGGTTTATTGTGGTAGAATGAAAAGGCAAGTAAGGATGATTCATAAGTTTATTAGGTTCAAATCCTTTATCTCTGTTCTGTTAAATATCGCATAATAATTAAGAACAAAGCGCGATTAAAATATGTAGTTATTATAATGACAACCATAAAAATTTGCGGAAGGGTTGCGGTGCGATGATTTTGCGGTTGATGAGATGATGTTGAGACTAGGATGATGAGATCGGAATTCAACTGTTGTTTTGGGTCACGTGGGTTATTTGATGGGTGAGGAGGCGAGTGAGGATAAGTTATAAGTTTATTAGGTTCAATTCCGTTATTTGTTCTGTTAAATATCGCCAATTTATTAAGAACAAACCTATTAAAATATGTAGTTTTACTAATGAAAACCATAAAAATTTGCGTGAGATGCTTGCGGAAGTGTTGCGAAGTTGCGATGATTTTGCGGTGGTTGAGATGGTGTGTTGAGATTGGGATGATGGTGGGATATCGGAATTCGACTGTTGTTTTGAGTTATGTGGAGATCCTTATTGTTGGGTTTATTGTATGTGAATGAATAAAAAGGCAAGTAAGGATAATTCATAAGTTTACTGTGTTGGAGTGGAGGAAATTTTAGACACTTGGGTTCAACAAAATAATGATATTTTTAAATTGAAGTTCCTCATTTCACTAAAAATTCAGACACTGCGATGGGAATTACTTTGTTTGTAAGTGCTGTCCAGTATATATAGTTAAGTTTTTAGTTCACTAACAAGCCAGTTTAAATCTAAGACATTTCACACATACTTTACTAAAGCTAGATCATCTCTCATACTAGTTTAACTTCTCATTTTAAACGTAGTATTAGAAGACAAAAGACTTCCTTAACATAAAGAAGACCAGAATCCCATCTTGTTCCATCTCCCGAACAAGACACGTCCTCCCCTCTGAAAAAAACAACACGCACTCACCTCCCGAGCGAAAAATACAGTAGTAAACCTGCAAACAAAAACATCCACTACTGAAACAAAGGCCTCCAACAAGAAAATACTTTAAATAAAACTCTCAGGCACAGAGAAGCCAGATTCGGCAGCAGGAAAAAAGACGTCGAATAAATATATAAAAAGGGTTGTGGAACAGCTGTTTCGGAAGAGGCATCTTTTGCAGCCTCCCTTCTCTGCTGCCCCTTTACAGAATTATGTATCGCACATGCGATACTATCGTATTCCGAGTGAAAACAAGTTCACGTTGAATGAATGCGAATGGAAACTTTTTTGCCGTCGCGGCGCCATTTTTTTTTTTGTGCCGATGTGTTACCTTCATATTTTTTTGTTTGCTGCGCAAACTATCAGAATGTCGTCATTCTTCTCCGGAATCGTCCATTGGTAATGATTATGATGGGGGCGTTGAATTTTTGATGTGGGAGGGAGGGGATCAGTGTTATGTTTCGGAAGTTTGAGATGGTTTTTTGAAGTTGGGTGTGAATTTTTGGTCGGATTCAGAGAAGAAAGGCGCTAAGTCACTTTTGGTGAACGTAGTTACGGTGAAAGGTTATTTCCATGAAGGTTGGGAAGCATGCTCAGTAAGAGGAGTTTATTATTACGTGTTTTATAACATTGGAATTATGTAATTGATCAATCCTGACATCAGAAACGATAACCTACAGTGGTAGAGTGTGCTTCTAGTAACCTAATGGTCCCCTGTTCGATTCCAGAACGTAGTTTTTATTGAAGCGTTTCACAAACTGAGAGTATGGGCGCTAGTTTTGACAAAAAGATTAAAAAAAATAACCAATCCTATTATTTTCTAACAAAAAAGGAAATTATAGATACACCACTAATATTTTTTCCATCCTAATCCTTTTATAGGAATATTTAGGATGGAGGGGTCGAGTGAATGCATGGGGCTGCCAAGTGAGTGCATTAGGGTGTTTCAAAATTTTTTTTTTTGAATTTCCCAGATGCCTCCCCCCTCAAGTTGTTACAAATACTAAAACATTATTACCTGCAAATTTTCAGGTCTCTAGGACGATTTTTGACCCCCGCGCCCTTCAAAAGTAGGTTTCCCATGTTAAAGTATAGGGAAAATATTGAAAATATCGTCATATCGTCATATCGTATATTTTCTTTTCAATTTTACGAGCCTGAACGCAGTCAATATCGAATTAAAACCTGTACATCATCTTTGGGACATCATTGCCTCAAGATTCTATCGGAAAAATATTCCATGACACCTACTTGGGGGTAGTTACACGGGGGTGAAAAGCGAGCTTTCACCGAAAAACGAGGATGCTTGCCGGCGCTTGCGGCGGGAGCTGGATGAAGGCCTCTCATGGGGGGTCCAGACACAACTCCCGCCAGATGGGTTCCAAATGACCAGGTACCTTAGGAAAAAGGTTCAATAAACACTTAAATATGCTTTTATCCAGGTCCCTCCGCAAACGCCGGCGAGAGCATAACCAGCACCCGCGGCAAGCATCCTCGTTTTTCGGTGAAAGCTCGCTTTTCACCCCCGTGTAACTACCCCCCAATAGGTGCCATGGAATATTTTTTCGATAGGATCTTGTGGCAATGATGTCCCAAAGATGATGTATAGGTTTTAATTCGATATTGACTGCGTTCAGGCTCGTAAAATTGAAAAGAACCAAAAATGACGATATTTTCAATATTTTCCCTATACTTTAACATGGGAAACCTACTTTTGAAGGGCGCGGGGGTCAAAAATCGTCCTAGAGACCTGAAAATTTGCAGGTAATAATGTTTTAGTATTTGCAACAACTTGAGGGGGGGGGGCATCTGGGAAATTCGAAAAAAAAAAATTACCATAGACTTTCGAAACACCCTAGAGTGCATGGGGATGACGTGAGGGCATAGGCGTGACAAGTTAGGGCATGTGGGTACAAACTTGTCCGGAGTGGTCCGCAACTTCTCGGGAATGGTTCGCAACTTACCGGCATCGGCAGTGGCCCGCAACTTCTCGGGAATGGTCTGACACTTACCGGGAGTGGCCAGCAACTTCTCGGGAATAGTCCGACGGGTTCCGTTCAAAATCCCGACATTCAGAATCCCGACAGAACAGGTTCCCGACGACGAAATCCCGACAGGGTCAGAATCCCTACAGGGTCAAAATCCCGACAGGGTCAAAATCCCGACAGGTCAAAATCCCGACAGGGTCAGAATTCCGACAGGGTCAGAATCCCGACAGGGTCAAAATCCCGACAGGTCAAAATCCCGACAGGGTCAAATCACTCTTAAGCCGTGAGAGCATGAACTATTGAATTTTTTTGAAATTTTAAATTTTTTGAAATTGATTAAAAAATGGTTTAATACACTACACTTCTGCGCGTGCAAGACTTTTTCTGGGCTTTCAGTGTTGATTACAGATATTTCATCAAAACTGACGTTTGAAAGATTTTAAAATTTTAATTATTTTAAAATTGATTAAAAATTGTTTAATACTACACTCCTGCGTGTACAAGACTTTTTTCTGGGCTTTTTTTCAGTGCTGATTACAGATATTTCATCAATACAGTGGTTTGAGGGATTTTAAAATTTTAAATTTTTTAAAATTGATTTAAAAATGATTTAATACTACACTCCTGCGCGTACAAGACTCTTTTCTGGGCTTTTTTTCAGTGCTGATTACAGATATTTCATCAAAACTGACGTTTGAAAGATTTTTAAATTTTTTAAAATTGATTAAAAGTTGGTTTAATACTACCCTCCTGCACGTACAAGACTTTTTTCTGGGCTTTGTTTCAGTGCTGATTGCATATATTTCATCAAAATTGACATTTGAAAGATTTTAAAATTTTAAACCAACTTTTAATCAATTTAAAAAAAAAATAAAATTTTAAAATCTTTCAAACGTCAATTTTGATGAAATATCTGCAATCAGCACTGAAAAACAGTCCAGAAAAAAATCTTGCACGCGCAGGAGTGTAGTATTAGACCATTTTTAATCAATTTTAAAAAATTTAAAATTTTAAAATCTTTCAATCCACACTGTCGAAGAAAAGTCTGTAAACAGCACTGAAAAACAGCCCAGAAAAATTGTTGCACTCGCAGGAGTGTAGTATTAAACCATTTATTAATCAATTTAAAAAAAATTAAAATTTTAAAATCTTTCGAACCACAGTATTGAAGAAACATCTGTAATCAGCACTGAAAAACAGCCCAGAAAAAAGTCTTGCACGCGCAGGAGTGTAGTATTAAACCATTTTTAATCAATTTTAATACAATAATTCATGCTCTCACGGCTTAAGAATGACATTACACGGTCAGGATTTTGACCCTGTCGGGATTCTGAGTGTCGGGATTTTGACCCACACCCTCGGGAGTGGTCCGCAACTTGTCGGGAGTGGTCCGCAAATTCTCTCGAAAGGTCCACAACTTCTCTGGAGTGGTCCGCCACTTCTCGGAAATGGTCTGCAACTATCGGAAGTGGTCCGCAACTTAACGGAGGGTGTCCACAACTTACCGGAAGTGGTCCGCAACTGCTCTGGAGGGGTCCGCAACTTTTCGGGAGTTGACCGCAACGTACCGGAAGCGGCCCAGAACTTACTGGAAGTGGTCCCCAACTTACCGGAAGTGGTCCGCTAGTTGTCAGGAATTGCGAACAAGTAAGTTCCGAGAGTCTTCCGGTAAGTTACGGGAAGACACACATTCGACAAGTTGCGGACCACTCCCGAGAGGTTCCGGACCACTACCGAGATGTTGCCGACAACTCCTGAGAAGTTGCGGACCACTCCGTAGCATATGCGGACTATTCCCGAGAAGTTGCAGACCACTCCCGACAAGTTGCGGTACACTCCTGACAAGATGCGGACCACTTCGGATAAGTTGTGGACCACTCCCGAGAAGTTGCGGACCACTCCCGAGAAATTACGGTCCACTCCAGAGAATTTGCAGACCACTCCCGACAAGTTGCGGACCACTCCCGACAAGTTGCGGACCCCTCCTGACAAGTTGCGGACCACTCCGGAGCATATGCGGACCATTCCCGAGAAGTTGCAGACCACTCACGAAAAGATGCGGACCACTTCGGAGAAGTTTTGGACCACTCCGGAGAAGTTGCGGACCAATCCCGAGAAGCGGCGGACCACTCCCGACAAGATGCGGACAACTCCCACATGTTGTACCCACATGCCCACACTCGTCACCTCCATGCACTCACTTGGCACCACCCCCATGCATTCACTCGACCCCTCCATGCACTATGGAGAGACGGAGGAAAAAAAAATATTCCATTCTACAGAACTGCAGTTTTAATTCTGCAAAACTGCAGTTTTGGTCTGCATAATTAAAACTGCAGAAAAAGTGCTTCAATTTCCTTCACTTTTGCTTTAAAATTGCTTCACTTTGGCTGCAAAATTGCTTCACTTTTGCTGCAGAATTAAAAGTGAAGCAATTTTGCAGCAAAAGTGAAGGAAATTGAAGCACTTTTTCTGCAGAATTAAAACTGCAGTTTTAATTCTGCAGAAAAAGTGCTTCAATTTCCTTCACTTTTGCTTTAAAATTGCTTCACTTTTGCTTTAAAATTGCTTCACTTTGGCTGCAAAATTGCTTCACTTTTGCTGCAGAATTAAAATTGAAGCAATTTTGCAGCAAAAGTGAAGGAAATTGAAGCACTTTTTCTGCAGAATTAAAACTGCAGTTTTTGTCTGCAGAATTAAAACTGCAGAAAAGTGCTTCAATTTCCTTCACTTTTGCTTTAAAATTGCTTCACTTTTGCTGCAGAATTAAAAGTGAAGCAATTTTGCAGCAAAAGTGAAGGAAATTGAAGCACTTTTTCTGCAGAATTAAAACTGCAGTTTTTGTCTGCAGAATTAAAACTGCAGAAAAATGCTTCAATTTCCTTCACTTTTGCTTTAAAATTGCTTCACTTTTGCTTTAAAATTGCTTCACTTTTGCTTTAAAATTGCTTCACTTTTGCTTTAAAATTGCTTCACTTTGGCTGCAAAATTGCTTCACATTTGCTGCAGAATTAAAACTGCAGTTTTGGTCTGCAGAATTAAAACTGCAGAAAAAGTGCTTCAATTTCCTTCACTTTTGCTTTAAAATTACTTCACTTTTGCTTTAAAATTGCTTCACTTTGGCTGCAAAATTGCTTCACTTTTGCTGCAGAATTAAAAGTGAAGCAATTTTGCAGCAAAAGTGAAGGAAATTGAAGCACTTTTTCTGCAGAATTAAAACTGCAGAAAAAGTGCTTAAATTTCCTTCACTTTTGCTTTAAAATTGCTCCACTTTTGCTGCAGAATTAAAAGTGAAGCAATTTTGCAGCAAAAGTGAAGGAAATTGAAGCACTTTTTCTGCAGAATTAAAACTGCAGTTTTGGTCTGCAGAAAAAGTGCTTCAATTTCCTTCACTTTTGCTGCAAAATTGCTTCACTTTTGCTTTAAAATTACTTCACTTTTACTTTAAAATTGCTTCACTTTGGCTGCAAAATTGCTTCACTTTTGCTGCAGAATTAAAACTGCAGTTTTTGTCTGCAGAATTAAAACTGCAGAAAAATGCTTCAATTTCCTTCACTTTTGCTTTAAAATTGCTTCACTTTGGCTGAAAAATTGCTTCACTTTTGCTGCAGAATTAAAAGTGAAGCAATTTTGCAGCCAAAGTGAAGGAAATTGAAGCACTCTTTCTGCAGAATTAAAACTGCAGTTTTTGTCTGCAGAATTAAAACTGCAGAAAAATGCTTCAATTTCCTTCACTTTTGCTTTAAAATTGCTTCACTTTGGCTGCAAAATTGCTTCACATTTGCTGCAGAATTAAAAGTGAAGCAATTTTGCAGCCAAAGTGAAGGGAATTGAAGCACTCTTTCTGCAGAATTAAAACTGCAGTTTTTGTCTGCCGAATAGAATAATTTTTTTTCCTCCGTCTCCATAGTGAATGGAGGGGTGGAATCCTAATATCCTAATTTTTTTTTCATATGAAAAATTATCAAATAGTGTAATATAAAATTTTACAGTGTGAAATAGTCCAATATAATCCTTTTACAAACATCTGTCAACTTAATAATACATTTACTGATGACATGATGTATTTTAACGTTCTAAGTTAAAGGTTCCCCATAAACTGAATGTTCAAAACGGTGGGTGGTTCCTGAGATCCTACACGTGCGGTCCCTTAGTAGCAGAAATTTGCACGCGTCCTCCAGGTTGTATTTTATATCGAGTTTCTAAGAAAGTCACAAATAGTCAGGAAACAGTGAAGATGAATTTCATATCTACATATCTCGAGAAATATATCGCATTTTGAATTCAAGCAAATACTATACCTAGACTGTGGGTAATAGGTATGGGATTTTCACTTGCTTGTTTTAAAATTTCGCTAGATAGAATCTCCTATTTTAAGTTTTGAGTTCTTACCCTCGATATAAAACAATGCTTTTACTGTGGGTTCATATCCTTGTTTTCCCGGAAAGAATTTACCGTAAAATGGGATAACTTTGGCCCAAAAGGAGTGAATTTTCGAAGAAAAGACATAGTAAACTGCAAAAAATACGAACAGTAAAAAGATGAATAGTAAACAGTATTTTAAAATTCTTGATATATACTATTTTGATGAATCAATTGTCTAAATTATAGAGAAACCTCACTTTTAGAACAATAAACTGATATTATTTCGACCACCATCGTATTTCACAATAATAAGGAGACAATCTACACCATGTAGTCATTTAAGTTTATTTACTTATACAGTCGACCCGGCATATTAATTATGACCACGGTTAACGTTATCAATCGGATAATATTATCAAAATTGACCTTTCCAGATCAATCCTATTTAATTTAACGCAAAATAGATCGTTTTATGTTATCAAAATCTGGTGAAATCCCCAAAAAAACTCTTTTTTTCGCGTTTGAAGGCCAACTTTAATACATAAACATACTAAATGAGCCATTATTTTATTAGTGCTATGTGTAACACACTTACACTTTTCTTTAAGAATGTAAAAGTTGCAAAATACCTATTAGGTAATCGTTTTGAATACTTCAATTAGGACTAAATAGTTGTGAATTTAAAGCAAACACCCAGAATTACGCTGTTTGAAACTTTCTAGTATGAAATCGCTTAATATTTTTATCAAACGGATATTGTTATCATTCTACTCTTGGACAAAGGTGGTTCATTAAGTGGAGTCGACTGCATTTTGAACTTCTTTTATGTAAAAAATTAATTTCTCATCCAGATTAAATTCCGAATTATTTATTCACTTTCACGGATAACTAAATGCAGGAAACCCCTCTAAACCCATTCCAACCAACTCAAACAGTAATAGAAGAATTAAAACTCATCAAAAATTCAAGAAATCAACCCTCTTTGTCTTTACCCCTCCTCAACCTAAACCCAACTCAACAACAACAACAAAAAACCCCACACAACCAACTCAAGCTAGATTCCTCTGAACACGACAATAAGAGTAATTGACTACAAGCCAAAACTTCCAACCTCAAAACAACCCAGATCCTCAAACTTCCACAAACGGGAAATCTAAATAAAAACTCTCAAACTCTTCCGATTGTCCCTGGTGGTGGTTTCGAGAGTGTCGGGAAAATCGAGTTAATTATTAGGCGTCGAGGCCTTTGTCTCGCTGCGAGACACGGCGCTTAATTAGAGGATATTTAGGCGGTGATTAAGGGATATTCGGTTGAGTCGCTATCAGAAGAGAGTTCTGTGCAAAAAGTCGCTCTTTCAGGTTCGGGTCTTTGAAGGAAGGTGTACACGGTTTGTGTTTAGTTGCAGAAATGTCACATTGCGAACTGAATTAGATGTTTTGTTGTTGTTGTCGAATTAACTGGGAGCTAAACATTTAGGATGTGTGAATAAAATATAATTGTTGTTGAAGTTGTGTATACTCGACAGCAACATTTCCTGATTCTATGACGTCAATAACAAGCAAAATAGTTCTCAGCATAGTGTCAGAATTTTGAGTGAGATGAAGAACGTCGATTTAGAAATGTGATTAGTTTATTAAACCCATGTATGTAAAACGTCTAATTATGACGATTTGCGTACCAAAACTCCTAGCAACACAACCGGCTTTCTGTTTACTCAGAGTCTGCTTCCGAGTAGTAACGTCATAGGTTCAGGAAACATTGCTGTCCAGTATAGAGTTTTTGTTATGTATTTTTAATTATTTACGTGTTCATTAATGGAGAGAAAGATAGAAATATGAGAAGGCAAATAGTTTTTTGTTGTTGTCCAATAAATTTATTTGTCAACATTTGTAAACTTTGAATAAAATATAATTGTTGCTGCTGAAGTTTGTAGAATTTTGTCATGTAGCATTTATTTTCTTTACGAATTCTTTAATATAAGAAGAAGAGACATATACAGACAGAGAGAGAGAGAGCAGCTGAAGCTCTTAATTTTTAATTAGGAAAAGTTAAATGCCAAATAAGTTTATTATACTATCCTATATCAATATTATTAGAATGCCACTTTACGAAGTTTTTAAATATCAGCTACCTACTTTTAGGTACCATAATTTCTTTTCATTTTAATCAGGATACGAGGTAAATGGAAATATTTAATATTATCTGACAGTTAACTGTATTTAATCCATTTCTTTAAAGTACTACATACTTCAAAGAAATTCTACGAATTCAAGTACTCATTTTACAAATATGAATCCGCTTAAATCAGACAAAATTTAATCATTGATATAAAAATAGTTAGGATTATAATGTTTGTTTTAATAAAATGAACTGTGAGCTATTTAGTAATTTACTTTCCCCACACATTATCCCAAAAACACTTGATTAAAACTATATTTAGCTTATGAGAACTATATTTTAGTTTGCATTTATCCTATTAGTTTCATCTTATATATTTTACGTTAAGTTGAAAGGTTCTTATGTAATTAAGCTTATTTTGATAAAGATATTTTCGCGTAGGCGATGTAATAGGAGTCTATTTCTAAACTTGTGTACTGAATGCTAGTGTTTGTCACCCAAACCTTTGTAATTAGTAGCCTATAAATAAGATGTTTGTTTGATTAAGATGATGGTCTTTAATTATTTAGAGCTGATGTTTTCCAATCTTTTTCATGTCATTACCCAACCAAAGGTATTGTAAATTTCTATCTTCACTGGAAAGGGCGCTATCTTTTATATCTTAATCAGTAGGGAATTCTGCAAGTCAATTTTGAAAGAATTAAATTTTAATACAAATTTGAGGATATTTCCTTTAGGAACATTACTTTGCAACAATCCAAATTTTGATCTTTGTTGTGAAATCAACAATGCCATAATTATCACAACAATGTGTTTGATATATCGGTATGATTTGCAACAAACAATTTGATCAGTTTCTGCAAAACTTTCGTAAAAGCTGACGAAGCTGAAGTCTAGCTCGCAAAAGCTCTTTAAAATCACGACTTTCTGCTGAAATTATTGCCAGATGGAGGGTTTGAAATCCTCCTTTTAAGGTTAAATGTATTTCAAATCAGGCCATAAATGTAAGTACTAAATTTATATTTAGAAAGAAATATTTTAGTACTATAGGTACTTAGTGAAATGTTTTATATCTTGTAAACAATATTTTCTTATTTTTAGAGTGTAAGCACATAGATTTTCCTTTTTTAATTTGATTTATTTGATACTTTTTAATCATTTTAAATCTTTGGATTCAATAATAAAGAAAAAAAGATAGTCTGCAAATATTTTTGTTCATATTTTAACAAGAATTTTTATAAGATATATATCGTAATATAAATCTCTCATCGTAATCATAAAAGGATTATTTTAAACAACTTGCTTCTAAACTGTGCTTTCTATTTAATTCTTGCTTATTTAAGTACTTGACCATCCTACCCAGGCATCTGGGTAGGATGGGACATTTTTCTAATTACTTTTAATTGGTTTATAAACCTTATAACTACCATCTAGTTATGTTTTTTATTGCGTTAAAATGTTTCAAAATGTTATTCCGAAAGTTTCAAATTAGCGCTTTAATTTTTTAAAATTAATTTTGTAAAAACTGTCCCATCCCCTATAGTTTTTTTTTATACTTTTAGGTGACGTAGAAGAGTATGAGAAAAATTTTCGGTTATTTCTTAGGTTTAACGACGCAAGGTTAGGACTTCTAACACATTTCTCACAACCTGCTTGAGTGAACTCATTAATCGTAAATACCTCCTTTAGAAGTGATAATATGAAGTATGATCTGATAGAAGGCTTTGGAACGAAAAGCAAAACATATGACCCCGAAGATGATGGGCATCCGTTCCCCGAAAGTAAGTACTTATTATGTGTGAAATACACTTCACTTTATAATATAATAAATTTTAAATAATATTTCCATAATAAAGCTCTAATGAAGAGTTTGGAAAATTAACCTATTCACATTTTTTTTTTTTTTTTTTACTTTTTATCACACCATTTATAAACTTTGATGTAGGTACTTGATAATTCCGTCGTAATTTGTGAGCATTTTTTGAATTTATTTCTTTATTACGTAATATTTTTACTCTTTACTACTTAATGGAACCTCTTGCCCTCTAGGTCTATTCGTAGTTTTCTTGTCCAATTTTTAATTACGGTTAATTACAGTCCGGGCATTATTATTAATGCCCGTATTTATCACATAGCCCGTAGCACATACATTTCGTGGATCATAAGGATAAGGAATCGAAACTTAACCCTGCTGTACTGTTGGGGTCTATTTGACCCAATTTTTTTTTCATTTGCTCATAAAAAGGAAACCCCCGGAGATATTGTCATGAAATTGCATGACTTTGTTGATAAAGGACATACATACGTAAACACTGAATGATTTTCATTTATTTTTATTTACAACCAAAATTTTTCAACTTATTCTTAATGTACTGTTGGGGTCAATATGACCCAATTCTAGTATTTTTTTCTTGTGCCTTCACACTTCCATATTTCTTGGAATCATTCAACGGAAATGAACAAAAATAACTACTCAAACATTCCTTTTCGAACTTTTTATATTTATTTTTATTTCTTTTTCTCGTTTTCTTTTGTGTTTGATCCACGTGTCAGGAAGGCACATGCAATAAACTCCTCTGGACCAAACGGTTGGGATATGTGAAAATGCAAAGTTTTGGGATGTTTGTTTTTTGTTATTCTTTTTATTTGTATGTTTAGTTTATTGCTTTATTCATATATTTTATTAAATATAATTTAAAATATACTTATACAACTTAAGATATCCAAAATTCCAAAATTTAACTTTTCATTTAAGTATTTTTGAGTTGGTCATTTGTTTTTTATTTGTATGTTTAATTTATTGCTTTATTCATACACTATTTTATTAAATATCATTTAAAATATACTTATGCAACTTAAGATATGATTATTTACAAAATTTAACCTTTCATTTAAGGGGACACATACCTTTTAAAAGTCCAAAATGGAGGGGAGAAATGCGTATTTTTAAAGGGCTGCAATTTTTTAAATATTGAATACCTGGATTAGATTTCAGGTGATATGGTTAATCAAACATTCTTTTATTGAAAAAAAGTTCAACGAAAAAAAAATATTAATTTTTTTTTTAAAATTAGAGGTTAACGTGAAACATAATTTTTAAGTCCATTTTTTAGTCAGCGCAGCTTTTTGAAAAAAGTAATTGATATTTTCACCCAATTTTTTTCTGGAGAAAGGGATATATATATATCTTTAGATTAATGAACCAGATTGTCATTTGAATAAGAATATTTTATTTTATAAGCATTTAAAGTGATATTTTTTTTTCAAAATTTACAAAATTCAAATTAAAAATTTTATTACTGTTTTTAAATTTAACATAGAGGTTAACTTAAAGATTATATATATCCCTTTCTCCAGAAAAAAAATTGGGTGAAAATATCAATTATTTTTTTCAAAAAGCTGCACTGACTAAAAAATGGACTTTAAAATTACGTTTCACGATAACCTCTATTTAAAAAAAAAAAAAAATAATTTTTTTTCGTTGAACTTTTCTTCAATAAAAGAATGTTTGATTAACCATATCACCTGAGATCTAATCCAGGTATGCAATATTTAAAAAATTGTAGCCCTTTAAAGATACCCATTTCTCTCCTCCATTTTGAACTTTTAAAAGGTATGTGTCCCCTTAATGGTAGAAGTGATAATATTTTGAATGGGGTCATATTGACCCCAACAGTACATGCGCGTAGCAAGTCGGAGCAGTGCAGCAGGGTTAAGGCTCATTTACACCGTTTCTCTTTCCATCTTGAGTTATCCTCAAAGATCAATTACTCGTTTGCATAGAAAATTGAATAAGTGAGTAGTAAAATGCCAATTCACACTTTTCACTTTGGATTATTCCTCCAAACTGAACACAAAAAGTGATAAGTGTGAATGAGCCATTAAAGAACATGTATTTTAAAGAACAGGTCTTTTAAGGAGTACCAAATAACAACTATTCATCTCTCAACACAACAAATAACTCCGGCTGAGATGTAGTACTTCCCCATCAACAAACTTAATCAAAATCGAATAGCGCAACAATCAGCCAATTAAACAAAATTCTCGTATACCTCCACTCAATGCCCAAGTCTCCACTTTCTCTATTCAGATCCCGATGAACTAATTTATGCATTACCACTCAATGCCCGAAATTCCTTTCTTCGAAATCCCCCCTTTAAAACCCGTGGCCCGCGGTGGAGCTCCCAACCTCCATTACGGCGCCATGAGATCGCATTTATTCGATTGCAGTCGTCGGCGAACATTCCACTGCCCGGGGCATCACGATCGGGAACGAAATTGTAGCCCTCCTCAAAAGAGATGGAGGAAGAAGTGTATAGAGGGAGAATCGGGTACGAAGTCAGTGGATTCAACAGTTCCCACACAGTACTGGAACAGAGAGTCCACTGCTATATATAGGCGATAATGGAAATCGAAAAAGCCTGGGATATTGTATAAGTTAGGGGCTATTTTGGCGCTGGGATCGCCTCACGTCACGAGAGGCGGAGAAAAAAAGCTTCATCCTCCAATTACCCTCCGAAAGGCCAGATTGAATGAACACTTCACAGCCAATCACAGCTTTGTGACCACCAAAACGTACTGCCCTACCTATCTGTCAATCATTGAGTTTCTCGTGCTGCCCTCACACCTGTACAGAATTTTAAAATAGCCTTGTGGACCCTGTTAGGATAGTTCTCTGTGGTAGTTTCCACAGAGTTTTTTTAACAGTAAATGTTTTCAGTCATCTTCTTATGCCTGTAAAATTTTCGTCGGTTTTTGAGAGTTTACCCTGAGAACTTTTCCTTGTCAGCGATTCCAAAACTATTACATGCATGCGCTAAAGCTTGTCGACAAAACTCCATTTAAATCCTCATTTATCAAAATCTTACATAAGTAATACGAACTCCTACCCTCACAAGCATTAGTCTTTACTACCCACATTACAAACAGATAATTTTTCACTTTTCCGATCCCATTTCTGTGAATCACAGCGACTTTACCCCAATACTTCTTTGGGAGTTCCATTGTTAAGGAATGAGGTATTTGCAAGAGAGAGGGATTTGCTTAATTTTACACATTTTTGATACGTTATGGTTTAAAACTCCCAAATTTCTGATTTTTAAGTTCAAAAATGTATTTTAATAAATCATTAAAAATTCAATTTTATTTTTGCCAAAGCGTGAGAAAGGTCACATGATTAGAAAACGGGCTTCTATTGGTTGTGACGTCACAGCACACGATTTGTGATTTAAAAGTGTTTCCGCCTTAAACAAAAAAAAAAATGAAATTTCAAAAATTTATATCTCAGAAACTAGGCTACTCATGCCTCATGCTTCATGGTTTATTATCTACTATTTAAATAAAATTTTAACTCAAAACGTTTAAATACCTTATTCTCTTCGCCTGGCATTGATCCCAGGGAGGGTTGTCACCCTACGCCACCTCTATTCCATTCCACCCTTACGCCTCTCCTGCCCCAAAAGACTCCCCGTAATCGAATAGCGCCCTCTTTCTTAAGGCGGGCCCATTGATTCTTCCGTATCCAGTGGTCAAGGAGTGTCCTCCCGAGAATTTTCCCCGAGAAATAATTTCATCCGTGGGGAAGGATAGAATGTGGGGGTGTGTACTGGAATATTCTCTTACGTTCTATTTTCTGTTCTTCTTGATGCCTCGTGGCCCAGGGAAGCGTTTCTGACGATAGGATACTTTTTGATACTTGGAGGGGAGGGGTTTTTTTTCTTTTTCTTTTTTTTTTTTTTTTTTTTTCGTTTGGTGGAGGTGGGGTGTCTTCGATTTGGAGAAGTTGAGGGTTTTTTAGTTTAATGCGGATATTCTTTTGGGGATTGTCTTTTCGGGTTGAAGAAGAACGAAGTCCGAGCAGTCTATTGAAGGCAGTAGTATTTTTATGAAAACTGGAATATACGAAATTTCCTTTACATGTTATTGTACGTTCTCATTTTAATATACATAAGTTAAAAGCAATTTAAACTTAGTATATTCATAGATTTGCGGAAATAAAATTTTAAAATACCTTACACCAGAACCAACTGCTCCTCAAAAATATCTTCAGCTAAAGTGTAGTACACCTAGATAGAATAATAAAATGCTGCGTATTGAAGGTATTTCAAGTGTAGAGGATAAATGATAATTAATGTTACGAATTTTTTTGCAACCCAACAGGCTATCTGTTTACGCAGTTTTTCTTTACCCGTAGTGACGTCATAGGGTCCGGAAACGTCGCTGTCGAGTATCGTATAGCCAACACCACAAACAGAAGTTTAGTTAATTTGAGGACAAAAAAAGTGTACAAAAGTGTTTATTTATGTATCCGAGAGTTTGGAGTGTTCTATTACAAATATATCGACACCCCACCCAATGTTTTACCCGCATATTAAACATTAACATTATAGCTAGCACGAAATCTCAACGCACACTTTCCATAAACTGAATGAATACACCACACAAACACCTTCAAAACATTTCGTACGAACGTATATATGTAAACTCCTATATGAATACCCTCACAATACAAATTCCATCCCACATATCCATCAATCTGATGCAAACGTTCCCAACAAGCAAACACTTGTTGCAAGACTTCTCTCTCCCCCACATTTAAATTATTCACGATTCGATAAGTACGCTTCGTTCGGCCGTCACATTGTGTCCTCCCTCCCTCTGATCCGATAATCCAAATAATAATAATAATAACCCGCAGAGCCTTTTGGAGCAAAAGCTGCTTGTTCATCATGGGGTCCTTTTGACTGAATCGTGATTACAGAGGGAATTCATTAGAGAGTAGGGAAAAGTTAGGGGAAGTTTTGGGGAATTAGGGAGGAGGAGTTGCCGCGTGTCAAAGCGGTGAAGAGAGTTTTGCAATTCATTTGGTCCTCACTTGAATGAAATTGAGGACACAGTGAGGTGGTTGGTTGAAGATTCTTGACTGTGAGGGGGGAATTAACATCCTGAAGTGTATAGATGATGGGGAGATGGTTGGATATTCTAAAGATGTTTACTTATCTATGGTGTGTACTTATAGTTGATTCTCATAGTGCATAATACTATGATTTATACGAGTATGTTTTACAATGAAGGATTAAGTCATTCAAATGGAGGCATTTGTGAGAAAATAATATGTAGGGTGTTTCAACAAGTCCGCGGAGAAACTCAGCTAAAGTCAGATACCTTGCATGGAGTAGAAAAAAAATTGACCTGGAAACTATACATCTACGATCCATTGTTTTCGAGAAAATCGAGACAGAAAAAGTGTGACGTCATTGCCGGTTTGCGCAAAAAATGGTTTATGGAAAAAGTGAACATTGTTATTTGATATGTTGCCACACTAAGATGTTATAAATATCCATTGCGTATGCATGCGCGCACCTTGGAATGAAACTAGTATAACTTTTTATCGGTTATGACGTCACATTATTGGATAAATAAAGCTGTCGTAAAGGTGTAGTTGGGCGATTTTTATGTTCTCCATGCAAAGAATGTTCCCGTGCAGAGTTTGGGTGTACAGCTGAGGAAAAAAAAACGTTACAGTAGACTTTGCGGGCGAACGGGTGGGGTTAGAAAGATGCTGTTGGTGTCATTTTTCAGGATTCAGTGTATGCTTGAAAAAACTAATTGACTATTTTTCTCTCAGAGGTCGTCTTCTGGCGCAACGCAATAAAAAGTGCAACTTTTTTCATGGCGACCCCCAATTTTTATTCGATTTTATGAAAGATCATCCTAATTTAACCCTAAAAACTAAGTTTAATTTAATTTGGTCATGAAACAAAGCCCTGCCAGACCGTCAAAAAATGAAAAATTCATATACAAAGCCTTAAATTAGTCGCCAACATCCGACCGCCAAGTAAGAATTTCTGTCAACCTACCAGTACTAGTGAACCGATTTTCATTAATATTTCAGTTTTAATTATCGAAACATGAGATAAGATTTTTTGTTTTAAGTTTTAATAAGCATGTAAATATTATGGTTAATTATTTTAATTTTTTTATTTATATTAGTTTATTAGTAATTTAATTTTTTTACGTGACGGAGGGAGTAAATTGAGCTAATTTTCGTGTTGAAAACGTGTAAAGAAAAATAAAAACGCAAGAAGCGCCTTATCATCGATAAATTGCCAAGCCTAAAAAATAACTGTAACGTTTTTTTTTCCTCAGCTGTACTTGTTGAAGCACACTGTGTAAGTAAGTAGTAGTAGGATAATTTAGTCGACTAAAATGTATAACTCAATAATCACCTCTAGTCGTATGTTTAAGAAAGGGGTTTGTGAGGAAACTTTTATAATGATTTAAAATAGAACATAAACAAATAGTATCACTTATCCTAGTACTATAAGTAACCATCAATGTTTTCAAAATAGATAATGTTATTAAAATAGATTACCCCGATTAGTCCTATTTAAATTAATTTTACGTTATTAATATATCGCTTAATGATATAAAAATCTGGTGAAATACCCTAAAAACCTCCTTTTTTCCGTTTGAAGACCAAATTTAATACGTAATCATACAAAATGTGTCATTAGTTTAATCGTGTTATACGTTCCACTCTCATATAGTCATAATTTTCTTTAAAATAATGTAAAAGTTGTAAAATACATACTATAGGTAATCTTGTTAAATACTTCAATTTAAAGTAAACCCTCGAGTTACACTGTTTGAAACTTTCTAGTATCAAATCGCTTATTGTTATCATTCTACTCTTGGACAAAAGGGATCACATTAACCGAAGTCAACTGTATTACGGATAGCTCTGAGTTGACTGTCCCACTGGCTACTCCAAAATCCACTGAAGGTCCCAACACATCACAACCGACGATACACATGCAGCAACTCCCACCAAATGCGTGAGACTTACACCCCTTTCCCTCGAACCAATTAAATGCTCCACAAGTATCAGCATTTGTCACGAATATTCTCCCCATCCGCAACAATCGTCAAACGGAACCACCCCCCACCTCACTCCCCCAGAGAGAACGATTTGTGAGCGGGGACTCACGCTCCCGACTTTCGGAGAATCGAACGAAAAGTCGTTTGACACACCATTCGTCAGTGGCTGCTCGGGTCCCGAATCAAAAGGACTTGAATTAGAGCCGTTGTTGCGGTCGCCACATCTCTGTCTCTTCATTGGAAGGTTATTAAAATTCGCGATTCTCGGTTGACGGGGATTTAGGGATGAGGGTTCTGTCAAGCTGTAATGTCGGGTTGGAAAAGGCTAAGGGTCGTTCATAAGAACGTGTCAATCATGTACCGAGATTATTAAGACATTTTTTTACATAAAACTGATAGGTCTGGTTAAGCATATATGAAATTTCTGATCTTAAATTGGTTTTTATGTAACAAATGCTGGATTGGAACGATTTTGTTGGTTTTAATCCAATCTTAAAAGGGTGTGTCTCGTTTTCTCGAAATCCATATTCCCGAAGCCCACATTCCCGAACGCCACAAGACCGAACGGGACACTTTCCCGACAGGACTTTTTACCGAACGGGACACTTTCCCGACAGGACATTTTACCGAACGAGACACTTTCCCGACAGGACATTTTACCGAACGGGACACTTTCCCGACAGGACTTTTTACCGAACGGGACACTTTCCCGACAGGACTTTTTACCGAACGGGACACTTTACCGAATGGGACACTTTACCGAACGGGACACTTTACCGAACGGGACACTTTACCAAATGGGACATTTTACCGAACCGGACACTTTACCGAACGGGACTTTTTACCGACAACTCACTTTGGTCACTTATTTTTAAATATGGACTCTCGATTTTAGTTTCATCTTGCCCGACCTGGTCAGTTTCACTGGTCAAGATTCCTTTATGTCTAAAATTCATTACAAAACAAATGTTTGAGTTGCTAATTGATATTTTTTGTAATCATTTGTAGTGTTGACATGTGTCTTTTGTTCCTGGTGACCATCGGTCAGTCCGGTTCACATAATGTAACTTCTTTGCTTTAGCACTGAAGTATGTCTTGTGGGGGCTCAAATCAAACGTTTTCGGACGTGAAATATTTTTGTGTTGTCCACTGGTCAAGATCTCTTAACCAGTGGTCAATCCCTTTTATTTTCGCTAAATGCTACTTTTTTTATCTTATCTTTCTGTCTCGTGGTTGTTTTGAGGGTCCCTGATCTTTGGAATCCCCATTTGACCACTGGTCAAGATGACTTAAATTCAATACAAAACAAATGTTGGAATTGCGAATTGATATTTTGTAATCTTTACAGTTTTGGACTGTGTCTTAGGTTGAAGCTGACCATTGGTCAGTCCGATGCACTTAATGGAACTTCTTTGCTTTAGCACTGAAGTTGGTCATGTGGGGGCTCAAACCAAACGTCTTGGGAAGTGTGACGTTTTTGTATTGTCCACTATCAAGATTGAAGAGTCTCGTTTGACCGAAACTCCTCATTCCCGAACGCCATTGAATGTAAAAGGTAGTTTGCCCGAACGCGACTTTTGATCAAACGGTAGGTTTGGTCCTGACAACCCATTATGGACTCCATTTTTTTATGTTGGCATTCTTTTTAAGTTTATGTGGCTTGAAACTCTTTTTACAATAAATGTTGAAGTTGCTAGTTGATATTTTAAATTTTCTGTAGTTATAACATGTCTCTTTGGTTGACCATTGGTCAATCCGATTAATTTTTATACTTAAACGTTTTTTTTACTGAAGTTCGAGTAGGTCATGAGGGCAGGGCCAGACTTACACGTTTTTAGAAAACTTTATAAGCTTACTTGATTTTAAATTCAGATGTTAATAAATTTATTTTACACTCACTTTTTCTTAGCTTCTAAGCATATATGGGGACTCTCTTCAAATTGAGGCCCAAGGGAAGAGCCCTGAACCCCCTCCCGGAAATCGGGATATGGAGGCTCATCATACCATACCCAACGCCCTGAAATAAGCAACATTATAATCTTAAACAGTGTTGAATCAGGTTCTCGATATTTCAGCTTTTTGACCTTCTCTTTCTATCTCGTTGATTTGAGAGTGACTTCTAGGCAGTTTCTTTTAACCACTGCCAACTTTATTTTATTTGTGGCTCAACAGCTCTGTTTTACCCCGTATCTTAGCCTGAATTCACTAAAAAATATAATCGTCTTATTTAATTTAAAACTTAGTCTTCATAAATTTTATAAAAATTATCTCTTCTTAAATAATATAATTAGTATTATTAACTTATATATCTCTAAGAGAAATCGTATGTTTACTTTATGAATTAAAAGCAAGCCGCTTTAATTCATATCATTCTGTTTAGATTTTATTTAAATTCGTTTTCATTATAAGAATAATAGATGCAAAGTTAAGACTTTAAAGAGAAGATTTTATTTAGTTCATTGAGGCTTCAGTTAGGTGGATATCGTTCATCAACGTTGAAGTGGTAAGTGGACAATGTGCGTTTCCCCTTTTTTATGTTTTAAACTTAATTATTTATTTTAATTATTAATTTTAATGTTATTAATTTTAATATATTTTCTTGCTTTTTTGTTTTAACTTAGTGAAAAGTTAGCTGAACATTGCTTGAATTTTATCTCACTTCTAGAAAAGGTTAAGAGGTCATAGGAGGCAATTGTGAACATGGCTGGAGAGAAGAGTTGAGGCCCAAGTTCAGACCGAAAACATCTCGATTTCACAGGGAAGATATCGTGTGTTTTATCACTTAATTTTGATCTCTATATCAATAATTTTTTATTTAGTAAAACACGATTTCGTAAAAACTGGCACTTTTTAGTCTTTGTACAGCTTAAATTTAGTTTTAAAAATTTTCGTTGCTGGAATGGTGGATTGCGGAGTTATGTCATTAAAATTATCCGATATTTCGACTTTGGTCAAATAAAATTATCGCTATCTTCCCTGGCCCGTGATCCGAAGGGAAATAAATACGTATCCCCTAGCCTACTAGCGGACTATCGTCGCAGATGAAATGGTGGCAGAGATGACTATCCAAAGACAACTCTTTTCCTCTCCCACTGGGATGTCGAGAAGCGGTCAGAGAGTGACCATCAGTTCAGTTGTCTTACTTATATCCTCACTGTACATCAAGTCTTCTGCTATCTCAAGGTGATACTGAAATGGTAACAGGTAAATGGTAATGGTAAATACAGGTACTATAAGATTGGTTATAGGTATGTAAACTTCTGCTTATATAAGATAAACTTTAAAACATTAATTTACCACTCCACCCGGGCAAGGCCGGGTATATCTGCTAGTTTAAAATAAAGCAGTGAGCAGTGAACTCTCTTGCTTCCTAGTTTGTTAAGAATTTAATTACAATTAAAATATTTGTAAATTGCAAATAACATTAAAGTTTAATTTTAATTAAATATATAGGATAATTCTATAATAAAAAATGATCCATTGTAACTATTTTTATTAAAATTTATGCTTATTTTTGTGTATCAAAAAATTAAAAATACGATATCAATGGTCTGACCAATGGTCAGCTTCAACCTAAGACACAGTCCAAAACTGTAAAGATTACAAAATATCAATTCGCAACTCCAACATTTGTTTTGTATTGAATTTAAGTCATCTTGACCAGTGGTCAAATGGGGATTCCAAAGATCAGGGACCCCCAAAACAAACACGAGACAGAAAGATAAGATCAGAAAAGTAGCATTTAGCGGAAAAAAAGGGATTGACCACTGGTTAAGAGATCTTGACCAGTGGACAACACAACAATATTTCACGTCCGAAGACGTTTGGTTTGAGCCCCCACAAGACATACTTCAGTGCTAAAGCAAAGAAGTTACATTATGTGAACCGGACTGACCAATGGTCACCAGGAACAAAAGACCAATGTCAACACTACAAAAGATTACGAAATATCAATTAGCAACTCAAACATTTGTTTCGTAATGAATTTTAGACATAAAGGAATCTTGACCAGTGAAACTGACCAGGTCGGGCAAGATGAAACTTAAATCGAGAGTCCATATTTAAAAATTAGTGACCAAAGTGAGTTGTCGGTAAAAAGGCCCGTTTGGGAAAGTGTCCGGTTCGGTGAAATGTCCTGTCGGTAAAGTGTCCCGTTCGGTAAAGTGTCCCGTTCGGTAAAATGTCCCATTCGGTAAAGTGTCCCATTCGGTAAAGTGTCCCGTTCGGTAAAAAGTCCTGTCGGGAAAGTGTCCCGTTCGGTAAAAAGTCCTGTCGGTAAAGTGTCCCGTTCGGTAAAAAGTCCTGTCGGGAAAGTGTCCCGTTCGGTAAAAAGTCCTGTCGGGAAAGTGTCCCGTTCGGTAAAAAGTCCTGTCGGGAAAGTGTCCCGTTCGGTAAAAAGTCCTGTCGGGAAAGTGTCCCGTTCGGTCTTGTGGCGTTCGGGATTGTGGGCTTCGGGAATATGGATTTCGGGAATACGGGCGCGACCCATCTTAAAAGGTTACGTGGCAATTTCCACTGATGATAACTCAACCTCCCATTCCCGCTTATAAAAACTCTTAGGGCTAGGGGTGCATTATCGACTCCCCTTTCTTATGTGATTCTGAGCCATCTAGGTGGGCCCTACCCCTCTTAGAAGTTCTGAAACATTTATCTGAAACACCCTGTATAAAGCGTGACCTCTTACACACGATGATTTTTTACCTATATCACCTATAGGGGTATTTATTTGTCCCTCTTTCCACTAATATGTAAAGCAAAGCTTTGAGATTTTTATTTTTGAGCACAAAAATTAAATTTGGCATTTTTTGAAATTATCCTCTTTTACAAACTGACGATTCAATTTATATAATATTGACACCCTCGAAGGGTTCCTCACAAAAAATAAATTTCCAAAACATCTCATAATTTCGACAGTAAGCAGTTCAAGAAAATTCAAAACACTAGCAACAACATTTATTCCTTCCCCAACGTGGTAAACCCCTTAAAACGCACCAGAAGAAACTGTATATCGCTAATACGCTCTCTCAGCCCGACACAATACACCCTCAAACGTCCCTTTTACGTCGCGGCGACGTCCCATAAACATCGCGGACGCGCCGTTCGAAAGACGGCAAGGCAAAATTTCGCGACTATCGAATTGCACATTCCCTCGGATTTCCCTTCTTATTGAATTTCATAAGAGGGACTTTTTAGGGATATTTATGCGGCCCTTTCCGAGCAGTGGGTGATTGGGGATGAAGGGTTGTTCTTGCGAATGTGTTGTCGTTTCGTAATAAAGGAGTTTCGTTATTACGGAGGGTGTTGTGATGGAGGGTTTACTGAGAGGGAAAATGAGGTTGTTTTCTCCTGGGTGGGATGGCTTTGTGTTGTTTTGTGTCTTTATGATAATTTTTTTTCGGTGGATTTGTGTTTATGGGAAATGTTTTTCATTTTCATGTAATTGGAAAATCGGGAATTGTAAAATCATGGTAGTACATCAGTTACTGTCATAATCATCAGTGACATCATAAATACTTACATTTTTATTATTCTGAAAATTTTAACGGATTTAGCTGATATTTTATCCAAATCAAAGTAATATATTAAAAAATCAATAAAACTGTCTAAATTTAAAACTTTTTCCTTTAATGAGGGCTAAATAAGTACTATTTTCATATACTGATACGTCCTAGAACATTTAAGATATCCAAATGACAATTTTTTCTGTGCGTTTTTCATGATTTTGCAAACTATTATATTTAACTTTCTATTATAATTATTTTTTAACTTTTTATTTACCCACTAGGGGCGCGTGCTGTAAGCCACTTATTTCATTGGACACTGCATAGTTACTTACATAGGGGTACACTTTACTTCCGTGACCCTAAAAGACGTTGGTTCCATATAAAAGCCATGAAACGGCCATGCTGAAGCACCATGTTTATTTTGCAATAGTTTTGGAATTATTTATAATAAGGAAAACATAGCATTGTTTTATGGCTATTTTTATTTTGTTCAATTCACTATTTGTACTTCTTTTTAGCTACAGTGTTTTTAGAAACAATTTAGAAATTATTTAAAGGATACTTATTTAAAAACATAGAAAATAACATTCATACATTGAAAAATAAAGATATATTTATATCTTAATCATTCTTTCACCTTCATCCACCCGAATTTGACTCCTTAAAAAATGTCAACACCTAAATTAAATTCCTTCTCTTCCACACTTGGTAAAAGAAAAACCACCTTAAGCACCCCAAAGTAACCCCACAAAAATCAAAAATCGAACGAAAAAACCCAAAGCAATCAGTATTCGCTATAGCCATAATCATATCGCCGAGAATCCTCGCGAAATAGCGCCAGAATCCCTGTAAAAGACTCTGGTTGGTCGAAGGAAGAAGAAAGATCCCTGTTTTTCGGGAAAGGTTGGTGCCCCAGGGAATTTCCCGGAGACTTATTTCTGAATCAAACCTCCGAAATTCCGCGTGACAGCCTCCTCTCCGTGAGACGTCGAAGAAAATACACGGGAGTGATTTTCTTTTTCGGAAAGTTGGTTACGATAGACAACAATGATGGAAAAGAAATGGTAGGGGTTTTTTTTTGGGGGGGGTGTATCGGTTTATTATTTGATAGGTTTCCGTTACGGTATTTTTAGAGGTCATATTCATCCCTAACCCTAAGGTTAGCTTGGAATAAAAGCTTCTAATTGGTAGTTGAACAAGGGGGAAAAAGTTTTAAGCCAATCAGAGTGGTGGGTTTCGGGTTAACCTTAGGTCAAAATGGTGGTGAATACAGCCGTTAGTCTGGATTGAAACGTTTAGTTTTCATTAACATCTTTTAGTTTGAACACGGCCTTAACAGCCCGATAGACTTATCTTTTTTTATTAAAACTCCTTATCCAGGAATAAATCAACTATTAGGTCAATACCATTGTTTTAAACTCGCACTTTCTAAATGGATGAAATATTACTATATCTGTCGAAAAGGAATAACAATGTCATCCAAAGTAACAATAAAAATAGTGACTTACCGAGACATACTCGTACTGAAAGGAATAATCCAACATCTCGTTTTGAATAATACAGACTGGTGTGAAATAAGGAACTTTAGGAGGTACCTGAAATATACAAATACAACATTATTCACTCTTTGTAAAAAGTGTAAATACAGTGCAGACAGTGCAAATAGTACATACAGTGCAAATGCTCTAATACGAAAATAAACATACTATAATTTTTACACATAATAATTATACATTTATTAACACTTTTTTGTCCTCATATTAACAACTCTTTAGTTGTGTTGTTAGTTAGAACTCTTTATCACTTCATTGTGTTCTGATAGTGTTCGGAACATGTTTGAGAAGTGTTACAAATGCGTTCTAACAATAGTGTTCTGAATCTGAAAGTGTTCTTAAATTGGAATAAAAACACTATCAGAACACATTTTCTGTCACTGAAATTTGTAACAACACTTTTACAACACTCTTTTTCTCACACAACACATTCGCAACGCTATCCTATCAAAAACTCCTTAGCGTTGCAAAAGTGTTTATGATAAAGTTTGCATAACCCGTCCTTAGTGATTTAAATCAATTTGCTACATGAAGACATCTAGCAGCACCGCTTAAATCCACCTTGATTATAAGTCAATACTCTAGAGAGACCCCATAAACAATTAAAAACCAAGTCCATCGATTAAGCAATTAAACATCTCGTCCTTACCCCAGACACCTTAAGGACGTCCGAAAGGTGTCGCGCTAATGGCAAGACGTCGATACCTACCTTCTTAACTAAGACGCCTCAAAACCGTCGCTAAACGTCTCGGGGATCGATTTCTGAATACACCCCCCTCTGAAAAACGTTCCATCCTGGCGCATTAAACATTGGGAACACGTCCGGTCTTTTGTTATTAACGGGAACAAGCTTCCTTGTCACACAAGTCACAGAAATCCTATAATCGATGGAAGGTGAGGCATTAACAGTTGAAAGGGGGGGAGGGTAGCTCCCAAACGATTTCAGAAATTTAATCTTCCGGCCGCTCCAGAAACTCGATAAGGGCGAAAAATTGCTTTTTCCGAAAAATTTTCCGTCGTTTTTCCGGTTATTATCGATGGCAACGGTGAAGGGGGGAGGGGGTAGGAAAAAATTAGGGTCTGCACCTGACGTTTAGAACGCTTCTTTTGCTTCGGGGTGGGTTAATTCTGGATGAGGTGTGTGTGGGTAGAATTGATAAACTTTTATTCCTATATCAGCGTTATAGGATCCTATTGATAGAGAAAAAGTATTTATTTACTTTGAAACCTCTTTAAAGGTTAAGGCTCAACTTGTGAATTCAACAGACAAGCGAGTATTTTCTTTTTTGCTATGTAGTACGTATAGAGTGTCAAGTCTACTCTTAAAGAATAGCAGCCAGTTTATAGAATGGAGACTGTATGTTGATCAGCAATTTAAATAAAAAGTGTATTAAAAATAATTCTAATCATTATTATTACCCCTAATTTCAAAAAAATTTTGAAGCTAAGGAACATGTCAGACAGCCATTTTTTAATTATCAGTGCTAAGGGAACTTCTTTGTACAAAATAAGTACCGCCAAGTGGTGCAAACTGAACGGATTCGGCAACACAGAACCCAATTTTCAATATGAATTTACTCCTCTCTAAATGAAATTCCGCACTTAATTTTTTAACAGGAAGGGTTTTGAGTCCTCTTCTTATGCCTGTAAAATTTTTTTGTGAGTTTAGGCTGGGAACGTTTCCAACACAAACCAATTTACAAACTTGTAAACACTCTTACTCAAATCATTTCAACTGATTTACTACTTAGATACGTAAAAACATCATCTCCATACATTTACCTCTAAACACAAACCCATTTACAAACTTGCAAACACTCTTATTAAAGAGCTTTTCATCCAACGAACTCTCGAATTCATCCCAATTATACTCCTCCAGAATAACACACCTGAACCCTCTTGCCAGACAACAAGATCCGCCTTTTCGATGGCTCCAAAAGCAGAGCAATAAACGTTGCGGGGTATAAATCACACTTACATCATGCGCCCGGGTAGATTCTTCGGTTGGGCTCTGTCCAAACTAGAAGACTTTCGTGGCCCGAAACGATTAAGATCTTTATTAAAGGAAGGGGATTTGAAGGGACTAGACTACTACTATATGGGAGGATAATGGGGGCCATCCTTTCCACTTCTGGAGTAGTCTACAATGATGCATCACCCCTCCATGCGCTAATTTTTATAACAGGATAGTTATTAAAAGTAACATACCAAAAATTACGAACTTTTCCACAACTATGGCGTTTGGCGCTTTTTACTCCCACCAGTTGAGTCAGAGGAAGGTGGATCCTATGACACCTGTTCCGAAAGACAAATTAAATAAAATTTAAAAACGATAAATCAATTCATAAAAAACACAATATTTTTCTAAATGTTGTAAATAGTAATCATTGTAATCTGTTACAATCACACAGGCTTTATTGTAAAATGTCTAGTACACAAAGCACTAATCTCTAGTAGTAACACAAAGTACGGAATAAATTGTAAAAGTACACTAGCAGGTAGTACAAAGTACTAGTACACAAAGCAGGCGAGCTAGTACACTAAGCTAGTACACAAAGCAGGTGAGCTAGTACTCTAAGCTAGTACACAAAGCAGGCCAGGATCCAAGGGGGGGCATTCTGGACAGTGCCCCCTTTGACCCAAAAAAGTATTTAAAATGAGTTTAAACCCTACTTTTACAAGTCAAATTTCTAAAATTCAAAAAGAAAATTCAGGAGGGGGACCCCATACCCCCCAACGGTACCAAAGGAGGATCTTGTGTGATACTTTTTAGAAAATCCCCAACATTATGACATTTTTCTCAAAAGGTAAATGTGATGGTCTGGAGAAGTTGCCCCCCCTTGCACTGTAAAAAAAATCCTGGAACGTTCCAAGGAAAAACTGGGCAGCTGGGTTGCCCATTTTTTCCAACTAATGTTCCTGGAAAATAACCGGAACATTGCCGTAAAATACTGGTATTTTTGATTGATTTTACCGTAACCTTCTTGGTTTTTTTCCAGGAACATTTCTTGGAAAAAATGGGCAACCCAGCTGCCCAGTTTGACCAAGGAAAGTGGCAAGATTTTTTTACAGCGAGGAGCCGCGCTGGATCCGCGCCTGCACCCCTCAAATTCCCTTCTTTTTCCCCCTCCGTTTGATAAAGATCTTAATCGTTTCGTGCCATAAAAGTCTTCTAGTGTGGACAGAGCCCTACTCACTCAGCGGGGCATTTATCTCCAAGGATCTGTTGCCCGGGTACTTTATGAGAGAGAGAGAGGGATCGGCATTCATAACAATAAAGATGCGGATATGGATGGGGTTTTAGGGGGAGATGTATGGTCTCTTGAGAGGGATTGGGAAATTGGGGACTCTTGATTCTTTTATTGAGGGGTTTGTCCGTGATTTAATACATTGTGGAGGTCAATCGTTTTAGATGTAATCCGTCGTTGGGAGCACTTGTCTGTGAAGTAATGTGACCGGGCGTCCCGCTTTTTGTCTCATAGAGAGTTTTCAGGTGACGTCACGACCAGTTATTGTAGGGCAATGCGTCTGTTGCTAAGGCGGTTGCTAGGTGACGAGTGTGTTATGGCGATTGTTAGGTGTGGGGTCACGTGATTGCAAATGCTTCAATAGAAGAATTCCACGACCAGTTATTTTCTGTAACTGTTAACCTACTGTAGGGCAAAGCGTCTGTTGCGAAGGCCGTTGTTAGGTCCGAGTCATGTGATTGAAAATGCTCTTTGTCGCATGGTCCCGCTGTCCAAATTTTCCATCATAAATCTCCCGCTTTTTTGTCAGTAAAATTAACAAGATTAAATTATATAAAAAATTTTATAATAAGTAAAAATAATTAGAATGTTTGGAATGTTCTAATCTTCTGGAACCTATTCCAAGCATAAAAATCCCTTATTGCCAAAAGAAACTACTAAAATGAAATGTATAAAATAATTAAGTTAAATGAGTTACGACAGTAAATAGAGCATTTTCAATCACATGACTCGGACAACGGCCTTCGCAACAGACGCTTTGCCCTACAGTAGGTTAACAGTTACAGAAAATGACTAGCCGTGGAATTCTTCTATTGGAGCATTTGCAATCACGTGATCCCATACCTAAAATCCGCCTTAGCAACAGATAAACGGTCTTAGCAACAGTTAAAAGCCCTACAGAAGATATACAGTTAAAAGAAAATAGCCGGTTGTGACTTCACCTGAAAACACTCTATAAATTCCTTCACTATAGTCTTTGCAAATAAAATAGGCGGTCTGACGTCATTCTTTACCATGGAAACGCAGAAGAAATACATTGAGAAAAAAGTCAATGTCAACCGCTGATTCTATTTCACAGACTATAGTCACACAGTTCACTATACTAGACACTGCCACGTTACTTTGACCCTGGAGAAATAAAACAAAGTAGTTAGTTCTCAGCGTTAAAAACACACGATAAAAAAAACTATGAATTTTCATTTTTGTAAAAGGTCATGCCTTAAAGGTTTAAAGTTAATTTTATGATAATAAAATAATTGACTGATACTTTCAGTATTCGAAGTAGAATATTCAATTTAAAACTAAATAGAAACTTGAAAAAATATAATTCATAGAGTAAGTTTTATTTCTAAAGTACGTATTATGGGCAAAATTTATTTTGGAATATTATTTGGGGTTTTTTTAGAAGGAAAATGTTCAGTACAATATACGAATAATAATCTAATGGACACATTTCTAGGAACTTTTTGGCGTACGGATACAATTTCTTTTTTATATAAAACTATCTCTCTAACTTTAATTCAAATATTTTAAACTGGCATAAATTCTTACGTAGAATAGTCTCTTATTTAAAAAGAAAAATCCAACAACAAGCCCATGGGTACTTTAAAACATCCTTTAGACATTTCTATCTATTCGATGTTTTATTCTTAAAAAAAAACGAAAGAGAGATTCAACAAAAGATATTCTAGGTCTTTATCTTCTACAAAATGAATATATTCTATATCTACACTTGTAACGACAAATTTATTCGTCGCAGACAGTTTTGAAATCCCCCTTCTCTGTATTTAAATACTTCCTTCTTCTCACAAAATCCAAGAGATTTAAAGATTTCTCTTATAAGTTTCATAATTCAAAGCAAATCTTCAACATAGTTTAAGTCGTTCTTTTACTACACGTGTCTATTAAAATCTCTGTATTTAAACTACTATGTTTTACGCGGTTAAATTACATTAGCAGATATTTTTTTTTAAACACATGAATGGGTTTTATACATTAGTTTCGTAGTTATGGTTACGGAGAATAATTTGGCTAGTGCGAGAAAAACATTCATTCTTATGAGTTTATGCAAGAATAAGTTTAATCTAATTAGTGAACGGAGTAAGAAAGTTTTAGTTATGACCAGAAATACTATGCATAAACTAATTTAAGTTTAAGTTCGTTGTGATAAATGTAAAGAATTTTGTTAAATATTGTAATAATGTTGAATAAGTTTTTTTTTCATTTAAGAGTAATATAGTTTATTTAACTTAGTTTTATACATATGCTTTTGTCATTTAAATTATGTTTACACGATAAAACAAATAATTTAAACTAAATACCAATTTTGCGAAGTAATTTTCTGTTTTGTATATTTTATAAATTGTGTTTCGTTCTTAAATGTAAATAATACTCATAAAAAACATAAAACATGATATCATCCCCCTCTGAAAAATACCTTTAAAAAGGGCATTGAAAAAAATCCATTCATTTCAGTTTGCTAAAAAACAAAGCGAGCTAAATCCCACTGAATCAAATATATCAGTAAGTGTGAATGGATAATTCTCATATTTTTAGTTTATTTTTTTTATTCCATAGAGATATCCAACAGAGGAATATACGCTTACTTTTTTTTCAATTAGAAAGCATATTTATTTTTAATTTAATTTCAAAGTTTGACTTTAAAAAAAAGGTTCGAAACTGTATGTCAGATTATTTTATTCGAAACAGTAGATAGTTTTAGCTACAAAATAATACAATTTAGAATTAGAATTCAACGTGATCGGGGGAACTTTTTTTTAAAAATATCGAATCAACAAAATTTTTTGAAACTTTAATGTTATTTTTTGTATTTAGAACCAGTTTTTTTCTGTTTAAAAACACATATTGAATTTCTTCATTGACAATTCATTTATTTTGATCAGAAAAAAATATAAATTTCTTTTTGGAAAGTAGTTATCTACTTAATCCTTTTTTACAGAAAAACAACATAATTTAATTAGTTATTTAATTAACAAATATTTCCATTCGCATAAAAATCCACTACTGCAACGAATTTCCCACCAAACTACGGAAAATCAATCAGAATAGATAACAGAAAAAAACCCCCTTTTTTACCCCATAAACCAAAGCCTTCCAAACTCGCTAATTCAAAAGCAGAGGGGTTTAAATTTGTTTTTAATTCCTTTCGTTAAAGAAAAAAAACTCTTCCTATAATATCTCAGCAGCAGCACTTGATTCCGCCAAAGCCTCGTTTGAGCGCTTTTCGGCTCGGGCGAATTTTAATTATGAGCGGGGATCAGGTGGGGATTTGAGAAAGGGGCGATAATGGGAGTTTTCAATCTCTTCCTCTGATGACCCCCACCCCATCGACCCCTTCTGATGATTCGAAACCACTCGGTTATGAAATCTGGGAGAAAGAAAAGGAGGGGAGGAAGGGTCAGGAGTATGGGGCAGAGATATGCATTTGTTAAAAAGTATTGTCTATACTATACTATACTCGACAGCAACGTTTCTTGAACCCAGTACGTCACTACGCGGAAGGAGAAAATGAGTAAACACAAAGCCTGTTGGGTTGCTAGGAGGAGTTTCGGTTCCCATGATAAAAAGACGCTATTGTAAACGTGGGTTTAACCACGGCTTACTAGATACTATACAGGCTAGCCGAGTACGGAAATCATTAAAAATCCAGGTGGCAATACTGGACCAACTGGCAAAGCATATCCACAGTGTTGAAGGCGGTGGGTGATATAGGTAGGACTTGTGGCGATGGGAAAAGTTGTCAAATGGTTTTCATTGTTCAAAACTCGGCTAGCCTGTATAGTATCTAACAAGCCATGGTTTAACCACGGCTTACTAGATACTTATACAGGCTAGCCGAGTTTTAAACAATGAAAACCATTTGACAACTTTTCCCGCTTGGAGCGCTACAAGACCTACCTATATCACCCACCGCCTTCAAACACTGTGAATATGCTTTGCCAGTTTGTCCGCTAATGCCATCTGGATTTGCAATGATTTCCGTACTCGGTTAGCCTGTATAAGTAGTATCTAGTAAGCCGTGGTTTAACAAACTAATCATATTTTTAAATTGACGTTCTTCATTTCACTCAAAATTATGACACCGCGATGGGAACACCGTTCGGACACCGCGCCCCTCCAAAGGGGACGCACCCCACAGTTTGAGAATCTCTGCATCTACGCAATAAACATACACTCACCAAGAAATTAAATCTGTTTTATGTGCTTAGAATTCATAGTGCTTCAAAATGCATAGTATGTATACTTTTCCTAAAAATAAACGTCAAAAAGTCTTTTAAAAAATCACATTCATAATATATGGACTATTTTGTGTTCAAACACATAAAATGTATTCGTTAGAAGAGCACACTATTCAAATAGCACATTTCCATCAAAAAAAAATTTTTACTCTTATACATTCTTCCTTTACATTTATTCTTTTTTATTAAGTACAAAAGTTTAACAAAAACTAAACCGGCAATTTAAGTCAATTCATAAACGAATATCCACGAAAAACTGGAAAAAGCCCTTTTATTAATAAATCCACGCAAAACCATCTGGTACAACAAACACATTTCGAAGCTCCAATCATCAAAGAGTAAACAAAAAGGTAAATTAACTTTTCCTCCTAACTCCCCCTAAAAATACGCACCCCCTCTTTTGATATGCAAACTAAGTTTAGACGGTGGGGGGGGGGTTGGAAATTATCAAAAGTGGATATTTAATCCTTATAATCCTAGCCGCCCCAAATTTTCTATAGGATTCATTAGCAATCTTAGGCGGGTTAGGATTGAAAGAGTAGGATATTTAACTAAGTGAATAGAGACGGCGCTTTCCAAGTCATCAATCAGGGAAGCTCTCTGGGAATGACCGTCTTCATCCTTATATTATGAATTACGGAGCTAAGCCTTCCTTCAAAAATATATTAGTTTAAAATACTCTTGATCTTGATAATCTGGGAAAACTGATATGGGGAGCGAAATCAGGGAGTATTTACCTGGATTTAATATTCCCTGGAAGGGATAATGGAGGAGGAAAAATCGTTTATTTTATAATGCGAGTTTTGAAGGAATTTTGACGTGCCCATAATTAGGCGCTGGTTTTTTGAGGAGTTAAGGCTGGATGGGATTTTGGCTAATTATGAGTGTCATAAATCATATGTGTGAGATGGGTATCAATCAATTGCTTTGTTTTAATTACTGATGGAATGGGGAACGTTAATAATAACCGACTTAGTAATAATAAGAAAATATGGATGGAGTTGTTGGGTATTTTTATTAAGGAGATTATCGTTAAAGCTTCGTATAGTATCGCTGAAATTATAGTTGCCAAACTCTGAGAAATCAATTATGTGATATGTTTGTAATTGAATTTTTGGATGAATTTAATATTTGTTGATTGATTTTTATAGTAATATTTTAATGTTTTTATTTGCCTTTTATTATAATCGTTTAGATCTAGTAGAATAGAATATAGAATAGAATATAGAATAGAATATAGAATAGAATATGGAATAGAATTTTATTTGACCATGGACAAAAATAAAAAAAATAAGAGATAGAAACAAAAAAAAAATAGTACAAATCGTACATAAACACAAAAACAACATAGACACACAGAAACGAGAATCAAATTATGTAGAACCAAAAGAGCCAGAGGCTCGTCCTTGGTACCCAAAAAGCTAGCTACATACATATAGTGGCAAATGCTGCGCTTAATTACTTTTGAATTTTAAATAAGGATTCGATATATGGTTGTCCTGAAATAAAATCGTGAATTCCGGATTTAAATTCATAAATATTAAAGATTAAAAGTATAGTAAGATTAAAAATCATGGCAATTTTATTTTATGTTCAATTTCGTTATCTGTCCCATTATAATTCTCCAAACTGGGTTCCGAATATCAGAAATATGGCAAAATTGTTATTTTTTTTCTTCAAAAAACGGCATATTTTTATCAGTTTTCAATTTTTGGTAATATTTCTGTTATTTTGCACCCAAAACAGTTTGGAGATTTTTAACGAGACCGATAAAGGAGTTGTATACCAAATTTCGGTAAACTATAAAAACTGCTGAAAAATAAAAGAAAACTGTGCAAAGTCGTGAACAAGTGTCAAAAACACCGTTTAATTTGCACATGAAATTTAAAAACTTAAAAACATACAAATTTGTTTCTAGAAGAATCCCCGAAACAAATTTGTATGCTTTTAAGTTTTTAAATTTCATGTGCAAATTAAACGTTTATTTTTTTTGGTATCAAGCCATTAAAGTCGAAAAATATTCCAATTTAACCATCTCTCAACCTTCTAAGAATATTCGTTATGAAGTTTAAAGTGTAACTTCTTTGCTTCTCTACATATTTTACATTTTATTAACCAAAAGTAACTTATCTAGACATAGATTTCCAAGAAAAAAGAATTCAAGCGTAATCTTCCTGAGTTGAAAAAAAACCTCTGCATGCATCCAACAAAGCCATTACACTGTATCTCCTAATCCCGTAACATCCTTCTCCTAACTTAACATCTTATTAACTAAGAAGCTCCATTTTCAACTAAATCTCCTGAACGATTTAGGTTTGAGCTGTTCAGAATGTAAGCGGTCTAAGTCCAGAACTTGAGATTGAACTTGGATTTCAAGATCCTAGATTTAAGAACTAGTGTGGTAGTTTCCTATGGCAAGAGTTTAATAAGCAATAAGTAAGTTCAATAAGTAAGAACTAAAAAATGCTTTCTTCATAGGAAAAAAGACACCGTTTAGAGAAACACAATTACTCAAATTAAGTTCAGTGGACTTAAACGAAAGATCATTAAGGGGGCGTTCAAATATTACGTAAGTACCTAAAGAGGGAAGGGGGTTTGCTATTTGCTTATTTTTCCTGACAAGGAAGTATGAGTGATGATTACGTAAGATGTTAAAAACACTGCATTTTCAAAAATATACTGTTTCTTGCATAAATATTTTCAAAATTCGACAAAAAAAATTTCACAATAAAAGAACTGAACTAGGAAAACAAAATTTAACGATAGGTTAAGTGTTCATGAAGAACAATGAATTTCAAAAATCTAAGCATTCCTAAAGATTTTGTACAAAGAAAGAACAAAGGGGGGGGGGTCGGCCAGTTTTCTTACGTAATTATGAGAGGGGGGGTTTGCGGTTTGCTTATTTTTGCTGTCAATTGGGGGGAGGGGCAAAATAACCAAAAACCTGCTTTCGTAATATTTGAACGGCTCCGAAATGGCCTGTAAGAGCGTCCTAAAAATGCCTTTAACAATACACTGCTAACGCTCCACACAAAAATAATACCCTTTAAGAACACTTTTTTTCTCGAATTAACAACACTTTAGTCTGTGTTGTTTCCTAGAACACTTTTAGCACCATTTTGGGTTGTGATAGTGTTCTGAATTCTGAATATGTTTCAAAAGTGTTGGAAGTGTGGTATATCCAGAAATGTTTTCTAAAAGTGTTGTAAAATATGTTTAGAATCTGAAAGTGTTGTTAAATTTAGATACATAGTATGAAAACCGACCCGCCCCTGTAAGTTGGGGCTCTCGGGAGTGTTAAATTTAGATAGAAACACTTTAAGAACACATTTCCTGTCTCTGAAATTTTTAGCAACACTTTTACAACACTACCTTTTTCTCACGAAACACAACCGCAACACAATCCAAACACTTTTGATTAGAAGTGTTCATTACTGTGTTTACTTAGCGTTACAAAAGTGTTGCACGCATTTAAAGTGTTTTATGTCTCAGGCAGCATATGCAGTTGCCTTATGTCTAACAACACAGGCACACTTTCAGATTCGAAACATATTTCACAACACTTTTTTAGAAAACATTTCTGGATATAACACGACTTCCAACACTTTTCAAACATATTCAGAACACTATTATCACAACCCAATAGGGTTTTAAAGTATTCTTGCTAACAACATAACAGGCACAGTTCGGTGGACTTACACCTCTTTCATTCTAACCGACTCTTTTGTTAAACAACCAGACGAAGGATAAGCTCGATTCTCAGAAGCTCGCTGGATAAGAGACCGAAAAGAACTCCCCTCTCTTTCACAGGTCATCCCGGCAGCATCTCCGAATTCATTCCAAAACATCCCTCCTCTAATCCGGGGCTTTTAAGCAAAAAGTCGATTTATTTTAATTACTCTCCGAAATCCTCTGTTACCGAAGGATTTAGTATGTAGGGTATAATAGAACCCTCCCTTTTGCCTAACGATAACTGCCAACAACTCAACTCAACTCAACAATTACAAATGCGCCGATGCGTCTTACTTAAGCCGAGCTCTCGGTTAAGCCAGGTAGTTAATGTTTTACAAATTTCTAAACAAAGATAAACAGCTGTTTTTGTCGCAGCAGAAGAAAAAAAAAGAACAATCCTGGGTTGGGAAAAAAATTCTAATGAGGCGCTCTGCATCCCCGGGAATCAATATTCGTTTGTATTGCGAGAGATTTGCGTCTTTTTGTTGTTCGCCCCTTATTGTCTCTTGCTTATTGTGAGTTGAGTTGTGTTGTAGAGAGCTGCTGCTGCTGTGAGCTAATTACGGAAAAGGCAGTGTTGCTTTTTCCACGTTCAAAGGTGATTATCGCCAGTTTTCGAGGGAAGTGTGCTTTAATGCCGGCTTGTTATTCTTTTACTCGTCGCCTTTGTCTTACGAATACTCTGCTTAAGCCATTAGCCGGCGCAGGGTTGAGTTGTTTATTATTTATTTATTTATTTATTTTTGAAAAAATCACCTATACAAAAAAGTTGTTACAAAATTCACGTAACGATACTTGTTTATAGTATTAGCATTTCCTTGCTTTGATACAGGGTTTTGACAAATAAATGGAATCTTCTCTGGAAAAAGGGACATTTTAGAATACCATTTGAAAGAATTAAATGTGAGGGGGGTAGAAGCTCAGAGATGCAAGTGAGGGAGGTGCTCAGCGGGGAGTATTTTGACCGCTCTGCTACAGGAGTATACTCGACAGCAACGTTTCCTGACCCTATGAGGTCACTACGTGGAAGCAGAAACTGCGTAAACAGAAAGCCTGTTGGGTTGCTTTGAGGAGTTATTGTAATGCATAATTATACAAAATGAGTTATTAATAATATTGTTCCACTATAATCTTTTTCTTTTAATGAATGTAAAAGTTGCAAAATACCTATTAGGTAATCGTTTTAAATACTTCAATTAGGAATACATAGTTGGGATTTGAAAGCTAACACTTGATTTACGCTGTTTGAATCTTTCTAATATCAAATCGCTTATTGTTTTCAATAGGATAATCTTATCATTCTACTCTTGGACAAAAGTGATCAATTTAAGCTGTGTCGACTGTATTTGAATCGTGGTTCGTATATGCTCTCGAGTTGTAAAATTTAAAGCAATCTTTACTTACTACATCCAATTGGAGGGCCAACCTCCTTTATTTTGGATTATTGAGATAGTTTTTGATGACATTAAGTCATAAAAGGTCACCTTATCACAGGAGTTTTTCAATATTTATTATTTTGCAAATTATTTTTCCCCGTTCCTTTTAGAAATCGTGCTACATTACAATACACATGCTCGCTCTCGTTTTTTTCCTTCTAATTTTTAGTACCGATAAATCGTATATTATCAGCTGAAAAGTTCAAATTAAATTAGTTATTTATTGTTTATTTAGTTAATTACATTTTACATTTGAGAGAACTGCTCTATTTACTGCAATATTTCTCTGACATACATAATTTATAAATTATTGCACACAATTACCTTTATAAAATTTTAAATTCTCTAATTAAGAAAACATAAATTTCAAAAGCAATTGATGAAAATATTTGTTTTTCATAACTTCAAATATTTCCAAAATGCATACAATATTCACGATGCCTTCTTTCATTACTTCCTATTTTATTATTTACGTTGTTCAAAGCGAATTTTTGGAATTCTAATCTTGGGAAAAAAAAGTGGAGATCCATTAATTTAATTCAAAATATTAACGAGGTTCAAACATTATTAGCATTTTATTTCAACCTAAAATCGCATGCATGCGTTATTATCTGTGATTAAACGTAATCACCTGGGACTAAACGCATCCATAAAAAAATTTAAAAAAAATGAGCACCCAATTCATACGCAATAGTCTTGCTAACCGATTACGTCGGAAGTCATTAAAACCATCAACTTGCATTTAACAAGAAAATCCTTCAAAAAGTCCCGTTTTCAACGATAGAAAAAAAAACTAGAGGTAAAAAAAATAATTCCTAATGATAACAATTATTGCAATGACTCGAAAAGTGCGGGAGAGGCGAATGCCAAAAGGCAGGGCGATAATTGTCAGAAACATTTAAGACGCGTTATATATTTCTTGCCGTAGAGGTGGAAGAATAATAGAGGGGACGTGGGCGGCAACCTTGTGTTCCCAACATTAATGGTGGGCAAAAAGGATTCTCTTTAACATTGGAGCTCCCATAGACGCGTCGGAGGCGAAAAATCCCTGTACCTCACAAACAAATGATAGGAAAAAGAAAAAAAAAACCACCTGTTTATAAGGAAGGAAGAGGAAACTAATGATTTTGAGGGTAAAAGTTTATATTATACTTGACTGCAACTTAAGTTGAACCTATGACGTCACTAGTAAACAAAGTAGTTCCCATCGCGGTGTCTGAATTTTGAGTGAAATGAAGAATGTCAATTTAAAAATATAATTATTTTGTTAAATCCATGTATACATAAGACCTGTATACTGGAGGTATACTATATAATACTCGACAACAACGTTTCTTGAACCCTGTAAGTCACAAATGCGGAAGGAGAAATCGGTAAACACAAAGCATGTTGGGTTGCTAGGGAGGAGTTTCGGGATGCAAATCGTGATAAAAAAGACACTATATAATATATATACATGGGATCAACAAAAAAATCATTAATCATATTTTTAAATTGGTGTTCTTCATTTCACTCAAAATTCAGACACTGCACTGGGAACTTCTTTGTTTGTTAGTGACGTCATAAGGTCAGGAAACGTTGCAGTCTATACTAGACAGCAACTTTAGTTGACCCGATGACGTCACTAACAAACAAAGTAGTTCCCATCGCGGTGTCTTGAAATGAAGATCGCCAATTGAAAAATATGATTATTTTGTTAAACCCATGTATATATTTTTTTTTTCATCACAATTTGGGTACCGAAACTCCTCCTTGCAACCCAACAGGCTTTGTGTTTACCGATTTCTCCTTCCGCATAGTGACGTACTGGGTTCAAGAAACGTTGCTGTCTAGTATAGCCGATCTTGACACAACCGTCGCTTCAGTGTAATTCCACCTCGATTCGCTCTCTATATTTTTCTTTCCTAACTCTATGATGATTCTTGCACAGAATCACGAGTAGTTAAATTAATTGCCAGCAATGAGACTATTAGGAAAAAAAGGCGTCACAAAAAAAATAACAGAATCAAGTCTTCCTAGAGAGAAAAAACTCATTAGCATTAAAGGCATTAAGAATGGAAGGTAGATCAACACTTTCTGAAGAGGAGGGGGGGAGGGACATTTCGATTAATTGATGAAAACGAACGAAGCAGTCATCGATTTTAATTATCGGGGGCACGAGATTTATTGGTCGAGCTTTCCTTTTTAAGTACTTTTATTTCATTTACTCATTCTGACGCTTTATCGGCATCAATTAAACAGGGATGTTTTTTTTTCTTGGTTTATTATTCTTGGGGAGTATTTTAACCTTAAGTGGTGTAGCATTCCGAGTAGTAATAAATCCTTATACGCATCGGCAAAAATAAACGGATAGTAGAAAATTCTAATTTTTCTTCTTTTTCGTTAGGATTGATGGTGTATTATTATTTTTGGGTGGTTTATTGTTATGGGAATAGTTACTCTTGCTTGCGCAGGTTGAGGTAAGGAAAACTCATTTTTCTTTTAATTAAGGGTGAACCTGTTTGTGTATTAAATGAACAATATGATAATTTTATCTGTTTTTATTTGAAAATGTTAATGAAGGAAAATACTCAATCACTTTAACTTTAAAAATGGTTTTGGGGGAAGGTTTTTGGATTTCTATTTTATTTTATGCGGGATTCTTAATTAAAAGGTTTTTGGAACACAATATTTGTAAAATGAAGTACTAACGCTGGTTACTTGAACATAATTTAACGGTTACCTAAGAGATGTCCGTTAAAGTTAATACTTAATTACTGTAATCATTATTCACTGTTGAAAATGGAAAAAATGGAAGTTTTTAAAAAACTGTTACCAAGCATTGATGTATATATTCATTCTACTATTTAAATAATAACAACATTCGCATATTTAACACTATGTGGGTTGGATAAAATTGTAAATTTTTAAAGTTTAAATATTCTGAGAATTCTAATTTTTCCAACTACTAAATTACCTTTCGAAGTCAAAGGAAAAATAGCATTTTTAATAACATACACTGCAAATATTACATATAAAAATATGCACACTTAAAATATACATATTTATGAAAAGGACACTTTTCCCGTAAAATTGCAAACAATTTAGTTATGTTGATAGATAGAACACTTTCATACTTTATTTTTCTGTGATAATGTTCTGAATATGTTTAAAATGTGTGAGAAATGTTTTCTATTCAGAAGGGTGTTTTAAAATATGGTTAGAATCTGAAAGTGTTCTTAAATTTCGATGGAGACACTATATAAACACATTTTCCGTCTCTGTGGTTTTTTAGAAACACTTTTACACCACTATATTCTTTTTCTCACACTGTATAATCTAACTGAAATCAAAACGCTTTTGTTTATACTCTACAGCAACGTTCCCTGACCTTATGACGTCACTAACTTAAAAATATTATTAGTTTGTTGAGCCCATGTACATATAGTGTCGTTTTATAACGATTTGCGTACTGAAATAGGCCTTCAAACTGGAAATAAAGGAGATTTTTAAGGGATTTCACCAGATTTTGATAACATTAAGCGATACATTGGTCACATAAAAACGATACATTTTGCGTTAATTTAAATAGGAGTGATCGCGACCGGTTAATTTCGATAACATTATTGATAACACTAACCATGATCACAATAAGCGGACTCGACTTTATAACAAAATCTTAAACCTTTTAAAACTAAAATATTCAATCATATCTCAGGGGAATCGCGTCGAAAAACAATCCCTATTTAAACTGCACTGGAAATTCCTCCACAGCCGTAGGTATTCCTTCCTTCTTGAAATAAATATCAAAGATAGAAGAAGGAGAAAAAAAAATCTTTATCTAGTAGAGAGAGAGATAGAGTAACTGCTGGTCAGAAAAGAGGAGAGCATCATATCTCCGAGTGCATGATAAAAATATCATTTCGAATCCTCCCTCTCTGACAAAGATAAACATTTCGGTGACATTTCTGTGGAGAGATATTTTCGGCTTTTGTATTCTAAGCTCTTGCTCGACAATGTGCATTAGCCGATGCCCAGGGGGAGTTACTCGCTTTGAGACAAAGAAAAATAAATTAAAAAAATAAATACATACGTTTCGGCATAGAAGATTTTGCTTGGTTCTCGGTTTTCTTTTATAGTTGGAAACTATTTTCTGTTTGAGTATGTATTAGGAAGAATTTTTGAATCATTAAAAAGAAAGGGGCCGTGTTGTTTGTAGATATTTAACCGTGCGTGTTTTCTGGATGAGATTATATTTGGGAAGAAAGCTTTATGAATGAATATGCTAATGGTGGGACATTTAAAGTAATATACTATCATTGAGTTTTATTTGTAAGTATATTTGTAAATACTTTCCCAAATGTTCTTATCTTCCACACCTGCTCAAAGTGGCAAAAATAAGTTTCTATAAATAATATAGGTTTTCCTTTGAAGTTTTTGGTGTACAGAAAATTATCAATATTAAATATTCAAAGGTTAATTCCGAAATCCTAAACATTTCTTCACAAAAATGTTATTATTAAAATAAATATTGAAAATGACATATTTTTATTTTAATGTTTGCATATGAAAATAATTAGCATTTCGGTCTCCATGAAAATATCTAAAGAAGTATATTCTCTAAGTAGTAGGTACTGTTGAAGGTGCAGAAATAATATTCTGAAAAAGTACCGTATTACATTCTCCCCTTAAGTAAATATATTTTAATTAAAAAATGGAAATATTTTTCAGATAAAGGTGCTATATCACATTCGGGTACCACTCTTCCTGTTGACTTTTTCAGTATATCCGCCTCGTTGCTAGAAAAGGAATTATCGTCCTAGAATAGATGGTGCTATATTACAACCGGTAATGTATTGTTGTAGGATTGTATGTATTGTAGTATGACTGTATTTTTTGTAGGATGATTGTATATATATTGTAGCATGAAACCCAGATAAATAAAATAGATTGTTGTACACTATACGTAAGCTTTTCTTTTTAGAATGACCTGTAATGATTTTCTTACGTTTACACTGTTTAACTCAACCCTTTTCAAAAAGCAATACACTGTAACTTCCCCAAATAACACCTTCGCATGTTAGTATTGGTTAAACATGTTAGAATTGAAACAAATATGTTTACTTGTATGTGACCCTAGGTACAAAACAAGCAATTTTATGCAAAATGGCTTGATTTGATAAAATCCCGTGGAGTTGGAACTTCTTTAATGCCTCATTTAATTTGTAACCTAAGAAATAAATCATGACTAAAATTTAAAGAAAAGTATTCGACTGATTTTTGTAAAATAAAAAAAGAGCAAAATTCAAAATGTAACTTTATACCCAAGAGAAACTATTTTTACCAAAACCTAGTCACAACTTTTTCCTGCAAGATTTACAAATGGTTTTTAACATGACAATTGGTATTGCCACTGACCTAGCAGATAATAGAGCATTTTCAATCACATGACTCGGACCTAACAACGGCATTAGCAACAGAAGGTTGCAGTGTTTTGCCCTACAGAAGGTTAACAGTTACAGAAAATGACTGCCCTTGGAATTCTTCTATTGGAGCATTTGCAATCACGTGACCCCATACCTAACAACCGCCTTAGCAACAGATACCTCGTTACCTAGCAACCGTCTTAGCAACAGTTAAAAGCCCTACAAAAGGTTAATTGAAAATAACTGGTCGTGACGTCACCTGAAAACACTCTATAATACTTAAAATTAAATATTATTCAAATAAAGTGATGTTGTCCTAGGTACACGAATCTAACCTACTACTATAATAACGCTTTCCTTTTTGAATGACCTGTAATAGTTTTCTTATGCTTGTTTACACAATTTAACTCTATACTCTTTTCAAAACGCAATAATACACTGTAACTTCCCCACAAATAACACCTTCTTCACCCAAAACATTCCATAACCGCCAATGAATTACAACAATCCACCTCAACACACAGGAAAAAGAAACGCATAAAACATTTTATGTTGGATACGAGCATAATTTTAACGTAATGCATTCTCTTCTTAAATAAGTTTATTTTTAATTAAAAATGGAAATATGTTTCAGATAAATAAAATAGATTGATGTACTATACGTATGCTTTCCGTTTTGAATGGCATGTAATTATTTTCGGTACACCTCCGTTAGAGTCCCCGCTAAATATCGCCCGGTTCTTTTAGACAACAAAAAGTAGAAATATTCATAAATAATTTCAAACTCCTTAATTAGATCAATAACTATTCAGTTTATTAATAAGTCAGAAAATTTTGACGGGCGACTTTAGTCATGGTGACAAAGACAAAAACAACGTTGCTAAGGCTGTTGTTAGGGGCGGGACATAGAAGTATCCAATAGCAGCATTCGCACATGACATCACTGGAGGATAAAAACAACGTTGCTAAGGCCGTTGTTAGGTAAAGTCATGTGATTGAAAATGCTCTATTGTTTTCTAGTGATATTTTTGATACTAGTAATCCTGGTCGCCGTGACTTTAGTCACTCGTGCGCGCCCAGCCTAATGTGTCCAAAAGACCCGGGCAATATTTAGCGGGAACTCTAACGGAATTGAACTTGATTTTCTTACGTTTACACCATTTATCTCTGCCCTTTTCAAAACGCAATACTATAACACTGTAACTTCCCCAAATAACACCTTCACCCGAAACATTCCATAACCGCCAACGAATTACACCCCAACTCACCTCAACAACACAAATCTCCTCTCGTAAATAAAAAAAAACACTTCGAATTTCTCAAAGCGGAATGCGGCAGTTGTTTAAATTTGAGCAATCCTCCATTCGACAGCTTTAGTAGACAACGATTACGGCTCCCTCAGCGCGATTGAAATAAATAAGCACAACTGCAACTGCAACCGCACCGGGACTCGGGGTCCTCTAAAGCCTCTCTCTCTCGATAAATTCCCCATCAATTTAAGGGGGACGAAATAAAGAAACGAAGAAGTTAACAGAATCGAACGCTTTCGTTCCAAAACCGAGGTAATGAGCCCTTTATAACGCCTTAAACTGAAAGCATTGGAAACCATTTTCGAAAGGTAGTTTTCTCTCTACCCATTTCATTTCATTTCCTTTTTATTATTTCCCCGACTCCTTTTTGAGTGAATTTTCACCGATTTTTTTTTCTACTCCCTCCCCCCCCTGTATTATTCCATCCTCCCCTTTTTAAAGAGACTGGTTAAGAGAAGAAAGGGAGAAGAAATTTTCGGTATCACAAAAAAATAATTTTTTTCTTTTTCGTCATCTCCACGTTATTATTCGCCATTTTTTTTTTTCTTCTCTCTAGTAGTGGTGGTGGTAGTATTATTATTTTTGCACAGTTACAGTGAATGAAAAGCTCAAGCGTAATTAGACTCGGAATAAATGGGCGCTGAACGCTTGAATAGATTCGGAAATAATGAAGTAGAGGTTTTGAGAGAAGAGAGTGGGACACAAAAAGACGCGAAAAAGGGGTATAGTGTGCCTGGAAAACGCTATTAAGATACAAAGGATTATATTTCTTTTATCCCTTCTTAATTATGTCTTTTTAAGGCTTCTTGGACAGCCTTTTCTGTCGGCTTTTTGGCGTGGAGCGAAAAAAAAAGTGTTTCTTCTGGTTCTTTTTGGAAGTGCGAGTCGCTTGTTTTTGGATCTCTTTTATTCTTCCGACAATCCTGTTCTAATGTGTGGAAGGGGGGTGGACTAGATGGGTTTGGAGAAAGAACATCGGGTTAGAGGAGGAAGTTTTTAAGGCTGTTTTCGTCAATAAGGTTCATTAGTGGTTTTGAAAACTCTTGTGGTGCTACTGATTTGAGTTAAGAAGAGTAATCAAGTGAATTCATAGAAACCGTTAAACCAACTATTTACCATAGAAATACACATACAGCCTATGTGGCACTTCCTATGAATAACATTCATTTAAATTTATTCATCTGCTATCCATCAAACAAGGTTTTTCATGTCTCTAATTATTAATTAATCTGAATAGTGAAGTATTCACATCTTGAACTTCCATAGATAAATCAGAACATCGAAGAAACGCTCTAATGTATGATGAAGTCTTTCTCAAAGTGGGGTATTTTGGTAAAACAAGAGGGAAAAAACAAATTTTTGTGATTTTCTTAAACAATTTTGGAACTGCAAATCAATCAAGATTACTAAAAATCGTGTTTAAAAGTCAAGTTAAAAAACAACCCCACAAGTTAAACAAGACCCACAAGACCCGTCAAGTTAAACAAGACCCACTTTCTTGAGGTGAAAGCCAATGGCTTTCCCAAAATTTTAAAAGCTGGTTTGTCAAGCAGTGGAGCCAGAATAGTAGCAGATTTTGGCAGAAATTTAGTCCATATCAATTAGGCTGGGCGCGCACGAGTGACTAAAGTCACGGCGACCAGGATTACTAGTATCAAAAATATCATTAGAAAACAATAGAGCATTTTCAATCACATGGCTTTACCTAACAACGGCCTTAGCAACGTTGTTTTTATCCTCCAGTGATGTCATGTGCGAATGCTGCTATTGGATACTTCTATGTCCCGCCCCTAACAACAGCCTTAGCAACGTTGTTTTTGTCTTTGTCACCGTGACAAAAGTCGCCCGTGCGCGCTCGCCCTTATAATGAAGAATAACATTACTATGTTAGGATAATTTTAGTTTGGATTTTAAACGTGTAATTTAGCCATAATAGGAGGTATACTAGTGCAAATTGGTTGGGTGTACTAATACTTCCTAGAGTGACTGTAGTAGTTTGTTTTTTACAAAGTTAACCGCTTAAAACTCCTCACCGACCCGTCTGTCTCGTTCAAACTCAACCCCTTCCTCTCAAAACAGACACAACTCCTCACTCACATTCGAAATCAGAAAAAAAAACCCACCGGAACCTCCGTCAGTGCCAACTGGAACCGGAATTAATCAACCGGTTGTACCGTCGGTCGGGGAAATGGGAAAAATCCTACTCTCCCGAATTCTCCTCTTTTCTATCCGATTTCCGAGAGAGGTCCCCATTCTCCCAGAATTCGCATTAATCACTGAAGAAAGAACTGCCAACGGCACCGGTTTTTAACGGGTGAACCGTGTGTGTGTATTTGAGGAGGAGGATCCCAGAATGGAGGGAAGGATTAGAGGTGAACTGTAAAGGTCGCTGTTCCGAGATCGTTTGGGCGAACACTCGAGATCAATTTATACGATATACCGTCGGTAGATAGCATGGCAGAGATCATGTGGGTGTTGGCAGATGTATGGGATTTTTTTTAGCATGGTTATATTTTCGGCTTACAGGAGTAAGGCACTATACCAGTGTTTCCCAACCTTTTTTGGTCCATGCTCCACCAAAGCCTTTTTCAATTTTACATGTCCTTTATTCTTTTCGAAAATACTTCTTGAAAAGTAAATTAAACTTGGGGGTCCATGCCCCACCTAGGGGGCAATTTAGTTGAAAATTTTCAAATTGCCCCCCTCGAAATTCATATTGCCCTACGTTGGGAAACACTGCACTATACTATACTCGACAGCAACGTTAACTGACCCACTGACGTCACTACTCTCAAAAAATGGCGAAATATTATAAACGTGACTTATAGTAGATTAATTTTGGGGATGGCCATTTGCCTTTCTAGTTTTAAAAGTATTCACAATGACAAGATATCAAGTTGTTTTCAAGTTTTAGGAGATATGGAATAAAAAAAAAGTCCAAAATAACTACCTCAGATTACGAAAGTTTTTCTTATTGATCTATCTATTGATCTTTTCTATTGATAAAATCTACTGGTATTTTATCTTAATTTTCAAGTTTCAATTATTTTCTACACAAATATTTATGAAAAAAGTTAACATTTTCTTATTATCCTAATTTTTCGTTCATCAACAAGTAAATGTGACAATTAAACCATACGAAAAAATTAGTCTAAAAAAACCCCTAAGTATCAGATAAAATAGAAATAAAAAGCAACAATCAATGCGCTCGACCAAAATATTATCTAAGGAAGAATATTGAAAATTCCATATTGAGATACAATTATTCTTCAGCTTATCTCGATCAACACCCCCTTATAATATCTAATTACAAATTAACTCGTCACACGTGCATGCGATATGGCGTGACTGCCGCTTCCACCTTTTGTATGCGTATCAAGGGAAAATAATGATATAGGCTTTGTTGTAATGAAAACACAGTACTTCCACATTAATCATTTTGTACAGGACATGAAATCCCGAGTTACTTAATTTCAGCATGAGAACACAGTTGGAAAAGCCTTTTAAATCTTAAATTATACTATGCTAGACAGCAACGTTCCCTGACCCTATGACGTCACTAACAAAGTAGTTCCCATCGCGGTGTGTGAATTTGGAGTGAAATGAAGAACGTCAATTTAAAAATATGATTAGTTTGTTAAACCCACGTATATAAAGCGTCTTTGGCACAGCTGGAATAAGAGTCCTCCATTTGACTCCTCCTTGCAACCCAACCGGCTTTCTGTTTACTCAGTTTTTCCTTCCGCGTAGTGATGTCATACTGTTAGGAAACGTTACAGTCTACGGCCGCAACTGATGTTTTTTGAATCCACGGGTTTTTGGTCTTATCATAATTAAGAATATTTGATTAAAAAACATCAGTTGCTGTGTCAACATTTACTTTAAATCCAGCTAAATAAACTTGTAGATCGCATACTGCAAGAATACCCAAGTTTTTGGAAAAAAAATATTTTAATTCAGAAACTCAAATATTTTTTTATAAACTAGGGGGCCTGCCCCCTGCTCGCTATCGCTCACCAACCCCCGGAACTGCTTCGCAGTTCTAGATCGCTTTGCGATCTCAGCGAGCAAAGCTCGCTTGTAGAATTTACCAACTCTAATGAAAACCCTTATCCAATATAAAATATTTTATTTCTCTTATCACTAATTTATTAGAAATATTTTCCCAACCTGTTCAACAAATATTGAAAAATATAAATTTTTCCAGAATACATAAACTATCCTCCCTTAAACATTTAATAACCACACGAACTTAAAAACGCATTTAATCTAATTAACTCTTAAAACAATGACTAATCTAACAATGAGCTAATAATAATCAGAAAAACACGCAACTTCCAAACAAAAATATCCACCCTTCATCCGAATTACATTTATTTCTCTAGTACTTCAAAAGCAAAAATTAGTTGAAAACATAGTTATCAAGGATGTCTACTAACAATCACTAACAAACTAACAAGGAGAGGATCCCAACGTGTCATCACCGATTTGGTTCATTTTTGGTGTGGAAGTAGTGCATGACTAGGACATCAATTTGTGAAAATATTAAGAAGCAACTTTTAGAAATTTTGGAGAAAATCGCGATTAAAAATTTTAACATGTACATAAAATTTAATAAGATTCTCACCTTGCAAGCGGAACGTGGTGTAGCGGTAAGAGCTACGATTCCCAACCCAAAGGTCCCGGGATCGAGTCTCGCTGCATACCATAATTTTAATTTTCCTCGCAATTAAGAACACAGATATGAAATAAAGTAGTACATTTATAATTATCAATTTTAAAACATTTTTTCTTGTGTATAAAATTTTTTTTGGTAAATATATAATATTTACAATAGGATCATAGAAAATTGGATTTAATAATTATTTTTTTGGGAAACAAGGAATGAAAAGATTTTTTCAAAACAATATAATAATAATATATTAATAATAATAATAATAATAATAATAAATGTTTTAAAATTGATAATTATAAATGTACTACTTTATTTCAAATCAGTATTCTTAATTGCGTGGAAAATTAAAATTAAAAATATGGTATGCAGCGAGACTCGATCCCGGGACCTTTGGGTTGTGAATCGTAGCTCTTACCGCTACACCACGATCCGCTTGCAAGATACGAATCTTATTAAATTTATAAGTACATGTTAAAACTTTTAATCGCGATTTTCTCCAAAATTTCTGAAAGTTGCTTCTTAATATTTTCAGAAATTGATGTCCTAGTCATGCACTACTTACACACCAAAAATGAACCAAATCGGTGATGACACGTTGGGATCCTCTCCTTGTAAGAGAAAAAAACGTGCACCCACAAAACTTTTAAATATCCGTGCTCGCGACAATCTAGTGAACCGTCAAAAATAAACTTAAAAAATCTCCACTAAACATTAAACGTGTCTGATGAAGACCTAGTAAAACTATGAAAAAAATGAAACTTTGATGCTTAATAATTCCAAAACTAATTCGAATTTTTCAAAGAATTAAACGCTAATCTTTTTATAAAAAATAAGAGCATAAGTGGTTAAAAAATCATACTCCTATTGTGATTAGTTTTTCTTTTAGATTGAAAAAACCGAAAACGTAACAAAAATTTCGAAACTTTAAAAATTAATTACTCCAAACCTAATTCGAAATTCGAAAAAAGGGCGACGTAGTGCACATCTTCAGATATCAGAGTATGAGGTTGCAAAAAATCAAAGCTCTGCTGCTAATAGTTTTCGCTGAACGCGATTACGCGGCGAAAAACCAAAAACTTCAACTTTGACCTTAAAAATACCCCAGAACTAATTATCACATCAATTAGCTTTTTATTCGAAATTGTTCTCCAATCATTCCTCTACAAACTTTTCAAATTTCATAAATTTCTGTCAAGTAGTTTTTGCGTTGTGAGAGGTCAAAGAGTTCAAAAATAAAAATTTCTGAAACAGCGGCGCTGGCGGCGGCAGCGGCGGCGGTGACCGTTACTTTTTTTTAATATAGAGAGATAGAATTAATATCCATGAATTTTAATTTGTTTAAATTATAATCTTTCTTGTCCTTAAATACATCAATGACAGTAACAGACAGTTTTATTTTCAGATTTAGATCAACAAGATTAGAATAACCAAGAAGAAAACAGCTAACACCAAATCCGGGATTTGGAAACAATGATTAATTTTACCAAAAAAATCCGATCAAATCTGTAGCTTGCTAAATCACTTTAAAATCACGTCTGAATTTGAATAGAAATTAAATTTGTTCTATGTGTTTTTTCATTCGATTAAATTTAATGACAATATTCAATCTTTCTTCTGTCCTTAGAGTAATCCACAGAGTACTAGAACAGAGAGTCCACGGCCATAGGCCATAATGGAAATCGAAAAAGCATGACATTTGTTACAGGTTGGGAGAATTTTGGCGCTGGGATCGCACTAAACTCACTAGCGTCTGGATCCAGTCTGGATCGTTCGCTGGCTGCCTATGAGAGATCGAAAACATCTTTTTTGCGCTTGCGCAGAGTTCTAATTTGGCGAGAGTTTTAAGCTGCTGGCATACGTTCCAGAAGCTAGAGTGGCGCCCTCACATCAATAACCCATTTGAAAACAGCCTCGTGGACCCTCTGTTAGGATATTTCTCTGTGGAGTAATCTAAATTAATTCATGATCAAGCAAATTAAAAAAAAACAACCCAGAATCTAACTATCGATTTCTCTATAGGACAGATAGTAACGTACTACCTCTATGAGAATATTACATTTGGAAAAAATAATACTTTATTACCAACCTATTGTCAATAGTATTTCTTGCAGCAAAAACCTTTTCTTACGGAATGTTTCTTCGTTCTTTTTTTCACGGAATGAAAATTCTATTTATTTACAATCTAAACATTCTAAATGAATTTCTAATTTCTCTAAAATATAAACAGACTGACTTCCTAAATCTATTTTATCAACAAAAAATAATTATATCTTTAGAACATTAATATTTAACAGTTGCCAAATTCAAATAATCTGACAAAACAAATAAAATGACAAGAAATTAATTGAAATAACGCCCTTTTAAAAAGTTGGTTTGCTTTAAGAAATTAAAAATTACCTTTAGGGAAGTTGGTTTTATCCTTAAATGAGCAGAATGATAACAATATCCGATTGATAACAATATAAGCGATTTGATACTGAAGGTTGCAAACAACGTAACTAGAGTTTTGGATTAGAATCAACGATTACCTAGTTATGTATTTTGCAACTTTTACATTCGTAAAGAAAAATATCACAAAAATATAACACTAATAAATTAATGACACATTTTGCATGATTATGTATTCAAATTGGCCTTCAAACGGAACGGTTTTTAGCGGATTTCACCAGATATTCATAACTTACGATATATTGATCACATAAAACGATAAATTTTCCAATAATTTAAATCGGATTGATTGGGACCGGTAAATTTTGATAACACGTTATCCGATTGATAACATTAACCGTGATCACTATAAGTGGAGTTAACTGTATTTACAAACATTCAAGCAACAAGACTGAATGATCCAAGTAACACAGATCTAACGTGTAAAACGCAATACCATGTGGTTAACATAGAAAAAAAACACGTACCTTCAAGCACTGGAATAGGTATCCAATCCTATAGAATAAATCCAGCCAGACCAGACTTTTGTGTCCTTCTTTACCACTTGCACAACACACTTACACCGATGAACACGAACAGCTTACATCAAAATTAACAAAATCCGGTTGCATGCTGAAAACCTCCTTTTAAACTTTTATTTGTTAAATATTAAAGTGGTGACTATTTAATTTTAAACGCAACATTTAGAAATCAAACTGTATCAATTTCGGAAAACCTTCTACAGGGCGATTCAGATAAGTGTTTCATAACTTCTAGGGGAGGTAGGGTACATCAAGACGAACAAGAATCGGTGTAGGTTAGGGGGTCGCAAGTGGGGTCTAAGGGGTTAAAATCAAGGGTAAAAATTAGCAAAAAAAACTCGCTTATCTGGGCAGAAAGAGATACAATTGTTCGATTCCGATATTTTTTACATTCAACCAATTCAAATTTTTCATGTAAAAACGAGATGCAAGTGTTTATTCTAATCAAAAACAGACCAATAAATGAAACAGGCATCCGTTATAAGTTGATAGACTGCGGTAGAAAGTGTCACGACAAAAACATCTTAATAATAGAGTTTTGTTGGTTGTTTGGTTGGTTGGAGTTATATGGCGTAAAGAACTAAAGTCTGACCAAAGGACAATTGTAACTTTAATCTACCTACAACGCATGCCTCATTCAATTATTGGTCTGTTTTTGATTAGAATAAACACTTGCATCTCGTTTTTACATGAAAAAATTGAATTGGTTGAATGTAAAAAATATAGAATCGTACAATTGTATCTCTTTCTGCCTAGATATGCGAGGTTTTTTGCTAATTTTCACCTGTGATTTTAACCCCTTAGACCCCACTTGCGACCCCGTAACCTACCTCAATTCTTGTTCGTCTTGATGTACCACCTCCCCTAGAAGTTATGAAACACTTAGCTGAATCACCCTGTATTTGTATAAGATAACTAAATGACCTCATATTTTTAAAAGATAAGTATGTTGTAGACTTGAATTATTTTACAGAATTTTGTGTAAAACATTGACTAAATGTTGTGAAAGAATATTGCAATTACAGTTACCTCCTCAAATAACTGAAATGTGGTTATATTTTTTATTTATTAAATTTAAAATTATTAAAATTTAACAACTCATAACATCAATCTCATAATTATTATCTATGATTATAACTTAAGAAACATTTAAAAAAAAACTCCAATGTATTTTATGGAATAATTACAGTAGATTTCAGGTGAAACCATACATTTATATTTATAATGAGAGTTAATTTTTATTGTAAAGTCACTTTTTTAAATTCATATAACTGAAGAAAATGTTTCACCAAAATAATTTATATAACTAACCAAACTGAAGCATTTTACTCTTTAGAGTATCTATACAAATTTTTAGGAAACCCTTTGCGTGTATGATTTAACAGCCTACCTAAAAATACATTTTTAGAGCTTCCACTAATGTGGCACGTCAGGGTAACTTATTCTTTAGTAATCTCACGCAATTTCGGTACATATTTGCGACATTAATAAACTAAAACTATTTATACATAACTTGTTTCACCTTGACAGCTTATGATATGCCAAGAAAATTATTCTGGAGACCTACGTATTAGTCGAAATGCATTTATAATGAGCATTATGTGCAATAATTGTATGCATCTAATACATAATAAAATTCAATGTGTATGTGTGTGGGTTTTTTTTTTCTTTTATACAAATCTACAGTTTTCTTCCGATATGCACGAAACTTGGTCCTACATAAGTAAAAAATACTCAAGGGAAAACATAGGCCATGTTACAAAATAATTTAATGACCCCTTGACCCTCTTTTGACCGTTTTTATCGTCATTTTGCTGAAGTAGTTTTATTTCTCCTCAAGAAGAGATCTGCTCACTCCATTAGATGCAAGTCTATTTAAAAATCGAACTTATAATCTAAACATACGTTTAAGCAAAATTTTAAATTTTAAAACTGGTGAGTAGAGTTAAAAATATTCTTATTTGAGAGTTTATCTAATTTTTAAATAAAAAGTTTCATTGAATAACATTGTTTTTAAGGTAGTGTCAATGGAAAGGAGGATGTAAAATCAAAATATGATCATATTTTATTATTCTAGTTGTCAAAAATATAATTTTTACAACTTATATGTAACATCTTAAACATTTTTAAATGAACTTAATAAAAATAAAAATAGTAGTAATAATAATAATAATAATAATAATAATAATAATAATAATAATAATAATAATAATAAAAAATCACCAGTAAATCACAGAACTCAACTTAAAACTCTTAATTTTAGGGCACAAATTTAAAGTATTAAGCCATCATGAGCTTTTATAATGTCTTCCTTGTCAAAAACTTACGCTTGAAATATTTTTATGAACATTTCATTATTTTTACATAAAATGTATCCTCCCTTACTAGTATCATTTGATTTCCTTGTGTTCTTGTATCATATGTATAAAATTTACTGAAAATATCTTATTCTGAAGCAATTGTGTACAAATTTTCAGACCGATGAAAAATATGTTCAAAAACGCTATATATTCGAAACTTCAGGGGATTCATGGTACCCAAATTATTGATTCTAAACTATTCATGGCATTATTTTTCTTTTGTTCTCACAAGATGTTTTGGGCCAATATGTTTCCAAGAAACAGCCAATACTTATTTTCCAAAACGACTCTTAAAGGAAATTGCTTCGAATTTGTGGAACAGAAAGTGGAAAATTGAGAAGATGCAAACTTTCGGAATAGAACACTGTGAGGACGCAGAAAAATCGAACTCGTCTGGACAGAATTTTTCTTGTTTGAGTCTGGTATAATGTGAAAACTCGAGGAGATAAAGATATTTTGACTGGTTTAGTACATCACGAAGTTGTTGAGAATGGATAAAATCTAAAAGGAAAATGCGTAATTTCATACAATTTACTACAAGTTAAAATGTAAAAAGAAAGTAAGCTTTTCTCTAAGTCATTGGTTCTCAACTCAAAGAAGTCCATGGACCTCTAAGTTTAAAATTAGAATCTTCACGGACCACCCCTTGAAGCTTAAAATCCTTATCTTCTGAAAAAAAAAATTCAAAATTAATTCAAAGGGTGAGTAAGTCAAAAATTAAGTTAAATTAAGGGTAATTAAGTCAAAAATTTAAAAGATGAAAGTTTATTATCCCTAATTAAACATGGAATTTTATATAATGCTATGAAATGCAACTGTATTTTAAGAAAAATTTAATTAAATCTCACGAGAATTAATAATTTGTATTGTGAGATAAGTAAATCTTAAGAGAACTCACAAAATTGTGTTAATTTTTTTTTCTGAACTTCTAAATTCACCTTAAATATTTATAGTAGAAGAAAATATTGTTAATTTAGTTTATTAATTCTCCACAAATTAAATAGCCGAAAGTATGATTCAATCTTTTTGTTAGAAAAAATATACCAACTTTCTTTAAAGAACAATGGACTCTAACCGTCTGACGTCAAACGGAACCAACACGTGACCTACTGAGCTTGCGATTGGTTACCACAGATACTACACTAGTAGATCTACTAGTGTAGTATCTGTGGTAACCAATTGCAAGCTCAGTTGTAGGTCACGTGTTGGTTCCGTGAAGTCTCGAACCAGATAGGCGGTTAGAGTCCATTGCAAGCTCAGTTATAGGTCACGTGTTGGTTCCGTGAAGTCTCGAACCAGATAGGCAGTTAGAGTCCATTGTTACATTTGTAAGAACTCTAACCAACTTTCCTAAAATTAACTTTTAATGGACTCTAACCGCCTATCTGGTTCGAGACTTCACGGAACCAACACGTGACCTACAACTGAGCTTGCAATTGGTTACCACAGATACTACACTAGTAGATCTACTAGTGTAGTATCTGTGGTAACCAATGGACTCTAACCGCCTATCTGGTTCGAGACTTTACGGAACCAACACGTGACCTAAAACTGAGCTTGCAATTGGTTACCACAGATACTACACTAGTAGATCTACTAGTGTAGTATCTGTGGTAACCAATCGCAAGCTCAGTAGGTCACGTGTTGGTTCCGTGTGACGTCAGACGGTTAGAGTCCATTTCTTTTCGTAAACCAACTTTTTGAAAGGTCATTGTTTTAATTAATTTGCTAGATTTTTTTTTTTGTTTTTCAGATTATTTTAAGTTGGCAATAGTTAATTATTAGTGTTCTATAGAAGATAATTGTTTTGGTTGATAATTTGACATTAATGATGTCGATGTCAGCTTTATATTTTAGAGCTGGTAAGTTAGAAATGAGTTTATAATTATTTTAAAGTGTAAATAAGTTGTAAATAAATGCAATTCTTATTTACTGACGTCCGTGATTGAATAGAGTAGAAGTGGCTTAAAGGTTTTTTTTTTTGCTGTTCAATTAATTCAAATTGATATTTATAGGATTTTTTTTTGTGCTCCACGGACCACCGTTTGGGAACCACTGCTCTAAGTAAATAGTATTAATATACACATAAAATTTTACTGAGCCTAATTAGGATGCCACTTATGATTCCACTATGTGTAATCATCTAAAACTTTGTTTAAGTAAAGTATTATCTTTCTGAAATTAATAAATAGAATGATAATAAATAGAACATAATGAATAAATAGAACTAATATAATAGTATACTAATATAATATATATTTACAAAAATAAGTCTTACCGAATATAAAGGTTTGTTTTGTTCGAAGAAACTATTCCTAAGACCGAGATAAAATAATGGCATTATCCATACATATGAAAATAACTGACTGGCTATATGAAAAATCCATTTTATCCATCTATTCACATTTTTAGTTTCTTGCTTTTAGCATAATGGCTTATTAATAACTCTAGTTCCTTATAGATGTTTATAAAGACTATTAAGAAGATTACAGTCTCCAAAAAAGGGGTTATTTTTTTAAAATAATGGGTATTATACAAAGAAATAGTTTACATCGTCATAAAAATATTACTATCCTAATTTTTTACGTAGTAATGTTTGTGTAAGTCTATATAAGAAATCAAAGTATTTACTTAACGTGGAGTACTGCTCAAATCATCAATTTCTATTATTATTTAATAAAAGTATAGAAATCATAAATTTTTATGCTCTTAGCAGATACTAAAAGGAATAATTACTTTATAGAATAATAAGAAGATCCTTATTATAGAAGCTTGTTTACCTCATCCGCTATAATTGGATTCAAATTCTATTGGTATTTATCTTCACCCATTTCCTTTGATGATGTATTTCTGTAATTTATTTAGGTATCAAATTAGTATCAAATACACCCGAATAATTTGCTCAAATCATAATCTCTGTTATTATTTAATAAAAGTATAGGAATCATAATTTCAGGGATGCAGAATATGTCCGATCCGGCAATCTAGGATCGGGGGAAATTTTAGCCATCTGGGGAAATTTTGTGGAAAAGTACACTATTGAATTCAATTTCAGTACAGTAATAAAAATTTACATAGCAATTCTTAACCCTTGATTCATCCTTGTTCCTAATGATTACCACTATAAGAAAAGGTTATAAATGTTTTATTTCTTTGTAAAATTGGGAATTTATTTATTTAAGGAATTTCATATGTATATTTATTTTTAAACGTATACTTGTATTAGTTCTATTAAACTTTTAAGTATATTTTCATTCAAAAAAATAAGTCTATTGGTTTTAAAGATACTAGAACTTTTTAGCATATTTTTAATACCGAAAATAATTAATTTTTGTAGATCTTTACCAATTTTTAAAATTTTGGGGAAATTTTTGTATGGATTGGGGGAAATCTTGGAAGTAAGAACATTTTCTGCATCCCTGCATAATTTGTTATGCTCTTAGTAGATACTAAAAAGAGTTATTACTTTGTAGCATAATAATAAGATCCTTATTATCTTATTAGAAACTTGTTTACATCTTTAGCTACAACTGGATTAAAATTCTATTGTTATTCATCTTCACCCATTTCTTTGATGATGTATTACACTGTAATTAATTTTCACCTATTAAACTTCATTTACTATAGAGCATTTTCAATCACATGACTCGGACCTAACAACGGCCTTAGCAACAGATGCTTTGCCCTACAGAAGGTTAACAGTTACAGAAAATTACTGGTCGTGGAATTCTTCTATTGGAGCATTTGCAATCACGTGACCCCACACCTAACAACCCCCATAACAAAAGATAACTCGTCACCTAGCAACCGCCTTAGCAACAGACTCATTGCTCTACAATAACTGGTCGTGACATCACCTGAAAACACTCTGTTGGTAAGTTTGATACAATAATTTTATTTATTGGTATACTTCAGTTCAGAAACTAGAAAGGTTGCAAAAGGAATTGAACAGGTTGTAAAAGGGTAAAACTATATTTTCAAAGTTAGGAAACAAAAGTCAATTCTGTATAAAGGAAATTTGAATGAAATATATCTGCTTGCGTTCAAGTAAATAAAGTACTCTCAGAAGGCAAAACAACGCGAGTTTTTTTTTTCTCCACGAGAAAACACGAAAGTACTTCGTCATTACACTAGTCTGTAGGAAGTCTCCAATCTGTTTACAACAGCATGATATTTACATTAAGTAGCCGGAGCACATCAAATAGGCGTTTCAATCTTATATGAACATTCGATTCACTCTGTGCAATAGAAAACAAAAACAAAGAGAGATCAATATATTCCGGATGAAATCTCTCCCAGTGTGTTTTTCTTCTCCATATAAAGCATAATCGGGAAGGGTCCATTATATTTCAGACTTTGTAAAACTAGTAGTATATGATTTTTATCGGAGTCGGTGTTTAGGGGACCAGACTACTTCGTAAGTCATTTTTATAAGGAATGTTCTGTCATAAATATTCAACGCTTTATCTCCGTATGCGAAATGGAAACGACTACTGTCATGCTGTGGGTCTTTTCTAGTCGTGCTCCCGACTATCTGCAAAAGAATTGTGTGTGTTGTTTGTGATGCAGAGATTCCAGGATGCTATATGGGTTGGGGGGATGTTTGGAATTAAAGGGGTGTAAGTCCGTTAAAGTTAGTTTTGAGTGATTTAGGTTTTGTGTAATTGCCGTTTTTTCATGTATTTTTAACTACCTTAAAAGACTGCCCTTATGACATACTTTTCATACTACAGTCGCCTCCGCTCATTGTGATCACGAGTAATATTATCTATCTGATAATGTTATCAAAATCTGGTGAAATCCGCTAAAAACCTCCTTTTTTCCGGTTTGAAGGCCACTTTTAATACATAATCCTACAAAATGAGTCATTAAATTATTAGTGTTATGTGTTCCACTCTCAAATTTTTCTTTTTAGAATGTAAATGCAGAATTCATACTGAGTAGGTTGTTGTGGGCAACACAGGCTCAGAGGGAGCGGACTATACGATAAGCAAGAAAAATCTTTTATTTTTACACACACGCTACAATATACAGGGTGTTTCAAAAGTCCGTTTCACGGCTTTTATTTGGAACCAACGTCTCCTAGGGTCCTAGAAGTAAGGTCTACCCCTAGGTAAGTGACCCTGGAGAATCCATTGAGATGACTTACAGTGCCCCTAGCGGCAAAATAAAAATGTTAAAAAAATTAATTAAAAAACTAAAGGAGATGGAGCAAACACCTCAATGAGACTATTGTTGCCACTGTTATAAGTAACTCACTGAAAAAAAATTCATGAAAATATCGTGAACATTCGCGGAGATATTAGCATGTGAAAATAGGCGTTTTTCAGGCCTCAAAAAAGGTAAATTTCGGAAATTTGCAAGTTTTTCATAGTGATTATGTAGTTTTGTACCTTTTTAGTTAAATGAAGTGAAATTTTAATCAAAACATCAAAAAAATTTGCAAATTTTTGAAGTTTTTCTTTCTTGATGCCTGAAAAAGTGCTATTTTCACATGCTAATATCTCCGCGAATATTCACGATATTTTCATGAAATTTTTTTCAGTGAGTTACTTATAACAGTGGCAACAATAGTCTCACCGAGGTGTTTGCTCCAACTCCTTTAGTTTTTTAATTAATTTTTTTACATTTTTATTTCGCCGCTAGGGGCGCTGTAAGTCCTCTCAATGGATTCTCCAGGGTCACTTACCTAGGGGCAGACCTTACTTTTAGGACCCTAGGAGACGTTGGTTCCAAATAAAAGCCGTGAAACGGACATTTGAAACACCCTGTATACACACACGCACTTCACCAACACACTTCACTTTAAACACTACTAAACTATAATACAGAACAGAACTACGGTGGCTCCAACATAGGTAATCGTTTTAAATACTTCAATTAGGACTGCATATATAGTTGTGATATTGTTATCATTCTACTCTTGGACAAGGGTGATCACATTAAGAGTGGTGTCGACTGTATTGGAATTTATTTATCAGGTGAAATATGGTTAATATGGTTATGAGGTGAAATATGGTTATGGTCAGGTCATTTTGAGCTCCCTATGTGATTAGGTAAATTAGTCTCGTCTGATCACCTTGACACGAGGCACCGCATACGTGGGAACGATCCTTAATAGGTTAATAATAAGTGCGAACTTTAGTAACAAAAATTTAGGAAGATAACTAACTAATATACTACAGTGTATGGATTAGGTAGGAATCCTAGCTCCATCAAATAAATTTTGGCATTTAATGACCAATGCAATAATCCTCTTAAAGACTCGAAATAATAATATCACATCCCTCATCAAATAAAGCAAGTCCGTTCATTAAATCAATGCATTAGATAGACGGAAGTGATCAATACCAACAGAAGAAAAACAAAACATTAAGTAGAATCATTGTTCGGTATTAAAGTAAAGTATTCCAAATGACCCTAAAATATTTCCGTTAGGCATTGATTATGGAAAAACTTTAACTCGGAAAAAACTGAATAATTCATAACCTCTTGAAATCCGTGGGTTCGGACTGAGGAAGAAGGAGAATCCTTTATACGTATATCTTTGGGTATTCATATTTTGATTGTCACGTTGTTTTCCGTACTAAGGGGACGGTTCTATAGGTACAGCATGAATTATTCATCCGTTTCTTTTTGAGATAGGATAAAAAGCCGTACATAAGCTTTACGTCGCTCATTGAGGGTCTCCTTTGATGTGGAGAAAAATTAATGAATTGAAGAAAAGTGTGATGTGTAACGAGTCTGTGAGAACAGGAAATGTTATTTAGATTATTACTTTTTTTGCTGGTGGGGATTGAATATCATTCATTGACAAATCGGGCCTTAATTTATTTTGAAAGATTGTAATGATAATGGTTGAAAAATGCGTATTGGTTTTTATGTCGGGTGTGTTTGTTGATATCTTATTAAGATTTATAAAATGTGGAAATTATGCAGAACTCATTTGGGGATTGCAAATGACTTTGGGAGAAATGTATCATTATCAGACTGGTAACTTTTAAAATGTCACTAATTTTAAATGAGGGATTAAGATATTATGTGCGTTCTAACCGGTTTCAGTAAAAATTCTAACTGAGAACTTAACTTGCTATACTTAAAGCACAGAGGAAAAGATAATCAGAGGGTCCAAAACACTATTTTCAAATATCTTCTTATAAAATAAGTGTATTTATGACGTAAATATGTTGAGATTAAAATACGTGTATCCATTAATATTTTTAGATAGATATATAGATATATAAGAATTTTTTTTTATAAACCTAAAAGAGTAATTAAGTTTAATATTCAAAGATCCAAGTGGGGCACTTGGGACATGTCCAAAAATACCCCAAACTTATTAAAAAATTACATAATATGAGAATTTAGAGGATTTTAATTCATAAATTGGTGCAAAAAAGTATCTGAAAGGGTAAAAAAAATCAATGATTTATGTCATCACAAAAATTAGGAAATCTCTGATGGGGTCTGATAGACCCCACGCGCATTCCCGTGTAACAGAAAGATGCACGCGTCCTCCCTGGTTAACAACTGAAGAAGTAGTAAAATTGAGCCAAGCACTCAAATAAACTCTTCTTTAATTGAAAAAAAAATTAATTTTTACACCATCCCAGCTAAACCTACCCAAAATAGTGAACGAATCGCACCATCCCCTTTTTTCCTTTGTCACATTTTCGCCCCTTTCCCTCCACACGGTAATTAGCAACGTGACGCGAGAGGAGCGTATACGCGTATTTGCATACATGCAAATACACGCAAGGTCTCGCTTTGCACCGCGCGAGAAACGTCAATATTGACACGCTTTCCAATGGAGAGGAAAGGGGTGAAAAATCTTTTTGTTTTCCGCGTTCTCGAACACCCACTTGACGGGGGAAGGGGGAGGATCGAGAGGTTTTCATTGGTTGGTTTGAAGGGTGTGGAACAGTAAGGGGAGAGGGGATACTTGAGCCACTTTTAACAGTTTATTTTTTTATATTTTTTTAATTAATGTAAACTAAAAAGAGATATTGTGTTTGAAAGGTTGAAATTTGTTTCTCTGAAATTAAGTTGCAATTACTTTTATTTGGATCATTTTTCTATGTCTAAAAACTATTTACAATTTCACTATGGTTCGAGTATCCCTATGAGGGGTATGCATGAGCCATGATGAAGGAATGCTTGAAACAACTCAAAATAAGCCTACTAAATCAGAATTTCTAAAACTCTTTTAAAGATAACATTGAATAAATAATAAATGTATAATATAACACCATATTAAATTAAAAATATTGCACTATTTGTCAGTTAAATTTATTTATATTATTTAAACTTTAAAAGAGTGGTTTTAAATAGAGCTACAATTATTATTTTTCAACGATTAAAATAAAAAAAATGAAATTCCTTAAGATAATTTTAATTTTAAAGCTACTTAAAAACACACGAACCCGAATATTTCAAGAAAAATGCACCACATACATTATTTATAAACATTTAATTACTTCACAAACATCTTGTAACAACTTGGTTTTTTTTTCTGCATTGAAAAGCCTTAAGTAAGTTCTTATTTTAAAATATGTAGGCGTAAAATTCTTTTCAAAATCAAAATATTTTCTAAACACAATTTACATATCATTAGCATTTCCTTTTACGCTAAGGAAAATCGTTATATATAGTGGAAAGAAAGCATTCCAGTTTTACCATAACAAAAGTTTCTCTATAAATTAATAACTAATGTCTTTTTTACATATTTTTTAAATAATTAAAATGTTAAATCAGAGAACTACTACAGTAACTAAGAAATTTTGTATTTATTAGAATAATAATTCTTTGCATATTCCTTCTCATTTTTGGAGGGATTTGGAGGTTCAACTCCCCTTGAAATTTGCGTTGGTATATCCTATAGAGTTTTTCATCCTTGAAAATTCTGCGACGTTCTAAGAATGATCTTCTTCAGGTGTCAATCAAAGGGTCCTAAATGTAAAAAAAGGCTAAAACACTATTATTATTATTCTGGTCAAATTTCAAAACATTTTCTAGGGGGGTTGGCCGTAAATCCCTATCTTTGCTTGAGACTCAATTTTATCTATGAAATCTTAGAATTAGGGAATTGCACGTTTTTTGTTTTAATTTTATTATGATAGAGGATGAAAATCCATGAAAAATGACGTAAAAATTATTGAAATCGGAAAACTATTCCCCAAGATATGAATTTTTAAAACGTCGTTTCCAGTATTGGCGGGAAAAACAGTAATTTCGTTATGGCTGCTGTGTGACGTCACAGCGCTTGGACCCACTGGTTTCGCCATGTTGTATGCTTAGCTTGCTTCATTCTGCTATTCTTCACAAAGTTTTAACTAAAAAATTATGATATTTTAAAGACACATACAAATAGAGTGTTTTCAGGTGACGTCACGATCAGCTAATTTCTTTTAACTGTTAACCTTTGTAGGGCTTTTAACTGTTGCTAAGGCGGTTGCTAGGTAACGAGGTATATGTTGCTAAGGCGGTTTTTAAGTATAGGGTCACGTGATTGCAAATACTCCAATAGAAGAATTCCACGGCCAGTCATTTTCTGTAACTGTTAACCTCTGTAGGGCAAAAAACTGTAACATTTCTGTTGCTAAGGCCGTTGTTAGGTCCGAGCCATGTGATTGAAAATGCTCTATATTTTTCATAAAAAGATTGGCGTTTTGTTTTTCAAAAAATATTAATTGGTTTTGGAATTATTAGGATTCAAAGTTTTAATTTTCTCTTTTTCTGGCCGTTCACTAGAGAAACAGACGAGTTTTATGCGTGTTTTGGTTTTATGATAAGTCTGATTTCTTTTATTTTCAACAATTCACTAGTTTCGACGGCGCTGTGACGTCAAATCCCGTTTTTTGATCACATGACTTTACTAGTGTTTTGGCAAAAATAAAATCGAATTTTAAGTTATTTAAAACATATTTTTGAACTTTTAAATCTGATATTTGAGAGTTTTAAACTATAACGTATCAAAAAAGTGTAAAATTAAGCAAATCCCTCACCTATGCAATTCCCTCATTACATACACCAAGATTTAAGTCGTAATGGTAAGGGCTTTAAAAATATTGCACTTATCTTTTAGCTTACAGCCACCAGTCAGAAAAAAGCGCAAGAGTGGCTGGGGGTTAAATGGGTATTTCAAACAATAATGGTCGTGATTTAACTGTTACTTCTGAATTCTGGAGCTAAAATAATATTTTCTTTTCACTTTCTATGTTCAATTTTTGAAAGTCTTAAGTTCATTACTTTTTAAATGATGTCCTAGGAAAACATCACTTGGTGTCTAGACTAGAACTAGAATATAAAACCTTTCCTTAATAAGTTCCTCTCTATATAACATACATTCCCCTCATTCATAATTTTATAATTTTGCTATAAGTTCTATTTTTGCACCGAGTTTTGAAAATTATCATTAGCTTACAAAGGGGGTCTGGGGTACTTCCCCAGGAAAATTTTGGAAATTTGACCCTAAAAAACAGCGTTTTGACTCATTTTTGTACAAATTTCCCAGAAGGGGGCCACCGACATTTGTCGGGTTTGTCCCCCTTATGGGCGGCCCTGTTTATGATATCGCCAATCGTTAATATCGGTGCACACAACGTCCACTGACTGCAACATTCTTTTTTCGATTAACTGCACACGTGAGAAGGGGCCTTAGAAATAATTTTTGAACCAACCCCCTCCCCCCAGAAACAAAATCCCCAGATTTCTCCCCACACAAATCGTCCCTTCCATCGAACACCCCACAGGTGAGAAAGGGCTCACCTGCACCGCGCGCGCGGAACACGTGAGAAGCCCACCAGCGCCCCCTGGCGGTCGGCACCCCCAAACGATCTCCGCTCTCTCCCGCTCCTCACAAAAGGATCTCCAAACGACAGAGACAGAGGGTGATGCGTGTCCTTCGCTCCTCAGCCATGGATCGCTTTCCATTGAAGTAACTACTACTCGACAATCGGAATTTTTTTCGATAGTGAAGTTGGATGTTGCAGTCAGTCACTTCTCTCGGGATGTTAGTTTTCTCCGAGATTTTCTCTCCCGGGATGTTTAGTGTGATTTCAATAACGTGTTAACCCGCTCTCGTTACGGATGTTGACAAAATCGTTTTCCCCACGAAAAAAAAATATTAAGAGTTGATGTTGTATCTTGGGATGTTTTTGTTTATGAATTTTTGAGCGGATATACCGACATATTCAGCACGATTTGAATACTCTAACGTGGATAGCAAACGTGATTTTTGAGCGGATATTTAGCGCTATTTTGAATAATACTCTGACGTTGGATAGTGAACGTGATTGCTACTGATGTTTAAAGGAATTTTTGAGTTTTCTAAACGAAATACTACATCCTAAATAAGAACATCGAACGTAAATGCTATATCTGCGGATAATTCTTGAAATTTTTTTCGGGTATTCCTACAAATACAGCACGATTTGAATACTCTAAAGTGGATAATAGTGAGATCTTGCTTGTGTAATCTGTGTGAGATCTGATGTGCTTTACATAACGAAATCTTGAGATCTCTCAAGATCATAAAGATATGATTTATATCTTCGGATAATTCTTGAATTTTTAATCGGAGATATCCCGACTCATTCAGCACAGTTTGAATATTCTAACGTGTAAAGAGTGAAATCTGGTGTTTCTTGGAACCTGCTCAACATTCCTGGATGTTTACAAAAATCTTGAGGTTCTTCTAGATCTCGTAATAACTTATTCTGTGTACACCAAGCTTTGAATTGTTACACATCTGTTTCTCGTTAGATATATTAGTGTTTTCTACGCTATTTCTGCACAATATTAGTAAATAATCTTCTGCACTATTGAATTTAAATACATAAAGAGGAATTGTATAGTTAAAAAGTGTTTAATAATCAATCATCTTCGGATTATCTAATTGTTTACGCACGTTAGGATTGAGAACTTCTCTCAAACAGGATTATTTCACCTCACTTGTGCATTGTTGAATATTGTCGATGTTTGTGTAGTTTTTTGAAGAAGTTTCATTGTTGAAGATTTGTGTATATTTATACTGATTATTGGATCAGATTTAAAATCTATTGGATTACTCGACGTATTATACGATAAATAGTGAAACAGGGATCACAGTTTGATCGCTTAGAGTACTTCGGTGTGTTTATAAAATAGTTGACATACACAAAAGTGTGCTCCAAAGTTGAACGACAGTTATACGATTTCATCGAGGATCGGATTTTCGCTTGCTTTATTTTGAAGTACCTCCGTGCTCGTTATAACAAACGAATTTGAGATAGTTGTTTCCTCACGATATGTTCTGGTTTATTATCACGGAAGTAAGTGCCAGCTTTCGATAGAAGACTAGTGTTATTGTGTGTGGAATTTATAAAATATACGCGGAAAAAAGTCAGCCATGGCTGCAATCGTGAACCGGCGAATCGCGAAACGTGGCTCTTCTTCAAGAGGATGGATTGTGCTACTAGTGTTGGCTACTGTTCTACACTTTGGAACTATACAAGGCGACAGTTCAGGTATGTTATTTTTGACTTTGTATACCTGTTTATTTGATATTTAAGTATGAAATATTCATAATTAAATTTCAATACATTATAATATTGAAAGCACTTGTGGATTAGTTGGGTGCAAGCTCCATGTGTTCCGATGTATCACCAAAAACCATGAAATATATTCAAATAACTTGTAGTGTTACTTTTAATTGTTGTTGTTCAGTTTTATGTTATTTGTAAGGCTGTGCGCGAACTAGCGACTTAAGTCACGGCGACCAGTATCACTAACAATGAATCTCTAAGAAGAAATTCTTAGCAATCGGCCAAGTGTCACGTCGCCTAGTGCGCGCACTCTAATTTGTTTCAATAGCCATGGCGACAATTTTGTCTTTGTCACCGTGACAAAAGTCGCTAGTGCGCGCTCAGCCTAAAACGTCGTCAATGAAGTCCGATTAGCGATTTAAATCCGGCTTATCCACAAGTACCCATAATTGTTACTAGGTTCTTGAAAGAGTGTTCAAATTAGTATATGGATCTGATAAAGCATTGATATGCTATTGTGCATCATTATCACATTAAGTTGTTTTCACTGCGTAAGACTTAAACAGCTCTATGGTCCCTTAAAATTCTTTCTTAAGCATCTGTAGGTGATAAATTGTTTTGCTTTGTCCCGTCGACCGTGACTCTTAATCCGAAAACGTCATCAAACCCCATTGATTTTACTATTAATGTGCCGCTGAATTAGACGGCCGCTGAACGGTCTACGGGATAATACGAAAGTACCAAAATTTTAAATAAAAATTTAATTTGAAAAGTACTTTTAGGGGGAGAGGAACTGGCTCGTTCCTGTGTAACTAACTGGTATGGGTAAAGTGATATAAACCGGGCAAAGCCCGGATTTATCACATTGCCCTTAATCACGGCTTACTAGATACTATACATACAGGCTAGCCGAGTTTTGATTAATGAAAACCATTTGACAACTTTTCCCGCTAGGATCGCCCCATGCTCTACCTATAACGTACCATACGTATAAATTTAGTGCTTTGCGCCTTTGCCAGATGTCAGCTATTGTTATCTATATTTTTAATGATTTCCGTACCTCGGCTAGCCTGTACAGTATCTAGTACAACGTTGACAGAACGATATTGTCCGGTGTTTTTACGCTACAAGGGGTGAGCTATTCCCTCTAATGATCACGTAATAAGAATGGTATTTAAAACAGCTCCACTGAATAACTTCAAAAACATGGACAACCCCAATCGGAAAACCTAACGGAGCGAATTTTAGAAATGATTTTCATAGGGACGTTTCCCCCTCTCCTCCAATGAGCTGCTGAGAGCGGGAGAAATACGAAATTAATTTCGGATTAGATTCGACTCCAAAGTGTGCTTTTGGCAAACACTCACTCGTCCAGAGTTTAAATTAGATGTTCGTAGGAGCGCTCGTCCTTAATATTACGACGAAGCTTTTGAGCGATCCGTTTGAAATGTATTGAAGGGTGTAGTATGTTTTGAATAGGAATTAGCGATGGACAAATATATTCGGAGAGTTTTACCCACTTCTTATTTTCTGTGGCTTATTAGGATGTTTGATGTATTTTTTTTTTCTCTTTTCTCCTGTTTAATATTGTGGTTTATGGTTTTTTACTTTTTTTATGAGAGAATCGATGTTATTTTTTTAGATTATTTTTATTGTGAAAAAAGTGTTTTAATGAAAGGTTTGACTTCATTTCAATAATGTTTGGCGTTTGAAATTAATAGTATGCTCTCTTAAAAGTTTCAGTTGATTTTCTTCGTATTCCATATCTATGCAGTGTTAAATTTGTAATTTTTACGATGTTAATCTATTTTTGATCTAAAAAATTAGTGTAATTATTGGAATTTTTGGATGTAAGATTTTCAAAATGTTTATTGTACCTATCAGTAGGAGTATAAATAAGACCAATTTCAGATTTTTGGGGCTGGTAGTTTTTGAGAAATCCTCTTTCAAAGCGGCAAAAATCCTGCAATTTTGTCATTACCAAGACATTTTAAACAGCTGATACCCAAAAACTATTCAAACTAAAACCATAAACAAGGTGGAGTTCTCTTCTGTTTTAACCAGGCTTTAAAATGATGTAAACCATGACAATGTCATGTAATTTGTTTTTACATCTCGAAAAAAAATTCAATGGTAAAAATACATCTTCGAATTATTTTTAAAATACTAGGGGGCCTGCCCCCTGCTCGCTATCGCTCACCAACCCCCGGAACTGCTTCGCAGTTCTTTTAAGATCGCTTCGCGATCTCAGCGAGCAAAGCTCGCTTGTAGAATTTACCAACTCTAATGAAAACCCTTATCCAATCTAAAATATTTTATTTCTCTTATCACTAATTTATTAGAAATATTTTCCCAACCTGTTCAACAAATATTAAAAAATATTAATTTTTCCAGAATACATAAACTATCCTCCCTTAAACATTTAATAACCACATGAACTTAAAAACGCATTCAATCTAATTAACTCTTAAAACAATGACTAATCTAACTATGAGCTAATATTAATCAGAAAAACACGCAACTTCCAAACAAAAATCTCCACCCTTCATCCGAATTATATTTATTTCTCTAGTACTTCAAAAGCAAAAAATAGTTGAAAACATAGTTATCAAGGAAGTCTACTAACAATCACTAACAAACTAAGAGAAAAAAACGTGCACCCACAAAACTTTTAAATATCCGTGCTCGCGACAATCTAGTGAACCGTCAAAAATAAACTTAAAAAATCTCCAATAAACATTAAACGTGTCTGATGAAGACCTAGTAAAACTACGAAAAAAATGAAACTTTGATGCTTAATAATTCCAAAACTAATTCGAATTTTTCAAAGAATTAAACGCTAATCTTTTTCTAAAAAATAAGAGCATAAGTGGTTAAAAAATCATACTCCTATTGTGATTAGTTTTTCTTTTAGATCGAAAAAACCGAAAACGTTACAAAAATTTCGAAACTTTAAAAATTAATTACTCCAAACCTAATTCGAAATTCAAAAAAAGGGCGACGTAGTGCACATCTTCAGATATCAGAGTATGAGGTTGCAAAAAATCAAAGCTCTGCTGCTAATAGTTTTCGCTGAACGCGATTACGCGGCGAAAAAACAAAAACTTCAACTTTGACCTTAAAAATACCCCAGAACTAATAATCACATCAATTAGCTTTTTATTCGAAATTGTTCTCCAAACATTCCTCTACAAACTTTTCAAATTTCATAAATTTCTGTCAAGTAGGTTTTGCGTTGTGAGAGGTCAAAGAGTTCAAAAATAAAAATTTCTGAAACAGCGGCGGCGACAGCGGTGACCGTTACTTTTTTTTAATATAGAGAGATATGTTATAAAGAAGCTATCCATCTACATCTGTGCAAAATTTCAGAATGAGAGGGCCATGGGATCTTATAGAAAAAAAAACCATTTTCTAATAGCGAAATTTAGAAATTGGTACACAAAAAATTTGGTTAATTTCACATGGAATGACCAAACACAAAAAATATTATTTTGTAAGTATACTCAAAGCAGAGAACATCCCAAAATTCTGATTTTTTTTTTTTTTTTTTTTTTTTTTTTTTTTTTTTTTACAAAAGTCACCTTTTTCCCACCAAACAGTCCAGTTTCAATCAAACCCTCCTGAAAATAACTCTGCCCAAGTCCATTTTAAAAAAAACATCGAGAGAAAAAGAACTTAAATCAGGTCAAGATACATTAAAATAACATTTCTTGGCAAAAGCCTCCAGGGCCACGCCGAAAAAGATTTTTACGTCCACAACATCGAGACGATGACGTCCTTGTGTCCACTCCAATGGCCCCGAGGATTGTCATACTCGGACTTAAAATGGAATGCGATACATCCGGGCATCGTGAAAAAAAGGGTGATGCACCCCCTTGGTAAATATCGTCTGATGCTTTGAGAGGAGATGGGGTTTACATCTCGGGGAAGTGGGATGATTTTTTCTTCGGAAGATTAGGTTTACATTGGATTGCTCTGCTTGTCCTTTTGGAATGTTCTGGGGGGGTGTTACGGATTTTTATTTTGTGTTCGAGACGGTGTTATTATTGTAAAGTACCGGGGTAGGAGTGAAATCCGCTTGAAGAGATCTTGGGGATCTTTTGCGATCGAGGATTTTTCTCTGATGAGAAGCATTTTAAGGTGGGTTTGATATTTCTATAAAGTCCGTAACATGTGATTAACCAAAATAAATTTTTGCATTTCGTAGGCATTGTTTAAGATTTTGTACCAAAAAAGAACAAAGGGGGGGGGGGGTCGGACAGTTTTCTTGCGTAATTATGAGAGTGAGTGTGGTTTCCTTATCTTTGCTGACAATGGGGGGGATGAGGGGGGTCAAAAATGACCAAAAACATGCTTAAGTAATAATTGAACGGCCACTAAATGTTCTGGCGTGAACAAACTATGGTTTTACAAGTATTTATGGTGAAAGTAGCTGGCAAACTGCTGCGTAACCCCCTCGTAAAATATTAGGTTGGTTGGTTAGAATGTTTCTCTGGTTTTTGCTTTGCTCTATAAGCTTTCGCTTTTACCAGAAATCCTTTGATTGCGATTGATTTATGTTTGATCATAAAAGTTTTCTCTCCTGTTTAAGGGGACTCAGTACCCTAAAATCAGTCAAAGTAACGATTTAGAGATTTTGCTCTCAAAGTGATGTTTTTCTTTTAAATTGATTCTGTAAAGTTTCAGAGTGATGCGCGAATTCTAATTATAATAATTCTTCAATTTTCCTTGAGCTTAGTTACCCAATAATTTTTTAAATAATTTTTTTCCAAAACTACTTTTTTGGCATTTAAAACCCTAAGGCTTTTTTTTTACTGGACTATTTCACTTGAAACTTTGCATATATATTAGATGCAGTGCTTTCAATAAACGTATGCATTCAAATTAGGGATTTAGAGTACAGAAAAAAAATATAAGTGAAAAAAAAGTGTTTTTTTTTTGTGTGATGTTTTAGTGATATTTTAGAGTTGTTTGAGAAAAAACATTTTATATTAAAAAGTATTATAAGTATCAAAACTCGGAATGCATAGTTGTATAGACAATAACTTAGTTTACATTGGGTAAAAATTTCATACCAAAATTTTCAAAATTGAATAAGTAGGGTTTTAAAAATTGGTTTAAATTTTTGATAATTTTAAAATTTCTCAAAAACTTCTTTTTTAAAAGTAAATTTTTTGCTTGGGTTATGTTTAAATGGTCATTACAAGTGTTTTGACACTAAAGAACTTCAAAAAATTTGTAAATTAAAGAAAATATAAATTTTGGTACTGAGTCCCCTTAAAATATTATGTCCTTGCACTTGTATGTCAACTTTTGCCTCCAGAGCTTTTCTGTTTTCAATGCAAGAAGTTTACTGTAATTTTGGTTGTCTACATATTTTTTAGTAAATGAAATTATATTTTTTTAAAATTGTAGTTAAGAGTAAGTAACCAAAGTCATGTATAATATTTTAGTGGTTCATTTTGTATTTTTTTTTTTATTTTAATAATTCAGACTCTATTTTTCGAGTTGGAGGACTTTGGGTGTACGGGGACTCATATCTTTATGATATGGGTCCTCTCTGAAAAGTCCTCGGTGTACTACCGGGGGACCTGTGTCCCTTAATGAGAGGGTCTTACGGTTCTCATTTTATTTTTTATTATTTTATTTTAGAGTTTATTAAATTTAATTTTATAATTGAGAAAATAAATATAATTTAATATGTTCTTAAAAAAATGTTAATATTTCACAGTTGTCTAACAAAGAACAAAAATATTATGATTAGATTATTAATATGTTAGAAAAGTATGATTAGATTATTAATACGTTAGAAAAGTATGATTAGATTATAAATATGTGATTTTAATGAAAACTGATGGGAAACCTCCATAAAAAGAGCTTTTTGGGAGAAAAGAAGTCTATATAATATCAATGTTTAATGCGCTAGTAAAAATATTTATACCCTTTTTTATATGCAATTAGTTTACCTAGCTCCGAAATACCACAGTTTATTTACATTTTTAATTGAAATTAATAAGTACGCTGTTTTTAAAAGTGATATATTTGACTTCCTAATAAATATCTGACGTTGTATAATTTTTTTACTTTTTTAAAGCATAATGTTATTTCTGTTTGTTTGATCATTGCAAAAGCCCCATTCACATATTTGTCAAGCAGTTTTACTTTGTTTTTGAGTAAATATTGCATGTTCTTGTATTGTTATGTATGGATTTTTCCTTCTACTTTTTGGTAATAAGTATATTTATTTTTACTTGGATGGGATTTCTAGTTTTCTCTTTAGCATTGAAAAATTTTTTGAGTGGAGTTTTGAAATTTTTTTATGCAATGTATTGAATATTATGACTGCTACTATTATTAATTCAAAATTTAAAAAAAAATGATATTGTGATTTTATTTTAGAAAATAATATACATAGTAAATAAGGAAGAATGGAATAACGTACCGTTTGGCCGTTCTGTTTTAGTCGTGCTACGTTGCTAAAAATTAAAAATAAATTAATCAGTGTCTTTAAACCCTACTTTGCATCACATAAAACTTTTGTAGCCAAAAATTGTGTTTTAAAATTATAAAGTTTTTAAAATTGTGCCTCTTTAAACGCATATGACTTTTGTAGCCAAAAATTGTGTTTTAAAATTGTTCAAGTTTTTAAAACTGTGCCTCTTTAAACACATATTTCAATTTTTGTCTATTTGGCAAAATTAATTGATTTTCTTCCAAATTTTAATTATTTTTTTTTAAAAAAAGGATGTGCAATTAATTTTTATTTTTAAATTCGGGATTGTCATTTATTCTTAAAAAATGAAATTTTTTATGTAACCACATTCATACAAAATAATAAAAAGTAGCATGGAGTAGTAAGATACAAGTCAATTATTATTTTCTCTTTAACTTAAAAGGGGAATTAGTTTTTTTTTATGGAAAGCTAATGATGTGTAAAAAATATTGTCTACATAAACTCAAATAAATCCTTCCTTATTTTCGTTTGTTTCTTAAATAGTAGGGAAGCCCATGATGCTAAATGTGGATTTACTCGAGCGCGTCAGATAATCATAGGGGAGATACCTTGCATGCTTTTGAGTAACTCCACCAAATATAAGCTCTCCATGTTGGTGAGTTTGTTTAGAACAGCCCATAAAAATTAAAAAAAAACTAGTTACATGGACATACTCGAGCGCGTCAGATTGGCTACAGAGACAGTTAACAACTAGTTGAGACTAGTTTTCTGGCTACTAGTCCATAAACATTTTGTTTAGTACATTTTTCTCAAAAAGAGCGATAGCGTCTTACCGGTCTTGGCTTTACTTTGCAACTTTGTAACCCTCCCGCTCCCTTGCCCACCGCTCAAATCGGCAGATTTTAGAAAATGTACACTTTTTAGCTGGTAACTAACCTACCTTATCATTATCTGACGCGCTCGAGTATGTCCATTTAACTATTTTTTTTTTTACAAATCTGACGGGCTGTTCTTAACTTATTACCCACCAACATAGAGAGCTTATATTTGGTGGAGTTACTCAAAAGCATGCAAGGTATCCCCCCTATGATTATCTGAAGCGCTCGAGTTACTACCCAAAAACACTCTGGGCTCCCCTACTAAAATGCATCTTATTACTCCACTCCCCCTAGCATATAGTAATGAACTATTCTTAGCACTCATCGCAAAGAAACATTTGAAACATTTTAATCACGATTCCTGATTTGCAATCGGTACGTAAATACCGACAACATGCAAATAACTAATCTCCCCGAAGCTTTCCCATAAAGTATCATTTTAAAAGATGCAGTCGGACAACCTTCGAAGAATCCAAAACAATTGTATTCGAGAAGATGAAAACGTTTCCATATGAGCTGATCAGGATGAAAGTGACGTAAGTCCAAAAATACGAAATTTGGAGAAAAGCGTGGATTTATTGGATTCCTTTTAAGATGCTTTACGTGTGTGGTAGTCGCCTAAGTCAAAAGGTCAAGGATTGGACAGTAAATGCTGCCTAATAAATGTCTTCTTCAGGCACTCCGTTACTCCAGGTACTCCAGGACTACGTTAAAAACTCAATTTTTGACCAAAATTTCAAATAAAAATATTTAATATAAAATTATGGTATTTCTTCTTTCCAAAACATTCTTTGTTTTGTCTCTAAACAAAGTAGAAGCGGAGGTATTTCAATTTTCTCTGAAAGATGTTTTTAACAAAATTAGTTCACTGTAAACATGATTACGACAAATATAATAGATATGTTTCCTTGAAATTTGGTATGATGGTTTACATATGGGGCATATTTTAGCTGATGTAGGTGTATCTTATGTGTATCTATAATAGGAAAAAATTTCGAATCACTTTTCTATTACATTGTTGATAAAAATTTTAGAAATACATGAAGTTTTTACATCATCATTTGTATCTTCTGATAGGTATAAAATTAAGCTTTTATCCTGCTACACTGGCTAGCTTACATATTTAAGAGGGTCGATATGAAATCTTATATTATTATCATGATTTGTTTTAAAATAAGAGCGTTTTTCATACATGCTGTTTTTAATGTAAAAACGACAATTTTTAGGATTTTTTTTAAAGAAAAATATTTTTCTTTTCCCTTTATGGGTAAAAAAAACTATATGGGTCGCTATATGGGTAAAAAAAAGTTGTCATATCACTTGTGGGAAAAAGACCTCCCAACGTAGTGAGGCGCCGTTAGAGCACTTATACCACTAAGTGGACTTATACCACTCTTATTCTAAACAGCTCGTATAACCTCCGTTTCTCCCAAAGGCACCCCGGAAAATCCAGGTGTGCGTCTTTCAGGGATATACAAATCACGAAAAACCTCCCACCCCTAATTACTAGAGGGAGAAAACTGTGGAAGAATGGAAAGACGATGATGAAACGGGTATTGATTCCGGCACAGCAGATGGGCTGTTGCACGTTGTTGTTTTGAGATATAGCTTGTGGGAATGGAGGGAAAAGGTATAGATAAATATGCTGCTTTGATCAAAATTTGGAAATCAGAAAGGTTTAAAGTACAGTGTTGTTTTAATGTTTTATTAAATTCTTAAGGAAAAAAATCTGGATAGAAAGGTTGGAAATCCAGAGAGATTTTGTTTTGTATGCTTAAACTATAATGTACTTATGTATATAGAGCAATCGCACATGACGTCACTTGGAGGACAAAATCAACGTTGCTAAGGCTGTTGTTAGAGGCGGGACATAGAAGTATCCAATAGCAGCATTCGCACATGATGTCACTGGAGGAATAAAACAACGTTGCTAAGGCCGTTGTTAGGCAGAGTCATGTGATTGAAAATGCTCTATGGATAACTGATAAATATTATAGTATAGAGTTCTACATAATTCCTCAGAATCCATAATCTTAAGATTTTCTTAAGAACGTTATCTTAAGATTTTTTTCAGAATGAAAGGATCCAAATGACTGCAGATATTCTGCAGATTTTTTTTAAAGACATTTTTTTAATGGGGTAGTAATTTATAGTTTAATTGGTTGATTTGGGGATTTTTTTTTTGCGATATTTTTAATCCCAAAACAGTGCTAATGCCCAAAACAGCTTTATTTTTAATTTTATTAAAATTAATATTTATTTTTAAAAGGATAGATTACGGAAAAATATTGCTATGGGTTTTAGGTTTATGCATAATACAAATATTTTAACATTATTAAATTGGGCCTATATATACATTATTTGGTAGTTGTTCTTAAATGCTGCTTGTATTCTTGTAAAGTTATCTTTTAAAATTTGTCTCTTTGGTAAACACAGAGTTTTTAAGCATGGTGTAGTAAGTAGTAAATTCGCATGCGGGTTTTGACAGTAACTATATCAATGCATTTCACGCTAAATCATACGCATGCATAAGCCATAGCTGCTTGCTCAGACATGGATTATAATTACAAACAGAGCCAGACATTAGTGAACAATTTATAAACTAATTTAGAGCTTACGTCAAACTCACTGCGTATATATGCGGAGCTTACGTTCTTTATACCAATAATAATAACCTTACATCAGAATTATAGCATTCCTCCAAAATCTCAAAGGTATTAAAATCGTTTTAGACACTTAATGATTAATTTTAAATTCCTAATCCAATGCTAGAGAATAAATGCGGAGTTTTGCATTTAAAGTATTTAGCCGAATCCGATTAAAAGCTAAGTTACTGCAAAATTATATCTTTCTTACCTTATCTTCTAATCCAAAATTCGGTTAATATTTATTGACTGCATGTTCTGATGGTTTAAATTTAGGTTTTAATCGATAAGGATAATTACATAAGGTTTCTATGATCAGGGACATCTAAATATTTATATTATACTTCTTTTACAATAAGATTTTTTCCCCTCTAATCATAGGGTTTATCAGTTGTTTTTCCTCTTTAAAAAGCGTATTTTTGTATTCAATTTTCCGTTGTGTTTCAAAGAAAATTTTCCTTGTGGCTTTAGTTATTACCGTGAATTCTTCCATAAATTTAGTAAATTTTACAGAATTTAAATTTAGAAAAATTAACGCTAAACGAATAAATTTGAAACCCAAGTATGTACAAGAAAGTGGTATAAGTAATTGGGTGGTTTAGGACAAAAAAAAACACTGCAAAATGTGATACTTTTATGAAATTTTCATGGATGTTAGACATCAGGACGGGATCGATAATTGCTTTTGGACGCAGTGTAAACTAAGTCATAATGACGTCTATCAACAGCATTGTTTTGGGACTGCTGAGGGCGTCATTTTGTTATGACACCATAACGGTCAAACCACGCCCTAAAATTGGGGGGGTCCCATCGATTTTTTTTTTGTTCTTACATGATTATCTAAAATCCCTGAACGTTTCATGAAAGTATCACATTTTGCAGTTTCACAAAACAAAATTTTAGAAAAGCATAGATTTCTTTTATCTAGTGTGGTAATCGCATAGTCTCGGTATACGGCAAAAATATCGGCGGTATACGTATATGACGGCGGTACGGTATCTCGGTATACGGGCGGTGTAAATAGTCTCGGTATACGGCGGTTCTCGTTGTACAGCACTGATCTACCATTCTCCAATAGGATAACACACTGACAAATAAGGAAAAGGCGTGTTTTCATGACGTAAACTTCTGATTGTTGGCCATTAGTGGCTGAGTTGAATTTTTGAGCCATTAACCCCCGCCTTCCACTCTAAGGATTTGCTTTGCCAGTTTGTCAGCTATTGCCATCTTTATTTTTAATGATTTCCGTATCCGATATCGATATCCGTATATTTCCGTATCTCGTATGATTTCCGTATCTTAGCCTGTATAGTATCTAGTAAGCCATGCCTCGGTATACGGCGGTTCTCGTTACCAGTGGCGGATCCAGGATTTGGTTTTGGGGGGGGCTAAGAATTTTTATAACCCAATTGTATCTTCTTGATTATCTTAATATGTGGAAAAGGTAGTGAATTATCCTGCTCCAACCACTAAAAGGGGGGGTCTGGGGGTTCTCCCCCAGATATTTTTTGGAAATTTAAGTAAAAAACCCCCACTTTTTCAACTTGTTTTGGTACACCTCATACGAATTTCGGACATTGATTTCATGGTAGAATTTTTGTGTTTTTACAAACTTAATATAAAACAAAGTTGTAATAATAGAGCTACAAGTACTAAGGGGCTCTAGGGGTCCTCCCCTAGAAAATTTCTGAAAATTTAAGTAAAAAAAAAACATTTTTTCAACTCGTTTTGGTACGCCTCATCCGAATTTCGGATATAGATGTTATGGCAGAATATTTTCGTTTTGACAAACTTAATATAGAGTAGAAATGTAATAATAGGGTTACAAGTACCAAGGGGGTCTGGGGGTCCTCCCCCAGAAAATTTTTGGAAAATTCGACCTTGAAATAACATGATTTTATCTCATTTTGGTGCATAAAATTCCATATTATATAGTGTTAATTTTTTTCATTTTGGGGGGGGGGCTCAAGCCCCCTAGCCCCCCCCCTGGATCCGCCAGTGCTCGTTACGGTGCATTGATAAACTCGCATAGGATCAGATCAATCATTTCTATATCTACTCAAGACAAAGGCATCCACTGAGAAGGATGATAACCGACCACCATCTCGAATCTCTGAGGGGCAGACTTGGATTGCGAATTCCGGGATCCAATTAAAGGAGTGTACACACAGAGAATATTAGTCATGTTCCTTCTCCATCACTCATAGAAAGCCCAGTAAAGTAATGATGATTAATGAAGCAATAAAGGTTATGCGAAATTTTCCCCCATTTTTTTTTTTCATCTCTTTATAAAAAGAAATGGATGTTTGGGGAAAGAATAGTGGAATAAACTTTTGAGAAATTTTGGACAGATTCTGCTGTTTGAAGAATTTCTTTTTGAAAATTCAATTTTACATTCTTAACTATATAAAAAGACGCTATATATACATGGGTTTACCAAAATAACATTTTTAGATTGACGTTCTTCATTTCACTCAAAATTCAGACACCGCGATGGGAACTACTTTGTTTGTTAGGGCGAGCGCGCACGGGCGACTTTTGTCACGGTGACAAAGACAAAAACAACATTGCTAAGGCTGTTGTTAGGGGCGGGAACTAGAAGCATCCAATAGAAGCATTCGCACATGACATCACTGGAGTATAAAAACAGCGTTGCTAAGGCCGTTGTTAGGTAAAGTCGCGTGATTGAAAATGCTCTATTGTTTTCTAGTGATATTTTTGATACTAGTAATCCTGGTCGCCGTGACTTTAGTCACTCGTGCGCGCCCAGCCTTAGTGACGTCATAGGATCAGGAAACGTTGCGGTGTAGAATAATTCAAAATTTGAAAAAGGGCTGCCACACTCTAAAAAGAAACAATCCTAAATAATAATAAAAAATTAGAAAAATTTCACTTGGAGGCGGACTCGCAACAGAAAACAAATAATTTTCAACATGAGCATTCATTAACTTCAGAACTAAAAATGGCATGTTTCATACCGAAATGATCTTCTAACATTGATGTGCAAGTGTTTAAAATTTAATTCTATTCCATTAATAACTTTATGCGTAATATATATACTATAGGAATTCGAAGCTCTCAACGTGAAACTTTTCTAGAAACATCGACAGCGGGGGCCATGATACGTTTTTAAAAATTATAGATGGGAATAGAGTATCTGCCATTAAAATTAAATGATTTTTATTAATTTGTTTGTTATATTTTCGAAAAGTACTCCAAAACATTCAATATTCCAACGTAACTTAAACCAAACCCAAAATTAATACTTCCTTTTGAAAAAAACACAGCGTTCGATGCAACAAGAGCTTCTTAATATTTAAAACAAATTGAAAATCGGGCGAAACTTTCTCATACTAAAATGCTTAAAACAGATCCCGCCGTCTTTAAAAGAGCACATTTTCTCTAAATGGCTTTTGACTTTCTCCCTCAAAAACGTGTCGAACTTACTGTTTGTTTAATGTGATAATTTCCATTTCATCCTTCAGAAGAAAGTTTTTTTATTCTTATTCTTACGGTACTATAATAGGATTTCCTCGGTAGTTTTAATGCTGTGGAAAAGTGCCCTTGTTCTTTTAAAAGATTTCGCTTCTGACGGTTTTTAAATCATTAGTAATGACAGCGCGATCTGAACGGAGATAACAGAAAGGGATGAATTCATGAGTGGTTTCTCTTTCTTTTACATTTGGGGAATGTGTTTGAAAACTGTTTTTTGAGTTAAATACTTCGATTAAATCCCGTAAATATGTTTTAGATACATTTTAATTTCACGGAAGTTTCCTTGAAATGAGCCTCGTTAAACCAACGCCCAATATTTTCCATTGGATTCAAAATGGTAATATCGGACGGCATAGGATTGAAAGGATTATTTGGTACTTCAATTGAAAGATAATGGTTTTGATTTTTGTTATTTTTACTTTGTAATGGGACTTCCAAGAAGTTTATATTTCGTCTTTAGATTGATTTCTGGGAACCGCTTTTTTGTAAGCAAATGATTTGGAATTTTGTAGTTTGTTTCAATTATCCACCCAAAAATGAAAACAAAAAATAAGGTTGATAGCTTGTTTCAATTATAAATGAGAAAAAAATAAGGGTAAAATTAAATTAAATTATACTGCGCTCAAAATATGAGAATTGATGAATGGAAACTTTCAAATACCAGGAGTAATGAGAGTTTAAACTACAAAAACCTTTTTAAGGGGATTAAAAACATACGGGCAAAGTGATGAACCAGACATTATTGATAATGCCCGGATTTATCACTTTGCCCGTTTCGAATTTTACAGCGCAAATCGTCCAAATTCTTAAAGATTCTCAATCAAAAATCAACAATTTATTTTCAAAAATATAATTAAAGAAAGAACATTTCACGCTATAGAGTGTTTTCAGGTGACGTCACAACCGGTTATTTTCTGTTAACTGTGTACCTTCTGTAGGGCTTTTAACTGTTGCTAAGGCCGTTGTTTATCTGTTTCTAAGGCGGTTTTTAGGTATGGGATCACGTGATTGCAAATGCTCCAATAGAAGAGTTCCACGGCTAGTCATTTTCTGTAACTGTTAACCTCTGTAGGGCAAAAAACTGTAACATCTTCTCTTGCTAAGGCCGTTGTTAGGTCCGAGTCATGTGATTGAAAATGCTCTATAAATTTTTAAAACAATGCAAATTCGTGTTTTTAAGTTATAAAAACTGAAACTGGTTTTTTCCGAAAATTTACCAGATTTTCAGAAAAACTACTTACAGCACAACTTATTTTATAATCACCGAAAATCTGCATTTCATATTATTACCATTTCAAATCACTGTTTATGAAAACATTCACCATGTTTATGATTTCAATCATTTCCACTGTTATTCATACAACAAACTATCGGAAAAAACTACACATCCATTGTAACATTTCCGACTCTAAATCTACCTCATTACCCTCACCTTTCAAACATTCCCATTCAAACATTCGTAACTTTTAACTCAATAAAACATCGAATCCAAAAATTTTCCTCCTCCATCTCAAAAACGCCCTACAAAAAAATCCTGGCTTTTCAAAAGAGGACGTTGCACGGATATCAGAAATTTCTTTCAATATTAGTTCGAAAAAAGGGACCTACCACGACCCTATTAGAACGGCGAAATTATCGATTCCGACCACCCCGAAACCAATTAATTTTGACGGAGCGGGGTTTCCTTACTTGGCTCGTTCATATTGGTTAAAGAAAGTTATATGCGACGTTCTGGGGATCGAATATCAGCTTATCTTGAACACCGAAAAAGTCTTTTCCGAATAGCATTAATGCGTTAAAGAGTTTCGGCTCTTTTATTATAAGGTTTCTTTCGTGGAAGTTGGTTTACTTCGGTTTGATAAAGTAGTAAGATGGAAATAAGGTAGGACTTTTTTTTTTTTTTGGCAGTTTTACTACCTATCGATTGAAGGGGGTTAAGTATTTTGGAATGTTATTGATGTTCTTTTTTTTTTGCGATGGAGGGACTGGGTGAGTTATGAAATGCTAATTTCGAAAGCTAAAATGTTATGTTTTGATGGTTGTTTTCATCCCGTTTTATGTATTGTGATGTTCAAAACCTTTATTCAATTTTTAATAAAATTTAATATAACCATGTGATCATATCTGTTCTGGCAAACATTATGATGTCGAGAAAAAATAACTTTTAATTAAATGAAATTTGTTTCATTTGAAATAGCCTTTAGTTGTATTCAGAACCAGCTTATACTTATAAGGAGAATAAAAGTGCAAATACTATTCTACATAATTCGGGTATCTCATGTTTTTCCTTATAATCCTTTTCATATTTATTAAATACGATTTAAAACCAAGAAAAATATTTGTGATAACCCAAAAAATTTATAGAGCATTTTCAATCACATGACTCGGCCTAACAACGGCCTTAGCAACGTTGTTTTTGCCCGCCAGTGACATCATGTGCGAATGCTTTCATTGGATGCTTCTAGTTCCCGCCCCTAACAACAGCCTTAGCAACGTTGTTTTTGTCCTCCAAGTGACGTCATGTGAGAATGCTCTATGGATATTTTTTGTATGTTATGATCATTATTTCTTTCTTATCTATATTTTAAAAGTAATTTGAGTAAAAAATAATTCCACACTGGATAACGGTTAACTTCTTAATTATCACCTAAATTGATTACCAATCGTTCAATTAATAAAATAGTTAAATTTTATTAATGTCTCTTTGAAATCATTATAATTTCAAATGTTTTCCCCCCTATAAGTACCTACTGACACTTGGTAACCGGATATGTTATAATAGTTGACCGGTCACTCCTGTTTAATTTAACGCAAAATATATCGTTTTATGTGATCAATATATCGCTTAATGTTATCAAAATCTGGTGAAATCCCCTAAAAAGCTCCTTTATTTCCCGTATGAAGGCTAATTTTAATACATAATCAACGAAATGATAAATTAATTTATTAGTGTTATATGTGTTACGGGCAATGTGATAAATCCGGGCATTATTAATAATGCCCGGACAATGTGATAAATTCAGTGGAATTTATCCACTTCTCCGCTTCGGGCATTATTAATAATGCCCGATTAATCACTTTGCCCATAACATATGCACCACTCTCATATTTTTCTTTTAGAATGTAAAAGTTGAAAAATACATACTACTAAGTAATCGCTTTAAATACTTCAATTAGGACATCATAGTTGTGATTTTAAAGCAAACACTCGAGTTACACTGTTTGAAACTTTCTACCATCAAATCGCTTATTGTTATCAATCGGATATTATTATCATCCTACTCTTGTAAAAAAACTGATCACAGTAAGCGGAGTTGATTGTAAAAGAAAAAATACACTTCAAGAAAAACAAAGGATTTTTTTTTGTCGATTTCCTCCCAACCCGATAGTAGAATACGATGCACTAAAATATCTATTTTTATCAGATAAACATCCAAAGCCCAGGGTTAGGGGAAGACTCGAGACCCAGAAGAAACTCTTCATTCCAAGACAATTTTGTATGGATCTCCACTTATATCTATCTACAAGACACTCTCAAATAGCACGCTCCGTAGAAAAGAACGAACATATAAAAGAAGAAAAAAAAGAGCTAGATTCGAGATTCTTTCTTGGCCCCGGATCAAAATTGTTTTTCATCGCAGTTGGCAAATTCGCCCGCCAATTCGTAGGAATAAATCGTTTAGTCAGTTTGAAGTCTTGGGCAACGATACAGAATTTATAATTTCTTTTATTCTGTTCCAGTTTTTCTCTCCGCCGACAAGATGGCGTCCGCGAAAAGAAAAAGAAGGAGATTCGATGAAACAAAAGTTCTTTTTTTTTTCCTCCGACACTGTTGTTCAATCTCGGTGATTGGAATGGAAAAGAGAAGTGTGGAGGGGTCCTTGACAGTGGCGAATCCAGTAGGGGGGGCTGTGGGGCTGCAGCCCCCCCCAGAACCAAGACATCCCAGTTTTGGTATAGTTAAAAATTGCAATAACGTTTCTTTTTTTAAATTTTGGTAGTAAATATGATTACTCCCTGACTTACTTTTCCGTGATATTTTTTTAGCAGAATCATTATTCTTCAGGGTCTGTAACCCTAGTCATTAGGTAGGTTTTGAATTTTTTGAAAAAATTTTCGTAGGTAGGTATTTGGAATTTTTTTTCAAAACAATTATATAGAAGGTTTTTCGCCGGTTTTATGTTTTTGAAGGCGCTGATTACGAATATCATATTTGCTCCCATTTGGAAGGTCGTCTTCATATTCAAAAATCACAAAAATTTTCGATTTTTTGCTTATATTTCAAAAACTACAAGTTTAATCTCAATTCACATCATAATCTCAATTCACATAATTTCAAGAAAACAAAATTTCACTACTTAAATTTGATTTTCTGAAGAGTGGTTCTGCCGCTAGAGTGTGCTGAAAAACGGCGATTTTTTGGTCTTTACGCAAAAAAAAGTGAAAAACGTGCGCTTCTAGCGTCTACAAAATGAAAAATATTCACGTTATCAACACAAATTTTATCTAATGTGAAAGAGAATTTAATTGTCTATTCATAATGTACCCTACATTATTATTTTTTGTGAAGGGGGAGAATAAAACTTTCGCGTCTTACATCCAAAACGAACTCTTCCCAGATGTTAATCAATCGGAAATTCAATCATTTTTTTAAATTCATAAATTAAATTATGGAAGTGCGTTAATGACTGAATTTATATGTTTTTTACATTGCTGAATCCGAATTTTAAGTTTAAAAACCCGTAAAAAGGCAAAAATTTAAAATTTATTTTGCATTTTTTGATGTGAAGGTGACCTCTTAAATAAAAATAAACTCGAAATTTCCATAATTTAATTTATAAATTTAAAAATTTATTAAATTTCCGAATATTTTATTATGGTGTTGATAAAAATATTAATGAAGTGCTACATCGGTTCTTAAACTGTGGTCCGCGGACCCCCGGGGGTCCGCAGCGTCTTCCTAGGGGGTCCGCGAGTAACCCTGGGGAACACTCAAGACTCAAGTTACCTTTGATTTGAGTGCTTCCCAAAGATTTTAATATGAGGTAAAACACCACTTGAGTATGTACATCAATCCCCCTGAGAGTTTTGTCTTTGATTTAAATTTTTTTCCTTGAAAATTATGTGGTTTACAAGGAGCTGCTTTCTTTAGGTGTAACAAAAAATGTCAAAAATTAATTAAAATAGTAGCTTTTTGAAGCAAATTTTCAAAATTTTTCGGGGGAAGACCCCCGACCCCCCCCCCATTACTACTTCAAGTAGATGTAAAATTTTAATGTGGAACATTAGGGGGTACCTCAGGAATAACGTTGAGTCAACCCCCCCTGAACTCAAATCTGGTTACTGCTCTGGGTGTTTAAATCTTGGGGGAACGTGAGGTCTGACTGTTACATAAAGGGGGGGGGCGGAGATCGAAAGTTTAAGAACCGCTGAATCGCTAGATAAATTAAGCCAAAAGAGCCGAGAATTACAAATTTTATTGTAATGTTTTCAAATTTAAAATTTAAATAATGATCATGTAAGTAAAAATAAAAAATATTATTTTCAGTTAAAAAATGTGTACCTTATTTAAATAGGTCTTAAAGATCACTGTTTTTTGCAGTGTATTTTAGTACCATATAAAAAGTCTTACATAATAGGAGTTAAGACATTTGAAACTCAGCCCCTCCCAGACAAAAATCCTGGATTCGCCACTGGTCCTTGACCTTTTAAATAGGGACATATTTGACGCCGATTAGACTAGGAACGAATTTTCCTTATTTCCAGTTGACAACATTGTTTTATTTTGTATGATGACGTCACTACGCGAAAGCAGAAACTGAGTAAACAGAAGGCCTGTTGGGTTGCTAGGAGGAGTTTCGGTACTCGATCAGATCGTGATGAAACGACGCTATATATATATATGTTACGGACAATGTGATAAATCCGGGCATTATTAATAATGCCCGGGCAATGTGATAAATTCAATGGAATTTATCAATGAAATTTATCTCTTAGCCCTTCTCCACTTCGGGCATTATTGATAATGCCTGATTAATCACTTTGCCCGTAAAATATGCATGGGTTTCACGAAATAATATTTTTTTTAAATTGACGTTCTTTTAATTTCACTCAAAATTCAGACACCGCGATGTGAACTACTTTGTTTGTTAGTGACGTCATAGGGTGACGTCAAAAAAAAACATTTTTAGTATTTCTCATTGATAAAATATCCCCTTTTCTATACAATATGAAACCCAAAAGGATGAATTTTTTCCCCTCTAGTTTTGAAAAGTTACCCCACAATAGATTTCAATTCACGCGTGAAGAATTTCAATAAATATTTTTTTTTTACACATTAAAAAGAAAATTTACTACTCTTTACTGATAATTTTATATGCTTCGATTTCTTTAATGATATTGAACCGTAATAATTCCGGAACCGAACATACATAAAAATTAACCTTTGAATAAACAATCATTTCTTTTTACTTTACTGGTTTGATTCACCTTTTAAAAAATATAATCCCTAAATTGATATTAAAAACTAATATAGTCCTAATTGATCATGAACGGGAAGTAAAAATATATTACTATGAACATAAACATCAGAAAATTTCCTTACCAACATGTTTTTTTTTTCTTTAGAAAAAGGAGTGTAATTAAAAACCCGAAATAATTCGCTAAAAATTATAACGTAAATTAAGATTCTGTTATTATTCTTTTCATTAAAGCTCTTCCGAGCAGAGGAGAAAGGGAATTACGGAATTGTCTGAAACTAAGCGTGTAATGAGATTGGTATAAAGCATAAAGAATGTTAATTAGTGGGGATAATTGTTCATGCACGATGATGATAAAAAAAATGTTTGTGTTTTTGAATTTGCTCTTAAAATAGGTGTCTACAAAAACGGGATGCTTCGCGTTTTTTTTTTTTTTTTTTTTGAGAAAGAGAGAGAGAGAGAGAAAAAAATTACGCTTCACTAGAGAGGTAATGGTGGTTGTAGAGAATTTACTTGGGGAGTTTTTGAAGAGTGAAAGTAATTTTATGTTAAGATGATGGTTGACATTTCAAACTATTTTTAGTTTATGATCCTTTATTCTGTGAAATAAGCTTTATTTTTTCTTTAAAATACAGATGATTAATTTTATAGTAACCATTCTTTTACTTTCTGTGCATTAATAGCTTTTCTGATAGCATTTCTAATGTACAATACATTCACAAGCAGACGTTTATAAAAGAAATGTAACGTAAACTTTTATAGTTTTCCTTTATCATAGAAACCTTTAAGAAATGCAAAGTAACCGCAAATACAATACATTTTTGTTTTCTTCTTAATAGGTTTTTTTATCAGTGTGATTTTCATAATGCATTAAAAAAGTATACTAAAAGTTTACGCATTAAACACACTAACGCATTAAAATATAGTTATCTGTAACGTATACCACCGCGGTATACTTTGGATACAGACAAAAAGCACATGTATGTATTCATTCATTTAATTTGAATAAAACAAAACGTTGTCTGTAATAGCATCAGCTCGTTTAACATTTGAAAAGATCGTCTCAACGACGGGATAACCCGCATTTAACCATCTGAAAATCTGTTCCGAGTTAGACAAAAGAGCACAAAAGGTTGGTTAGGAATTGATTTTATGCAAATTTAATTTATTTTCCCGCGCTTCCAAAAAGAGGGACGGGATCGATGTTAAAGTATTTATCACTTTGTTCCATTATTATTATTATTATTTTTATTACGGTTCTGAAGGCAGCCTCATCGCACATCGGAAAATCATCAAATAAGCATAAGTCAAAGTAATTGTACTTCGCATTGAAATTTGACCGATAATGTCGTCTGGCTGGCAAAGCTTTCAATTAAACTCGATTCTTGTCTGGGATCGAGTTTTTCCACGTAAAACATGCGGTAAAAAGTAAATGTTGCACTAAAATCGATTCGTGGGTAGAATTTGGCTCTTTTGAAGTGTAAATGATTTTTTTTTTGAAGGTATTGAGTAGTATATCGCATTGTTCATTTTAGGTTCTGATTCTATTTTGTAATAGATTTTGACATTTTACTATTTTTAAATATATAATGCATTGCCTGATATTCCAAGCGGCTGTCGAAGTTGAAATTTGCATGTTTTTTGTCTTTACGTAACCAATAGAAGATAGAGCATGCAAATGTGTAATAAGAAAATACCGTTATAAGGTATATTTAGTACCTTATTATACCTTACCTACATTAAATTTAATACTGATTTGAAGATCATAAAACTGACAATAAAGTGGTCTATAATATCAAAAAATCAAAACATAGGACAGAACACTACTTTTAAGGGTAAAAACTCCAAAAAAAAATTTTTGGAGAACCACAAAACCCCCATCGTAATTTTAAGATTTAAAATGTACTTTTTTCCTTCAAAATTTTCTGACTTACAAGGAAGGAGTTAAAACACTAACTTTAAGGGCGTATTTCCACAAAAAAATCCCCTAATTTTCTTGGAATTCACATTCTTTAAAACATTGTTTGACCCTATGACCTCACTAAGTGGAAGCAGAAACTACGTAAACAGAAATCCTGTTGGGTTGCTAGGAGGAGTTTCGGTAGGCAAATCGTGATAAAAAGACGCTATTATATATACATGGGTTTAACAAAATTATCATTTTTTTAAATTGACGCTCTTGAAACCGCGCTGGAAATTAATTTGTTTGTTATTGACGTCATAGAGTCAGGAAACGTTGCTGTCGAGTACATGTATAACCATCAAAAACTTAACGTATTAAAGAAATCGTACGGTGGTACTACCTCAGAAATAACGTTGAAACAACCCCCCTGGCCCTGTTGTAGCACAATATCTGGTATCATCTCCAAGAGGCCGCTGCATATTACAGTAATATTGCATTGCAGAAGAGGCCGCCTCAGCTGTGCCTGATAGACCAGAACAGCCCCCTCCCCCCATTAAGCAGCAGGTTATTAAATGTTGATGCACGATGCCGTAATCCGAGTCCCGCTATATGCACCTAATTGAAACTGGATCTCGCATCCCTTATTAAACCGGTTCTGCGGCATATTGTACTCTGCACTACCCGAAGTAAAGAGGTTTGAAGTTATAGGAATCAGTGGGCTTAAGCAGACTATATGGGGGACCCGAGAGATTTAGAAAGATAGAGATTGATCTTCTTCATCTATCTCATCTTTCATCTTCATCTCTACTTTCATCCTTTTTATCCCTACCATTATCTTTCACCATCATCACCCCTCATCGCTCTATTCCTCTTTATTCCTTCATTCAATCCTCTTCATTTCTATTATCTTCCTTATCCATTCCCTTACACCTTCATCCCTTTAATCCCTTCATCTCTTTCATCATTATTGTTTCTCTTACCCTCTCTATCCCTCTCTTTTTCTTCGTCACTCTCATCCCTCTCATCCTCTTTATTCCTATCATTTTCATTATTCCTTCTCGGTGGGATCTTTTATCTCTTTAGTCTTCTGGATCTCTTTTATCAGGCTAGCCTTGATCACAATCTATCATTTCTTATTTTCATCTTTGTTATTCCACTCTCATCTTTTTATCCTTTCCATCATGTGTATTGTATACTATCCCTCATGCAATTCACCCACTCTCATCATCTTCGTTAATATCATCCTCCCCATACATCTTATCATCTTTACCTCTATCATCATTTTCAAACCCTCAATCCTTCTGATCTTTTTTATATTGCTTACATCTTATTCATACCTTATATTTCCTTTTTTGCAACCCTGGTGGTTCTACTTCTCTCTTCTTTATTCTTTATTAGAATAGCTTCAACTGATAGAGCAATTTCAATCACATAACTCGGACCTAACAACGACCTTAGCAACAGGAGGTGTTACAGTTTTTTGCCCTACAGAGGTTAACAGTTACAGAAAATGACTAGCCGTGGAATTCTTCTATTGGAGCATTTGCAATCACGTGATCCCATACCTAAAAACCGCCTTAGCAACAGATAAACAACGGCCTTAGCAACAGTTAAAAGCCCTACAGAAGGTACACAATTAAAAGAAAATAACCGGTTGTGACGCCACCTGAAAACACTCTATATTTTTTTTTAGAATGAAACAATTGTTTTTCAATTTATAAGTTTGAATTATGTGATGGCAACAATCCTTGAAATTTAAATTTAAGGGTGAACAAAACCAGTGACGTGTCACATTTGACAATAAAAATATTTATAAAATGGATTCAATGTATTAAGAAGTTTTTATGTGTTTTTAAACAGAAACACAAACGTTTTTAGATAATCAAAGTGCATTTTTTAACTTTAATCAATTTTCTACTCTTTCAATTCAAACACACAGCTCCTCACATTGCAATAAAAAATAATTGAAGCAAATCTTCCCAATCGTTTACATCCCTACAGTAGTTATAGATTCTCCTTCATTTTAAACTCAGAAGAGTTTAAAGTTAATAAAAAAAACTTCGTTTTCCCCTCCAAGCTTAATTAATTATTCTCTTTCAATAAATACCATCATAAAATATAAATGAGCCCATGTTTTCTCTCTTGGTTCCCGTGAGTTTAGCTCCAAGGAAGACAACCAATTTGTGAAATTAAGATTAGTTTTTAAGTGTGTGTAGCTTACTTGTTATGCAACTCTACTGAGGGAATAAAATAATAGAAAAAATTAAGGTATAAGACATTACTTCTACTGGTATGCGAGTCACAGACATGTTAACTTGTTTATTAGAAAGATGTCTATGAGGTATACTATTCAACTTTTAATTTAAAGTATCAAAATATGTTTGTGTTTACGTTTGAATCTAAAACTTAATTCTGCAGTTAAGAAAATTAGAATGTTTTACTTCTCTTGGTGTATTTGTTTATGTTGTGAAATTTGTTTAAATTTTGTTACTACTGAACTTTTAAACATGAGTGATTTCTTTAAAGTAATGAATTTTATATGAAATCTTATGTATTAAGAATTTTACATCTTTTGTTCAGAGAATATCAAAGAGGCATGCTTATTAGAGAGAACTTTGGCCGATTTTTAAGTAGAATTTGTATTAAAGACAGTACAATCTTTATTTTTTAGTATTAGTACCCTCTAGTATCCTCCTTGATTTTTTTTTAAGACAAGGTCTTTCGTCGCAAGGACTTTTTCAAACTAATCACCCCAAAGTATTTTCGAAGGAATCCTTGTACTTTCTCTAACAGCGCTTTGTATAAATTTTGTACTTTTTTGTAATAAATTGCAAAATATATACATTACATAAATTCAATGTCTCTCGCACATCTTTGACCATATTTTTTAACTTTTCAAATCCCAACACAAAATTACCAACTCGCCAATTGACCTTTTGTTTAATTGTTTTTACCATTTTTTCATGAGTTGACATAATTACACATTTTTCCCCCAACTAAAAACTACTATACTTGGTCGCAATGTTTCTTGACCCTATGACGTCACTACGAGGAAGGAAAAACTACCTAAACAGAAAGTCTGTTGGGTCGCTAGAAGGAATTTCGGTACGCAAATCGTGATAAAAAAGACGCTATATATACATGAGTTTAACAAACTAATCATATTTTTTTTAAATTGACTTTCTTAATTTCTCTCAAAATTCAGACACCGCGCTGGGAACTACTTTCTTTGCTTGCTCTCAGCTTGTTTCTCCAAGGTCAAGTAACCTTCCAGTCTAGTATAGTCCTTTTTTTTATACTAGCAATCAATACTCAACATCATCCATATTTAAAACCAACCTTTATTAACAATGACAAGGAATACCAACCAAATACAAAGCCCATCGTGAAATAGGGAAGAAAGAAAGACAGCTTCAGACAAATCACCACGACGTCATTTCGACGTAATCCCTGTAATTTCTCTGTAACAGCGCGAACAACTTGGAGCGCTACAAATGACACCATGACGTAAAGCTTCCGTGCCGAAGCCGTAATGCTGCCAATCAGCGGTTTTCTAATATCCTTAAAATAGCGTGACCAAAAGTGAGAAGCAGGGCCTTTTTGTCACGATATTGTCGTGTTCGGACCAACATTTCAGCCCCGACGAGACTTTGAGGTAAGATTGATGCATCTGAAATCTGTCACGAAAAGCTTTTGGTGGATCATGCAATAACGCTACTGTTCATTATTATAGTATGAAGTTTTAAGTGACGGTGTTATACGACCGAAAGTGTTTCAGTATTGTTGCTTACAAGCTTTTCGCACTTTTGATTTATACTGGGTGTTTCAAAAGTTCCTTTCGCGATTTATATTTGGAATCTACGTCTCCTAGGGTTATGGAAGTAAGGTCTACCCCAATGTAAATGATCATGGAGAATCCATTGCAATAGAGCATTTTCAATCACATGACTCGGACCTAACAACGGCCTTAGCAACAGAAGATGTTACAGTTTTTGCCCTACAGAGGTTAACAGTTATAGAAAATGACTAGCCGTGGAATTCTTCTATTGGAGCATTTGCAATCACGTGACCCCATACCTAAAAACCGCCTTAGCCCTACAGAAGGTACACAGTTAAAAGAAAATAACCGGTTGTGACGTCACCTGAAAACACTATGACTTCCAGCGCATATGTTAGAGGCTGGGATTAGTGAACTGTTAAAATAATAAACAAAGAGGACTAGTGATTCAATGCAACAATTTCCCCCGTTGAAAATGATAAAAGTCTCATTGCCTTAGCAACAGAAATGTATACGAGAGCTCAACTTGAGATAGACAGCACACTCCCTGAAGAATCTTCCCAATTTTTTTTTCAAATCCCTAAGAAAGGCTGAAATGTGTTCACCTAAATTATATTTATTTACTGGTGTCGCATGAAATATTAAAAATTATGAACGAAAACCAAAGCAAACTGCAACAACTGATGAATATTGATTTCTCACTGCTTCTAAATACAAGAATAATATGAAGTACTAATGAATTTCAACTGATAAAAAAACCATTCCTACTGAAATCGGAAACTTCGCTTTAATTTAATGCTTTACCTAGTAGAGCTCACTACTAGAGAGATAGGATGGATTTTTACACACATTAGCATTAGTACTCGATTGCAAAAAAAAATCCATTAGCTTTTAGCTCCAGGGATCTCATTATGAAAATAATAATTACCAAGCCTCTGGATGAGCGTCGGAGCAATATGGTGTAACAATGCATCATTAAGAGCTGAGAGATACTTCGATAAATGCAACGGATGTTGGAAAAGATGGTTATAAAGATTTTTTTTCTTAAATGTAAAGTGTTTTTTTTATTGGGGAATGTAACACCGTAAAAAAGTAACTACGGACTTGGTATGATATTGAAATTCTACTTCAAAAAGAATGTACTAGCTACAATGCAAAATTGATAATTAAAAAAAATTAAATCTTGTCATTTATATTTTCTAATTAGAGTAAATTAGACATATTGTACTATCAGAAACGTATATCGCTCACTCTTTTAAACAACGTCATACCTAAGAAAACCTGATTTTTCAGGAGAGTTATTTTAAAGTTTAAAAGTAGATTGAAATGTATTAAAAATAAATTTTAAACATCCCATTGAACTTTTTTCTATGCAGCATAAAGCTATGACGATCTTGCAGAGTTATACTACTATTTCAGGGCTTTGGGGTCGTTCGAATATTACGTAGGCACCTAAGGGGGGAGGGGTTAGCTATTTGCTTATTTTTCCTGACAAGGGGAAAGGGGGAGTATGAGTGATGCTTACGTAAGATGTTAAAAACACTGCATTCTCAAAAATATCTTGTTTCTTGTATAATAATTAGTGCATATAATAATTGTTTAAGTAGTGTTGTTTCGATTTAGAACAGTTTTAATGGCAAATACCAAGTGTTTTATTTTTTAATTAACAAAATTTAATGAAGAAGGTAGCGAAGTCAAATTATATCTTGTAGAAAATATATGAATCTAAGGATAATTATTTAAAGTAGTAATAAGAACCTTTTCTTTTCTCCGGACGTCGATAAAAATTTTCAAAATTATTTGAACCCCAAGCAAAATTACTCTGGTTTAAACGTTCAGAGCATAAAAATTTCCCATTCATACCACTTTGAATACTTCACATTAAAAAATCGAACCGTTTGAAAGCACATCAACTATTAGAGGAGAACACTTTTCCATAAACCTCACCCTTCACATATTGCCCCCCATAAACCTAAAGTACGGTTCAAAGGTGGCGCAGAAGAAACACTTAAAATAACAGTTTTCCAATGCCCCATAAGTGTTCCAAGAAGAAATGGAAGTAATTGTTATGGTTTTAGCATAAAACATTCTATAAGAGTAATGCGCGCGCGCGAAAAGTGATAAATCGAACAGATAAAGCCCCCCTCAAAATTGAGCACTTAGGGAGGAGGCGCCATTATGCCCCAAATTTACATGTACTTTATATTTCCACGTACTATATAACGTCAGATTTCACCGTTTGAAACGACACCCGCTCAAATGGGGCTGTGTTTTTAAAGGCAAGGTCTTTTAACTGATGAAAAAGCGAGAATGTTACGCGGAATTACGCCGTCGTAAACTAAGAAACTGCGGTTTTTGGGGTTGTTTAAGGGGCAGTTTATACGAGGGTCTATTTCGTGATCAATTTTTTTCTTTCTCTGTTATTTTCTTGTGTAATGCGGGTGTAGATTATTACCGCATTATACGAGCGTTCGTAAAAATGGAGAGGGGCGGGGAAATATTAATGCGAAATAAAACCGGCGGATATAAGGAGGATACGGTTACTAAAATGGTGTATCGAAAGATGGGGATGCGGTTTTACACCGGGTGAAGTTAGAGGAAGAGTGACGTGTTGATAATACAACATGGTATATCATTTCAAAACAAAGGTACGCTCTTAAAATAGACTTTCAAAACTAAGTAAAAAATTCTCAAATCTGTATGTCACAGAGGCCGACGTACCGGTCTAATGGTTAGAGCATTTTACTGCGAAGCCGTACGTCTGGGGTTCGAATCCCTGTTTGGCATGGATGTTAGTTTCTGTCCTTGTGCATGATGAATGAATGTGGCCACCCTGTAACTACCTTGTACCTTGTTAACCACCTTGTCTCATGGAACGCCACATATAATAGTTGAAACAAACATTTACCTTCTATTTTTAATGTAAAAAAATTTAATCACATTGATAAAACGTTTGCCTACAAATTTTTGCATTATTAATAATCCCGAATTTATCATATTGCCCGTATCACAGGCATCTATCTAATAAAAATCACGTTTCTAACGTAAAGTGCCTAATTTCACACGAAATTCAGACATCGCGCTGGGAGCTAGTTCCTTTCGTTTGCTCTCAGCTTATATATCTCCATAGAGTATTTTCAGGTGACGTCACAACCGGTTATTTTATTTTAACTGTGTACCTTCTGTAGGGCTTTTAACTGTGGCTAAGGCCGTTGTTTATCTGTTGCTAAGGTCTTTTTTAGGTATGGGATCACGTGATTGCAAATGATCCAATTGAAGAATTCCACGGCTAGTCATTTTCTGTAACTGTTTACCTCTGTAGGGCAAAAAACTGTAACACTTTTGTTGCTAAGGCCGTTGTTAGGTCCGAGTCATGTGATTGAAAATGCTCTATTGTCAGGAAACTTTGGGTCTAGAGTACAGATCATTCTTCATTTTTTATATCCACTCAACTACCGCATTCTTCTACTACACGTAAACATTCCGAAATCCAAAGAAAGATTCACGTTTCCTTTTCAAAAACCACCGGGGATGTTACATCAACCAAATCCACTACTCTCCTAACATCGCGTATAGGAGGCGATGTAAACCTCCTATTCCGCATTTCGCCAGGCCGTTTGAAAGCGATTTCACTCCGCCGTGGAGGTTGGTCTTTTATGGTCTCATAGCCGGTGGGTAACTGTGGCCGTAACGGCGTGCCGACAGCCTGGGAATAAAAGCCGGAAGGATTCCGCGTACGGCCGAAAAGGATTGGGTTTTTTATTGACACAAAAAAAAACAACGATTTTTTGTGTGTTTAAGAGAGGGTGGTGGAATCTTTGCTGGGGCTGCGAGGGTTTTAGGGATGCGGAAGTGTTTGGCGGAAGTCAAAGTGGTCAGAAAATTCTGTCGTCTTTTGTTTATTTAACAACTAGAGCAGAAAAGCGTGCTAAACCCGGCGTTACCCGGGCAATATGATTTTAAAAAGTTTATCTGGCTACCCTTATTCACACGGGCTTATCCCGTACAAATTTTTCTTGGTGCTAATCAGCGTTACAAAGTGGTTATTTCCACGAAAGTTGAAGCATGCGCAGTAATAGTAGTTTGTTATTACTCGTTTTATGGCATTAAAATTATATTATTGATGGTCAATCCTGGCATCGGCACCGATGGCGTGGTGGTAGAGTGTGCGTCTCGTCTGGTAACGTAATGGTCCCCGGTTCGATGCCAGGCTGCAACTTTTGAATATTTTCCTTTAATTTAACTTGTAATTTTTCAGAAGTAGCGAGATTAGTTAGAGTTGAGTTGTTACTTTCGTGGAAATACCCAGTGCCTAAATGTTATGGATGGCTTATCTACAGGCTTCGCTAGATTTTTAAAAATTTTATACGGGCCTCGTCTGTCAAAATGTGCAGCGCTATATCACTGGCGTTACCTGGGCAAATTAATTTTAAAAATTTATCTTATCCATTTACAGATGAGCTTCGCCCGTACAGAAGGTTTTTGATTACGGCGGTGCTGTGCAATTTAGTTTTTTAAAATGTAATTTACAACAACAACACATGCTTATTGCAACACAATAATCGATAGGATATCTACAATAATGGATGTTACACCTACAACAATGGTTGCAAATCTACAACAATGAATGTTACATCTGATTACAATTTCCACTGCATTTTGTATTGTATTTTTTTTCTTGATAAACAACTTGAAATGTGGAACTTTAACTTGAACAACTTGAAATTTCTTGTGAAACAACTTGAATGTTCATAATATAAGAATCAAGAACTACTAAATTAGCAGCAGAGACTTTGATAACCAGTGTTATTTATGACCTATTACATCAAGCTAGACTAGTCACAATGGATATACGATAAGACTAGATAGTGCACATTGGCTTCAATGCAATTTCAGCAGAGTTGAAAATAATAGCTTAAATGAACACGCCAGTTAATATTTTCAGTCAGACGGTATACAGACGTCATCGATTCCTAGTTTGAATAATTTCAATCAAATGAAATACGGATTAGGCTTTAAGGCACAAATGAGAACGAAATATGCATGTACTTCTATAACTTCAAACATTTCACAACAATAAAAGAGTTAGGAGCAAATAAATTTAGAGTTGACAGTGAGGATGGTTATTAACTACGTAATAAAATTATTTTGTATTATATTTTTAGATATTTTGTGTGTTGTATTAAAAAACATATTTACATAATTTTATTATGTATACATACATAGAAATTTGTATTTGTATATATACATAATAAAAATATGTAAATATGTTTTTAATACAACACACACTTTTATTAATTTTTTTAAATTAATAACATCATTTTTAGTTAGTAAAATGAATCAAAATTCTTCTGACTAAAAAACAATGAGAGTTGCTGTGTTCCTCTTTATAAAATACATTGTTCCAATGCGTGCTAATATTCTCTGACTTTTTACTATAAATTTCGAATCACCCTGTACACCAATTTACTCTCCAAATCAACTGCTTTTTATACGTTTGAAAAATGTTATAACGAATTAACTTATATAAGAATCTAAATACTTCATATAAAATTGGGCCATACATTGTGTTTGTCATAATCTGCATTAACACAATCCAGAACACTTGCGATACATCCATGAAAAGAAGATACAATGTATTTATTGCAGTAAAACCTAAAACACATAATTGCCCACCAAGAAAAAGCATATAAACGAATCATGATTTACTAAGCGGACAAAATTAGTTTAGGTGCAGCCTCTTTAGCAGACTAACTTGATTAGTTGCATTGACCTTATTAAGAAGAGAGCACAAAAAGTTAAATGCCTTCCATAACGGAAGACACTAACTTCTATCTATACATACGACAATCTTAAAACACAAAAAGATATTTTTCATATGTGAAATGCTGATGAAGATATTTTTAGATTTAATAGTAGTAGAGTCGACTCCGCTTATTGTGATCACAGTTTATGTTATCAGTCGGATAATGTTATCAAAATTGAACGGTCCTGATCGCTCCTTTTTTAATTTAACGCAAAATTTATTGTTTTATGTGATCAATATATCGCTTAATGTTATCAAAATCTGGTTGAAATCTGCTAAAAATCCTCCTTTTTTCCTGTTCTAAGGCCAATTTTAATACATAATCATACAAATAGAGTCATTATTTTAATAGTGCTGTATGTTCCACTTTCATATTTTTCTTTTAGAATGTATATTTTGCAAAATACATACTAGGTGATCGTTTTAAATACCTCAATTAGGACTACATAGCTGTGATTTTAAAGCAAACACTCGAGTTACACTGTTTCAAACATTCTAGTATCAGATCGCTTATTGATATCAATCAGGTATTGTTATCATTCTACTATTGGACAAAAGTGATCACATTAAGCGGAGTCAACTGTATTTCACTTCAAATATCTTCCATTGCACTAATTAATCCTATTAAAAACCAACGATGATTAAGCGGAGTCGACTGCATTACTATCAACGCACCGAAAAGTCTGAATATGGAATCGTTAACTAACGGACTCTACAAGACGTAAAATAAACTGGATTATGGTTAAGTTTCTGTTGAAATTCATGTTGGGGAGAAGCAGAATTTATACATTACTGTCATTACATAAATAACATCAACGAATTCGTCACATCGATCGTTGCCCAGAAACTTCTTTGGTAGAGAAAAATTCGTTACTTAGTCATGAACTTGTCATAGTGTAAAAGCTCCCCTCTAAAGGCGGCTTGCATTATAAATACCAGTTGCAGAAGAGGAACGCCCCGGTGTATTTTATGCCGCGGAAGCAATTTAAAGCCTTTTTTTTTTCATTATTTCCTTATTCTTATTCCGACTCAACCCACACGAAAATTGCTCTCGACTCACTCAGCATTTGAGCTGCTCAGGATGAAAGTGGCATAAGTCCAAAAATATAAATTAAAGAAAATCATGGATTTAGATTTCTTTTATGTTCTTTTACTAATGTGGTAATCGCCTAAGTCAAAAGCTCAATGATTTGTCTCGTAAGAGCAGCCTAAATCAGTGGTTCTCAAACTGTGGGTCGCGAGAAGATTTTCAATTTATCTGAATATAGTAACTTTTTTTTTTATAATTTTTACAAACGGATTGTTGGCTTTTAGAAAGAATAAAAAGAGCAACAAGTAAAAAATACCCTTCTAAAAATACTATAAAATACGACGAGGTTCAAATAATAGAGTGTTTTCAGGTGACGTCACAACCGGTTATTTTCTTTTAACTGTGTATTTCTGTAGGGCTTTTAACTGTTGCTAAGGCCGTTGTTTATCTGTTGCTAAGGCGGTTTTTAGGTATGGGATCACGTGATTGCAAATGCTCCAATAGAAGAATTCCACAGCTAGTCATTTTCTGTAACTGTTAACAGTGGCGGATCTAGAACATGAGCAAGGGGGGGGGCTAACTTAATCTGATTGAGGATGATAATGAAGTAACAAGCCGTGCTTTTTACAATATTCATTAATGTCTTAAATATTGAGGGCAGTGTTGATTGTAAATGACTAGTATTGTTAAATATAACTAATTAATTAGTAATTAAATTAGTTAATCATTAAATATATAATAATAGTAAGGGTGTGTCAACCGGGAGGGTTTTTTTACGATGATTTGAGTCAAATATTTTTTTCCAAGAATATAGATCAAATGTGAATTTTCGTGCACTTAATTTCAATGTTTAGTGAATAATATATCCATCCCGAGGTATAAGGGGGGTTTGGGGGAACCTCCCCCAAGAAAACTTTTGAAAATTTGACCCTAAAAAGTTGTGTTTTGACTCATTTTTGGTCATTTGGGACTCTTTGAGTGTCACACGAAAAAGATGATTTCTTGTACTCGTTTCCAAAAAAAACTGTAAGATATAAGAATTTCATGGGGGTGGTTTGAACCCCCTAACCCCGTCTCTATTTTAACAGAGTAAATTTTTTGTAAGAGACATAGCGCATTAGACCCTTTTAAAAAGTGAATCTTATAAAAACCAGGGAGTCAAAGATCTTGCAGAGGGGCTAAAGCTCATAACCTTTAAAATGTGAAACAAATCTATAAAAATGTAAGGGGCTAAGTATTTTGGAGGTTATGCTTTGTAAGGCTTAGAAAGCTCATTGGAATCTACAAGTTCTGAATCGCATTTATATTTAAGTGCTGAAAGCTAAAGATCTTGGAGGGGGCTAACGCTTTTAGGCTAAAGCTCATTAAATTTTCTAACTAAATACTATAAAACATAGCAAGGAGGCTAAATCTTTATGGGGGCTAAAACTCATTGGCCCCTTTAAATTGTGAATTGAATCTACAAAACCTCAGGGCTAAAAACCTTGTAGGAGCTAAAGATCATGGAAGGATTCATAAGGGTTCATTAAATAGTGAACCAAATATATTTAAAAACGCAAGAGTGCTAAAAACTTTGTAAAGGTTATTAAAGAGCATGGAGGGGGCTAATGTTTCATAGGGTTAAAGCTCATTAATTTGTGTAACAAACATAAAAACGCAAGGAGGCTAATGCTTTTAGGGGCTAAGCTCATTGGATAGACCCTTTAAATTACGAATCAAACCTTCAAACATGCAGGGAGCTAATAATTTGTAAGGGCTAAAACCTCTAGGTCTAGAAATCCTTAAATAGTGAATGGAGTTTATAAAAATGCAGGGGGCTATAAAGATCTTGGAACGGGCTTAATGCTTTGTAGACCTTTTGAATTGTAAAAACGCTACAAAAAACTGAAAAAAGTTTAAAATTTTGAAAATTTAAACAAAATTTTCTAAAAACTTAATTTTTTTTCGAAAAAGTTCAATTTTATGTAGTGTAAACCTAAGTCCCAAGGGGAGGCTATAGCCCCTATAGCCCCCCCCCATAGATCCGCCACTGACTGTTAACCTCTGTAGGGCAAAAAACAGTAACATCTTCTGTTGCTAAGTCCGTTGTTAGGTCCGAGTCATGTGATTGAAAATGCTCTATACCTTTTAATTTCTTAAAGAGTTGATTTAACCTCTAATATATGAATGTAATTTATTATTGTAACAAAATAGTTGTTGACTTAACCCCACGCCCACGAAGCTAAAGTCTTGTAGGGAGTATGGGAAAATTATCGAATCAGGTGGGTCGCGATGTTGAAAAGTTTGAGAACCCCTGGCCCATGGGCGCCCATACATAAGGGCAAAGGGGGGCCCGGGCCCCCCCCCCTTTGCACATGTAAACTCTTCCTTTCACCATAATAAATTGGTGCTTTTATTAAACGATTTTTTTATTTTAAATTTTGAACTGAATTAATCTTTCATTATGATTTTAAGCTATAATTCTAAAGCAAGATGTAAATAATTTCTTCTATTTATGTACTAGTTTCTTTCTTGAAATTTTGCGTCTTGGCATAGGGGTAATCCTACTTTAGAAGTCATCCACAAATGAGTTAAAACACTACTTTTAAAAATAAAATTTCAGTACTTTTTCTGGGTAGTATGGGGGTTGAACACCCCCTTTTTGATTGAAACTCCAGTATTTTACACAAAATTTTTCGCATCAAGTACTCGTGAGGGGTCCCTTTGAAATAACTATCAACCAACCCCCTTAAAAAAAAGAAACTTAAGTCTAGTAACGGGCTAGACTGGCTAACTTGCAAAAATTTCTCTTGGGCCCCCTCCTAAATTCCAACATATGGGCGCCCATGCCCTGGTCTAAATAGTGACGTCTTCATAGGAACAACAAAGGCACCCTAAGAAAAAAAACCTTAAAACTACGTTCAATGGACTTACACCACTTTCATTCTAACCATCTCAATTACGTACATTTATTATTTGATTCGAATTAGGGATGAAAATTTTCCCCGACAAGACGAGAACATATCGTCGGCTTACAGTCGAAAGGCACCAAGTCACTCTTTGCTCAACTACTCCGTACGAGGTTATGCCAAATTTGGCGATAATTTTACCGTTGCCATTCTAGTTATAGTGCATGAAAAATAAAATATTATTATAAAACCTTTGAGAAATCAAATTATAAAATCTTTTATAATCCCTAAAATAACTCAATTATGATCAAATAATTTCAATTTAATAAATTAGTAATCGCGAACTAACATTTAATCTTTTTACTGTATGAATTCTTTCTGGTTTAAAACAGTTTGACGAGATTTTAGAAATGCGCCAAGAGTCCACTCGTTCGTTGGCGACATTCCACCGCTTTCAAAATATCTTCCAAAAGTGACTTAGTGCCTTTCGACTGTAAGCCGACGATATGTTCCGTGCAAGAACTGCACCGATGCCCACCTTACCCCGGATCACCTTCTAGAGTGCCCTTGTCCCATATATCTTGCATCTGGGTTTGGTGCCACTGGCTTCAGAACTTCAAGGGGTCCTCTACAGCATGGATGCATTGGAGCTAGTGGATGCAGTTTTGAAGACGCACGAGGCCATTTAATTTATATTTGTCCATGGACACGATAAAAAAAAATTGATTCGAATTGAGAAATGGTTACTATAAAAGTTTAAGGGCACGAACCGTGTATGTTTGAAGGGCTTTTAAGGGTTGTGATGTCTGTAGTTAAGGAATATATAATATGGAGGATGATGGTGCAATAAGTACCGATAAATGGTTCTACAACTTATCCATTTAAGATTTATTGCTGCATAAAGGAAATTTCCTTTTAAGAGAAAACTTCGTTTTGATTTATCTAAATCTGTATTAATACAGACATTGGAAAGAAAGTAAAGTGCAATTTAAGATTGGGTAAAACGATTAGGCGAGGTCTGCACAAACTTTAACTCAAATCATTTGTCGTATGAGTGATCTATGATTGATCTATCTTTGTTTGATCTAGCGTGCTCAAATATTAATCTAAGTTCAATGTTGCTTTTTCATATCATTGAGATTAATAATGAATAGCATAAAAATAGACGAAAATTACTACATAGTTTGTATGTTAAAAATATATTAAGTTTTTGCAGTATAGGCTGAAATAAAATTTCTATACTTTGAAAAAAATTTAAACTTAGTTTTATTTATTTTATCAATGAAGATTAAAAAAAAATGCTTATTTTTGATAATATTTCCTTGCAGTCACTTTAATTTTGAGATTCATCCAAGACTTATCGGGCTAAAAGAAATATGGTTGGTGGGCCGTATTACGAATTTTGCTCCAAAATTTAAGGTTACTAGTAGTAAAATGATTTCACGGATTTTAGAAAAGACTCTTGGTAACGGTCCGAAAATCAAGTCAAAAAGTTAGATAAATCGTCATCTATGAAGAGGAAAACTAAATATTTTTTTGTAAAAAATACCCAATCCTTCAAAATGCTCTCTTTAAAATTTTAGATATTTTTTTGCCCAATAGTTTCGTTTGAGACGAGAATTTTAAAATAGGGTCGTTATTTTATGACCACCCTGTAGTATTCCAAAGGTCTATGAATGAAAACAACACTGTAAAAATTGCGGTATTGCCTATAAAATCACTTCCACAAAAACCCTAAAAGTTCAATCACAACTTTGGTGAAAACAGAACAGTCGCCGAATTCAATAAAAGCCAACTACTACTCAAACAACGCTTCAGAACTTCCACAATAAATTGGCTTCGAAAACTTCTCAGCCTCACCGGAATTAAACACCGGCCTTTGATAGAACATCCTCAAAGGTCTGAAAGCTGAACAAACGGATTATTTTATACTAGTAAGGTGTGACGGAAAATTCGTAAAGAATCGCGACATTGCTATAGCAGACCGCTCGAGGACATGGCGTCTGCAAATTTAATGACGTTTCGTGAAGTTCGGTGTTTAAAATGGCGTCTGTTTGCTCTTAAATATTCGCGGAAAGGCGTATAAGTCACTTATGGAAACATGAGTCAGCATCGATGAGGAATTTTCTACTGGGCGTAGGCGAATATTTGTGCATTCCCACGAGAAGTATCGGGTGTGTTGGGATCCTTTAGTTTGATTTTGCATTGGAAGGCGGTATTATATGCACTCTTAAATATGCATGGATTTATATATAAATGCTGAATGCGAAAGTCTGTATTGGCTTTAGATCTATTGGCTTTAGCTGGTAGACCTTATTTCTCGCAGACATAGAACAATATTAAACTCAAAGAAGTTTCTAGTTTCTATTAGAACATCTACTACATTTAAAAGTGCAGTAAAAAATAACCAGCAATATGCAGGTGTTTCAGATAAATGTTTCAGAACTTCTATCGGAGGTAGGTACATAAAGACGAACAAGAATTAGGGCAGTGTTAGGGCAGTGTTAGGGTAGGTTAGGGCAGTGTTTCCCAACGTGGGGTGCACGGCCCACCAGGGTGCAGTATGGATTTCTAGGGGGGCAATTTGAAAATTTTCCACCAAATTGCCCCCTAGATGGGGCATGGACCACCAAGTTTTATTTACTTTTCAAGATGGAATTTTGAAAAAAAAAAGGACATGTGGACATGGAAAATTTAAAAAAGGCTGACTGAATAACATTTTCTGATATTAACGTTCAATCAGTGTCTGCACAGTAAAAAATGTAACGTCTACCTTCTCAACAAACAAAACACCTTCCCAACAAATCTTCAAAAAACGCAAAATCGTCTTAATAATAACAATAACGAGCTAGGACATCCATTCTCAATCTTCACCACATCTCCGTTAATAACAACCAACCAACCAGCGATAAAAATCAGCCGCCCATCCTTGAAAGAGAGAGAAAGAGAGAAAAAACCTGCTGCACCCCCAACAAACTTGTCATAATCACTCTTATCCCATCCCGCGATCTTTCATAACGCCCGATCCATCAGGAAGAAAGTCTGACTGAGCAAGAGAGAAAAGTCTGATGATCTATCTCAGCATCCATCTGCTACGATATTTATTAATAGCCAGCCGCCCATTCCTTCAATTAGTGAGGATTGGCCACAGCGTGTCACCTGACTTGGGGCTTATCGAGACGATTTGCTTTTATACAAATTAAACCCTCGAGGGACTAGATAGGGCTGTGTTGGACTTTTACAACCGGCACTGGTTATTTCCACGAAAGTAACAACTACACTCTACTCTAATCTAGCTATTTTTTTTTTTGAAAAATTCAGGGTTGTTACGTTTAAAACACTTTGTTTAAAACACTTGTTTTAAACACGTTTAAAACAAAGCAAAAAAAACATTGTTTAAAACACATGTACTTTTTTAGTAATTTTTTCTATGAACAGATGGCATTAGTATTATAAAACTTAGTATTTACTTTCAACTGATTTTGATTTTTATTTGATTGACTTTATTTGATTTTTTTCTAGAAAGTTATTGAATTAAAAGTACAAATAAACTTGTTTGAAAATCATATTTTTTTATAATTGACCTGTTCTTTATGTTTTATTTTAATATTTTAATCAATGCTGCTAATGTCGTCAAAATGTGCAATGAACTGAAAAGACTGAAATGAATATGCATATAATAACTTATAAATGTTCAGATTGTATCTTAAACCTTTTAGCAAAATATATTGACATTTCTAATGTTAAAGCTGAAGTTGTTGACATAGTAACATATTTCCAAAACAATCATTTTACTTCGGCCAAGCCCCAAGAAACAGGTGCTATAAAAGCTCAAGATGCCATTTGATGTCAGGGGTAGCTTTGTTAATCCATTTTCAATTTTAAAAACTTCATATTTAATTTTTTTTAAATCATGGGGGGATTTTTTAGAATTTCTGTGTCGAGGGTAAAAAAAAAACAAATAAAACGTTTTAAACAAAAAAAACACGTTTAAAACAAAAAAAAAACATGTTTTTTGTTTTTTTTAGAAAAAAACATGTTTTTTTCCAACCCTGGAAAAATTACAAGTTAAATAAAAGCATAATAACGAAAGTAGCAGCCAGGAATCGAACCGGGGACCATTGGGTTACTAGCCGCACTCTATACCACTGGGCTGTCGGTGCTGATGCCAGGATTGATAAATAACGTAATTTTAATGTTATAAAGCACGTAATGACAAACTCCTATTACTGCTCATGCTTCAACTGTCGTCAACTTCGTTTACAACCATCGACTCGTAAGGCGCAAGGGTGGGGGATCTTCGTGTGGTTTGGGGGTTATTACGTAAGCAAGTTTTTGGTCATTTTTGATCCCTTGTAAGCAAAAAAGAAAAGATAAGCGCAAACCCCCCTCCCATAATTACGTAAGAAAGTTGCCCAACCCCTCTCTGTTCTTTTTTTTTCTAAAAATCTTCAGTAGTGCTTACATTTCTGAAGTTCATTGTTCTCCATGAACACTTAACCCCAATCGTTAAAACTTTTCTTGTGGAAAATGCTTGAAACAAGAAACAAGAGATTTTCGAAAATGCACTGTTGTTTAACATCTGACTCCCCCTCCCCTTGTCAAGAAAAATAAGCAAATATGTAGTATGAGTTCATCCCCTTCCCCCTTAGGTGCTTACGTAATATTTGAATGGCCCCTAACTCCCATATTTTTGTTTTTCAATATTTCAATGATTTAAATGAACTTTTTTAGAATGCATTTCAACTTAAAACGTAAAATATAAAAAACATTAACAAGCATTTCTCACCAGAATATATTTTTCAAAGGTAAAAAAATAAACTATAAATTTAAATCCGCAAATGAGACCTACTTTTTAAAAATATATGTGTGAACAACCATTTATGAGAATGCGCATTTAATCAGGAAATACTCACTTTGCATTCATATAAATAGTTAGCTGTCAATAGTTAGGGAATAGTTAGACCATAAAGTTAGCTCAAATAGCTTCCTCCTATAGTTAGCTGAAAAAGTAATTACCTCGAGATATTATAATCCCTACTTAGTTTTAAAAGTAAATATACATCAGATTACCTGAGGTAATTTGTAACTGAAAATCGCAAGTTCCATTTTTAAATCAACCATATTTTTACAAGTGAATAATTAGATGACTTTAAACTTGTTTACTTAACATTTAATTCGATTCTATAATCTCTACGTTTGGTAGGTGGGTGTAAAGATTAATTTCAAGAAAAAATTTTAATACGGCCAATATTCAGAAGTTGTTAAAATGATACCTGGCTATGATTCCAATTTATTTTATCAATTGAAAACGTGATTACTTAATAATAATACGCGTCAAATAAATAATTCAACTATAGCAACTGAGTCTAACTTCTCGTTATAAAGATGAAAGAAGTTCAAAGAAGTTCTATTTATTAAAATCCTTGATCACATTTCTTGTAATATGAAAACTCACAATAGATTTCATGATACTCCTGAAATATTATTTTTAAAACTTTATACTAAACATTTCCTAATTAGAATATATCCTTATACGTAAACGAATTGAAAGTATTTCTTCAAAATAATTCCGCGAGCATAACAAATTTATTTATTTAAAAGGCTTTATAATCTAAATACGGCACGAATATTACTGATAATTATTGTTTTCTGCAAATATAGTTTTTAATTACAGTTGTACTTTAATTATCCAGTCTTGAACTATCAAATCGGTTTGAGAATTGTTTCATAACAACGCCAATTATTTTATATATTTTTTTAACTGCAGCTAATTGTACAGTACATCTTATAATAATACGTACTATAAATTTACTATCAATTAAATCTTATACAGTGCACATTTATTCTATTCTGTCTAATTACCATCTTTTCTGTTTTTTTTATTGCAATAAATTGTCTTTTTAGAGAAACTCAGTTGAGAAAAATAGGGAATTTAATATAGTAAAACACTAAACATTTATTTATTAGAGTAGGTTTTGGAATAACTAATAATAACCACAAAAGTGCCTTTTTATACATTTATGAAAGTATATCAGGAATGGACAATTGCACTCCATTTGTTTTTTTATCTTAATGTGTTCAGTAAGGCTTCAAACCTCCATAAAACTTTTTAATATACCTTTCAAAGCACTTTAGACGTCAACTTTTCTGTAATGAAATATTTTATAATTAACTAATAATTTTTTTTTGAGAAAAGACAATCGCATTTTCGGATTCAGGAGAGAATTTTCAATAAGTTAAAATTGAAGATTTTGATATTTAAGAGATGTTTTAAAACTCCATTGTTAAGACTTTTCCTCAAACTCTCAGAAAACCTCAAAAAATTTTCAGAAAATTGTTGAATTTAGGGTTTAAAAAAGAAACGAGAACACTTATATCTGTCAAGATTTTATATTTGATGTAAAATAATTCAAATATACAGGTAAGTTTTATACCATGCGTTAGAGTTTTTCCATTACATACTGTTTTATTATTAAATGCATACGATCAAAAAAGATTGCGCCTAACTGCGTTCAATAAAGATGTAACCGACTTCTTCCAAAAGACAATTCAAATTCAATCACTCACAAATTCATAAAACATTTTTTTTAAAAGTATTCTCCGCAAAATTAATATATTTTCCTCTTCTCAGAAATCAAATTTTTTTTGTGGTAAGTATTGTAAATCACTTCCAAATAAACTTAACCGTTTTCTTTATAAGAAGCAGAAAATTATACTCTTCGCCAAAATTTCTCAACAGAAAAAAAAATAGTCAGAGAAATAATCGTGGAACAAAAACTCGTGATCTTCTAACGCTTAATATTTCCCCAAAATTGGAAAACGCCTTTAATTGAGCTGCTCGGGTTGAAAGTGGAATAAGTCCGAAAATACAATTTTAAGATCCTTTACCTCCTAAAGTCAAAAGCTCAATGATTGGCCTGTAAAAGCCGCTTAAGGGGGACGTCCATAAATTACGTGAGATCAAAAAGGGAGGGGAGGGGTCCAGCAAAATCTGACCAGGGGGGTGGCTATTAAAATCTCACGTCAACTTTTAGTTTAGAAAATAATATACGTTTTCTCTTCAATAATTTTTAGTACAAGTTTAGGAAAAATGCTCAGATTAGTCAAAACAGCAAATTGTTAGCCAGACAGTCGTGATAATTACTAGTTAGAATCATGTTTTCGATTTCAACTTGTATTTGTATAAACATTTTGCAATCTGGATGGTAATGGACTCTAACCGTCTGACGTCACACGGAACCAACACGTGACCTACTGGTTGTGATACTACACGTGACCTACTGGTAATTGGTTACCACAGATACTACACTAGTAGATCTACTAGTGTAGTATCTGTGGTAACCAATTGCAAGCTCAGTAGGTCACGTGTTGGTTCCGTGTGAAGTCTTGAACCAGATAGGCGGTTAGAGTCCATTGTAATGCCGATAAGACGAAACTAGTGATTGAGAAAATCTCACGCGAGAATTTGAGGGGGAGGGGGAGTCCAGCAAAATCTCACTAAATCTCACCAAGGGGGAAGGGAGGGGTCCACAATTTTGTAAAAACACTTCACGTAATTTATGGACGTCCCCTAAATATGGGTTCTCCATAGGAACAACACAAGGCGCAGTAAGAGAAAACCTTCAATTACTCAAAACTACGTTTAGTGGACTTACACCACTTTCGTTCTAACCAGCTCAAGTTTAAATCGCGCATATTCCAATACGATGGAAGTGAAAAATTCCGTACAGCATCTATCAAACTTGTTCCAACCACCATTTAACCGCTTTAATCGCAAGCCGCCCGAGATTACTATCGAATCCTATGGACGATTTCGGGCGGCTCTAGGACTGAAAGGGATAAAAAAAAACGTTAAAAATAACACAGCGTTTGAAATATCGCCGTTATACAACCGAATAAAACGCGAATTGCTTCAAATGATACATCCGCATAGTTTTTCAATTATCCCACGCATTCGTTTCAGCAAAAACCTCCAAAGCTCCACCCTTTAAAGAACGAAAAAAGAACGAATGAATAACACGGCGAGATTTAGGGAAAGATTTTACTACGTCGGGTTATCGCCAGATGAATTAAATACGAAAAGAATATTTATGGCGGAACATACGTATGAAAAAAAAGAGAGGGGATGGAAAATTATCCCTGAAAAGAAGTATATATTGATTGAATCACGCGAATTCCAGCAGCAGGAGAGGATTTTTCACGTTCCGGCTTTTAAGAAAAGTATTAATTCCGCTCACTTAACTGGGACCGTCTTGAAAGTGGGAGTAATGAATCGAAGAGAAATTATGGGTTCGTCTGTAGGAGGGGTGTTCTGGGCCAAATGTCGTTAATCATTCCATTCGACCCCCTTTTTTTTGCTCCAGGGTTTTTTCGTGTCCTGTTCGGGACAGGAAAGGGTAGATATGTCCTCCGCAGGACAAATTGCGAGCGGGGATGTCCTGACCCCATGTCTCCTAATGGCACTTCTCTGTAGTGTTGTTTTTTTGAAGTAGTAATTAAAATGGATGGAGTGTCTCGGTGTAGAATCACTTTTTATTTACTAAGGGTCGGTGTGAATTATGGATTTTTGAGAGCAACGTTACAATTAAAGTTTTCATCGATTCTGGCTTTTATTCAGTTGATGTTGAATTGATGGCAGGTCTTACGGCAGGGCGCGAAATTTCCGCTCGCCAATTCGCCATTGACGACCAAAAATTTAAGGCTGGCGAGAAAGTTCTTTTCCCTGAAAAAATTTTGAGTCTATAATAAAAAATGTCCAAGGCTGTAGTTAGTTTAACTAGGTTTGTTTGGTAATATCAAAGGTATGATGAAGAAAAGGGTGCGAAATATCGATTCCTATTTTACTAGGGGTAATGAAAGTGAACCCGTTCAAACGCAAGAGATGATGCAAAGTGGATCTGCTATCAGCAATATTCCTATATCATCAGTTTCCAGCTCTTCAGGTAAAAGAAAAGATGCCTCAACTGCCCAATCACTACTTCCAGCGAAAAGAAAGTTTAATTTAATTAGTTAATTAAAAGAAAAAATATGAATCCAAAGTAGTGGCGAGTAAAATTTTTAGTCTGGCTAGTGCCTTTGGAGCTGAAATTTCATGCCCTGTCTTACGGACAATTTGATTACGGACCTTAGGATTTTTTGTGGATAGTTGTGGATAGTTTGTGTGGTATTATCCTCAATAATAATAATACATACTTACAATAAACATACAATATTCCATGCTTTTTCGATTTCCATTACCGCCTATGGCCGTAAACACTGGCGGATCCAGGGGGGGGGCTAGGGGGCTTGAGCCCCCCCCCAAAATGAAAAATTTTACACTATATAATATGGAATTTTATGCACCAAAATGAGTTAAAACCATGTTATTTTAAGGTCAAATTTTCAAAAATTTTCTGGGGGAGGACCCCCAGACCCCCATGGTACTTGTAACTCAAATCTACTTTATATTAAGTTTGTCAAAACGAAAAAATTCTTCCATAACATCTATATCCGAAATTCGGACGAGGCGTACCAAAACGAGTTGAAAAGTGTTTTTTTATTTAAATTTAAAATTTTCTAGGGGAGAACCCTCAAACCCCCTTAGTACTTGTAGTAACTCTATTATTGAAACTCAATCATACTATTAAAATCCGAGAGTAAACAAACGTATGTCCGCTTGTCCGCTTGTCCGTATGTCCCTCTATCTCCTCCCAAACCACTGAACGCAGAAGGGCGCCCGAGGTGCCAAAAGACGGCAAATGACCCAGGGACGCCGAGTCGCCCATTTTCATTCCGAAATTCGAAATACTTTTCGAGATATTTGCGTTTTTCTGCTCTTTTACGCTTATTTCTCCATTTCTCTACTAGAGTAGATCTGCTTAAATCACTATTGTAAAAATGAGATGAAAACCACAAAATTAAATATTTTTAACAGGAAAAACTCGATAATTGTCGATTTAAAAACTCCATCAGCTATGAAAATACCAAAATAAATTCAAATAATTTATTTTCAAGCGTTATTTTCCTTTATTTTAAGATTTATTCCTTTAAAATAAAAATATTTATGGAATATAACTTCCATAAATTGACTGGAGATATGGAAATGGGAAAGATACGGTTTACTAGACTTAAAAATTTACTAGGGCTTTTTATTATATATTATTTTTAATTTTTCTCTACTAGAGTAGATCTGCTTCACTCACTGTTGTAAATGAGATGAATAGAGACCCTATATATAGAGAGACTGGACAATGAACTTTTCGCCGCCATTTTAGTTACAAAATGCATGGATCTCCATAGACTGTAATGCTAATTCATCTGCCTAAAACTCTTATTATTGCACAAAAATCAAAGCGAAAACTATATAAAAAATTTCAACAATTCATTCCGAACACGAATTGATGTTCTTTTTTTGTTATTAATTATTTTTATCTTAGAAAAAGCATTTTAAAAAATCAAAGTGAGTGTGAATGATTGTTGGGTTGCCACAGGCAACATTTGGCACGCTATCGCTCTTTTCGAGGAGAAATGTAATGGACTAGTAGCCAGGAAACTAGTCTCAATTCCTAGTTGTATTACTTTGTTTTCAATTTTTTATCCAAATAGATGGTTAACTAGTCTTGGTAGCCAACGGCGGGTGCCAATAAAGTCGCCAACCAGTTAAACAATTAAATATTTAGTTTTTTGAATTTATTTGGCAATATTTATGAAAGAAAGTAAACAAATAAATTTTTAATAACTTATTTGTTTACATTTTAACTCTTCTTTTGGTATTTTTCAAAACTTTTAACAGCATTTTCAACGATTTTCAACATTTCGTAATGTTAAAGTATAGGAAAGTTGTAACTAAAATGGCGGAAATACCGATAATACCGGTGAGCCGTTGTCCAGTCTCTCTATATATAGGGTCTCTAGAGATGAAAAGCTCAAAACTAATTATTTTAATGGGAAAAATCCTATTAATGTCTATTAAAAACTATTTTCAGTTATGAAAACACCAAAATAAATTAAAATAATTGTTTTAACATTATTTACCTTTATTTAAGATTTTTCCTTAAAATTAAAATATATGTTACGGGCAATGTGATAAATCCGGGCATTATTAATAATAATGCCCGGACGATATGATAAATTCAGAGGAATTTATGAATGAAATTTATCACTTTGCCCACCTCCACTTCTGGCATTATTAATAATGCCCGATTAATCACTTTGCCCCCATAACATATGTACTATATGGAAAAGTGAAAATTTCATACATACAAGGAACACTGGGATAGGAAAGATTACCGGGAACACCGGGATAGGAAATATATAGGAAACACCGGGATAGGTATAATATCTTAAAAACCTGTGTAGGAAAAATTACCGGGAGCACCGGAATATGAAAAAGGCGCCTGGGATACCGGGAGGATTGTAATTGCTGATATACAATATTAGAAATGTATTTTGAGAAAACTTTTTTGAATATTTTTTATTTACTCCACAAGTGCAAGGCTGGAAAAGGTGGCAAAAGTGGGTACATAATTTTTATTGAATTTCTCTTTCTCATATCGTTTTCTTCTCTAAAAATATAATATTAAAGTATGCATCGTGAAAACTAGAATTAAAACTTAACTTGCCGCAACGCATCGGGTTGCTGTTCAGCTAGTTTTATATAAAGCTTGTAAAAAAGCAAAAATTCTACCATAAAATCTATGTCCGAAATTCGGATGAGGCATACCAAAACAAGTTGAAAAGTTGGGTTTTTTTTACTTAAATTTTCAAACTCTTCTAGGGGAGGACCCCTAGAGCTCCTTAGTACTTGTAACTCCATTATTACTCATTTGTTTTATATTAAGTTTGTAAAAACACAAATATTCTACCATGAAATCTATATCCGAAATCGGATGAGGCGTACTAAAACAAAACGAAAAGTGGGTATTTTTGACTTAAATTTCCAAAACATTTCTGGGGGAGAACCCCCAGACCCCCCTTTTAGTGGTTGGAGCAGGATAATTCACTACCTTTTCCATATTAAGATAATCAAGAATTAATAATAAGAATTAATTGGATTATGAAAATTCTTAGCCCCCCCCCAAAACCAAATCCTGGATCCGCCACTGGCCGTGGACTCTCTGTTCTAGTACTCTGTGGCCATGGCACTGACTTATTCTTATGGATAAGATATGAGAAAAAGCAAAGTTACTATCCTATATGTATTTTATTAAAAATACCTTATGTATTTACCCATACATTTTCCTTTCTATAATCACATTTGTACAACGAAATGGAAACACTATACTTTAAAGAGAATATTTAAGGAGTTCTGTTTGTTCATCTAGTTTTTAATAAATTATGAGAACATATGGTATAACCTTTTATATTAGATTCAAAGTTAATTACTGTTGAACATATTTCCCTTACGGCTTTAAAATATTATATGAATATTTGTAAAACTCTATTTTCTTTACATAATGGAATTAGCGTACTAAGAAATTGATAACGGTGAATAGTAGAATTTTTCCCAAATGCCTTAACAAGAAAGAGCCAGTAGAATAATTCCATTACCATGGGTAATATATATAAAACAAACATTTAACTAATGCATGTTGTGATATAACTAATTAGCACACGAAAATATAATTACTATTCACTGTTTCTTAAAACGCAATAGTAATTAAATTGATTATCTTTACCCAGAACATATTATACATAATTACACCAATGTTTGAGACGTAAAACAAACGTAAAACAAAAGACACAGCCTTCAAAACACTTGGTAAATATAAAAATAATAGCAGACACGACATTTATTATTACCAAAGCAATTCAGTTAAGAAGCTATTAAGGATACTTATACCCTTTTAAAAATAAATACAGGGTGTAATAAAAACCATTATTACCTTTAACCCCTTAAGCAATCTTATCTCTATATGACCATTCAATAAAACTTAATCCGCGGATTGCCTTTCAAACTCAGCATCCCATTTAACACCAATATTTTTCTTTGTCCATCTCAGTACTAGTTAGCTGGCTGACCATTCCCCCAGCCTTTATTACCGCCCTAACCAACGAAGCCTGCTGAAAACCAGTATTTATTAGTGGCGGGTTAACAAGCATCGAAGTGAACGACGCGACTGTTAAGACTTTCCTATTGATGCTGACGTAGCTACTACGTCAACAGAGCCAAGAACCAATGGGACGACCGGATTTCTATATCGATGAGGAGAACGGTGGACGGAACGGTTGGAGACTTTGAATTCAATGATCAGTTTTGATCACCAAAACCTGGTTTAGAGATTAAATTTTGATTAAATCGTAAAATTCGGGCCTGATGGTTTGAGGCAAAAATATCATGATCGGATTTTGAGTTTTATTGGTTTTGATTAAAATCGTGATTACTTTTGAGCGATACGGTTTTACTCACATCAGATAATAAACATAACTCTTGATAAAACAATATTTCGATCAAAAATAAGACTCAAACAGCGCTAAGACATACCGTTCACACCTCGCCAAAACCGCCAATATAATTGTTCGAGGATAGGCGTTCTCTTCAGTATTTTTTAGAATAATCGAAATATTTCTCCATTGGCGATTTGGAAATCTTCCACTTTAATCGACAACCAAATTACATTTCTGCTTAGTTCAACAGAACAAAAGTGAAAAATAGAAAGACTAAGACGAATAAAATTAAAAATTATAATGAAACTGAGTCAGTAAGGAACTATCAATGGAGTAAGTCAATGGAGTCAAAACATTCACTAGATAAAAAAAGGGGGGGGGAAACACTTCTATAAATTAAAATCAAATTTTATTTTGGCTCAGTTTACAGTACAAAGAATAAGAAAAGAAAGACAAATTAACTTAAATTTCAAATTTAATCAAAAAGACATTGATTTCGAAAAATTCAAGGGGCTATAATACGCCGATAGGGGTAGTTATTTTTCTCTCTTTATATCCATGTGTAGAGCGAAGCTTGGTGGTTCTTTTGCACACAAAAATAAATTTGCCATTTTTTTAAAATTTATTCCCTTTTTCAAACTGGCAATTCAATTTCAACCCTGATTTTCCATTGTTTCCCCCACGTTTTCCCGGTCGAGTCGCAATACACTCTGCATACAAATCCACCTTTACTTGGTCCAGTAATGGCTGAGCCCGGCTATTAACTCTGTCCCAGGGATTAGGTAAGAATCGAGCTCACTCCTTTATTTACGACTGGTTTTAAATCACTCTCGGGTTGAATCTGCGCCGTCTGGGCGAATCCTTCTAATTCGAGATCTTGTTCTAATTTGCTAATGCGGTGCACCCCTTCTCCTCGTAATGAGGGGGATAAACTGAAGGTGAGTGATGCTGCTGGGGGATTGTTTTCCGCGTAAGTTGGTTCCGCTTTGAAGGATTAGGTGTTTAGTGCGTTTGTGAGAGCGCCTTGTTTTGGCAGTTGTGTTGTTTGGTTGTTTGTGGTTAGTGTTTGCAACTGATGCATTCGCAATGATTAGTTACAAATGATAATGTTGTTTAGAAAAATTGTGATTTAGAATTATGCACTTTTCAAGCATAGCAGACACTAAAATAACGTTTTATGATCTGTTTGTAAACAGCTGCTAAATAATAAAGGTGCATTGTATGTGTTTTGTAGAAACGAATATTACGAATGTTTTTTTAAGTGCCTTTTGCATTTGATATTTTTATGATGGAGTTATAATTTTTAGCTATAAGTTTGTTTCATCATAATCATGTTCGCTTGGGGAAACAGAGGGATGAGCATCAGGCTGACTGTGACTTTCAGTCACGCGTTCTGTAACAGCTCTGTTCATATAGTCATTCGCAGTCATAGTCATAGTTCAGGCATAGTACAGTCTGCTCATAACAAGCACACAGTGAGTCGGGTTATACTGGAGTTCTAAAGTCTAAAGATCTAGTCTAGGTACTCTCTTAAGTACACCCCCTTGTTTTTTTTATTTATCTTGCTAAGGGGCAGTTCAAATATACGTAAGCACCTAAGGGGGAGGGAGTTTACTCTTAGCTAACTTTTTTTTTTGACAAGGGGGTATGAATGATACACTGCATTTTCAAAAATATTTTATTCTTGCATAATTAATTTCAAAATTTAACCTTATCTTGGGCGTCTTATATTTGCTGACAAGGGGGGATTGGGGTCAAAAATGACCAAAAAAGCATGCTTTCGTAATATTTGAACGGACCCTAATTGACTGTCCAGTTTGAATCAACCAATCATGTCTCACAGACCTTGGAGCAATCAAACCATTATATTCAAACTAAAACATTCTCTTCACACCACATCACATCACTCCCCACACAGAACAAAAAAATCCACCCCCCTCAATCTTCACCCCCCTAAGCAATCTCCCCACCAATTCCGCAACACCCCACCACGTAAACACATCACCCCCTCAAGAAAAACAAACAACAACCTCCCAAATGATGCGTTCGAGATCGAATCCCAAATTCCCATCCGGGCATTTCCCGAAAATCGCCCAAATCGGAATCATAAAGAACGAAGAAAGGGAATAAATAAAAAAAAAAACCCAATCATAGACCCCAGTCACGAAGTTGCGCAAACAAGCCTTTATGTATATGGTCGGCATTAGTCCTGACCTTGCAATTTCCTTATATTCTCGGGTTTCCTTCGCATTTGCGTTTAAGTGAGAGTTTCTTCGAGAAATCTATTTCTTATTTCCCTCCTCCATCCCTCTTGGGACCCCCCAAGAACGATGTAGTATAATCTCCGGGAGAGAGAGGGAATAAGGGAGTTTGTTTTTGAAGGTGGTTTTTCGATTTTTTAAGATTATTTCCCTATGGTTGATTGAATGAATAGCGTTTTATAGGGAGTCATCTCTGGGGCTTTGTCAGACGTTTTTTTTTTTGAAAAAATGAAAAAGGGAATGTAGCCGCTTTTCTATTTTTTTTTTTTTGATTTGATGATGAAAAGGGAAATAAATGCCGATTTGAGCTATTATTCGGAAAAGGGCGTTTTGGAAGGCGGCGTTAATTTTTGTTCCAAGGCGAAATCATTCTTGGCAGTTACTGCAAATGAGATTGTGCAAGAAGGAAGGCCTGTTTTCAGGATTTGATTGTATTCATGTATGTTTCTAACATATTTTTAGAGACACATCTTAAATTCTGAGTATTTAATGAATGATGCTAATTTTTTTTTATTTGACGAATAATTTGTCTGGTGATGATACTTTAATGGATACTGATGTATCTTGATTGTAATTGATGGTGAAATATGAAATTTGAATCTTATTTTGATTGTTTTAAGGAATATAATTTGTTTCATTGTTTCTATGGAAATGGTATTCGATATTAGTTAGTACCTTTATTTGAGTAGTCTTACTTACTACTTTCTATTTTTCAGTCATAAATACTAAACTAAACTCAAAACTAACTAAACTCAACTGAAATAATGAATAAATTTATTAATTATATCTTATAACTTTGCTTTGTTTGATATCATTAATACTTATATGTCTATTCTTGACTCTTACGTTGAAGTAAGTTCCAATGTTCCCAATTAAGAACATGGTTAAAACAATTTTTTATAAAAACCGTAAAAACTATAATTTGTCAATAATTTTTTAACCTCTTAACTGAAGCATTTGAAAGTAAAGTTATACCTGAATCGGAATTTGGCATGTTAAAGGTGTAAGTTAAGTATAATCATCCACTATATTTATTGTATCCCAAACTATATTTGTGCTTATTCATACTTTTACTTGGATCTATGGGATATGTATGCAGTATTCGTAATTTCGCTTTGGACGGCAGAATTTGTTGGTTTTCTATGCTAGCATTCCTGCTTTTATCTCCCATATGCAGACCTGTCTGGAACATTGGGAATGGGAAAAGCAGGAAATCATACAGGAATATATATGTGCATAAGGACCAAATAAATGTCTACCGACGTTAATAAAATATCATATTTAATGTGAGACGATATTTATAAAGAACTTACTTGTATGCAATGTTCTCGAATTCTACATATTTGAGAGAAATTTCCGGGAATACTGACAAGGAGGAAAAACTAGAGAATTTTTCATAAAATAAAATGTGGGAAATTCATAAGTTATATTTTATGTAACTTTTATATGTAGTGATATTAAAATAACAAAGTAAATAGATGCATCTTTTGAAACATAATTTTACAAATAACTTTACTTGAAACGTAACTGTAAACGCGAGAGAGAAGTTTGAGGCTTCAGAGATTTTCATCATATGCGTTTACTACTTGAGCCTTGAGCTGCTCAGGATGAAAGTGGTATAAGTCCAAAGATGTGAAATTTGGAGAAAAGCATGAATTTGGATTACTTTTAACTTTTAAGATCCTGTCACTTCAGTCAATAGCTCAATGATTGACCTGTAAGAGCTCCCTAAAAATGCCTTCTCCAAAGGAACAACACAGGTGCCGTTATAGAGAAAACCTTCGATTACTCAAAACTACGTTCAGTGGACTTATACCACTTTCATTCTAACTAGCTCACTTAGACTAGTGGCTTTTGAGAATTTTCTTGAAAACTAAGACTGAATGTTGGGGAATGTTGCTGAAGATTTCTTAACTTGCGAAAATTTTATGAAATTGCTGTGATGTTTGTTTTCATGGAGTGTAGATAAAATGGTCAGATAATTGCACCTTTACGACCCACAGTTTTCAAGAAAATCGTGTCGGAAAAGGGTATGACGCTACATCCGGTTTACGTTGAATAGGTTTATGGAAAACGTGAGCATGTTATTTCGTTGTGTTAGTTAAAATAACCATTTATATCCTATACTTAAAAATATACATTTATATCCTATTTTAGTTAAAATATACATTTATATCCTATATTAGTTAAAATGTACATTTATATCCTATAATTAGTTAAAATATACATTTATATCCTATATTAGTTAAAATATACATTTATATCCTATATTAGTTAAAATATACATTTATATCCTATATTAGATGTTAAAAATATCCATTCCGCATGTATGCACGCACCGTGGAATGGAATAGTTATGTTTTTATCGGATATGACTTCACATTTAAAAAAATAAAAGTCGTCGAAGATGTATAATTTCTTAGTGCAGAATTTGGGCGGACTTGTTGAAGCACATATAAAATCAGTACTTTTAAGAAATTGATGATAAATTTGTTTATTTTTGTTTGGCTTATCGTATAACGAAAGTTAATTTCTAAAGTACACTTACATTTTTAGATTCAAGGCATATATCGCAACGAAGAAAGCAAAATCCTACTTCTATGATCGTTATAAAAGTTAATGCCTTTTTTGTGCATGTTAATTAATACATTTTTTGTAAAAGGTAGTTTTCCCTCTTCAATTTTTTCTGTAGCTTTCGCTCCAAGTGCTATTTGAATACTCCAAGACTTTTTTTTTCCTACTCTTATCAAGAGGTTGCAATAAGAACAAAAGCATTGTTGACTTTTAATTTCAGGGGAAAAAACAAGGAGATCACTTTACAATGAGGTTTAGAAATATTTGTCAACCTTTTTTTACTCCTTACACTGTCCCTGTAACAAATAAATTTTATGATTATCGATAATGGAGTGCAACTTGAATAATTTGAAGATAAAAGGTACCACTGAAAACCTGAATGCGTGGTTATTACTAATAAATGGAGAATGTTCGTTTTCTGATACTTTCTTGGAAAAGTCGCGACGTTCGTTCTGCTATTCTGGTAATGATTTTGTAAGGACGAATGGCAAAAAATTGTTATGGTACCAAAATGTTTTAAAGAAAACCTTGAATTAAAGAATTCGAACTTCGAACTTTAACATTATTTTAATAGAAAGTTTTAGGGACCAAGAGAACATTTATTTTCTCTTTTTTTTTTCAACAAATAGGGCATTATGCATCAAAACCTATTTCTGTAAATTCCATAACAATGAATACCTTGACGAATCGTGTAAATAACAAGAAAAAAACTACTGATATATAATATTTACTTATCGCAAATTGTACAAATTTATACACAAAAAGTATTTATTACCAAACTTAGAACAAAATTCTTCATTATCACCCCTACCAATAAATAATTCTTGTTAATACATCCACTATTCTTCGATAGCGATCGCAAAGGGTTTTAGCGAGTACCGTCACAGAGAAAATGACAAATCTCCGAATCCTCATCTCGGTTACGGTTTCGGACATCTTGTCACAAGACATTCTTCTATCTCTCGACCCCGCAAGAACCGAATAAAATCGAATGAAATATCACTCCTCTCGAATAACCCTCTCTCGCTCGACCCATGTTTTTAAACGCAACCTCAAAGGAATCGTCTGCGAGGATCAATGGAAGCATCTCCCACTAACGGGGCTTACAGAAAAGTCTCCTCGACTCCCTAAGAAAAAAAAAGAATAAAAAATGGAATAAAAAAGGAGGGAGTTCACATCATCGACCCTAAGAGCTGTGCCAAAAGTTTCGGATGTGTGTTCGAATTCAGCTGAAGTTGAGATGTTTGAGCTCTGCTGCTGCACGTTTTATTTGTAGCTCGTTATTGGGATTCCTGCTCTCTCTCGAAAAGGTTGGTCGGGGTGAATATTTTTGGGGAGTTTTCGAAAAGGTATTTAAATGCCCAGGGTGTGTTCTTGAAGTGTTGGGAAATGGTTTTGGAGACGCCTGGTAGGTTTTTGCTTTTTTTGAGATGGATAAGCGTAAGGGGCCGTTCAAATATTACGTAAGCATGTTTTTGGTCATTTTTAAACTCTTTGTCAGCAAAGATAAACAAACCCCCCTCTCATAATATTACTTAACAAAACTGCCCGACTACCCCCCACCATTTGTTATTTTTCGTAGAAAATGTTTAACAGAACTTAGATTCCAGAAATTCATTGTGCTCCATGAAAATGCGGTGTCTGAATTTTGATTGAAATGAAGAACGTCAATTTAAAAATATGATTATTTTGTTAAACCCATGTGCATATAGTGTCTTTTTATCGCGATTTGCGTACCGAAACTCTTCCTAGCAACCCAACAGGCTTTGCGTTTACTCATTTTCTCCTCCTTCCACGTAGTGACGTTCTGGGTTCAGGAAACGTTACTGTCAAGTATAAACCTATGGTTAAAATTTCCTTGTGAAATAAAAATGCTTGAATTCTATCCTGGTTCATTTTTTCTTGTGAAATTTATTTTTGGTTGAATTTTGAAATTATTAATGCAAGAAACAAGAGATTTTCGAAAATGCTTTAATGTAACATCTCACGTAATAATTTGTTCTTACGTAATAATTTAAAAAATAAGCAAATAGCGAACCCCTTTAGAACACCCTTTAGATGCTTACGTAATATATGAACGGCCCCTAAGCTTGGATCTGGATATGTGTGACGGGTCTGATTTTACAGTTTTGAAGTCTTCGGTTTCTTGTATGTATCTTGTTTTTCCTTGTATATCTTGTAGGTTTCTTGTATTATCACATTTCATTCAAATGCAAATAACGAGGAAAGCCTCGAGAGCTTGTGTGCTCCATCTTTCTAAGCTGGCATTGCATACATGCATACATCTTTAAGAGCTTACAGCTTTGGAAAAGGTGTACATGACACACAGGCATATTAGGGATTCAGCCTGAATTTTGAAATTACGCAGTGTCTGAATTTTGAGTGAAGTTAACAACTTCAATTTAGAAATATGTTAGAAATTTGTTAAACCCATGAATATATAGCGTCTTATTATCACGATTTGCGTACCGAAACTCTTCCTAGCAACCCAACAGGCTTTGCGTTTACTCATTTTCTCCTCCTTCCACGTAGTGACTTCATAGGGTCAAGAAATGGTACAGTCTAGTACAGGCTTGGCCATTCTTATGCACGGAGTACCTAAAAAATGCTCATAATACTATACATCTATAGTACCCATAGTTTTCGCGAAAATAGCTACAGAAGTAGGAATGACGCCACATACAATTTACGTTATAAAGGTTTATAGAAAACGTGAACATTTAGGTATGTCTGCAATCTAAGATGCCAAACAATCCATTGTGCCTGCATGCGCTAACGTTGGAATGATATAACAAAGTTTTCATCGAATATGACGTCACATTCTTTGAAAAAAAATTCGTCGAAGAAGTATAGTTCTTGGGGCATTTTTATTCTAATCCCTCGCAAGAAATCTTTCAGTACAGAGTTTGGACGGACCTTTTGAAACTCCCCTGAATAAAATTATACAACTTAATATTCATTATTCTATCATCAATGCAATACGTTTATTATAAATTGCGATACTTCATTTCAACCTAACTGTAACTTATTATACAATTTATATAAAATCGCTCAAGTTGAAATAATGTTTCTTGATGAGATAGATATATTCTCATTAAGATGCTTTGTTAAGAATATTTAGCAGATACTTTCCCGCTGGGATACTCTCTAGGGATCCAAATAGTTAAAGATGGGTCTATATAAATACTAATTATTTCGTAACTATCAGCTCGGATGGAAGATAAATTAAACGTAATTTATAGTTTGTGACAAACGTTTTTTTGTACACTTATTTTACTGTTTAGCAAGAACATTATTTTTTATTCCTCATAATAGTTAAGCTAATTTATTGAATAATTTATTATTACTATACTTCGGGTGAATTATCATTTAATTTCTTAAGCTCTTCCTATAAGTAAATTTAAAATAGAGGCAAGTATTTTGCTACATTAGGTTTTTCAACATTTTTGAAGATTCTGAAATCTGTCTCAGAGTATGGTAAAATTTATTCCTTTCTTGAAACTAATTTTCGAATCTTTGCTGGGGTGTAATAAAAGCCTCTTAAAATTTTAAGAGTAATTATGTTCTCTTAAAAGTTATTAACACTAGAACGACGGGATGGGCTTTTTTGGCCCATCGCGCTGTTTGCGGCTTAATCATTTCAACTCTAATCAACCGAATGGCTTGAAATTTTCTGACTTTTCCTTATTTGGTTCAATTAAAGTGCATACCAAACCGTTTTCATTTTAGTCTCATAGGAGCAAAGATAGCGAACCGTATACCTAGAAAGACGGAGCGGGCTTTTTTGGACCGCACCACCTCAGCTGTGTTTTCCTTGCTTCGTTCCGCTCGTATTTCCATGAAATTTTCCTAGAAAGGGGAGGGGATCTTCTTTGTTTGTTATCTCTTACAAGTGTTATCTCTTTCAAGTTCCATTCAGTTTGATTCGGTTTAGAACGCCCCTTTCTCAGTTGGGGTTGTGGTCGAGGGGAGGACGTTTCAAAGGAAGAATTTATGGTCCCCACCATAAAGATAAAGGTTCTCACCATTGAATTTCGGTCAACAAGGTGACCAATAAGGTTTATTTCTCACAAAAGAAATACATTTTACAATTTGAACTGTACCAGCTGTTTTCTTTGAATGGGGAAATTGCTAACCTTCATTCCCTGTTGATGCATTGAAAATGATGCGTTGTGAAGTGTACCCAGCCATACTGGGGAAACGAAAGGAACTTAACAACTGACAGCTATTTTACAATATAAAAACTGTGTGAAAAACTAAAATCCCAAGCAAAACTAGCCTGGTTGGAACACTTAGAAGAAACCGTAGAGAGGTTCCGCCAACTGCAAAATTAGGAAAACAAAATCTTTATTCAACAATTGTTTATTTAAAAAAATAAAGACATAACCTTAACTGCACAACACCGTATTATAGACAACTAGAAGGAAAAGAAAAAGCCGGATACTATAGCTTACTACAACGAAACTAAGTATAGAATTGACATCATTGTGGATCAAGTGATACGACTGTATAGCACCAAATCAGGCTTTAGCTGTTGGAAGGTTGGCCTATGCATGTTTTCTATGACATATTAGGTATCTCTGCTGTAAATGCATGGATCTTATACAAGGTAGTAGCCAGAAAAAAGAAATTAAGTCGTAGAAATTTCATCTTGAGATAATGTGAAGAGCTCCGTGCCCCTTATGTGTCTGCCAAAGAAACAGCCATTTCTACCATAAAAAAGGGGGGAAAGCATAAAAAGAGAAGACAGCAGTGAGAAAAAGGGTTATTTGTAGAATTATAGTATCCTCGAAAGGAAGCCATACATTAAAGACATGTTTCGGCAGTAAAAAATTGGTTTGTGGAAAATGCGCATTTAGAGAAATGCTTTGTATCCCTTGCTCCAAATGTGCAAAATACGAATAAACAGGTCAGTTTTAAAAACTTTGCTATATTTATTGAATGGGTTTTATTAATTATTCCTACCAGTGTCATTTATCTAGAGTAGCAACTCATTTACCAGATCTATGGATAAAAATATAGCGAAAGCACTTTTCATGCCCATAATTACAATTTATTTTAATAATTAAAAATTATAAAATCCTATAGAAATCTGAAGATTGAGTCCCTATATTATACTCTAACAGTTATTTATATGATATTATTACATTTTAGATGTATAATTAGCTCCGTATGCAAAAAATCAGAGATGGGCCAAAAAGGCCCACTCAGTCTTTCTAGGTATACAGCATAGTGCCGTCTTTCTAGTGTTAAAGGCAAGAGATTTTGGTAGAAAATGTGCTTGTTCTAGAATAGGGGTCGCAAAATGTGTCTGAGGAGATCGAAAAATACGGGGGAAAACAAAAATAAATAATAAAACTATTATTATTACATTAAATCACTGTTTTCATTGCCTATCTTATTTAAAATCTTAATAATGTTTGGGAATAATTACATGATTGAAAAAAATTGCACCTTTTCTATATTTTTTTAAAGTATTTTTTTATCAGTATAACATTATGAGGAAGAGAAATTTCCTATGTTTGTACAGTCAACTCCGTTTATTATGATCACGGTTAATGTTATCAAAATTGATCGGTCCCGATCACTCCTATTTAACTTAATTTGGTTTTATGTTATCAATTATCGTTTAATGTTATCAAAATCAGGTGAAATTCCCAAAAAAACTCCTTTTTTTATCGTTTGAAGGCCAATTTTAATACATAATCATACAAAATGAGTCATTAATTTACTAGTTTACAAGTGTTACATTAATTACCATGTTCCACTCTCATATTTTTCTTTAAGAATTTAAATCCTTCAAAATACATACTAGGTAATCGTTTTAAATACTTCAAATTAGGACTACATAGTTGTGATTTTAAGGCAAACACTCGAGTTACACTCTTTGAAACTTTCTAGTACCAAATCGTTTATTGTTATCAATCGGATAATGTTATCATTCTACTCTTGTACAAAAGTGATCACATTAAGCGCAGTCGACTGTATTACTTTAAAGAGAGAAACGCTCCGTGACAGCCATATATCCTCCACCACCCAAACTCTTTCGCTTACAAATAGAACTTGAAAGTTTAACGGTCTCTGTCTCGCTCGCTAAAATAAAAAAAAATAAAAACTTCTCTTTGGCCCACCGTTCTCGCTCCTTAGATCATTTACTTTGTAATGGGAATAAAAGGCCCAAGGAAAGTTGTGGGAGCATATATCCTTGGCCGGGACCTAGGAGGGAAAAAACCACCAGGATCGATACATTCCAGGGGAGTGAGTTTCCTGCAAAATAGAACGTTTTTCGAAAAAGACCGGAAGTGTGTCTAAGGCTTGTTCAAACGTTGAGTTTTCTCCTAGGTTTGCGTTTAAGGAAATGATTGTTTTCTGTCTCTAGATCTCACCTTCAAGGCTTTTTTTTTTTTTGAAGTTTTGTTTAAACGGATTCCTTAGGAGACCTAGAGAGAAACCTTTTTACTCTCTATACTAGACAGCAACGTTAGTTGACCCTTTGACGTCACTAACAAACACAGTAGTTCCCATCGCGGTGTCTGAATTTTGATTGAAATAAAGAACGTCAATATAAAAATATGATTATTTTGTTAAACCCATGTATATATAGTGCTTTTCAATCACGATTTGCGTAACTAACTCTTTCTAGCAACCCAACAAGCTTTGTGTTTACCGATTTCTCCTTCCGCATTTGTGACATACTCGGTTCAAGAAACGTTGCTGTCGAGTATAGTGACAATTTTCGAGGGAACCCAGTGCAATGTAACGATATTTTTGTCAAAATATTTTTTTAATTTATTGAATGACGAGAGAATGTATTCCTTTTTAAATCATACAGGTATGTTCGTAAAGTGGGGGAAATTATATTTTCCAGGGCCTAATCAGTTTTGGGAGAGGATTAGGTCCAGGAACAGGTTCTGAAAAAGTGTTGCAAAAATATTCAGAAACAGAAAATGCGTTCTTACTGCGTTAAATTTAAGAACACACTCAGATTCTAAAACATATTTTGCAACTCCTGTTATTTGCAGAACACATTCTAGGCAGGAAAATTTTTGAAACATATTCAGAGAGAACACTATCACAACACAACTAAAGTGTTGTAAATTCGACAGCAAAAAAGTGTTAAATATTGTTGTGGTAATGGGATACAAGTGAGTCACTGTATGGTGACATAGAGATTTTTTCATATGTATAAAAAATTATATACTTATGATTTTTATATGAGAGATTAACTTTAACCTTGTTTTTCTCATTATCAATGCGTAGTCACTTGTACCCCTTTGCTTCTAGGCTCCTCATTTATACTACATTTGATTAAATTGAAGTGATACTTTCCAAGATGTGTGAAGTTGTTACAAATACTGTGTGATATTTAGATCAACATAATCTGCACGGTAATTAAAATGCTAAGCAAACACTACCCTGTCCTTCCTATAACAACCAAAGGTTTAGATTAGAAGGAGACACTTCAGGAGAAATGTCCTCATATTTCTAACAAATCCTCTTTAATACAACGAATAAGGGGGTGTAACAAAATATTCCATTAGCCGCGGAACGTATTCCAAAGAATTTATCTAAGAATCCCATGTATATTTAGCGAAACTCGGCAGGGATATTAGTTAGACTAACTATAATAGGGGCTCTAATAAAACCAAACTCATGCAAAGGAATATTCGAAGAATTTTCCCCCACATAATTGATGACTGGTAAATAATATTGCTACCACATCTTTTTCTTGGTTCTTTCTTGAGTTATAAGAGTACCCAATTAAATTCTCAAAGCAACTTGCTTCTAAAATAACTAAAATTTTGATTCGTAACGAGATTGGGAAATTTTTTTTTACTTAACTTTTTGATTAAGAACGTTTTAAAGGTTCATGGCATAAAGTAGTTCTCGAATTTAAACATATTTGTTTTGCGCTTTACCGCATGTTGAAAGTTGGTTGGTTGGTTGAAAGAAATTTTAGTTATTGCTTTGATTATGTAGTCAAATACTTTTTAGAAGAAAGTAGTTTTTAAAAAAAGCTTTAAAATGAATCAAATTTTAATATAGTTCTCTAGTAAAGTTTAGTTGAGTTTTAAAGTATAGAGTTAAGTTCTCTAGTAAAGTTTTATCTCAAAATTATAAGATTTTATCCCTCATTGAGAATTTCTAGAGTGGTTACCTCTATTAAAAAGGTATACAGGTTAGGTATAAATAATAGTTTTTATTGCAAACCTGGATTTTACCCTTAAAGTTATTAGAATTAATGTATTAAGGTGATCTTATTATACAGGGTGTTCTATAATTAAACTACGTTACTCTAAAATTCTTTACTACCGGAACTATTTTTGTTAAAAATTGTTGAAATTCTGAAGGTCATTTTAAAAATATGTTAATATTTTTTACTATAAAATATTTTAGTTCATTTTCTTCCTTATAGATCTTATCCTACGGTAAAAAAAATCTTCAATTTATAGACCGTTGTCACAGTAGCCCAAAAAGTAAATGCTTATCCAAACTATCAAACAAGACGCTCTTCAAAGCTCTAAAAACTAAAAATCTAAATAAACATTTGTCTACGTCACGCAGCAGGTATTTAAACTGTGTGTTTTTAGAGTTCTTTTGCTATTTGTCGGTAGAATGTCTCCATCTTTATAACTACGTTTTTTTTTTTAATTTTAAGAGCTTTGAAGTGTCTTTTATTTGATAGTTTGGGTAACCATTTACATTTTGAGCTACTCTATAGCAACGCCGACGGTCTGAAAATTGAGGACAAATATTTTCGTAAAGTTCCAACTATGAGTATGAAAACAATTAAATAAAAGAATTTTTACATTAAAAAAGCCCATTCCTTTAAAATGATCTCTTAAAAATATCAGAGCTTTTTCATCAATAACTTCTTATGCTGGTTTCTTTCTTATTTCAAAAATTTCAATGAGAAAGTTATTGGCAATATCGTATTAAAGGAAAAGTTCCGAAATCTGCAAGTTTCTTTGATTTTTTTTTGTTAACATTTGTCTTTATTTAGCTGCAAAAACTACTTGATAACACTGAAAAACTTTTTAAGATGTTTGCATGAATGTTTTACTTTATGTTGGTATGATAATTTTAAAGTTGGTCATTTAATTATGTACATACACCCTGTATGACCACCCAAGAAAGTGCCGAAACTTGGATAAGTTAGGGAACCCCTTGTGTAACGCATAGAGACCCTCTGTACCCACTTTTTACAACCCTTCTGCTCCGTGTTTCTCAGCAATCATCGATTGGTGTCTTTTATATTCAGTGTCTCTCTCCTCGTATCATGACAAACGGGTCCGAATTTTGAATTCCCACACTCCTCCTTCCTCTTCTTTGTTTCGGAGTTCCGTTTTCGAAGGGTGCTGGAAAAAATCCATTTGTTGCCACCCCTGAAAAGTGGGGGTGAATCGCCTTTTCAGGTGTGTGGAAATGGTTGAGAATGGGAAGAGTTTTAAGGAGGAAAAGATGCGTTGTAATACTATTGGTAATCGGTTTGTTGGATAATATCCAATTGGAGGGTGGTTTTGTAGTTGGAATTTGGATTACAATTAAAGTTTCGATTTCAAAAGGCTGTAAAAGAAGAACCACTGGTCGACTGGTCAGAATGACTTGATATTTCACCTGGAGTATTCCTGATGAAGCAGGGCATTTTTTTTGGCGTAAAATAGTTCCGAAATTGACCAATAGGAGGCGCTTTGTACTCGTTATAACCCCTTGAGACCAAACTAAAAACATGCAAAATAAATCAATAGAGCTACCTTATTTGTTTTAAGTTTAGTCTATATAAAAGGAATTTTGTCGAGGGTAGTGCCCTCTAGTGGTGGATTTTTTAAACGTGTTTCTCTTTTTCTTAAAAAAGGATTTCTACTTCAGGGATAATCAGGTAAAATCCCTATTGGAAAAAAAATTTCCGGTATGAAAAAAAATTAAACCGGGTTATGAAACACCGGAACTAGTATGATACTAGAACCAGTATGATACTAGTTCTAGTATCATACTGGTTCTAGTATCATACTAGTTCCGGTGTTTCATAACCCGGTATTATAATGGTTCTAGTATATACTAGAACCAGTATGATACTAGTTCTAGTATCATACTAGTTCTAGTATCATACTAGTTCTAGTATCATACTGGTTCTAGTATCATACTAGTTCCGGTGTTTCATAACCCGGTATCATAATGGTTCTAGTATATACTAGTTCCGTTATCATACCGGGTATGGTAACGGAACCAGTATTACTAGAACCAGTATGATGCCGGAACCAGTATCATACAAGAACCTGTGAAAAACTACTTTTACAAACCAAAAGAGTACAAGAATACACAATACAAAAAAGTACAAGAATACAGTCATATGTTATGTACATTTATGGGACACAGGTTTATACAAGAGAACAATACTAAATCAACAGAAACATCAGACTAAATTGTAATTAAAACCATGCACAATCACAATATGTGAGGCGGAAAGCGAAAAGGGACCTCTTGTCGGCAAAGTTGATTTCGAGAAAAAGCCATAAAACCAGAAGGAGGTCAAAACTATCGAAGATGATGACAGTTTTAGTCTTCCAGAGACTTCAAGGGGGCGAAGGGTGCAGTGTCCCAAACACTGTGACCACAAGGGTATGGTGTCCCTGACACCGAAAGGAAAGGGTGGTATCCCAGATACACCTGAGGGGCTAGAGGAGATAAAGTTGTCCTTCCTAGCCTGGTTCCTTCGAGCATTGTACCCCCAGGTGATGGTGATGGTGTTGCAGTACTCTCGTTCACATACTAGGGTCGAACCGCATTTAATCTGAAACAAAACACAAATGTGTAAATTAATAAGTCACAAGATATTTGCCAAATACATCTAAAGTATATAAAGTGCAAAATTTACAAGGGTTATTGCAGCTAGAATAAAAAAGATTTTAAAAAATGTCATTCATTTTATTGTCAAGAAAATTAACAACCAAGATGCTGGATGATTACATATGCTGAAATTAATATGATAATTTAATTTAAATTGAAATAAGGAAGTGTTTTGGACCTTTTGGCCTTGGTAGTTGGATTAAAAAAGAAAACGAGGGATGTTTCCAAGCCTTATAAGATAGTGCAGAAATTTACAGGGCTCCAATTATGATAAGGAAGAACAGGGTAAAGATTTGAAAAAAATTATCAAGGCAAATAAGGAAAAGGAATTGCAACGCAAAAAATATATATTAAATCTGCTATACCACGTTAGACTGCAGCATCGTCCAAAAATTGTGATTGCTCTTCAAATCAGCAACAATGTTGAGCTATGTTGGAAATAGTTGGATTCTATATGCCTCATTCCAGTTGTTTAAATTATTACCAATAAATTAAGAACAGGTTTAATAAAAACGGTTAAAATGTTAATAAACCATTGCTTGTGAGCTTGGAACAATAATGAATTACAGAAACAATCAGATTAAAGAGATGGCAACAGAGGGTTAGCTGAATATTGCCAATGTTTATAGAATTGGCCACTTCTCACACCCTTCATTACAAGTTTAAATACAATGTCACTTTAGCCACTTGTTTTCAACCCACAAATGTGATATCACCATCAATGTGTACCATTAATCTCAAAAACTTAGTTTTGCCTTTTCTCCTATAGAAAAAGTACCCTTTAATTATAAAATTAAGCCTAATGAGTGTATTATTACATTGAAACCAAAATGACAATTATATGAAAGAAAACTATATTACTAGTATGTAACCCAAACTCGCAGGATGCCCCCACATTAGATTCTTTTAATTTTTTTATGGAAAGGTTTTCTGTATAAAGAGGTTAAACCTACTTGCAACAAAGTTCCATCTGTTTGTACTGCTATCCGCAGACACAGCATCCACCTCTGGCCTGCTTGCAGAGCCACTGGTGGGAGACTTCAATATCATTTCCCACTGAAAGATGCTGGGCAGACCTGAAATAATCAAGAGAAACATCAGCGATGATACTTGAAGTTGAATGCAAAGGAACACAGATGTATGATCAAGTGTAAAGGAATAGGCTGATGACACTGTAAAATTGTGTTAGAAATTGCACTTAAAAGTTGAAAGTGTTATTTCCTGAAAACATTTCACCTTAATTCTTGGAATAAATAAAAGGAATAAATTTTAAGTTCGTTGTTAGCATTTAAATTACGCACAATTATATATTTTGATAGTTTCTTTAAGTACATTTGGACTTTAATGTACTTAAAGAAACTATCAAAATATATAATTATGCGTGATTTAAATGCTAACAAAGAAATTAAAATTTATTAGTATAGTTTGGACACGGCTTACTAGATGCTATACAGGCTAGCCGAGTTTTGAACAATGAAAACCATTTGACAACTTTTCCTGCTTGGATCGCCACAAGTCCTACCTATATCACCCACCGCCTTTAACACTGTGGATATGCTTTGCCAGTTTGTCAAGTATTGCCATTTGGATTTTTAATGATTTCCATACTCAGCTAGCCTGTATAGTATCTAGTAAGCCATGGTTTGGAAATAATATTTGTTAAACCTTATTTGTTGTGTGTTTTGGGGAAGTTAGAATGTCTAACTTTGAATCTATTAATTTCTTTAATGAAACAATGGGAGGGATACTTGAGGGAGTACCACCTAGGTCGTTAGACCTGCAAACTCCTGTATAACCAGCCTCACTTAGTGAGGCCATAAGCCTAGCTGTTACAGAAAGTGTGACTATGAAAGTCAGTCATCGGATTCAAAATACCCTTGTTTCTCCATCAAGTATATATTTGGTCCTCATTTTATCACCCCGGAGGAATGAAGCGTAATTCTGATGGTGGGTTAACACCACCGCGTCAAAACTGGCGAACAGTAGTCGTTTTCGAGGCTTAGAGGTTTTCTATTGCTTCTTTTGAATCGCTGTTGACCCATATCGCCGCTTTTGACATGATGGTGTAAATCCACCATGAGTCCGCCTTCCCCAACACGGGAATAGAACTCGGGCCTGTGGGGTGGCAGCAAGATCCACTACGCCACTTAGCTTCTCTTAACTTCTTTATGGCAAAAAAAATTTTCACTGATAGAATGTTTTCCTACGCGAAAATTAACTTATTTTATTCATTTATTAATTTTACTGCAATGAAAATACTGTTTAGTAATAAACACTAACTTATTAATAAGCAATTTTTTAGTAATAAGCATAGTATGAACATGGTGTTAAGAAGTAAAAAGTAATTAACAAGTTCACAATATAATAACTAAACATGCTGTTTCTAAATTGTTTACAAAGTAAAATATTTCAGTGCTTTAAGTTAATTTAGCTTAGTCCATCATATACCTATTGACCATACGTCCATGTGCCTATTTAACACCAAATCACTCTTTCTACTCTCATAAAAGTATGACTAGTAGACTCACTCATGTAATTATATGAATTTTCATCAATGTGTACCATTAATCTAAGTAGGAATTAGTTTTGTCTTTTCTCCCATAGAAAAAGGACCCTTTAGTTATAAAATTAAGCATAATGAATGTATTATTATATTGAAACCAAAATGACAATTATAAGAAAGAAAACTATATTACTAGTGCAAAACCCAAACTCGCAGGATTCACCCACATTAGATTCTGTTAAATCTCCCACTGAAAGATGCCGGGCAGACCTGAAATAATCAAGAGAAACATCAGCAATGATACATGCAGTTGAATGCAAAGGAACACAGATGTATGATCAAGTGTAAAGGAATAGGCTGATGACACTGTAAAATTGTGTTAGAAATTGCACTTAAAAGTCAAAAGCGTTATTTCCTGAAAACATTTCAACTTTATTCCTTAAAGAAATGTACTTAAAACATAGTTCCCACTCTTTTGTGAGGAAAAAAATCAAGTATTTAAGGGCTTAAATTAAAAATTTTTCATGAACTAACATAGAAAGGCGGAAAAGCCATTTACAAGTAAAAAAAACTTTTCTCCCCCTTTAGTACCCTTACTTCAAAAACCTTTCTTATAGCAAAGATTAATTATAATATTACTATTACTATATTTAACAATTTCAAAACATACTACTATATTTTACTTCTTTTGGGAAAGTCAAACAGAAAAATTCAAGTAGGCAAGTTATACCTGTTCTACAATATGCTAACAGGATATTAACTATTTGATTAACTTTTCATGTTCGAACTGAAAAGAATTCCAAATTAAAATATTTCAAATAAAATTCAAGGACTTTTAAGAACTTAGCACTAAATTCAAGCATACTTTCCAGGGCCCTTTAATTTAAAAATGAAATTCAAGTACTTTTCAAGGCCCGTGGGAACCCTGTAAAAGAAACTATCAAAATATAATTGTGCATAATTTACGGATATAGTACACTTAGGATGATAATAAATAGATCTCTTGGAATAAAACTTAGCAAAATATTTCAACAAATTAAAGACAGGGAAAGAAAATGAAAATAAAATATGCTAAATACTGCAAATTAAATGTTACAAGACCTAAACAGAACAGAAGTCAGTAACAAAACATTTAAAAAGGTTAAAAATTGTTACTACTTCAATATTGTTGTAGTGGAAAACTTGGGGGTGCAAACTGTCCCGGATGGCTTTAAAAACATGATTTTCCCTATAAAAATTTAATTTTCTCAAAAAGTTGGGGGTGCAATGCACCCCCTTAAATCTGCCCATGCGCAGTGCTTCTGAAAATGCATAGTTAAAGTTAAAGCCCATTAAATGTGTTGCTGATACTGATGGTTCAAGGGATAGCAACTAAGAGAACTATTATGTATTGTATGTAATGTGTGTGAACAGTTGTAATGGGGAATCATTAACATGTGCATGCATTTTGATTCATATGTAATATCACACATGATCAGCAATTAGCCAAAAACAATATTAAATAGACATAAACACTGAATACATGGGGGCCACTTTTCAAAATTTGCAAGACGGAACTTTAAAGTATCGTATTAATCATTTTCATCCAGTCTAGCAATTTTTTTTAATTGCATGAAAATTCATAAAATATCATGAACAATTATAGTTCCTTAAATTTTAAATCAAGATAAAGCTGTATGTGATTAAAACCATGTTACTTGTGGTCAAAATGTGCTGTTCAATTCCGTTAATGTTCCCGCTAAATACCGCTATGCTCTTTTGGATACCAAAAAAGTAGTAATGTATTCGAAGTAAAAGTTTCCGGGCTTGGTTGCCGTGGTCTCGATGTTAAAAACTCGGACGTTTCACCCAAAACTGTGTTGGGCATCATCAGATGTTTTTTCTCTCTCGTAATCAACCACATAACGTAAAAAAAAACAGCTTATGATGCCCAACACAGTTTTGGGTGAAACGTCCAAGTTTTTAACATCGAGACCAAGGCAACCAACCCCGGAAACTTTAACTTTGAATACATCCGGCCTTGAAAGCCTTTCTGTTTTAATTAGTAATGTATTGCTAAAACAATTTTAGACTTCGATTAAAATGTTTATATAGATAAAAAACTATTCATATTTTCAATAAAAATTTTAAAATGTTGATATTTGAATGTATGGCATTCTCAAAAGCATGGCAATATTTAGCAGGAACGTTAACGGAATTGAACCAAATGTTCAATGTAGGTATTGGAATTTAGTACTAATTTTGCGTTTCGCAATATACCTGGGACGGAATTCCGTTCATTGAAATTTTAAAATGACGGAATTCCGTCCCGGGGATGGAAGAGTGGCACCCATGCTTGATATAAACTTTAGAAATGAAACTCATCAAGAATTTGCCTTTGGTCAAAAACACAATACATTAAAGAATAAGTTCAAGGACTGGGTATGAATGCATTGTATAGTGCTTCCAAAACCCAAACAGATCACAAAATTTTTTATATCATGGACCACTATATTTTATTTTTCTCATTAATCCCAACTCTATATAACTACATATTCTTAAAAAAAAGGGTAAAAATATCCATCTTGTAAATTAAATTGGTAATTTTGAAAGTCAAGTAGAACCCTTTTAAAGCTAAAATTTTAAGGGCATTTTAAAATTATTTTCTTCATCCTAGTTTTCAAAATCAGAATCACACTTGAATCACACTTCAGCTTGACAGTATTTAACGAAATGTTAACACATTTGAACTCAAAAGCAAAATATTCTGTACTTGCATATATATTATGCCATTAGTTTCAGCAGCAAAGATATTCCTAAGTGTGTTCAAGTTTTGAAGAGGTGCTTTAAATTCAGGCTGTTTTATATAAAATAGGTGTCCTATAACCAAGTAAATAAATATTTCTAATTTCTTGAATTAATAATTTAATAACTGAATTTAATTATTTTTATGTTCATATAGGTTAATAAAGTAGTTGAGCATAAGACATATGCTGCCTAAAGGGAGTCGCTTTATAGGTTAATATAGAAGCCTAACCATACAAATTTTTCACAGCAAAACATTAGAAAAAGCACACCTTATATCCACTTCCCCCATGGTGGGGAAAAGGGGTGAAAAAGAAAAAGTCCTAAAGTCAAAATATTTGTTTTGTAATTCAAATGTATAAACATTATTTTTAAAGGAAGAAAACCAAGAAATAAATGCATAGTATAAATCTTCATTACAAAAGGATGTGCCGGGCACATCCGGGCATAATGATCCCAAATCGGACTTGTTGGAGGTATTCTAGAAATTACTCATGAAAACATTTAATAAATTTTAAGCAACACTGTTTTTATTTTGTTCAAAAGGAAAAAGATAATTCTAATTAAAATATAATGAACATTTAACTTACTTGAAAAGAGATGAGCCGGAACACGCGGCCGGAATTCAACTCAACAACTAAAAAACAAAAACAAATGGCTTCTGTTGCCATTTCCAGAAAAAAATCCAAATCTTTGCTGTGCCTTTGTAGGTAGAATAAAAATAATACAAGACGATATCTAAAAACATTAAACCCTGATATAAAAGTAAATCACTGGAGTAAATAAAATTTTCAAAAGGAATCTTGAAGAAATTTTATAGTAATTAAATTATCGAAAAGTCAAGAACGACATGTATACACAATACAGCCATTCTGTTTGTTAGTAAATCGTCCTGCCCTGTCCCCGTTTATTTTTTTACTTACGTCATTAAAAGATTAAATTATTCACATTATGACATTATTTTCATTGCATTTGAATATTAATGCATACATTTTTTTTTAATCTATAGTGCGGGGCAATTTATTATTTGCAAGTATTTCCAAGTCGAAATAATGCGTTTTGGGGGTATTTAAGACCTGGTTAACGCTCTTTAAAAACATTTCAATTGAATAAACTTAAAAAGGACCTAAAAAAATAACATGTATCAAATTTTTGTGCAATTTGATGTTCAATTAGACAGATTTTCAGAGTGGGAAAAAAACAGTTTTTCGAGTAAAAAACACAAGTTCGAAAATGCCCAAAAATTGGTATTTAATAATAAGTTTGAATTTTTTTTAATTTTTATTTTTGTAGTTAAGTAATGTGGTAAACTTTTTCCAGAAATTCGGGTTGCCATGGGGATTCTGACGTCATCCAGGAATTTTCAAACACAAAAGAGGTTTACTTGTCTTTGTAAGAATCCATTGCATTTTTTGGGGGTATAGAAAAACGGGGAAAGGGGGAAAATATGAATGAACCCCCAAGTGTTTTATAACACTGTATTCCCTTTGATTAGTAGATTAAGAATATATAAAGTATGAGGGGGTGGGTCCCATATTTCGGGAGTTTTTCCGGTTTTATTGAAAAACTGATTCTGGGCGTCACGCCCGGAGTTTTAGAGCTAAAGGTATAAAATTTTAGTATTTTTACTTCCTCAAAATTCCCTTTAGAACCATCTAACACACTAAGGGTTAGTACCCATATTTCGAGGTTTCGGGTCCATGTGCTCGTTCTAATTTTCACTTCCTAACGCCCCTGCTTCTTTTTCCCGGTGTTTCTAAAACGGTTGTTAAAGGTCTTTAAGCGTTCTTCAAGAATCTATTTACTGCTAAGCTTTCTGACAACTATTTCTAGAGAAATCTGCGAAAAACCGTCTTGGAAAACGAAACAATGAATTGAATTGTCTCTGGATCACGCAATTTTTACACTATTTGTTAGTGATTCATACTGTTCAAATTCCCACTTTAAATGCTTTCATAAAATATAAATTACTAAGCTGTGATCATAACAGATCCGCAGCTATTCAGCGTTAAAATTAGCATGTGTTAGGCTTAACGCACCACGAGGGGTCTATTCCCTCCAAACACTACGGTTTTCGCCACTTTCTAACACGGTTCTTAAAGGTCTTTGAGTTCTTCAAGAATCTGAATACTGATAAGCTTTTCTGACAGTTATTTCTAGAGAAATCTGTGAAAAACCGTCTTGGAAAACGAAACAATGAATTGAATTGTCTCTGGATCAAGCAATTTTTACACTATTTGGCAGTGATTCATACTGTTCAAATTCCCACTTTAAATGCTTTCATAAAATATAAATCACTAAGCTGTGATCATAACAGATCCGCAGCTATTCAGCGTTAAAATTAGCATGTGTTAGGCTTAACGCACTACGAGGGGTTTGTTTCCGCCAAACACTACGGTTTTCGTAGCTCTAAAAGTAACGATCGCGTATATACTTTTACACAATTTATTGCAATATATTATAAGCCAGATTATACTGTCCGAAACAAATTTCTGCACGTTTTTACATAGGTATGTTCCAATATTTTCAAAAATTTCATACAGGTATCGAATTATCAAGTATGTTTTGGAATTGATATCAAAATTTCTTTATTTTTCGAGAAATTTCAAATATTTTTAAGTTTATGACCTAAAAAAATAAAGGTTGGAATAAAAAAAAGTCAACAAATTCTATACTGGTATTTAAATTTTCAGTATGTTTTAAAATTGGTAATAAAAATTCAGTAGCCTTTGGATCGTCTGACGTCTCCCAATGAGAGCTGAAAAGTCAGTTTGTGCGCATGCTCGAACGTCAGCGTTGGCGACAGAGATTTGGGGAAAGATTTTGGCTTCTTTGGAGGTAATGAGTAACAATTACGTAATTGCTTGATATGAAACGTGGCCTGATGGCCCAGATGGTAGAGTGTGGGCTTGCTAACTGAGAGTACACGGGTTCGAATCCTGGTGCCCGACAACTAAGCGACGCTGTTATTTTGACTTATTTAAAGGACATAGTTGTTAATTAATACGTTTTATTTAATATTATAATGTTTTAATTATTTTATTTATAGATTATGAGAAAAGTTTTGTTGTTTTGATCCGGCATTTTTACGACGCTTATGTTTTAAATTATTTAAAGGACATAGTTTTTATTTAATATATTTTAATTATTTTCATTAGATTTATAGATTTTGAGAAAAGTTTTGTAGTTATGATGTGAATATTTTTAATTATTAAATTTTATAACATTATTCAATTTAATTTAAGAATTTAGTTATTATTTAATTAATATTAGTTATTATTTAATTTATGTTAATTTTTTTTATTATATTTAACAATAACAATTTTGAGAGTTTTGTGTAGTTATGCTTATGATGTGAGTAAATAAATTTTGATGGCCGGATGTTCATAACATTAAAATTAGGGATCGTTATGTTATAGTTTCGTGTTATTTTTCATTTGAATCCCCTATGTAAAACACGAATTATCTAGAAATGGACTCTTGGACGTTAAAAACCTACGACCCAAAACCAAAAATATACGGCATAATTTGAAACTGGGACAAGAGCTTCGCCAAAGTAGTATTTTTCAACTCCCATTGGGTTCCGTCAGGCTGGATAAAGTGCACTTAAAAATTCTTGTACATTCTATACTAGTATATAAAAATTTAAAGTATTCATTAAAACTGGTATCAACGTTCCCCAGTATGGTTTCATACCGGTTTCAAAATTTCCATTGTTGATCATAATGGTATTGAAATTCCCAGTATTCATTAAAACCAGAATCGAAATTCCCAGTGTTGTTCATAATGGTATTGAAATTTCCAGTATTCATTAAAACCAGTATCGAAATTTCCAGTATTGATTCATACTTGTATTGAAATTCCCAGTATCCATTAAAACTAGTATCGAAATTTCCAGTATTGATTCATACTGGTATTGAAGTTCCCAGTATCCATTAAAACCAGTATCGAAATTTCCAGTATTGTTTCATACTTGTTTTAAAGTTTCCAGTATGGTATCATACTGGTTTTAAAATTTCCAGTATGTTTTTCTAGTATGGATACTAGTTCCAGTATGATTTATACTGGTTCTAGTATCATTTTGATACTGGTATTGTGAACTTTTTCCAATAGGGATATCAAGTCATTTATTAGTGATTCTCTTTTTAAAGCCTGAATTTAAAGCTTAATTTTAATGTATGAAACTCTCTCTGTCTCTTTCATCTTTTATTTCTCTTTCTCCTCTGTTTTATTTATTTTATTTACTCACTCCCTTACAGTCAATTCCGCTGAATGTGATCATTTTTATCCAAGAGTTGAATGATAACCATATCCGATTGATAACAATAAGCGATTTGATACTTACTGGAAAGTTTCAAACAGTGTAACTCGAGTGTTAGCTTTAAAACCACAACTATCTAGTCCTAATTGAAGTATTTAAGACGATTACCTAGTAGGTATTTTGCAACTTTTACATTCTTAAAGAAAAATATGAGAGGAACACAATATCACTAACAAATTAATCACTCATTTTGTATAATTATGTATTAAAATTGGCCTTCAACCGGGAAATAAAAGAGCTTTTTAGGGGATTTCACCCCCTGTAATTATTCCACAATGTAACAATATTTTACTAACAATATAAGTTATTCAATTACTACAACAAACATCAATATCCCTTTAGAATTTCGATCTAAATTGTTCTTCATATACTAATTTAGTAAATAAACTGAAATACTCAAAATAATAATAAATAAAAATAATGTTAGAGCCCAAAAAATCAAATCCTTTGAATTTATTTCACCTTTTTTCCCAAAACCAATAACCGCATCCGTGGCTGGCTTATGATACTATCATGGGGTCATAAAGAGATCACGTAGATTAGAGAAGTGTGTTAAGAAAAAAAAAACACTTCTCTCTAATCAATAAAAGCAGCAGGCTCATTGTTTTATTTGTTGCCTCGCTTAATACGTTTCTGTGCTGCCGGAGATTTTTTAGGCTCTGTCCACACTTGAAGATTTTCGCGGTCCGAAACGGTTAGGATCTTTTTACCAAAACGGAGGGGAGAAAGAAGGGGATTTGAGGCACTAGACCAGGGGTTCTCAAACTTTACCCCCGCCACGGCACCCTTAGCAGACTAAAAAATTTTCGGGGCACCCCTAAAAAGTTTTTTTTTCGGTACAGCTACTCAGAATTTTTTCAAAGGTACCTCCTTACGAGTGAGTACTTTTACACGTGAAGTATAAGATGGGGGGTTGAGGACCATCCCCCTAAAAACTTTTGGAATTTTTTCCCTAGAAGTGGTGTTTTAACTCAATTTAAGACCCTTTAGTTTACATCAAAGAGAGCCACTCCTAGTTAAGTCACAAAACTTTTCAAGGAGAACCGTATAAAATAGATTTCAAAATTTTGGGGGAATTTCCAAGAAAATTTTTGGACCCATTTTGAAACCCCTTGGGTTTCACTAGAAGATTTTTCGCCTTGGAAGTCAAATTGTTGTGCAATTTACAAGGAATAAATAATTAATAGGAATGAAGAAGGAATAAAAAAATTACGTCAATATTTCAAAATTCTAAAAAAAGATGCCCATACTCTTTTCTACTATATTTTTTTGATATTTCTGTGCAACTGAAGTTTCACAAAATGGGAATGAAAATTACCCATATTTTTGTCCCTTTTTCTATGAAAATAAGTGGTTTCGATCGCTTTTTTTTTGTTTAAGTTGTAAAAAAGATATTTGGCGTTCCTAGCCCTAATTTTGAATAGAAGGACAAAACAGGATAAAAAAAGGATTATTCAATATTTCCACCCCCATAAACAGGTAAGTATATTCGTTGCATATTTAAAAATGTCACAATTTTTGAAACTTTTCTTGTTTTTCTCATCCGTTTGATAAAGATCTTAATGGTTTCGTGCCTTAAAAATCTTCAAGTGTGGCCAGAGCCTAAGAGTGTAGATAGGGAAACGTGACGGAACTCCCAAAAACAGGAACTGAAAAGCAGCACCGGCACAGAAATAGAGGTCAACGGCGGGATCCAAAGAAACACCCGCGTTAAAATTCGACCGGAAAGAAAGTTGCGCGTTGAATCCCGTATTACCCCACAGTGTTGCCAGTTCGGGAAAAATAATATAAATAAAAAGCGGGAGAGCAGAAATCCTTTCTTTCTTTCTATCTATTCCGATCAATGCTACTTTTTTTTTGCGTTCGAGGATATGGACTAGGTGGCTGGCGGTCACCAATGCGAAAGGGGTATAATTTTTTTTTCTTTTTTGCCGATGTATTTTTCGGTCCTCTTTTCTTCTTTCCTCGTGTAGTGGATATGAAATTCGTGGGATTGCGATGTCGGATACATTTTCGAGGGGCATTTGGTTGGGGCATTTTTTCCCGATTTAAAATAATACTTATTTCCTGCTGAGGAAAATTCGTTTTGGGATTCGGAACGAGATTTTTTTCCCTATAGGGGAGGGGGGGGGGATTTTTCCCTGTTCCTTTCTTTATCGGGTGGTTGTGGTATTATTCTCTTTCGAAATCTGAATGAGCTGGTTATAGCGGAAATGGAATGCCCCCCCCCCTTCCAACAAATTCTTTTTCGAATAGGTCTTTCGAATAAAGGCACCCGGATCTGGAGGCTGCGTGTTCACATCACGTCCAGGTCACCAGTGATGTTAGTTATTGATATTCTTAATTAGCAGCCAAGCAAATACATTTAATAAAATCTTAATTTAAAAATAATTATAGTTGTTTACAAAAATATATCATCAGAAATATTAAAAACTCCAGCTTACCATTTTCTATAAACCAATCTGTTATAAACATTATTTATTTCATGAATGCAAGTAAAAACAACGTGGTTTATTTGCACAAAATATAATTTTAAAAACATCAAATGTTTCGAGGACGCCTGGATTCCCTTCAGACAATCAATAAGACTTTGACAATCAGTTAATATATGTGAAAAACGGGAAACAATCCCCCTAAAAACCTCATTTTTTCCCGTTTGAAGGCACATTTTTAATACGTAATAACACATTAATGACAAAACGAGTCCTTCATTCATTAGTTTTATATGTTCCTCTCTCATATTTTTCTTTAAGAATGTAAAAGTTGCAAAATACATACTAGGTAATCGTTTTAATTAAATACTACTTTAATTAGGTCTACATAGTTGTGATTTTAAAGGAAACACTCGAGTTACACTGTTTGAAATTTTCTAATATCAAACCGATTATTATCATCAATCTGATATTGTTATCACTCTACTCTTTGACCAAAAGTGATCACATTAAGCGGAGTCGACTGTATTATGAAATTAGAGGATAGAATGTGGTGACGGTCCCCCAGTCTCTCCCTCTCCACATTAGAACCTAATAACGAACTCGAACCTCGAAACTAACAAGAAGAATCCCATTCTTCAGCACTCCCGCGGCCAAACGATATCGTCCGGTTATGCTTCTTCGGCGTGCGTCAAAGTTTTCCTAGTATAATTAAAATCCCCTCCTCCCTTTGTGGAATAAAGAACGAATGAACAGCACGCGCATCCCATTCTTCTCTCGAGGAGGGAGGGGGCTTACTACGAGAAATTCAATTAAACGGCGTGATTTCGGCAACAAAGGGAATTTTAAATGAAGTTTCCGATACTAAACATCGTTATGATTCTCTCTGCTGCTTTTGTGAAGGTCTTCTTAATGATTTGGAGATGCTCGGGTATTAAGTTTGTGTCGTGAAGGCTCCTCTTGACTTCTCTCCCATCAGCGATGGTGAGGAGGGTTTTGAGTTGAGATGTTTTTTCCTTTCTTTATCACGGGAAGAAGCAATGTCTTGGGAACTAGAATTTTGTTTATAGCAGATAGGGTTTGAGTATGTCAATGTTGAGAGGATTTGCAATTTGACCTCCTTTCTCGGTCTTTAAATATAAAGATCGGACGTAGTTTGTGTGTGAAAATTGAGCTGTTTAGGATGAAAGTGGTGTAAGTCCAAAAATACAAAATTTTGAGGAAAGCGTGGATTTGTATTAGTAGTAATGTTCGGCACTAGTTAACTAGAACTAGTTGCAACTAGTAGTTAACTACTGATCAACTAGTAGTTAACTAGTAGTTTAGCTACTTTTGGTTTAAACTAGTTCAACTATTAGTTGAACTACTTTTTTTAATAACTACTAGTTGAAACTACTTTCAAAATTTCAACTACTTTCAAAAGAATTCTTATTAAAATTTTTATCAAAATATAGAAAACATTGTACTGTAACAAATTTAATTAAGATGGTAGAGTACTCAAAATACCATAACCAGAATTAAAGGCCCTTTTTGCGCGTTTTTTGTGATAAAGATAAGAAAGATGTATTAGAATTTGGGCAAAAAATAGGTTATGAAATTAAATAGACTAGTTTACTAGTAGTTAACTACTTTGGGAAACAGTTAACTACTAGTTGTAGCTAGGCTTAGGAAAAAATAGTTAACTACTAGTTGCAACTAGATTTTCCCAGACTAGTTAGTAGTTGGTAGTTAACTATTTTTTGACCACTAGTTGCCGAACACTTTTAGTTAGTACTCAGGCCCGGATTCAAGGGGGGGCACTCTGGAAAGGGCCCCCTCCTTGGGCTGAAAAAGAAGGGTAAAAAAAGAGAGAGGCCTAAAAAGGAGAAAGAAGAAAGTAGATTTTGAAAGACCAAAAATATTTCAGTCATTTAGAAGATGTACTTTTTATTCCTTTTCCCTTCTTGGCCTCTTTTTCTAAGAAGCCCAGGGGGTCACTTTCCCCAGATTGTTCAAACTTTTCGTTCATTAGGGAACATCCATAAATTACGTGGGGTCAAAGAGGGGAGGGGTTTGGAAAAATCTCACCAAATCTCACCAAGGGGGGAGGGGGGGTCGATTAAAATCTCACGTCAACTTTTTAAGTTAGAAATTATACGATTTTCTTCGTTTTTTTAAGTTTGAGAAAGGGAAATCATTTTTAAAAAGTTGTAGGTAAATCTAACGTGGGGGGAGGGGGGGGGGTCCAGCAAAATCTCACTAAATCTCACGTGGGGGGGAGGGGGGGGGGTCCATATTTTGGAAAAAAAAACACCTCACGTAATTTATGGATGTCCCCTTAAGTGCTTGTCCTGATCAAAAATGAGTTTCTTAGGGTCAAAATCCCTACAATTTTCTGGGGGAGAAATTTCATGGGGGGATCTGGGGAGGAAAAAAAGTAAAATTTTGTCTACTTACGTTTAAAGGTAGAGGTAATCCTCAAAAAAATTCCCTTCCCCTTTGGAGCCCTGCTGGATCCGCGCCTGTTAGTAATTAGGTATTGTAAAAATGCCAAGATATATTTTTTTATCCCTAAATTGTGCTCTTAAATATACATTCTTTTTAATATTGAGGTGTTCTCTTAAAGGAGCATAGAGCATTTTCAATCACATGACTCGGTCATAACAACGGCCTTAGCAACAGAAGATGTTACAGTTTTTTGCCCTACAGAGGTTAACAGTTACAGAAAATGACTACCCGAGAAATTCTTCTATTGGAGAATTTGCAATCACGTGATCCCATACCTAAAAACCGCCTTAGCAACAGATAAACAACGGCCTTAGCAACAGTTAAAAGCCCTACAGTAGATACACAGTTAAAAGAAAATAACCGGTTGTGACGTCACCTGAAAACACTCTATTTCTTTCAAAAAAAATTACTTTTTAAATACATTTTCATTGCTTACCTATTTAATATCGTACCTTTTTCCAATTATTACAAAAAAATCCTTCCCAAATTTAAACATATTTTCTTACTTTAAACTCTGCCTCAATCATTATTACTACAAAAAAAAAATCACTCCTCAATGTTTTTCCGACTCAAAAAAAACTAACTAGTACTCACAACGTACCAACTTTTACCGACGACGGCAGAAAATGGAAATTGGCAAAAGAGATCGAGCAGGGGAAAAAGCCAAAAAATCATGTTCATAAATTTCAAATTAAATTCATTCGTAGAGAGAGCTCGCTTAAAAATTACTTCCATCCATGAACTCATCATTTACAATAGCCGAACGAGATTAAAAGTACCTCCTTGATTAATGTTCCAGCGAGGGAGGTACTCTTCCGTGCCGAGACCGGAACATCTTTTGACATTCATTTCCGAAACCATCCATTATGCCGCGAATGACAGCTTTTTGCCAAAGATGATGGAGGATGATGAAAGGCTTTTTTACCATCAGAGCAAAAAACTTATCCTTTTCCTTTCCTTTCGCTCAGTGTGTCTACCAACTTCCATTGAAGGTATTTTGTGTTTGACGGGATGAGCTAATTTAATTTTTGTCGTGTTACGATTTGCTTGAAGTAATTTTGTTAATTGAAGATGGATTCATATTGATAGGGGGTCTTTGTAGTTTTTTGGGGATGGTGTTGGTCAATTCTATACGTGAATAATGTTAAGTTTTGTGTTGGTTAGTTTGTGTTGAAATGTGCAAGGGTTAAAAAGGGTCTAAACTAAGAATAATAAATTCGATGCTGAATCGCAACTTTTATCACACATTATTGCTAAGTTTTACTTATTATTACATTATAGTAGGGGAGCCCATGATGCTAAATGTGGATTTACTCGAGCGCGTCAGATAATCATAGGGGGATACCTTGCATGCTTTTGAGTAACTCCACCAAATATAAGCTCTCTATGTTGGTGGGTAAGTTTAGAACAGCCCGTCAAAATTTGAAAAAAAAACTAGTTACATGGACATACTTGAGCGCGTCAGATTGGCTACAAAGACAGTTAACAACTAGTTGAGACTAGTTTTCTGGCTACTAGTCCATAAACATTTTGTTTCGGACATTTTTCTCAAAAAGAGCGATAGCGTCTTACCGGTCTTTGCTTTACTTTGCAACTTTGTATTCCTCCCACTCCCTTTTATTTTTTATTTTTTTTTTTTTTTTTTTTTTTGGCCCTTACAACTATTCATATAAATAAGGGCACTCTCTTTCAGATTTTGACTTATAATTACTTGTTTTCCGTTTGATGCTGTTTACTTAAACTTTTGTATTGGATCTTTACTATTTTACTGTTAGGTTTTCTGTACTATTTATCTATTATTTAGTATAGGTCTATTTTGTTCATTACAATTTAGACTGTTTATCTATTTCGTCTTGTCCTTGTGGGTAAGTGTTCTAAGTAAATTAAGAAATTATTAAAGTTCTTTTCTTTGCAAAACAAAGGAAGATTGTCTCGAGTCAGTGTTGCTCCCGTCAGAATCTCCAACTGCAGTCGAGGTATTTCCGTGGCAGGACAGTCACAGATGATATGCAGAGATTCCTCCACTTCTCCGCATCGACACAAGACGTCTAACGCACTCGAGTATGTCCATGTAACTAACTTTTTTTTACAAATCTGACGGGCTGTTCTAGACAAACCCCCCTACATAGAGAGCTTATATTTGGAGGAGTTACTCAAAAGCATGCAAGGTATCCCCCTTATGATTATCTGACGCGCTCGAGTTACTACCCAAAAACACTCTGGGCTCCCCTACTATTATTATATATGTTACGGGCAAAGTGATTAATTGGGCATTATTAATAATGTCCGACGTGGAGGTGGGCAAGTGATAAATTTCATTCATAAATTACATTGAATTTATCACATTGCCCACCTCTACTTCGGGTATTATTAATAATGCCCGATTAATCACATTGCCCGTAACATATATATTCATATTGTCTATATAAAACATTACAGGATGTAAGCAATATTATAGTTCCTAATCTTGACACTAACAAAAAGCCCTTATCCTACATCCTCACTCTACATCTACAAAAATATTTAAACGAGGATACCTAGCAACCCAACAGGTTTCTGTTTACGCAGTTTCTCCTTCCGCGTAGTGACCTACTGGGTTCAGGAAACGTTGCTGTTGAGTATAGATGGATCCTAAAAGAAATCCAAGCTTTTCTTCGAATTTTGTATTTTTGGACTTCTTACACCACTTTCCTCCTGAGCAGTTCTCATATATAAAACTGCCCGAAATAAGGATGTGATGGATAGGGGTGTTAAATCTTCAGAGGCAGTCGGCCATACTGGTGTAAGGTGTGTCGAGTAACCGAATGTGTGTTCCAAGTATGTGTTCTAAAATAGTGCTGCAAATAATAATTATTACAATATGAAAGTGTTCCTAAATATGGACCGAAACACTTATAAGAGCACATTTTTTGTCTCTGTAATTATGGAGCAACACTTTTACAACACTAACCTTTTCTCACACAACACAATTCCAATAACACAATCGCAATGCATTCAAAAAGCGCTTTTGGTTCATTATTGAGTTTACTTAACTCTGCAAAAGTGTATTTGAAATGTACAAAACTCATCAATTTATTCCCTCGGATTCCGGAAACCTCACAAAAGTAATCTCCGCCCGATCACTTCTCGATGAGTCCTCAGTGATCACCCCCCCCCCCCTTTAGTGCGTGATGTCTCGGTCTGCTCCAACATCCAATTTTCCGCACCACGCTTGAAATATCTCCCTCATCTCGCCACAAAATGGGAGCTTAACTACCCAATGGCCAAATTACCGATTCTAAGTGGCTTCATCGTTTTTTCTCCTTTCCCTGTATAATACAAGTAATATATCCTCAAGAATATTTGATGCGGTAATTTCTCTAAAAAAACGATTCATCTCTTCGAAGGAAAACATCCTATCAGTTCTTCCACCCCCCTCCTACCTCTAAGTTTAATAGCCGCCTGTCAATCCCGAAGCGGTAATCGGTTTTTTTATTTAACGTTTCTTGACACTTCCAAAATAAGAAGTTTTTTATTTTTATTTAGTAAGTAAATGCTTTAAGCTCAGGCGGCCGCAGTTTCTCCTTAGACTTACTTCATAAGGAATATATTTTATCGCAATTTGCTTGTTGCTTGCTCTCGAGCGAATTTTATTTTAATCAAATGCTATTAATTTTTGCCGAGGAGGCGAGTTTATTTTAAAATATTATGCTAATGCCGCTTGCGTTATTTGGCGGCTGTAATAGCTATTTTTTTTTTTTTTTGAAGTGAGGTGGGTTTTGGTTATGCGCAAGTGTGTAGTATATTTCTGGGATTTGATTTTTTTTCTTGGGGGGGGGGGAATTGTGTTAGGTCATTTTCGGTGGAATTTGTTTTAATATCCAACGAAATTTGAATTACGGTGATTTGCCTGTTCTAATGTATATGGAAATATAAATGTTTAATATTGAAGTTGTGGGCGGGCTATAAATTTAGGTTTGAGGGATTTTTCTTCATGTGTCAAAACTAAAAATGATCAACGATATTGCATTTTATCAACAAACCAACAAATTATCTCAGCAAACACTTTATAAATAATTTTATAATCAAATAGAAATAGAAATAGAGTCAGCGCAGTTTCGTTGCCAAGGCAAATAAATTATAAGTGTAGTACCATGGACGAGCTATGAGCTCTTTTGGTACTCATAACTATATTTTTTTTTGTATGTATGTCTGTGTTTGTCTCCCCATTTTTGTCTTTTGTTCTTTATGTATCTTTGTGTTAATAAATTCTAATTCTAAATTCTAAAAATACAACTCACTATACTCGACAGCGAGGTTTCCTCACCCTATGACGTCACTAACAAACAAAGTAGTTCCCAGCGCGGTGTCTGAATTTTGAGTGAATTTACAAATATGATTATTTTGTTGCACCCATGTGTATATAGCGTCTTTTTATCACAATTTGCGTACAGAAACTCCTCCTAGCAACCCAACAGGCTTTCTGTTTCTGCAGTTTCTGCTTCTGCGTAGTGACATCATAGCGTCAGGAAACGTTGCTGTCGAGTATAAATATGGTAGGCCATACACTTCATCATGAATATAAAAAATGTTCCTTTAGGCATGTATTTTTACTCCATGTGTAAATGAAACTAAATCGTTTCTTTCATCTATAAATAAATTTTAAAAATACTACGTTCATGAAATAAAGATCTTTTTACTGTTTTCAAAGTTTCCCCCCCCCTTGAGAAATGCCCATATCCCTCCATGTGTATTCTGGTTACCTAAACCGTGATATTATCTACGATGAAATGACATCACACGTGTCTGGTAGAAAGTGAATCAAATCGATGTCATAAGCTCCCTTGAGAATATGAGGATCTATAACCAACATGGAAACTTCGGTATAAGCATAAACGGAAACTCAAAAGGGATGTATTTCTTCATTTCTGACTTAGAAGGCATACAGCTAAGTATATTCGTCAAAAATACATCTTTCAGTTTCCTCGTGAATAGTTTATTTCTGACATTCTTGATCATTCTTCATCTTGTAGTTTGGAATTTGGGCTTTATTATTCATTTCGTTTTTGTATAGATAGGCTTTACACGGTCTCGTATATTGTTTGTTAAACAGGATAAATACTTGAATTCTGGAAGATGCTTTCCTATAGTTGTGTATAAAGAGTGGTTTCTCAAATTGAAATAGATTTCCCAAGAGCTTTGAGCAGTCTTCAGGTGTTTTTATGATTAGCTTATTACATTTACATAATTATACAAAAACATATTTAAATAGTATTATACTCTGGGGTTATCATAGATAATCTTTTGTTTTAGGGCGAGCGAGCACTAGGGTGGGTCAAAAATATTTTTTTTACATTTTCCCAGGGGCACAGCGAGAAAAAGGTGCCAAATGGTCTCAAACTAACATGTGTAAAATATTATTCCACTATAATAACTCTTTTTGCCTCCGGATTGACTTCAAAGTTTCCAGCAATGTATAGTAATTCCATGTAAAAATGGAAAAATTAAAATCGAGGTTTTACCTTAATTGCATGAATCCTTCATGAATGTAAATGTTTACAATGGTATAAAAATCCTCATTGAAGAGTATAAAATGATTGAAAATGAAACTAGAGATGAAATACTTGAGTTCTATCACAACATATTTTGAAATATCGCAATGAATAGAACAGGCTATTAAGAATCTCTTGTTAGATTAAAAAAAAAATGTTTGAAGCCTTTATTGGCGGTTGAATAGGATGGTGAAAACATTGAATTTAATAAAAATGTATGTGTCAGAATTGTGGTATCTATTATGGCGTATGCGTTTCAGACTCCCAGAGAAAATTTCTATAATAGTTTTAAGTATGGATGGGGGTTTCCTTGAAATTTCAGTGGCATATAAGGGGCAGTCCACCACAACTGTCCCCAAACGAGTCCATAATGTCCAGAAATAAATTAAAACCCTATTTTAAGAGTCAAATTTTGAAATATTTTCTTAAGGAGAGCGGTAGATACCCGTTTTAAGCTTGGAGCTCAGTATTATCCTCAAAATTTTGAAATTAGCTACAGTAATTTTCAAAATATACTTGTAATTATTTTAACCAGCTAAATTTGCTATATACTTAAACAATGTACGCGTAAGAAACTATTTTTAGTCAATCCTCCCTCCAAAGAAGTCTAATCATGAGTCTGGGTTTCAGGCCATCCCTTAGATAAATCATCACTGATGTGAATCATTACTGATATGTATTTGCTTATTTCCTATGAACGAACTATCCATTCGACACTTGTTTAAACATATTTATATAATCACATTTGGATCCGAAGACTTTTAGGGAGTTTGGACAAAAGTTTAGAAACATGTAAAATCTCCTTTTTTTTCCTAATTAATGTGTATGTCAGCCAATTACCCCAGTTTTTTCATCAAAGCCTAAGCACAAACCAAAAATCATATTTGAACAGAATAGTGTCAACAGAACCTAGTAGAATTGTGCATGATTCAATAGAATCTGATTCTGACAAATCAATTATTAATGTATCGCATAGGAGGAAACTTCATGGCCCAACCTAGATTGCAATCAAAATTCGCTCTTTATGTTAATATTGATTATTATTCCAACTTGATATTTGCCACTCAGAGATTGAAGCCAAACTTTACGCAGTATTTAAAAAAAAATACAGTTACTTCACACATAATGAAAGTTGATCAGCTAGTGAAATATCAGTCCGCTGAATTTTGAAATCACAGCATTTAAGAAAAATAGCAACTATTCAGCAACTATTACCACTTTCTAATTTAAAATTTAAAAGAATCATTTTACACTGACCAGACTTGAGAGAGAATATATCGGATCTACCAATATTTAAAATCTATACCAGTGGACCATACATTGTTTGTTTGCAAAAAAGCCTCCTATTCTACGCCAGTTTTGTTAATATTATATTGTCTTTTTTAGAAGTTGTTTTTGTACTAATAATGCATTAATTTTACTCATATGATTAAAACTGCTTTTAAAAACCCATATTTTTAAGCTTTAAAATATTATTAACGCAAAAAATTAAATTTCTAAAATTTAAAAAAAAATGAAAAAATTGCATAATTTTGTTCCATTTGAAGCCAATCCGGAGGCAAAAAGAGTTATTATTATGGAAAAATATTTTACACATGTTAGTTTGAGACCATTTGGCACCTTTTTCTTGCTGTGCCCGATGGAATTTGTAAAATTTTTTTTTCGCCATAGGAAAATGACCCACCCTAGCGAGCACGGGCGACTTTTGTCACGGTAACAAAGACAAAAACAACGTTGCTAAGGCTGTTGTTAGGGGCGGGACATAGAAGTATCCAATAGCAGCATTCGCACATGACATCACTGGAGGATAAAAACAGCGTTGCTAAGGCCGTTGTTAGGTAAAGTCATGTGATTGAAAATGTTCTATTGTTTTCTAATGATATTTTGATACTAGTAATCCTGGTCACCGTGACTTGGTCTCGTGCGCGTCCAGCCTTAAAAGGTCTTATAGTGACAAAAAAGTGTGTCTGACCCCTGAGGGATTGGCAGCGTGTTATGAATATCAATACAGTCAACTCCGCGTATTGAAATCATGGTCAATGTTATCAATCGGATAATGTTATTAAAATCCGGTGAAATCCCCTAAAAATCTCCTTATTTTTCTCGTTTGAAGGCCAATTTTAATACAAACTCATACAAAATGAGTCATTAATTTTTAGTAATACATGTTCCACTCTCATATTTTTCTTTAAGAATGTAAAAGTTGCAAAGTACATATTAGGGAAATCGTTTTAAATAGTTCAATTAGGACTATATAGTTGTGAGTTTAAAGCAAACACTCTAGTTACGCTGTTTGAAACTTTCTAGTATCAAATCGCTTATTATTATCAATCTGATATTATTATCATTCTACTCTTGGACAAAGTGATCACATAAAGCCGAGTCGACTGTACTTTAAATTAACTTTCGATTCTTCTTCTTCTTGCTTATCTCTCTGATCTGAATCAGATCAGATCCATGAGGTTGTTTGCCTTAAAAATATCGAGGACAAAAGATGGTCCTCTTTTAAGATCAGCGATTAGAAAGTGCTATTAGATCTCGATTAGAAAGTGCTATTGTAATAAGTTACAGAAACTAAACGGTTAGATTGCAAAATTAAAAAACAAATCTAAAAATCCTGAAGATTCAAATATAATACAAAAATATCTAATGTAACTCATCTTTTAATTCGCAACTGAAGTTCAGTTTTAAAAAGAAAACAATATTTCTTTATTTGCAGTCCTAAACTCTAAAATTGAAATTAGTAGCAAAACTGGCTAAGTACAAAGATGGCAAACTATTCATAACACATGTTAACCTAATTTCTAGGGACCGAATATGAAATTTTTAATAACTTCTAGTTTGTGTAAAAATCAATAGGTTTATAAAATTTTAACCCTAAATTATTTACGTTGTGAAATTATATTACCTATATACGCTCAAATATACGACTGCATTTTAAATCTTAATAACTAACTTAAATCAATCTTTTTTTTTGCAATTTAAATGTGTGATTATAGTGTTAATAATTAAAACAAGTTTGTTAAATAACTATATCCCATAGCATTAAAGACCATTTCGTGTTATATAAGTAGTGCTATTTACAGTAGCATTACTCTCTAAGTACTATTTTAATATAATCTTTAAAGCAATGAATTTGTGATAAGATTTAACTACTGAGCCTACACATATTCCTTTTCAAGATTCAAACATTTTGTGAATCCTCTGCTAGTTAAGTTGATTTCCGTGTAAGGGGTATTAGTTTCATGAATTACAGAAACCCTACGAAGAATTTTTTGAATTATATAATAGGACAAACTGTTTTGAATGAGATGAGTAAATTAAATCTGAAATTGTATAACATATTCAAATAACGTAGTTCATTTCGTTTTTCAATGTTTCTATGGCATTCATTCTACAGAGAAGTTTTGGAGTACTAAAAATTTATCACATGTGATAGTTTCCATCGAACAACATAACCTTATATTCAAATACGAATAAAAATAGTGACGGACAGAAACACGCTTAGATCAATTATAATATTCTAAAATTCTCTGGGAACTTTGTTCAGCTAAAATTTATCACAGGTTTTACAGTGTTGTTAGATTTTCTCCTTTACTTTCCTTATTATTATTAGTTTCTTAATTAATTTTTTAACTCTTTTATTTCGCCGTTAGGGGCTCTGTAAGTGATTTCAATGTATTCTCCAGGGTCACTTACCTAGGGGTAGACCTTACTTCCAGGACCCTAGGAGACGTAGTTGGTTCCAAATAAAAGCCTGGAAACGGACTTTCAAAACACCCTGTATACCCACCGGAATAAAACAACGCTTTCTCAGCTCTAGAAAAGAAAACAGGAGTTTTTCCCCTTTCCAGGAACTTGTGTTTTCCAGAACAACACGGGGCATCTTCTTCGACCCTCTGAAACCGTCTTGTGCACCATTAGTCTAGGTTTTCAGGCCTCTTTAATGCCTTTTCTCTTCTTCTTCTAAAATAAAGGCTGTTGGTCACTTTGAATTGTGAGCTATGTTGGGGATGATGTGGTTTATTTTTAAACCTAAAGCATCGTGTCGACTAGAGGGGTTTTTAGAAACATTTTGTGGCTGTCTAGACGCTATTTTTCGAAGATATTTCGTTCCGCGTGACTATTTTGGTGTAGATTTACCACCAATTATTTGTTAAGGAGAAGTCCTTTCTATTTGATATTTTTCTGGGAGTACTTTGGGTTTTATTTTTAGTTTTAAGAGATAGTCAATGAAAAATGGATGTGCTCAATTAGAGCTTATATTTTTTAAAGCGATTTTAATGTTGAATGACATAATTTAGATTATATATTTTGATTTATTTCTTGTTGGTTTTTGTTTAAATATTTCTCAGTCTTATAGTTAAGATTTATAGTCTTTTTTTGGGAGGCAATAGCTTTATAAATATCCTTCAATGCACAAGACTTCTTGAAAATATGTTGATTCTTTTTTTTAATAAAAGTGTATATTTTAAGCGCATAAACTCCACTTTATCCAACGTTAACATGTTTTAGTAACTGGTTGTAAAACTTATACCATACTACTACGGTATGCATAATTTAAAATGCGTTTTTATGTATTTGTTAACTTAAAGTTTTATAAATATGTTTGAATCACAACAATATTAACATGTATTTCAGGAATCGTTTCTTAAAAGTCTCCCCAAATTATTTAAAAATATCTCATAATCTTTACTTATCAGCAAGTAGATTTCCTCAGTCTTTGTATCATATTGTTAATTTATGTAACATTAGGGAAAATTAAGTCAAGTCCTAAGATTGCAAAATTGATCCTTTCAAAATCTAGCCATATTCATAAACCCCTAAAATTCTGGTAATTGCGTATCAGCCCGTCCCTGAATTCGAAAACATTATCAAAGCCCGTTAACAGTCCCGCTGAATCTGACGGTCGCTGACTGGTCGACGGGATAATACGTAAGTACGTAACAAAATACGTTTTCGGAGCAAATGTATCCATACAAGCAGAGTAATGGTGGATTTACACCACCGCGACAAAAGCGGTCGTTTTCAAGGCTTCTTCGAGGCTTCCTATTGGTTCTTATGAATCACTGTTCGCCGCTTTAGTCGCGGTGGTGTAAATCCACCATAACCCACCAACAGGGGATTACATCCATTTTAGTATTTAAATAAAACAACTCCGGCCCTCCACCCCCTTTTCAACTAACTCTTCCCTCCCATAACGACCCCCGGAAAATCTCCAAAAACGACTCAATAAAAGCGTCGTCCAATCGGCGGTGTCGCAAAGTGGCCACACAAATCCGTTCCGTTTAGCGACCGCTACATAATAATAATTCGCGATGAGTTTTCGTTAATGAAATGTGTTGTGGTTACTGTCCTTCATTAGAGGGATTTTGAAGCAGCCACCTGCCTATTAGGGAGGGATTATTTCTCTATCTTTCTCTCCTCCCCCCTCTGTGTTGTGGGGGGGGGGTTGGGAATACATTGCGGGGGTGGTTTGAAGTGTTAGCCGTCGAGCGTTCGTTTTGAAATTACTTTGATGATGGCATCGACATTGTCAGAGAGTTGCAATGATAGACAGTTCCTAATAAACAGGGTGTTTCAAAAGTCACTTTCAGGGCAATTGCTTAGGAAACAACGTCTCCTAGGGTCATGGAAGTAAGATCTGCCCATATGTAAGAGACCATTGAGTAATCAATTGATGTAACTTACAGCGCCCCTCTTGGCGAAATAAAAAAGTTTAAAAAAAATTCAAAAACTAAAGGAGATAGATTTGCAAATTTGCAAGGTTTTTTTATTTTTTCTCTAATTAATTCTCTGAAAAGTCTTAGAATCGGTGACCTTTTAACCCTGATTTTTTGGGTTCAGTTCCGTTATCTGTCCCGTTAAATATCACCCAGTTGTTTTGGGTACCAAATAATCAAATATCGCCAAAATTTTTACGGTGGTCATCGATATAACTATACATTTTGTATCGGTCAGTTTAAAATTTTTAATGATGTTTCTAGGTTTTGGCGTCCAAAACAACTTGGCGATACTTGAAGGGATCACTGCAAAAAATAATCGTAAAAAAACAGAAAAGCTCTGGCAGCAAAAGTTGCCAGAGCTTTCCTTTCCACGGAGTGTCTCTGTTGACTGAGCTTGTTCTGTATGAACGACTTTTTCTGCGGAAATATTTAGGGCTATAAAACTCTAAAATTTCCTAAGTTAGGAAAAAAAAGAGACACCAGTCTGTAGAGGGACAATATGTAGTTAAAAAAATAGAATATTTGTAATGGATAAGTTCCCTCAAGTTGCGAAACAATCGTTAGCAAACAAAAAAAAGTTCAATCAACAGAGAAACTCCGTGAAAAGGAAAGCTCTGGCAACTTTTGCTGCCAGAGATTTTCTGGTTTTTTTTTTACGATTATTTTTTTGCAGTGAGTTAACGGAATTGAACAAGTTTTTTTAGAGAAGAACTCGGTATTTAAGTTAAACAAACTTAAACTCTCTAATAAAAAGGAAACGATGAATAGCCTCCATCAAAAAGAGACCTACCTTGATCTATAGGTCAAAAAGATCTCATATAATGTTCAATATATAAGTGTACGGTACTTTGAACTACCGGCACTTATCTCTTAAATAAGTATATTTTTCTTTTCCAACGAATCTTATACCTATAAGACTTCGCGTGATAGGCCATTCAATCACGGAACCTCCTATTGATAGACGATCGCTATTAGAGGGCCTTCCAAATCACCTGATCAAAATTTCATGACGTCATAGGTAATCCCCAGAAAGATTCGAAGAGAGAGAAGGATTGGTTAATTTCGTTCCAAAGCACCTATCTTTCCCATCGTGAAAGATGGGATCGAATATGTTATTACATTGCCGAGTATTAATCTGGACAATTTTTTTATTAGAAAGTAATGCCGTGCTTTATTATTATGGAGGAGGGGGAGGGGGGTCACACGTAAGGGGTGATTTAGGTTCGAAAAAGCTTTATGAGTGTGTTTAATAATAAATTGGTTTTCGTTGTAGTAGGTTTTCTTAAGATCCGCTGAGGAGACTTTTAATGGTTTGAGCTTTGTGGGTGGTCGATCTAATGGGATGTGTTTAAAGAGGTTTTTAGTTCGAATGGAGGGTTCGCATTTGGGGGTGGAATGTGTTCCATTTTTGAATAGGTTTTTTTTTTTTTTTTTAAGGTGATGAAGCCATTCTGTGTGAGTTTTTCTGAAAATTAAGGGGTTGTGCGAGCGAGTGTGTATGTGCGGCGCGGGTGGCAGTATCTTACCTCCGAGGCTCTGGTCCACAGGTGCCCGCTGGGTAACGCTAAGTATAGTATAGGTACTTAGGGCAATTCAGTGGTCAAGGATTATAGATTCAGTACCCGCCCATTTGCAAAAAAACGTTTTTCTGAAAATTTCGATTGCACAGTATTGCGATTGTGTTGTGTGAGAAAAAGAGTGTTGTGAAAGTGTTGTTATAAAAAAACGAAAACAGAAAATTTATTCTTATAGTGTTTGCTATCTAAATTTAAGAACACTTTCAGATTCTAAACATATTTTACCTCACTATTAAAGAACACATTATTGGGGAACATGTTGCTAACGCTTCTCAATAACACTCACAACGTGAGTCCCCACATTAAATATGCATCAGTCATAACTCATACTTTGTGAAGATTCCTGAAATTCAAAGATATTTGCCGTAAATTTTTTTTTATTTCCAATGGCCAAGGTTACAAAAAGACCACTACGCCACAAAGAGATACAAACAGAAACGACAAACAAACAAATGAAATGTGGCGAGAAAAGTCTAATGAACCCGTTAATAAGTCCCTAGCTTGGCCAATAACGGTCGCTTAACAAAGAGGAAGCCTTTAGTGCCGGGCAGCGGAGAATGTGGTCTGCATCCATGTCCTCCCGAAGATCACAGATCGTGCAGAAAGGGGCCTGAACAATATTAATATGGTGAAGGTGTTTCATGAGGCAGTCATGACCTGTGTCCAGGCGAAACTCTGCAACGTCTTGGCCACATGGGAAGATCATTGAGTTTATTCTGCGAAAAAAATATTGAAACAAATTATTGAAATTTCTGCGCATTGAAGTAAAATGAAATCGTTCATCTTCTTCTTAATAACACGTTTTGCGTTAGCAAAAGGGATAGGTTTCCTTGGTGTCTGTAAAATAGAAGCTCCCTTTTTTGCTAGGTGGTCCGCAAATTCGTTGCCATATTTGTAAATAAAAGTATGTGGTTGTTTCAGTGTTGTGCCAGAGAAATTCGTAAGAAAACCTAACCTTAGTTTTAGGGTACTATAGTAAAACATTGAAAAATAATATCCTGCCCCTTCACCTTATCAATACAGAACTCCAATTACCCGAATTGATCCGAATGTTCCTTTTTATTTAATTAATTGCAAAAAAGCTCTCTTTCTTTAAAGATAGTTTTTTCTCCCATTTTCAACAGACATGCAGTAATTAATTAAAATGAACTTTTTTCAGAAAAACCCACTTATCCGAATATTTATTTGATCATACGTATGAAGTTCAGTCCCAATTGATTCGGATAATTTGAGTTCTACTGTACTACTACCTTTAAGTTTTGTTTAATGGCTCAAAAATTCAACTCAGCCACTAATGGCCAACAATCAGCAGTTACGTCATGAAAACACGCCTTTATTTTCCCTTATTTGTCAGTGTGTTATCCTATTGGTTGGTCGGTATAGGTAGGACATGTGGCTATCCTAACGGGAAAAGTTGTCCAATGGTTTTCATTATTTAAAACTCGGCTAGCCTGATAGTATCTTGTAAGACGTGGTTGAACTGTCAAGTCTTAATAGCTTGTTGTATCCAAACCTCGTTTTTTTTTATCTAAACCTTAACATTTTATTACGATAGATTCACCCTCAATACAACTCGCACCTTCAAACCGTTGGCAAAAAAAACACAACCGAATCCCAACGTTTAAACTCCATGCAAAATACTACCTGAATCCAGGCGAAAAACCGAATAAAAACAACAAAGAGAAACGCATCCGATCCACTCTCGCAGAAGTAAACCACCAACGAAATCCAAAAGTCAAGAAGGTCTTAAGGTAAGGGGGTTTGAGGAGGATAACAGGGACTCTCTCCTCCAAGATCGGTTTATGGGAAACAAAAGCAGCTTACACGCGCAATACGGGGGAAAGCCGCAACCTATGGAAGACGGATTGAGAGAGATGTATACTTAGTTTATCAAAAGTGTTCGGGAGAGAAGTGTGGGTGGGTAATCCCTCCCTGGTTGGCGTCTTTATTCTTTGGCACTGGAAATGGTCGCCAAGAGTTTAAAATGAGAGAGTATATAGGAATTGAGAGTCATATTGTCCTAATAGTTTATTGTAGGAGTCTTTATTTAGATTACTAGCTGATATGCCCGGCCTTGCACGGGTGGAGTGTATCAATTTATTAAAATTTTCTCAAGTTACATGCCTAATTTTCTGTAACCATAATTACCAATCATCCTGGTAGTTTTTCATATCCCGGTGTTCCCAGTATTTTTTCATATCCCGGTGCCTTTTCATCTCGGTGTTCCCGGTGCATTTTCATCACCGTGCTCCCTGTGCCTTTTCCCTCATGGTTCCAACTGTGTAAATCTAACCTAACCATCCAGTTCCGGTGTTGCACATTTAATTACGACAGTTACCCAATTATCCATTCTAAGTGAAAAAAATCCATTAAAATTATTACAGACTTTTGAAATCCCAAAATTTGTAAATACCCCCTGTTTAAATTGAAAAAAAAAATCCCGTTAAACTACACCAAAGAAACAAATTATAAGGTTAAATAACAAATTGATCTAGTGTTTCTATCATCAACTTTCTAAATAAACTGCATGATGTAATCTTTACTTTCAGTCTAATTCTTAAAACTTTCTATTTCAACTTAAAGTTTCATGGAAAATGAAGTTTTTAATAAGAAAATACTGTTATAAAGTTTTTTATAAGGGCCGTTTTTAATTTTTTAAATTATTAATAACCTTTTTAAAACATTTAAAACAACTTTAGCCAAGTTTTATCTTTAAATACTTTGTTTTATGTTTAAAATTGTTTTTGTTGTATTATTTGCAACAATGCGAGTTAAACAGATCTTCTTTAGTGGAGAAGTAAGGCGATTTTTACAAAAAGGCCTACAAGGGGGTGAAGGGGTGGTTTTAGAAATTTGGAAATGATGTCATTGTCTTTCCCCCGTCCCCATACGTATGTGTTCCAAGTTTGGTTCGATTCGGACGGGTAGTTTTGGAGAAATTGAGGCAAATCTGTTCCGGACAAACCCAGGCAGGAACCCAGGAACCCAGAAACCCAGGGACACCTTCATTATATATAGAGAGATAAGTGGATTTATAAGTTTATGTTGTGTTAACTTTCGAATACATTCTATGTTGTCTTAGAAACATGAAATTGTAGATGAAAATACAGTGGGGTGTTGGAAATGAAAACACGTGCTATTTTTAAGAACTACGTACTAAGGCGTAGCAATATATAATTTTAAAAATTTTAAATTTGAGTGTGGTTGTATGTTTAACAATCGAGTTTTCTTGTTTATACCCCATTTCTTTAAGATATTTATAATTTTTCAGAGCTACTTTATGTGTTGAAAAAAGAGGGTGTTATGCACCTTCTTGTTGTTTTTGGTCTGATTTTCTTTAAGAAAAATGAAACCATTCTCACAAACACTGTGTGTTAGAACTTATAATTTAAACAAGCATTCCTATCTAACACAGCCATCAGAGTCGATGCTGAGAGTAAACAAAGAAAGTAGTTCCCAGCGTGGTGTCTGAATTTCGAGTGAAGTGAAGAACGTTAATTTAGAAATATTATTAGTTTTTTATTTAAACCCATATAGCGTCTTTTTATCACGATTTGCGTACCGAAACTCCTCCTAGCAACCCAACAGGCTTTCTGTTTACGCAGTTTTTCCTTCCTCGTAGTGACGTCATAGGGTCAGGAAACGTTTCTGTCGAGTATTCGAGCATATTCGAAAATCCCAAAAACGTTCGCGAACTTTCGTAATAGCACGATGCCTTTCTTCTAAATCAATGATGCATCGAGACTTTCCGGTCGCCAAGAAGAGATGGAACCACCTTAAGGTCTCATAACAGAGCAACCCCTCAAAGGGGTGTTTCAGCAGGAGACAAAAACGGGAGACGGCATCAATCTCCTTATACGGTGAAAAACGGGAGTCACAAATATTTAATCTGGGAGTGACACGGCGAACTCTCCGGAAAATTACTGGGAATACAGAAATGCAAAATCCGCCGATCCCTATACGACGGTTAAAGACCAGCGTTCTCTGCTGCTGAACATTTTTTTCTCTTTTGGGTCCCGCGATTCTCGATTTTTTATACTCCGGAGATTTTATTCCAGAGAACGAAAAGGTTTTTTTTCTCTGCCCCGGCGTAATATCTTGTCAGAGATATTTTTTTGACATCTTCGATCCCGTGTTTTCGTCGGGTGCTGCTAGTACGGATCCCACTATGGACTCCTGTGGACGAAATACAAAACATGTCGAAATAGTGTTATATTTGGCGATTTTTCGCTAGTTTGAAGAGAAATAACATACGATGGGTTTTTCTTCGCTCTCTGAAAGTATAAAAAGTAATGGACAATTACACTCATTTAAAAAAAAAAAATCTTAATGTGTTCAGTATGGCTTAAAACCTCCAAGAAACTTTTTAATATACCTTTCAAAGTGCAAAATTTTAAGTTATTTTCAATTAAAAAACAGCCCCACATTTCTGAGAGGCACTTTTGACTCCAGCTTTTCTGAAATAAAATATCTTATAATTAACCAACAAAATTTTTCTAGGAAAGGACAAGCGTATTTCGGATTCAGGAGAGAATTTTTAATAGGTTAAAATGGAAAATTTTGATATTTAAGAGATGGTGTAAAATTCCAACTTACCCAGGGTTTAGGTAGAGAAAATATTCGTTTAGCCAAAAAAAAAAAAGGAGGCAGAGACCAGTGGTCAAGGGTAGCATAAGGTTAACTGCGTCTAGTAATGTAATGGTCCCCGGTTCGATCCCAGACTGCTACTTTTGAATATTTTAATTTAACTTGTAATTTTTCAGAAGTAGCGAGATTAGTTAAGAGTTTAGTTGGTACTTTCGTGGTAATAACCAGTGCCATTAAAAAAACACTCACTGTATATTATTTCTCTTCAAATTGGAGAAAAATCGCCAAATAAGACTTATTTTGGCAGGTTTTGCATGTAGTCCATAGTGGGATCCCGTTTTTATGCGAGCAAACAATGAGAAATGGCGCCTTTCAAAAAGATCACCCGAGTGCAAGAGAAGATTTCTTCTTCTTCTTCCAGGGGGTGTTTCAGATACACACGCGCGTTTTTGTTTCACTGTTGTTGCCCCGCATCATACTACTTTATACAACTCTTTTCTTTTTCGCGTTGCCAACCAGAGTGTAAAAGATTATTTAAATTTGTGCTTTCTCGTACTTTTCTTTTGTGTTGGCTCGGATCATGTCGCTTTTGCCAGAAAGGATTGTTCGGCAAAATATTTGCTTATTTTGATATTTTTCGATGCATATAGCTTACTTCGAGTTTCTCTAGGAAAAAAAAGCAGCCGAAGGAGTCCCTGGAAATCTCTTTATGTCTGGGCGTGCCAGAAATTTCAAATCGCTCCACGTAAAGTCGACGGGCGAAGTTATTTTGACGCGAGTAACTTTATGAGAAGATGTGAATAGAAACGTCATCTTTTCTATACAGATAGCAATGTAAGGGTTTATAAACCTTGTTTAAGGTTTTAAACCTGTAAACTTGTGACATGCGCTAGTTGATGCCTATGAGAACGTACCCATACTACGTGACCTATTTTTTACTATTTTTGACCTCCCTCCCCCCTTGGTTACCACCCGTAGTATATGCCAAGACCCCCCCTCTCCCCCTCTAGTTTTCACGTAGTAGATCATAAATACGGTTTTCAATCATTTTTAGCAAACAGAAAGTTAAAAAAAGTTGAATTGTTAATGAGTTAAGTGAATTGAAAAGTTAATTGAGTTAAAAAATTAATACAGCGCTTGCCTCGTGACGCCAAGAGTAAGTGGAAAATATATTATCAAGAAGAAAAATCTTATGTTAAAATTATTGTAACAGTAACTTAATTTACAAAAACAAGTCTTTTTTTTTCTTCATTTTTTGACTACGTGACGAAACCCTAAGCCCCTCCCCTCCCCCTTATGACAAAGCGTGGTATTTTGAAGACCCCCTCCCCCCCCTAAACAGGTCACGTAATATGGGTACGTTCCCTAAGGTTAAAAGTAACCTTACGGAAAAACCTTCAAAATAGGTTGGATACTGAGGTAACGGGTTTTGGAAAGGTATTTCTATCCTTCAAATTCTGCATCCTTGTCATGCAAACCATAATGTAGTATATTGCGGAAAGGTTTTTCGGCAAACCTTGTTTTGGGAAGCAAATTAACAATGAAAACTATACAAATTAATGAATGAACTAGTATATAAATTAAAGTACATTTTCAGATTCTAAAAACTTTAAGTCACTTATTTTAAAACATATTTTACAACAGTGTTGTAAGAACACATTTCTGGACAGAGTTCATTTCCAACACTTTTCAAACACATTCACAACAAATAAAGGGGATAAAGTGTTGGAAATGACTAAAAAGCATTCTTAAATGTGTTTATAATGTGTTTATTTTTCTATGGAGTGTGTTTGGAATATTATCTTACCCAAGTTTATGCAACTTTTCCCATAAACCTCATTAGCACAGTAGGCAGGCACTATACTTCATCAGAAGGGTTATTTTTAATACTTGAAGAGGAAAACTTTATTTCGTATCCCCAACATACATAGCCTCGTACCCGATCGATCCGAGGAGTTTTAAGTTATTACGTCTCCCGCCGAGAGGGGGCGAATCAATACACCGCAGCGGGGCCGGCCAACATCTAATTAATTTCAACATTCACCTCCGCCGCGTGGCAACAATACCATTCCAATTATTCATTTCCGATATACGGCCCCTGGAGGGGGAGTTCTGGACCTTGGCTTTGTGACCAAATCACCCCGACATTGTCCGCCAGTTGACGGTAATGATTCCGATTTATGAGTTTCAAGAATTCTCTAGGCTTGTTGTTCGCAGAGGAGTTCTAATGGGTTCCTCTCTAAAATTAGCCACCCCCTCTGTGTGTATAGGAAAGGGCCTGATTAGGAGTGTGTTCGAAAATGGGGCTGCTACTGCAAACGATCTTGGAAGTTATGAAAGTAACTGTTGTGATTACAGTGTGAATGGGTTTGTTTGAGTAGGTCAGGTTGTTGAATGGGGAAAAGGATTATAATGGGAGGAGGCTGATGGGTGGACCGAGAATGGAATGACTATAAGGTGGGGAATTTGGGTAAGGAAAGGGGAAAAGTATTTAACTATAGTGATACTTATGCACCTTCCAATTATTAAGATCCCAAAACTTAAATATATACAGGGTGCATAGGAAAGTCCCTTTATCCTGAAATTACTCTCGAACGGAGAGAGCTACAGCTATGCAAGTGAGGTTACGGTAGAGTAAAGCGAATACGCTCGATATAATTCAAACGACAACAGCGTCCCCAATGGTGAAATAAGAAAGCTTAAAAAAATAATCAAAAAAACATTGAGGATTTAAGTAGTACGGATACTCCTGTACCTCATGCAATAATGTTCTTCATTTTATTATGCTTTGTTTCGTCACACGGTCCTTCTAAAAACGGCCTTTTGAAACGCATACACACTAACTACATTAGGTCCTAGCTCTTAAACGGTAAGGCTGCGCCCAACCTTTCCTATTCGAAATATGCTTGTCTAGGGCCCCTCTACCTCCCCCTCAATTATTGATGGTTATTTCTGAATCACCCTGTATTTTACAACACTATTTTCAGAGCATATTTCTTGGTAGAACGCATTTCTAACACTTTTCAAACATATCCAGAACACTATCACATCACAATAAGGTTATAAAGTATTCTACCTGACAACACAACCGAAATGTTGATAATTCGGGGACAAAAAAGTATTCTTAAATGTGTTAAATTTTGTGTGGAGTGCTGCAGTCAAAGATCTTGACTTAATTTTCCAACTATGATTCTTTAACATCAAAAAAAAAATTCTCTAACAATTTAAATTAGAACAACCATAAACCTTTAAAAATGAACCCTAACATTTTTGAAATACTTGCATCCTGCATCAAAATATTTCTTTTTTTTTTTCTTTTTTTTTTTTAATTTTTCGGCATTTTTAGCTAACTGTTTTAATTTTGAATGTAATCTCATAAGTTCAGCATCTTAAACTTTTCTATCAAAGTATAATAAAAACTGTAGAGATTGATGGGAAATAGACCAACTTTCTGAAAAGAACAATTTTTAAATGGACTCTAACTGTCTGACGTCACACGGAACCAACACGTGACCTACTGAGCTTGCAATTGGTTACCACAGATACTACACTAATAGATCTACCAGTGTAGTACCTATGGTAACCAATTACAAGCTCAGTAGGTCACGTGTTGGTTCCGTGTGAAGTCTCGAACCAGATAGGCGGTTAGAGTCCATTGGTTACCAGAGATACTACACTAGTAGATCTACTACTGTAGTATCTTGCCTAAGCTTGCAATGGACTCTAACCGTCTGACGTCACACGAAACCAACACGTGACCTACTGAGCTTGCCATTGGTTACCACAGATACTACACTAGTAGATCTACTAGTGTAGTATCTGTGGTAACCAATTGCAAGCTCAGTTGTAGGTCACGTGTTGGTTCCGTGAAGTCTCGAACCAGATAGGCGGTTAGAGTCCATTGGTTACCACAGATACTACACTAGTAGATCTACTAGTGTAGTATCTGTGGTAACCAATCGCAAGCTCAGTAGGTCACGTGTTGGTTCCGTGTGAAGTCTCGAACCAGATAGGCGGTTAGAGTCCATTGTAAGAACTTTAACCAACTTTTTGAAAGGTCATGGTTTCAATTAATTTTTCAGATATTTATTTGTTTTCCAGATAATTTCAAGTTGGCAACAATTAATTAGTAATGTTCTAGAAATAGATAATTGTATTAACGAAATCTGCTTCTATAAATTTGTGAGGTAAGTTAGAAATGAGTTAAGGATTTTTAAAGAGAGTAAATAGATTGTAAATAAATGTAATTTTTATTTAATGGCGTCTGAGATTGAGTAGAGTTTAGAGTAGTAACAAAAGGTAGAAATTCCATGTATTTCTAAGTTTATTTATTGCTTTATAACATCTGTCGCTTCAATGATATTTTCGTGCAATGACATCAAATGAAGCGAGAATTTTGCCTTGAAGGAGATTAGATAGGTAGTATGGCCATTTCTATCGGAGTCACTAATTCCAATGCGAAGGTTTTAAAACAAAGTAGATTAGACTCTTGTCCAAACTCTGTCCAGAATCACATTAGTCTAGCGTTGAGCTAATGTGATTTGTTATAGAGCTTTATAGAAGAGCTGATTAAATTAGTCGCGCGCCTACACAAAAGTACTGACTAGCTTATTTGGCGAGTACCTACATCAGCAAATGGGATAGCCTCATAGAGACTGCTGGTAGGTAGTATTATCTTACTGAATTAGGATACCTTTGAAAGAGGGGGAATGGAAGTTAAACCTACAAGGGGAGTTTGGTTGTAAAGTAAAATACTGTCATACAGTTTTGAAATGTCTGGTATTTTCATGCTTCCTTCAAATGGTTTCTGTTTTTAATGATGTACTTAAAGACTGTAAGAAAACTATGATAAGTGCATCCAGTTGAATGAAAGGTCATCAAGTAGGATAGATTTTTCCCCTCAATACCAAATAATTTTTTTGAATCGATTCATAAGCTTTTTTAGAATTACTCGTGAAGTACTTTAATTCGCAATGTAATTCTTTACTCCACTTCATAAGATATCGTACCCCTGTTCTTGATAAGTAAATCAGTGCCTCTCACACTTTCAAAATTTGGCGACCCAATTTTCAAATATAATTTTTATAGAGCCTCCTCAATGTATGTAATGCAGTAATATTTTTTCTTACGCTATGTTACAATACGACCTTGGTTCAGGACAGACCGCTTTTGGTATAAAGAACCACTGCCAGAGGGGAATGGGGGTCCTTGGGTCCTCCCCCCAGAAAGTTTTTAAAATTTTAGTGTGATAAATTCAATTTTATGCTATTTCTTGGAGATTTTCAGGGATACATGGCACACCCTGGACCCCCATTGAGTCTGATTTGAATTTTGATAACTCACAGTCCTTAAATCTTTCTTTTTCAAATGCGAAAATTTTTTAAAAATCAGTCAGTGATCTTACTTTTTTGTGTTTTCTATCCTCTCTGACGGGTATGAAAATCACTACAGTCCTTTCTACTACAGTTTCGTTATCTATCTTGCTGAAAATTGACACAAAATATTTATAATTCATACACAAATATCACAAATTTTAAGAATTGTTATCAATCTGAATATTTTAATCGATCGATTTCCAATTTTCAGAGACATTCTTATTCTTTGGCACCAAAAACAGCTTAACGGTTTTTTAACGGGATAAATAAAGAAAAAGTACCATCTTCTCAATAAAACGAACCCGGAAAATAATTAAAAAAAACATGACATCAACCTCATCCATCACAATTACGTCACAAGTTGCCCAAAAATCCCTCGCGTCACGCTCAAGAAACTGATTATTTTCCCCTATTAATCCCTTTAAGACTCAATTACCGAATTACCTGGCCGTGTAAACATCATCCCAACCAACTTTAAACAGAGTACCTTAACACCTGGTCAACCCGAAAGGAAAAAATAATCCCCGAAACCCAATTACTCTGGATCGAAATAAGGCAAAAACCTCTCACCCATGATGCGGGTATAGGGGACATCCATAAATTACGTGAGGTCAAAAGGGTTGAGGGGGGTCCAGGAAAATCTCACCAGAGGGAGGGGGGAGTCAATTAAAATCTCACGTCAACTTTTAGTTTAGAAAATATACGTTGTTTCTTTAATATTTTTAGCACAAGTTCAGAAAATATGCTCAGATTAGACAAAAGAGCAAATCATTAGCCAGTCAGTCGTGATAATTACAAGTTGGAACCATTTTTTCCATTTCAATGTGTTTTTGTATCAAAATTTTGCAATCTGGATGGTAATTTTTATGCCGATAAAACAAAACTAGTGGTTGAGAAAATCTCACGTGGGGGGAGGGGGGGTCCAGCAAAATCTCACCAAGGGGGAGGGAGGGGTCCAAAATTTGGAAAAAACACCTCACGTAATTTATGGATGTCCCCTGATGCGGGTATACGAAGTCAGTGAAACGGAAGTGTTAATTTGCATAAAAGGAACCTCCGGAGCGTGCCAAATATTTGGCAGGGGGTGGTAGGTGGAAGAAAAGAATGTTTTTGCATCGGCTGGTCGAGAGAAAAAGTGCTGTTATATCAGAAGCCACCACCTAGTGATGTTTGTGTGAGGTCCTCTGAGAGGTTGAGATGTTAAAAAGCGGTCTTGGTTTGGTTGAATTAGTAGTTTTTTGAGGTCTGTCTTGTGTTAAACTTGTGTAGGGGAATGTGTGGGATTTTTGTGGGTTGTGGAATCCTTTTGTGGGTTGCTTAGTTGGTTGACTGCTTTGATTAGTTTTTTTGTTCTGCTCTGTAGTGTGTTGTAGTTCAGTGTAGGTAAGCTATCTAATTGACATCTACCCACATTTTTACCTGAATGGTTGATTGACTATGACTGGTATGTAAATTCCAAATTTTTCTAGGTAAAGGTTTTCAAGGTATATTGGTTTTAAAGAATCCGTTTCAAGCTCTATAAAACACATACCTTGAGAACCTTTACATTGAAAAATTTGGAATTTACTTTACCTGAGGGCTAAAAATATGAAAGGGATAATTTTTTTTTCGACATTTAACGTAATTTAGAGTTTTGTAAAACAAACATTATTGTACTGAATTCCCTAGCTTAGTTTAATAGAACATAGACAAAGAAATCTAAGTGTTAGATGCATTGGAAATTCATTGCCGGCTTAGTATACCGGTTTGATAATAAACGTCTTTTCAATATTACTCTTAGGAAAACACTGCTTGTAGTATAAACTCTCCTGTTCTAATTGATTTTTTCCATCAGAGACATTCTTTAGGGTACAATAACTTTTCTTGGTTATAACATTATAGCAATTCTTTTTCTATACTGTAAAAGTTTTAATTTTCCTAACACAAGAAGAAATATTCATTACGGCTTTGGAGCGCTATGGTAAATATAGTGTTGGAATGCATTATTCAGGGTAAACACTTTAAATTTATCGACGTTTTGTTGATATAAAATACTTTTTTGTCCATCCTGTATCGTTCCACTGAATTAAATCTTTCTCTTTATTGTATTTCCCCAACACAAAATTCCCCAAGGACACCATATCCCCCTTGAACAGATACTGTATGTGAGTGAAAAATACAAAGTAATAGAGTGTTTTCAGGTGACGTCACAACCGGTTATTTTCTTTTAACTGCGTACCTTCTGTAGGGCTTTTAACTGTTGCTAAGGCCGTTGTTTATCTGTTGTTGCTAAGGCGGTTTTTAGGTATGGGATCACGTGATTGCAAATGCTCCAATAGAAGAATTCCACGGCTAGTCATTTTCTGTAACTGTTAACTTCTGTAGGGCAAAAAACTGTAACATCTTCTGTTGCTAAGGCCGTTGTTAGGTCCGAGTCATATGATTGAAAATGCTCTATACCATATCAAGCGAAAAACTCTATACTAGATTGCAACTTAACTTGACCCTACGACGTCACTAATAAACAAAGTAGTTCCCATCGCATCACGCATTTTGAGTGAAATGAAGAACATCAATTTAAAAAGATGATTATTTTGTTAAACCCATGTATATATAGTGCTTTTCAATCACGATATGCGTACCAAAACTCCTCCTACCAACCCAACAGGCTTCGTGTTTACCGATTTCTCCTTCCTCATTTGTGACGTACTGTGTTCAAGAAACGTTGCAACCAAGAATAATGTCCTTTTAGTCATTAAATTGCAAGTATCGCAAAAACTTTTAAATATTCATGAAATCATGCGCTGAAGATATCAAGCTTGTTTGATCAAATGAGATAAGGATCGCGAGCACACTCATCAGAATAATTAAAGCAATGAGGGAGTGGCCCGAAGAAGAATATGATGAAAAACTAATTTTTTCGGAAGCCATCAGAATTGGAAGAGGGGGAACACGGAAGTCCCAGAAGTGTCATTTCGGCGCTCGTCACATCGAAGTGCCCTCGATCGCTGACGAGTTTTGACAAGGGAAAGATAGTTGGTTGTGGCCACGCCCTTCAACATTGATCCACCTTTTTATAAAGATGGTTTTGTGGAAGTATGCTACCGGGCTTTTGAAACTGCAACTGTGCTTTCATCAGTGATTGTGGGCGTGAGGTTTCATTAGGGTCTGGGCCCGACTTACAAGCTTGGGGGCCCAGGGAAAAGACCCATTTGTGGGCCACTGACATATCTGAAAGTAAAAACTTAAATTTTTTTACTTAAAATAACTAAATGAATCATCTATAAACAAAGGGTAAACACTGCGCAAAAATTGTTTGTTCAAAAGCTTCATAAGCTTAGTAAGTTTATTTTACACTTCACATTTTCTTAGCTTTTTAAGCATTTTGGAGCTTTGAAATAGGGGCCCTGGGCAAGTTAGTGCCCCGAATGCCCTCCCATAAGTCAGACTCTAATGAGGGCAGTAACTAGACTTTTTATTCGGGGAGGTTTTGATCCGAGTTTTCTTTTTATTGTGGGCGTGAGGTTTTATGAATATTTAATCGAGAAGATATGAAAATTTATTTTAATATGTAATTTTTGCACTTTTTGAATTCCGGGGGCCCTTCAATTTGGGGACCCCTATGCCAGGTGCGGATCCTGCACGGCTCCAAGGGGGGCACTTTTCCAGACCATTACCTTTACCTTTTGAGATAAATGTCAAAATGTTGGTGATTTTCTAAGAAGTATCACTCATGATCCATTTTGGTACCTCTGGGGGGTATGGGGGTCCTCCCCCAGAAATTTTTTTTTAATTAGACCTGTAAAAGTAGGGTTTTAACTCATTTTGAGTACTTTTTGGGACTTTTTTTTGTACGTATGAGTGATTTTTTGGGTCCAAAGGGGGGCACTGTCCAGAGTGCCACCCCCTGGATCCGCCACTGCCACTGACTCACCACAAGGTATCGGGACGAGTTTGGGTGTTCTTACTGAAATACCCTGAATATTTCGCAGGGGGGACATTAAACCCCTTAAACCCCCCTTCTATACGGCCTTATCAAAGCATATTTTAATCCCTCAATCGACCAAAAAACCCCTCCTTTCCCCCTTGAAAAAACTCCAACCATTTAATAAATGTGCGTTGCGCAAGTGTGCCTAATCGAAGAACAAGTGCTGGCGCGGTGACAGCGGCGGAACGGTGACGCTCATTAGAACAACGGGCCGCTCTCATTAGGACCACCACCACCCCTGTGGGGAGGGACGAGAAAAAGACAGAGGAGGTAGGAATCCGGAGGCGATGAGTAAAGGACGACAGGTGGCGAGATAGAATAGATCTAATTGCGAACGCGCGGGATGAATGGATTGGAGAAGCGGTTACAGGGAACAAAGCGCGGTGTCCTTAGGAAATACAATAAAGATTTAGTGGAACGATACAGCAATGACAAAAAAGTATTTTATATCATCAAAAATTCAATCAATTTGTAGTGTCGAATAATGTATTCCAACACTAAAGTTTACTATATAGGGGAAAACGGGGCAGTTTAATACAGCAAAATTCAAATCCATTTTTTGAGTGGAAAAAATGACTTATTCGGATTTTTTTTTCTAAAAATATCTAAGAATGACTCAATTTTATAAAACCAATTAGAAAAAAATATAAGTTTAATGAAAACAAAAATATAACAACTTTTGTAAAAATTCAATTTTGTATCGAAATGCCCCACCAGTGGGGCATTTCGATACATCGCTTGGGGTATTTTAATACAGTGATTAATTTGATCAAAAATAGTAATCAATAACAAAAGTTTTGAAAAGTAACAAATATACTTTTATTAACATGTGTCTGCAGCACATTTTAACACCTTTTTTTAAGTGTAAAAAATTATTTTTCCATTAAACATTTAGAAATAAAAATAATTAAGGAATTTGACAAATGGTCATTTTTAAAAAAATCTCTAATTAAAGAAATGACAAACTGTTTTGATGGGATAGTTTTCTCGTGATCAAGTCAGATAATATTCCAAGGTTTCTTCACCAAAAATCATATAGAAAGTAAATAAGGCACTAATGGTTTGTGCCATCTATTACACTTTATACTAGAACTGATGTATCAAAGTACCCCACATCTAAGTGTATCAATTTGCCCCATCTGTTGTTTCTGAACAGAAACCTTTAATTAAAAAAATTGGCTAAGGTTATTTAAAATTTAAGCATTTCCCCTATTAACAACAAGAATGAACTTGCTTTTCAAATTTACATATCTCTGTATTCCAAGTAGGATAGCTTTAGGAAAATTTTACATTTTACTTAGAAATTTACTTTTGGAAATTTTTGATGAAAAAATTTTAGTTTCTTTCACCAAATTTTATAGACTTGTTACAGAGCTTAATGTTTTCATATGTTATGCTTAGGCACATAGACACAACTTTTCGTAAAAACACGACCAAAATAACCTTGATAGTTTTTGAGATATTGAAAGTGTATTAATATGCCCCTTGTATCAAATTGCCCCGTATTACCCTACCAGACTGCAACGTTATTTGACCGTGGAGAAATAAGCTGAGAGCAAAAGAAGTTCCCAGCGTGGTGTCTGATTTTTGACTGAAATTAAGACGTTCTAATTTTTAGGGGGGGGGGGATTTCGTGAATATTTGAGGTTTTCGCCATACTTGCAATTTAATGATTACAAGGACTTAAGAATTTTTCTCTTGATATTGGAATTTCACTCACATCTAGTATCTAATCAATAAGTTTTCCCTCAGAATAATAAACAGTTAATATACCTTGGATATATCCAAAGCATATTACTATTATTATGTATAATATATACTTCTTTGATTAAAAAGAGTTTATTGGAGGAAGAAGTGAAATATCTTTTTAATGATTTTATAACTTTTTCCTAGTTTTGGGACAGTTTTAAAACAATTTATGCTTTTTTAGGGGTTGTATCTTTTCATACTTTTCGAAACATAGATTTTGTGTTGAATGATTTAACAAAAACGTATTATCATTACTTCGATACATGTTTATTAACTCTCCCTGTTCTATTTGATTTTTTATAGATACATTATTTAATATACCTACCATAACTTTTCTTGGGTAAAACATTGTAATAATATTTCTTCTAAACTGTAACAGTTTTCATTTTCCTTACACAAGGAAAACTATTCGTTAAGATAATTTATATTGAGTTAAAGTTGACAGGCAATATTGCAATCCATGCATTAAAGATAATAGACGGACGGTATAAATTCACAGGCATAAATCATAACCAGCCGCATCACCAAGAATCCATATCAGATCCGTAATTACTACGAACCACTTTTCGAAATACTTTTCCGAACACCTTATCATTAACCTCGAATCTGTTAATTTTACAACACCATCCCTTACACCAGTATGCCCGACTGCCCCTGAAGATTTAACACCCCTATCCATCACATCCTTATTTTCGGGCAGTTTTATACATTTGAGATGCTCAGGAGGAAAGTGGTGTAAGTCCAAAAATACAAAATTTGGGAGAAAAGTGTGGATTTATTGGATTCCTTTTAAGATCCATCTACTCGACAGCAACGTTTCCTGAACTCAGTACGTCACTACGCGGAAGGAGAAAGTGGGTGAACAGAAAGCCTGTTGGGTTGCTAGTAGGAGTTTCGGAACGCAAATCGTGATAACAAGACGCTGTATATACGTGGGTTTAACAAAATAATCATATTTTTAAATTGGCGTTCTTCATTTCACTCAAAATTTAGACACCGCGATGGGAACTACTTTGTTTGTTAGTGACGTCATAAGGTCAACTAATGTGGCTGTCTAGTATAGACTGCAACGTCACTTGACCCTGGAGAAACAAAACAAAGTACTTCCCAGCGCAGCGTCGGAATTTTGAGTGAAATGATGAACGTCAATATAAAAATAAGATTATTTTCTTAAACCCACGTATATATAGCGTCTTTTTATCACGATTTGCGTACCGAAACTCCTCCTACTAGCAACCCAACAGGCTTTGTGTTTACCGATTTCTCCTTCCGCGTAGTGACGTTCTGGGTTCAGGAAACGTTGCTGACGAGAATAAATTATCCTATCTTATGTAAAGGTTTATACAGCAACCCTAAAGCACGCCAAAAAAGTCATCCAAAGTAAATTTGAACCCTAAAATTGGAGATACCAAAGTGGTTCTTGCACCAACGCCGTAAACACTCCATTCATTGGACTTACACCCTTTTCCTTCTTAACCATCTCATAAACCAACATGCCCATTTCAAAAACAAGCGGACCGCGGCCTATAACCATAAATATCCTGGAAGGGCATAAATCAGAGAAAGGCCCGATGATTAGCCGCTACTAAAGAATGCATCCCCGATGTGTTGACAATCCTGATTAGCATTTCGAGATCCGATTGGTCGCCGTAATTAGGGGACTAAATCATTCGTGCTAATTACGCCTCTATCCGACCACCGCGGCCCCGAGTCATTAGTTTGCGTCCCCGTTCTCGAATTATTTGTGACCAATTACGCTTTGAAAGGATCTCTGATGGAACAAGCAAGATGGATTGCGATGAGCTGGATCTGGATCTACGAGGAGTGTTACCCCTGATTCGTGTATGGTGGTTTAGAGAGGAATACCGCTAGTGCCTACGCCTAAATGCGAAGTAATTGTAACAGTTTGTGTGTGTAGTTAGTTAGGTAGTTTGAGCTAGTTTCGTTTGGAGAAGTACTATAAGTGAAATTCGTGGTTTTTTTTATAAATTCTGTCTATGTATCTTATGCCCAGATATCAAACCACAGTTAATCTTTTTTTTTGTAATTGGGTTTCCCAAAGCAAGGTTTAATTACATTAGGGTTTGCATGAAAAGGTTGCAGAAATATGTGGTGGGGGGAAACCCTAGAAAAACCTTCTGCAACCCGTCCCCTCAGTTTCAGTTTCTAACCTTGTTTTAAGGTTTTTCCGTAAGGTTACAGCTAAGTTAAAAACGTCAACTAGCGCAGGTTGTTTTTCTTTGTCACTAGGTTAGATGTTGTGAATGGCATTCTTACAAAAACATTAAATTTGTTACGGCTTGTAAGGTTACAACGAAGTTTTTACAACCTAATCTTCAATCTGAACTTACATTTGAAAGTTTCAAAATCATCTATTTGTTAATCCACTTATTAATCCACTATTTGTTAAGTTCTTAAATAAGTTATTATAATCTTCACCGCTTTTTTTTCTGGTGCTAAAACATCATCTTATTTCATCAATGCATAAAAACAAACCGCTGAACGTAAAACAGCGGATAAGCTTTACATTTTTTTTTCATTTAAAAAAAATTAAAATTATAAACTTCGAAAAAAAATTATCTTCTTTTGCGTATCGGATCAAAAGTTATGACTAAAAAATTTCCAAAGATTTTTTACTTTTGTTAAATATAAAAATAAAAAAATATTTTTATTTCATTTTTGTAGTATCAAGATATTGTAAAAAATATCAAAACCTCATAAAAAAAAATCTCATAACCTGTATTAATCTTGCCTTCTTTTCTCTTGTTAAATCTTTTTGGATTCCAATCGGATCTTTTTGCATCCCAAAAGGGATTGATACTTTACTTATAAAAACTTAATTATTCAAACACTTTTAAAAGCATCCAAAAACTTTAAAAAAGTATTCCTATTTTCAAAGAACCTTGTTTAAGTTTTACAATTAAATTAAATTATTTATGATTATCAGTTTTTTTACTTAAAAGGATCATATTAATTGTATAAACTACAATAACCTTTCATTTTTTAATTAATTAATTCATTAATTGTTTCAAGGTATAAAAACTTTAATCATTTCTATTAAAGTTTGTCTTTTAAAAGCTTTAATTGGATATCTTAAAAGTTTAATACTTAAAATTTTTTGTGCATGTTTATTTTTTTTACATTGTTCTACTATTTTTATTTCTATACCTTGAATAGTAAAATCATTGATGAAAAAATTAATAACTTTTAAGGTTTTATTACACGAAGTACTGATATTTATTCTTATTTTCTAGGTAAGGAAATGATCTTTCATCTTTGTGCAATATGATGTTTAGAAGGTGTGGATTTCTAATTATTCGTAAGTGGAAACATTGAGTGTACTTTATCTCATTTGTTTTTTGCGAGTAAAATATTCACACAAAAATAAATATTCTATTTCAATTTAAAAGGAACTATGAAACTTTAATTAATTGTTTTAGAAAATGAATATTATTTTAGCTCTGAATATTATCTTAATTACAGTTTGAGGATTGACTTTTTACAGGTGTATTTATTGTTTTGAAATAAGAAAAAAATATTATTGATTTGATAATTTGCTATTCTATACTTAAACAATTAAATTTACCTCGTAGATATGGCATTGTATGCCATACTTTTCGGCGAAAGAAGATAAGAAATTTGAACTTTAATCCCAAACTTATTAATACAGAAGTTTTTTCACTCTAAATAACTTTTTACGGCCATTTCAAAACGGACGTATAATTAATCATAACCTCCCTGTAGTTATTGATAGTCGAGTCGTTCTAGGACATAGTAGGCCATCCATTTCCGTAATTATTTAAGCTTTCTCTCATGCCTCGAGTTCTTGATAGCGACTCCCGCGCATATGACACAAAATAAACTTCCACTTCTAAACGGACGCAATTAAGGCTTGGGAAGGCGAGCCAAGCAAGACAATAAAGCGGCCGGTTTCACTTAAGAAGGTGGGTCATTATTCTTTGGAGAAGAGGCTCGCTCTTCTCTCAATGTGTCGTTAAACTTAGATTAAGAATTCGATTTTTCTTTACGGGGGTGCACGTACGCTCTCTCCGCCGAACAATTTCTCTGATTTGAACAAGGGTAATCACAATTGAGTTCGTTTTCTCGGGGATGCTTTCTTCTTTAGCCGTTGTTTTGTTCCCTTTTTATAGTAGGGCCTCGGGAAGAAAGAAGGATTCATTATTACGGGATGGAGGTTTTGTTTTTTTTGCTGTTCTTTTTGGGGGGGATGGAGAGGCTGCTGTGGGATGGGGGAGAGGGTGAATTAAAAATTCAGTTTGTTTGTGCGGGTTTTTGTCGAGTTTGTTTTGCGCTATGTAAGGTTTGGGTAAGTAAGTGTTTGGACTTCGTAACGAGTTTATTTCTCCGTTTGTGGGGTATTTTGTAGTACCTATTGCCTCAAAATTTTATACATTTTTTATGCCGTGTTTATATTTAGGTTATAATATTAACTTAGAAAGTATTTGTTTTTAATTTTACGAAAATTATTGTATTGCATTATTGCAAAAAACTGCAACACTGTAAAGTCTCATATTTATGTAAGGAATTCAACGTTGATTTCCGGAGGAAAAATCTTTACCAATCTGGGAGTAGGAGAAAGATTTTTCCACTAATCTCATAAGTCATGCAAACAGATTTCAGTGCGTTCGTACTTTTTTATACCTACCTAATATATAAAGTACCTTCGAAGCAAGACTCTGGGAACAAAATGTGGACTATGGTGACTGATTGGAGGTTAATAGGTTATCCCTCACATATAATAGAAGTGATTAATAAGATAATAGAGTAAATTCATGATAAGTACATTATTAAGTATAAGTAAGGTATTATTAATAATGCCCGGATATATCACATTGCGCGTAACGTTTATATTAATTTCAAATTGAAAAACTAAAAGAAATCGTTTAAATCTCTTAAATGTTTTGAACTAACTAAAAGTTAAACTATTCCATATGGAAACTCTTTATTTGGAGGGATGGGCAGGTGATTTTTTTTACTATAATTCAACTTTAAACCCTTTTTTTTATTAAAATTTATCTTAAGGAATGTGAATTAAGGTACACAAAAATTTCTAAGCAAAACTTCTGGACTTAAAATCAATTTTAAGCTTTAACTAAGTTAATCGACGTAAAACGTTTGAATATATAGCTTATCCTAAAACTAACATATAACATACAAGACGAAAAAGCATAGTCTACATGTATTTGAGCGTATCTATTTAAGTGAACAAACATTTTGCTCCGTTGAATACATAATTCAATACTAAGTGTTTATTACGCTATTGGGAATTGAATAAACAGGGGCATTCAAAGACGTAAATAAATGTATCGATGTAAGTTCGCTCGCACACTTAATCGTAAAATTTAATTAAACTCTTTAACATATCGCAGGATTAATGGCTCCCTCCTTAAATGAACTCAGCCTATTACAAAGCGTAATTTCAAACTCCCCATAACTGCAATTCCTAAATAGTACTCATCAGTTTATAACGGAACGCTACATAAATCTTATATGTAGTAAACTAACTGCATTCAAAGTATATATGATCAAAATTTCATGATTAAAGTTTTCCCCTCTCATCTAGTAGTTTGGATAAACTTAGTAACTGAGTTACGATATATGTGGTGTATGATGAGAAATAGGAATGTTGTGTTGAGTTTGTAATGCAGTCGACTCCGCTTATTGTGATCACGGTTAATGTTATCAATAGTGTTCGGCTACTAGTGGTAAAAAAATAGTTAACTTCCAACTACTAACTAGTCTGGGAAAATCTAGTTGTAACTAGTAGTTAACTATTTTTTTCTGGGACTAGTTGCAACTAGTAGTTAACTGTTTCCCAAAGTAGTTAACTACGAGTTAACTAGTCTATTTAATTTCATAACCTATTTTTGCCCAAATTCCAATACATCTTTCTTATCTATATCCAAAAAAGCGTTTATGCTTTCACATAAAATGACATTGTAGTTATAGATGGCAGAACAATTTTTTGTATATTTTGATAAAAATGTTTAAATATTTTTAAAATTTAAACAAACATTTTTAAAATTTAAACAAACATTTTTTTTATGTAGTTGACAATTTTAAAGTAGTTTTAACTAGTAGTTATTAAAAAAAGTAGTTCAACTACTAGTTGAACTAGTTCAAACCAAAAGTAGTTAAACTACTGGTTAACTATTAGTTGCAACTAGTTCTAGTTAACTAGTGCCGAACACTAGTAATCAATCGGATGTGATATCAAAATTGGCCGGTCCCGATCAGTCATATTTAGTTTAATGCAAAATGTATAGTATTATGTGATCGATATATCGCTTAATGACATGAAAATGTGGTGAAATTCCCTAAAACCTCCTTTTTTCCGTTTGAAGGCCAATTTTAATACAAAAATGAGTCATTAATTTATTAGTGTAATGTTCCACTCTCATATTTTTCTTTAAGAATGCAAAAGTTGCAAAATACATACTAGGTAATCGTTTTAAATACTTCAATTAGGACTACATAGTTCTGATTTTAGAGCAAACACTCGAGTTACGCTGTTTGAAACTTTCCAGTATTAAATCGCTTATTATTATTATTAATCGGATATTGTTATCATTCTACTCTTAGAAAAAAGTGATCACATTCAGCGGAGTCGACTATATTTAGATTAAGATTTTTATATAAAGTACACCGAAATTTAAATCCTACCTGTATTTTCTCCAGTAAATAAGCTACACTTCAAATGTGTGAAACACTTCTGCCTGCAACACTAACTAAACACAATAAGGAACACTTCTAACCAAAAGTGATTGTGTTGCGAATGTGTTGTGTGGGAAAAGATAGTGTTGTAAAAGTGTTGCTGACAAAGATATAAAATAATGTGTTCTTATGGTGTTTTCATTCCAAATTTAAGAACACTTTCAGATACTTGGCATATTTTACAAAACTATTTTTCTAACACTTTTCAAACATATTCAGAACACTACCCCAACACAATAACGTGTTAAAGTGATCTACCTAACAACACAACTAAAGTGTTGTTAATTTAAAGAAAAATAAAGTGTTCCTAAATGGAAAATAGCTAAGCGTTTGCAGCAGTGTACATTTAACTCTAAGAGAAATAATTCTGAGCCAATTTTACATCCTTAATTCAAAGAATAGAAGAATAAGAACAATAAAACAATATACATTTAAAAATTAATTTCCAAACCATCCTATTCATTGCTTCAAATATGATGGTCACATTAATCTGCCTTTAAATTAACCCATCTGATGGAAACAGCTTATAAAAAAAAGTAGCAGTGCAGTTGATGAATTGAGCTAATTAAATTTCTTCCGGATATAAAAGTATTTGCTTGCAGCTGGCTTCAGTCTCAGCCAGCCAGTGACAAAAATATAGATGATTTCCTGTGAAATTTCAGTAATTTTCGTTGGCATTCTACCAAGTGCAAGTATGTGTTTCGATGCTGTTGTTGAAAAAGGACGTAAGGAGGGAGTATAATGACTTAAAGGTGGCGCTGTATAAAAATGGGGCCTTATCACGGAAAAGTGAAAGCTCTTTGTCATTTTCAAGAAGTTGGTTTTATTATTACTGAATAGAAATTTTTAGGGCCACGAGTAGTTTGCTCAAAGTCGTCTCTTGCGTAAAGTGTTCTGATAGCTTTATTTTGGGTGACGTCATTAAATGACATTGACGTCACGATTTCATGACGAAATTTAAATATTAATTAGAATATTAACGTATAAATTCTTATAATAGATTAAAGACGTTGGTTATTATAGTATCTGCCATTGAAATATTTGAATATTGACCCTATGATGTCACTAACAAAAAAAGTAGTTCCCAGCAGGGTGACTAACTTTTGAGTGAAATGAAGAACGTCAATTTAAAAATATGATTATTTTGTTAATACCATGTGTATATTAGCGTCTTTTTATCACGATTTGCGTACCGAAACTCATCCTAGCAACCCAACAGGGTTTCTGTTTACACAGTTTCTGCTTCCGTATAGTGACGTCATAGAGTAATGAAACGGTGCTGTTGAGTATAGACTGCAACGTTTTAATTGCCTAAAACTGATAAAAAACAGCCCTGAAATGTGATTTAGAGTGTATGAATTCGATACTTTTCTGTTCTAAGATCATCAATTATTTTCTGAGTCAAGAACTTGCCTAAAATATTTCTGTGAAATATTATTTTATCTCTAACAAAAATCGTCAGTTCGTCCTTTCCTCTTTGCATTAACACTTCATTCATAAAATTTCCTTGAAAGAGCACACACTTTTTTGAAATTCATGATTTTATAAACATAACTAATTCCTGGTGCTTAAATTTTACTTTTCAACAGTATCTTTCCACCATCAGCCTCCTCTATCTCCAAAAATAATAACATTAAAAAACAACCTCACAGTTTCATTCGCTCGTGTGCATTCATTCTAAAGAGTACTTATCATCACTTTAGGAAATAAATTTCTCCGGGAACCTCCTCAGCTTGAATCAGAATTCACAGAACTCAAAACTATAACCCTCGAATGGTGTAAGGGTTCACTTTAAAATCATGAAAACTAAATCTTAGAAAATTGATGTATAAATTCTTATAATAAATTAAAGAACTTAACCTTGGTCAGTTATATTAGAACCTGCCACTGGAATATTTGAATATTTTGTTGCTAAATAATTCAAATATTTTTATTTCACACATCTAAAATAAGAGGAAAATCCTTAAAGACCTTCTCAGTTTGCAAAAAATATGTCCTTTAGGCTAGGCGTATGGTTATGGGTCAAAGAAAAGCAACAGGAATAAAATATTGATTCTAAATGCAACATTCTAAATGTTTGAAACTGATAAAAATCAGGCCTAAAATGTGATTCTGGGTGTACGAATTCAATACTTCTCTGTTTTTAAGTGTCTGAAATATTATTTTATCTCATTTACTAATCATCAGTTAGTCCTTTCCTCTTTGAATTAACACTTCATTCATAAAATTTCTTTAAAAGAACGCACATTTTGATTAGCAATTCACAATTTTATAAATAAAACTAATTCCTGGTGCCTAAATTTTACTTTTCAACAGTATCTTTTCACCATCACTGCTATTAACCTCATCTATCTCCAAAAACAACATTAAAAAACAACCCCACAGTTTCATTCGCTCGTGTGCATTCATTCTAAAAACCACTCATCACTTAACGAAATAAATTTCTCCGGGAAACCTCCTCAGCTTGAAAATCAGAATTATTCCAAAACTCACAAAAATAGAACCCTCGAACGATCTCCTCAACTCAACTCGGCGCACCAGCCCACCACCTCTCGGAATTTAGCGCCAGAGTTCGAAACTTGGCAGCTGTCGTCTCCCCTCCCGGATCGATTTCGATGGATGGAATTTTCCGGAAAAGTGGGAAAGACGACTGCATGAAAAGGAAATCGAAAAGACCCCCCTATTAGCGAAGTGTGTAGTATTTGAGTTTTCAATTTTGCTCTGTTTGTTCCTTACGAAAAGCCGATGGAATGGGCGAAAAGGATTGTTATTTATTTATTTTTTTTTTGTTAAGGAACCGTTTTGGAGTTTGCTTAATGTGCTTTTAATAAGTGGTAGATTCTGGAAGTTCTTTATCAGTTTTTAGTGAATTTGTGGATTTAGGAGGAGTATTTTGGGGTTGATAGCTATATCTGATACCAGGATTTTCGGGTACATACATGGCATGGCTATCATTTACCAAAAAAGCCATTAACTGCTTTGTCAAAAACTGTCATGTAATCTACTTACAAGGGGTCTCTCAGATCATACTCTCTAAAAAGGGTTTGGTAACTAATTTCTTTGGTTGCTCTCAGCTTGTTTCTCCAAGGTCAAGTAACGTTGCGGTCTATACTTGACGGCAACGTTTCCTGGACCCAGTACGTCACAAGTGCGAAAGGAGAAATCGGTAAACACAAAGCCTGTTGGGTTGCTAGGAGGAGTTTTGGTACGCAAATCGTGATTGAAAAGCACCATATATACATGGGTTTAATAAAACAATCATATTTTTAAATTAACGTTCTTCATTTCTCTCAAAATTCAGACACCGCGATGGGAACTACTTTGTTTGTTAGTGACGTCATAGGGTCGACTTAAGTTGTTGTCTAGTATAGATTCGGGAACTTGTTAACTTAAGAGGAGGCTGTATCTGACTAACTCCCTGGCATTACAGCCCGTGCTGGACTATGGCCTCTTCAACAATTTTCCTAAAAATCCCTCTGTCTCTTGCTCTTTGTTTCCAATTACGGACTTATAGAATTTGTAGGTCTTTTTCAACCTGATCCAACCATCTTTTAACTGGGCTTCCTCTTTTCCTTTGTCCCTGGCCTTTGAAAATCTTTCTAGTGCCCCTTTCTTCTTCCATTCTCTCCAGGTGTCCCAGCCATTGTATTATCTTTGTATTTACATAATTAAGGATATCTTTTTCTTTAAATAGTCTCTCAATTCAAAATTAAATATTTTCCTCTAAAGGTCACCCTCCTTCAAAGGTCCAAAAATAGCTCTTGGAATTTTTCTCTCCCAGGTGATCAGCATCTTTTCTTGTTTTTGAGTTGGAGCCCAGGTCTCTGCTCCATATGTAACTATTGGTCTGATTAGGGCGAGCGCGCACGGGCGACTTTTGTCACGGTGACAAAGACAAAAACAACGTTGCTAAGGCTGTTGTTAGGGGCGGGACATAGAAGTATCCAATAGCAGCATTCGCACATGACATCACTGGAGGATAAAAACAACGTTGCTAAGGCCGTTGTTAGGTAAAGTCATGTGATTGAAAATGCTCTATTGTTTTCTAGCGATATTTTTGATACTAGTAATCCTGGTCGCCGTGACTTTAGTCACTCGTGCGAGCCCAGCCTTATAGTTTTATAAACCTGAAGCTTTGTTTTTCTTGTTACTTGTCGGCTCCTGTCAGACACACACAAAACGGCGTATTAAAACCTACAACAATGTATCTATCTATTAAAAGAAGAACAACACCGTCAGTCAAACGAAAATGAGATAAAACCCCCACAGAAGAGAGCATTGCCGGAAGTGACGCGCCATCGGAAGTTAATGGGAATGCAATGAGTCCGGATTATCGGGTCCTCCTAGCGCGAGATAAAATTGATTAATCGAAAATGGTAATGTCCGTGGGTTATGTCTCGCCAAATGCATCATTCGGACCGCTTTTTGATCGCCAAGAGAGATAATGCTTGATGAATATAAGCTGGGATGTGGATTCGGGTGACAGCCATCAGGGAGATGTCCCACGGGGGGTGATATCGGGAGGTGGAATGACAAATTAGGGTGTTGAAACTCGAGATGCGTCTTTGTTCGTGAATGCTATTTGATTAATTGGGCTTTTTCCTGTGGCTGCTGGAAAGGCGGGTGGTGTTGGGGACTTTTTGTGTCGGAAGAGTTATGGATTGTCCTTTTTTTGGCTCTTTGAAGGCATGAGAAATTAGGATTAATGGGATGAAAGGGTTAGAGATGATTTTGAGTTTTGAATTTCGTTATATTTATTGCTACCTACACTGTAAAAAATTTTGAGTGATGAAACACTAAAAATGGTGGCAACAAAGTTTCCACTTAACTTTTAGTAATGGTACACCAGGATTAAACTGGGTTTCATTACACCAATCTAGGGGAACTTTGCTGCCCCATTTTTGGTGTAATTAAACAGGTGTTTCATTACCCCAAGTTAGGTGGAAACTTTGTTGCCACCATATTTAGTGTAATGCATAACACCCTTCTGAAAAGGTGTAATGAAACACTTACCTGGTTATTTAAGCTTTGAATCATTTCACAGCAATTTTGATTAAAGGTAGAGCTTTCATATATTGAAAATTTTATGTCAAATTTCACAAATATTTTTAATTTTAGTGTACAATAAAAATATTAAAACCTTTAATGAGTTAGATGCTAGAAGTGTAAATCTGGCTTTGTTGTGGAATAAATTCTGCAAATTTTACAGTTTTGAAACCATGAAATTGTTTCATAAAATAGGTGTTTAAATATACACCACCTCCCTCTTAAAATCATTTTAAACAGGAAAATATCAAATAGTCTATATCTGAATTAAAAGAATTAAATTTCTAAACTTAAAATTGGCAAATTTCAGCCATAATTTTCATTAAAAGTAGAATTCAAACCAAATAAAACAATGAAGTTAAATTTTGCAAAACCCAGTAAGTAGTACACAAAAAAAATTAGAACTAAATAAGTGGTAACACAATGCGCAAATTTATTGAAATCACATTCAATAAAAAATAACTGTTAATTAGAAAGCCCAGAAGTATGATGCTGTCTAAATGGATTCAGCAATATGGTCACTTACCTAGGGGTACACCTTACTTCCATGGAGGAACACCTTTAAAATTAATGCTATATAAATTTAAACATTAACCTTCCATTTTCTTTGAAAATTTTTCAAAACAAGTATTTTGTAAACATACTTTGAGAAGAAAACACAAACATAGAATACATTGGATACATAGAAGCACACACGCACGCCAAGCGCAGCTAGTTTTAGAATTTTGCAAAAAGTATTTTCATATAATTTAAATTTTTGGTAAATAAATTGATTTTTTCTTACTGTTGTTGCTTATGAAGCATTACAGTATTTAGGTTTGGGACAGTCAATATTTTTTTAAGTCAAAATTCAAAAGACATGGGGGAATTTAATTAGTTTGCAAAAACTATTTGAAGGAATTTTTGTGTGCAAAGAGTTTTTTGTTTTATCCAACTATGTTTGTAAATAATTAGCATTTCTACACTTGAGATAAATTTTGCTTAGAAAAATATCCCAAAATGGAAATATTTTATCTCAATGCTGATGTTTAAAGATTTGGTTGCCAACTTCAAATTCTAGGCAGGTGGAGCTTAATTGGAGCATTTAAAAAACAAAATAAAAAGCATAAGAATAAAAGGGTACCTTAGGATTAGCTGGGAACAACCATCAAGTTTTATGCTAAATTACCAAAAAATAATCAAATATTAAAATAAACACTTAAAATGTCAACACTTTTTTAATTTTCGTAATATTTTCATATGCAAATAATAAACTGTTGCCAATATAATAATACAATGAGAAAGATTTGTGTCCAGGAAATCCTAAAGTTGCAAATAAAAATACTATATAATTTTAGCATATAAAAATTAACTCAAGATAATTTTAAATTGAAAGTGCACAAAATATAAACTATATTCATTTGATAATTTTAAGTTTATGTTTACAATTCGGTTGTCAACAAAGTCACCTGGTTGACAACTGAGGTTTGCAACCAAGTTGATTGTCTTTGGCAAGCCAAATCTTAAGAAATAGTTGAATAATAGTAAGATAGTAAAATCATCAAATGGCAAAAACATATTTTAAGGCTCATAGTTAGTCCATAGAACACTTGTACAAATTTATATTAGCTAAGAAGCTAAAAGAGAACACTAAATTCCAGTTACTCATTTTTTTAATGCAGTATATAAATCTTGCTATTCCTACAAAATATTCTGGGCCTTTTTAAGTAAGTGTTGGCTCACAAGTGTGCCATCTGGCCTGTAGGAGCGACTCGCTGCCAGCACATATATAAGCCACCTGTCCCAAAACAGTTAAGGCATGTTGCTACCAGAGTTGACCATGAACGGTTGTCTGGAAGAGAAGAATAGTATGAAGAGTAGGCTGCTAGAAGGTGAACTCGCCTTGCTAGCTGAGGCGAGGTCTAGGCTTTTTTTACTGGAATGTCCATCCAGCTTTATGAAAGAGGTGTGAAGACTAGTTCAGTGATGTCTGCGAAGTTGGCAACCAGAGCAGTGAACTGGCTGGACCAGGGAGAGAAGTGAAGAGCTGGTGACCTGTCCATCACAGGAAAAGGCGAAACTGGGTGAAGAGGAGCTTTGCTGCGAGGAGTAAGCGTGAGGGGGTTGACCTGTTTAAAAGTACTAACATTAAAAGATTTTCTGAAATATTTTTACTAGTGAATTAATAACTTAAAATAGGAGAATATAGAACTAGTATACAGTATAGCACTGTTTATACGTCTTTCAAGGGACTGACGTAAAAAGACGTATAATTGAAAACAACTTTGATTATTAGGTTTCTAATGCTCCTAATGTAGATTTGTAAACACAATAAATTTGAGGTTTTTCTAAAGGAAAAATTACTGCAAAACTGTTTTTATACTGAAAATAATATTTTAATTTTAAAACATTTAACATAAAAATAAAACAAATAATACCTGTTTATTCTAAATAGTATTTTTTTTACTTTTCATATCTTGAGTACTATATTTCACATCCTTAACACTACCTTCCCAATACATTGCAAATCTTCAATTTAGTATTAGTGTTTTGAAAAAATCATTCATTGTCATTTGTCATAAAAAAGATTGCCTTTGACTGATAATAAAAATAATATTGATAATATAATTAACTAAAAATAATAGGTTTCTCTGATTTTAAGGCTACTTTCTGTCAAACATGAATTACAAAATTGTATAAGGCCACAACGTTGATTTTTTATTGGGCCCTTAGCTAAACACGTTGAAATTGCTAGGCTGGGGTGTTGATTTGCAAAAAAAATAATGCATACTTTGACAGCGGAAGACCAGGCAGTGTTTTCTGGGCACCCTTCTTTATTGAAGCTACAGCGAAATTTATTAGTTTTATTTTAATGCAACTTACAAGTTGCAGTTCTCTCAGGGTGTAACCCAAGGGGTCCCAAAATGAGTCAAAACACTACTTTTAAGAGTAAAAATTCAAAACTTGTTTGAGGAAGGACCTCCAAACCCCCCTTGAAATTTTTAAATCCATTATATACTGATTTTCCTTGAAAATTCTCTTAATTACAAGAAGTGTTCTTCTGTTGGTGTATTCCAAAGGTTCTCAAAATAAACTAACTATTTTGTGGGGGAAGTTACAAAATTTTTCTGGTGGAGGGACGGACCCCAGTCCCTTCAATTTTACTTGGGATTCACATTATTGACAAAATTTTGAAATTAAGTGCACCAAAATAAATGTAAAATGCGTATAAGTGCATATGCAAAACGGAAACCAGCTATCACTTTTTCATTAATTATAGGGATTCAATGTTATTCTTAATATGATGACTGTTTAAAATAGTGTCACTAAAAACCTAATGTAACAAAAAATCAAATATTAAAATAAAACAATCAAAACATCTCAAATAGCAGTATATTGCTAAATGTGAAAAGTAATTTGTAAAACGTCGCCTATAAGGTACTATAACAGAAAATTACGGGATTTTTTACTAATATAATTTATAGCGGTGCCCTTTCACCCTTTGTCCACCGCCCTCTAAAGGTACCCAGCACGGCCCTGGCCACCATACATACAAATGATTGGGAATACAAATTATATAGTTGCAACTAGAATTGTAAAGCTTTGAGGTTACCTTAGAAATAATGTTGGGTCAAAACTCCTCCCGAAACAAATGTCTAGTTAAAGAGCTGGCAATGACCACTGCTGGTGGGACTCGTGAGGTGGGACAGTAGGACCCAGTGGTACACCCTACTGTAATGGGCTTGCCTGCATCCAACGCTGCCTAGGTGTAATTTTGCAGCCAGACTTCTTTTTTCTTGCGAGAGAGTCAATAAAGGAGTGCCATCATCTTGCACTCACATGCAGCCCACTTCACTATAGTAACTGGAAAGGAAAAAGGAAAAACCAATTTAATAGCATTATCAACTTTATACAAACAAAATTTTTTCGACAAATTAAAAAACAACTATATTACTTATGTACTTAGAACTGGTTTCCATATAGACTATTTTCAATAGTCACTTCCATATAAAACATTCTCTTAAAAAAATTAAAATCTTTAAAAGTTAGGTTAAAACACTATTGATCTATGCACTAATTTGAAGAATAAAGAGTAAAAAGTAATTTGAAGAGAGAAAAAAGCTATTTTAGTTAGCTTCTAGAAGAATATTCTCCGAAAGATTATTTATTACCGAGAATTTTACAACTCTAGTTAAGTACAACATATAATTTTATAGCTGTGGGGTATAAACTATAAACAAACAGTACTCGATTCACAAAATAACAACCATTTCTTTCAAGATACTGTATCTTACGACTAATCAGTTTAATTAGTTAATCAGTTACCTAAAAATAAATGTGTCTTTACATGAATATTTTGAGAATTTAAATTAACTTGGATAAATATAAACAATCATACCCTGGTAAACCCCCAATATCATGTCATTTGGTAATAAACAAAATTAAGTCATTTATTTTAAATCACAAAGAATAAACAACAAGAATAAACAAATGTTACCTTATTATTATGAGTACTTATCCGTTAGCCGGGCGCAAATGTCGCCACTCGCCAATTATGAACCGAATGCTTGCCAAGCGAAGCGAATGACAAAACAGTCAATGGAAAATGAAACAAATGCGCCAGAGGCAGATGTTCTTTCACAGGAGGCGACTGTTCGAACAGAGAATTCCTTAATTCATTCTACATTATTTGGAAATTTTTCGCTTGCACCTGGCTAACGGATAAGTACCTTATTATGAAGATAAAGAAACTCAATATCCTAAAAAATTATGGTGCAAAAATGAACATGACACATCGTATACTGGCATGGGCCGGGAAGCTGAAACTGGACAGCAGTTATTGCTCTTCAGTAATTAAAAACTGAAGGAATTACCAAAAAAATCAAAATATTTTTACCTTCCTATTACAAAGTTAAATTGAATTCATTCAATCATTTTTCATGCAATTATGATCACTCACACTAACAAGCGTCATAGGGATACTTGACAATGACAGGTTGTGATAATATTGTAGTAATGTAGAGGTAGAGCTCATTGTTGCTCCCACAATTAAACAATTTGATATGTGCTCAGGTTCGAATCCTTCCCTTTATTTTTTAAAGAGTTAATTTAACCTCTATTGATACAGGCAACAGGCATGTAATTAATTATTGTAACAAAATAGTTGGTGACCAAAACCCACATGCATGAAGCTAAAATCTTGTAAGGGGAATAGGGTAATTAACTGAAGATGAGGTGGGTCGCAATAGATTTTGATTATAAAAAGTGGGTTGCTATGTTCAAAAGTTTGAGAACCACTGTTTAAGCTTTGTAAGATCTTTTTGGGCTTCTCTGTAATAATTATAAGTCATTTTTTTCTTTAAAGATTTTATAATATCAACAAAACTGGACCATGCTTTCCCAAAACATGTATATCTGGTCGAAAGAATACAATATAACACTAATTTTAAATTTCCAATTCACAAAACGAGGACAATTCACAAGAAGTACAGACACACTCCCTTCATTATTTCTAAAAGGCCTGTTAATATAAGAAGGTGCTGTGTAAAACTAATAATCTTTCGACGAAGTTATGAACGGGGGAAACATTACAGCTAAGCGCGGACCCTAAGCCTAACGTATCGATCGCGGATGTTGGATTGACCAAAATAATATTTCAACCTAATTTTGGACTAAAAAGATCAAATACCCGCTGGTTGACGTGCTGCCGATAAGGTAAAAAGGCTACTTGTAAGGTTAAAAATTTACTTACCTCATGTACGCGGCGATGAATGATCACGGCGTTGATATGTTGATAAACAATGGCGGTGGCTTGCCGTTGCCAGTGGTGTTACAAAAGTTAAAAGAATGGGTTTTGGATAATTCACGGTTGGCAGACTAGAATTTCACTGGTTTTGGAGTTTCTTGAACTCAAAAAGAAAGACATAACACCCTTTAATTCTTGCAAAACCATTCAAAGATTATGTTTACACTATATTTGAAGTTTACTATATTTGCAGTGTTCAATGACATTAATTTTTAATACATCTTAACCTCGAAATAGGGTCATAATTGGGTAATAATACCCATTTGTTTTTACAGTGTAGAGAATCGAATAGAACACGTAAACCAGATGTAAATAGATTTAAATGTAGAGATATGATTAAACAGTATCTACAGTTAATATTAAAAGACAAATCTTCCGGGCTTAATAGCCGAGTTGGAATAAAATATCCAGACCTTTCGTCAAAAACTGTGTTTGACATCATCAGTGGAATTAGCGCAAATGCCCAATCTATCTACAGTTGTTCTTCTTCCCAATAACTACACCCGATTTTCTGTCAAGGCTGTCCCGACCATCTTTATATGTTTGATGCTGATGCTATTGCCCTCGGGTAGTAGTGGGATTTGTAAGTCACCTCATACACGTTCACAACAATCAAAAATCGTTTTTATTAAATTGCGATTATGTTGAGATAGTGTTGTGGTCTGAGAAAAAGATAGTGTTGCAAAAAATCACAGAGACAGAAAAATTGTGTACTTAAGAACACTTATAGATTCTAAAAATATTTTACAACACTATTTTTAGAACGTAAGAACGTATTTCTAAGATTTTGCAAACATATTCAGAACACTCCCACAAACACACTAAGCTCTTAGAGTGTTCTACCTAACAACAAGACTAAATTGTTGTTAATTTGAAGATAAAAAAGTGTTCTTAAACGGGTTTATATTTGCAGTGTAGATCATAAAATCATCAGCAAAAACGTGAAGTTGCATCATGAGCTGTTAACTTTATACGAGACAGCAACGTTAGTTGACCCTATTGTGGGGTGGCTAAACCGTGATTATTAAGGATTGTTACAATTAACGTTAAAGATTCATTTTGGCCAAAGTGATCGATAGGGTAGTACCCCAGAGACAGTTTGAGAAGTTTATGGAGGAAGAACAATAGGACAGAGTATTATTTACATATTTACAATTTATTTTTTTTTATCCAATTATATAAAACAATTACACTGAATTATCTATACATATTTACACATCTTATCTAGTTGTTATTTCTCTTCAATTAATCATCCTTCTAGCTTAATCATTCGATTACTTTAATCCTCAAAATCATCAAAGTATCATCAGTAATATTCAAATTTCTAATTTTAATCCATAGTTCTGTTCATGCACACAATATCATTTCAAATTCTATTCATTATCAATAATCTTCGTAAATTTAAATTCCAGGATAAATCATAATGAAATCAATAAACACTTTCCTAATATTTTTAACTTTTAAGCAATTTCACATAATAATCACAATATCAAAATAGGACTGAGTGAGTGATGGTATGAGACGGAGGAGAGGGATTTACCTTTGTGGAGCTCTCAGCTCATGAGATGCGGTGCTGCTAACTTAATGTCCGAATTGAATGTTCACAAACACTGAAGAACAAACACAAAGTTCACAACCATGGAAGTTCGAACACGAATATAAGTTCAGATTTACGCACTCGGATAATTGTTACGGTATGCATGGGACTTGAAGGTCCAGGGGCAACGGCCCCTGGCCGGCGGACTTCTCTTCTTATTACAGTTTATCGGGCACCAAAAAATATATAACTGACTCACTATTTTGTCCCTTGCCGGACCTTATATATGGCACCGCCCCCTTTTGGGTGGTGCTACCTCTGGCCACTCCTGAGGGATCAAGGACACCCCCGTCTTGTCCCCGGGCTCCCTAACCAATCTTGGGGTGCCCCATTTAACCCATCTTAACCTATGGTATAGATAGCTCCACCCCTGGGTCCTTCTTTGTGGATATCGGGGTCTCATCCCCCCTAGCAATCCCAGGTGTGGAACTCATAATTTTCCCCATTGTCCAGCTATCCGATTTTTGGCGCCTGCGTTCTGTTTCTTTTTATCCCATTCCCGGTCCCCTTCATGCTAGTCGTGTCAACTTGTCCCATATTTCCGTCAATTTACAATGCCGTGATTAAACCCTGGTGCACCTGGTGCGATTGTTAACGTTGTTGTTGTTCGAAAAAAGTTGCAGGTGAGAATGAAGAAATCCTGTGTCGGCAGCCGCCCAACACTATGACGTCACTAACAAACAAAGTAGTTCCCATCGCGGTGTCTGAATTTTGAGTGAAATGAAGAACGCCAATTTAAAAATATGATTAGTTTGTTAAACCCATGAATATAAGCTTCTTTTATCACAATTTGCGTACCAAAACTCCTCCTAAGAACCCAACAGGCTTTGTGTTTACCCATTTTCTCCTTCCTACTAGTGACGTACTTGGTTCAGGAAACGTCGAGTATAGAGAACATAACCAATAGGTATTCAATCAACCGCTTAAACAGCAACTCTATTTCCCCGTCGGTGCTGTTCACCCAAACATTCCCTTCTCCTCAGCTTATTAAATCAATTCATATCCCAATAAACGCCCGGGTAGAGAAGAGTTGAGTTGCAACAGCAATGCCTGCGGGTCGGGCACTCATTTCCAGCGAGCATTCGTTACGGTAATCGCATAATCGCCTTTAATTAAAGCATACCTGAGCGCAACAGGTACTACGCAATAGAGTGTAATAATGTCTTCATTTGCATACACAACCCCTTCCCCCCCCTCGCTTCTACTAGATAATCGGACGCTCCGGGACGAATGTCCGAATGTTTAACTGTTTGAATGCGATTATTATATGAACATTGTAAGGGAGTGTAGTAGTACAAAGGTCTAATTCTCTGTAAATTTGAGGAACGCTGGTTTAGATTATTGCAACTCTTTTCAGAATGGTAAGCACTGTGTGTAATTTGCAGTATTACTGCCAGCTTACACAATGAGTGGAAATTTCATTTGGTGTTTTATTATTGTTTTTTAATATTTATGTTCCGCGAGAATATTTGAAAACAAAATGTATGGTAAAAAAGCATTTATTCATTTTATGAAAATTGGATGATAGTAAAAATTTGATGTTTCTCAAAGTTGTAAGAGTTCTTAAAAAATTGCTGAAATTAAATTAATTTAATCAAATTTAATTAAGTAATGGAGACACTAGGCCAGGGGTTCTCAATTTGTTTTCACCGCGGCACCCTTGGCAGGCTAAAAAAATTTCGAGGCACCCCTAAAAAGTTTGATTGAGGGATCGGCAGAATCTATACTAGATTTTTAAGTCAGTGGTCAAATACTCTACTACTCTACTCACATAAACGTATTTTCTTAAAAGTACTTGGAACTATGAGTACTCTAAACCGGAGCATCGATATAAAAAAAATGGATTTATTTCGTCTTATAATAGGAGTATCCATAAGGGCCGACTTCAGTAAAATATTGAGGGGGCCCAATATTAGACTATTAAGAACATAAAATTGAAAGAAATGCAACCATAAAGTTTTACAAGCCACAGTTTTAAAAAAATAATTTTTTATCACATGTATGTATAAATATTCAAATTTAGCCTTATTTTTAAGGTTTTAATTAATATTATTGTATTTTTAATCGATTAAAATGCAATTTCTGACAGTATTTGTAAGCAGAACATAATTGAAAAAAAATCTGCAATGAACTTAATTTTAAAATAGGCAATATTATACTATGATAATTAAATTCGAAACCAGCCTCATGTTAGCATGTTTCTTGTTATCCTTAAGCTAATTAAATTACTAATTAATTATATCAAAGGGTATATTATAATCATCCTTTTTTCCAATTCTGATTTTCATCGAAAATGTTTCAATTTAAAGGATGAAAGTTATAAAAACTCTTTATACATTGATATAAAATTAAAAAAAAGAGAGAATTATGTATTTATTGTCATTTTTGGAATTAGCTAAAAATTACTTTAAGGATATACCACAGTTTTTTTAAATAAGGTCCTAACAACTAATAACAACTCCAAAAATAGAACATATTCTGAAAGGAAAACTAAATGAAATTTTGAAAAAAAAGGAAGGGAGAAATAAAGATTTAATTTTACATAGTACTTTAAACATAGAATCATAAAAGCATGCTGCATAAATGTAGTATGTTTGTGAGTAGGAAGCATTTTTTAAATTAAAAGCGTTTAACCCTTTTGGACCGAAATGGGAAAGTTTATAAGTGACATAAAAATTTATAAACATCCAAGATAATTATTTCTATAAAAATAGAAAGGATTAATTATTGCTCCCTTCACTTTTTCAAATAAATAGCTAAAATCATTTTTACCTTTTGGAAATTTTTAAAAAAAATATGGATATAAACCAGCAATAGCGCAGTACGATAGCAGGAACAGCACAACGGTCAACAGTACCACGACAAAAAAAAATTTTGACAACTTTTTGATTATTGGCGCGGCACCCCTGGCAAAGGCTCGCGGCACCCCAGGGTGCCGCGGCACCCAATTTGAGAACTGCTGCACTAGGCGATAGGATCTTTTGGTTCTGAGTACAGATTTTAATGTAATTCTTCATCTTTCTCTTTCTTCTTTTTATATCATTGTTTCTCCTCTCTGTCTCTTTCTTCTTCTTTTCTTCTCTTTATTTCAGTTTTAGGAACTCTTAACTTCAAAAAACCAGCTCACTTCAATACCTAAATTGAAAAAAAAAAACAGATCGAAATTACTTGGTGTATCCTTACGCTAAAGATAAAGCATTTTTGAGTTAAGATGCTATTGTTCTAAACCAGCGTTATCACCTTGATAAATCATTTATAAATCAATTAAAGGATTCATTCCTCAATTAAAAAGGCTATGAAAATTTTCTAAAATTTCTTATTAGAAAAGTTTCTTTTCAATCCCATTTTACTTAAACGTTCTGAAAATTCAAACAAACACTTTCTATTTTACTTTCTTTGCCCATTTCGAATCTCACATATAAGGGCATCATTATTCATGACATTCATGTAGATTCAAGCCATTTCCAGAGTTATTTACCTGATTCTTCTTCCAACAAGGTAGCAGCCATCACAAAAACCAAAAAACAAATTAGTAATTTCCAAATTTAATGCAACTCAAATAGAGAAATGCTTCTTTAATGCATCCCCTGAAAATGTCGTTAAAGCTATTGTTTTCGAGTTAAAAGGGACTGTTGACAAAAATAAAAAATGCATTTCTGGAGAGAATCAATATACATTATCATTTTGATTGCTTGTCACAGTTTTAGCCGATACAACAAAGATAGATGTTGGCTCAAGCTAATTTGGTTTTCTAATTATGCCTCTCTCTGAAAGCGAAAAAGTAGTTTTCTAAAAATTGAGGGAAAATGCAATTAACTGATTCAATTGGTTACTGTGGATTTTATGCAAACAAGTTGTGTTTCTTTCACTCGAAAACTTTAATCTATCTAATGTCAACTACTACACACCGAAAATCTCGATTTAGACTTGAAATTAACTTTTAAAAACTGTATGAATAAATAGTTTTGTTTTCTGATGGTTTTGAATTAGTGAAGATCGTCACTGTTGACATTAACTTTTGTCGATTCGGTATTGAAGCTTTTGCGTTTTGTTACAATCCTAGTTTCGTCGCTACGGTGAATAACTTTGAATATAATGCACTGCATACATTTAATAACACTTTTTTTTCTTCAAATTAACAATACTCTATATGTTGTTTAGGAAGAACACTTTATCACCTTATTGTGTTGTGATAAGTGTTCTGATGAATATGTTTGATAAGTGTTAGAAATGTGTGTCATCTATAGAGCATTTTCAATCACATGACTCGGACCTAACAACGGCCTTAGCAACAGAAATGTTACAGTTTTTTGCCCTACAGAGGTTAACAGTTACAGAAAATGACTGGCCGTGGAATTCTTCTATTGGAGCATTTGCAATCACGTGACCCCATACTTAAAATCCGCCTTAGCAACAGATAAACAACGGCCTTAGCAACAGTTAAAAGCCCTACAGAAGGTACACAGTTAAAAGAAAATAACCGGTTGTGACGTCACCTGAAAACACTCTATACAGAATTTTGTTCTGAAAATAGTGTTGCAAAATATGTTCAGAATCTAAAAGTGTTCTTAAAGTTAGATTGAGAACGCTGTAAGAACACATTTTCTGTCTCTTATTTTTAGCAACACTTTTACAACACTATCTTTTCCTCACACAACATAATCATCATACTATCCAAACACTTTTGAAGTGTTGCACTTAGCGTTTCAAAAGTGTTTCACGTATATGCAGTTGTGCTACTTAAAAAAGTTTTACGATTCCATTTTGCAATAAATTTTTTTGCCCTTAGAATGACTGCATCATTTACCAGTGCAAGGAGTAAACGTCATCCAAACTTGGTTGTTTGTAACTTAAGTAATTTTTGTAATATTTTTAGCATTTAAAATTTTCATTAATCTTATTTACCTTTAATCTATTTTTTATCTCTCGATTTTCTTTAATCTTTTTAATTTTATTAATTTTTACCTTTACTTTTATATTAATTTTTATCCATCAAAAATTATCTAACTCTACACCAATCTTCCTTTGTCGTATTATAATAATAATTTAAATACTATCTATCAAACTGAAATGACCTTGTTCGTACACCAATAATTTCCTCCCCGAAATGATTTCCAACATTCCAATTCATTCCTTTTGTTTACATTCAGCAACACAAATCATAAAAAGGTAATCCTCTCGGGTATATTGCATTCTCTCCAAATAATTCTTACATCACAATTCTATTTGTTCATGATAAATTAATCACTTTTGATGCGTCGAAAAAGGTATTTTTAACTCTTGGTGATTGCTGCTGCGTTGGGTCTATTAAGCTTCAATTTAACTCGCCATGAATGCGATGTTATTTTCAGTACCTGAATGGGAAATGAAGTTTTAAAAGGGTCGAACGGGAGGAAATTTAGCTTGTTTCTTTAATTGCTTTTTAGACGGAGGATTAGATATTGATTTTTTGGGGGATTTTCTTAATAGGAATTGTTTTTGTCGAAGAAAGCACAGTAGTATATTCTATTCAGATACAGATGGGTATTACGTAAATATGTCTCCAATGTATACGTTCATGTGTATTATACACATTAATGCATACAACATACATTAATACACAACTCACAAAGGGGTTTTACTTCTCCGGGGTAACCCCGGAACGAAGTTGTTATTTCCACAACAGTTGAAGCATGCGCAGTAATGGGAGTTTTTTGTATAACGTTAAAATTATGTTATTAATCAATCCTGGCATTAGCACCGATGGCCTAGTGATTGAGTGTGCGTCTCGTAACCTAATGGTCCCCGGTTCAATTCCAGGCTGCTACTTTTGAGTATTTTTCTTTTATTTAACTGTTAATTTTTTAAAAATATAACGAAATTAGAGTAGAGATTAGTTGTTACTTTTGTGAAAATAACCCAGTGTCATCCCTGAAATCCTGTTTTTTTTAATAGCAAAAGTTTCGGGTTTTATCAAAAGTTTATCAAAATCTCGAGCTTAACAAAAAAAAACCCTTCCTGGAACCGTCGTTGAGTGTTCATATTGTATTCGAAACCCTTAAGAATGCTTCACGAAAAGCTGCTATAAAGTATTTAAATGTCAAAGTTAAGTTGGTCGATAGCTTTAGCTCTTGATTGCTTAATGGATTCACCGAAGTCAACGTCTCCTCGCGTTAACAATGGAAACGACCCCTAACTCGTGATTCTCGCAATTCGCATACGATCCCTCAATTGAGTGCATCCCCTCAACATCTTCATCAAGAAAAATCTGCATGATGGGGAAGAAATACTACAAGTCAAACGACATCACCCCGGTGCCAGAAAGAATCGCTTCAGAGAGGAACAACCCTCGGAAACAATAGCCCCTCACCCCCCCCCCAGAGAAATTCGAAACATCCTCTCTCAAAAATAAATAAAAACCCAACAAACCAACCAACCAACCAACCTCTCAAAAATAAACAACCCCAGTCATCTGCTAAAGCCCATCAAATAAATCATTTTAACTCTCTTCCCACATGCGACGGGGCTATACCGGCCAAAGCGGGCACGAAATTGCGTTAACCGCATCCTACGTGCGGGACATAAAAATTCCTTCGGAAACAGAATTAAAAATAAATAAATAAAAAAAAACGTTTGCGTTGCGACATCGTAACTCTACCCCCTGGAACAAAAGCTCTGTAGTGTCTTTAGTTTTTAATAAGGTGGGTCTCTCTATCTGAACATGTATCTTTTTCGGGGGTAGCCGGCGATATGATGTTGGGGTTTCAACTTTCAAAAGTGCTGTGCTAATGTCAGCTGTTTCGAACATAATATGTATGGTAAAGCACGAAGTGCTTTTGTAGCGGTTTTGCGTCTCGTAATTTAAAACTTGACTTTTCTCGGTGATTTGTTAGCGTTATCCCTTATACCGTACTAGAATGAACCACCCTAAGTACCTTAATTTCTTGGGGTTTTTGGAAAAGTAATCAATTTTTAGTTGGTGTTCAACCAAATTATATTTATTATGCTAGACTTTCATGCTACAACTAAACTTGTTTTGCCTTGCCCAGTGTAATTTATTGTTAAACTTCTGGTTGTATGGAAGGAAGGTAATTTGATCATAGTTTATTATTCCTTTGTCATTAGTTTTGTAATATGATGATAGTTTATATTTTATTAATCGAAAATACTATCAAAAATATTTTTAATGCTACTGAAAGATGATCTTACATAGATATTAATAGTGAAATTGTATTTGCTTTACGCTTAAGAACCTTTTTTTTTTTTAGATCATAGGGACCGATTTGAGAGATTTTCGTTTGAAACTGGAAAACGTTATTGCCAAAATATTTCTATTTTTTTCGACTGATTGATTAACATAGGAACGATCACAAACAACAGAAAAATGATGTACAGCTTTAGAAAGTCCTCAAGTCGCCATGTTTACCCACAGCTCAAATGCTGACTGACAACCATAGAGATTTAATCATTAATATTATTATTAGATCCTAAAATAATAGTAATTAGTAGATTACTATTATATCTATGCTGAAAATACTTAATCATGTAGCTGTGGTTACACATAGCTACTGGAGGACTCTTTCTAAAGCTCTTCCCTTGCTTGTGCAAACGATGATCTTAAACTTAAAGTATAAAATCCAATGTAGATTTCTTTGAATTCCCAAAAAAGAAATCCATCGTAGTTTAATGCACAATAAGGATTTAAAAAACGTATTTTGTTTCGAGGATCAATTGGTGCTAAATCAAAGGTTCCAATGGGGTAAATTTAAAACGAAACAAAAAACTCTTCTAAACACAGAAAAATCTCAGGGGATTATTTAGTGTCATACGGTTGATACACGTAAATACCGGTTTCATGTTATAGTTCTTTACGATATAATTTTTTAAAAAATAAAATAAAAGATGGTTTTAGGATCTAAAGGCAATTTGAGTACAATTAAAACAAAACAAAAAATTCTTCTGGCAACATAAAAATCTCAGGTGATTATATTTACTGTCATACGGTTGATACGTAAGTACCGTTTCATGTTAAACTTCTGAAGGATATATTTTTTTAAAAAATCAAATAAAAAGATAGTTTTAGGCTCTAAAGAAAATTTGAGTAAAATTTAAACAAAACAAAAAACCCTTCTGAACCAAGAAAAATCTCAGGTGATTATTTACTGCCATACGGTTGATACGTAAACACGTTTCATGTTATACTTCTTTACGATATAATTTTAAAAAAATCAAATAAAGAGATAGATTTAGGATCTAAAAGCAATCTGAATAAAGCGAAACACAAAACCCTTCTCAGAAAAATTTCAGGTTGTTAATTACTGTCATAAGGTTGATACGTAAGTACCGTTTCCTTCACGATATAACTTTAAAAAATCAAATAAAAAGATAGTTTTAGGATCTAAAGTCAATCTGAATAAAGCGAAACAAAAATCCCCAAGCATTAACATCTTCCAAAAAAAACCAAGCACCTCAAAAAACTGTTTAAAAAATTGCTTTTCAATCCGAACCGTGTATATCAATCCTCTATCGTTGGAAATGAAGCAAAGCCGAGGGGATCTAAAAAAAAGAGGAAAAGGGGGCAAATGGCCGCTGGGTCTCGAGGGGAAAATAAACAGGGAGGAAAAGGGGTAAAAAAGGGGTAAACAATAAAAAGGAGGCGTGTCAGCTCTTTGAAATGCAGGATGTCGTTTCTGTCGTTGTGTGCTCTCTGCCGAAATGTTTTGAAAATGTTGCGACAGCTGACGCATATCGAGGGAATCCATCACTGGAGGGGATACTCTGGATGTCTCTCTTTTTCGCGTGTGAAAAATGTCGGGGATGCTTATTAAATATAGAGTAGGTATATCTATGGAATATATCTTTTTGGCGTTGTTAACCAGACTGTGTGTATTAAAGGGTCGGTTTAGGGTGAGTATAGAGTCGTACAACGGCCGGAGAAAGCACTCCTCTGGCCCAGGCGCGGATCCACAAGAGGGGGCACTCTCGACCCTTGTACCCAAAAAAGTTCTCAAAATTAATTTAAACCCTACCACTACTTTCATAGGTCAAATTTCAAAAAAAAAAAATCTGGTGGAGGATCCCCATTCAACCTAGCGGTACAAAAAGGGGATCTTGAGTGACACTTTTTAGAAAATCCCCAATATTTTGACATTTTTCTTAAAAGGTAAAGTTGATGGTTTGGAACACTCCCCCCCCCTCCTTGGAGCCGTGCTGGATACGTTCCTGTTCAGGTCACTAGTTGTAAAACTCTATACTCACCCTATAACTATATACTCAGTCATAAACTTTGATTTATGGTTCATAAGGGGACATCCATAAATTACGTGAGGTCAAAAAGGGGGGAGGAGGGGTTCGGAAATATCTCACCAAATCTCACCAAGGGGGGAGGGGGGTCGATTAAAATCTCACGTCAACTTTTTAAGTTAGAATTTATACGATTTTCTTTGTTTTTTAAGTATCAGAAAGGAAATTTTTTTAAAAAAGTTGTAGAAAGTTGTAGATGTAGAGGTAAATCTCACGTGGGGGGAGGGGGGTCCAGCAAAATCTCACCAAGGGGGGAGGGGGGGGGGTCCAGATTTTGGAAAAAAAACACTTCACGTAATTTATGGATGTCCTCTAAGCACGCCCAAGGTCAATTAGCCAATAAAGGAAGGCACTCCTCAGCGGTACTGTTTGGAGGAGAACCCCCAAAACCACACAAAGTGCTCCCCACCCTTTTCTTTGCTTGTATTATCTACCCTTTCTCTTGCAGGGGTGCTTTTTCGATATAAAATCGAGTATTACACAAATCTAAATCGACCCCTACCATGGCCGCCTAGACTCATAAGGCCATAGAAGCTCGAAATCATGACGCGAAATAGTTGGAAAAACGTCACTCTTCATAGCTTTTTCCGTCAACGGCGCTACTCCAGTCTGAAATCTTGAACCTTGCTTTATTGAAAAGTGACGGCTTGCCTACTATTTCATATCTCGATTTCGAGCTTCATATGGCCTTATGAGTCTAGCCATGCCCATACTCCTGTGACCCTCATCGTTTAGGATAAATATTTTTTTTTAAAAATCTCAGAATTCGCGAGCTTGCTTTGAGAGGGTTCCAACTCGAAAGACGGCCCGATCCAGTTTACCGCAGGCTTTGGCGAGCTTCCTGCTTTCGCTTGCTCTTCACCGCCAGATGCGGCACCCCAACCTGTTTGGTTACTTGGCGGTGCAATCTTGGCGGATTCATAAGCGATAAGTAGCGAATTTAGGAATCAATTTTACAGTCACACTCCGCTCCTATTTTGTGAGCTAGTTTGAGGCTATATTGAGGAATGTTCAATACTCTTGTTTGTTAACGAAAGTAGCGCTTTAGAACCTTTTCCCGTCGAATTTTTCATGGTATTTTTTAATTAGAGTTTTTTTTAATGTTGTTTCTTACATTTTACAAGGTCAGTAAAGAAAAAATTGGTTCTGTGAAAAGAATATATTACACAAAATATTTTTGCTTAAAAATTTATGTATCTTCACAATATTTTTTTTACTTTAAAAACAAATCCTTATTGTGGTTTTCTTTCAATTCTACTGTTAGTCATTATAAATTTTTCAAAATCGTTCTGCAAAATGGTTCTATAGAATTATATTTACTAAACCTAAACACAGATAATATATTAAATATACTCCTTTACGCATCCTAATAAAAAAAATTTCCGACCAATTATCTCTTTTAGGGAATTTGTGATGAGAAATTTTAAACACTTATTTTACTGTCCCAAGGTGCCCCACTAGTATAGCCCTCCTTGGAGCACTTTCAATAATAGCACAAAAATTATAAATTTTATATGGAAAAACACAAAATTACACTAATTAATTCAAAACTATGTTTAGTGATCTTAAATTAGACATCAAGCATATTTTACATTATTTTTTTTACCAATTTCCTCATTTTTGTCATGTTTTTATTAGTATCTTACAAAAAAAGAACGACCTTCAATAAATATTATACTGAGATATAATTATCATATTTAAGATATATTGTTAAATAATGCAATCTGGAGCATAAATAAGGGTGTTATTTTTAAAAATCCTCAAAACAAATCTTAATGTCTCATAATTTATATATTTTTCATATTATACATGTAAAACAATCCCGTAAAATTTACGGTTTTAAACTGGCAGCTGGGTTGGTTGTGCAAAACCGTAAAAATTACAAAGTGAATCCGTAAAAATGACGGCGTTTTACCATTTTACAAGGTAAAACATCGTTGTTCTTACGGATTTACTTCGTAAAATTTTTACTGTTTTCCACAACCCAGCTGCCAATTTAAAACCGTAAATTTTAAGGGGTTTTTTACAGTGTAAAAGTAATGAAAATTATATGTAGAAAATTTTAATCCTCTCCCATAAGTAACATTAAATTTTCAACTATTTTAACTGAGCAAGTAAGTCTGTAAGTCTATAATTATTATGCGTTGCGTCTCTTAATTTTCAGGTATTTTTAGTTTCATTAGAAAATTTTAAAATATCAAATCCCGACCAAGGCAAATATTGCGACAACATGTTCTTGAAACTAGAGAGCCTACTTGAAACCACAGGCCCCTCTCCCCCTCTACAAATAAGCGGACAAAAGAGGCCACAAATCACTCACGACAGATGCAACCTCCCACTGATAACGTTTTTGGACAGTGGACTCTTCGACTCTTCCCACCTCCTGCCTTTCCCGCATGGCGAGGGTCGCTTCTTGTGGAAGGCTAAACAAAATCGGGAATATATTTTTTAATGGTAACAACTCATGCAAAAAACACAATTCTCAAACATCAATTTTGCGAATGAACACCCCTTGGCGCACCCCCCTTAGCACGGTTATATGCCCCACTCCCCCCTAATACATGCAAAATAAATAGAAAACGAAAACATTATAATTTTTACGTATAAAGAATTTTGTTCAGATCTTTAACATAAAAATGGTGTATATTCTGATGAATATTGACTACTGAACAAAAACTGCAGTTTTATTTCTGCAGACCAAGTGTTTCAATTCCCTTCTAATCTAATATTCGATACCCACTAAAATGTTCGTCATTTTTTTTCTTTTCATGGATTTTGAATTCACTTGAATATTTATAGTAGTTGAAAGTATTGTTAAATTTAGTGCTGACCGTTAAATATCACGTCTTTCATTACAATTTATGCTCTCAGCTCAGCCACTGGCGTCGTTTACGGGGGGGGGACGCGTCCTCCCAATATTTAAGACCTTTAACAGCGTCCCCCCCATACTTAAAAACTTAAAAACAATTTTTTTAACTTCAGAAGACCACAAAATTTTCTTACAAAAATTTCAAAAACCCCAACTCTTTCAGCCTTTTATTTAATGCATTTCTTAATGTAATTCTTTGAAATGGTATTATGAAAGCAATGTAAATTTTACGTTTATGTTCATTAATTATGTGTTCCTGGCACTGGTGTCGATCCCAGGGGGGGACGCGTCCCCCTAATTAGGAGCATTCTTTAAAAACTTATTTTTAACTTATGAGGGAGACTGAAAATTTGCTGAATGTGTTTCTCCCAACTTTAATAATAAAGGATGGTGCCAGTTTACAATGACACCTAGCATAAGAGGGGGATGGACCCGGACCCCCCATGATTTAACACGATTTCATTTAGAATAGGTTGAGGCCAGTCAAGGGCGGTTCCAGACCAGATTTTCGGGGGGGGGGCATGTCAAAGTCTGAGGGTATTACATTCAAAATTTTCAGTGCCTCGGAAAATTTTTTGAAGAGTGCTTGCTTTCAAGCAGCTTTTTAGGGATTTATAGTAACTTAAAGGATATCCAGGAGGGCCCGTGCCATTGTTTTAGAAAGTGGGGGGGGTGAAACATTTTTGTAAGGCCATAATAATACTTGTGTTCGCGAGGTGTTTGGCTCCCAAATTTCCAAGTATAACATAAATAAAATGCGAAACTTTGTTATAAAGGTTTCTTCAGATAATGCTAGCTCGAAAGCAAATGTGGGGGGGGGGTCTGGGGGTCCTCCCCCAGAAAATTTTGTGAAATTTGGCTTCAAATAGAAGTTTTTCTACTCATTTTTGTACATTTGGTATCCATTGGATAACACCTAAAGAGGGTAACTTCTTGTACTCCTAAAAAGAGAGGAGAGAAACAAGTTCAAGGAGAAAACAGTAAATAAGTAACCATGAGAAATTAATAGGGGGTCTGGGGGGTGCCCCCTAGAAAATTTTTGAAAATTTGCCTTTAAAAATAAAGTTTCAGCTCATTTTAAAAGCATGTAAACCACAGAATTTTCAATGATGAAATTATAAATAGATGCCCAATTTTGAAAAGGGCCGGGGGTCCTCTTCTGACGCCCATTTAATACGCCCATTTAAACTATAGTATTACCGGTTTGAGAGGGCTTGAGCCCCATCCAATGTTAGCTGAAGGGGGGCTAAGCCCCCCCCCCAATATTTTGTGATGTTTGGATATTTTCTGGTTTGGAATCCCCTTCAAGAGCGGTTATTTGGGGAGAGGGTAACCCACAAAAGGTCTCAGAATGTGTTAGAAATTTCTTTTAAGGGTCAAATTTTAAAAATTTTCTTGGGGAGAGCCCCCAAACTTTGGAATTAAGCTGAAATGCTACTTTTAACAGAGAAATTTCTAAAATTTTTCTGGGAGAGATCGCCCAGACCTCCATCTTATTTCGAGCTCGCATTATTACACAAAACTTTTACATTAAATGCACCTCAAAATATTACACCTTGGCGATATTTAAAGGGACATGTAACGAAATTTAATCTATACATCTGATACAAAATTAGGTAATTAGGCACGTAAACTTAATGGTTGTTTCTTTTAATTTTATTTTTTTTAATGTCTTGTACTGGCCCTCCCCCCAATATTTTATAAAAGTTGGCGCCTATGGATGTCAAAATATGAAAGGGGGGTTTGGGGGTTCTCCCCCAGAAAATTTTTTGAATTTTAACATTAAGAAAGTGTTTTTTAAGCTATTTGTTAGGGTTTCTCGGGGGGGGGGGGCATGGCCCCCAGGGCCCCCCCCTGGACCCGCCCCTGAGGCCAGTACTGAGAATGGGAGGACATCACCCCAACAAAATATTTTGTTTCTAGGAACAAAAAAAAAAAAGGGGTTGAGCCCCTTCATGAGTTCCAGCTACAGCACTGGTTAAAGCATAGAAAAATTGATTTTGAAATTGTCTAATCATATAACACTGAAAATGAGTTTAACCTTGTTTTTAAAGTTCAAATTTCAAAAATTTTCCGGGGAAGAACTATTATTTGTTTGTTTTATAACAAAACAAGTATTTGATATAATTAATTATAGGATATAGGTGTATTACAATTTGATTAATCAAATGATTCCATTTTCACCCTAGTTTTTCAGAAGTTTTAACTACAAATTTCTTGCAATATTTCGTTTTGTAAAACACCTTAACTTTAATTTAAAAAATAATTGTCAATGAAGGGTACATAAATTAAGGGAAGAACTAAGGTCTAAAAGGTTACTTTCGGGGCGTGGATTAAAATGTTTGAAGGGTACCTTTAGTTGTCTTTATACCACAAGAGCCTGTGATTTCTGGGAGGGCATTCAGGGCACACCCCCTTTCAAAGGGGTCCCCAAAATGCTTAAAAAGCTAAGAAAATGTGAAATAAGTGTAAAATAAGCTTATAAAGCTTTTGAGCAAACAATTTTTACACAGTGTTTACAGATGATTCATTTGGTTATTTAAGTCAAATAAAAAAATTTAAGTTTTATTTTAAAACATGTCGGGGGCCCCCAAATAGGTCTTTTGCCCTGGGTCCCCAAACTTTTAAGTCGGGCCCTGACCATTCGAACAGAGTTTCCCACCACTTTATTTTAATAAGAGGTCCCATTTTTCACTCCTTCAGATTTCTTAATGAAAAGGTAAGAAAAATTAATAATTTGCATTGTATGTGTGTGAATATACAGTTGACTCCGCTTAATGTGATCACATTTGTCCAAGATCAGAACGATAACAATATCCGATTTATAATAAAAACCTGTTCTATATAGAAAAGTGGCCAACAGTGTACCTCGTGTGTTTGCATTACCATCACGTTTGTGTAAGTCTTAATTGGAAGCTTTAAAACGATATTCAAGTATGAATTTTGCAACTTAAACAATCTTAAAGAAATCCGAATTCGGATGACGCATTTTCAAGCAATCCACAAGTTTTCAGCAGGGTGCCCATGCCTCCCACGCCCACGTTCAGTCGCTTTCCCGCTATCGCATTCTTCGACCCTTTTCCTAGAAAAGAGACGATTGCCCCTTTAACCGAATGGGGAGGAACACCTGCTCACGTGTTTTCTTTTCCTCCTTTGTCCATTCAAGATTCATTTCCTGTGTGTGGAATCTTCTCGGGGCACAACATGCTAACCATAAACTAATCAAAGTTGATGCATGGATAACTCCTTGCTTTGGCAAAACTAACCCCAAAATAAATAACTAAAAAAAGCAGTAAATTTCAAGAAACTTTGTATAATATAATTAAAATACCAACGTTTATGTATGGGTATGTTCAGAAAATGGTGTGTGGGATTTGCATACATTATTGATGCAGTTCGTCTGATCCGTCTAAGATTTTTAATTGTTCTTTTGCAATATATGACATAATTTTGAAATTATAAATAAAGGATTAGATATTTTTACACATAAAATATTGGAAAATGGAAGAATCCTTGTGTGATTATCTACATACTCTTTTTAAAAATGTTATGAAAATAAAAAATTATATAACCAATAAAATTTTTTTAATGTTCACGTAAGTGCGAATATAATGAAAACTATAAATACTAAATATTTCATCTGACCGCCACGAGAAAGACTCCTTTGGAAAGAGGGTACTACAAAGCTAAATGATAAATACACAGTTATAATATTTAGCACGATACGTTTTTTCAGCGTTTGTGTTATGTTGATTGTTACCATCACCCCCAGAATTCACTGGAATAATTAATTTCCATAACGAAACCGCCTCAATATTGTAGGACGTCAAAAGACTCGTCTAGTCAGACTACCAGTTTTTATTTAAAACATAAAGTAAACATTGTTTGCATCTTTAGACTATACCGCGCGGGCAAATCAGCTAGTATATTTATAAGATATTGAAACATCTTATTCAATAATATAATCATATTCATAAGTTTACAGCTTTCCTAAAATTTCGGTACCTTTTTTAGAAGCAATTATCAAAACTTTCCAAATTGAATTCATTCTCAACAGGGCAAATTTGAACACCTTTTAAAGGCCTGCATAAATAATGCAAAATTAATTTTTAGAAGCTACCAAATTTATTTTACATTAAAGTTTACATTTACAACAATCAATTGAACTGAATATTTGGAACATTTGTATGTTTCTTTCTTAAATTTCAGAGTTTTTTACCCTTAGAAAAATTTCAAAGAATTTAACTAAGAGATGTGTTGGGTTGTTCTAATCTCCCCCATGTACAAATGTACCCCCTTTACCCTATCTATAATATCAAAATAAAATTGCATTCTGAAAGACATTCTGAAAAAATTATTTTTTTAGCTTAAAAAAGTTGTATGTTATAAAGTAACAGTGATAAGATTGTTTTAGGTTATACAATCCCTACCTACGTTTTTTCTGTAACATTTACTTTAATATATGCTGTCCAAATAGCATATATGTTACGGGCAATGTGATAAAACGGGCATTATTAATAATGCCCGGGCAATGTGATAAATTCAATGGAATTTATCAATGAAATTTATCACTTTGCCCGCCTCCACTTCGGGCATTATTAATAATGCCCGATTAATCACTTTGCCCGTAACATATACAGTAATTAAATTTCAAGAGAGTTACAGTATTATTGCAAAATAGAGATAATTTATTGATGAAGAATAATTCTACATTCGAAGGGACCATTTATAAATTATGATAGACGTGGGACACCGTAGGCTCGAAGGGGTTAAACTTCAAGGGAATTTTTCTAGAATAAATCTTGAAAAAATTATAAAGTACGAACAGAAGTTGTCAGGTGTTTTTATCCTACTTCATTATTCAGGTTCCTCCCCCCCCCGCCCAAATTATAACATTCAGCTCTTGCAATCTTACAATTCAGACACACTCAACGCGTAATGGATCAACAAGGTGTGAAGGAATGAGAGGGCTCAGCTTGTTCTTATCAGCAGCACGCCTGAAACTGTTGCAACCCCAGTGCGACGCCAAGCCAAAGGCCAAGCTCTGACCAGTTCTCCCAAGCAACCCTGTTTTCGCCAAGTCCTCGATTTCCGCGGACGGATCAAGTAATGTCGCCAAACACACTCCGAACCAAAGCGGTGGGGACTGCTGAGTTGGAACCCTCTCAAAGCAAGCTCGCGAATTGTTAACAATCGCGTCGCGTTTCCCGAGGCATACAAACCCACCACCTTCAACATCTCACGCACTCATCGATTCCAAAAATCCCGCCATTTCTCACGAATCACAGATTCATAAATATGCAGAAAAATTCCCCGTCTAACGCATTATTACAACCTCTAGAAAACAAATAAATCCGGGCCGACATATTGACGACGATGATATTCAGAAAAGAAACTCCAACCTTTTCATCCAGTTAGTTAAAAATGAGGGGTATTAATTCCTGCTTGCCGACTCGGCAGAAAACTTTTTGATTTTCTTCTCTTCGCCGAGAAGATGAAAGTATATATGCTGAGAGCAGGAAGGGGATTTGTCATGCCTTAAATGATTTAGAAGCTCATAAAAGCAACTAATACGATTTCGCCACAAGGTTCGCTCGGTGAAAAATTTATTCAATTTAAATACAGGTAATTAAATTAGTGTGGTAATCTTTCATAACGGCACCGTCAGCTAATTAATACCCTTGAAACTAAGTCGGCTGGCGGATAGAATAATTTGTGCGCTTAATTAAACCCTGTTATTACGTTTGGTGGAAAAAATGATGGAAATAGTATTATTATTAAATATTCCTTCTTGTCATGGAGCTGTAATATCCCATTATTTTTCTGCTTTGAAAATTCAGTTAACCTCTGAAGGGGATGAAAGTTGATTATTATTATTTCTTCGAAACTGATTTATTATACTTATCCTGTTAGTTCGGAAGTGATCGTCATTTTTTTTTATTCGTGGTCAGTCCATATAGGAAGCATAGATAATAGTTGATTATGAGTTTGGTTGGAAATTAAAAATTGTATTCCATAAATCTTGATAAAAATGTGTTATAAATCTTAAATAATATAAATAATCTTAATAATAATTTAATCTTAATATAAACATTTTAACTTTTTCCTAGAAGAGGAAATATATTTGTTCATTAATATACTGATTTTCGAGTTTAATATTGGTTCAACATTTCTGTCCAAGTTTATTTGACATAAAACATAAAATCAATTTTTAATCTATTAACCAACAAACAGTTACATAATAATAATAATAATAATAGTGATAGTAATAGTAATAGTAATAGTAATAGTAATAGTAGTAATAATAATAATAATAATAATAGTAATAGTAATAGTAGTAATAATAATAATAATAATAGTAATAGTAATAGTAATAGTAATAGTAATAGTAGTAATAATAATAATAATAATAGTTATTTACATTGGTCAATAGCTAAGTAATAACTTTATAAACTTAAAAATACAAAGTGTACATAATTCAGACGAGGATCTGTCCTTTTCTTGGGGAGGACCCCCCCCCATATCCCCCAGCGGTACCAAAAGGGGATCTTGAGTGCTACTTTTTATAAAATCCCCGATACTGATCAATATTTTGACAGTTTTCTCAAAAGTTAAAGGTGATGGCCAATCACTAAACCAAGAATTAAAAATAAACAATTTATAGATTTTCTGTGAATTTGCAGGTCTCGCATGGTCGTTAGTTTAGTTCACTGATATTATACCATGGTGAAAATTCTCCACCCTCGAAATAGCGAGTAGATCGTGACTACATTAAAATAATCCGCCCTTAAATGCCACCGATGCAAAAAGAAGTGACAGAAGAAAAAACCAATTAAGGAATTAGCCATCCTACTCACCCCCCAATAATAACGATAATATTAATCAGAAGAGTACCCGTATCCCGAAACGATTAGCAATGGGGAAATTCATTGAAAAGGAGAGCTGCGCCCTTTACACACGGTGCTTAAATATCAACCGGTGTCCCCTGGGGTACCTCCTACACCCCATGACATCATCATAATCGTCAGCAGCAGAAATGTGTTGGGGAGGGATTATTTTAGGCACCCCTTGGAGAAGATAGGGGTGGTTTCAAATGTGGGATGTCATTCAGAAGATAAGGTTTTGGGGTTTCATAGTTTCACCGTTTATGGTGGAAGAAATTCCACCATTTGGGTATGTTCTGAAAATAACGTTCATTATTTAAAGTTGAGTGGGGTTGGTATTGTAAGATTTTAATCCATTGATTAATTTAGCGAGTAGTTTTAGATTTGTTTTATAGGGGGTGTGTAGGAAGGGTAGAATATCTGAAAATTCTAAATCTAAAGATAATTTGCTAAAATTGACTACAAATAGTAAAATTAGTTCTTTGATAAGTATTTGCAATATGTGCACGCGGAAGAATATTTATAAAAAAATCACGCATATTTTTCAACAATTTAAATTCAAATAATTTATTATTTATTTTGTTTCTGTTCATATACTGTTAGGTCATTTTGCCGTTAAATATACGGGGTGTTTCAAAAGTCCCTTTCGCGGGTTTTATTTGGAAACAACGTCTGTTAGGGTCATGATGGAAGTAAGGTCTACACCTAGGTAAGTGACGATTCGTTTTAAATTAAGTTTATTCAAAATTTAATCTTTTCTATTTTACTGTCCGTAACAAGCAGACGTTTGCTGAAACTAGACTAAAAAAATAATTACGTCATATAGAGCATTTTCTATCACATGACTCGAACCTAACAACAGCCTTAGCAACGTTGTTCCTCCAGTGACGTCATGTGCGAATGCTCTATATTATCTCTAATAGCTAGTAAATTGAGATAATAAAATTTATGTCAATATTTCTAGTCTATTTGCGTTTAATTTTAAGCGCATGAAAAAAACTTCATCAGATTAACATTAAGATGACTCTCATCTTCAAATTGTAACGACGTGCCCCATTTACTAAAACGAAGAAAATAACTATCACGGTAATCTGAAGCGAAACGAAACAAAAATCAAAGATCGCAACTTGATCTTCCCCATTAAAAATGCAACGGAAACACATTTAAACCTCTGAAATAAGTCGCGATAGATACTACAAACACTCTTAACTGTAACTCATCAACTTCAAACTTCTTATTAACATCAGCAATGGGGAAGCGAAATAAATATTAAATGCGGAAGTAATCTGGTGCGTTCGAAATTCCATTCCAAACAAGATTACTACTCGAGAGTTTTCTTAACTTCTACTAAATCTCTCTATGGCAATGAGGCCTTTTTCCTGATGTTTGTATCATCTAACAGAAGTCGCGAAATCGGTAATCCTGTGATTAACGTGTAACGAGTCCTCTTAGGGCTGGGATCACACTGGAAGACAAGAGTCGCTGGAAGTGGTTAAGATCTTGATCAAATGGAGGGGAGAAAGAATGGGACTTGAAGGGAGATGCAGTAGGACTAGACTATACACTAGACAGCAACGTTTGTTGACCCTACGACGTCACTAACAAACAAAGTGGTTCCCATCGCGGTGTCTGAATTTTGAGTGAAATACAGAACGTCAATTTAAAAATAGGATTATGTTTGTTAAACCGATGTATATATAGTGTCTTTTTATCACGATTTGCGTACCAAAACTCCTCCTATCAACCCAACAGGCTTCGTGTTTACCCATTTTTTCCTTCCGAGTAGTGACATACTGGGTTCAAGAAACGTTGCTGTCGAATATAAACCTCTAGCAGATATAAAATATTCCAATTTTCCTCGAATTACACATCTACCTAGGCTAAAATTTCCCTTAGATTCCAATTCTGTTTTTAAAAAAAATAGTTCTAACACAAGCGCGTCAAAAGATAACGGTTGGAAGTGGAAAGGATGACACCCGTTTTCCTCCGCTATGGAAAGTCTAGTGCAGGGGTTTCCAACTGTTGCCCGCGGAGTTCCATGAAAACTCCCCAAAACATAGCTTTAGAACACTTTTTAGCATACTAAAATTTATAAATTTTCGGGGGAGGACCCCAACCCCCCCTATTAACCTCTTAGATTATGGAGTAGCTTTGGTCGGTCGTTTTCTATGGTGAAAAATTAAAAGTTTGAGGTTTGGAGAGGGAGGTTGTATACCCTGAAATTCCCCCTCACCGAAGCAAGGGGTTATGAAGACTTAGGTCTACCTTTATTGCGAGGAGGGGCAAAATGGAGTATCCATAAATTAGGCGAAACACTATTTTTAGGGAAATTTATAAACATTTTCTGGAGGAAGACCCCCTCTTTAATTAATATTCAGTATTAAAAGATGGATAGGGGCAAACATTTATAAATCCTCTGAAATTTTGGAAAATGCAATAGTGCCTTCACAATAACATGTAAATAACCTTCGTCCCTCTCTCGCCCGAAATGTTACATGACTCTACCCCCGAAAAATATATCATGGATAAAAAGGAGCCAGATTACTTTGCGGCCGCCACTTGACTTGTGATTTCGATGGCGGCCCTCGAGTACTTGCGGAAGTTGGAAAACCCTGGTCTATAGTCTGTGTAAATAAAATCGGCGGTTTCACGTCATGCTTTACCATGGCAACGCAGAAGAAATACATGGAGAAAAAACTCAAGGTCAACCGCCGATTCTATTTACACAGACTATAGTTATGCATCGCCCCTCAACTCCCCTATTTCTGTCTTCCACCGTTTTATAAGGATCTTAACGACTTCTAGCTTCTCTAAACCCCCCAGTGTGTTCCACCCCTTAAGCGCCTTCGTTAACAAAACCACTTACGGGAACGAGCAGTTTTTGGGGAAGTTAATACCCGGTAATAAAACTCCTCTGCAAAGATTAGTGTAATAATATGCCTTCTCTGCCGCTGATGAATAATCAGTAGGCAGCTTATTGAAATTGCAATGCTTGCTCTGATGGAATATATTACGCGTTAACGAGTGTTTATTGTTGTATCGATTAAGTAGATCGAGTTAAAAAAAAGTTAAAATATGAAAGAACTAGTGAAGGGGAATCGGATTCCTGAATTGCAATTGAGAATCAGGGGAAAAAGATTTTAAGGTATGTTTGACTTTGGAGTAATTTTTTAAGGTTTGTTATGTTTTGTTTATTGGAATTCAATGCATGTTATATAATTTTATTTCATTATGTCACTTGATAACTGTGTGGGATTTTTTGTTGTTGTTTCTGTAATGTTCTAGTATGTACCTAATCCTCACACCTAAACAATTAGTGAGGTAAAGATATTTGAAAAAAAAATAAGATTCTAACCCTCTTTATACAGCTATGATAAATCTAAAAAAACATATGCACATTATACCCGAATATTTGTGCTGTCTCAGCCGTGAAATCACAATTTAATGTGTTAAGCTTCTTTAGAAAATATTGACAAGGGTAAAGCATTTTGAATAGTTTTTTATATTTGAATGAAAAAGAATTTTTAAAATATGAAAACCTAATAATTTTACAAGAAAACCTAAAGCTACCGTAAGTCTATATTATTGACTTTTCCGAATTTATAGGAAAAGGGATAAATTTTTGAAGGAAAATTAGTTTTAAAATTCATAAAAGTAATACAAAGAGCGTTTATCCGTTTATCCAGAAGCAAACAACCTACGGCGATGGGCTATAGGACTTATAGTATTTAATATGAATTCCTTACCTTTAACATTCTTATTTTTATGAAATCAGTAAAATTAAATTCTGATGTTATTTCAGAAAGAAATCCATGTAATTTCTTAAAATTTGAAAAGTAAACTTGAGTCAGTCCCAAATCCTCAAAATAAAAGTCCCAGATTCGCTCCTGCCCTTGTCCAGGAACTTAAAATCACGTTTTAATGAACCCAAAAGTAAATCTTAAAGATTTTTATAGATGTAGATAACTGTATAGAATCTTCTTTTCAAACACTGACTTGCTGCTCCCTTAATTTACAAACAAATAAGAGAGAAAGCGTCCTTTTTTGCTCTAATTGCGCAGAAAAAAACACGATAAACGAAAATCTAACTTTATAAGCCCTTTTAAAAACAGTAGCGCACAGAGTTGGTCTTAAGAAACGCTCTTTATTCATATATTTTTTTCTTCTTCTTTTATCCTGATTCATTCAAAGCAAAGAACTTGGGAGTAAAAAAAACCCTGCAAAATCACGGTGGAAACAGATTTCAAATCATTCCATTGTATTTAAAACTCCGTTCGGGACTGTTTGAAAACCGTCTGGATGGATTTTATTGAAAATATACGACGAAAAAGAAACGAAAATAAAAAAAATTAATTTATGGAGTTCGTTTTTTAAATTAAAAATAATGTTCCGTCTCGTTTCAGGAAGATTTTTAAAGTAAAAATTACTTCCAACTGTATACGGTTTCATTTTTAAAAGAGGATGAAAAATAAAAAACTAGGATGATAATAATGTTTCTTAAGTGGAGCGTTCTTTTCTTGATGCATAAAAATTAAAAGTAAGCTATTTCATCATGTTAAAGCCCACTTTATGCCCTCCTGCGAAACTTTTCCCTTCTTTTTATAAGAAAGTAACTTAGTTATATTCTCTTTATTTTTTTAAGTGGAAAAAGATTCATACAGAGAAGCATTAATTAGAGTTAAGAAGCAATTTTATTGGTCGAGTTTTCGTCGTCGGAAGATAAGAGATAATGCATCTTTTAGCGATGGAAAAAATCCTTCTATTGCCGCTTTTAGTAAATAAATAAAACATTTTTTTGTTTTTTAATTTTTGAGAATAAACGAAACGGTTGATGTATCAAGTTAGTAAATAGTTTTGCGGTTTTGAATTTGCATATTATTTGGATTGCCGAGGAGATAATGCAATATCAATTTGTTTGCTTTTCAGAAGATTGGTGCCTTTATTGTGTTTGTTTTAGGATTAAATTGGAGCGAATTAAACATTAGTAAATACGCTTTTATTGAGAATGTTTCTGGTGTGTTGTAATGATAATGCTTAAAATAGCTGATTCAATAAACGTGTTTCACAATTTCTAACATAAGCTGATACGTTTGGGGTTTTTTTTGTTAAGGGGGCAATCATAAATTACGAGAGGTCAAAAGCGGGGGGGGGGTCCTGGAAAATATCACCAAATCTCACTAGGGGGGACGGGGGAGGGGGGAGTCAATTAAAGTCTCACGTCAACTTTTAGTTCAGGGAATAAACGTTTTTTCTTTAATATTTTATTTCAGCACAAGTTTAGAAAAAATGCTCTGATTAGTCACAAACAGCTAATCATTAGCCAGTCAGTCGTGATAATTACAAGTTAGGATCATGTTTTCGATTTCAACGTGTTTTTGTATCAAAATTTTGCAATCTGGATGGTAATTTTTATGCCAATAAAACAAAACTAGTGGTGGTCCAGCAAAATCTCACTAAATCTCAGCAAGGGGGGAGGGGGGGTCCAGATTTTCGAAAAAACACCTCACGTAATTTATGGATGTCCCGTAAAATCAAGCCTCGTATACATTATTGAACAATTCAGGGACCCAATTAATATAGTAGTTCTCTACTTTGAGGTTCCACTACTCTAGCAGCACAGCTCGTACCAAATATGTCAAGTTTACGTAACTGCTACTAGAAGGAAACGAAATTTGGCCAAACATGACAAAAATTGGACGAGTCTTGAACGTTTGTGCTGCTTGGGCCTTGGGTACATCTTATATAATTATGTCGGCTGTTTTAGCGGGTCTGTTAACCTGAGAAAATCATTATATCTTTTATATCCTGGGTTCACTATAACCGCTGGATTAGACTCTGATTTATAAATTACTATTACATTAGATAAACTGCAAAAGCCTACACAACAAACTAACACATTTACAAACACTTTTTGATCCTGAAATTAACATAATTTCAGTTGCGTTGTTAGTTAGAACACTTTATTGTGTTGTGATAGTGTTCTGAATATTCTTAAAAAGTATTGCTACTCCAAATGTGTTCTAAAAACAGTGTTCTTAGTATGTTTAAATTCGGAATGGTGTTCTTAAATTTTATCGAAAAACTCTATGAGGACACATTTTCTTTCTCAGTTATGTTTTAGCAACATTTTTTAGAGCACTATCTTTTCCTCACACAACACAATCGCTGCTATACAGTAAAAGTGCTTTTGGTGATAAGTGTTCATTATTGCGTTTACTTAGCGTACACTTCTAATAATGAAAATAGTTGGGATTATGAAAGTAGAATGTTACAGGATGGGTTACAGGAATAGTGAAGTTGAGTACTGTCTACAAGGAGTAAAGGTAAAGAAGGGAGAATCAGTCAAGGATCTAGGGGTATTAATACATAGGGACTTTAAAATGGGTCATCAATGTACAGCTGCGGGTAAAAAGGCAAATAGGTTATTAGGGTACATAAAAAGGACTGTAACTTCAAGGGATAAGAATATAATATTGCCTGTATACAAGGGATTAGTAAGACCTCATCTTGAATATGCAGTACAATTCTGGGCTCCATACATGAGGAAGGATATAGAGGTAATTGAAAAGGTACAGCACAGAGCTACAAAAATAATTAAGGGGATAACACATCTGGATTATAATGAACGTTTGAGCAGGCTCAATATGTATTCACTGGAAAAAAGAAGAGAGAGGGGGGATTTGATTCAGCTATTCAAGTTGGTAAAGCAAGGGGATACGGAGGGCTTAAGTTTCAGCAAGGATAACAGAACAAGGGGCCATGGGTATAAACTAAATAAGACACATGTCAATCGGGATTTAAGGAAGTACTACTACTTCAATAGGGTAATTGACATATGGAACGCGTTGCCAGAAAATATAGTTTATTCAAAGGGAGTGTTTGAGTTTAAGAGGCAACTGGATAGGCTGTGGGAATTGGGGAATTCATAATCACAGGACCAGCCTTGTTGGGCTATGAGCCTGTAGCTGGTCGTCAGTTTTGTATTTGTATTTTTTTTTTTAACATTTCCAATACTTTTCCTCTAGAATCAAGTCATCACATTTTAAAAGCTGCTATAGTTAGCACGTTTTCTGCCTTAGTATAAGAGTAGTATTACTTTCCGTACATTATATTTGCAGATCAAACAAACTACTTGCCACTTATATACCAACCCAAAACCTATCCAAAATCTGGTTTCGTGAGGTAAAGTATTGGAAATCCCAAAAAGGTGCTATACTATCTGTGTGAATCGATATACCACTCTAAAATTTTGTAATTGGCTAAATTTCCTCGTACTATCTCAAATATAGTTTTCGAGATGGTTATGCATAATGCTAATTTTGAAGCTCTAGTTGTTGAAATTGGTATTTTGACCTGTGCATTAATCACTTTTCTATGTATAGACTCCACTCATGTGTGGTTATGTAGTATAAGTTTCAAAGTTATGTGCATGTTATGCAAGTTATGAGTTGAAGTTGGCTCTCTGAATATTGTATTTACAACAACCACAAAGTCATACTATTTGAGCGAATACTTTCCTATATTTCTTTTAGATAACCAAGATTAATTGCATTAAGTTGCGATTGTGTTGTGTGAAGAAAGATAGTGCTCTAAAAAGTGTTGCTAAAAGTTACAGATATAAAAAATGTGTTCTTATAGTGTTTCTATCCAAATTCAAGAACAATTTCAGATTCAAAACATATTTTGGAACACATTTCTAACCCCTTTTCAAACACATTCGGAACACTACTATGCACAACACATTGAGACTTTAACGTGTTCTACCTAACAACACAACTAAAGTGTTGTTAATTTGGAGACAAAAAGTGTTCTTAAATCCTAAATGTGTTTATGATTTGTGAATTTTTGTGTAGAGCGTAAAATTAGACTACAACATTACTTGACCCTGGTGAAACAAAATAATCAAAGTAGTTCCCAGCGCGGTGTCTGAATTTTGAGTGAAATTCAATTTAAAAATATAATTAGTTTGTTAAACCCATGGATATATAGCGTCTTTTTACCACGATTTGCGTACCGAAACTCCTCCTAGCAACCCCAACAGGCTCTCTGTTTACGCAGTTTTTCCTTCCGCGTAGTGACGTTATAGAGTCAGGAAACGTTGTCGTCGAGTATAGCAGTGTATTGTATTCAACAAGGGAAGCGAAACAATTCCTAAACGAAATTTACTATTATTTATATTCACCATATTTCTCACACAAACGCATAAAACTAAATCATTACAAAGATGCAGCCGCCTTCCAAAAGCTTCCTCTCCAACAATCCCGCACTGACTCCCCCCGTCGAAGAAAAAAAGACATCTGCTTTGACACCCACTTTTCATATCTCATATCCACCACCGCTCGTTCTCGAGATTCGGCGGAGCATATATACAGCAATAAATCTCGAACCGGACTCACACTTGTCCTTCCTCCTCCAAACACAACTTCTACTTCTTCTTCTATACTGCTCCCTACAAACATTTATTGAATCCGAATTTTATGAGGCTTCCCTCCCTTGGTCAGCGTTCTATTGTTGTGACCTAAAGTTCAATCTTTTTATGCGTTTTGGGGTAAAATGCATCAGACGCGTCCACATAAATTATTCTGACCGTCTGGAGGGGCAAAAGTTGATAACAAGAAGAAGAATAAAGTGGGGGAAATTTTATATAGAATCGGCTTTTGGTAAAGTTTTGGTGAGGGGAGGGTTGTTTTAAATCAGTGGGGGTCGAAGTTTTGTGTATTCTTTGGAGAAGTTTGGTAGTTTGGAAGGGTTTAGTGTGTGTGTAAAGTTTTAGCTGAAACGGTATAGATACGTAACCTTTCTTTTTTTTTCAGATGAGTACCGTATATTTTCGCGTATATTTGCGTATTTATTTGTGTTCGCAAAATTCACCAAAAATTCAAAACCTGCGTATAAGGCGCTCCCATGAATCACTGTCGTAATAGATATTAGTGGTTCGTATCTAATTAAACGAAGGGTGTTTAGAAGAGAAGTTTGTAAACCAAGGTTCATATTTTATCGTCTTCATTGGTTATTTGTATGGTTTTGAAGTTACACACATTTCTAAACTTCTGAACTGAATTCCGATCGTCTCTTAAGATTTCATTGGTGCATAACATTTTTCATTTTGGAAATTTATTGCTTCATAGAAATAACTAAACACCTAAAAATAATTCTTGATACATCCTTTTTTGACTCATAAACATCAGCTTTCCTCCCAGTAAATTCAATATGTACAAAAACTGACGAAAACCTATAAATAAGAAGACTTTTGCATGCATAAGGTCATCTATCGATATTTGCTTTGAGAAAGGATACACCACCACGTTCTGACGTCAGCGATGACATCACGGGAGCTTCAAATAAATTAAATTTCCCGAGGCATCCATTTGTAACATCTGGAGGGGAGCCGAATTTCGGCTGATGAGGGAAAAACAACGTGCAGGCATTAATTTGTAGAGCACATCTGCGCTTCCGCCCAGATCTCAAACGAGGTAAACGAGATTCCGCCCATTTTTCTTTTTGTTTTCCTTTTTTTAGAAAAGGAATCTGTAGTTTTCGGGCAAGATTGATATAAGGGGTATATGGAGGAAATTGTGGGAATTGAGGAGGCAAATTGAGTCGTCAGTTTGAAAAGGGGACTGTCCGAGAAATGGCGAATTGACTTTTTGTGCTCAAAAATATAATCTCCAAGCAAGAAGGAAAAAATAACTGTTCCCTATATAGCCCCTTGAATATGGCGAAATCATTGTCCATTGATTTTATTTTTTCATTTAATTTAAAATGTAAGATAATTTGTCTTTCTTTTTTTATTCTCTGCATTTTAAAATTAGTCAAAATTAAATTTTAAAGTGGTTTTTCCTTTTTTTATCAAATGAACGTTTGACTCCATTGATAGAGCCTTTAATGACTCATAGTTTCATAATAATTTTTAATTTTATTCTTCTTACACTTTCTGTTTTCCACTTTTGTGCTGCGAACTGAGCAAAAATATAATTTAGTTGTTAATTTAAGTTGCTTTTAAGATTTTTCTAACTTTTAACATCAATTTGTTGTCTAACTGTAAATACAATAAATTACAAAAAAATTCTTTCTTGATTTAAAATTTTAGAAATAAAAATTCTAAATGCAATAATACAACCAAATTCTTCATCACTTCAAATGAACTCAAATAATCTTTGTGCCAGAAATTTTGCCAATCGGTTTCTCCATCTTAAAAAAAGCCGAATGAAAACGACCTATTCGTTCTCATTAAGAACAGTTCTATCACCAAACAATCAAGCAATAGTTCATTTTTCAAACGTAGCTATAATCTTCCTTTTTACTTCTTTAAACGACAAAAATAAAAGTCACACGAAATACATATTTTTTTCACCTAAACTATTATATCATTCATTCACATCCATTCCTACCAACTTTTAAGCAAGATCCTATTCAAGCCGAGCTAAAACAATGAGTTATATCACTTACGAGTTAATTATATTCCAACGGCGACAATTGTTTTTTACCATCAAGAGAAGGAATCGAATTTGCTTTATTTATTTAAAGGCAATAATCTGTCGCTTCGCACGAGCACAAAAGCCTTTTCTAATTATTCTTTATTTATGAGTGTTTTCGGTTCCTTTTAATTTGTATAAATGACTGAATTAATATCCCAAGAGGAGTAGTTATTCCCTTAACTCTCCTTATTTTTTTTCTCTTACTTTAGATAACTAAATAAATAAATAACGCGTCTTTCGGTTTGCAATCTCTTTTGTACTCATCAGAAAAACGAAGCAACGTCGTTACTACTATAAAGCAGGTGAATTTTTATTTCAGTTTGGGATCCATTGCAAAGCGTTTTTTGTTATTATTATTAGAATCAGACATTGCTGTTGCTTAAAGGTTAATAAGCGGATAATGCATTTTGTTTTTTCTTATAAGTTGATGCGTACACACTTACTTCCCTCTTTCACCATCGATTTGTGCATTTCTTTGAAGCGGAAGATGGAAGTTAAAAGCTTTAGCGACGAGCTTTACTGCCGTATTCTGTGCTTTCTGATAAATCGCCCGATCAACAAATCAACAAAAATTTGTTAAATTCATGTTTGCTTGATTCGGCATTCTGAGCGCAATGATCAACTAACAAACGTTTGTTACGTTTGTCAGTGGCACCAGAGCTGGCGAACAAGCGAAACCGTTGGCGATAAAAAAAAGCTCAATCGTGATTGGTGGAGATCTTTCAGTTGTGAATAGGATAGGAAAGAAATTCGCGAAAAAGCAGGAAATAAAAGCGTTTTTGACTGTATTACTTTAAAAGTCGATGATTTTTAATGAAGATTAATTAATTTTTTATTGTTTTATAATCTTTTATAGCTTAAAAAATAACATTTTCTTTTAATATTAAACTTAATTATTATTCTTAAATATTAAACTACCTATACAAGAAAGAAATATAAAATATTTTTATTATCTCAATATTGAAATGTCTTAAATTATAGAAATAATTTCATATCTTTTATAAAACGTTACTGAATTGAAACAAATTCTCAAAATAATAATTAGTTCTTCAATTAAAGAATAAATTTACTCTATTGGATTCACTTTTTACATTTAAAAAATAATATGTATAATAAAAGAACTCAACACTTAAAATCATTTGAAAAATCAGAAATCTCAAGAAATTTATTTAAAGGTGATCAGAAAGATATCGAATTAAAATAGCCTGAAAAAATTAATTTGCTTTTATTATATTTTGTTAACTGATTATAATGATCGCTTAGCTATCATTATAAATTTAATTAAAAAGGAAAATATTTTCAATAAATTTATTTTTAATTGGAATTTATTATTCTGATTCAATACTTTGATGCAAATTTTTTGATAGTTTAATTCTAAGAAAGAAAAAAGGTTTACGATAAAAAAATATATATTTTTGTGTCTTATTTCTCTAGAAATATTTGTAAAATTCCAAGATAATTTTCTACTACACACAAAAAAAATTTCAATGCTCTGAAAGAATTAAAAAAAAAACATCATTTGCTGGACCCGATCGCACAACCTTCAGGTCTGTAGTCCAATACCATCACCACCATACCACATTAATCCATGTCATGGGAGAAAGTTTTAGTATAAAAACATTGAAGGAAAAAGTAGTGCCAAGAGTTTAGATTACTTTTAAGGTTTTAAGAACATCTGAGAGTGTTTCCTTAGTTGTTTATATGGATTTCCAAAACATTTAAATATATCGTTTTGGAGAATGTATTTTTTAGTGATCTTAGTTATGAAATAGTTCTTCTATCTGGGCGGACTTACACGTTAGAAGAGAGCTGTTCTGCGGATTTTAATTGATGTGATTTAAGAATATTTTAAATGTTAATTCACTGTTATACAATTGTAAAACTATTTTTTCTCTATTGATAACACTTTAACAATGAAAAAATACTTCCAGAGTCTCAAAATGAAATGTTCACGATTTTTCATAGGCCTAGGAATAGACTGATGAGAGGACGCCATTTTTTCTATTCTCGATTCTGATTGGTAGTTCAACTTAAATCACTCGTTTGTTGGCTGATTTGTTAAGTAACAAATATTTGTTAATTGAAGTGGATTAACGGTGGTCAGAATACCAAATCAAGCAAATCAATGTTTGTTAGAGGTTGCCAGAGGCTCAGAATACGACCGTTAGTCTTATATAGCTTGGTGACTTTTTGTGTTTGCGTTAATTTAAATACGCAAATTTAATATGGTCCCTCGTTCACTTTTATTTACAGGGGATGTTTATAGAAGGGTTAGGGACTTTTAAAAATAAGTTAAAAATTTACGGGGGAAAATATTTATTACTCTTATTGAATTTTTCGCAGTTAAAGCGGAGGAAATCACCCTTAAAACATATCTACTCTCTTCAATTGTTTATGTTTTAGTACATTAAACCCCTTTGAATACACAGACAAAATTTAAAGAGAGAAATAACCATTTTTGCTTTATTCCTCTAAATTCATAGTCATAAAATTATTGAAAGTAATGAAAATGTAGCGGGGAACATCCCCCCGAAACCTGAGGGTGAGGTGGAGTCTATCTATACTATACTCGACAGCAACGTTTCTTGAACCCAGTACGTCACAAATGCGGAAGGAGAAATCGGTAAACACGAAGCCTGTTGGGTTGATAGGAGGAGTTTCGGTACGCAAATCGGGATTGAAAAGCACTGTGTATACTTGGGTTTAACAAAATAATCATATTTTTAAATGGACGTTCCTTATTTCACTCAAAATTTAGACACCGCGCTGGAAACTACTTTGTTTGTGACGTCATAGGGTTAACTTAAGTTGCTGTCTAATATAGTATACAAGAATATAAGGAGCAACTTTTGATTAGGGAATAAGCCGAATCTATTAATTAACGCAGGAGGAAACAAATTACCATTGTGTGGATATAAATTAAATAACTACGTAATTGCATTCGTCATCAATTACTATATGACCAAGATATACATAATATTTTTTTGTGTTACCACACAAAACAATAACAATAATAATCCCTTCTTTCTTAATTTCCCTCACACAGAATATAATAACATCGGTGGAATTGGAAAACGGCGGAGGGGGGGAGTAACGGGACATCGTAATTGAATTCCGCGGTTTTTCATTTTCGTCGTTCGTGTTTTCCATTTTGATTTCGTTTGTCGCCGCGATTGACTTTATGTTATTTCTCGAGTTTTGACTAATTAGTTATCTAGGATTTCGAAAGCGGAGAAAGTCAATTCAATTAGGTTTTATGTTTTCTCGAAAGCTTATCTCTTCTCACTGTGACCGCGCACTTGGGTGATCTTCGCCGAGTAATTTACAATTTTGTTTTAAACCTGCTGGAGTAATTAGATTTCTTGATTTCGCGTTTTTTTTCTCTAACAGATGTTTCGGCACATCATAGAGAAAGTTGAGGTTTTTTTCTTGTTTTAGGTTAATTAAAATCATAAATTGAAGTAAACAGGGTAAAGATGGAAAGTAGCAGAAACCTTAATGAAGTTATTTTCAATTATTTATTTAGAACTGTTTTGGGTTCTGATGATGATTTTCAAAGATCAGAATAGATGCGAGACGTATTTGACTTAATGTAATAAGTTTTTGTTAATTTCAAACTATGTAGTTTCACTTTTATTTGATACGTATGTGTTGTAAATCTTTCTTATCAGATATGCGAGTTTTTTGATAATTTCCCCCCCCCCCGTGATTTTCATTCCTTGAACCCCATTCCGAACCCCCTAACCTATATACCAATTCTTGTTCGTCCTGATGTACCCTACCTCCCCTAGAAGTTATGAAACATTTAACTAAAACACCCTTTATAAACTACCACTATACATTTTGAAGTATATAAAACGATTTTTTAGTATGTATTTCGCTACTGAAACATTCTTAAAGAAAAATATATAGTGGATCATATAACACTAATAAATTATTGACTTTATTTTTTTTTGTTTACGTATTAAAATTGGCCTTCAAGTGGGAAAAAGGATATTTTTTTAGGGATTTCAATAAATTATTTGATAACATTAAACGACATTCTGATCACATAAAACAATATAATGATCATATAAAACGATATTCTGATCACATTAAACGATATTCTGATAACACAAAACGATATTCTGATCACATTAAACGATACTCTGATCACATTAAACGTTATCCTGATCACATAAACCGGTACATTTTGCATTAGTTTAAATAGGAGTGATCGGGACCAGTCAATTCCGATAACATTATCCGAATTGATAACACCAACTGTGATCACATTAAGCGGAGCCGACTGTACTTTTCATTATCAGCAGCAACAAGAGTATCTTCTCTGAAAATGATATTTCCCTCTTTCTTAATCCCCACGACACGTGATTAATGGGTGTTTCCATTGATTGGAGGGGGGGGAGAGAGAGAGAGGATGAAATGGATCTCCGCGTCACGCTGGATGCTCCGGCGTATCGCCCGCATTTTTCATCGATGATGTCTCGAGACGACATCCAACCCTCCGACAGCTCTTGAGGGTGTGCTAAGTAATATCGCTGCAGTGGATTTCGGGCGGTTAGCTTTGTTGAAATAAATGGACATGTATGATGTTTCCGGTGTATATGTTACGGGCAATGGTGATCATCAGGGCATTTTTAATAACACCCGCGTATTTCGGGCAAAGTGATAAATACTAATTTATACATGCCAGGGGTGTCGGAACCCTCTTTACGGCAAAGGAGCTCTCCACATATTGAAAGATCATTATTAAAAAATATTGTGTGGAAAATGCACTGAATTTCTATTTTTTATGTAATTTACTGAAATTTTTTTCAAAAATTAAAAATTTAGCAAATGGTTAACCTCAATATAATTTCACATATATAATTAACTTATATTCAAAGTTTTAAATCTATATGTATTATAGATTTGGAGAAAAAGAAAATCGAAAAAACGGTGTTTTATGGTTTTTGATAATAAGTAAAAATATTAAAAAACGTAAAAAAAAATTTTTTTGCCAAATTTTTACTTCAGTGTAATGAAATAGATGTAATTAAGGTATGTTATAAATTACAAGCTGGTATCTTTATTAGATCCAGAGAAAAGGTACTTTTAATTTGTGGAAAGCTGCGTTGACGTAAAACGGGTTCCAACTCCCCTTGAGTTTATCACAGTGCCCGCCTCCACTTCGGGCATAATTAATAATGTGTGATATACGGATCAGTAATTAAGAAGTTTTTACCTGGAAACCGTTCACCAAAACCTTTTTTTTATAATAGAGAGATTCTCTGTTGTTTACATCTGATAGGTATTCATTAAATTGATAAGAATAACTGATAATATCTTATTCTTATCAATCATCTATTTAATTATTCTATTAAATTAATAAGTGGTTATTCTTTATGTAACACAGTGGTTATGATGGAAAGGATGGCAAATCTACCTATAGGTAGACCTATAGAAGTCTACCTATAGGACAAATACCTATAACCTATACCACGGCTTACTAGATACTTATACAATATACAGGCTAGCCGAGTACGGAAATCATTGCAAATCCAGATGGCATTATTGGACAAACTGGCAAAGCATATTCACAGTGTTGAAGGCGGTGGGTGATATAGGTAGGTCTCGTAGCGCTCCAAGCGGGAAAAGTTGTCAAATGGTTTTCATTGTTTAAAACTCGGCTAGCCTGTATAAGTATCTAGTAAGCCGTGCCTATACCTATAACCTCCTACTGCCACAACAGCCAAAGGGTTTACGGAACATTATCCTCTTTCCAAATGCATTCACTAACATCGCATTTCTCTTGCGGTGGTCAAACCAATGACCGCGAACTGCATTATGTCTACCGATGGAAAAAATGATTTACGATAAGAAACCAGATCTTCCATATTTATGTATCTCATTCCTCCTTCCGATTTTGTGATGGTGGTAAATAAATGGCGATGGGAGAGGAGAGATTCGCTATCGACAGCAACATTTCTGGAAGACAAATCGAACGGCTTAGCGGTTAGGGTTAAGCCGATTCGACAACAGTTCTTATCTGAGCGGGAAATGAAATGAATTTCGAACGAAATTCCGCTTTAAAAATCCCCCCCCCTTAGTGGCAGGTGGGGCTTATCCCAAGGCTTCGAATATTCCGACGATTTGGAACAAAAATTGTTCGAAAAGGCGTTCGAATGCGGACACTCCTCCCGTCGCATTCTACAGCAAACGATTACGACTACGGAATGTTTTCTCTTGTGTGCCGGGCATTCCGATCTGACACAATACCTTCCACCGGCGGGGGGTGGAATGCCGAGTATTGGAAGGTTTTATGTTCTTTTAAAAGTTCGATCCGGTGAATATTTGTCCAATGTTTTATTGTTTTTAATGCCCTGCCACTTGCTTTTTGGAACAGGTAAGGACGGAATGCAGAGAGTCGAATATTTTGCTTCCTCTAAAAAGAATTCTTTTCCGATGCAAAAGAGTGGTAGTAGTTCCCTCCGTAGTTTCGTTATTTCGTATACTAATGCGAATCTCGTTCGGAAAAAGCATTAAATTCGCTTTGTTATTTGCGACGGGGAAAGAGGGATTTTTAAGGGAGAAAAGCAGGGAAAAGTTTTATGGTCGAGTGGACAGTGCTAGGGGCGAATGTTCTCCCGATTTAAATCGCTTGTTATGAATTTCGACATCGGTTCTTTAGTTTATTGTTCGTTTTCTCGAATGCAAGGTAAACTTTATTGAAACGATTTCGGAGTGCAGCCATTATAAATGAAACAACGCAAATCGATTTAAAACTTTAAGATCGTATTTTTTTTCATGCGATTGTACGTTTCAAAAAGAGTTCACTTTTTAAAACATAGTTAAATTTCCTTACAAGGAAACGTTCCCAGGCTAAACTCACAGAATGTATGAAAAAAAATTTTATGGACCAGTTGGGACCAGTAGGTAGCCACGAAACTAGTATATCAACTCACATTCTTGCTGTATTATACTTTGTTTTCAATTTTGTATTCAAGTAGGTGGCTAACAAATCATGTTCGCCTACGACGAATGTCAATTATGTCGCCAACAGTTAAACAATAAAATATATATAGTGCTGTCCTTTAAAAACAACACACTCCAAATTGTACCCTAAAAACAACCCATTGAGATTTTTTAATTAAATAATTAAAATAATTTTACCATCTCATATACCCTGCTGTCCTTCTATGCCCTTTAGAGTGTTAGGGGTGTAAAAACTGGTCAAAGAACGGTTTATTTACTTATTTTTTAAACAAGCTGAGAAAATGTAGATTTTTGACAAAAAATGTGCTTCAGATTTACAGATTTTGTAAAAATGTATGTTATAAGGACTTTAGAGCATTTTCGCGCGTTTTTATGTTATCTCATTACTATGAGAATAAAATATTAAAGTTTTAGCTCAGTCCGCCAATTAGAGTCCTTCTAGGAAAAAGTGGTTTTTTTTTTTCAAATTCTTACTTAATTGGCTGCCAATTTGTAATGGATAGTTGGAATTAAAAATGCTTAGCACTAAAATGTTAGGGAGGATGAGCCGCTAGTACAGTTTTTTGTTCGATTTAATTATCCTTTTTATTAAGCTTTTAATGAAGAAAATATGAAACAGTGGGTTGTTTTTAAAGGAGAGCACTATAGTTTTTTCAATTTATTTGTCAGAATTCATGAAAGAAAGTAAGCTAATAAACCTTTAATAACATTTTATATCCGTATTTTTCAAAACTTTTAACAGCAATCTATACACAATTTTTAAAATATTCTTTTACTCCTGAATGAAAGAAAATTTTCCTTTCGACAACTTTAAAAATGACCAAAACATATGTGGCTACATAATATTTAAACCTCTTCAACCCTAGAGCGCCCAAGATGTCCCATTAAATCCTCTATACCAAAAAAATTTGATGCTGTTAGGACTGAAAGTGTTAAGAAAATTGCTCCGTCTTTCTGAATCACCATGCTTAACCATTCCACTAGAAATATATTTTCAAACTGTTAAAAAGTTTCATAACACTGAACAATTACCAATCTTAAACTTTTAATTCCAAAAATTAATCAAACAGCAAAACTGAATCAACTCTAAACTCAATTAAAACTCCTCACACATATATCTCCCCCCCCTCCCTAAATAAATTAAATTCACCAGCATCTCAAAACACGAGTCACAACGCACCCCAAAAAATTAACGTCGCACATTATAGTACCAAAAACACGGCCTCGCACTCTGATGATTCAGTCATTTGATTAAGCTATTTTTCATAACATCCTAATCAAAAAGTAGAAGCGCTTTAAAAAAATATATTCTTAATCTCGTTAAGTCGAGCCCTATATTCTAACATCGGTAGTGTTCTTAATCAGTTTTCTTCCAGGTTGGCTATTGATTGGATCCTCTGACACGTAATTAACCCCGGCGATCATCAAAGGGAAAGGTTTTTTCCCTACCCTTCTTTCAGTTCATTTAGTAGGGAACGAATTAAAACATTTCACAGGGTTTTTTTTATGGGGGATGGTTGACCTCCTTTGTGTTTGTGTTTTTTTAAGAATGGAGTCTCGTTTTTGATAAGTTGGAGTTGGTGGTGATTAGTTTTAGGACTGGACTAACTTGGAGATATATTGATTTTATGGTTCGTTTTTACAATATACAACGGGATTGAGCGATTCACATTTGTTTAAAGAGTATTTTGATAAGTAAACATATGCATATACTCGACTGCAACGTTTCCTGACCCTATATGACGTCACTACGCTGAAGCAGAAACTGGGTAAAGAGAAAGCCTGATGGGTTGCTAGAAGGAGTTCGGTGCGCAAATCGTGATAAAAAAGAAGCTATATATACGTGGGTATAACAAAATAATCATATTTTTAAATTGACGTTTTTCATTTCACTCGAAATTCAGACACCGCGCTTTGTTTGTGACTTATAAGTCCATCAGAAGTTACATCTTTTTCCAGATTTCAATAAAAAAAATTCCTTTGCTAATTTGAATTTAATGTTGTTAATTTTAGGAAAAAAGGTAATAATAAATCATTTTACATGAAGAAAACTACTCTGTTAACCCTTTTAAAATTTGAAAAGTTTCTGCGATACAATCAACGTTTTGAAAACTCAACCTCTCTTGGGAAAAATATACTAAAATATTTGCTACTGAAGAAACGTTAACCAAATTGTAAGTCTGTAGTATATTTTATTTATCTTTCCTTCATCATTTATAAATCTATTCCTGAATCGTAAGTGCATTAAATTCACATTAGGTTTAAGACACCTTCGAATGTTGTAAGTCTTAAGATATTAGTCAAACAAAAATTTGGCAAATGAAACCATAATAAAATGGTTTAATGTATCTTCTCATCGACCTGAGAACAGATTGATCTTGTATTGAAATAAAAAGTGTTACTTTACAAAATTATTATGTTCCTAAAAGCATCAATTCATGCATACTAAGCAAGTAAAATATAGTTTGACGTCTAGTTTTCTAAATTAAAAGTATAGAATACACTCTTTCATCGTATAGTGTAGAATATCTTCTTTCAGTACATTTGCGCCTTCAGGTAAAATATAACTATTTCGGTTTACGAAAACGAATTCTCGGCTGGCACTTTCACCGTTTTTCATCAAGGCAGAATCTTTCCCCTGGGTAATCAAACGGAAAAACCAACTTTCCCTAATTACATCCAACACCTCAACTCCTTCTCAAAACCGCACCAACCTCACTTAAAAATCAAATAACCTCATTCCCCCTCAAAACAAACAAGCATTAATTAGCGACAAACAGCGAAACCTTCTAATTCTTTTTCTCTCTACCCCCAAAAACTCACTCATTAGACACACTCATGCGACGAGAAGATAAAGAGTGAGTTAGGTAACTCCTCGTTCTAAATCTACCTCTCACCTTTAACGCTGAGGGGGCGATTTAATTTAAAACCTTCCCCTTAACGGTGCTCTTTCTCGTTATGCGTTATCCCATAACTCTGCTGGGCTCTGGATTATTGCAGTTAGGTCTGGTTTTAAGTGCGCTTTTGGAGGGGACTTAAAGCGCTACTAAGGAGAAGAGTTAGATTTCTCAGAGCTGTCGTCTTGATCTTGTGGGAGGGGGGGGGGAATTAAGGAAAAATATGTGTCGGGTGTAAAACACTCTCGGACTCCCTGGGTTTGAGGGTGTCGTGTTATTGTTCCTCTGAGTGCGGATTTAATGTGGTTGCTTTTCATGTGAGATTTTCTTGTTAATTCTGTTACATTGTTTAAACTGTATATAATTTGCTGTGTTATTTTACGGTTTTAGGAATTCTTAAGAATGGTATATATTTAGACAGTTAATTTGGAATAACTTTAATGTTGCATATTATATAGTAACTAACTGGTTACTATTTCACTTAGGATGATCGCGCACGGGCGACTTTTGTCACGGTGACAAAGACAAAATTGTTGCCTTGGCTATTGAAACAAGTTGAAGTATTGGTAGAGTGCGCGCACTAGGCGACGTGACACTTGGCCGATTGCCAAGAATTTCTTCATAGAGATCCATTGTTTTCTAGTGATATTTTTGATACTAGTAATCCTGGTCGCCGTGACTTTAGTCACTCGTGCGCGATCAGCCTTATTAATAAAAATAGACAAATCAGCACAATTCCTGGTACAGTGTTCAGTATGTTCTTCTAAAATTTATTTTTTAAGTCGACTGCGCTTAATGTGATCACATTTGTCCAAGAGCAGAATGATAACAACATACGATTAATAACAATAAGCGATTGGATACTAGAAATATTCAAACAGTGTATCTCGAGTGTTTGCTTTAAAATCACAATTATGTAGTCCTAATTGAAGTATTTGAAACGATTACCTTGAATGTATTATTTTGCAACTTTTACATTCTTGAAGAAAAATATGAGCGTGGAACTCCTTTGGAACTCCGTGGTATAAATTAATGACTCCTTTTGTGTAATTATGTATTAAAATTGGTCTTCAAACGGAAAAAAGAGGTTTTCAGGGGATTTCACTAGAATTTTGATAACATTAAGCGATATATTGATCACATGATATTATATTTTGCATTAAGTTTAATAGGAGTGATGGGGACCGGTTAATTTTGATAACATCAACCGTGATCACAATAAGCGAAGTCTACTGTACTTACTTTCTTACTTTAATGATTTCAAATTAGAATATGTACAATTCACTTACAAATTACGCGTATTTTGAGATCGGGAGGATCTATTTCCTTTTTTTAGACTAATTAAAAACAGTATTAGTCTTTCAAAACAGGAAATTTTTAAAAATAAAATTAAAAAACATAATTGATAAGTTTTCTTTCATAAATATATCTCATACGTATTTTCTCGATATTATTGCATTCCACTAACAATTAATTTGAATCTACTGAAATTTACAAATACTAATGTATTGTTTAAAAACTCCAATAGTCCCAATTATAAAATGATTCAGATAGAATTTTGTAAAGGGATCTTCGAATTAAATGTATTTTAATTGAATAGCAAATGTATCCAGAGTTCAATGACTTCACTATTTATTGTGTAGCTACCCTTATATATTACTCTTTCCTTAATTAACCCAAGACATCATTAAATATTATGGAAGTTGTTTTTACTTAATCCTTTATGGATGGAATAAAAACAGGTTTTGAAATATTTGTTAGATGGTCTTGATTACGATTAATACTATTCACTCAATCATTTGTTTATATTCTCAACTTGTTATTTAAGTTATTCGTGATCTGAACCTAATTGTCTCATTATTTCCTACCATTTTATTTCGATAATAATTTATTTTTATTTATTTAGTGGTTACATCCATTAAATGTTGTTGATTATATGCAGAGTGTTTCTTCCCTGTTCCCTCCTTGACTTTGTACAGCAACGTACAGCTTTGTACATTCGGTGTACATGAAAAACACCTCTTGTGAGAGCTGTACAATGTACAGTTGGGGAAAAAAACCCGACTCAGTTGAGATTTCTGACGAACCACTTGGGTTAGGAAGACAAACAAGGTGTCATTTTCATGTCATGAAGTATTCTTTAAATGAGAAAAATTTCGAGTCCTTAGGGGGTCGTCTTCATATTAAACGAAACACTAACTTTTTTTTCCTATGGGGACCCCCAATTATTATTCGATTTTCTGAAAGAGCATCCTTATAAACCCCCAAATCACAAGTTTCATTCAAATCGTGCGGTAAATAAAGCTTTTACGTTTTGGGGGTCGTCTCCAGAGTGAGAAGGGTTAATTTTCTGTAAACACTATTTCTTAAAAACGATGGGATAGTAAGACTTTTACTCACCACTTTAATGTTTATTGAAAAGTTTATAAGTAATTTATTGAAATTTTATATCAAATTTAAGTTTTAATTTAAGTTATGGTGATTAAAATAAGGCGACTGTTTCCAGAAAAAGCACTCGCCGGTATACATTTGGCAGCGGTATATGGTCCCTTAAAGAGTGGGAATTTAGTTTCATTCGGTTTTTTCCAAAACTATTAAATGAAATCGACTGAAATTTTGGTTTTCCACATAAAATTACTACCAAAATCGATTATCATAAAAATATTAAAAGATTTTAAAATTTAATTTTTGGGTCAAATTTAGATGTTAATTATCTATCTATTAACCATTAAATATCGCTATAAAAGCATAATTATTTTGTTTGGGGGCACTAATTTGATATAAATTCAAAGTTTCATGTTTTTACGCCGAAAATTTTTTGACAAATTTCACATTGAATGGTTGACATTTCAAAAATTTATTATGCTTCTATTTGGATACTTACATGGATGAAACTTGGGATTTGGGGGTATATGGGGATGCTCTTTCAGAAAAACGCATAATAATTGGGGGTCCCCATAGGAAAAACAAAAGTTAGTGTATCGTTTAATATGAAGACGACCCCCTAAGGACTCGAATTTTTTTTCATTTAAAGAATACTTCATGACATGAAAAATGACACCTTGTTTGTCTTCCTAACCCAAGTGGTTCGTCAGAAATCTCAACTGAGTCGTTTTTTATTTCCCCAACTGTACATATGCAACCCCGTTTTCGTCGAAAAATGGTATTGCGTCGAAAAGGGTAAGACAGTTCTGGGGTTCGAATCCCCCATTTGGGAGGGATGTTATTGTAGTTCCTTTTCTCTCCTTGCGTGTAATGAATGAATGTGGCCCTCTTTGTAAAAAGGGGTTGTGAGAGCGAATGTGTGTGTGTGGCGCGGGTACAGCACATTTTAAATTTGACCTGTAAAAGTAGGATTTTAACTGATTTTGAGTACTTTTTGGGACTTTTTTTTGGTACTTATGAGTGATTTTTTGGGTCAAAGGGGGACACTGTCCATATGCCACCCCTGGATCCGCCACTGCACCAAGTATAAGGATTCATTCTTATTTATTTAGTTACACACATTAAATGTTATTGATACAGGGTGCTTCAATACCTCGTAGACAGTTTTATTCCTAGGATTTTTTGAGGAGTAAAAATACTCCTTTTTCAGAAGGAGTGAAATTGAATTATGAGGAATAAAATACGGAAATAGCATGAACTACGTATACAGAGACACAAAAAACGCAATCAATGTCCGTAAGCATCAGAACAATGAATGAAAAAAAATACTATGACTGTATGAAAACGCAATTAAAAAGTATGATAATTATAGGGTGCCGTGGCTTTGGCTAGAAGTCGGGCTTAAATCGGGATCAGTTGGTGTTTTGAGTAGAAAAATATTATTTGTTGATTTCGGTGGGGCACGTGGGGGATTTTTTTAAGCTAAACCTTTGTGAAAAATTCAAAGAGTGAAAATACTCCTGGCAAGTTTTTTAAAGCGTATTTCCGATTTTCAAGGAGTGAAATACTCTCTCAGAGGAGTTAAAAATATCTCAGCTCGTAGAGGTATAGCTCTTTGGGCATTTTTCAGTACAGCTGAGTTGGGGTGGACATCTTGAAACAGCAAGAGGAACCTCTATACTGCCGTCCTAAGCTAGAACGTCCTAAGTCCATTTTTTCACTTTTTTAGATAAGGACGTGGTCTTGTAGATCTCGGTCACGCGCATCTTTTGAGCTAGTCTAGAAAGTCCTGTGGCCATGAATAAGCCATAAAAATTTACTTTGTCCTATGTCCATTTCACCATATTTGCTGGTCATCGTAAGCTAGAATGTCCTATGTCCACGACATTCAGGGACATAGGACTTTCTAGCTTAGTAGAAGTGACAAGAGTTTCGTGGGTAGCACTAGGATATTCATGTGGTGTTCACTCGATGACGTCACGTAACAGTATAACGGAGGATACCAACCCGTACACGGCAGAGTACTTGGTATAAAAACTCGATTATCTCAAAACTTGAAAAATGGACTTAGGACGTTCTAGCTTAGGACGGCAGTAAACCCCTTTCAATTCTTAACTTCGAGTTGCTCCAACAAACGCCTACGTCCATTTACTACCACCTGCACACCCACCCATTAGTTTAATGCCGCCCCAAGGGGTCAACCTCCCCTTCCAACAAGGAAATCCGCACTTAGTTAAGAGCCAAAATCCTATTCCGCGTCGCGCGGTGTGTGAGCGATTATTATCATACGAGCACAATGCCTCTTTAGCGCCTCTTAATACGTACGGGGGGCGAGGAGAGCAATTTAATTTAAAACCCGCCGCTCGCCCACTCATTAGGCCACCTATGGCGAGATGGAGAACTTCCAAAAACTTCCTACGCGAATATATTTATTCCATCGATGTTGTGCGTGAGGGTGGTATATGGAGGAAGGGCTTTGGACATCTGCTCCCCCATTGTGTAGAACAGTGGTTCCCAAAGTGGGTTCCGTGGAACCCTGGGGCTCCACGAAAACATTTAGGGGTTCCGCGTGACAAATTTTTATTTCATTAAGAAAATAAAAATGGTGTTTAATGTATTCACATTTTTCTCGGAAAGTAGTAAATAATTATTGAAAGAACATAAATTCCTAGTAAAAACCCTGTTTTTAAGCTCAAATTTTCTAAAATTATCTGGGGGAAGTACCCAAGACCCCCATTATTACTTGGAACTCCATGATTTACAACTTTTTTTTTATATTAAGTTCATCAAAATGCAAATCCTACCAAAAATATGCATTAAATTCTCCGAATTGTCATTGTTCGAAATTCGGATTAGGTGTACCAAAACAAGTTAAAACCCTCTTTTTATAGTCAAATTTCCAAAAATTTTCCCCAGACCCCCCTGATGGTTCTTGGAACTCGCTTAATCACAACTTTTTTATAACATTAAGCTGGCTTGTTTCATTTAATATCAGATATTACATTTTGAAAAGTCGTTGATTAAAAAATATTCAGGGTTCCGCGATCATTGGCAACAAGTTGGGGGGTTCCACGAGCAAAATAGTTTGGGAACCACTGGTGTAGAACAAAGGTCTAGTCTAGGGTAAGAAGGTAACCGAGTCTGCTTTGATTGGTTGAAGTAACCGATGTATATTGCTATCGTGAAGACTTCTTACATCTTATTGGTTACATCTTATTGGCTGGATCAGTTCATTTGGCCACCTTGCCCGCCCTAGACCATGGCCACTTAGACTCATAAAGCCACATAGAAGCTCGAAATCGTGACGTGAAATAGTAGGCAAGATGCCACTTTTCACCAGTGAAAGGTATAAGATTTCAGACTGGAGTTGCGCTGTTGTCCAAAAAAGCTATGAAGAGTGACGTCTTGCCAACTATTTCACGTCACGATTTCGAGCTTCTATATATGGCTTTATGGGTACGGTCAGCCAGAAATTCAGCATGGTATCTCTTCAAAAAAATCTGCCCTATCTCCCCATTCATGACCCCTATAACAGTAGCGAAGGAGTCCAAAGTCACCCCCCAGTCAATTAGCAGACCCCCGATAGTGACTTCTCGCTCCTCCCCGAGGGCTGTCTTTTGTTGGAGGGACTATTGAAGGGGGTTGATTGCGGTTTTTCTATTGTCCGATAACCAGATACAGCAGATTTTTTGAACAGATACCATGCTGATTTTCTGGCTGACCGTACCCTATGAGTCTAGGTGGCCATGCCTAGACCCTTATCATTGCCGAGAGCATGGTCATCATTTTGCTAATTAGACAACAAGGTAAAAGATCATGGCCTACTATACTGATAAGGCCAGAGAAGCTCGAAGTTGTGACGTCAGAAACGTCCTGACGTCACTATTAATAACTCTTTGTCAACAACTCAATTACACTTTGTTGTTCTTCTTCTCCCATGCATATTGACCGATGCTAATCGGTTAGGTGTTGACATGAGCTGAAATCTTTACATGTGTCTTGCATATCCAAAGCCATTCTGTAAACCAATCGCTAAGTCTCCCAAACTGTACTTGCTACGTCGATCACTAAAACATCTAGTACTATGTGTAAATACTGGTTTAAATAAGGTTAAAAATGGTTCAAATCTATTTGGAAGGTTATTATTCTAAAAATTATCATCTCAAATGAAAAAAAAAACCGAATATGGGGGGGGTTTCCGCTGAATCCTCAATTTCACTTCATTCTCCTGTAGAAAACTATCGGTCCTTTTCCCCATTCTTTTTTTAAGGGAGAGGGAAATTATACGGAATCCGGGCCTCAAGTTTCGACTTTGGCACTCCCCTACATTTCATCCACTGATGGTTTCCCGTAACAAAGCTCTCTCTAGATATAACCCCTCTACGGCGTAATTATTATTATTACATTGAAAAGCCGTTTGGGCAAACGGGCTATATCGGAAAGGCGGTTTTAAAATTGGGCAAGGGACGAAATGGGGCAGTTGTTGGATTGTGGGAAATCGCTAGAGTAGTAGTAGTGTGTAGGCGAGATTTTCGGAATGGGTTATGTTGCTTGTCGAGGATGGCGTAAAACTATGATGGAGATTTCGATATAGGAGAGAGACTTCAAAGATGTAGAAATATACCGATTTGGCTAATGAAAATGCCCCCTTCGCGGAACGTGGAACGAGTTTGTGAGTCGAAGTAGTTGGCTTGATAAATATTTAACAGTATGTACCAATTTGCGGGAGCCAACTATATAGATAACGATTGTTAGAAAGGAGATATGAAAGGGGTTTTATAAAGACTTTTAAAAATAGTGAATCATATATAGTGTGCTGTCCTTTAAAAACAACCCACTCCAAATTGTACCCTAAAAACAACCCATTGAGATTTTTTAATTAAATAATTAAAATAATTTCATCATCTCATATACCCTGTATTTCCATGGCCTTTAGAGTGTCAGGGATGAAAAAACTGGTCAAAGAACGGTTTATTTACTTATTTTTTAAAAAAGCTGAGATAATGTAGATTTTTGGCAAAAAATGTGCTTTAGATTTACAGATTTTGTAAAAATGTATGTTTTAAAGACTTTAGAGCATTTTTCGCGAGTTTTTATGCTTTCCCATTACTATGAGAATAAAATATTAAAGTTTTAGCTCAGTCCGCCAATTAGAGTCCTTCTAGGAAAAAGTGGTTTTTTTTTCAAATTCTTACTTAATTGGCTGCCAATTTGTAATGGATAGTTGGAATTAAAAATGCTTAGCACTAAAATGTTAGGGTGGGTGAGCAGCTAGTACAGTTTTTTGTTCGATTTAATTATCCTTTTTATTAAGCTTTTAATGAAGAAAATATGAAACAGTGGGTTGTTTTTAAAGGACAGCACTATACTTACTGGACGATCCTTGAATATGAACAAACATTTAGTTTTAACCTAGTGTTCTTTCTGAAATACTTTTAATCTGAAGGACATAACATGTGTTCTTATAATATTTAAGAACATTTTCAAGAAAAAATTCAGGAGTATTTTTACTCCTCCAAAAACATCCTAGGAATAACACTGCTTAACAGACATCCTGAAAGACACTGTCTTAAATCGGCTCCAGGACTTAACATGCGAAAAATCACCCCAAAAGAACTAACAACTAAGAAAACTCGTCGTCATTTGATAGCAATCTCTAAGCTTGTTTGTCGGTCCAGCCCAATAAGCCTTTTATCTGTATTATAGTCCTCCTCTCCAAGACGTTCGACAAGAGAATGATAAGAAGTCCTACAAATCGAAAAGAAAAAAATATTTTTTCTATTCGAAAAGAAAATTCCGTCACTTAGTGTTATGAGAGGAAGGAAAAGGTTTTTAATCGGAGGAAAAAGCATTCGATTTCTATCCCTCTCGTGCTCTTATCAATCACGTTCGATTTGATTCGGGGAGGGGTTGAAAAGGAAAATTGGTTCAAGACTGTCTCTCTGGAAGGGTGGTGCCACCCACAGTTAGTTCTTTTGGTCCAAAAAGCAATGAAGGAGTAGATATTAAATGTTTTGGATAGGTTTGGTTCTGATGAAAGGATGATGTGGTTTTTGTCAAGGCACGGCTTACTAGATACTTATACAGGCTAGCCGAGTACGGAAATCATTGCAAATCCTGATGGCATTATTGGACAAACTGGCAAAGCATATCCACAGTGTTGAAGGCGGTGGGTGATATAGGTAGGTCTTGTAGCGCTCCAAGCGGGAAAAGTTGTCAAATGGTTTTCATTGTTTAAAACTAGGCTAGCCTGTATAAGTATCTAGTAAGCCGTGGTCAAGGAGTAGGAAAAGATGATTTCTTGATTTCTGATTAAATTTACGCTTCACTCTTCCGTTTTCTTCACCAAGCTTATTATTTGCGTGCTTATAATTACGTCATAGCTAAAATCATTCTGCAGTCTTTTATTATTTCCGAAATTTGACATAAATAATAAGCAGGTAGAAAAATCTAATAAACACCACGTCAAACTGATTGCAACTAAATTACACAACTGTTTCCATTCCACACCTTATTCCGGTAACTCCATACCTCATGTTCTTCCACCCACGACTTACTAGATACTTATACAGGCTAGTAGAGTTTTAAACAATGAAAACCATTTGACAACTTTTCCCGCTTGGAGCGCTACAAGACCTACCTATATCACCCACCGCCTTCAGCACTGTGGATATGCTTTGCCAGTTGGTCCAATAATGCCATCTGGATTTGCAATGATTTCCCCCGTACTCGGCTAGCCTGTATAAGTATCTAGTAAGCCGTGTTCCACCCTCACCCCACTACCCTCCTGAAATAAATTTCCCAAATAAAAATGGCACTGGTTATTTCCTCGAAAGTAACAACTAAACTCTACTCTAATCTCGCTACTTCTGAAAAATTACAGGTTAAATTAAAGCAAAATACTCAAAAGTAGCAGCCAGGAATCGAACCGGGGACCATTGGGTTACTAGACGCACACTCTACCACTAGGCCATCGGTGTTGATGCCAGAATTAATAGCTAACATAATTTTAATGTTATAAAACACGTGATAACAAACTCCTACCAGTGCGCATGCTTCAACTTTCGTAGAAATAACCACTTCGAAATAAAAATCGCATTTTTACGGACACGTAATCTCCTCTAAAACACAAGACCACCGTTTTTTTTAAGTAAGAAGTCCCCCAGACATCAGTTGTTCTTTTATTTCTTTCGCCTGCATCATGAAAGTTCAGAGAATTCCACCGGCACGTCCCTTTTCCGACTGTCTCCCCAACTTTAAGCCGAAGGACGTGCAGAACGTTGCCGTTCAGTGGACTGTCAGATTTTTCCCCCGATTCCGGACGGGACAGTAAGTGGATTTATAATTCCCGATTTGACAGTTGCTCCAATTTAATTCGACTTACGACTTCTGAAAAGCACAAATGGCAATAACGGTAAAGCCGGGAAAAGTGGAACATTGTTTCTTAATTTTTTTTTTTTTTGGCGGTTTTCTTTTTGATAAGTTGGCAGTAAGGATTGTGTGATTTGAATTTAAGACTTTCTCCTCCATGCACCCAAAAATAAAAGCATTTAAGAACACTTTTTATTGTTCCCCAAATTAACGACACTTTTGTTGTGTTCTTAGGTAGAACACTGTATAACTTTTTTGTGTTCTGGTAGTGTATTGAATATGTTTAAAAGTGTTGGAAATGCTCCTGACATGTGTTCTAAAAAAACGTTGTGAAATATGTTTAGAGTTTGGAAGGGTTTTCTTTTTTTTAAGTCGACAGTAGGGATTGTGAGATTTGAATTAAAGATTTTCTTGTACACTGCTCCACACAAAAATAATAAAAGCATTTAAGAACCCTTTTTTGTCCCCCAAATTAACGACACTTCGGTTGTGTTGTTAGGTAGAACACTTTATAACCTTTTTGTGTTCTGGTAGTGTTCTGATTCTGTTATAAAGGTGTTCTATCTAGGAATGTGTTCTAAAAATAGTGTTGTAAAATACGTTTAGAATCTGGAAGTGTCCTAGCAACCCAACAGACTTTGCGAAATTCCGACTAAGTGTGTACCAAAACGAATTAAAACCCTGATTTTAGGATCATATTTCCAAAAAAGACCTCCCTTTGGTACTTGGGACTCTATTATTACAACTTTTTTTTACATTAAATTCATCAAAATACAAATCATTCTTAAAAATATATTAAAAAGCTAAAATAAACCTATTAAATATGCGTGGGAGGGGCTGAGAAACAATTTAGTGTCCGGTGCAAAAATCTAGCTATGGCACTTTGATAAGGACTAATTTTTATAAAAATTATTTGGGGCCCTCCCGAAATAAATTCCTGTATAGTACTCCCCTATTGCGTGTTTCAAGCATTATATTTCCTTTCAAAACACCAAGGTTATTTCGGTGACATTATACTTTCGCGTCTAAATATCTGTGCTTATCTCTGAATAAATGGGTGCCAGAAAACCTCACCAACCAACCTGAATAAATGGATCTGGGTCACGTGAGGGTATATTGCTGCCCGCGACCTGCAACACCGTTCATCACAAGATGAGAAGCTGAAGTATGATGGCACTATTAGGGTAAACCATCCCCCTTTCGCTCCAAAAGATACTAAAGATGCGATGAAGTTCTGTAAAATTGTTTCTTTAGAGAGGAATAATGTGGATAGATTTATCGATGGTTATCAGTTATCGCTTATTTTGAGTTAAACTGTACTAAAACCACCGAGGGGAAAAACTTAAACCCTTTTCTAAGGTAACGACAACGCAATGCCAATGCGTGAAACACTTTTACAACGCTAACCCAAAGTGTTCTGATTGCATTGCGATTGGGTTGTGTGAGAAAAAAAAATAGTGCTGTAAAGGTGTTGCTAAAAAATTACAAGTACAAAAATTGTGTTCTTATGGTCTTTTGATTTAAATTTTTAAGAACAGTTTCAGAATCTAAACATATTTTTATACAACAAAATTTTTATAACACATTCTGGATAGCAACACTTTTTAAGCATATTCAGAACTCTATCACAACACAATTAAATTTTAAAATGTTCTACCTGACAACACAATGAAATTGTTGTTAATTTGAAGACAAAAAAGTGTTGATAAATGTGGTTATAATGTAATTATTTTTACGTAGAGTGTTTCCAGTGTACTATAACAGAACAATGTACAGAACAAAAGTGTTCATAAATGTGTTTATGTGTAAATCATAAATTGATTGTCATGATGCCCATGATTGCTACAATCATCGATGATTGTCGTGACGTCCTGAATATATTCAGCTACCCTACCCAATGAGAAGGAGTGTTCAATTTTTCAGCACTGGTTATTACCACGAAGGTAACAACTCAGCTTCAACTAATCTCGCTACTTCTGTCAAATTACAAGTTAAATTAAAGCAAAATATTCAAAAGTAGCAGCCTGGGTCTTGGGATCGAACCAGGGACCATTAGGTTACCAGACGCATACTCTACCACTAGGCCATCGGTGCTGATGGCAGGATTGATCAATAACTTAATTTTAATGTTATAAAAAACGTAATAACAAACTCCTAATGGTGTTACGTTACTAATGGTACACGTTATTTTTCTGTGGAACATTAGTATATTACAGAAACCAACCCACCAGAAATATATTCAGTTTAAAAAGAGATCCTCAGCAAGCATTAACCATTGTATTCAATTCCAAATAATAATCAAACTCATTTCTCCGTATAACTGTCCAAAATGGGTCTCCGAGAGATAATCTCTCAGAAGCAATAAAGACCTCTTAACTGTTTGTGCTGGAGCAACCGTAGAGGTCGTGACAGCACTAAGCAATCATGCGGGCTTCGCACCGTTTGACTGGACTGAACAAACTGCGATCTTTTTTTTTGGGGGGGGTCTCTTATTTGATCTTCTTCCTTCCCTCTATTCTAGGATATCGTTTGTGAGGGGGGGGGGAGTGACCAGGCGACATTTCGGTGGTTTTTGCTCTTTTGAGATATTTTTTCATTTTCCTGGGGGATCTTTTTTTTTCTCTATAAGGAGTGGCGCATGCTATGCTGGGGTGTGTTCATTGGTTTGTTATTAAAGTAAGAATAAAATATGTAATAAAAAGTTTAAGTGATCTTTGTAAAGATGTAATTACAACTAAACTTTACACTGCAAATGCTCCACACAAATATAAATGCATCTAAGAACACTTTTTTGTCCCCAAATTAACAACCCTTAGGTTGTGATGTCGAGTAAACCATTTTATCATCTAATGGCGTTGTATTAGATTTCTGAATATTTTTAAAAAGTGTTGGCAATGTGATCTCTCCATGAATGGGTTGTGAAATATGTTTAAAATCTGAAAGTGTTCTAAAGCAGTAAAATCTTGGGCGATTAATAGCTGCCTAGGGGATAATACGTAAGTAGATTGTTATTAAAGTCGTTCATTAACGTTAATCAGTATGTAAGACGTATAGACACAAATTATCTAGAATTGAAATTCAAAATTCTTTAAATAAATACTTTTTATTACATAAGTACTTACAATTAGTACCGTAAGTACAAATTTCCTTTGTGTACAATTCTCACTGTAGCCCACATGACTAAACTTCAACATAAGACCATACAATGGATAACACCTTTTTATATCCTACTTGTGGATTTAGATTAATTGTTAGGGGAAATGTTAAAAAAATATTCGGGAGATTGAAATTTTTTTATCTATTCCCGCTATTTTAGATTATATTCTTTGTTTGAAGGAACGACGATTCACTACCTTCTATGAAAGTTGTTAGAAGGGATATGTATAATCCCCACAGCCCACACATAATCTATGAAGAGTATAAACCATTTTCTATTTCATCTGGAATAAAACAATATTTAACACTTAAAATACGCCACAGGTGATAATAAAGGTCAATCTCGTAATCTCATAAATTCTTCCCTATATCCACATGAAAGTTTTCAACGGGACAAAATTTACGATTTTCTCCCTACTTATTCTTCAGAGCTTTCGGATGTTCAATAATAATAAGGGATTAACAGACACAGTTGTAAAATAAAATAAAAAAAAAACATAAAAAAAAAAACTTCACTTTACACGATCAATCAGATCTACATCCATCCGGCCGTTTTTCTTTCTCTCAAGTAGTACTTTCGTCACAGATCAGTCTTTAAGACGATTTATCCCTCTTGAAAGCATCTCCCCTCCCCCTCTCCACAGCATCTTCCATCAATCCGAGAGAGAGAGAGCCGTGTGGGTTATTTCCTTTTCATTGGGGCAACTTTTTATTAGTGTTGGAGGTTACGATCCCCTGTGATAATGGCTGTTAAGAGATCATATCTGATGTTCCCGGCTTGTTTCTTGTTGAGGGATATTATCCTCTCTGGAGATGCATTGCTCGTTTTGATGTTTTTTGCTGGTTTTTGTTTTATTGGGCAATTGTCATGGTTTCCTTTTTCGTTGGTGTTTTATCGCGTTTTCCTGATTTGCTAAGTACTGTTGTAAATCAGTTGAAAGTTAGAGGTATTGTTTGGGGCAAAGTAATTCGCTCCTATTATGGATATCCTTTGATATTGCATTTTTAATGATAAAAAGATTATAAACAATCTTGTTTGTATGTGTAAGCATTTTACAACGCGCATTAATTAAATTGTGATTAATCATCTTTGCCACGTATGAATTGACCAATACGCGAATTTTATAACATTTGTCATATTTCAATGGCAATAGAGACTGATCGTTATAAAGGATGCTGAAAACCAAGAGAAGACCTCGGATGAATCCCTTTTTCAGATACTATGAAAGGATGCGGAAGAGCAAGAGAAATATCTCCACAGATGAAACTCTTCATAAGATTCTTAGAGAGGATGCGGAAGAGGAAGAGAAGCCCTCGAAACTTATGATCCTTAGAGAGGATGCAGAAGATCAAGAGAAGATATGAAATTATCCATATAGTTATTTTGAGAGTATGCGGAAGAGCAACAGAAGGGATGCAACTATTATGAACCTTAAAACGGATGCTGAAGAGCATGTGAAATCTCGGGATGAAATTCATTAGATGATTTTATAAGAGGCTAAAGAGCAATGATAGTCTTCTGAGATGAAACTCTCCATGTAGGATTCTCAGAGAGGATGGTAAAATTCAAAATTGAATCTTCTTCGCCAATAATTTCCACTGTCATTGATACCTCCAAAAATAGTTCGTAGCACTTTTCTTTCAAAGATTAGAGTTGATGATGAGGAAGAGTGAAAGAAGTCCCGGATTGAGTGCTCTCTACGGACATCAGAATGGATACCTCAGAGTGGCCGTGTGCATAATAATCGACAACTTTTAACTATTGTCAAGGAAGCAAAATTTTTGCTTTTATTGAGGAACTTAGTATACATCAGCTACACAGTTTATCATCAAGCCTTAGCTTAAGCACACGAATAGTTTCATTCAAAGATAAACCACCTCAAAATTCAGAGCCACTGCCCACCAAAAAGCAGTCTCATTTTATGTTCACATAAAAACACAGCCGGAAAGAGAAAAATCACCTCTGAATTCCACGCACCGTTATCAACCATCATCATCAAAAACAAAAACAACCGGTCCGAACAAAGTATGCGCATATTTGAGAGGAATGTCGACATTTATTCTCGACCACACCCTGTCCGCCCCGCTGTTCTATATAAGATGCTATGTCAATATGGGGCGGCGCAGGATTTAGAGTGTTGAATGAAATAAAAAAAAGAGCGCATCGGTCATCGCATATACGCCATCTGGGAAATCGCATGCAGCCATCGCGAAAATTCGGGACCCAGCTGGCCCGATGCCAGGGCTTGAGGACCCTCGGTCAGTCCGAGAGGAGTTTATGGGTGGCATTATTTGAATATGCGTTGTTCGGCGGAATCTGTGGCTAAACCCCTTCATTCTATGGGGGGGATCTGGGGCTGGAGTTTGGAATGATTGGCTTATTGTTGTCGGTTTGTATTATGTAGAGTGTTGTGCTGCGCGATTGGTTCAAATAGAGGTTCGGTTGGAGGAGGAGGTTTAGTTTGTGTTATTTACCACCTGTTTTGGTTGGTTTGGATAGGTTGTTTTAAAATTTGTTGTGAATTTCTATGTCGGTTTATGTGGGTTTCTATCGCCCGCCAGCAGAAATTTAATGAAGGGATATCCTGATACATGTACAGTCGACTCCGTTTAATGTGATCACTCTTGTCGAAGAGTAGAAAGATAACAATATCCCATTGATAACATCAATATACGATTTGACACTAAAAAGTTTTAAACAGCGTAACTAGAGTGTTTGCTTTAAAATCACAACTATGTAGTCCTAATTGAAATATTTAAAACGATAACCTAGTATTTATTTTGCAACTTTTACATTCTTAAAGAAAACATTACGAGAGTGGGACATATAAGGGGCCATTCATTAATTACGTAAGGGTCCCGAGGGGGAGGGTGATTGGAAAAATCTCTACTTACTCTTACTTGGGGGTGGGGGGGGGGGTCAAAACCATTCTTTCGTAAGATCACTTAAATTTAAATCTACACTGATAAATGGTATTCCAAAGACTAGAGGTAATAATATAATAATATGAAGTTGACAGCAAGAATATTACTTATCTGTTGAAAAATAAAAATCTTTGATTTACGTCAAAATGAGAGTTTTAGCGTAACTGATCCTTTTGTAACATTTTATTATTTTGAAAAACGAAATGGAATCTTACGTAAGAATAGGGGGGAGGGGTTTGAAAAATCTTACGTACCCTTACATGGGGGTAGGGGGGTCAAAAATTGCCAAAATCATCCTTACGTAATTAATGAATGGCCCCTAACACTAATAAATTAATGACTTATTTTGTACGATTATGTATTAAAATTGGCCTTCAAACGGGAAATAAAGTCTATACCCACCCTAATATGGATCTAAACGACTTTGAGCCACTCTAGTCGCCCAGTGTGTCCCAAGCCCATATAGGCGTGAGCATGAGAGAACTCAATTAAGAGAATGGAGTGAGATCTCTATTCATCCCTTATCTTCTTCGGAAAAGAGACTTCTTTTGCATAAGATGATGGATAGGAGTCAAAACAGGTCATTTGGGGAAGGCCGATCCTTCTGCCGCGTTGGAGAGGAGCCAGCTTATCGTCAGACGTAACGGACACAATAGGCAGCCGATATACGAGGGTACCTCTACACTCTCTCGCGGAAATATCTCTCACTCTCTATGGGAAACACATGTTCGATTGGACGGAAAACTGAGGGTTTGGACGGAACGGAATTCCTTATTTTTGATGATGGGGAAGGTCGTTATTCATTGTTAGGGGTTCTTTATGGATGTGTTTTTTTTCGTGGGATGGAGAGAGAGGTGATAGTGGGGAGATAGAGGCAAAAAGGTGGATGGTGTATCAGTTCAGTTTCTTGTTGTATTTGATGTGCTTCACCTACTATGGGTAAAAGTGGAAAACTTGAACTGAATTGAGATCTTTGTATGAATGGATGTAGGATGTTTTCCTTTGTTGGAAGTGTATGATGTTTTCTCGTTAGTTATTTTCGAAACGCTGAAAATGAAACACTTTTGCAACGCTAAAGTAAACACCATCTGAACACTTCTAATCAATAACGTCGCGATTGTGTTGTGTGAGAAAAAGATAGTGTTGTAAAAGTGTTGCAGAAAAACAGAATATTTGTCCTTAGAGTGTTTCAATCCAAATTCAGAATATTCTCAAATTGTAAACATACAACAGTTAGTTTAGAATACATTTCTAACACTTTTCCAAATATATTCAGAACACTGTCCCAATATGGTGTTAAAGTGTTCTACGTGACAACACAACTAAAGTGTTGTTAATTTGAGGGGAAAAATATGAGGTTAAGAGTGTTAACACTTATAGCACTATTTATAAGTGTTAATAAACGTGTTAATTTTTATGTGGAGCGTTTGCAGGGTACTCAATAACTGAACTGACACTTGATGTTCCTTAAGTGTACTCCGACTTTATATTCGTACAAAATTCAACTTTAAAAATATAGAGTAATTTTAAACTGTATGAAACGTGTCCCTCATGGACACATTTATTCTCCCATTCACCATAAACAAACCACAATGACTGCTTGGAAATATCGAAAAAGGTAATCAACCATTCAAACTCATCTGCAACAAGAGATTCCCCACAAACAAACCCATCACGAAACACGACCAAACCCCAAAACAAACCCCCCATTCAGGTAACACACAAGTCAAAAGTTACGGTTACATCTCTATAAAATAACGCACGGCTCCTATTCAAAACAAGCCTCTCCCCGCTGATTAAAACATTCAACAAAGCAACACAGAATCCGAGACACAAACGCTAATGCGGCTCTCTCTCTCGCTTATAAACCTCAAAATTCCGCATATAAATATCCACCTGAGATCCAAAGAATGAATGCCTGATGCTTTAGCTTTTGTTCGGAATTATTGGGGCGACCCCTTGCTGTCAGGCGCACGTGGGCCGGTCCTCCCCTGGGGATGACGTCACTCGGATGACGAGCATTGTTCTTGTCAAGGGCTCCTGAATGGGACACAAAGGGAGGAATGGCTTCTGACAACGGCCACTGGGTTGTTCTTTTCCCCCGAATCGGGAAGGGGTGTGGAATGTTGATGTGTGGGGGGAATTTTTGCGGGGGGTTTGGAGTTATGTATTTTTGGAAGTGGTGTTTAGAAGTGCTTTGTGTTATATTTTAAATTTTTAAAAATATCTATATGCATTTAATTTTTATTTCGTGTGGAAATATGCGTTTGTGAGAAGATATTCGGATATTATTAATAGTTTTGGAGCGGTAATTTATTTGTTTATTCGTTTTATGTGATAATTGAAAAATGTGTTTGATTTTTTAAGTCATGTTTATTTATTTTATTTCTTAATACCATTAGTACTCTAAACTCGGGTTATTGGAAAATTTCGTATAACATAATTTCAGAGGTGCTTACTTTAAGTAATTCTAGTAATTTTTAGTTCAGTTAGTAATAATTTTGTGAATTTTGTGTGATTTTTATAAAATGTGATTAATTTTTATAGTCCATTATTTTATTTTATTCTTAATATTTATCTTTATACACAAGTAAGGAAGAGACCAAAAAGTAACGATATTTCTAATAGAGCTGGTGCTTTTAAAACCTTACCAAAAGAGAAAAATTGTCAATGTAGTTTTATTGCACTTAATTGAATCATTCTTAAGTTTTTGAGTTTAAATCGAAGAAAACATTGATTTTACTTTAAATGTAATGTGGATACATAATGAATAATTAATGAGAATTGAATTCATTTTTTGAATCTATTACTTATACAATTATTACTTATACAATTATTCACAACACTCCATTTCTTATTCATCAACTCCCCTTAATACAACATTTATAATTGTTCCAACAAATTACTCAATGAAAATCTATTAGGGATCAAATAATAATCATCTTCGAGAATAATGCAAAAGAAAAAAAAATTCCCTGCCCAAGTAATTTTTACCTTTCTCCCTTATTTCTTGCTCAACTAAAAATTATATAACATGAAAAAAAAATGCTCCTTATGAGATGCTTGCCCCTATCCAATCTCTCAGCTCCCATGTTCTTAACATAATAAAGCCTTTTCTATGGGCGGAGTCAAAGTTACCCCACTTACCAAAAAAGTTGTTTTCTTAGCCAATCAGAGGAAAGCTATCCGCTGGCGACCTTGAGCCATCTTATACTAAACGTGGAGCGGACAAATAAGGAATAGACCCGCCCAGCCAGAACCGAACCCAGAACCGCTAATGGAGTGGAAAAGCCTTAGCCAATGCGTGTTCTTCATATGTCCTTGTAAAACCGATAGGTTTTTGTAAGTTAAGAAGGAAGAACCCAAAACCTTTAGGTGGTTCGTTAATGTGATCACATTTGTTCAATATAAGAGAGATAACAATATCCGATTGGTGATAATAATAAGCGGTTCTATAATGACTATAATGACACTGTAACACTAGTGTTTCCATTAAAATCACAAATTGTGTAGTCTTAATTGAAGTACTATTTAAAACGGTTTTTATGGTATGCATTTTGCAACTTAACATTATGAAAGAAAAATACAGAGTGGTTCATTTAACACTTATAAATTAATGACTCATTTTTATGTTTATGTGTTAAAATTGGCCATACAACTGGAAAAATAGACTTTTAGGGGATTTCCCCCAATTTTGATAACATTAAACGATATACTGATCACATAAAACGATATACTGATCACATAAAACGGCACATTTTGCATTAAATTAAATATGAGTGGCCGAGATTGGTCAATTTCGATAACATCCGATTGATAATATTAAACGTAATCACATTAAAAATCCTCGTGTTTGTTGGCGTTGTTCTACCACTTTCAAAAGATTCTCCAAAAGTTCTATCTCTGAATCCTGATATTAAAATTCTCTTTTCAAGGAGCAATTTTGAAATTCTACACAAAAGTATGGAAAAATACACCACAGTACATTTCAGACCCTTTACGAATTGCAATCACTGAAAAGAATGATACTTTAAATAGACAGTCATTTACATATAACAAAGTCATTTACATAAAGCAAAGATAATGTAAAAAAATGAAAGTTGTTCTCAGAATAACAGTTCATCTTACTAACTTCCTACAGCATACCTGACACACTCCGATATTACTTTTAAAAAAAAAACACAGTTCAGAAATCTTGAAACTCACTCCAACTTTCTGCCAACAACTACCAACTGATGTTTGTGTCACAACTTCGACAGCAGAACTAATCTTTTTGCTTCGCGAGTCTCTCTCCGAAATAACATTCTTCCACCCAAGATCGTATTTTATTAGCTTCATCCACCTTTAAAAAAATTCCACCGATTTCGTAGTAAAGAATCCCGTGATCCGTTGAGGAACAACCACGTGGTGATAAGAAGCACATAGGGGGAGCTTGATGTGGCAACCCCTGAAGGGACCAACAATGAACGGATTTTCACAAGTCGTGAAAGGAAAAAAAAAAAGCCAAACATTGGCCGAATTTTTAGAATCTTTATTTTTTCTTAACAGTATGTTTTTAGAGTAAGAGTTTACTGGCAAATGCGTGAAACAATATTAATTGATAGCAATGTTAAGTAAACATCAATAATGAACCAAACCACTTCTTACCAAAAGTTTTTTTTTTAAATATTTAATTAATTTATTTATTTATAATCAGTCAAAACAAACAGAACAAGAAAAATATCCACATCACCTGGGATCGCAACGATCCTTGTAGGTGAACAAAACATGCGTAGAATAAATTTCAAAAACTAAAATGTGAAGAAGTTATAAACTAAAGTGAATAATACATAAAAATAATATAGGAACAGCATAAATTTTAGTATTAACAGGGGTGGCAAACAGGGTGTCTTAAATTACGGGTTTAATATCTGTCATAAGGGGGTGGTGCATAAAAAATGAAGATAGTTGAATTATACAATGATACAAAAATTAAGCAAGAAATATTTCAATATTTTCCATAGAAAACAAAAACTCTTTTAATTTCTTTTTAAACACATGTTTGGATGAACTATTTTGTATTTCTAAAGGTAGTAAATTAAAGAACTTAGGAGCTAAATAAAAGAAATGTTTACAAAAAATAGTTTTTTCAGGTTTAGGTATATCATATACTAAATTGGGTCTTCGAGGGTTTATAACGTTACGCCTTTTGCATATTTCTGAATTTAAGTAAAGATAGACTTGTTTTAAAGAAAAAGAGGTGGCGAATAGGTAAGATATTCAATATAGTTTGAAGCTGTTGACGGAAGAATTGTTGTGCGAGGAAAAGATAGTGTTGTTAAAGTGTTGCTAGAAATTTGCAGGGACAGGAAAAGTGTTCTTTAGTATTTTTGGATCCAAATTTTTAAGAACTCTTTCAGATTCTAATCTGAAACACTATTTTTAGACATAAAGACTATTTTCAAACATATTCCAAACAATAGCACAACACAATAAAGGCGTTAAAGTGGTGCACCTTGCAACACTACCACAATGTTGTTACCACAAGAGAGGAGAGCAATGTGATAAATTCAATGGCATTTATCAATGAGTATTTATTACTTTGCCCGAAATACGTGGGCATTATTAAAATAATGCCCGGATTTATCCATGGCTAACTAGACACATAAGGTCAGAGAAGCTCGTAATCTTGAGTGACGTTCTACTACTATCATCATCGTTTTTTTGGACAACAGCGCCTCATCAGACTGGAGTTGCGCTGTTGTCCAAAAAAAAAACCGATGATGATAGTAGTAGAACGTCACTGAAGATTTCGAGCTTCTCTGGCCTTATGTGTCTAGATGGCCATGATTTATCACGTTGCCCGTAACGGGCAAACATGCTATCTCTAGTTTGCATTGACTCTACGCGCGAACAACAAGAAATTTGAGCTCGGAACGTCTTTGTTCAGGGGAAATAGGGACTTATTTGTCTACTTCTTAATCCTTTGGAGAAGAGATTTTCCCTCTCTCGTCAGTTTAAAGTATTCGCCATCTTGTTTTTTTCTGTTGACAGCAGAGGGGATGAGCCGATCCTTTGTGCTGATGCTTTAAAAATGACGAACTCGCCCGTGTGCGAAGTATTTATGTTTCGATCGCGGGCTGTGTGAGGTCGATTCTTACGAACATTTTGAGTTGTTCATAAAGGGAATTTTTGAGATGAATGTATTATTTTGTTTGGTTTGCATGAAGTGAGGGTTGAGGAAGTATTGAAGATGTCGGTTTGTTTCCTTTGCGGAGTTGATATGTCGAGTAGGAAGTATTGAATTGGTATCATTGTGCATCTCTTGTTAATGTTTAATTTGGAATTGGAAGAATGGAAGTTAAGGTTTAAAAGTTTATTTAAATAAGAAGAATCTATACTAGACAGCAACGTTAGTTGACCCTATGACGTCACTAACAAACAAAGTAGTTTCCATCGCGGTGTCTGAAAAATTAGTGAAATGAAGAACGTTAATTGAAAATATATGATTATTTTGTTAAACCCATGAATATGTAGAATCTTTTTATCACGATTTACGTACCGAAACTCCTCCTAGAAACCCCAACAGGCTTTGTGTTTACACAGTTTCTTCTTCTTCTACGTAGTGACGCCATAGGGTCGGGAAACGTTGCTGTCGAGTAAGAAATTCGCTTATTTTTACGTTAGAATATCCAAAAATTTGTATTGTCCTTCCTTGGACAATAGCTCATGTGTCGGCACACCTAATTTCTCCTCACAACATCATAGGCTGTCACAAAATCCACTCTGCGAACTTCAACAATTCATTACATTCCTACACTCAATCTTCAGTTAGTTAATCCCAGATCCCCAATCAAATACAATCAATACCGGAGCATCCAAAATCAAGCCAAGATCATAATATAAGCCTCAAAGAATCCCTTGCATCAACAACATATCCACCCATTCTCATCCAAAACCACACAACAATTCCGACTCAAGAATCGGCTACAAAGACGATGCCCAATCAATCGGATCGGGAAAACACGCATCCCATATCGAAACCGCCCAATCAGCGAGCAATAATCTTTCGAGGCAAGTCGGTCCGTCTCGCATAATTGATTCATCCTATCTTCTAAACTCCATCCGAGCATATTTTAATTAAGTTACTAATTAACTTATCATTGCTATCCTAGCATAATTCCTCCCTCTCCTTTCCCTACATTACATTCTTTCGCAGTCGTATATATATTCGAGGGGGGTGGTGGGATCATGGAATCGTTCAAAGGAGACGGTGATTAATTATTCATTAATGAACGGACGGACGGATGGAGGAGTTGGAAGAGTTTAGTTGTTGCTTTGAGGTTTCCAATTTTAAAGTTATGTCGATTGCTGGTGGTGGGATGTGGGCAGAATTTATTGGATTCTTTCGATGATTTCGTTCAGAAGGAAGTAGGTATACACTCTATAAGAACACATTTTCTTGCTCTGTAACTTCTTAACAACACTTTTACGCATCAAAATCACAATACAATCCAAACGCTTTTGGTTTGCTTAGCGTTGCCAATAGTGTTTCACTCATGTGCAGTGTATATGTTACGGGCAATGAGATAAATCCCGGCATTATTAATAATGCCCGGGCAATGTGATAAATTCAAATGAATTTATTAATGAAATTTATCACTTTGCCCGCCTTCACTTCGGGCATTTTTAATAATGCCCGGATTTATCACATTGCCCGTAACATATACACATGCACAAACCGTTTTCTCTGCTCAACAACTTGCGTTTTGCAATTTTGTTGTATTTCCTTTATAGTTTTACAACGAATTTTTTTATTTTGTCACTGGGGATTCTACATAGTCCTAGGGGTTACCTTACTTCCATGACCCCCCTAAGAGACTTTGGTTCCAAATAAAAGCCGTGAAACGGACTTCTGAAATGCCCTGTAGTATTAGTATTACTACCATTGCCCACTCCTACTGTTCAATTTCCAATGAAGACGAATCCTATCCCGATCCATCCATACGATTTTTTCCCCGTTCTTCTTCGGGGCCTCAATTACGTTCGTCGTCCCGCTGATCGGATTCCGCGTCCATCCCCCATCCGGCCGGGGTTTTAACGACCCCTTTCTTCTCGTTCGTCCGTCCCAATTGAAAAGGGCCCCCTGAATTAGTGATGCCGTAATTAGTTTAGAACACGTGGAGGGGAAGGTTTTACTGTAGTACTGCAGCTCCGAAAGAACGCACTAGAATTTCTGAGGACCGTCGTTTTCAGTTGTACGTATGATACTTCTGTGCCGAGTATTATTCTTTCAAGGTTTCTCTCTGATGACTTTCTCTGTGCTATTGGTTATTGACTCTGAAAGGCTTTTTTTTGAGATCTCTCTTTTTTTCTCTCTATCTCTCTCTTTCTGTCTGTCTTTCTCACTGTCTCTCTCTCTCTCTCTCTCTCTCTCTGTCTCTCCCTTTCTCTCTCAGTCTGTCTCTCTCTCTACCTGTCTCTCTCTTTCTCTCTCTGTATCACTCTTTCTCTTTCTCTCTCTCTCTTTATCTCTCAGTCTTTCTCTCTCTATCTGAAGTGTTGCAAAAGTGTTATAAAAAAATTTCACATTCAGAAAATTTGTTCTTATGGAGATCCAAATTTAAGAACACTCTCAGATTCTACACACACTTTACAACACTATTTTTAAAACACATTTCTGAGGGGAACGCATTAACACTTCCCAAACATATATTCAGAACACTATTACAATACAATAAGGAAGCGTTAAAGTGTTCTACCTGATAAGTGACTGATGGACAACCAAAGGGTTGTGTATTTGAGGACAAAAAAAGTGTTAAAAAAGTATTAATTTGAGGACAAAAAAGTGTTGATAAATGTGTTTACAACGTGATTATTTTTGTGTGGAGTGTTTCCAGTGTATTATAACAGAACAATGTGACGAATGAGAACAACTTGAAGAGAACACAGTGACATTCTAATCACTTCGTCGTTTTTTCGATCGCAATAATGAACCAAGAGACGCAAGTATTGTCACCACTCGTCTCAAATAGTTAACATACCAGACGACACACTTTTCTTCACACACCGAATTACCCATTCTAAGTAAGCAACAGAGGGGACAAAAGTCACTCCAAGCAGAATTTAAAGGCGGTAGATTACGCACCTCTTTTAAAATTCTCGATGGAACTTCTCCTCGAAGATTATGAGTTCCATCGTGACAAACGACGCTCTTAATAGCGTCTTTCCCTCCCCCCCCACTTTCTTGACGACGTGTTCGTCTTTTGAATGCATCTTGGGGAAGGTGACACCTCCCCTGGAAGAAAGTTCTGGAACGCGGAGAGAGTATAATAATGAAAGGGGCGCTTATGATGAGTCAAAGGCGTCGATGGCTTTTGTGACCGACCAACTTGCTTTAAAAGTTCCGGAGTTTTTGTGCCGACAATGGGATGATAATAATGTATTGGGCGAGTTTAGTTGTACAAAGCTTTTGTATGAGGTGAGTTAATGCAGGTTTTTGGTGGATATTCTAATAAGGTGCTTCCGGTGTTGAGGTTGTAAAGTGCTGTTTTTTAAGTGCGCTTTTCGAACTATGTTTAGAGTTAGTTCGGTGTTTAGTTTTTTTTTTGTTGTTGTGGGGGAATTCTTTATATTGTTTGTAAATGGGAGATGGGCTGTTTAGAAAAATTTATGAGATAAAAGTGTTTGAATAAGAGCTATTCAGAACTCATATAGTCCCATGTAAGAAATTAACATGTTATTTATTTGGCAATTGGAAAATGAAAACCCAAAGTAGGGAAATTTAAAAATAGCTAGAAGTTTTACTATTTCACCCCAAAGAAACTCTGTAAAAATATTTACTCAAATTCAAAGCCTCTGATTCTTACTTCTTTTCTCAAGAATTTACTATTCATGTTTTATTATTTCGTTCTCATCAAGTGGCTTTTTCAAATTTTTTGTAGATAATAAGATTTATGCGTTTTTACAAAACTTAAAAACATTTTTTACCTTGTCCGAAATTACGATTTTAGGTAAACTGTATTATAATCTCTAAAAAAAAAGGTACAGAATTGTACAGGTTACTTGAGTCAAAAGCTTAAAACTATACTAGACAGCAACATTAGTTGACCCTATGACGTCACTAACAAAGTAGTTCCCAGCGCGGTGTCTGAATTTTGAGTGAAATGAAGAATGTCAACTTAAAAATATGATTATTTTGTTTAACCCATGTATATAGTATGGGGTCTTTTTATCACGATTTGCGTATCGAAACTTCTCCTAGCAACCCAACAGGCTTTGTGTTTACCCATTTTCTCCTTCCGCGTAGTGACGTACTGGGTTTAGGAAACGTTGCTGTTGAGTATAATTATCTACAACTCAAAATCCACTGTCACAGAATACCCGGATTTTAAAATAAATAAGGAATTTACTAGATTACAACTCTCAAAAGTATTTTTATAAAAGAAATTTATAAATAATAATAAAATTATCATTTCACCCCTGACCAGTGGCGTATATAAGGGGGGGGGGCCGACGGGGCCCGGGCCCCCACCGAAATTCTGACTAGGTGTCCTAAAAGGGGTTAAAATCCTGTTTTTTAGGGTCAAATTTCCAAAAATTTTCTCCACCATCTCTCCCAGGAGGACCCCCAGACCCACCTCCTTTTGTACTTGGAACTCTATTATTCACAATTTTTCAATATTCACTTCATCAAGATTCAAATCATGCCTGGAAAATATTAAAAAACTACATTGAATCTATTAAATATGCATGGGGGGGGGGGCTTAGGAATATTTTTGGGTCCTCTCCCCCAGTGCGAAATTCTAGCTTTCGGCTTTTTAAAAGCTAATTTTTTTTGAAGATATTTTGGGCCCCTCCCGAAATAAATTTCTATATACGCCACTGCCCCTGACATATTCATACCAACTCATATGTTTCACTCTTTCATTATCCCTATATATACAAAAGATGAAATATCTCAAACGATACAAGCATCCAAAATTCTCATTCTGACAAGATAATTGTATCCACTAGACAGGAAACGACATTCCGCGACGACGAAAATATGTCGACAGACAATCCTCTCAAAACAAAAAAAAACCTTAATTAATGCCAAAAACTAATAACCTCGAGGCATCTCAATAAAGTCTCAAACTTCCCCAAGATTTATCGCTCGAGAAGCAGAACGCACTAAAACGAAACAACCGTGTCTGCACAGTAAATAAATAACAAACGAAAATCACCTCGTAACGTAACATCGACGTATTTTTAACAAACCTTCGACCTATCTAATTACGCACCCGAATCTTCACCGGGTAGTAATTACACGCTTAATTTTTACAACCTTCCAAACCACCTGACGTACGGCGGAGCGGTTTTAATAATAATAATAGTAGTAACGGGATTTTTTCGTGGGGGAGTCTCATTCCTGTCACGTGTTACTTGGAGAGGGAGTTCATCAATAATAATTCCCTCGGACCAATTGTTGAGAAAGGTGAGATTTGAGCGAGAATACTATCTTTCCATCCACAGGGCTTACTTAATGACAATAAATGGGGCAAGGAGGCTTGCGCCCGGGTATTAATCAATAGGGCGCAGGGTGGTTTTGTTCTCAACGCCCCCGGAGGAGTGTAGTTTCGGGTTGTTATCGGGGGGTCACGGGATGGAAGGAATGATGAAAGGGGTTCTCTATCTTTTTTTATTCGCGGAAATTACCGCTGGAGTTCTTTCTTTTCGTGTTGGGTTAAGTCTCGGGTTTATTTGATGGCGGGTTGCAGAGAGAAGTTGGTAGGGAGTATTAATCGAGTGGTTATTGAGTTACAGTGATACGAGTTGAGTTGAGTTGAGTTGTTCGTGATGATGGTTGGTTGGAGATGTGATTCTATATTGGAGTTGTGAGTGATGTTGTGGAGCATTACGTAGTTAAAAGAAGGCACTGTGATTATTTCCACGAAAGTAACAACTAAACTCTACTCTAATTTCGCTATTTCTGAAAAATTACAAGTTAAATTAAAGCAAAGTACTCAAAAATGGCAGCCTGGAATCCAACCGGGGACCATTGGGTTACTAGAAGCACACTCTACCACTAGGCCATCGTTGCTGATGCCAGGACTGATAAATAACATAATTTTAATGTTTTAAAACATGTAATAACAAACTCCTATTTATTGCTGCACATGCTTCAACCTTCGTGGAAATAAATCGTGGCCTTCGTAATACAGCCGACTCCGCTTAATGTGATCACATTTGTCCAAGAGTGCAATAATAACAGTATGCAAGTGATCAACGAAATTTTCGTTCGGATTTTCAACGAGATTTGTATCTCAGAGAATGAAAATAATACAGTCGACTCAATTAATTTTGATCACCGTTAATGTTATCAAAATTGACCGATTCCGATCACTCCTATTTAATTTAACGCAAAATGTATCGTTTTATGTGATTAATAATCTTAATGTTATCAAAATCTGGTGAAATGCCCTAAAAAGCTCCTTTATTTCCCGTTTGAAAGCCAGTTGTAATACATGAACCTACAAAAATGTGTCGTTAATTTATTAATGTTATATGTTCTCCTCTCATATTTTTCTTTAAGAATGTAAAAGTTACTAACGTACATATTGGGTAATCGTTTAAAATACTTCAATTAGGACTACACAGTTGTGATTTTAAGGCTAACACTCGAGTTACACTGTTTGAAACTTTCTAGCATCAAATCGCTTATTATTTTAATCAATAGGATATTGTTATCATTCTAGTATTGGACAAAAGTGATCACATTAAGCGGAGTCGACTGTAGTTGTAAAAATAGAGCATTTTCAATCACATGACTCGGACCTAATAACGGCCTTAGCAACAGAAGATGTTACAGTTTTTTGCCCTACAGAGGTTAACAGTTACAGAAAATGACTGGCCGTGGAATTCTTCTATTGGGGCATTTGCAATCACATGATCCCATACCTAAAAACCGCCTTAGCAACAGATAAACAACGGCCTTAGCAACAGTTAAAAGCCCTACAGAAGGTACACAGTTAAAAGAAATTAACCGGTTGTGACGTGACCTGAAAATACTCTATAATGATAACTAGTACTTTTATTATATATTTTTAAAAAACCGTTAACATAAATTCCGATTTCCATAATATTTATCTCATTACCATGAAGCTACAGCTTATACATAAAATCTGTCAGCTGAAAGTTGCAAAAGCATCAGCACTCATCTATCTCAAATGCAACGCCACTCTAATAAGATCGTCTAAATTCGCTTTTAAACATCTTATTCAAAAAGGTTGGCATTAAACTCATCTTGTTCCTTTCATTCTTTTGTCATACAAACACATGCTCTTCTATATATAGAGAGAAAGATGCAAGATGTATCCATAACCCCAACAAAATGGAATCAATTAAAAAAGACGTAGATAGCAACATCGTTTCTCTTTGAAGCCGAATGCAGCTATAAGAGAGTTCTTTCTTTGCATAAGAGCCGCTCAGGATGAAAGTGGTGTAAGTCCAAAAATACGAAGTTTGAGGATTTTGTGTCTTTTTACACCCTTTATCTGTAATATGTGGTAGTCGCCTACACGGCAAATGCCCGAAACACTTTTGTAACGCTAAGTAAACAACATAATGAATACTTCTATACTTAACAGCGAGGTTTCCTGAACCCAGTACGTCACTACGCAGAAGGAGAAAATGGGTAAACACAAAGCATGTTGGGTTGCTAGGAGTAGTTTTGGTACTGAAATCGTGATAAAAAGACGTTATACATAACATGGTAACATCTTCATTTCACTCAAAATTCAGACACCGCGAGGGGAACTAATTTGTTCGTTAGTTACGTCATATGGTCAACTAACGTTGCTGTATGGTATAATATCAAAAGCTTTTTTTATTGTATTGCGATTGGGAAAGATAGTGCTGTAGTAAAAGTGTAGCAAAATATTACAGAATATGTATTCTTATACAGTGTTTTGATCCAAATTTAAGAACATTTTCAGACTCTAAGTACATTTTACAACACCATTTTCAGAACACATTTCTAACACATTCAGAACACTTTCACAACACAATAAGGTGTTGTACTTAACACCAAAAATAAAGTGTTGTTAATTCGAGAACACAAAAAAAGTGTTCTTTAACATGTTAATTCAGAACACTGCCACGACGTAATAAGGTGTTAAGTGTTGCTGAAAAGAACACGTGTTCTTATACAGTGTTTTGATCCAAATTTAAGAACACGTTCAGGTTCTAACCATATTTTTTCTAACCATATAGCGGTTGCAGTGAAACCTTCGATTGATACCCAAAAAACTACGTTCGGTAAGGACTTACACCCCTTTCCTTCTAAACCAGCTCACATATCCATCTCCATCCTTCGCAAAGATGATGGAGCCCCTTGGATGTACTTGCTAATACATCATAACATTAGACGAGCTCCGATGCATTACGGCCATTGCAAATGAAGAAAGAAGAGAAAGATATGTATGCATCTCTGATGGAAGAGAAAGAAATGGGTGTTTTGCGTATGCTTTGATATAGAGAAGGGATGATAAAAGGGGATATTGCAGGATGTAATATTAGTAAGGTTTGACTCTTAGAGGGACTGTTTATGAGTGTCGATTATATTCGAATTTATTTCTAAAAATAAACGCACTTTGTTTAGCTTGTATTTAAAAGGCAGCTGAGTTTTGTTCTGATAGCTGTGTCAAGGGTTTCAGAAATTGTGTAGCTTATTCCAGTAAGGAAAATAAGGGTTTCAGAAATTGTGATTTTTTTGTGAATTTGAATTTTTCCCATTATTAGGGAAAATAAATTCTTTCCGGTTCTTGGATTTTTATAGCGTTGCAAACCCTCGCGCACAAAAATATAAACACATTATTATGTAACGCATTTAAGAACACTTTTTTGTTCTAAATAAACAACACTTTTGTTGTGTTGTTAGGTAGATTACTTTATCACCTTATTATGTTGCGGTAGTGTTCTGAATATGTTTGAAAAGTGTTGAAAATGTGTTCTATCCAGGAATGGGGTTCTAAAATTAGTGTTGTAAAATATTCTTAAAATATGAAAATGTTCTTAGATCGTGACACTATAAGAACACAATTTCTTTCTTTAGCAACACTTTCACAACACTTTCTTTATCTCTCACAACACAATCAAAACGCTTTTTAACTGTTGGCTGAAACACTTTAACACTTTATTGTGTTTTGGAAATGTTCTTAAAAGTGTTGCTATCCAGAATGTGTTCTAAAACTATCGTTGTAAAAAATATTTTGATTCTGAATGTGTTCTTAAATTTAACATTTTCTTTCTCTGTAATTTTTTAATCGACACTTTTCTTTATAGCACTGTTTTTAATGGATAGCAACGGATTTTAAACATATTCAGAACACTTCCCCAAAACAATAAAGTGTTAACACAAACACAAGTGTTGCTAGTTTGGGCACAGAAAAGTGTTCTTAAATGAGTTTCAGTGTTTTCTATATGAATTCAATTATCTGATAATAACGTTCCGTAAAGAAATTGAACTATTTGAAAGTTATTAATAAGTGAGTTTGTGAAATTATATTCTAATGAAATCTCTTCTCTAATTTAATCTCTTTTCTGGGAACATCAATTCAATTTTTTTTTCTTAAAATGTCTTTCATCTAAGATTCGTTTTGAAATAAATCAAAAATAGTATTAGATAGAGTTCAGTTCCTTTTTCATTTAAATTCGGATAACTTATGAAATATGATTTGAGAAAAAAAAACACTTATTCGACAAAAAAGTTTCGTACTGGTAACCACAGGGCAAATTGACTTAGTACAAAAAAAAGATTGAACAAATATGGGTGAAGGTTCAATTTATTGTGCAAATAAAGAATTTAATCTCAAAAAATTTTTCCATTACTTCGAAGTTCTTCATCGATGAGATTCCATTAAGAACAAGCCCTAACCGATGTTTACACTGCAATATGTTAGATTAATGTTTTTTCTTTCTTTCAATGTTAAAAATTAAATAAAAACTGAAGAAAAAAAATATTAATAACATAAAAACGCGCGTATAAAAAATTATCTTATATATTAAAATAATTTGGTTTTTCTTTCGGCCGGCCGCCAGGCCGCACCCCCGTTCCGTTTTGGACGAACTCGGTCTTGATCGAAAGCTTTCCACCCCTAGATGAGCCAATAATATGTCAGGTTCCTCTAAAACCTTCCATTTTTAAATTATACGATTTTTTCGTTTTGACCCCATGTTAACTCTATGGGGAGGTTCCGTTCGGCCGGCCGCCAGCCCGAACCCCTGAACCCATTTGGACAAACTCGGTCTTGATGGAAAGATTTCCAACCCTAGATGAGCCAATAATATGTAACGTTCCTTCAAAGCATTCCATTTTTAAATTATAAATTTATTTCAATTTGCCCCATTGCTTTCAGTAAATATTTTTACCTATACAGGCAAAACGTCTTTTAAAGAGCGTGAAGAAAATCTACTTTGAAATTATCAAACTTCAATGTTTTGACGTTTTACTAGATTTATTGCAACAGGATACTAGGCATATTGGATTTATAAAAAAAAATTACTGGTACAGGTTTTCTCAGTTACTGGAAGTTTCTTTATCTTCAGATGACGCATAAGAATAAATTAATTGTGGTTAGAAAAACCTATAATTTGATTGAAAATATTGAACAGTTTAGCGCTGACGATTCAGCTTAAAAAAAGTAATAAATTGTAAAAAAATTTAACTGCGCTGCAAGCGTGTGGTAGTGGTAGTAAACGAGCGAAGCTCGCATCAGCGCCAAAGGCGCGTAATCTAGCTGGTAAGACGCGGCTTTGCCGGGTCAAACTAGCTAGTTAAGTATTAAATTTATTTCCTTTCTCATACCTGCTAAAATTTGGAAGTTCACTTTTTAACATATTCAACTTTTTCATTGGTTTTTTTTTTTTTTGCCTTTCAATAATACTTTTGATAAGTTATTTATAATTCCAACATTGATTATGCTGTTATCCCTTTCAGTTTTCCCTTTTGATACACAAAAAGAGGATTTAAAAACAATGTATGCGATTTTTCTTTTTCATTTTTTTTATAAACCACAAGCTCATTTTCCACTTTATATTTTGTATGATATGGAGCCTTCGCATGATACTCACAAACTTTTATAATTAAGGATCACTAGTCATTAATTTTTTATTGTTAATATGTTCCACTCTCTTTTTTTTTCTTTAAGAATGTAAAAGTTTCAAAATGCATACTAGGTAATCGTTTTAAATACTTCAATAGAGTGTTTTCAGGTGACGTCACAACCGGTTATTTTCTTTTAACCAGTGGCGTATATAAGGGGGGGCCGAGGGGGCCCTGGCCCCCCCCCCCCGAAATTCGGACTAGGTGTACCAAAACATGTTAAAACCCTGTATTTTAGGGTCAAATTTCAAAAAATTTTCTGGGGGAGGACCCACAAACCCCCCTTTTGAACTTAGATTTTTATTATTAACAACTTTATTTTATAAGTTCATCAAAATCCAAATCCTACCAAAAAATATACGTCCATAATTCGGACTAAGTGTACCAAAAACAAGATAAACCCCTGTTTTTAAGGGTAAAGTTCCGAAAATTTTCTGGGGAAGGATCCCCCCCAGATCCCCTTTTGTACTTGGAACTCTATTTTAATAATTTTTTTTAAATATTAAGTACATAAAAAATGTGCATCCAAAATTTGGACTTTGTGTACCAAAACTAGTTAAAAACCCGTTTTTTTTTTCAGTCAAACTTACAAAAATATTCTGGGGGAGGACCCCCAGACCCCCCTTTGGTACTTGTATTTTTATTACTAACAACTTTTCCTATATTAAATTTTTAGAACCCAAATTATCACCTAAAAAGCTACATTGGACCTATTAAATATGTGGGGGAGGGGTTGGGGAGTAATTTTGGGCCCCTCCCAAAATAAATTCCTATGTACGCCACTGCTTTTAACTGTGTACCTTCTGTAGGGCTTTTAACTGTTGTTAAGGCCGTTGTTTATCTGTAGTTGCTAAGGCGGTTTTTAGGTATGGGATTACGTGATTGCAAATGCTCCAATAGAAAAATTCCACGGCTAGTCATTTTCTGTAACTGTTAACCTCTGTAGGGCAAAAAATTGTAACATCTTCTGTTGCTAAGGCCGTTGTTAGGTCCGAGTCATGTGATTGAAAATGCTCTATGAAGAATAACATACTGTGTTAGGATAATTTTTGTTTGGATTTTGCACGTGGAATTTATCCGTAATAGGAGGTATACTAGTGCAAATTTGTTGGGTGTACGAATACTTCCTCGAGTGACTGTAGATGTTTGTTTTTAAGATCCTGTATAAACAGTAACCTACTCTAATGCCCAACGACTGCATTTCTAAAAACTCTCTCAAATAATATAAGACAGGAGGAAGATCGTCCGAAACCTCGACACAAGACACGGGAGGAGGATCCCCTCTTGATGGATGGCCGCTTCCGATTGAATTCTTGTCCGAACACGGCCCGTCCAATACATAAAATATCGCCCCCTCAAATTAAACCGCGGGAGGCCACTTGTTGAGCCTTCAACCACTATAAAAGGATCAGTGGCGGTTATGGCTGATGCGGCTTCCCCATCACAAGATGGATTGCCCTACATTGGATGGTGTGTTATATTAAATAGCGATGCATCTGAGGTCTTGGAAATGATGGGGATGATGCTGTTTTTGGTGGGGATTGTTTGATTATACTCGACAGCAACGTTTCCTAACCCTACGCGGAAGCAGAAACGGCGTAAACAGAAAGCCTGTTGGATTGCTACTAGGAGGAGTTTTGGTACGCAAATCGTGATAAAAAGACACTAATATACACGGGTTTAACAAACTTATCATATTTTTAAATTGACGTCTTTCATTTCACTCAAAATTCAGACCCCGCGCTGGGAACTTTGTGACGTCATAGGGTCAGAAAACGTTGCTGTCGAGTATAGCAGGAGGTTGTTGCTGTCGGTGTTCTCTGTTTTGATCCCTTCGTAGAACACACATTGGGGACATCCATAAATTGCGTGATGTATTTTTTTTTCCAAAGTTCAGACCCCTCCTTCCCCTTTGGGGAGATTTTGCTGGATCCCATTCACCCATGGGTGAATTTATGGAAGGTCATATGGGGGCAATGCCCCCAACTTTTTAAGAAAATTCTATTTTTGTAAGGTAAAATCATGTTTCCAAAGCCATTTGGGACAGCTTGATCCACAAGGTTTCCAGTGTGCCCCCAGGGTACAACACCTAAATTTGTCCTTGCCCCCTCCCCATGAAATTCTCACCAGAGATTTTCTCATATAACTTTTAAGTAAATAAATTTCTTCGACCGTAGTTTGATATGTTTGTTCCGTATTGTCAGTGTGACGTTTAACATACGCATTGCAAATGTTTCTGATGAAAATCCTCGTTGAAATCAAAAACATGGTCCAACTCGATGATGTCAGCCATGGGCGTAGCCAGGGGGTTGCAGGGAGGGGCAGCTGCCCACCCCTAAATTCTCAGTTACTTAAATTTCCTTGAAAATTAAAGAAATAGTACATAATTTTCCTTGAAAACTGTGTGGCTTACAAGAAGCGGTTCTCTTCGGCCCAAAGAGTTTCAAAATGAGCTAAAACACTACTTTGAGGGGCGAATTTTTAAAAATTTTCTGGGGGAGGACCCCCAGACCCCAATTTTTAAGTTCACATTCATTACCCACATTTTTAAGCTAGGTGTGCAAAAGTTCAAATCCTTTGTTTTAGTACCCTAAAATTTAGCGTGTAAAAGTACTCGCCATGGGGTATGGGTGGGCCTGGGAAATAATGTTGAGTCAACCCCTAGTCACTAGTATTCGCCACATCAAGAGCACAGGTAAGTATCCTTGCCCCCCTCCCCTAACATGAAACCTGGCTACGCCCATGATGTCAGCGCTTATACGAACCAATAAAATGAGCTACTCCACGATCCGATCGCCAAGGATCGGTATTCCCGAAGTTTGCCGAACGGAGATATAGTCTTTGATAGAGAGAGAATTCAATATTTTCTGGTAACCCGTCAACTTTAAAATAATAAATGATTGTTTTTAGTTTATATCCGAAGAAGGATTTATTATACAGTACAAAAATTGAGTCAAGTATCACACAAGTTTGTAAGCATATATTTATTTATTGTGTGTTTCCTTTAAAGTAAAGAAATTATAGAAAACTTGAAATACCATTCTAAGAAACTAAACAACGGCGCAATTCAAATTGGGGGTGTTTAAGACAACACAAAATTCGGAAATCGCATAAACGAAGATAAAATCTAAATACACACTAGATCAATATTTCCTCGGTATCCTCCATATGCCCCGAATTCCACGCATCTGCTCTCCAAAACGGGCAAAAACTTTAAATTCCCAATTGGCTGCTTTCAGCATTATGGCTCGGAATCAATCACTTTTTCCCAGAGCAAGCGTCTCTATCTAAATGATAATTGGCAAACAAGAACAAGGCTCTTTATTGCCTCCTCATCAGGATTGCTTTTGAGTTAAAAGTCCTCTCTCAAATGCGCCATCTGTTCCAAAAAGGAGGCATTTGGCAAATGGACCGATTCCCAATTGTTGAGCCTTTGGAGGGGCACATATCAGGAGCTGTTTATGGATGGATAGTACTGTACCGGTGAAGTACTAGTATATATGTCTGATGGAGATGCTTAAGAGGCCGTCTATTCAACGGCCTGATTTTGTTTTAGGATGGAAGTGTTTTAGTTCCTTTTGTTTTTTGTTCGGTTATGAGTGTTATTGCCATTGATTGAGGAAGGGGGTGGATTGGGAATTGCGAAAAATAAATAACTTTTCCACTGTTTGGTAGGATAGATATTTCGCGATTATTTACATTTAACGTTAACGTAATGCTTAGATAACACTAGATTCACTAGATAACACTTAGATGGACACTTGGAAGGGCCAATTTCGGCCCCTTAGTGAAAAGTATTATGTTTTTTCCCCCTCTCTCTTGTAAAGGTTGCAAATGTTTCATAATAAAATTATTACTATTACTATTACTATTATTATTAAAAATGCAAGTTTTCTTTCCAAAGACGGGATTTGTCACTTGAGGAATAATTGTGTCACTCAGTTCAAAATCTGCTATTCTAGACTCTGCAACGTTCCTTGACCTTGGAGAAACAAGCTGAGAGCAAACAAACAAAGTAGTTCCCAGCGCGGTGTCTGAATTTTCAGTGAACTTTAATTTAGAAATATGATTAGATTAGTTTGTTAAACCCATGTATATGTTATGGGCAATGTGATAAATCGGGCATTATTAATAATGCCGGAAGTGGAAGCGGGCAATGTGATAAATTCATTGGAATTTATGAATGAAATTTATCACTTTGCCCGCCTCCACTTCGGGCTTTATAAATAGTCCCCGATTAATCACTTTGCCCGTAACATATATATATCGACTTTTTATCACAATTTGCGTACCGAAACATTTCCTAGCAATCCAACAGGTTGATAATTCTTTGTTTACCGATTTCTCCTTCCGCATTTGTGACGTACTGGGTTCAAGGAACGTTGCTGTCGAGTATAGACAGCAACGTAAGTTGACCCTATGACGCCACTATGAAACAAAGTTGTTCCCATCAGCGCGGTGTCTGAATTTTGAGTGAAATGAAGAACGCTAAATTTAAAAACAGGATTATTTTGTTAAACCCATGTAACTATAGCGTCTTTTCATCACGATTTTGCGTACCGAAACTCCTCCTAGCAACCCAACATGCTTTGTGATTACCCATTTTCTCCTTCCGCGTAGTGACGTAATGAGTTCAGGAAACGTTGCTGTGGAGTACACCAGAGTATCGAAACCCAAACTAAGGCGTATGTTGCCAGATTTACTTTGGATACACAACATTCCATTTTCTCTTACTTCTCGCGTAGAATGAGGCACAGAAAGTTCCCTTTCGTACCAGCATCAACACGTCTCGTCTCATCTAGTTGAAAAGTCTCGTAAATGGAATATTTGATTAATTTAATTTATCCTTTCGGAAATGGCAACGGCTGAAGGAAGGTAAGGGGAGGAGAAAAAAACGTGTTTTCATTGGTCCACATTTAATTAGGCGTGAAGAAGGGGGATTTCCATAATTTCTCCAGGAAGCCAATCTTTTCTTCTTCTTCTTTCAAGAAAGTTTTCCTGGGAGCGAAAACTCCCTTTTATGGAGAGCTTTCTTCCCGTGTATTCCCACTTCTATTGAGATTACTTGATTAATTCATTTTATTGCGGAGTTCGCGGAAAAATTTATTTCTGGAAGGTTGGAGTAGTGCATAGAAAGGGGTTTTTTTGTGTATATTTCTGTGAAAGGTGAAGCATTTAAAAGGGCTTTCTTTTCTTTAAAATTGAATTTGGGAATTCACAGTCGTTAGTTCTTTAATTTTTGTTTGTTTGGGATGAAGTGAATTTGACGAGTAGTGAAAAGCATGATGTTGCTGTCCCGCGATGCGTTCATGTGTGAAACACTAATTTATCTCATTCTGTACATGGATATAGTTAAGTTGAATGTTAAGAATTTTCTCCTTTGAAAGTTTGGAATAGTTTCCACGATACTTATAATTTCGATTGCTGCTTTAATTAAAATAAGTACAAACCTCAATCAAGGTATTCGTACTTTGGTTAATAAAACTAGTTTAATGAAATTTTTTTAATGTGTAATATTTTTCAGTTAATCATGATAATCTATCATTGTTACATACTTTGATACAAGAATATTGAGTTTCATTGATACATTCAATTGTCCATTTTGAATTTGTCAGTTTATTTTGAATGTGTCACAGTGAAAGAAACTGCTTCATTATATTAGTACATACTCAATTCAAAAAAAAAAAAAAAAATCTTAGATAGTGATCTGTTTTTAGGAAGTAAACAGAGAAATTTTAGGACTTGTAGTATCTTTATTGTTTTTATGTGGCACAAAAATATAGTTAAAAAATGTATAAGTATTAATCTCTATATAAGAAAGGATGCGAGGTGGCTGTATGATTAATCCTTATCAGTTTTTTATTAGAATGCAAATAGTTATAGACGAAAATTGTTAAAAGTCACCTCATCAATTTTCATTATTAAAACGTGTTTCACTTAGGGCGAGCGCGCACGGGCGACTTTTGTCACGGTGACAAAGACAAAAACAACGTTGCTAAGGCTGTTGTTAGGGGCGGGACATAGAAGAATCCAATAGAAGCATTCGCACATGACATCACTGGAGGATAAAAACAACGTTGCTAAGGCCGTTGTTAGGTAAAGTCATGTGATTGAAAATGCTCTATTGTTTTCTAGTGATATTTTTGATACTAGTAATCCTGGTCGCCGCGCCGTGACTTTAGTCACTCGTGTGCGCCCAGCCTAATAAAACTTATAAACTTGACGAATAAAAGTAAATCTTCTAGTAGTAGGTGAAAGATAAACTACGAACCTACGTTTTTTTTAATTTTCTTTATTTGTTAATTTATTAGCGTTTTATACGACCAATAAATTATAATTGGGAGTTTTTATTATTAAAGATATGCGATATATTACCTCATAGTTCTATCATCCTCTTTAAATACTATATTAATAAACTTATAATTAATGTGGACAAGTAATTTTAAATGATAACATTAAGCATCACTGTAATTATGGAAAAACACTTTACCAGACAAAAATACCTAAAAACGTTTGGTAGAAAAAGCTATTAACGCTTAGTTAAAGTGAACCTTTCAAACCAGTATATTTCGAAACTAAACTTATCAAAATAAATTCCCCACCTTAAACATTCTCTTCAACCACATATGTATTAAGAGAAACAATTTCAACACAGAGTAATTTTTACTCATTTAAAACTTTGTGAATGAAGTTTTGAAATCAATTTGACGAGATTCTGGAATCGGGGGATACAAGAAAACATCATTAAGCCGAATTTTAGAAATGAGTAATTACTACTTCGTCAGAGAGAAACTTTGGTTTTCCCAAATTTGAATGCTACGAAATATCCATGAATTAGTTTGAAGAGGAGGGGGAAGGTTCCTGTGTAATTACTCTTGAAGCTAGTTTTCCCGGATTTTATTATTTGGGAATGAAGTAGAGGTAGTTATTTTAAGCGATTGAGTTTTTTTCTTCTTCTTGCATTCGTTATGAAATAGTAGTACGGTATGGTAGAAAACTTCAACAATTGCAGAAGGTGCAATCGGTATATCCCGCATTTTTTGAAATAAGAAAAAAAATGCACTTTTCCCAGTATAAAAAATGGTTTTAAATTCTGAAATCTACACGAAAAGTTTCAAAAAAAAAATAAGTTAATTCAATATTTTTAAAATAAAAATCGAGAATCGCCTTGAGAATGATGTCAGATCTGTTTCGGCCCTACTTTAAAGTATAAAAAATCAACAATCGCTTTGAATCCTAAACCATAGAGCATTCGCACATGACGTCACTTGGAGGACAAAAACAACGTTGCTAAGGCTGTTGTTAGGGACGGGAAATAGAAGCATCCAATAGAAGCATTCGCACATGACATCACTGGAGGATAAAAACAACGTTGCTAAGGCCGTTGTTAGGTAAAGTCATGTGATTGAAAATGCTCTATTGTTTAAAAACCAATATTTCGGATTGAATGACGTCACATGCTATTTTCGCGCCATCAAACTTTGAAATTAAATTAAAAAGTAAATAACCATCGCAATTGAAAAAGTTTTGCGCCTATACTTATTCCTCTCTTAGATATCCCTATCGAATAAAAAAATAAAATGAAAATGCGGGATTGCCCATTGTCTTACGGTGCTGAAATTGTTTACACGTTTTATCAAGCTATTTGACAAAAAAGTTTTCACTACCCAATTTCGAAAATAAAATCATGTTTTTTTTCAACCCACCCCTAAAATAAACATCCTCCTAATATATCATTTTACCCCTTAAATTCTCATACCAACCCACTTAAAACTTTTAAATCTTTTATTACCTTATTTTAACACCTATCCTAGAGCATGGAACCCCCCTTATGATGTTAAAGTACTTTTTTTTCACTACATATGATCAAGAATATAAGCAATCCCACCTTCTCACATGTCCTATTACCAGAACCCAACCAAGAGCAAAAGCCAACTCTGCTTCTTCCAATTATAAATTCCCATAAATCTCTTCTTCTCGTCTTAAACGGGCCTCGTAATTGACACCTGATGCTGCGGGGCATTGATTTAAAGCGAGGGTCCGGCCTTGGTGATAAATAATATATCATTTTATATGAAGCGCCCTCCTAGCCCATCCATCACGGGCTTCTGCTGTGGCTGATATGACCTCTATCTTTTCTTTGAGGGGTCTGAGGGGAGAAATATATATATTTAAAGGGGTCTGAGAGGGGATTTATGTGTACAGGGATTTTTTTTGTGGGGGGGGGGGGTTGCTGTGTGGATGGTGCGTTGAGGTAGTTTTTTTTGTGGTGCTGAATTGCTTAGGTTTATAAAGTGTGTGTGCGGTAAAGTGAAAATCAGGTGAAAATTCTGTCTTACCACCTTTAAGATGTTTTCAATAATAAATAAATAATATTGTTTAAAAATTATTCGCACTAAATCGATGTGTTGAAGTATTTTATAGTAATTCGTCTTTATTTATTATTTAATCTGTACCTATGGGGAAAAGGGCACTGTGGTAAAAAAGTTTGGTAAGCGTGGTTTATAAATTGTGTGTGGTAAAGTGAAAATTAGGTGAAAATTCTGTCCTATCACTTTTAAGATGTTTTTAATAATAAATAAATAATATGTTTTTTTAATTTAATTTTCAAGTTATTCTTACTAAATTGATGTGTTGAAGTGTTTTATAGTAATTCGTCTTTATTTGTTATTTTATCTGTTCCTATGGGGAAAATTTTAATGTTTCAGCAAATGTTTGGTGTAATCTTTTGCAGGGCACTCACTATTTTGGATGATTACTTTGATCAAAATCAATTATGTGTCAATCCAGAGATATTTTTAACTCCTCAGAGAGAGTATTTCACTCCTTGAAAATAGGAATTGCTCTTTAAAAAACTAGACAGGAGTATTTTCACTCTTTGAATTTTTCACAAAAGTTTATTAGCTTAAACCTTCAGCCATTGGCATCTTAATAATTATACTTTTTAATTGTTTTCATATAGCAATAGTTATTTTTTTTTTCATTTATTGTTCTGATGCTTAGAGAGTTTCATTGGAGTAGTTTTATTGAAGTACCAAAATAGCATCCTCATTTTTTTTCAATTTCATTCTGTCCATTAAAAAGTGAGCTTTTTTAATAGAAATTTTGTCTCTGTATAATGTAGTTTATGCTATTTCCGTATTTCACTCCTCATAATTGAATTTCCCTCCTCCTAAAAAAGACAATGAGTATTTTTACTCCACCAAAAAAAATCCTAGGAATAACACTGATGGGTGAATCAAAATACAACAGCAAAGTCAGTAATTTTTAAAATTTCTAGAAATTTTGCAAACTCTAAAAAGGTTATTTGAGTATTTTGTGTGTGGTATTCATACTACCTGAATTCGATTTTAAATATACAAATATGAATTCACATTTAAAATTTAAATACACATACATAAATTCGTCAATTTCGTTGGTAATAAAGCAAAGAACGCAAAAGATACACACACCATCAAAGTCTTTAACAACGTCTTTAAGAACGTGTAAAACCCATCATTTTACGTCTCACTCCTTTAAAGAAAAAAAAAAGAACCTAGCCTCATTATGAACCTTTATAAACAGGTCCTGCTCGTATTATTTGCAGCGAAATGAAAAGTTACTTCCAAGAAGACAATCCCGACTTTTATGACAATCATAAAACAGGATCGCTTTTTATACGACGACGGTTTTGAAAGCTGCTGGAATGATTCGGAGATCATGTCACTGATTAAACTTATATGACCGCGATTCGTGTCGAGATAGGCAAAAGAGCGATGTTTAAAGCCTAATATAGTTTCTTCTTAGGGGACATCCATCAATTACGTGAGGTGTTTTTTCCAAATTTAGGACCCCCCCCCCTCCCCCTTGGTGAGATTTTGCAGGACCCCCCTCCCCCCACGTGAGATTTTATCACCCACTAGTTCTGTTTTATCAGCATAAAAATTACCATCCAGATTGTTGATACAAAAACACGTTGAAATCGAAAACATGATTCTAACTTGTATTTATCACGACTGACTGACTAACGATTTGCTGTTTTGACTAATCTGAGCATTTTTTCTAAACTTGTGCTAAATAATATTAAAGAAGAAACGTATATTTTCTTTACTAAAAGTTGACGTGAGATTTTAATTGACTCCCCCCCTGGTGAGATTTGGTGAGATTTTCCTGGACCCCCCCTCCCCCCTTTTGACCCCACGTAATTTAAGGATGTCCCCTTAGGGGAAGGTTTTTCATGGTCGCAGATTGGAAAATCGAAGAAGTTTTTTACGTGCCCCGTTATCGTTCGTAAACGAAGGGGGTTTAATCAATTTATCAAATGTCTTTCCGTGCGGCTTGGTTTGTTTCAGGTTTTTTGGGGGTGATAATCCATATTCGGATAGGATGAAGGGTTGCTTTGGGCAATCGTGCGAAAAGATAAGTAGTGTAATGGGAAATTTCCTTTATTTAAGAAATTTACTATACTCGACAGCAACTTTTCCTGACCCTATGACGTCACTACGCGGAAGCAGAAACTGCGTAAACTGAAAGCCTGTTGGGTTGCTATACTAGAGAGCAACTTAAGTTGAGCCTACGACGTCACTAATAAACAAAGTAGTTCCCATCGCGGTGTCTGAATTTTTAATGAAATGAAGAACATCAATATAAAAATGTGATTATTTTGTTAAAAACATGTATATGTAGTGCCGTTCAATCACGATTTGCGTACCGAAACTCCTCCTAGCAACCCAAAAGAGGCTTTGTTTTTACAGATTTCTCCTTCCGCATTTGTGACGTACTGGGTTCAAGAAACGTTGCAGTCGAGTATAGGAGAAGTTTCGGTACGCAAATCGTGATAAAAAGACGCTACATATTATGCTACATGAAGAATTAAACAAAATATTAATACTTTTAATTTGACGTTCTTCATTTCACTCAAAATTCAGACACGGAGTTGGGAACTACTTTCTTTGTTAGTGACGTCAAAGACACTCAAAAGACACATCATTGATAAGAGGCCAAAAAGGGCCTTGCGCCATAAAAAAACAACCAATCAACCAACCAAGAGGTCAAAGTATCGAGAGCTTGTTGTTGACGTATTATGAGAGATGATTACGCTCTAGTATATCAAACATCCATCTTGATAAGTAACTAGTAAATTATAGTTCTTTCCAAATTAAGGGCATTCTTTTCTTCAAGAGGGAGAAAAATATTGGTGGAATTCCAGGAAAGTAATTTTCTTTTCTTATCTTTTTTTGGACACATTCCATATAATTCTGTTTTCTAAGAAATTCCAGAGTGATAGTTATAGAATGGCAATAATCTCGAAGGCAATATTTGGTGCAATATAGTTTTGAGAAGATATAGACAATTCAGTATGCTTCAAAGAAACTATATTGAGTACTACATCATTTGACCTGTTTAAAATTATAAATAACTATATTTCTTAAAAATTAAACGTTTCATTGTAAGAAAAAACTCGAAATATTTTGTAACAAATGTTATTTTATTATTACCGTTTAAGTCTAGAATTTTCGAAAATATGTATTTTTAATACTGTAATTATGTTAATATTTTTTGAGAATCCTGTCTGTCACACCATTTGTGTCGTTATTTTGATTATTTTATCAAACTACAGTCAACTCTAATTATTATGATCACGGTTAGTGTTATCAATCTGGTAATATTATCAAAATTTGGTGAAATCCCCTAAAAACACTCTTTTTTCCCCGGTTTGAAGGCCAACTTTAATACACTCTTAAAACTGTACCGTATATATATAAGGTAAAACGCGCATGTGCCTTATATAACACGATTATATATGGCATAACCGGTTTCGCGCTGCGAAATATACGGCACGGACAACCCTATTCGGCAAATATACGGGGTTGAAAGCGACAACATTGTATGCGTGCCGTATATAATTATTTGCCTTATATTTTTGTGCCTTATATAATTATTTGCCTTATATTTTTGTGCCGTATATAACTACGCGTGCTGAATTTTCGCCCTGGGACCCCCGATCATTGTGCCATATATTAGCAGCATCAGCAGAATTCGAATCAGTCTGTGTTCCACTTATTAGAAGTGTGTTAAATATATTTAACTTAAAATATACTGAACACTTATTTGTAAAATCTACTTAAGAAAGGTTGAAACAAATTTCAATAAGATATTTTTACGTTTTCTTGGAAAAGATAAATTTAAAAAATTAATAATTTTATTGGGGGAAATACGTTATCAATTTAAAAAATTAATTTCAAAACGTAGTCCAGTCAATCTGTGACTAAATCCCCTAACAAAGCATGATTTAAATCACTATATTTTTTATAATACAAAAAATCATGTGATTTAAATCAAAAATGTTGAACTACCACAATTTAAAGAAATTAATTAGTAGTTGTAATTTGTATTTTGCAAAATTATTTGCATTTAAACTAAACAAGAATTAAAATCCCATAATTTTTTACCTGGTATCAACTTTTTAAAATGTTAAGATGATTTTTATCAAAAGCTTATTTTTATATTTTTAGTTATGTTTTCCAATCCAATTTTATTTTCTTATGCTACATAAACATCTTTATTTTTTTATTAATTACTTTTTGTTTTGAAGAAATAAACATTATTTTAATGAGTAAAATTAATTTAACTAATCAATAAACTTAAATATTGATTTCAATTTTTACACAAAAATCAGGCAGGATTTTTTCAGTAATGCATCAAATATAATCATTGTCTTTTTTTATTTATTTAATAATGTATCAAATATAACTGAAATTATGATTTAAAAAAATAATATTGATTTCGAAATTTGGTAAGTAGTTAGTCGTCGTCGTGTCGTGTCCATGGGAGTATTAAATGTATCCATGGTAAGTAGTTAGTGAAAGAAGGATAAAAATTTTAGTAACTAATAGTACTATAATTATTCATTCCCCCTTTCAGAACGGACATCTCACCGATGAGATAATTAGTGCATAAAATATATTAGAATGTGATGCAAAATTATTGCATCACACAGAAACTATAATATCAATATATTTTTTACCAGTTTCAGAAAACACAGAACTGTTAATTCATTTAAATAAAAAAATCTGATTTAAATTAAACAAGTCCGATTTAAGTCAAAAAATTCAATTTTTTACTTTAAAAAAATCAGTAACCTTGTTTGTGATACTACATGTCTATAGGTTATCCTTCATTGATAAACACGATATTCCATTTAAAATTTTAAAAAAATTGAAATATCAATTTTTAAAAAAAAATAATGTATTCAAAACAAAACAAAAACTGCAAAAGACGTAATTCTAATGTATTTCATTCAGAAATGACATAATAACTAACACATACTTTTCAATAAAGAAAAAATCAGACAACCCAAGTAGACAGTGGACGACATTTTTGCGTCACAAAATGCCTTAAAATTTGATTTTTTTTTCGTTGAATACAAATACAAATATTGACGATCAACAACAGTGTCAATGAATGTCAAGTGATTTTCACGTAATTCGGACCCGGACCTTAAATTCCGGAAACTTTCCTGCAAAATTCTGGTTTTCATTTGTCATTTCTGAAACGCTTCTGAATATTTCTGGACGACAAGTTGGCAACATCCTACGCCGACGCCATGTACATGTTGTTGTTTATGATTGGTGAAAAGGGCGCGCGATCCGCGATCTCGCCCGCTCTGAATACAAGAAATACTTAGGTAAGTTTATATTTATTTCCTGCTCTTAAATATTCATAACGATTACTTTATTTCGAGAACTATTCTTTTAACTTCCGTTTTGCTCCTTAAAAGATAGTCCAAACAACCCATCCATAGAAAATGGTTCAAGCCAGATTATTCTTTGTGGTTGTCGGGGAAATAAATGTTTCGTGGTTGTAGACGTGATTAGTAGTTGCAAATTTGTACGATTTTTGCCTATAAAAATTAGATTTTAAAGGTAAGTACTGTAGCACTAGAAAGTTTTTATCTTATTTTGAAAACTGAAGGCAATATTTGTTCCTCGAGTTTGTTTTCATGTCTTAACCTTTTTATTTTGTACTGGGACACTTATCAGGTTTGCTCAACTAATATTAAATTTTCTGACCCAACTGAATTGAATCGGGGGTTTTATATCTTGCTATTACTACCGCATTTCAACTCAACTTATAAATTCCAAATATATTGTATGTCAGAATCATGTACATTAAAACACAATTTTTAACAAGGGCATATTCTACCCAAATTTTACTTATAAAATGATGGACTATTCCAGAGGTTCTCAAACTGTGGGTTGCCAGTAAGTTTTTGGTGAGTCGGGGTTGCTACCAGTGCTGAAATTGGAGGGTGACGCCGTCCCCCGAAATGATTGGACAGTTCTCCGAAATATTTTTACAGTCCCCATTCCCTAAAATATTTGTTTCCCCGAAAAAAAAATTATAAATTTAAGGGTAGATTTAAATACGAAAACAAATTTATTTTTCTGACCTAAATTCCCATTCGAATGAGTGATCGGATTCGCCTATCAGTGTGCCAGCAGTCTCCCCGTATTCCGATTCTCAAATTTATTCGGATTCGGATTTTTAGAGTTAAATTTCCAAAAACTTTCTGGGGAGGGAGGACCCCCAGACCCCCTTTATGTATTTTAATCTCTTTTACTCACGATTTGATGTACAAAAAAGGAGTTAAAACCCTGTTTTTAGAGTCTAATTTCCAAAAATTTTCTGGTGGAGAACCCCCAGACCCCCCTTTTCATACTTGGAACTTCATTATTCACAACTTTTTTAACATTAGGTTGAGCAAAATGATTCAATTCGATTCACAAGTTTTTAGCCCCCCAAACCAAATCCTGGATCCGTCACTGCATGGTAACACAAATATGAATAATGTTTTTTTAAAGTTATAAAAATTATAATAACTGCATTTGTGCTTTTATTCTAGCATTTAAAAATGTTCCATTAGCCCCCACTTTCCCCTAACTATGCAATCTAGAATTTGATTATCAATACGAGTAGGTACCAAAAATTAGTCATATTTTACCCTCTATCAATCATCTACTCTGTAAAAAGGTGAGTCCCCCCAAATATTTTTCTCCAATTTCAGCACTGGTCGCTACAAATTTTGAATTCATCTGAATACATGGTATCTTTTTACAATTTTATGAACATGCTGACTTGAAATTTATCAAATTACTGTAGAGTAAAAATTACAAAAAAATAATAAGAAAAATTATCCTACTCGGTGTCGAATGCAAAGACAAAGTAAAAATACAAAAGAGTTTTATTTAAAACTTTTACTTTTAAAAAAAGATTTGGTAATAAATCAGTGTTTCTAAACGTTGGGCTCCCTACCCGGGGGAGCAAGACAAATATTAAGAATTTTCTTAGGGAGTGATGTTGTAACTTGTAACTGATGCAATTTATCCAGATATTACAAAAAAACAGTTCAAAATCAATTTTTAAGAGTCAAATTCAAAACATTTCTGGGGGAGGACCTCCATACCCCCCATTTTATTGTGGAGCTCATTGTTGCTCCAACAATTAAACATTCAAGTTAAAATTCTTCCTTATTATCTCCTAAAAATGTTATTTAACTTCTGATACATGATATATAATTTATTACTGTAACAAAGTACTACTTGTTGGGGACCAAACCAGCTAGATTTTGTTTATAAAAAGTGGTTGCAATGCTCAAAAGTTTGATAACCCCTTGACTATTCAGTTGCTAACTTAAAATTTTAAGCATTTTTTCGAAAGAAAATTGTCAGTTGAATAACTTTTGAGTTTATGTAAGTTAAGGTATTATTACGTCCTACAACTGGCCGCCTGCCATTTCACTCACTGGCCAAGAGTGTATACTATGTCTAATTCTTGCTTCTAATTTCAAAAAGTTCTTATATTACATTCATAAAGATTCAAATACTACCTAAAAATGTATTAAAACCTGTATTTTTAAAAAATTTGAGATTGCCCCCATGTTTTTTAAATTGCTGTGTCAAAATTAAAACTTTTCATTCATTGGCGGAACTAAAAATCTGTAGTAGCATTGTGGCTAAACACATCTTTCTTTTTTCTGGCAGCAAGATCATCAGCATCTGCCACAGCAGTTCCAGACCACTAGTCTTTATGGATCCAGTCCCAGTGTCTCGACCCTGCCTCCTGCTCCAGAGAGTAGCTACTCTGCCAGATGCCGAGACCTCTCCTGCCATCCTTGAGTCTGCCCCAACCTCCACTCATTCCCATTGTAAGTTTCTGCTTTTAGAATTACTCATTTGAAACTAGGGTAAAATTTAAAATAAAACATTATCAAGTCTTTTAACAATGCAAATCTCTCACAATCTAATTATTTGAAGAGAAATGTATAAAAAAACTCAAGATTATCACAAAAAATATTGGGCAAGGTAAATGAAGGGCAAAAATTCAACAATAAAATAAACTTTTGTACTTTTTAACCGTAGTGAAATTAAAAATGCAATAAAACCTTTAGCTTTCCCCCAAGCAACACAACCTGCCCAATTGGTATAAAATATTAAATCATAATCATGTAGATGTATTCTTGACAATGGTACTGCACTTATAAGGGTTTTCATTTAATATGTTTTTAAATTTGTTTTGCTAGGTTTGGTTTACTTAATATGTATATATTTTTTAAAAATTATAAAATATAAATCGAGAAACCTATAAAAAAGTAAGCAACACACTCATCTTTGCATCGTAGCATACATTTACCTTATGTTGTAATAAAATTATAATAAATTCTTTGTTATTACCCAAAGTTACAGCATTAAAGATATATTGTTTTAATTAATTAAAATATTTTATTCAGTGGCGGATTTCAAAATGTGCCGCCTATAGGCTGAACCAAAAATTGCCGCCTATTCACTGTAAAAAATTCCCGTAAAATTTACGGTTTTAAACTGGCAGCTGGGTTGGTTGGGGAAAACCGTAAAAATTACGAAGTTTTTACCATAGACTTTCGAAACACCCTAATGTTCCGCGGACCGAAACAAATGGAGAGGTGGGCTGGAGGTTGCCCATATGTGGTCTAAAGAAAGCATATAGAATAATAGATTTGTTACTTTGCTGAATCAAACTACTCAAAACTTCTGGGTGGGGGTTGTAATTTTGGTTACTTGAAAAGAGCGTTCTTCGTCTTTTCAGTGCTTGTGTTTCCTTTCTCTTCTCCTGTTTTTTGCGTAAAAAAAATTCCACCATCAAAAATTTGCCGCCTGTGAAAATTTGCCGCCAAAGGCTTCAGCCTAGCTAGCCTATTTAGAAATCCGCTACTGATTTTATTGCAATAAAAGTTTCCCATTACTCTTAAATTAATAAAACTTAACACCTAAATTCTTTCTAGCTGCAAAACTCTGCTGTATTAAGCAATAATCCCAATTAAATCCCATTTTTTTTAAACCCGAGTTTTTGAAATCCTGTTTGATACTGTCATAGGACGCACAGAGTAGCTTAATGTCTTAACACACATCTTTTTTTTCTTCAGGAAGCAAGAGCTGCACTTGCTGCCGCAGCAGTTCCATAGATCTCTGAGAGAGCTCCACCGTCAGTCTTCATGGATCCAGTCACAAGTTCTGCCACTAGAAATGTCTGAACCTTGCCTCCTGCTGCAGCGAGCACTGCCTCTGTCAGATGCCGAGACCTCTCATGCCATCCCTGAGTCTGCCCCAACCTCCACTCAATCCCATTGTAAGTTTCTGCTTTTAGAATTACTCATTTGAAACCAGGGTTTTCAACCCGCCCACAAACCAAAAAAACCTGAGTGTTTTTTAATAAAACCCACTTAAAAAAACAATATCAACCAGCCCTTTTTTTGGGTTTTTTAAAAATTGGGTAAAATTTTATTAATACCAGCATGATCAAGTCTTTTAATAATGCAAATATCTCACAATATAATATTTGAAGAGAAATGTTACCACAAAAAATATTGGGCAAGGTAAATGAAGGGAAAATTCAACAATTAAATAAACAAAATTTGTACTTTTTTAACCGTAGTGAAATTAAAAGTGCGATAAAACCTTTACTTTTTCCCAAGCAACACAACCTGCCCAATCGGTATAAAATATTAAATCATAATCATATAGATGTATTCTTGACAGGCACGGATCTTGGGGGGGCACTTTTTCAGACCATCACCTTTACCATTTGAGAAAAATGTCAAAATTTTGGGGATTTTCTAAAAAGTAACACAAGATCCCCTTTTGGCTCCCTGGGGGGGTATGGGGGTCCTCCCCCAGAAAAAAATTTGAAATTTGACCTGTAAAAGTAGGGTTTTAACTCATTTTGAGTACTTTTTGAAACTTTTTTTGTACTTTTTTTGTAATTTTTTAGGTCCAAGGGGGGGGCACTTTCCAGAGTGCCACCCCCTTGGATCTGCCACTGATCCTTGACAATGGTACTGTACTTTATAAGGGTTTTCATTTAATGGTTTTAAATTTGTTTTGCCAGGTTTTGTTTACTTAATATGTATACATTTTTTAAAAATTATAAAATACAAACAGAGAAGCCTATAAAAAAACAAAAAGCAACACACTTTGCATTGTAACATGCATTTACCTTATGTCGTAAAAAATTATAATAAATTCTTTGTTATTACCCAAAGTTACAGCATTAAAGATGTTTTTTAATTGATAAAAATATTTTATTGCAATAAAAGTTTCCCTTTACTCTTAAATTAATAAAACTTAACACCTAAATTCCTTCCAGCTGCAAAACTCTGCTGTATTAAGCAATAAACCCAATTAAACCCACCCGGTTTTTTTTTCAAACCCTGTTTGATACTGTCATATGATGCACAGAGTAGCATCATATCTAAACACATCTTTTTTCTTCAGGAAGCAAGAGCTGCAGTTGCCGTTGCTGCAGTGTTTAGACTGCCTCCTGCTCCAGCCAGCAGTGCCTCTGCAAGATGCAGACTTCTCCTTCCATTCCTGAGTCTGCCCCCAGCTCTACTCAATCCCATTGTAAGTTTCTGCTTTTAGAATTACCCCTGGTTAAAACCATTATTAATCATGAAAAAATAATTAACAATGCTGCATGGTGGGGAAAAAAGCTTGATTGATTTTTTATGGCGCAAGGGTAGGACAAGTAGCGCCAGACTCAAGGAAAATGGTTGCACAGTTTTAAAAGTTACATAGAACAAAATAATTGTTACAAATATTATGCTGTTTATGGTGAAAAATCTGTATATTAAGAAAGGGGACTCAATTAATTAAAAGTATTGAATAAATTCAAAATGTATGTCAAACTTTAAACAAATTGTAAATTCCTAAAAAAAAATTAAGGTTTGGTTCTTTAAAGCAGTGTTTGAAATTGCGATGGATTGCTATTCTGGACCAGTGGTATTTTTTCACAATTTCTAACGCTGTTTTAAAGAGACTGTCTTGACTGAAATTCCTTTCATAGAAGTATTAGAATTACAAAATAATGATTTTGTTTGTAAGTTGTTAAAATTAATACTTACTATTTTTTTCTCTTTTTCTTTTAGCAGTCTTACAAGCAAGGAAGTGATAAAAAACAAATATAAATAAGGAGATCATTACTGAAGAACTCTCATTTGTTATATGTGCAGATTGTGTCCTGACATATAGAAATAATTGCTTGATGTAACAAAACAAGACATTTATTGTTTATTTAAGAAATAACTTTCAAGAAAGCATTTTTATTCATATTATGTATTATGTAAAAATTGATTTTTTTTATAGTAGATTGATTTTTGTTACAACAATATGTATTAATGTGCAATAAATACTATATTATAAAATTGATTCCTACATAGCAATAATTTAATTAAATTACCTTAAAATTACTAGCTTCCAATAAATGATGCATAAAATCTGGTTAACCTTTTAAACATTAATTTTTTGTATCTTTGTAAATTGAATTGAACTAACTACACTAAGTCACAGCATTCTTTGAGTAAATAGCATATTAAAAAAAATTAATGTAATTACAAATTTTTAAATTTTAATCTCTGTAGATGTATGCAGTTTAAATATTTTTTTTTATCTGCTTAAGAATCAAAATTTTAAGAATTTATTTACATAAATTATAAAACTATGAAATGTATTATTTCCTAGCAAACATTGTTTTTCAAATTTCATAAATTTTTGTAAATGAACACTTTGTAATTTTGTGCCTTTTACTGAATATGTTGTAATTTTCACTTCAGTAACAAAAATGTTTGAAAAAAATTTTTTAGTGAGATTGGCCATACAGGCATTTCTTGAATTTAAGAAATCTTTTATGGAGTAAATTACAGCATATTCAAAAGTTTCAGTCAAATGTGCCATAAAAAGTATGTAATGTAAGCATAATATTAATGTATCAAAAGGAAACGTGCAAGCACATCGTATAAGGCACGAGGAACGCTTTATAAACCATATAAGGCACAGAAAATATAAGGCACAATTTTTCCAAAAGTGCCGTATATTCTTTTATATACGGCACTTAGTATAAGGCACAAAATATAAGGCACAGAAAATATATAAGGCACAATTTTTCCAAAAGTGCCGTATAAACATGCTCAGCGCGCCGTATAAACATAGTCAGTGCGCCGTATAAACATAGTCAGTGCGCCGTATAAACATAGTCAGTGCGCCGTATAAACATAGTCAGTGCGCCGTATAAACATAGTCAGTGCGCCGTATATTATATCCGGCACTTTTGAACCGAAAATGCCGTATAGATATCCGGCTTAGTTTTAAGAGTGTACATTAACACACAAAATGAGCCATTTATTCATTAGTAATATATGTTCTACTTTCATATTTTTCTTTAAGAATGTATAATTTGCAAAATACAAACTAGGGAATCGTTTTAAATACTTCAATTAGGACTACATAGTCGTGATTTTAATGCAAAACTCGAGTTACACTGTTTGAAACTTTCCAATATCATACCTCTTATTATTATCAATCGGATATTTTATTATCAATTTACTCTTGGACAAAAGTGATCACATTAACCGGAGTCGACTGCACTGATATTTCAGAACTATTTATCAAATTTTCTGCAAGATCCAATACATATTCAGACAAGGTTGTTAAAATACATAAAAAGATGAAAATTCCTTTTGCCTCCACATGGTGGGTCAGGATTTTCACATTATGAACATATACAGATCTAAAAACAAACAAAACTTTTTCTACGTATCCCGTTACCTAAAAATAAAAACATCCAAGTATTCCTCAAGAAAAAAAAATTTCGGAAAGCTTTTGCATGACGCAAGGTTTTGTTCTCTCTATAAGAAAATGATACATATAAGGCGAATCCAGAACTGTCAAAACTTTGACATGCTACATTTTTAAAGGTAATGCTTCAACTCTGTATGAATCCGAGAGAAGCTTTGGAGTAAACATTGAATTATTCAGAAATGGATCTTTTCAGAGAGAAAGTATGATTTATTTATTCAAAAAGTCTTGCACAAATATACTACTATCTGTTTCTTAGTATTGCTGTGTTTGCAATGGAGTAATTTTTAAGTAAACTCCGAGATGCTCATGATGATATTGCTACAAAGATGTGATATTCTGTATCATCGGGTGATGGGTTCGAGCCCAGCAGCACAAAATATGGTAATCATTCATTCAGCTCAACTTGCCTCATTCATCATATGTAAATTAACCATTCATCACGTCACTAACCTTTCATATAAATACCCTCATCGTTTTGTATTTGGGGAATTTTCCGCCTAATAAAGTTCTGTTCCTTTACTCGGCTTGTGTGGTTTCTTCAAACTTCGTGACAAGTTTGGTGGAAGCGCCGGGTACTGATCACAGGAGGCTCGGTTTTCACAAATTAGATATTTTTTTTTTTGGAAAGTACGATCAAGCCTAAAATTTAAGATGTCTGAGAGTTCGTGTAAAAAATGTAGCGCGCTTCTTCACCCGGAAGATTCGATGCAATGCGCCGTGTGTAAAAATGTTTTCCACTTTTCCTGTGCTAACTTCACGGAAACCAATTTTCGGAAAATGTCTAAGGTTAACAAGGGGAACTGGAAGTGCAGTGATTGCCGGCAAGTTCAAGGAGGAGTCATCACGTCTGAAGTTAATAATGAAGCTCTAGGGGAAGGGCTGCTGTATAACGATGTCTCGGCTGTGTCATCTCCACGGCGTTCTTCCACTTCGGCTCTACAGTATTTTCCAGATCCTGGGGATTCATCACACAACTCTCCACCTCAGTACATAATACCGACCACTGCTCCAGTGTTTCGTCCAGTCGATTCATCGCACAACTTCCCACCTCAGTACATAATGCCAACCGCTGCCCCCGTGCTTCGTCAGCCTAGAAGTCCGACTACGTTCTCAGGCGATGATAACCAAAATCCCGAGAAGTGGCTCAGAGAATTCCAGCGAGTTGCCAGGTATAATGGTTGGGACAGCATGATGTCCTTAGCCAATGCGTACTTTTTCTTGAGCGGTACCGCACGTGCATGGTATGAGAACAACGAACATGCTATTCTAAGCTGGGACCATTTCCAGAATGGGTTGAAACAAATTTTTGGAGATTCTTCGAAATCCGTGAAAGAGGCAGAGGAAAAGCTTAAGACCCGAGCCCAAAAATCAGACGAGTCTACCCAGTCTTACATACAGGACGTTCTCTCGTTGTGCCTATGTGTGGACAGTAACATGACTGAAGATAAGAAGGTTGCACATCTGATGAAAGGCGTCGCGGAAAACATCTATCAAGCCTTATTGACGAAAGAGGTAGCCACTACGCGGGACTTTACCACTTGGTGCCAGAAGATAGAAGCTTTAATGCAAAAGAGAGTGTCCCCGAAAAGATTTGAACGTCTTCCAAACGTGGCTGCAATTTCATCATTAGAAGGACAGCCAGACTTAGCCTCTCTCATCCGTCAGATTGTCCGAGAGGAGATCCAAAACATTTCGCGTCCTACAATGTTTGAGCCGCAACCGCTGGAGCACCTTATACGAAGCGAAGTAAGCCGCTCTCTTGCCCCTATTTCTCAAGTCAATCGATTTGCTACCCTACCTGAGCCTCACATCCAGAGTTACGCAGCTGCTGTTCAGAAAGTACCCAGATTTCAAGCGGTGTCCCGATCTGAACCCCCTGCTAGCTTTTCTGAGGAGACTCCCTATCGGAAGACCGATGTATGGAGGACTACAGACAACCGACCCGTTTGCTTCCATTGTGGACGTCCTGGCCATGTTGTTCGCTATTGCCGTGAAAGACGCCAAGCCTTTGCCGATTACAAAGCTGCTAGGGATTCTTCGGAAGAAAGACGACACCGACCTCGCTACGATGAAGAAATAAGCCGCCCATCCTCAAGAAGTTCGTCACCCTATCCCCGGAGCCGATCGCCATCTCGTCGCAACCGTTCTCCGTCACCATTTCCCGGTAGCAGTCGTTCTACCGTCGGACGCAGTAAGGAAAACTAAGCTGTGCGTCCTCTGATGGGGGTGAGGTCGCAGTCGAAGAAAACCCTCCGTGGACGACCGTCGCCAAAATGCATGGAAACTACATTGACGTCATCATCGACAACCAACCAGTACATGCTTTAGTCGACTCAGGCGCTTCGTTCTCTATCATGTCCGACGAGTATCGACACCGATTGAAGAAAACCACGTTTCAAGGTACCAGCAACCTTGCCTTGAAGGTTGCCGATGGAAAATACGTCCATCCAATCGGAAGATGTATTGCCCGACTCGGTATCAATGACAGAACCCAGCCATTTGAATTCGTCGTTCTCCCCAAGTGCAGCCATGATCTTATCCTTGGCTGGGACTTTTTGGCAGCTTCCAATGCTGTGATAGACTGTGAGAGATCTGAAATAATTATTGATAAAGCCGAGTCTTTGGACCAATTACAGGAAGAAAAACAAAGCCAGCTATTTGTGATGGAGGATTATTGCATTCCCCCACGGTCCGCAATGTCCATCGTTGTCACTGGCCCCTGCCTGGAGGATACGAGTACGGTTCTGGTAGAAGTCAACAAGAGTGTTCTCCTTCAAAGGGAGTTAATGGTGCCGGTGGAGATCATAAACCTCTCATGTGGGAAGGGCAAAGTGTGGGTCATGAATGGTCACGCGCAGGCGCAGATTATTCCCAAAGGCATGCGCCTATGCGATGCGCAGAGGTTGGAAAGAAATCACCTCAATCCCATTGAAGAAGATTTCAATCCTTCAGATGATCCATCGGGTACGGAAGGTGTCCCATTAGTCGAACCCAAGATGTCGACAAGTCTGAATGAAGATCAGAGACGACAGCTATGCCTCCTTCTCTCTAAATTCCCAGGTGCATTTGGAGGGAAATGCAAGACTAATCCGGATAACAAAGACCGTCCAGTGAAACATCGAATTAACACCGGTGATCATCCTGCAGTTAGCCAAAAATTTTATAGGGTGTCGCCTACGGAACGTCGTGTTATCCAGGAAGAGGTTGATAAGATGCTTGAGAAGAATGTCATTAAAGAGTCAGAGAGCCCTTGGTCGTCCCCCGTCGTTCTGGTAAAGAAGAAAGACGGAAGTTGGCGTTTTTGCGTTGATTATCGTCGATTGAATAGTATAACAAAGAAAGACGTATATCCGCTGCCACGAATCGACGATACCTTGGACTGTCTATCGGGAGCGGCCTACTTTTCGAGCATGGACCTTCAATCGGGATACTGGCAAATAGAAGTAGATGAGGCTGATCGTGAGAAAACCGCCTTTATCACACCAGAAGGGCTTTACGAATTTAAAGTCATGCCGTTTGGTTTGTGCAATGCGCCTGCGACCTTTGAGCGTATGATGGACAATTTACTTCGACACCTTAAGTGGACAATGTGTTTATGTTATCTGGACGACATAATTGTCTTTTCCAAAACATTCGAAGATCATCTTAGTCGCTTATCGGCAGTGTTGGGTTGCATTGAAAAAGCCGGACTTCGTCTAAACCCAAAGAAATGCTTATTTGCAGCACCCGAAATCAAAGTACTGGGACACCTGGTTAATGGCAATGGAGTCCGACCTGATCCCGACAAAATTAAAGCAATCACCGATTTTCCCCCTCCATGCAACATTCGCGACATTAAAAGCTTCCTTGGTATCTGCTCTTACTACAGGCGCTTTATAAAAGACTTTTGTATTAAAGCTCGACCGTTACAAGAACTTCTGAAAGGAGATTCGGTATTTTCGTGGGGAGACGATCAGGAAAGGTCTTTTGCTGTGCTTAAGGCTGCACTCACATCTGATCCAGTTTTGGGATTGTTTGATGAAAAAGCTGCTACAAATCTTCATGCCGATGCAAGTGGGTACGGATTGGGAGCTGTTCTCAATCAAGTTCAAAACAACAGTGAAAAAGTTATTGCATACGCCTCCCGGATTCTTTCAAAGCCCGAAAAGAACTATTCCACCACAGAGAGAGAATGCTTGGCAATCATTTGGTCAATCACCAAGTTCCGGCCTTATTTGTTCGGGCGACCCTTCACCATCGTTACAGACCATCACTCGCTGTGTTGGTTAGCGAACCTAAAGGATCCGTCAGGTAGGCTAGCAAGATGGGCATTAAGATTGCAAGAATATGACGTGACCATTGTATACAAAAGCGGACGCAAACACCAAGACGCCGACTGTCTATCCCGATGTCCTATTGAAGACGACACTGAAATTTCCGAGGAAATTCCTACGCTAAACGCCGTTGCCGACATAGCCGCTGAGCAGAGAGATGACGTGGAAACATTGAAAGTCATAAAGTCACTGGAGGACAATGAACCTAATCAGGGAAACTTCCAAATGGTGGACGGGATTCTCTGTAAGCGCAACTTTGATCCTTTAGGGGCTCAGTGGCTGCCTGTAATTCCGAAACAACTTCGTGAAGACATCCTGCGACATTTCCATGACGAAGCTACATCAGGACATCTGGGTTTTGCTAGAACCTATGACCGAATTCGGAAACGGTACCATTGGCCAGGTCTATACGGATCTGTAAAACGATACGTAAGTCATTGCCGGGAATGTCAGCGACGTAAGAGTGTTCCACAACTTCCACCCGGACAACTTATACCCATCCCACCTGCAGTTGCGCCGTTCCACAGAGTGGGAATTGACCTTTTGGGAAGATTTCCAAAAACATCGTTGGGAAATCGTTGGATCATTGTTTGCACTGACTATCTGACACGCTTTGCCACCACCAAGGTATTACCATCTGCCGATGCGCCGGTTGTGGCCAAGTTCCTGGTGGAAGATGTCATACTTAGGCATGGGGCTCCCAGGATAATGATCTCAGACAGAGGAACTGTTTTTCAGTCGAAGCTCGTGGCTGAGATAACCACTATGTGTAATGTTTCGCACAAATTTACCACAGCCTACCATCCCCAGACTAATGGCTTGACGGAGCGTTTCAACAAAACTTTAGCAGACATGCTCTCCATGTACGTTGACGCCGAACAGAAGGATTGGGATGACTTGCTTCCATTTGTGACTTTTGCGTATAACACGGCTAAGCAAGAAACAACGGGCTTCACTCCATTCTTCCTTTTGCATGGACGAGAAGCGGAGACAACCATGGACACTTTATTCCCATACCACCCTATCAACACAGGCAGCGATTATGTTTCCCAACTAATAACAACGGCAGAGGAAGCACGGCAACTAGCTCGAATTCGTACTTTGTCTGCCCAGGATAGAGATCGACAGCGATATGACGCCAAACATCGACCAGTTTCCTATAATCCCGGGGACCTCGTTTGGATCTTCATCCCCATACGGAAAGTGGGGCTATCCGAGAAGTTACTGAAAAGATACTTTGGTCCTTATTGCGTTAAACGTCGCTTGTCCGATGTCAACTACGAAGTGGAAAACTTTGATCCCACCTCCAGACGCCGAAAACCAAAGGACGTAGTACATGTCCTGCGGATGAAACCCTACCTCGACCCGGACGCTCAGCTTCATGAGAACGACCAACCCTGTCCTGTTCCAGTCAGCCAGCTACCTGAGCGCCTGGATGAAACTCCCAGCGACACAGGACCTACACCAGCAACAAACGATCCGGTTCCCAAAGTTCGAGAGCGCACCGGGGCAATGACAAGGTCCAGAAAACGGGAATTGGAGAGTTCGTAAACAGCGGGTCGCTGTTGTATTATTTAAGGGAGAGCAATGCTACAAAGATGTGATATTCTGTATCATCGGGTGATGGGTTCGAGCCCAGCAGCACAAAATATGGTAATCATTCATTCAGCTCAACTTGCCTCATTCATCATATGTAAATTAACCATTCATCACGTCACTAACCTTTCATATAAATACCCTCATCGTTTTGTATTTGGGGAATTTTCCGCCTAATAAAGTTCTGTTCCTTTACTCGGCTTGTGTGGTTTCTTCAAACTTCGTGACAATATAATAATAAACTCATAACTTTTTCGGAATATTTTTTTAGAAGAAGAATATTTTTTTAGAAGAAGAATTTTTTTTTTTTTTTTTTGGAATGAAGCTTTTGGAGTTATGGTATATTTTTAATGTTTCTTTTGAAAGCTTTTTCTCCACCCGCTGTAATATAGGTTGTGTGTTATTTACTATATAAAAGTATTTTAATGTTCCAGAGCTGAAATATATTTTCTTGAAATTTTGATTTATACCAAATGTAAAAGGGGGAATTTAATGTGTCTGTGACATTTTGTAATCGAGTCCGTAACATTTAATTTTTGTCTCTTATTGTTACAAAAATTTAAAAATACCATAACCTAACGTGACAATAGCATGGGAAGATTTTTTAACTGTATTTTTATGTCACATACATTAAGATACAAGTACAATACATATACTTACCCTACAAATGCCTCCAGAATCTTTGTTTTAAACTTTTAAATATTTCTGTCACATGTCAGTTTCGAAAGTCATAAAGTTGTAATAAATAATTTAAATTTTGAATGTGTGAAACAATTAAGGTGTAAATAATAATTAGTAAAAAATTATTTACTTTTATAGAATTGATCTTACAACTAGATGGCATTTTGAGTTGGTAATTATATCCAATATGTATATGTTTCTACTCTTAAATAAAACTTTCAATTCATTTATCACTGTCAAAGTTTTAAACCCATTTTTGAATTGAAATAACTTTCTACGATTAACTTTACCTATTTTGAATAGTTTCACAATAATTTATTTTATGTTAGTTGGTTCTTACATTAGGTTAAGCTTTAAATGTGTGTTTGCTTAATCTATTTCGATTGTACTTATGATCTCATTTTTTCTTTTAGGTAAGTCATTCCTTTCTTCTTAAGAATAAACAGCAAAGCTGGAAAGTTAAAGCCATCAGGATCTGGTAAAAAGATCTTAACTATATATATTTGTATAGATGAATGGGTTTCTTTTCATTCATTTTTTTCTCCAAAAACAAAAGACGTTTGAAAAACATTCGTTAATCTTTTTAAACATAAGGTCACGTCAAAACAGATTTTGCGCTGGGAATGTTTTCTGATTGGATAAGGGTTGAACTGCCCTCGGTTTAAAGAATAACAAACTTTAAGAAGAAAATTACCTAAGTGAAAGAAAATATTAGTATTTTCGCTGTGGCATTTTAGTTTTTAAAGTTGGAAAACCTTTTGATGATTAGTTTATTGTGCTTCATTTGTTTTGCAGCTTCAAATATCACTTCAGTGTGGGTAATAAATTCTTATACTAAAATTTTTCAGGGAATCTGATCTGTAAAGTGTTATTTCTCGGCATTTCTCGCCTAGTAAGGTTGCATTTGGCATTAAAAGAATGATGTTTTTAAAGAATTTTTTACACATTTTCAACTGTAATTCTCAGCTAAATTTTTCACTGTGAGTGTTTATAAGTCATCTACTAATTAAAAGTTTTGTCCATTTCTGTGAATATAGCGGGGAACGTTTCCTTGGAAGATCATATTTTATTTTAATGCATATCACTCTTGTATTGAAATTCTTGTACTGAAAATGTTTCAGGACATCATTTAATTAGTTAATTACTACATAACTTGTGGTTGCCATAGGACTTGGAGTACTTACTATAAGATAATTTTAATGCAGTCACTCTGTGTCATATTGCTCCATCTGAGACGATATAATATATTAGATTGATTTAAAAAATCAAAATAAAGTCAGACACTTTAATTAGTGGGCGCTATCAAGAGCCTCTAAGAGTTTCTTCATAAATCTTTGAAAGATTATATTTTTATGATATTCTGATTTTGAAGTAACAGACCCTTTACAAAAATATTTTTAAATATAAACAAATTGAATTAATAACTATAATTTAGATAAAGTTATTAAGTAATACCATTTTGTAAAGAAATCTAGTTGATTTTCTAAATAATATCAACCACCTAAATGTATTTATCACTTTGAAGCATATTTTTTTCTCTTATCAAGCTTATAGGAAAAATAATTTGCTCCAACATTTTTCAGACTTTCTTTAAGTAGTAGTTTCAATACTTTTTTCATTGATTTGTGTGTAAGTTACGTTTTTGTTATGTTCCTATAATTCCTCTTTCTTTTTTGGTAATTAAGTGGTAAATATAACAGGTATTTTCTCTTTCACATTGACACGGGATATTCTAATATCCCTTGGCGTTACTTACCTGTAACTTTCCCATAGTTTTTGCACTGTGTTTATGTATGATAACAATAATAATAATTTCATCCCTAAACATATCAGTTCAGAAGAGCTATAAACACCCAACTCAAGCTCAAATCTCTCCGGTAACCCACATAAACCCCATCATCCTAATAACCCAAACATTATCCAAACAATTAATTAAACCTTCTTTCTCGGGATGCGTCCTTCGCACACTTTTTGGCGCCCCGGGCCACCCCCAATAATCTCTCTTCTTTCCAGCGGTTATGCTTCGATAAATAGCTGCCAGGGAAAGGGCTGGAACACACTGTGTGAGTAGAGTCGCCAGAAGTCGTTAAGATCCTTATCAAACGGAGGGGTGAAAGAAGGGAAATTGAGGGGAGATGTACTAACGCACTTGTGATAGAACAGGGGTTTCCAACTTCCAAGTACACGAGGGCCGCAATCGAAATAACAGGTGAAGTGGTGAGTCGCAAAGTAATCTGCGGCTCCTTTTTATCCATTCGGGGGTAGAGTCTTTAATATGGAACTTTTCTGGCGAGAGAGGGACGAAGGTACCCTAGTAGCACAAAACGGAAAGCGATATAAGAAACTTATACCGTACGTTACCATTTTCCAACACCAAATAAGCTAAAAATGGTCAGGTTTGTGTACACCACTTGGTACCAGAACTTGGGATCCCTTGGGATTCGCTATCTCAGATAACAACAGAAACTGTCATTCCTTGATGTTATTCTAGCATTAATGGATGTTGCCTGATAGCAATTGTTATACAGCGATATTAGCTGATGTTAATCTTAAAAAGTGAATGACAAGGAATGTCAGTTCTTATATCGAGTGGTGTAAAAACCCTTGCTAAGCCTAACCATTTTTAGGTTATATGGTATCAAAAAATGGTACCGTACGATAACCATTATATATTTTCTACATTAATGTTTCCTATACTTATAATGCGGGACAAAAATAATCGAATCTGATATTGCTTATATTTTATTTTTTAGGGTAATATAAACAATATCATTTTCATTTTTGTACAGCATTATAAGTGTGGGAAAAATTGTTTAAAACACATTTAAATGAAGAAAATATATATTGTAATTAACTGTTTTAATTTCAATTTTAAAGGTAATACAAAATTAAATTATTATAAACAATATCATGATTTTTTATCAAGTTAAAATTAAATACTATTAGTTTCAGTTGAAATCTATGAATATTTATTTTATGATGTATAAAATACCCCCACAAGAAAATTTTTTTTTGTAATAAAAACATTAAATTGAAAAAAATGTTGGTAGTTTTAATAATTGTTTAATCAATTATTTAAACTTCATAAAAAATGCAAAAGTTTATATTACCATTACTTACCTATTACAAGTTCAAATTTGAACTCTTCTCATGGCCATTAATCTCTATCTATCAAAAAATAATATAGAGCCTAACTTCAAGGAATGAACAAAGATTACAAATAAAAATAGAAAAATAAAGATTTTTATTCAAAATTTAACACATTAAATAAATTAATACATAGAGCTTTGCAAAACTTTTTCTATTCTTCTATATAACTTGTGCGCCAATGCTGTAAAAAAAAACTTTATTAGTTATGTTTATTAATGAAACCAGGATAATTAAAACATAATATTTTGGAAAAATCAGTATGTTAAAACTAATTTTTAGATGATTCATCCCATACCTGTATCTAAAAACTATGAATTACTTTTCAAAAATATATTAATTTTTAATTCACCAAATAACTATTTTTTTGAAACATAAATTAACAAGATAGGCATAGTTTCAGAAAACATATGGCAGGTATCCTTTTAAATTAAGACCCCCCAACAAATATAAATATGTAAAAACTATAACAGTAATATACGGTGTATCAATAACCTTGTATTATAAGATCTCTTGTGTGAGGTACTTAAAATATGCAAAATAAGAACTGAACCACTAAAACATTTTTGTTAAATGTGAAGATTCAATAAAATGTTTTCCTTTTTTGTAACATCATAGTCAGCAAACATATCTATATCCAAATATCTGTTCTTTCCCCCCATAAATATTGTTTATTGTAAACTGGGTGAAATAATGACTTTTTATGATTTCCTATAAGTTTCTTGAAAACTAGAGGTATAGTTCTTCAGACACCTTTTATATACTTCACACAAGGAATGTTAAAGGAAAAAATCTTAACAATAGAGCATTTTCAATCACATGACTCGGACCTAACAACGGCCTTAGCAACAGAAGATGTTACAGTTTTTTGCCCTACAGAGGTTAACAGTTACAGAAAATGACTAGCCGTGGAATTCTTTTATTGGAGCATTTGCAATCACGTGATCCCATACCTAAAAACCGCCTTAGCAACAGTTAAAAGCCCTACAGTAGATACACAGTTAAAAGAAAATAACCGGTAGTAACGTCACCTGAAAACACTCTATAAGTAAAAGTTGTAATAGTCAAAATGTAAAAAAAGAAGATAATGCAATTTTAAATTAAGTGAATCTAAAATAGAAGAAATAATTCCTAAAATAGTATCAAGTATTATATTGTTTGATGATTGAAAAAGATAAGACTCCACAATTAATATAACGTTTATTTTACAATTAAGCAATTAATTAGCTTCTTAATTGATAGTTTGTTTGAAGATGCTTTAGGAAATTTTAAAATTTAATTAAATTATACTTAAAATTTAAAACATTTAAATAATAACACACTAAATAAGAACATGTTTTGAGGGACTTTTTAAAAGAAAAAATAAGAAATGTTTTTTTCAACTTGAGCTTCCAAATTTTGAACATCTAATTTTCATGCTAAAGTTTTCCAAAACAGTAAAATTAAAAAACCACTAGACCACGGCATAATAACCCGGAACCTTCATTTTATGTACATTTTATGTACAAGTAAAATTAAAGCTTTATAGTTACTTAAATTTCAGATGCCTTTTTCCCAATAAAATTTATGAGTAATGATCAAATTAAAAGTTAAATTTGATATAGGGTTGAAAAAAAACATGCTTTTCTAATATCTTAAGATTTTTTTTCGCTCCTATGCACACCAATTTTTAATGAATGGATAAAAATCAAATGAAAATGTAAGTAAAGAAAAGTAATAACTGTAAAACATTATTTCACCATTGGTAACTATTATTTCTATTTAACCCGTAGCAGGGGATGTGACGTCTCACAGACCGTGCAACATTCCCCCCCCTGCCCCCTACCACATGCTGGGTCTACCACATGCTGGGTCACATTTTCTCCTAGCTTCCCCTTTCGTGACCCCTTCTTAACAGCAAGTTTTTACAAGTTTCTTCCCCTCAGTGTAACAGTTTTTGTCCAGACTTACTCAGTAAGCATGGCTTTGAAGCTCGGTCTGCAGAGTTTAATTTATCCTTCTGATCCAGGTTATGCGGAAGCGTTAAAAATATTATATGAAGTTGGGAGTGATTTTAGAGTGGTAAAGATAACTATGAATAAGATTTCTGTGAAAAATTCTAAATTTTTTGCTTCTGAAACACTGGTGAAAAACTGATACTTCAGGCCAGGCAGTGTCAAAATTTTTTTGTATTGTTCTACAATGAGTTTTCTCCTCTTAAAACTTGCATTACATATTAAATAATAAAAATAAAACAGTTAATTCATAATAGATGCAATTTATTTTAAATTATAAAGAATTTACTGCACTATGTGGTTTCTATCGAAAAATTTAAGGCTATTGGAAAATTGTCTGGGAAAACTTTTATTTTAATATAAAGTTAAAAAATATATCTTCTATTTCTATGAAGAGAAATGTTCCAAGAACAAAGTTCTGAAATATCAGAATTAGAGATGTGAGTCGAGAATATTCTCGGAGAACGAGAATATTCTCCAGGGGCGAGAATTTTGAGAATAATCGAGAATATTCTATTTTTTGATTAATAAATGTAAAAATGTTTGATAATATGAAATGGTCATATAGTATTAGTGTTGGAAACCTGAAAACAATAACAAATTCAATGAAATTTACCATTTAAAAGTCACCCTACAGTTCAGAGAATATTCTCTGAACTGTAATTTCATTATTTCGCAAGATTTTTTTTAAAATAAGTAAATTTATTTAATACAAAATAAAATATTTTTTAAAATATTCAAAGCAAGTTTTACTGGGAGAAAATACTCATACAATTAAAAGAGGAGTCTTAATTATTTTTATATAGTTGTTAAAAGCAAAGGTAATACCAATAGTTGTCAAACTGAAGGACCTTTAAAATCTGACATTTAGCTAAAATTATGGTAGAACTTTGTAAAATTAGGAGAATATTCTTAAAAGAAGGGGATATCACATTAGAATTATCTGTTGAGAAAAATATTTGAAATAATTTCATAATATTTATTTTACATTTACAGAGAATAATTTATCGGGAGAATATTCTCAAAGAACTCTAAATTACTATCAGATGCAGTTTAATTTACTGTCTACTTAAAAATACTATTTGTGAATGAATAGTTTGTCTTAACTTTTTGTTTGCGTTATGGGGTATTTGCATAAGGGAGTGATTTGCTTAATTTTACACTTTTTTGATACGTTATAGTTTAAAACTCTCAAATATCAGATTTTTATAAGTTCAAAAATATGTTTTAAATAATTCAATTTTATTTTTGCCAAAACACTAGTAAAGTCACGTGATCAAAAAACGTGATTTGACATCAAAGCAGCCTCGAAACTAGTGTTTTACTATTTTTCAATGATAACTGGATACTATTGGATGTGACGTCATAGCGCTTGTAAACAATAGTGTTTCTGTTTTTGTGCCAAAACGAAATTTCAAAAATTTATATCTCAGAAACTGGGAAACTCAGGAACTTCATTTAAACGTCATTCTTCATGGGTTTTTTATCTACTATTTTAATAAAATTTAATCTCAAATCGTGAAAATACCTCATTTTAATTCAGATTCATTAATATTTTCCTTTATGAGAATATTATCAAAGTTACAATTAAATTTATATCTTACTCATCTTGTGTTCGTGAAATAATTAAATCTTCAAATTTTCATTCACTAGATAGATATCTTATAATTTTAAGTGTGTCTCATCATTTTTTCCTCAAGAAAATATTCTCATTAAGATTCAACAAAATAAATTCCAGAAAAGCATTTCTCATATGCATAATTTATTTCAAAAAAGCTATTTAAAAGTTGGAAAATCTTAAATTAATAGAATGTAACTGGCTTACTCTGCCTTACCTATCAAACATGTCGTCTTATCAATTAAGTAGAGATTTTAAAATATTTTTCAATTTAATTTGTCTTTCTTTTATTTATGATGACTTCTCACTGTAAAACTTTTAATATTCTTTGAATTTAAAGTTAATATATACCTTATAAAAAAATTCTTTTCAAAAAAAATTATTTAATAGCTTCTAGGAGAATATTCTCGAAAATTCTCCTCTTGGAGAATATTTTCGAGAATATTCTCAAGAATATTCTCCAAAAGATTATTACCGAGAATTTTACATCTCTAATCAGAATCATACCATAATTAGAAATTTAAAAAAAAAATATATAATGTTGCGCGGTCTGTGAGACCGCATGCCCCCTGTTATGTTCCATTTTTTCACCTCCACTGTTACGGGTTAAGGATCTTAAATTATTGCATTCTTTAAAAGGAGAGACAATTGTCTCCCTGAGCTAGCTTGGCAATGACTTTCCTGCCTGCCCATTTTTCGGTCGCATGTGCCATTAAAGGCAAAAAATTCGTAAAGCACTGAAGCTCTTAAAATTTGTGTAATAAATTTTTCTTTTGGACATTTTGAATAGAAGGGAGGCTAGAAGCTCATCCTAAATAGGGTAAAAATTAGAATAGATTTTTATTACTTTTTCATTTATTTTTTAAGATTTGACTGATTTCCTTTACACTGGGGGTTCATGAAATAAAAAATATATTTATTGTACCTGACTTATATCTATCTCCTTGAGCTTCTATGCGGTAAATAAGGCTTCCACCAGCCAACATGGCGCTTACTCAGCTCGACCGTCCAAGAGAGTTCCTCTGAAAGTACATAAATTTTTTATTAATTTAAATTAAGAAATAAAAATGTTTTCATTTTAAAATTTCTCAACAAACAATAGTTTATAATTTTAGCAAGAAATAAACAGATGTTTTAAATACCAGGGAGCTATTACCCCCAGCTCGCTATCGCTCACCAACCCCCATAAACTGCTTACGCAGGACCTTTTGTTAATAAAAAAATTACCAGAAGAAACAATAACAAACTTTCCAAACATACAGCATCTCCATGAAGAACACTCTTCAAAGTTTGAATACTTACTAACTCCATCAATAATTAAATCAAAATGTTTTCCTTAAAAAATATCCAGCACATCTATTAAAATAACTATTATTAATCAACATTCTGGAAAAATTTAAATTCAATATTTACCGCCTAGTTAATCCTTAACTCGTTAGTATACCTAGTGTATTACAGCATCACTAACAAAGTAGTCCCATTGCAGTATCTGAATTTTGAGTGAAATGAAGAATGTCAATTTAAATATATTATTGTTTTGCTAAACCCATATCACCCTTTTTATCATGATTTAAGTACCGAAACTCCTCCTAGCAACCCAACAGGCTTTGTGTTTACCCATTTTCTCCTTCCACATAATGATGTACTGGGTTAAAGAAAAGTTGGGATCAGCTGGAATAAGAGTCCTCCATTTGGCGATTGCCAACTATACACTATAACTAATTGTTCCGCTAACTTCCGTACCGCTATAACTATACTCTGTGTAAATAGAATCGGCGGCTGACCTTGAGTTTTTTCTCAATGTATTTCTCCTGCGTTGCCATGGTAAAGAATGACGTGAAACCGCCTATTTTATACAGACTATAGGCGACCGCAACGCGAGTCACCAAATGGAGGACTCTTATTCCAGCTGTGCCAAAAGTTGCTTACAAGTATAAACCCAGACTTGTCATGAACATATGACAACATGAATTTGTAAGTAAAGGACTAAAAAATCCATCCATAAATATTGCTCTTTCCACCTATTTTGACTACTCACACTTCACCATACCCCTCCCCCAGAGTTTATGTAAATAACGCTACTTATCCGTTAGCCGGGCGCAATTGTGAACCAAACGCTCGCCAAGCGAAGCATATGACAAAACAGTCAAAACGAAACGATGCGCCAGAGGCAGATGTTCTTTTGCAGGAGGCAACCGTTGGAACAGAGAATTCTTTAATTCATTCTACATTATTTGGGGATTTTTCACTTGCGCCTGGCTAATGGATAAGTACCTAAATAACTTTATCAAAAAAGCTAAAATGAAGAAAATTTTATCAAAATAACAAGTTGTGCATATAATTTCAAACACATATCAAATACCCTTTCTTCTCCGAGTCTATTTTGAGGCCCTCAACGAGGAACTGGGTGACCGCCGGAACTACAGGCACTGAAATGAGAGCAGGGCACAATCAGTTAAAATTAAAAATCACACTATTGAACTATAATACTCATTTAATCACTGTCAGGAACATGGAACATAAATGCAGTCTGTACACACAACCCTTACAAAGCCAGATCAAAAAATGCTAGTTAGGTCAGAAGATTTTTTTTTTTACACAAAATGAATTGACATTTTAGATTATAATTAAAAATAAGTTTCTATAAAGGAGTTCGAAGTCATGGCCTATAATTATAGCTGTTTTACATGCCTCACAATGACAACACAGCAGTCAGCAATAAAAGCAATAACTGTAACTCCCCAAAAATCTTAAAAGAACTTTTTTCAACTCTAGAATCTTGATAACTTACTCAGATTATTAAATCATTATTTGTAATTTGGCTGACAACTTTTAATTCTCAGTCTTTGTAAGGGTGTGTAGGACATCTGTATTGCATTTGTGAAACGTTCCTATACAGTATCAGAACTTATAGGTACTTTTCCGTTATAGGGGTAGGGGGTCTTAAAAAATCGCTCGCAAAATAATACTGTTTGGCAACCAAACACGTTTTATTTTTTTTGCATTTGAGTCAAGTTGTTGGTCTTTTTTCACCATTATGGATTTTAAGACTTGGGAATTATTACCGAGGGATAAAAAGTTTGCAAATGAAAAAATTTAATAATTGCCACAACTCCTTTTTAACAGAAAAGTGCCTAGAACTATATGTAGAGGGGATCTAGAGCAGCGTTTCTCAACCGGGGTTCCGCGAGGCCTCCTCAAGGGTTCCGCGAGAAATTCGAAAAAGGTGTTAAAAAAATAAAAGATACAAGATCCCCCCGAAATTCGGATTAAGGGTACCAGAATGAGTAAAAACCCTGTTTTTTAGGGTCAAATTTCAAAACTTTTTCTGGGGGAGGACCCCCAGACCCCCCTTTTTGTACTTTAAACTCGATTAGTTAAATTAATTTTCATATTAAGTTCAGCAAAATGAGAATCCTACATAAAAATATATTAAAAAGGTCCATTAAACTTAGGAAAAGATGGGCTTAGAGATAATTTTAGGCTTCCTTCCCGATGCAAAAATCTAGCTTTGGGCCTGATAATTACTTAATTTCCTTAGAGGATATTTGGGTCCCCCTCCTGAAAGAAATTTTTCTTGAAAATACCTCGAGTATGTAGTTGGCCCCCTGCTGTTTGATAGTTAATGCGGCCCTCGGGCTGAAAAGTTTGGAGACCCCTGTTTTAAGATACAGTGGGGGGCAGGGGTAAGGCCTTCCAATGGTTAAAATGTCCAATGGCCGTTAAAAAGGATTATCCAAATATTCAAAGAAAAGCAATTAATATACTATTGCAGTTTTCCACATAATATATGTGTGAACCAACCTTTTCTTGTTTAAAAAGCATAAAAAGTAAAGAAAGAAATAGTCTTCTTTCTATTGAAGACGAGATGTGGGTATGCCTTTCGAAAATAAGACCCAGAATTCAAAATATAGTATGTGCCAAAAACACACAAATTATCACATTAATTAATATTTAATAATTGTTTTATTTTTTTAAACTTGCTAAAATTGTTTAAATACTTAAAATTGTATTTTCAAAACCTTACAGCTGTATTCTAATAAATAAATATAGTAAATAAACGATTTCTTCGTTAGGTACTTATTTTTCCGTTTTATGTAATAATTTAATTTAAAAAATAGTAAGAAAAATATTGTTACATGGACGCTAGGGTTCCGCGGAACATGGGCATTGTCGAAAGGGTTCCGTGGGAGTAAAAAGGTTGGGAAACGCTGACCTAGAGTATGTAATAATATGATACTACCTTTATGTAATAATAGATAGTCATACATGGTTTCCAATCTTTGAAAACATTGAAAATCAAGGACTTTTCAAGGGTCTTCTCAAAAACATTTTTTCTCGAAAACTCGAAACAGACATTTAAAAATTATAACCCTCGAGATAACGGTTCTGTGCATTTCTCACTCAACCAGAAACTGGTTCCACCTAATTCGTAAATTTCATAAGAAAGATATAAAAAAACATGAACATGAAACAGAAAATTTTATGATTGATAGTTCTATCTAGTTGGTTCACTTGTGGAACCGATGTAGAGGGTGTTACTATCGTATTTTTGTGATCGGAGCATTTCAAACATCGCCGGTAACTGCGGAACGGAAATTTAGACGAATCAGCGAAAGGTGGCCGGAGTGGATTCAAAATTCAAGGAACACATGGTACAATTCCGTTAAGTCCCTGCTAAATATCACCAATATCCAAATCGCTAAATATATACAAGTATCAACAAATTTTTTATTAATAAACTGAATAGTTATTGATTTAATTAAACATTTTAATTCAGGAGTTTAAAATTATTTTTGAATATTTCTACTTTTTGTTGTCTAAAAGAACCGGGCGATATTTAGCAAGGACTCTTAACATAAGTGAACCGTCGCATTTTTCAAGGACTTAAAATTTTAGCAGAAAAAAATTCAAGGACTTTTAAGGACCCTGGGAACCCTGTCATATATGGGGGACTTTTCAGGAGCCTGCAAATAGAGTATTACAGGGTTGGACCTTTGGTCAAGGTGCCTGGCTTTTTGCTCCTCCTTGTAGTTCTATACTAGCGTGTTAAAGTGGAGAAGGTTTTAAGTGCTGGGACATACAGTAGGTAGTACAAGGGTCATCCAGAAAATGAGTTTTGAAAGGCCCGTAAATAAAAACATAACTGAATGATAATATTCATTTTGTAATGATACAACAGCAGAATCCAACCAAGATTTACTCTTATACAGCAACCTAAAAACTGGAATACCCACTTAAATCTCGCATATTTATGGATCATTAAAATAATTCAATTTGGCGTAATTTTAATGAAACTGATGTAGAAAGCAAATGACAAACATATTGCTGCGTGCTTTATGTAATGAATATTTTCAATCAAATCTTTTGTTTACATTTACAGGCCGTGGTTAACTTGCTATAAAATAACTTGCTATACTAGTCCAAAAAAAATTATCAAGAATTATCAAAATTAAAGATCACATGAACATTAATAACAGCACATCAAAATTTAATTAAGAAAAGATGTACTTACTTGAATTGCCTTCGCCATTTTTGTCGGTAGTTGAAGTTGTAGTTGGTGTGTAGGTTAGGGGTGAAATTAAACACAAAAAAAACCAACCCGACAATTAGTAATTTTTTAATAATAACTATTTCAAACAAACACTGTCCTTGTCATAAAAAAATTGTGTTTCTTTTTTCATCAAAGGATGTTAGTGCGTTGCGTTGAGTAATACCAATTTTTGGGCTTTTTTTGGAATTGTGTTTTTTACCCGAAATCCCGACTTCTTTTGGAATTCTACCCAAATAGAATGTATTAAATTGTATGAAATTTGGGTATGTTGTACATTTTGAGGTCCTCTTTAAGAATATGCTATTGAAAAACAAATTTAAAAAAAGCGTTAACTTGTTCTAAAACACATTAGAGTAGTGTTTCTCAAAACCGGGGCTCTCAGTGCCGGGGGTACTGCCAAGAGCTTTGAAGGGAAGGGGTACTCCATGAATTATTTATTTTTTAACTTTCAATGAATTTTCAATCGGTAATTTTTGTGGGATCAACATATTAAAATTTCAGACGATTTCTGATAAAACTGGAGGATGAATTCCCAAGTTTCGTGTTTTTCGTTTTCCTGTAATAAATCCCGAAATATAGGAAAAACCCTTTAATGAATTGCACATTCTTAATCTGATAAAAATTATCTTTCCAACGATGTAAGACACTTTATTGTGAGTTCCATCATTTTCAAATTTCGAATTTCTCTCTTCCCAATAAAATAGAGTATTTTCCTATAAGCGTCAGTATATTCGTTTCGGTTCCCAAAATTCCTGTGTGACGTAAGAATCGCCATGGCAACCCGTAATTCTGGAAAAACCTTGCCATAACCTTATATTGTTATTAAAAAAATTCAAAAAAAATTTAATATTATTTAATAAGGAGTTATTAGCTTTATTCGGAGTTGTGTTTCGGGGTCGAATTCCGAACTTTTTTTCAAACTTCAATTATTCTCTAAATTACCATTCCATTTTCACAAAAATTGAATATGATCCACTTATAGGTGTCTAGTTTGAGATTTAATCACCGAAAAAACGATACTTTAATTTTAATTGTGCTTAAAACGCCAAATACGGTCATTTCTCTGAAAAGAACAAACGGCCGCCGAGGACTGGATTTTTATCCCAATTTTTTCAAATTCCAGATTCTGCGAGATATTTCATCACAGTTTAAGGGTGAAAGGTCACCGACCCGCTGAAAATTCGTTAAGATGTCTTTTTTCGATAATTAGTGTACATATCGAAAACGGACCTTCAAAGGGGGCCCAAACCTAAAATTACCGGCACAATGACTTGAAAATTCAATATGTTACTCTTCAGACAGCTTATTACTATAAACCAGCGTTGGAAAAACTCGCGACAATTTTAAAATAATTTAAAAATGCGAAAAACTCTCCGATGTACAGCATCCAATAATAGACATTAGAGGGAGGAGCTCAATAATTGTCACCTTAATTATATCCTTGCACCATTTTTCTAATTCCAGATTCTACAAGAGGATTTTCACAATTTAAAGGAAAAGGGATATTTGAGCCTTTCGAAATCGATTAAACAGTATTTTTTTACTCTTATGCTCAGTTACTCCTTAAAACGCAAGCGAGGTCCACAAAAGCGCAGTAAATCTCATATAAACGGTAATCCAGATACTAAATTTCGATATGTTGTGTAAACAAAAGTATTTCACTCGAATTTAATCTCTCTATATTAAAAAAAAGTAACAGTCGCCGCCGCCGCTGCCGCCGCCGCTGTTTCAGAAAATCTTCACTTTGACAATTTTGAATTGTCACTATGCAAAAACTATGGAACGGAAATTATTGAAATTTTGACCATTTGCAGACAAATGTATGAGGGTCCTTTTCGTTCCAATAGCTAATTAATGAGATAATTAGTTCTGGAATTATTTAATGTCAAAGTCGACAATTATTTTTTTCTGCTGCGAGTTCGCCCCTAGCAAAATCTATTCGCAGCAGAAATATGATTTTTTGCAGCCGCATTCTCTTAGATGTGAAGTTTTGCACCTCGTCGCCCTTTTTTCGAATTTCGAATTAGTTTTGGAGTAATTAAGTTTTAAAGTTTCGAAATTTTTGACGGGTTTTCGGTTTTTACGTTATAAAAGAAAAACTAATCACAGTAGAACTATGATATTTTAAACCTACATACAATTATTTTTTTAAAAAATATTGGCGTTTTGTTTTTCAAAAAATTCTAATTAGTTTTAGAGTTATTAAGATTCAAAGTTTTAATTTTTTCTTCTCTTTCTGTTGCCGTTTACTAGAGAAACAGGCGAGTTTTATGATGAGTCTAATTTCTTTTATTTTCAACAATGTTTTTTCTACAAAATGGTTGATGATTATTAGTAGACTTGCTGGATATTTCTTAACATTTCGATTAAATTATTGATAAGCTAAAAAAGGAATGTATTTCAGCACCATTTTTGTTGTTAATTTAGGGGAATGATACGAATTAAATTATTTATAAGCAAGAGAGAGGTATTTTCGGTATTACAAGAGGCTTAATTAAGTCGAGAAGAGTGTTAGGCTGGATTGTTGAGATGAACAAGCGAGCTCTGCTCGCTAAGATCGCGAAGCGATCTGAAAAGAACTGCGAAGCAGTTACGGGGGTTGGTGAGCGATAGCGAGCAGGGGGCAGGCCCCCTAGTTTTTTAAAATTAAAAATTTAGTTTAGTTAACAAGTTTATTTTGAACTTAAGAATTTTAGTTTGATTTATTGGAATAGAAATCATATTTTTTTGGTTAATAAAATGTTTTTATAGAAAAAAATATAATTTAAAAAAGTTAAAGAAATTAGTTTATTTTGGTAAATATAGTATTATATGTCTTTTCAGCAAGTACATATACATTTATACCATAAAATTCGATGTTTCTGTGGATGCTCCGCAGTTATGTGTGTATAAAAAACTCAAAACTATAGTGGATGAGAGAAAATTCTGGATCAAATTGAATCCACTGAAAGTAATGCTACAATTAAGAGGGGCATTTTTTACACCACATTTTGTTTTGTATCAGTACTAGACAGTTTAAAAAGGAATAGAATAACTCTAAAAAAGTATCCTAAAATCATAAATACAAAAGTAAAGTAAATATTCTACAGTTTAAATTTAAACCAAGGAATAAGAAATCGTCTAGTATTTTAGATCCTTCTTATTATTTTGTGAATTGACAACAGTTATAAGTAAATTGATAAGTGTATATAGCCCAGGCAACGAAAAGGTATAGAGGGAAATTCTTGGAGCACAATTTTTGACTTCGGAACTTTGTTTGGACTAGTTAGGAGGTGAACATATCAAAAGTCCCCGCCCGTAGCCCTTACGCCGGAGTGAGGAGGGGTGTTCGAAAGTCTCATTTTTCAGTTTTTGGCTAATTACTCTTACAAAATGCATCCCCACGAAAAAGTTTCAATTCGCTTTTTTAAAGTAGATAAAATTATCAACAATTTAAGACCCTTCCCAGGTTTATACGTCCAATTGATCCCGAGTTACATCTCTTCAAAAATGGGAAATTTTTTCTAAAAATTTGAAAATTTGAGTAAAAAATGTATTTAAAGCAATTTATTGGCTATATTACCCATCTAAAAATGAATTAAAGGCTATTACCTTATAATGCACTTATTTAGCTTTAATTTAAGCCCTGAATCAAGTATGTGAGATCAATAGTTCTCACGTTATCTTAAAAAAAACAAAAATTGGGAAAATGGGATTATCCCAGTATAGTCCAGTCAAATAGTATTTATTTTGAGAAATATTTGGGGTAGAAGATATTTTTCTCTATCCGTACGTTTTTTTGGGGTGCTGAATCCGAATCTGAGGTTTGCCAACAAAATTTCGGGACGGAACATAGTGAAAATTCGAAAAAATGGCAAAAATTCGCCCCTTTTTTTCGTTTTTTGCCCCTAGAACATTACCTTTGCACTTCTGAGCTAAACAATCAATACAAAAAATAAAGAACACAAACCAAGCTACAAAAAAGTCCATTACAACTTTTCTCTCAGGCGCGTAGTTTCGCCGATAGAGCACGTTGAAAAAGGGGTTATTTTCGTTCGATTGGTAGAAAATGTCACTAGTATCGCCAAAACGCCGAATTTTTGGAACATAATACTTTAAAAACTGCTTTAATAATATTCTTCATCAAATCGACCATCTAAAAACTCTAATGATGATTAACTAAATGCATTTTCGTTGCGAGATTTCTCTTACGAACGAAAGTTCCATAGGAGATTATAGTATTTCGATAACTACATATATGTTGCTTCTTCGAGATTACATACAAAAGTGTTCTTTTGACTATTTTATAAGGTTTTGGGGGTGCTGAATCCGAATCTGACGTTTGCCGACAAAATTTCGTGACGGAACTTTGTGAAAATTCCAAAAAATGGCAAAAATTCGCCCCATTGCCCCCAAAAATTGCCATTTTTTGGAATTTTCACAAAGTTCCGTCACGAAATTTTGTCGGCAAACGTCAGATTCGGATTCAGCACCCCCAAAACCTTATAAAATAGTCAAAAGAACACTTTTGTATGTAATCTCAAAGAAGCAACATATATGTAGTTATCGAAATACTATAATCTCCTATGGAACTTTCGTTCGTAAGAGAAATCTCGCAACGAAAATGCATTTAGTTAATCATCATTAGAGTTTTTAGATGGTCGATTTGATGAAGAATATTATTAAAGCAGTTTTTAAAGTATTATGTTCCAAAAATTCGGCGTTTTGGTGATACTAGTGACATTTTCTACCAATCGAACGAAAATAACCCCTTTTTCAACGTGCTCTATCGGCGAAACTACGCGCCTGAGAGAAAAGTTGTAATGGACTTTTTTGTAGCTTGGTTTGTGTTCTTTATTTTTTGTATTGATTGTTTAGCTCAGAACTGCAAAGGTAATGTTCTAGGGGCAAAAAACGAAAAAAAGGGGCGAATTTTTGCCATTTTTTCGAATTTTCACAATGTTCCGTCCCGAAATTTTGTTGGCAAACCTCAGATTCGGATTCAGCACCCCCAAAAAACGTGCGGATAGAGAAAAATATCTTCTACCCCAAATATTTCTCAAAATAAATACTATTTGACTGGACTATACTGGGATAATCCCATTTTCCCAATTTTTGTTTTTTTTAAGATAACGTGAGAACTATTGATCTCACATACTTGATTCAGGGCTTAAATTAAAGCTAAATAAGTGCATTATAAGGTAATAGCCTTTAATTCCCTTTTAGATGGGTAATATAGCCAATAAATTGCTTTAAATACATTTTTTACTCAAATTTTCGAATTTTTAGAAAAAATTTCCCATTTTTGAAGAGATGTAACTCGGGATCAATTGGACGTATAAACCTGGGAAGGGTCTTAAATTGTTGATAATTTTATCTACTTTAAAGAAGCGAATTGAAACTTTTTCGTGGGGATGCATTTTGTAAGAGTAATTAGCCAAAAACTGAAAAATGAGACTTTCGAACACCCCTCCTCACTCCGGCGTAAGGGCTACGGGCGGGGACTTTTGATATGTTCACCTCCTAACTAGTCCAAACAAAGTTCCGAAGTCAAAAATTGTGCTCCAAGAATTTCCCTCTATACCTTTTTTTGAGCATTTGTTGCCTGGACTAATAGTCAATTCTGATCTATCCATCTTAGAATTCCATAAAAAAGCTTGCCTCGCCATTAAATTTAAAGTAAAGTTAACTAAATCAAAGAAAAATGTAACATGAATGGAGCGAGAATTGAGGTAGAAGTTACGGTAGTTACGGGATCAATTTTTCTTCAGTTGGTTGAGAAAATCGGCTGGTTTCTGGTAAAAAGACTGTGTTAACTTTTTTTATGCTAGATTGTCTGCAAAATCTTAAGCAGGCAACTTATTCAGAAAAAACCCACAAGAACGAAAACCCACAAGGCTGAAAGTTATTTGCAGCCTCAAAAAAAAATTAGGGCCACTCAAAATATTTCTGAAAAGTTATTAAAACTCGATAAAATACTTCAAAGAGAGGCAGTATATTAATTAAAACTTTTAAATAAGTTAATATAACTTTTATAATGTGATTTTTCTTTTGTCACTAAGCATTTCTTTCGAATGGGAGAAAACTCTGTTCTTCCATTTTATACTCAAAAGTTTGAATAAGTTATAAAAACATTTTAAAATAGTCGTACTCAACGAAATTTAATTTGTTCTAAATGAAAATTTAGGAATTTACACTTTCAGTCATCTAAGAAAAACGCATACGAAAGGAATGCACTGCTTGAGACACGCGTGACGTGACATAGCTGTGCTAAGCGGACGCCCGCCGTTATATGAGATGATTAGTCGAATAGGAATGTGTAATGTGTATGCCTCCCTCTCCCTTTCCAGGAAGTCACCCTCTACAGATGTCCAGTCAGGCTGTTGCAATCAGCAAACCGGTCCCTTGGTCCACCGAGGCGGCTCCCCTCCCTTTATCTTTTCATCGCTCCGTTTTTCACCCGGAGAAGCACTTTGATGAAAGCCTTCCTGCTTTGGAGGGTTGAAATTGAAAACACGGATTTCTGTTTAGTTTTTGGTTCAAATTAAAAAAAAAATTAATTTAAAGAATAAATATTTTTTTTAATTATAGAAAATATGACAGGAAAGGCACGAGCCCTTATGCCTCCCCCGCACTGGAACCACCACAGCCGAAAAGATATTTGAAAGAAAAAAAACTAATAAAAAAGTAAACCAGGAAGTATTTTAAGAATATTTTAAAACTACATTTAAATAAATATGGAATTTTATGTTTTAAAACTAAATACAAATAAATTTAATTTGTTACCATTTAAAAACAATAGTATTCATAATAAAGGAAAAGAAACATATTTTCCAACGTCCAAATCATGAGGATTCATAAAGTTACTAAAATATATTGTCTTCCCAAAAAGGTTTTTCAATGCTAAGTAATATCAGTCATAATCGTATCTATGACATCAAAATTACTATATGATGTAATATTACTATCAATATAAGTAGATAACAATTTTTGACATAGACTTCGCAATGTAGCTCAATATCATGTGAAATCGTTTCTATGATATATATTTTACGACATCCCACGGTGTCAGTTGATTTAGCTTTTACGACATTGAATTTCCAATTATTGCAAAAAAAGGTTTAAAATCATCATGATATATTTCTTATAGCCTATTTCTTGCTAATAATGTCATTAAAAGTGCTATTTTTTGTCTCTGTCATTAAAATAAATACATTATATCGTACAATATCAGTAGAAGTCGTGATTTTGATGTTTGGGATTCAGTGATATTAGTAATATCAACTCATATAGTGGGAATAACAGTAGATGTCGTGTGCTACCTGGGTATTTTACATATTGTGAGGAACTACTTTATTTTCAAAAATTTCAGAGCATATATAAATTTTTCACCCTATAGATCTTTTAATACTGAATATTACTTTGAGGTGGGGTCTTTTTCCAGAAAATATTTGTAAATTTCCCCAAAAATAGTGCTTTATCTAATTTTTGGATACTCCATTTTGTCCCTCCTCGTGATAAATGTTGACCTAAGACTTTATAGCCCCTTGCTACGCTCAGGGGGAATTTAAGTGTGTGTATACAATCTCCCTCTCAAAACCTAAATTTTAAAATTTTACCCATAAAAAACGACACACTGAAGCTAATCCATAATATAAGAGTTAAATAGGGGGGTTCGGAGATCATCCCTCTAAACAATTTTTAATTTCAGTATGCTAAAAAGTGTTCTAAAGCTACTGTTTTGGGGGTTTTCAGGGAGATTCGCGGGTCGCACAAAATGACCCGGCGGGCTGCCAGTTGGAAACCCCTGCACTAGATTTCTCCAGTAGCTGAGGAAAACGGGTGGCATCCTTTAAACAGAACAGAATCGGAATCTGAAGGAAATTTTAGTCTAGATTGATGTGTAATCCGACGAAAAGTGGAATAGGTTATTTGTAAAAATCAGGAGCTACAAAGAGTAGTCTAGTCTATTGTATCTTCCCTCAACATCCATTCTTTCTCCCCTCCATTTGATAAAGAATCTTAACGACTTCGAGCGACTCTAGTCGCCCAGTGTGTCCCAAAACTAAACTAGTAAGAAGAGCCGCGCTTCCAAATTGGCGAACGTAATTCAATCCAAAGGCATAATAGGTGCCCCGCGAAACGCAATTGCAGTGTGCGTGTATGCAACCCTTTCAGCCCTGATCCGGCCGAGACTTCCCTTTGATCTCGTTGTAATTTCAGGGCGCCCAGGAATGAGAGGGTCGAATGGGGAGCTTGTTGGTAAAGTACGCGACGATAGATAGAGCAGTTATCAAAATATTGATTCGCTGTTGAGTTCGATGTAATGGTTTATTTAGATAAAGCTTTGCGGGTTTCTTGAGGTTTGGGGGTCGAACATGTAGTGCCATGCTCTTCTAGGGGCGATTTGCATGATGATGTAGTGTTTGGGGGGGGTCTGAGGGTCCATAATGCTGCTTCCCGAAAACATGGCTACCAAATGAACGTGGTTTTTGCTTTATTTATTTGAATTTGCTTTGAATTAAAAACTGCACCCGTGCATTCAAAACTACAAAACGTGCATTAATTTAATTTGCGATCTCAGATTTTGTGGAGATTTAAGTTTAATTTCCAAGAACTGAACAATATGTCATACAGCCCCATTTTTCTTTTTAATTAATTTTTAATAATTTTTTTAACGGGAAATAATATCTTACATCCTCTCTTGACCTAGTATTCCTTCAATAACCGATAGCCATATCAAAGTATTAAATTATAAACACAGTATTTTCCCTATTAAGCCTATGATTAAGTGCCTTTTGGTGAGTGTTTTTACTTCAGTTCGTTGCAAGGTGGATCCTTCTATACTCGACAGCAACGTTTCTTGAACCCAGTACGTCACAATTGTGGAAGGAGAAATCGGTAAACAGAAAGCCTGTTGGGTTGCTAGGAGGAGTTTCTGTACGCAAATCGTGATTGAAAAGCGTTATACATGGGTTTAACAAAATAATCCTATTTTTTTTTAAATTGAGGTTCTTCATTTCACTCAAAAAAATTCAGACACCGCGATGGGGACTACTTTGTTTGTTAGTGACGACAACTTAAGTTGCTGTTGAGTTTAGATCAGCTCAGGCTCAAAAAGCTGTGGGGGTTATCTGTTAATTCCGCAGGTGAACTCTACCAAACCATCTGTAAGCTAAGACAAGCTAAAACTCTCTGGGATTTGAACCACTCAAGATTTTATAAACTACGCAATTGTTATGAATTTCCCCTTTCATTTATGCACACCCAACTCCATACAGATAATCTCTTCCATATTTATCTCCCCTCAAAACATCTCATACTGTCATTGCGTGTATAGAAACTTTCAAACAGAATCCTAAAAATTGAGAAATCCTAACAAACATATATGCAAAATGATGTGGTTTATCTTTCATCAATGGGTCATTTAGGGAAATGTTTTTATCACCTGCATGACACTTTACATGGTTGTAATGTTTCTTGACCCTATGACGTATCAACGCGGACTACTCTAGTAAAATTTTTGAATTTTGCCCCTAAAAGTGTTGTTGTAACTCGAGACACTTAAGTTTACATAAATAAGGACCACTCCTTGAAAATCAAAACATTTTCAATGAAAAACCGTACTTAATAGACTTCAAAATTTCTGGGGGTTACCTCTAGAAATTTTGGAATTTTTACCCTTAAAAGTAGGGTTCTGACTCATTTTGAGATCCTTTGGGTAACACCCGAAGAGTACATACCTTGTGAGTGACATAATTTTCATGGAAATTAACAGTATAAAAATTTATATCAAATATCGGGGGGGGGGGGGTTCGAATCTTCAAAACACCCCCTTGGATACGGCCCTGCTGGCAACAACAGTAGTATTGAACGTACAGTTAGCACGTTACAACGTGGTTCAAAGATTAACTAATATTTTTTTTTTCTTTTCCTGCGAATTTTCTTTTTAGCCATCAGGGAGCCTTACACCCTGCTTTCAGCGCCCAACAGCTCCTTTTAAACCCTAATAAAACGACGCTCACTTCCTCCTAAAATCAATGCAATACCCGAATAAATTCTTCGCAAGGAAAACGGAAGCAACTTCTCAATACCTACCTTCCATCAGCAGCCAAACAAAAGTTTAAAGAAGGGGCAAACAAAACCGGAAAAATAATAAACTCCGGTCTAATCAAGGAGGCTTTGGGATCGATCAAAACCAGGGGTGCTTCAGCCTCCTCGAGGGGCTTGCTGGAAATGGAACTGAAAACGTAATCTTTAAGCAACCTGTTCGAGGGGGTTGCAATATTCTTGGTCGTCAACGACGGAGAAATTAGCGGCTGAGTGGAAGGGAGGGTGGTTGAAGAGGAATTGGTTCGAATATTCGAATGAATGGGGAAAATGTCTTGGAATTGGGGGCTTGGGGGTGTTTTTTCTGTTCTTATGAAAAATCAGGTTTGTGATGAGAATCGTGCTCAATATCGAAGGCATGTTTTTAGCAGCACAAATATTTAAGTTTTTTTTTCTTAATTTGTTTTTAGATCACACTTGCAAAACGCTATTTATAATTATTGAAACTTTGCACTTATAAGACAAATTATACACTATTCGCTCTTTTTTTATTACTTACTAGCTGATATGCCCGGCCTTGCACGGGTGGAGTGTATCAATTTATTAAAATTTTCTCAAGTTACATGCCTAATTTTCTGTAACCATAATTACCAATCATCCTGGTAGTTTTTCATATCCCGGTGTTCCCAGTATTTTTTCATATCCCGGTGCCTTTTTCATCTTGGTGTCCCCGATGCCTTTTCATCTCGGTGTTCCCGGTGCATTTTCATCACCGTGCTCCCTGTGCCTTTTCCCTCCCGGTTCCAACTGTGTACATCTAACCTAACCATCCAGTTCCGGTGTTGCACATTTAATTACGACAGTTACCCAATTATCCATTCTAAGTGAAAAAAATCCATTAAAATTATTACAGACTTTTGAAATCCCAAAATTTGTAAATACCCCCTGTTTAAATTGAAAAAAAAAATCCCGTTAAACTACACCAAAGAAACAAATTATAAGGTTAAATAACAAATTGATCTAGTGTTTCTATCATCAACTTTCTAAAAAAACTGCATGATGTAATCTTTACTTTAACCAGTCTAATTCTTAAAACTTTCTATTTCAACTTAAAGTTTCATGGAAAATGAAGTTTTTAATAAGAAAATACTGTTATAAAGTTTTTTATAAGGGCCGTTTTTAATTTTTTAAATTATTAATAACCTTTTTAAAACATTTAAAACAATTTTAGCCAAGTTTTATCTTTAAATACTTTGTTTTATGTTTAAAATTGTTTTTGTTGTATTATTTGCAACAATGCGAGTTAAACAGATCTTCTTTAGTGGAGAAGTAAGGCGATTTTTACAAAAAGGCCTAAAAGGGGGTGAAGGGGTGGTTTTAGAAATTTGGAAATGATGTCATTGTCTTTCCCCCGTCCCCATACGTATGTGTACCAAGTTTGGTTCGATTCGGACGGGTAGTTTTGGAGAAATTGAGCCAAATCTGTTCCGGACAAACCCAGGAACCCAGGAACCCAGGCAGGGACACCTTCATTATATATAGAGAGATCACGTAACTTATTAGTACTTTTTGTACATTTGTGTTGTACTGCATTCTTTCTTTCTTTCTTTTTTTTTAAATATTACTTTATGTAATTTTTATTTTAATAAATTCAATTGAATCAATCATTTCAAGTGTTGAAACACTCCAGTGTGGAAAAACTTGAGGACTTTTTATTTTTCAAAAATATTTCTTTATCTTTGGTCCAATTTTTAAAAAGTCTTACGTAAAGTGTTTATCAGATTTAGTGTGTAAAGAAGTACACTAGGTGTTGAGAAAGGCAGATATTATGAAAGCAAAATGATGTTTTCTATCTTTATCCTGGTTAATTTCTGACAGAGAACATAACACAGTAACTCACAGAGTTCGAGTTAGTTCATAAAGTAACTAACTTACTCAAAGAGAATGACGTAACACACACACATACATACAAATATTATATAATTCTGCTCTAAATTTCCTTGTACATACAGATTTCGGGTAACTATACCTCTATGCTCACAGAACTAATAATAATAATAATAATTTATTTTCCATAATGTACAGAGTGAAATTTACAAAAATATTAAACAAAGGAAGAATACATTATGGAATATACGCCTCTACGACCCATAGATTTCGAGAAAATTGCGACAGAAAAATTATGACGTCATATTCGGTTCACGCTGAAAAATGTATTGTTGGAGACGTGACGATGTTATTTAGATATTCCAAGAGGCTGAATTGTGCATGCTTGCACGATGGATTGGGATAATTAAATTTGTTTCGAAACACCATAACATTTCTGACATTTTCTGACTCCGAAAATTTTTAATAACAATTTTACAACACTATCTTTTTCTCACATTCGCAACAAAATCGCAATAACGCTATCCTATCAAAAGACTTTACATTATACCATAGAGATCTAATAGTATATTAGAGTGGACGTCACGTGACCCAGTAATGCTATTACATAGGAGACTCGGTAACCAACAAGGCGCCAGCATGTTTTCATCGGTCAGCCGTATGTTAAGTGAATGGGAAGGGGTCTCAAAAAGGCATTTAAAATGTTTCCCAGCTGAAATATCCCTTAAAGACCGATAGAAATGCAAATAGGACCAAAAAATACATCTTTTAACGCCAAAATTACATACCTTTCGTGCAGTTTTCTTGGTTGTTCATCCCGATTTTTCTTCCCTAAGACTAATATAATTGTTTTCTCGTCAAAAACCATTGTTATGCAGATTTTGCCTCTTGTTAATTAGAATGGCTACAAAAAAATTTTTTAAAACACTAGTAAAACGAAAATATGTAAGAACAAAAGTAACACTTTATGTAAGTTTTGTCTTTTTTTTATACACCTAAGGAATTTAATTTAATTAAATGTTAAGTTTGCCACTAAAATATTCTTAAATTCTTATTCTTAAAATATTATTATATTTTATTTTTACTAGTGTTTTAAAATATTTCCGAAGCCATCCTAATTAACAAGAGGCAAAATCTGCATAACAATGGTTTTTGACGAGAAAACAGTTATTTTAGGCTTACAGTAGAAAAATCGGGATGCAAAACCAAGAAAACTGCACGAAAGGTATGTAATTTTGGTGTTAAAAGGTGTATTTTTTGGTCCTATTTGCATTTCTATCGGTCTTTAAGGGATATTTCAGCTGGGAAACATTTTAAATGCCTTTTTAAGACCCCTTCCCATTCACTTAACAATACGGCTGGCCGATGAAAACATGGCGCCTTGTCAATTCAGTGAAAGTCACGTGACGTCCACTCTAATATACTCTCTATGCATTATACTAGACTGCAACTTGAGTTGACCCTACCACGTCACTAATAAACAAAGTAGTTCCAATCGCGGTGTCTGAATTTTGAGTGAAATAAAGAACGTCAATTTAAAAATATGATTATTTTGTTAAACCCATGCATTTATAGTGCTTTTCAATCACGCGATTTGCCTACCGAAACTCCTCCTAGCAATCCAACAGGTTGTGTGTTTACCGATTTCTCCTTCCGCATTTGTGACGTACTGGGTTCAAGAAACGTTGCAACCAAGTATAGAAGTGTTCATTATTGTGTTTACATAGCGTTGCAAAAATTGTGTTAATAATAATGCGTTCCAAAAGATACAAGTATGAACTGAACATCTCTATTACAAAAAGGCTCTGATCCAAAACCTTTTCGATCTCCATGCCAGATTTGCGTGAGACCAAATAAATCCACCATACGCTTACCAAAATGATATAAACTAGTTTCACCCGCCCGCCTTTAAAATTCACAAACGCAGCGATGTGAACTCTCTGAAATTTATTATATACCCACATCCCTCTATAAAGAGAAATATACTATAACAATGTCCTGGTTTTGCAAAAGATTTTATACGCTTCTTTTCTCCTCCATTCAATGCATCATACTTATTTTGCTTCGATTTAACCGAACTCTACCGAAAATAGAGAATATTCCCTTTTTTCTTCCCCCCCATCACAAAAATATACTCCCTCAAGAGAGAGAAGCGTGGTCAAAAACATTCCCTCAGAATAAGAAATGAATTTTCAAATTTCCTCCGTTCCGAGGGAAAAAGTATATTTTTTTAACGATTGTAATTTAGTTTTCAGGCGGAAAGTTTTGATTTCATTCCTGATCTATTCTATGCTTTCTTTCTTTTTTGTTCTGGCGTCTTCTACAGTTGCAGTTACCTATAAAATACGTTTACGAGGAGGGCATCTTTATTTTCGGTCTTCCCAGTTATAGGGAAAAATGAAATTTGCTTTTTATTTTTTTAGTGAATGAAAATATTGGTAGAAAAATATTTGGGAAAATAATATTCCTTGCGTTTGTACTCAGTTTCCCTTTGAGGAGGAAATTTTTTTAATAATCTTGTTAGGATTCTTCATGCCATTGGATTTAAAAAAAAAATTATCAATTTAAAAGTGTTTCCATTTTTTAAAATTACGGATTAGGTCGCAGTTACAAAGCAAGTACTGTCAAACTACTCAGTATGCAACCAATCACAACGAACAATTGACGCCATATTTAATGATGAAACAAATTTTTTTTGACGTTTTAAAAATGTATTTCTCAAATTAAATATTATTCAAAGACTGATACACGTAGTCCAAAAACATACGGATATGTTGTTTCATATTAAAATTTCACACATTTCGTCTGAAATTTATACTTTTTAGTCTGCTGATAATCGAAATTAATTGTAAATATTGAATGTTATGTAAGTTTTGTCACTTATTATTATTTTCAATGACTTAAAATTTATTGTTTAACAAGTCTGGGTTTAAGCACAAATATGAATGATAAAACACTAGGTATACTAACGAGTTACTAGGCTGTACAATATTGAATTTCAAAGATTCATTATGTACGTTTTTTTTTCAGAATGTCGTGTCGGTTAAGTCATTCTGAAAGAAATTTTTCGCCGCCAATAGGAGTAGTGTTTACTTATGGCTGTAGTAAAACGTTACCGACCTTCTGTCTTATCGGCGCTGTAAGTTTTGTGAGAAAAATACCTTCAGAACAGTAACTTTTTTTTAAGCTGTAAACATTCCGGAATATGGAGCGTTCCGGAAAGAGGGATTCCGGATATAAGGTCCGTTACCTTTATAGTTTTCCGGGATTTTGAGTTAAAGTCGGTAGCACCCCTAGAAAGCTTTTAGTTTTACAGGATTTAATCAGACCCAGATGATTTCCGTAGTATGAAAACAACAACCGCAGAAACCACGGATAATATGTAGAAGTCTCCGCCTTATCCAACATTAAAATAGTACAGGAAAATGAACAGTCGGTATCCACCTTTGAAAACGCCGTCGTGTTATTACAAAATCTTAAGAAAACAGCACAAAGCTTCGTATTCATTCATTCATTCGTATTCACCTCAATTAATCTTTGAAACAACAAACACACAGCATAATTACTCGGCCTGATTATAATCGAGCAGAATTTTTAATGAAGCCTAATCCTTCCTACCTTCCCAACCCTCTCGCTCCTGCGGCCGCCCGAGATTACATTGAATCGTATAGGGAATTCGGGGCGGATAGGATTGCTACAAACCATTTTTCACAGAGGGAGAGTCCGAAAAGGCATACATGGAAGAATTCTTAATTAGTCGAAACCCGATTCCGGTCGAGAGGAATTCGTCTCTGGAATGTCCCCCCCCTCTCTGTCACCGCCCGTTTTGATAAGAGATGAACGGCTTAGCCCCCCCCGTGGAGATGGGAAGAATTAGAATGCGCATCTATGGAACAGAGACAGTAGGATTTTAATTTCTGATGTAAGAAGTACCGGTTCGTCTGTAGCAATGGTTCACAACTTAAAAAAAGTCACTTTGCATATCACTTGATGACCTTTCATTCTAAAGAAATTAAATGTCCATTTACCACATTTAAATAATTTACAACAACCTGTGATGTTATGAAGCATGTCCCCTTTTAGTAGGTAATTATTTTTCTGTTTAATTCAGACAGTTTTAGATTGTAATACATTAGGGGTTGACTCAAAACTCATGGCCACAAAGGGTAAGGGGTGTAGAGTACCCATAGACAATTCAGAATATGGTGAAGATATATGGTGACACTTTGAGGGTGGGAGAGGGTCAAAAATATGAAGAAAAAGTGTAACAGATGGCCCCTTGATCCAACTTTTGGTCAGATTTCAAGGAAACCCAACACCACATCCACGCAAGGACAGCTCCCGACGTGCACTCTATAGTCAATCTTCATCGACCAGAGAGGGACATAATTTATGAGTTTTCATTAGGCCCTATCCGTCTTCCACAATTAATCTGCAGATAAAATCCTGACAGAATAATTCCGAAACTATCAGCAGAAGCCCGATTGTTCCCCTCCGCCTTAAATTAAGTTTCGCCGGACTGGCAACGGGAACTCTGACTCGACAATCTCGAGGGGCTTTGGATCTGCCACCTGCCGTTTAATCTTCAGGTTCTTTGTCTTTGAGGAGGGAGCCTTTACCCCTCATTGAGTTATTCGATTGTTAGGGGGAGCCTATTCAATTGCGTTGCCATCCTTTGAATCATAATAATGATAATAATAATGCGTTCGCAGGGCAGAGACACGGTTCATATTTTCGCTTGTATGTATGTATTGTTCTTCCTATTGTTAGGGTGGGTTTAAGGTAGGTCGTAAAATGAATATTGAAGCGGTATTCTTCTATGAAATTTATTCTCTGAATGATTATTTATTTAAATTGGGAATGTAACATTAACCTAGTTAGTTATTCCCAAATAAATGTAGCGTTGTGTCGCGTTTTGTTATTTTCCTCTTTCAAATAATTGACTCAGATTGCAGGTTTAGCTTGTTTGATTAGCATTATTTTACGCACGTGGCTTTAATACTTAAACTTCATATTGTGTTAACGCGTTTCCATATTTTGGTTCCATGATCTTTTATTAAATAGACTTTGCTTTTTTAATTCGAAATTTCGGCTATCAGAATTTTGTGTTGGTTCATTCAAACGTCAGACTCCCGGATAATTATAATGATTCGTATACAACTTTCTAAATGTGAATGAGGTATTTTCATGTTTTGAGATTATATTTTTACTCTGTGACGTCACATCTAATAATTTCCCTTTTTCTGATAACGTGAAAACAGTAAACACAATGGTTTTCGTGCACTGCGATGTCACATCCAATAGAAGCCCGTATTCTTATCACGTGACTTTTCTGGCGTTTTCACAATAATAAAATTGAATTTTAAATTATTTAAAACACATTTTTGAACTTAAAAATCAGAAATTTTGGAGTTTTAAACCATAACGTATCAAAAAAGTATCTTTCTTCTTCTTACTTATCTCTCTGATCTGAATCAGATCAGACCCATGAGGTTGTTCGCCTTAAATATATCGAGGACAAAACAGGGTCTTCTTTTAAGATCCTCTCGCACCAAATTTACACATTCAGTTAGGTGTTGAGCGGTGGCCTCTTCAACATTGCACTTGGTGCAAATAGGGAAGGTACCATTTGAAAACCTGATGGTTTTTAGATGTCCGGTGTACAGGCGAGCCAAAGCAGTTTGATCACTCCTATCACCAACAAAATGAATTAGAGCTCCCTCACTTAAGTACCATGGATGTTCTGGTGCTTTCTTCCAGGATTTGTTTACAGAGGCCTTGCTTCTTGAGAATATCTCGAGGTACGTTAAAGGATCCCTAGCATCCATGAAGGATCCTGGAAGAGCCCTCTTTAACCAGTTCATCTGCAATATCGTTATATTTTAAATACATGAGACGGAATCCATTGCTGATGGAGGACAGCAGAGCAGGAGAGGATCCTGAGTTTCTCCATAATTCTTATTCCCCTTTGATCCCCAATTTAAAAAAAAGTATAAAATTAAGCAAATCCCTCTCTCTCTAGAAGTACCTCATTATTGAATTGGTTATAAATTTGATATGCGAAAATTAGTACATACCTATAAATTTGTAAGAGAGTTTTTTAATTGATTTTTTTCCGTCTTAGATTTTACTACACTAGATTTTAGTGACGTCATAGGGTCTGGAAACGTGGTTGTGCTAGAATACCGATTTAACTTTCTAGATTTGACCGGATTCTCCTTACCCAAAATACAGCATACTTTTTTTTATTTAGGATTTTCTCCTTCAACCAACCGTCACACATCACACTTCCTTTATACCCGTAAAATCCAAATCCATAACCCGGAATAAAAAAAACAACGATAAGAATTGATCAACCAACGAGAAACAAAGCTACAGGACATCTCCGGGACGTTACATATACGCACGAAATATAACGTTTCAAAAGATAACCCCACCTTTCTATCACACACATATAAAAAAATCCTCTCTCTGTATCAACTTCTTTTTTTTGTATCATCCCGGAAATATCATCTGCTTGGAGCAAAAAAAATATGGCGGCGCCAGTAAAATTTTATAGCCCGTATCGATCGGGCAGCCTATTTTATAGGTTATCGTCATCGGAATCGTTTTGGACGGAAAACAAGGGGCAAGGCTGCATTGTCACCTGGAAATATCGCTTCCATTAAATTTTATCGAGATCTTCTGCCCGACATCTATTATGCAGGGTCTTGGGCTTGACACTTAAATCACTTCATTTTCATCGCTATCGCCCCCGCGATTTCGTGGAGGTTTTGTTTTTCTTTCCTTCTTCCGGAGGTTCTTCTTCACAGGTTTTTTTTTCTTCCTTCCTTTCTTAGAAGGTTAATCGATTGGGTTATTTCTTGCCGAGATTTCGATGCTCGGAACTTTTTGGGAGTGTTTAGTATGTGACAGACCTGGCAGGAATTAACTGTAATCAGTATTATGTTTATTAAGTTTTCTCCGCCATGTTTTACAATTTCCTATACTCGACAGCAACGTTTCCTGAACCCAGTAAGTCACTACGCTGAAGGAGAAAATGTATAAACACAAAGCCTGTTGGGTCGGTAGGAGGAGTTTCGGTACGCAAATCGTGATAAAAAGACACTGTACATCATCTATATATCACTATACATCTATAACATCAGTTTAACAAAATAATCATATATTTAAATTGACGTTCTTCATTTCACTCAAAATTCAGACACCGCGATGGAAACTACTTTGTTAGTGACGTCATAGGGTCAACTAACGTTGCTGTCTAGTATAGCCACCCTTTACTTTATTAACTTTCCTTTCCTTATTGGTACAGTGACCAAGTGTCAAATGAACTTTGTTAAATAAAAATTGCATGAAAACGTTGATAAAATTGAAACTTGTAAAAATTTTACCGATTTTTTTTCTCGATTTTTGCTTGAACTACGCAATTCTCATGAAAATAATTAGTACAAGAGGATTTAAAACAGGCTAAATAAATATGATGGGTCATGGCTACATAAAAGTTACATGGTGAATACTAAATAGTGTGGTATCTGTACAGATATCACTAGAGAAGAAATGTGATAAAATATTATAGTTACAGTTGCATCTCTTCAACAGTAACAACAATAAATTTTCATTAACTTGACTATAATCTCATGGATTGCTGTTGAATCCAATTTACCCATCACAATGTCCAATCTCCTTGTCACAAGTCTATAAGTCAAGATGAATTCTGTCTATAACAATATTGTTTTTCTTAAATTCTATATTTTTATTATGTTTTCATGAAAATGAAGTTATTTATTTAAAACTTATACACTATACAGGGTGTTTCAAAAGTCCATTTCAAGGCTTTTTTTTTGGAACCAACGCGTCTCCCAGGGCCAGGGAAGTAAAGTGTACCCTTAGGCAAATGACCATGGGGAAACAATCAATTTTTAATTCCGATATCAATATCAAATATATCAGCATGGTCACTAACCTATGGGTACGTAAACCTTACTTCCATTACCCTAGGAGACGCTGGTTCCGAATATAAAAGCTTTGAAACGGACTTTTGAAAAACACCCTGCATAAAATCTATCACATCTCAATATCTGCTGATAACGATAAGTTTAAAGAAGCAATCTCCACTCTTTAACTCATGTTTTTAAGGAAGTATAAAAATCCTAATTAACTTTAAATTTCTTCGCTTGCTTTTTGTAAACCTTTAACAAGCGTAACTTCCTTTTAAAATAGATTGATGGAAATATAATAGGGTAGAAGACAATTTTTACAAAATCACTCACCGGCGCATCCTTTTTTGAGAGCAGTTTTTCAAAAAAACAAAAAAACTTTCAAAAAGCTATTTAGTTTCCTTGAATATCTGTGGTTAACGTGTTTTTGTTGCCACTTAAGTCCTCAAACGTGCTAATAATTAATCTTGTTCCTTACCATTTTTTTATTTCATCTTGAGTACCATAGCATCCATAGAGATGACACTTTTACGTTTATTAATTGATGTCGAGTATACCTTAAAAAACACAGAGGACTTTTTTAATGTTTTTTTTCTTTATGTGGTTTATCTCCGAAATGTGAGTTATGCGTTTTTTTTACGAGTGTCCAAAAGCAATTTTTCTTCGCTCGCTTCTTTCTCGACTCAAAGGATGCGATTTAATTTAATAGCCGTGCCAAAATATATTAAGTTACGTAAATTTATGAGTGGTTTTTTCTCCCCTCAATTACTCGCCATTTTGACATTTTTATGGGCTTTATTGTTTACCCATCCCTATATACGAACTTAAATTGAATTCAATATTAACTCTTTTCTGAGTAGGGGTCCTTTCTTTGCTTGCTGATTTATCACCATCCTGATTATAATGTTTCCCTCTCACACTTTAGAAGTTTTGTGGTACACTTACTATGGTGTCGCACTCTACACGCTGCAAATGCTTGAAACGCTTTCACAATGCTCTCTAAGTAAACTAAAAAATAAAAACTTCTATACTATACTACTAGACAGCAACTTAAGTTGACCCTACGACGTCTCTAATAAACAAAGTAGTTCCCATCGCGGTGTCTGAATTTTGAGTGAACGTCAATTTAAAAATATGATTATTTTGTTTAACCCATGTATTTATAGAGCTTTTCAATCACGATTTGCGTACCAAAACCCCTCCTATCAACCCAACAGGCTTCGTGTTTACCGATTTCACCTACCGCATTTGTGACGTACTGGGTTCAAGAAACGTTGCTGACAGCAACGTTTCTTGACCCTATGACGTCACTACGAGGAAGGAAGAACTGCGTAAACAGAAAGCCTGTTGGGTTGCTAGGAGGAGTTTTGGTACTCAAATTGTGATAAAAAAAGCACTATATACACATGGTTTAACAAAATAATCATATTTATAATTGACGTTCACTCAAAATTCAGACACCCCGATGGGAACTACTTTGTAAGTGACGCCATAGGGTCAACTAACGTTGCTGTCTAGCATATAGTACAGATGACACATCGTCCAAGAGCAAAAACAAAATTGCAAGAACATCAAATATTTCCCTGGGTATCTCCAGCATTTACACTGATTACAAAACGAACTCGAAAGTAAGAATTTTCTTTTCATTGCACCCTCAAGGGTTGTCTGGGCCCCGTCTAATATTCTACCAACCAACTGAGAAAGTACTTTTTTATTAAAATACTTTCATAAAATTCGTTTGCTTTTGCTCACTGTTTAACATATGAAACAAGTAATGGCTTTATGTATTTTTTTTTTGTTTCGGGAAAATCGGAAGTTTTATTCAGACACAAATTCAGAAAAAAAAAGAAACTGGATTCATGCCAAGGCATTCTGAAATGGTGATTCTATCCGTTTTATAAATATTTACGCTCTTACAAAGTTTTAATACAGTTTGCTGAATATTTTAGATGCTTACAAATGATATATTTAACTTTAGAAAAAATGCTCAGCACATTTTGAATGATGCATATTTGTTAGTGTGTCTTAGAAATATAACTTCATTTGCTTTTTAACAACTGGTTAAAGTAAATCACATAAAATTTACTTTAGCATCTATTTTTAATTAGTAGTAATACATAAAATATTGTGATTAGCAATAGTTGAACTGTGTAAAATAATGTTAGAACTTGTGTGTTTATTTTAATTTCTATTGACAAAACAAAGAAATAGCATATCAATGGAATTTATATTCAAACTACAAAATCAAAGAAATATTTTACTGGTAATTGGTTTTGTATAATTAATAATTTCTCACAATTATTTTGTTTGTATGCAAAACAACAATTTTAACACTTTTACTCTTGTATGCAGTGCAATAACATAGTTTTCTTACATAAAATAAAATTTAAATTCAAACAACAAAGGCAAAGCAATTTTCACCTTGTAATTTATCTTGTATAACTAATAATTTCTCACAATTAACTTTATTTATGACTAGCTGATATGCCCGGCCTTGCACGGGTGGAGTGTATCAATTTATTTTTTTTAAATTTTCTCAAGTTACATGTCTAATTTTCTGTAACCGTAATTACCAATCATACCGGTATTCCCGGTATTTTTTCATATCCCGGTGTTCCCAGTAACCTTTTTATATCCCGGTGTTCTCGGTGCCTTTTTCATATCCCGGTGTTCCCTGTGCCTTTTCCCTCCCGGTGCCAACTATGTAAAACTAACCTAACCCATCCAGTTCCGGTGTTGCACGTTTCATTACGACAGTTACCAAATTATCCATTCTAAGTGAAAAAAAATCAATTAAAATTATTACAGACATGTGAAATCCCAAAATTTGAAAATACCCCCTGTTTAAATTGAAAAAAAAATCCCACTAAACTACCCAAAAGAAACAAAAGGTTAAATAACAATTGATCTAGTGTTTCTATCATCAACTTTCTAAAAAAAACTGCATTATTTTGCAAACTTTACTTTCATTATTACTTTAACCAGCCTAATTCTTAAAACTTTCTGTTTCAACTTAAAGTTTCATGGAAAATGAAGTTTTTAATAAGAAAATACTGTCATAAAGTTTTATATCAGGATAGATTTCATTTTTTTAAATTATTAATAAACGTTTTAAAACAATTTTAATCCGGTTTTATCTTTAAAAACTTTGTTTTATGCTTAAAATTGCTTTTATTGGTTTCTTTGCAACAATGCGAGCTAAACAGGTCTTCTTTAACGGAGAAGTAAGGAGATTTTTGCAAAAAGCCCTAAAAGGGGGTGAAAGGGTTGTTCTAGAAATTTTAAATTTGTGTCATTGCCTTTCCCGTCCTCATACGTCTGTGTACCAAGTTTGGTTCAAATCTGATGAGTAGTTTAGGAGAAATTGCGCCACACCTGATCCGTACAAACCCAGGAACCCAGCCAGGAACCCAGGGAGGGAGGGACACCTTGATTATATATATAGAGATAAGGTACGATTTTTGAATATTTCGAACCAATTTTTCTTGAAACTGAGATTAGAGATTCCTACATACATTGAACCTATTAGGGGCCATCCATAAATGACATTGCGCTTGGAGGTATTCAATTTGTGACAAGGGGGAGGAGGGCGAAAGTTAAACCTTTGACGAGCAGGGATGACCGCTCATCTCTGAGATATCTCTGAGGATGGGACCTTAAATCTCGTTTTAAAAGTTCAAAAATGAGTCAAGAGACTATATTTTAAGGTCTAATTTTCAAAAAATTGTGGGGGAGGACCCCCAGGCCTCCTTCCTTCCTTGGGGCGTCATTTGAGCATCATAAAAAAAAGTTAGATATTTTTGCACGAAGGTTCGCATTTGATCTGTAAAATACACGGGTGGAGAGACCTAAGGAAAAAAAAATATTGGGAGTGAAAACCCTTCCCGAAAAACAAAAGTCTGGTTGTGCGGCCCTGTAGACGACCTAAAATAGGTTTTTAGGGTCAAATTTCCGAAATTGTGCTGGGGAATAAGAACCCCCAACCTTCTTAAAATGTAGTTGCCCCACTGTAAGTCCATGGTTGATCCGCCACTGGTTGGACTCGTTCGCACAACCTTTAGATTCGATTTCCCAAGTCTTGACCACCAAAAAAACCCTCGGAACAAATGGACAAAAAGCAGATTTAAGAGTTCCATTTTGATGGAAAGAAGCTCTATGCCACCTTGCAACCAGATAGATTCCTTCCGAACGGACGAGTCCGAGCAAATACCGGTTAAATATTTATGGCGCGTCTCCCTTTCATTTCCAGCAGGGGGTCGAGCCTCCTCCCGGTTTCGGACACTTCCGCCGTCGTCTTATCGCGTCCTCGGATCGAATGGATTGCGTTCGATTTCTGTTCTGTTTGCTCCAGAAATGGAGGGGAAATTGCTTCGATCTTTTTTTTTTTAGAGCGCAGTAGAGATGATAGCGGATTATTTTTCTTTTTTTTACTCTCTGGGAGATTGTTTCGTGTGCGTGTTGGTTGTTATTTTTCAGGAGATTTGGTTGGATTTTTTTTTTTAGTTTGGTTTGCTTGTGAAACGATTTTGAGATGTTTTTAAACCTTAAGAATGTTGTTGCACATGTTTGGTGCTTTGTTAGTGCCACTCTGTCGTCCTAAGCGAAAGTGCACAAAAACTAGTTTTCTTAGAAATTCGCTATCTTTCCCTGGCGAGTTTTTCTTAATTGGTGAGAAAGTACCTTGCTATTTCCAAGCCTCTTGAATAGTTGTCAAAATCATGAACAAAACCCCCAAAATATCAGAATTGAAAAAAAATTAAAATGTTTTTGTAAAATTAAAATTCACATAAATTTAAATAGAAAATAAGTTTAAACTAAAATCGAATAGTTTAAATACATTGCTGTATAGTTTTTAAATTATAGAGTACTACTATATCCGGAATATGCGAGGAAATTTTTCCGTGCTGCATTACATTCTGGACTCTAACGCAGCTCAAAGCCATAGCTGATTACAGCGGGTTTTTTTTGTGGTAGCCAATATTTAATCTTAGATGGAGGGTCTACCACACTCTAAATAAATCTGTGGGCGGTAGTACTGCTGTGGCAACCGCTACGACAGTTTTACGAGACAGTTGGGATTACGAATTGCGCATTTCCAATGTCATTTAGGCCAAATCTTTAAGGTAAGGTATGCCTCCAAACAAGTTTTTCTCCGCAGTATGGTTTTTAGATCGCAGAAATTGATTGTTTTGAAGTTATTTTGATTTTAGTGAAAACACACCCCATATATCCAGCAAATGAACAAATAACATGATTTCCTACACCTAGCGTTCTATATTATTATTACAGTCGACTCAGCTTAATGTGATCACTTTTTTCCAAGAGTAGAATAACAATATCCGATTGATAACAATAAGCGATTTGATACTAAAAAGTTTCAAACAGTGTAACTCGAGTGTTTGTTTCAAATCACAACTATGTAGTCCTAATCGAAGTATTTAAAACGATCACCTAGTTTGTATTTTACAACTTTTACATTCTTAAACAAAATATGAGATTGGAACATATAACACTAATAAATTAATGACTCATTTTGTACGATTATGTATTAAAATTGGCCTTCAAACGGGAAAAAAGGAGTTTTTTAGGAGATTCTTTCACCAGATTTCGATAACATTAAGCGATTATATTGATCACACATAAAACAATACATTTTACATTAAGTTAAATAGGAGTGATCGGCACCGATCAATTTTGATAAGATTAGCCGTTTGATAACTTTAACCGTGATCACAATAAGCGGAATCAACTGTATTCACCTTGAATAATAATTGATGTCCCATTTATCACTTTGCCAGTAACAAATCTTTACAACGATCTTTATAAATCGGATATTTCTAAACAGAGGGAAACACGCACTTTACAGTATTGAACTCAAATAAATGTTTACTCAACCGTATTTCCAACATCCGAAGATTCTGTGAATAGGTGTTAGTCACATACGACATCAGTCATTCTGAATGAGAGCTACTAATTGCGACCCCATCATTGGCTTTTGTAAATATTTCCCGCTATCCACTCCTATTCGTATAAAGCTTTAATCGTATTAAATGGTCGTTCAACAGTTCCGTGTCAATGAGAGATATCAATATGTGTGTGCTATTTAGGGGCTGACTTTAAACGATTTCTATTAACATTTGAGTGAAGGGCAAATAAATCAAATTTGTGGAGGGCAGAAACTATGTGGATTTAGTTATTAAGGGAAATTTATCGTTAGGGATAATGCTAGATATACAGGGTGTTTCATAAAACCGTTTCACGGCTTTTATTTGGAACCAACGTCTCCTAGGGTCATGGAAGTAAGGTCTACCCCTTGGTAAGTGACCCTGGAGAATCCATTGAGATGATTTACAGCGCCCCTAGCGGCAAAATAGGAATGTTAAAAAAATAATTAAAATACTAAAGGAGATGGATCAAAAACCTCAGTGAGACTATTGTTGCCAATGTGTTTGGTGAAAATTCCACTGAAGGAAACACTGAGTAAACAGAAATCCTGTTGGGTTGCTACGAATAGTTTTGGTACGCAGATCGTTATAAAAATAAACTATATACAGGGTGCTTAGGAAAGTTCTTTTAACCAGAAAATACTCTCGAACGGAAAGAGCTAAAGCTATGAAAGTGAGGTAACGGTATAGTTAAGTGACTACGCCCGACCTAATGCAAACAACAACAGCGACCCTAGTGGCAAAATAAGAAAGTTAAAAAAATAATTAAAAAACTAAAGGAGATAAAACAAAATATTTCATGATAATATTGTTGCCAATATAATGATAAAAATACTGAAAAAAATTCATGAAAATATCTTCAATATTTGAGGAAATATTATAGCATGGGGAAATAGCACTTTTTTAGGCCTCAAAAAAGAAAAAAATTCGCAAATTTTCCAGTTTTTCAGTGTTATCAGGTAGTTTTTGCGTATTTTAGTTAAATAACGACAAATTTTAACTACTAATGCCTAAAAAAAGTGCTATATTGTCCAACTCAACTTAACAGAGTAGTGCCTAATGAGGTCAACCGGATCAGTGACAAAATTCCAAATATATCATCCCAATAATCCAACGCTGTTCTTCGCCCAGCCCATCAGAGTGCGCAGCTAACTTTGAGACATCCCCAAAAGTGACATCCCTCCCCTCGCATCCGACGTTGTGTCACACTCCATCTCCCGGGTCCATGGACTCAACCACTTCCTCAACCACTCATCCTCCTCTCTAATCCTTCCTGCTGGTCTTTCATACAGAATGTTTTTTTTTATTGCTTCTCTCTTCGGTTCTCTTTATATTATTTTGAGTTGTTTGTTATTGAACCCATTGGTATTAAAGAAACAAGAAATGTATTTGTAGGAGGAATGATGAAAAAATAATAACTGGTGAGTTTTAATTCTTTTTTCAGGAATAGGTTGGTTTTGTGGTGTATGTAAGTTGAATTTAAGGATATAATGAATAGTTTGTTAGAATGTATGATGAAATCATTCGAATACGAATTGGATGGTTAAGTTGTTTTAGATGATGAATCTAGTTATAGCAAGCAGGTGCGGATCCACCCAGTGGCGTAACTAGAGTTGACTCATGGGGGGTGTTACTCCGACCAGTCAACCCCTCCAAAATATTACTCCCTTTTAAAAAATTTCTCATAATATAGGTATTATATTGTCACAGAGCAATAAATAAGTCTATTTCATTAAAAAGGATTTATTAAGATTTAAAATAATTGCAAAGTTAAAAGTTAGTAAACAATCTAAAAAACACTACAAGACCAAGAAATGTTACAAATCTCCAACCGGAACGAAACCCAACGACAACTTATATAGGAGTTATATACAACTTTCTCTGATGCCAACACTGATTCCACGAATACCCCTGTACGTCTTCCATACGGCACCTAGTCTCAGAACTCGATCCCGATCTACTGGAATCGCACCTCGTGGCAATATACACAACTTTTTTTGGCAAAACTTCCGAAGGGAAAACTTCATCTAAGAGGCTTAATTTTCAAGGTAAAAACACAGTATAGCACTATAACAGACGTCTGGGGGTTCTCCCCCAGAAATTTTTTAAAAATTTGTCGCTCAATGTAGTGTTTAAACTCATTTTGAGGCCCTTTGGGTCAGTTCCTAAAAGAACAGTTCCTTGTGAACCGCCTTCCTTGTAAAGGGAATTTTTTTTCCAGTTTTTCATGTTTTAGAAACCGTCGATGTAATGGGGGGGTTACAACCCCAATAACCCCCCCCCTAGTTACGCCTATGGATCCACCACGGCTCCGAGGGGGGGACAATTCTCCAGGTCCATTCCAAGAGTCTGCCTGATAATGATACAAATACCTTGACAATGATACGAATTATGATATATGGTTGAGAAATAACATGGGTTGAGAAAGGCCCTCTTCAACATCTCATCAGTTGATGAGTTACTGTTGATGATTTAATCAGCTCAACATGGTGACAACAACAATATAGTAGTATCTACAACAATATAGTAGTATCTACAACAATATAGTAGTATCTACAACAATATAGTAGTATCTACAACAATATAGTAGTATCTACGACAATATAGTAGTACCTACAACATCGTATAGTTTCTAATTCTACAAATAGGCAGAAATCTGAATAGCTCTGATACAAAGCAACAGAACAGATATAATACCTTGTTGCTAACCTTAACACAATAAGCAAAGTACAACCTTGTTTCCATCTAAGCAACAACTCCCAAAAAACCACCTCACCACAATGCAGTCAGTGGCCACAATGAATTATTTATATACTAGAAGGAAAACCACAAAGCTCTAAGTAACTCAATAACCAAAAACGAGGGGTATTCTAATTCTTCCATCAAGTGCTGCCGCAGATTCATTCTCCCGAGAGTCATGATGAAAACAGTTGGAGGCTAACCGAATTACTACCTTTTGCGCTCACCAGGAGAAACACGCCGTAAAAACAATTATTGCTCCACTTTAATTCCAGCTGAAAGTATTTATGCCGTTTATCCCCTGACTTATGGGTTAGGCAGGAGACAAGTGGTGTGAGGTTATGTATGTTCAAAACTGAAAGGGGAACTTGTTTATTAAAAGAGAATCTGACGAAAAGATAAAATTTTATGACATTTTCTGAATTTACAGTCATTTCTTTAACAATATTTCTAAAAAAAAAACTGTTTTTGGCTTGGTTTGAATAGTTTAATTCATTAAAAAATATATATGATATTAAAAATGGTTTAGGCATAATACTGTAAGTTTCCATGTTTCAATCAGCTTCTTACCTTTTTCCAAAAGCTGAACCCAAAGAGGGGCATAGGATTTTATATCAGTGTAGATCAAAGAGGTCATAGACTTATTCAAAGATTTTTTTTCCTTAGTGTGCAAAGTGTCAAAGTTTTTTTCAATCTTTGTTACTTAAAATAAAAAAGGTTCCTCTTTGTACTTGTAGCATGTACTGTGAAAGTTTTGCATTGATAGTTATTAAATATCTTGTGTAAGAATGCTACATACATCATTTTTGAGATTTTTTATTTTTCTCCAATTTATGAGTGAGCCAAATATGATAAAATTATTCATTGAGAACTATGAACTGTCTCTGTTTCTAAAATGAATATACTTTTTGTTATAGAGTTGTATATTATGTAGTTAACTCAGAAATTTATGTAATTTATTAGTGGGAAATAGGATAACTCAACCCCCCAAAAAAACTCGTGTAAAGGTTTTCCTCTATATACTTGGGAGGTGGTCTTAATTTTTTTTTGTAATACTGGATCGCCTAATAATTGTTCTGTAATTAAATCTCCAAAATCAGATTTTTCTTGTCTAATTAAGGTTAAAAGGCACAGTTTGAAACTACCTAGCTTTTTGCTACAGAATTTGACCTAGTGTCCCTCCAGCCCATTCAAAGAACAACCATTATCACTTTTAAGATGTATTATTTATTAATTTCATGCGTTAAATTTCATGTCTAGAGTCAGTGTCTTTTCCCTCAATGGGCTACACAAAATTAACACCAACATCGCACATATACTTCTCCAGTAATCTACCCATTAGATCCCTTCCAGCCCACCAGTATTAATGAGTTACAAACCCAGTTAATTTTCCCACACGTACAGTAAAAACCACAGAAAGCCACTCACACATCCCTTTAATTTAATATCCTCTACCCCCCATACCACTTCTCTTCCCAACCCTCTTAATTCGCAGCAAGAGTGAGGTTTGACCATTTATAACTCCCTTCCCCCCTTTTTGGCATTTGTCCCAAAAACGCGATCCTCTGCTGATATCTTCTTTTTTTTTCGTTCGTTCTCTCTCAAGCCAAGCGAGTTTCATATAGCTTTGTGTGCTCTTGTGTTTTCTAGTCACTCTGTGTTAAGGGGTCGTTCATAAATTATGGGGGGTCATCGAAAAGGGATGGGAGTCGATTAAAATTTCGCGTCATCTTTTGATCTTTTTCCACCAGTTACGTAAAAATGCGGTCATTCCTTGAGAATCAGTAGTCAGTCAGTCGCGATATAGCCTGAGAAATCTTACGCTAGAAAACCAGTCAGTAAGTATTTTCACAGTCAGTCAGTCGTGATAATTAATAACGTATAATCCAATTTTAGTGATTTCAACGTGAAAAATGTTATGCCGCATGCAGAAAAAAGAAAACATTTGCCTTAATAGAAGATAAGAGTTTATTTAAAAGAGAAAAGAAAGGAAATTTAAAGCTTTTGAACAAAATTTATTTAGGTTCGAAAGTACTTTACGCGAACTTTTTCATTTAATTATACATATAAACGAATTAATTAATTATACATTTATTTTTAGAATTACAGTGATGGAAGCTCTTATAACGACCTGCTCTTATAAAAATCCTCTCTTATAAAGACCCAAAAATTAGTCTCTATAAGAGCACAAAAGTGCTCTTATAAAGACTAATCTTCGAATCGATTCAGCTTATCGAATACTTTTCTGGATCGGTATGTTTGCGTCACACATGAATTAGCCAATAAACGAATATCAAAGTATGACAAACAGCACCAAGTAACCATCGCATCTTCTTCTCGCTTGCTTTCGCCCGGGGTAACAGGCTACAATCCCAAAACGAAATCTTGCGCTACCCAATGCCTTTGTTGATTTGATACTTATTTATTATTATTATTATTAGCGTTTTAGTTTTATGTAAGCATCCGAACATCCTAAGGAAGCTAATCTACGCAATAAATTAATATCAAAATAAAAATTTAATAGCAAACACAAATATTTATACTTTGTAAAATATTGATCTTAAATTTCATAGCAAAAAATAAGGTATTATAACATTAAATTAAAAGTATCAAGAATTCATAAAATAATAAATAATTGCTTAAAATGAGGAAAAATCAATTGGGCGATTCGAACTGTGTTCTAAATCCCAACGATCTAGTATCATACTGTTTGGATATAATGGTAAAATATACAACCAAGGGTTTCAGTTAGTTGATTAAAAAAACGTATTACGGGTAACTGCAATTTCCATAATCCATCCCTTTGCCTTTGACGATTGAGGGTTGGTGATCGTTTTCAGGTTTAGATTTCCTCCAAACTTTATACACTAATCTACTAAAAATATATCTTTGAGGGAATCGAGTCCACCTTCCCGAAAAGCATCAAAATTGATAGTTTAGTTTAACGAGTTTATTACTTTTAAACGAGTGGTATTCTACACTCGAGTGTATCACTCGAAGTTTGCTCTTATAACGACAAAAAACTCGGTACGGATTAATTACGTTATAAGAGCTTCCACTGTATATGAAACTGTCAACAACAACAATCATCAGAAATTTGCCAAATAGCAAATTATTTTCCATTAAATTTCATTGTATTTTGTGTTATTTTTTGTTGAATTTCAATGTATTTTATTGCTGAATATATATAGGTTTTTTCAATCATAATCATACACTTAATATTAGTCTTATTAACTTAATACATACGTTTGAGTGTTTTTTTTTTCTTTCTCAAATTTATATGTTCCTTCCGTATATAAATATTAAATCTATCTGTCACCCTAACGGGTCTTCCCTTGGTCTTGGTGGCTAATAAGTAGAAAAGTTTTGTTGAAATTATTACCATCACGTAATTACTCACGTGAGGTATTGTGCGGGATGGGGTCATACCGCATCTCACTATTTCATTAAATCTCATCAAATGGGGGGGGGGTCACAACTTTGTAAAGAACACCTCACGCAATTTAACTACGTCCCCCCAATTGATTCCCGGGGAGTCCCCCTTTGTCGTAATAATTCCGTTCTCCGTTGTTGTGAGTGTGACCACAGTTAAAGGGACTCTCGTGTTCATTAGGAGAGCCTTTTGAGCGCATAGCTGGAATTTTTCCCCTTTCCTATCTCTTTTTTTATATTGTTCCATCCAGAAGGGTTTTTTTTATTATTGCGAAGGGGAGGGGGGAGGTTGGAATTCATTCGTTTCGGAAAATGGAACTCTCCTGATGGTTCGTAATGAGCTGGAATGGAGCTGAGTGATACTTAGGGTGGGTTTACATGCAGCGTTTGAATCGACGATACCGGGAAAACAGTCCACAATTTCCTATCGTTCTTCTCTGAGTCGTATCCAAGGGAGCTTGTTTAATGGTTCAACATCCCCCCTCCGGAATATTGACTTCCAATTTTTATGCTGCCTTTGAAAATTCTGCAAACTTACAAGGAGGGGGCCGTTCAAATATTACGTAAGCCCCTAAGGTGGAGAGGGTTTGCTATTTGCTTATTTTACTTGACAATGGGGAAGGGGTATGAGTGAGTGATGCTTACGTAAGATGTTACTAACACTGCATTTTTGAAAATCTCTAGTTTTTTTGAAAAATAATTTCAAAATTCAATCAAAATAAATTTAACATGAAAAATTGAACTAAGAAAACATTCAAGCATTTTGACTTGACAAGGAAAGTTTTAACGATAGGTTAAGTGTTCATGGAGCACAATGAATTTCTGGAATCTAGGCACTGCTAAACATTTTGTACCAAAGAACAAAAGGGGGTCAGGCAGTTTTCTTACACAATTATGAAGGGGGTTGAAGTTTCTTATCTTTGCTGACAAGGGGGAGAGGGGGGTCAAAAATGACCATAAACATTCTTACGTAATAATTCAACGGCCCCGAGCAATCCTCTTCGGGTGCAACCCAAAGTATCTCAAAGTGAGTTAAAAAACTACTTTAGAGAGTCAAATTTTTTATAGGGAAAACCCCTACGTATTTTTTACATACCCTACATATTTTTTACATATTTATTAACTACATATTTTTTAGGGAAAACCCCCTAACCCTCTTCAAAATTTTGACGCCTGTTATACAGTGTGCTTTCCCTTGAAAATTCCACCGCTTACAAGAAACGGTTCAGTTTGAGTGTTCCTCAAAGAGTTTCAAATGAGATAAAACAGAAATTTCGAAAAAATGTCTCCATCCTTTTCTTGCAAGCGTGCTTTTGCCCCATAAAACACAAAGTTGTAGTAAAACTCTAAACCGACACTCCAAGACATGTCCAAGAGTGCATTTATCTCGCCCATCACACCCTCCAAAAACCCCCACACCCCCTATAGAATAAACCCTCTTCCCCAGCCATTAGCTTTTCAATCTGTTCTTGCGAGGGTCCGAAATTGAGGTCATCAGAGCTCTCTCGAAACAATCTCTGATTCGCTTTCTTCTTTCGATTCTCGGCCAATCAGCGAGCCCCAAAGGTCCCCAGACGGTCCCGGGAAAGGTCCTCTCTTTTCATTCTTTCTGTTGGGGGGGGGGGAATTGTTCGCTTATGGTGGTCGGACGTGAGGTATTTGGATTTTCGTGATTGGCAATGATTGTGGTCAGTGGTTGTGCATATAGGCATGGCATGGGTTGTGTGGGGAACACTTGGAATTAGGGACTGTTTGTCAAACATTGGACAACGGGATTGGAATGACCACTGTGGTTCCTGCATTCAGGGAATATCCGGCCTGTGCTGTTATTTCTTTTTCATTTCCTTGCAAATTTCTTTTTCAGTTCAGCATCAAATGTTAATGTATCCGGCTGTTCCTAAAATGTCAATGTTCAATGTTTTTATCGAAAAAACTATTTGAGGTATGATCATATACTCCTTAGTTTACAAACTGGTTGCTTTTAAATTTATGTTTATTAGACTGCAACGTTACTTGACCCTGGAGAAACAAAGTAGTTCCCAGAGCGGTATCTGACTTTTGAGTGAAATTAAGAACTTCAATTTATAAATATGATTAGTTTGTTAAACCCACGTATATATAGTACTTTTTTTTATCATGATTTGCGTGCCGAAACTCCTTCTAGCAACCCAACAGGCTTTCTGTTTGCGCAGTTTTTCCTTCCACGTAGTGACGTCATAAGGTCAGGAAACGTAGCAGTCTGGTTCAGAAGAAACGTAACAGAAATTACAAAAATAGCTTTAGCATATTAAAGCCAGGAGGAAGACACTTTGAAGCCATTTTTCCTCTGCTTTTATTGACTTTTTACAAATTTTTCTGATTTATATTTGTATTCGCTTTCCATTACCTAATTTAACAGTAACTTTTAATGCCCTTTTACTTTAAAGCCATAGGAGCGTCACAAGAGGTAATATATTTCTACCTGCTGAGTTTTTATATTATGTATTTTTTCCCCATAAATATAACGAGACTTTAAATCAAAAGACATGGAACGAACGTCTTCGATCACACTGCACATCTTTCGCAAAATAACTAATGCAAATACACCACTATTTATAATGCGATTTTTTCGTTTAAAAAATACAAAAGTTAATTACATTATTATCAATAAAAAGTGGATCCAACGAAGCAAACGCGACATAGTAAAACGAACGAACGATTCCATTTCCTGTCCGATACATATGGATTTTCCTTTCGGGAAAATCTCATCGAACAATCTCTCTTCCAAAAAGTCGATTACTACTGCTTTTATTGGCGCAAGAAAAAAATTAAAAAGAACATATAATAACGTGCTTATTCCCCTCTAAATCCTTCGGCCAGCTTCGAAATAATTGTTTTGTTGCTTCATTGATTCACTTACTTTCTCCAGCATTTAAGCAACGTTTAAACACAAAGACCTTTTCTGTGTTTTCTTATCGTAACTGCATTCCTTTTATAGCGCCCCACAAATGGAGTCAATTATTGGATTCTTACGTTTCTTGGAATTTGCGTTTAACAGAAATTAAATTACATAAAACCCATATTCAGTTATCGAAAAACGAATTCGGCGAGTGGAAAAAAATTGGATTACTATTTTGGAATGAGAATGGGGTATGTCACCTGAAATACGAAATTCGAGATGAGTACGTGTTTGTATATCGCTTGGTTTCGTGCGTTATTGTCCATATCCGAAAATCCTTCATCTTTAGTATAAGGGTACCTCAGGTGGTTTGAAGCTACTCGATTCGAAGCTTTTAATTGAGTTATTCAGGTGGCTTGTATTGTGTGTTCCTCGAGGAGAGAGAAAGTTAGAGGGAGAGAAAAGAGAGAAAGAAAGATAAGTGAAAGACAGTTTCGTTTGATATTTTGTCCCTTTATATTTAATATCTTACTTGTCATGTTCTCTTTTTTTCATTTCTTAATTTGCTTTTTAAATTTCATTCACTTGATCTTTTTCATTTGACATTCGCTTTCTTTCATCTGTCATTCAATATCTTTCGACATTCTCTTTCTTCAGTCATTTATTTTTTCTACTTCTTTTTCTGTCTCCTCCTATTCACTCTTTCGTCTTTATCCTCTCTTTCTTCTCTTATTCTCTTTCTGTCTTTCCTACCACACTCTCTTTTTCTCATTTCTCTTTCTTTCGTCTATTTATCTGTCCATCTGTTTCTCATTAATTTGTCTATCTCCTCTCTTTCTCATTATTTTCTCTTATTTCTTATTCGTTTTCTCTCTCTTTCTCATTATTTTCATTCTTTCTCACATATTCTCTCTTTTTCGCCGTTTTATCTGTTCTTTCTCTCATTTTTCTCACTTTCCCATTTTTTTCACTCTTTCTCATTCTTTTATCTATCTTCTTTTTTTCTCTTTGAGCAACACTTAGCTCAACAAACTAAAGTAGCTTAATAAAAACCATCGCTCAAAACTAACTGGAGATACCCTCATACTGAAAATGAAGGATTTTTTTCGGATAGTGACATTATTCCTCGAAAACCTGCGATATCTCTTTAAATTTCCCATACCTAATGTGATACTTGTTTAGCTAAAAAAATCAATATCTGCCCTGTAATTGCAACCCCCAAAATTCCCTCCTCTATATAGGAACAAACACAGCAGGCCTTAAGTCAAGTCGCACTTAAGCCGCTTTTCTTCTAAAGCACTTCAAATAATCCCTTTCGAAGAGGGAAGCGAGAGAGAACGGAATAATAAACAGCAGAAGAAAGAATTAAAGTAAAATATACTGATTTAACGTCTGTTTATGTTTACACACGTAACGGCGGGCGGAGGGAAATGCAATACTTTCTCATCCTGCGTTTCTTTTGTGCAGTTGTAATGAAAATAATGGTATCGATCCATCCAACCAGTTCCTTTTACCCCCAAACCAGTTCCTTTTACCAGTTCCTTTTTATATCGGCTTAAGTGCGGGGGATTGGATCGCGCACAAAACTCGATTATTTCGTGATCAATGCATTCGATTCTGTGCGATGCTTATCATCGCAAACTAATTTTTTCCCCTACACACAGAAAACTCTTCAAAGGGATTTATTTCCCTATTCATCTCCCCTTACGCACATTTTTCAATTTCATGTGGTGTTTGGTGTTTACTCATTCGTTTAAATGTAGCTGATTTTTCCCCCGCAGAAAAAAACCCTTTAGAAATGGGGATATCCCCATTTTCCTATATTATTTATCTCCCCTCACGCACACGTTTTTCAATTTCATATGTGTTTGTTCATTCGTATTGAAAAACCTTAGTTCCTCCACAAAGAATAGTTCTTCTATATCTGTGTATTAGAACCGAACACCTTTGGCGAAGGTATCCTCCATACCTGGAGTAAAAACAGTCAATAAAGGTATATAAATGTTTTCTTACGCGTTATGATGTAATGAAAAAGGATTGGAATATTCATATTTTCTATTTCTGTATGATCTAACGCAAATAACTGTAAAAATATGAAGTGTAGAATCAAGAATATTCATATTTTCTATGGGATTTCTGCATGATCTACACAAACAACTGTGTAAAAATATGAGTAGTAGAATCAATGTTATATGAAAGGAATACAGCCTGTGTGAAAACTTTTCTCATGAAAGATGAATGGATATTGATATTATTTATCGGTATAATCAAACAGGAATGAAATATTATATAACCTCGGTTTATTTTTTTTTTAAATATAGAATTTTTGATTTACACAGAATCCCTTTTAAAATGTTTTGGTTTTTTAGTATTATTCAATATCCTTTGGAATCGATGAAAAATATTTGCACAGAGAAATTTTCAGTGCGATTCAAATATAAAGGGAATTTTACTTTAGCTGAAAATATTATTGCACCTTCCGCGAACTGTTATAGTTTTATGGTAAATAAGGAATATGTGATTGAAAGTATTTTAAAATTCTCAATTTAAATTTCACAAACCAATGCATTGAAATTCTTGAAACACTTTTTGCAACGCTAATAGGTATACAAAATAACATACATTTCTAACAAAAAGCATTTTGATTGAATTGGAATTGAGTAGTGTGAGAGAAAGAGTGTTGTAAAAGTGTTGCTAAAACTATAGTATATACAGAGACAAAAAATGTGTTCTTATAGTGTTCCGATTAAAATTTATGAACACTTTCAGACTCTAAAGATTTTACAACACTATTTTTAGAACACATTTCTAACACTTTTTTAACATATTCAGAACACTATCACAACACAATAAAGAGTTTAAGTGTTGTACCTAACAACACAACTGAAGTGTTGTCAATTTGAGGACAAAAAAGTGTAAAATAAGTGCAGTGTAAAAATAAGTTTTTTTATTATTAAATAAAAAATATTAAAATATTCCAACTCATACTGAAATTATCTGGCCTCAACATCTATTGTTTAAAATGGTGTAATGCATCTGAGTCCAATCAACATATCAGGCATGTTTTAACAACCTCAAATATAGTTATTACCTCTGAAACAGAGCATTTCTTTCAAATTGGGACATCTTTTATTAATTTAGTTCATCTTTAAAAAAATAAACCTACGTGTAACTTAAAACACATTATATAAACTATATCAAACAAACTCTTTAACTCAGCTAAATGATTATTTTAGCTATTTGAGTACAAAGTAGCAAAACTTAGCTTAAAAAGCTAATTACGTGAAATGTTGAAGATTTTTAAACTTATACAATACAAAGTTTCCATTCATGAAAATTTATCTAAATTTCACTCTACAGATTATAGATTCTCTCGAATTCATTAATGAAACTCTTGATCTAGGGTCGTGAAATTTCAAACCTCCAGCGACGTTTGTATGAATTATCAAATTTAAATTGAGCTCCCTAGCTCATTGACTCACAAACGAATTTAATTCCATAGATAATTTTCTATACAATGCTAATTTATATCAATGGATTATTTAGCAATTCAACCTCAGTAGTTGATGATTATTCAGCACCGTTACGGGTTCAAAAAGGATATAAATTTCAAATCTAAATGTTACGTTAATTAACTTAAAATGTAAGGGTAATTAATTATCTAGATTAATTACTGTTTAGTTTGGGGTACATACATCTGGTGTCATGTATATAGGGGTCATAGATTTGAGTGTCAAAGAGCTTTTATACAAGGTGTAATTATTTCAATTTAAGTTTTAAGGTTTATGTACATGAAATCTGGAATATTGACCTAAAACCTCCCTATTGACCTCCATTTTTTCTCTTTCTAAATGTGCATTTTATCTTTTGATTCGTAATTACTTAGGGTTTTGTAGTTTCTATCTAATCTATGTGAATAGCTTCTATCTAATTTGTATTTTTAAAAGCTAAATTTTGTTTGTTTTTTTTCCCCCAACATAATTATTTTTCCAATCACAGTCTGACTCTGCTTAATGTGATTACTTTTGTCCAAGAGTAGAATGATAACAATATCCGATTGATAACAATAAGCGATTTGATATTAGAAAGCTTCAAACAGTGTAACTCGAATGTTAGCTTAAAATCACAACTCTATGTAGTCCTAATTGAAGTATTCAAAACGATTACCTAGTATGTATTTTGCAACTTTAACACATTCTTAAAGAAAAATATGAGAGTGGAACATATTATAACACTAATAATTTAATGACTTATTTTGTATGACTATGTATTAAAATCGGCCTTCATACGGGAAAAAGGAGGTTTTTACGAGATTTCATCTGATTTTGATAACATTAAGCGATATATTGATCACCATTAAACGATACAATCTGCGATAAGTTAAAAAGTTAAATAATATCATAATAATTTATTGATAAAATTATCCGATTGATAACACTAGCCGTGATCACATTAAGCTGAGTCGACTAATATATCCTCCATTGCTTGAAAAAAAGAACACTCGAACTTTCGTCCAAGAGTAGAATGATAACAATATCTGATTGATAACTTTGGCGATTTCATACTAAAAAGTTTCAAAGAGTGTAACTCGAGTGTAAGCTTTAAAAGTTAGTCCGAATTAGAGTATTTAAAACGATTACCTAGTATGTATTTTACAACTTTTACATTCCTAAAGAAAAATAGGAGAGTGGATCATATAACAGAGGAATAAATTAATGACTCATTTTGTGTGACTATGAAGGGATTTCACCAGATTCTGGTAACATTAAGCGATATATCGATAACAAAAAAACGATATATTTTACGTTAAACTAAAAAGGAGTGATCGGGACCGGATTGATAACACTAACCGTGATCACATTAAACGAAGTCTACTAATATATCCTCCACTGCTTGAAAGAACACTCGAAAACGCAATCAAACCGTTTTGAAATACGACTCGGGCTTCCGGTCAGCGCCCGATTCCACAATCAGAGGGGGGGAGGAAGCTTCATCAGACTAATTACGAAAACGTTCGATTCGAGTGGCGAAAGAGATTAATGGAGAGCGAAAACATTCTGATCAGAGGGTTGAGGGTACAAATGACTCGTGTGGAATTACCACCGCTAGCTATCGTCGGAACAGCTGCTGGAGCAACATTAGCGATTGCCGATAACGCCGCCGCCTTGACCGCCGCGCGGTTTAAAATCGATGCGGATACGTTCGATCGAATGTTTAGGTCAGGGTTTTTTTTTTGTTTTTTGGGTGGGTGCATATTGGAATCTGTTTGATGTCTAAGGTGGTTTATTGAAATCGTTTGTAAATATGAGGAGGGAAGTTGAATGATTGTTTTGAGATGAGGAGTCCCTATTGGAAAAATTTTCCCAGTGTTCCATAAACCAGTATCAAATCATACTGGATCCAGTATCACTTATACTGGTTCCAGTATCACTTATACTGGATCCAGTATCATTTATACTGGATCCAGTATAATTTGATACTGGTTTATGGAACACTGGGAAAATTTTTCCAATAGGGGTAGAAAGCCAATTAACGTGTACTCTAATAGACTATGCTAGAATTTAACGCTTCTAGACCTTATGACGTGGGAGGAAAAACTGAGTAAACGGATAGCCTGTTGGGTTTCTAGGAATAGTTTCTGTACGCAAATCGTGAATATTATCATTCGCCATGAAACTTTTGATTTTAGATTAACTGGTCACAGTGTAACTTTCAAGTGGCTGAACTAAGAAACAAGTGTGAAATAATTGTGACTTTATTGTATACTGTTAGGGAAATTCTATCTAGAGTTTTAAAAAGGTTGTATCTCTTCTATTTTTTATGTGATATGAAATAATATTTCTAATTAGCTACAAGGTTTTACAATTTCATAAAAAAATTTCCTCTTTCCCTAAAAGGCTACATTGAGTAAAATTATTAAAAATACTAGTTCAAATATTAATTAAAAGGGGAAAAAAAAGAGGTAGAACACAAAAAGTGCAATCAAATAAATGTGTGCAGTACCATAATAAAAGTACAGAAAAAAACCCTTTCATTTAAGCCTATTTTATATTCCCTAAGAAATTTGTCATTGAAATTTCGACTACTATTATATGCCAGGATGTTGAAACTAAAGACCGTTTTTTATTCCGATTTTTTTTTTCAGAATGTTATGGAGTTTTCATAAAAGTGTACTGGACTTTTTGCAAAGCCTGTATATTTTTTCTGGCACAGCTTCGATAAGAGTCCTCCAGCCGCCATGTTCAACCCACCATAAGCTCAAATGATGCCAACACTTAAACATGTTGCTATGAGAGCTGTGAATAAACATGGCGGTTATTAGGACTCTTATCGAAGCTGTGCCTTTTTTTTTTAGTTTACTTCCATTTTAGTATCCACTACGTTATTTGCCACCGACCATTCGAGCCGGTGGTGGCTCAGTGGCTAAAGTCGCTTGGCTCTGTGGTTAGGAAGGTCACGAGTTCGATCCCAGGTGAACGAAAAATGACCAAAAATAAAATATTAAAATAATTCAGAATTCTGATAGGTAGTGTGTTGGTCGAGCCAAGGTGTTTTGCAATTTTTTGGTGACATATCATTTGCATATTTCTGCGGAGCATGCGCAGTGACATGCGCTCTTGATGGGGCGTCGACGCAAGCACAAACTGACACGCGACATTTCAAGGTGGTCGTTGTGGATGAAGTTGGGTCTGCTGTCGAGGTTCTGGCGATTTGGTAAGTCGTATGCTTTCCCGTGCTTGATGTTGATAGAGAATGAATGCATTTCTTTAAATTCCTTTTTTAATGCATCACGTTTCCTTCTTGTAGTTTAGTGTGATATAGTTTTATTGAGCAAATATGCTTAGGCTAGCTAGCACTTCTAGTTTTCTGACACCTGATAGGAAATAGCGACTATTGTTTTGAATCCGCGAACTAAAGAGGGGAATATTTCAAGAATTAATTCCTCGTTCATATTTTGATTAGATTGTAAACATAAACACTTAGATCGTAAAGATTAGATCCAAACTTTCCCAATTTGAAAACCTTCAATTGCAATTGAAATACCTTGAATCAAAAACTTGACTACATCTTGTTATGATAGCTATCCAAAAGTGTAATTAAATTATTTTTTCATATTTTGATTAGATTGTAAACAATCCAAACTTCCCTAATTTGAAAACATTTAATTGCAATTGAATTAACTTGAACCGAAGACTTGACTAGAACTTATTATGATAGCTATCCAAACTTGTAATTCAAATTATCGAATAGTTCGTCATGTAGTGTAATAATTTTTAAAAGCCTTTTCATGAATTTCTCAATATCCCCGATCTTTTATCAGCTTTAATTTTAAGATACTTGAAATCTAACCCCCTAATTGTGAATTGCCTAGTTTGACATTAAAAAAATAATTAGATCACCAATTAAAGTATTAAATGTGTCAAAAAAATTTAAAAACAGTAGTTGTTTGAACCTCGGGTTTGTTTGTAGTTTTTAGTAGTTGTAGTTTTGTTTGCTCGTAGGTTTGTGTGGAGTTGATGGAACGGACAAAAAACACCCTTTATAATTTAATTGTTTTTTTATATATAAATAATAGAAAGTATATATTTTTTTGTTTGTTTTGATATTTGATTTGTGTTTATACTCGTAAACGTGTTTTTTTTTTCAGTCAACGAGAGTTTGGTGATCGCCACATTATTGGATCATCTGAAAATTGCTGTGTATTGACTCACACCTTCCATTCTTGTTAGTGGCTGCACTGATTTTTCAGGTAAGTGTTTTTTTTTATACATTGGTCAAGATTTGTAAGATAATTCTTTCCCTGTCTCATTTAAACTCGACATTATTATTTAAATATTTCACAGCTTTTTATAACGTAACATAATCAAATCCAAAATTTAGTGACTAATTAATTCAATTACAAAAAATTTAACCCCGTTTAAGATTTTAAAGATCCCCTTATTTAGAAATATAGAAATCTCAGCAAATTTAAGATAAGATTTGATAAGATTTTTATGATCGTACTGTTTTAGTTATTCTGGTGATCTTAAATTTGGATTTATTTATATCAAAAGTGGTAAAAAAATAAACTAACGCAAGAAAAATGACTGAAATTTAAAAAAGATCGAAGATTAAATCATCGAATCAAAGATTAAAACTAAGTTTTAAATTGATGTTTAAAGGGAAATTACTAATTAAAATTGGTAGAATGACAAAGTATACGTGGTGCAATATTTTTCAGATTTTATTGCAAATTCCACCAAAATTACAATGATTTCGTGTAAGCAAAAAAAGCATAAAAATAGTTCGAGTAATAGAAAATAACTATATCCTAACGTATCTCAATATTTGCATTGTTGAATCTTCTAAGTCAACAAGTACAATAATTAATGTAATAAACTGTCTAACGAAAAAAAAACCTCAGGAAATCGTAAAAAACATTCAGTCAATAAAATGTATTCCCTGAAAGATTGGTTTAGAAACGTATATAATTTGGCAGAATAATGAATTTAAACTTTTGACTAGGTACTCTTGTGATTGCAGTTGATAAGCTCTGCATTGTTGATTGCAGAAAATTAAAGGTTTTATTTGTTATTTATCTTTTCAGGTTTCAGGCCCGCTGCCGTTGTGGTAGTGCATTGCCTCAGGTCCGGGGTTCAATTCCGGACTAGGTCGACTCAACCTTTCATCCCTTCAGTGGGTCGATAAATTGAGGACCAAGTGTGCTTGGGAACTAAACACTGGGGGTCTCGCGTTAGACTGACCACCTAACCGGGACATATGCCTTGCACCCCAGGGCCCCACGGTCATGAAAACAAAGATGGGCATCGTAGGGCTTGGCCCACTAAGGGCTGTTGTGTCAATGAGTTTATTTTCAGGTTTGTGTTTAATTGGAGGAATGGACAAGAAAAAAGCCCTTTATATTTTAGTTGTTTCATTAAGTAAAAATAATAGGAAGTATGTTTTGTTTTGAATCCAGGGAAATAATCATTGATTGAAGACATCACAAAGGTAGACCTTTAAAAGATCGAATATATGTATTTATTGTGCTTTTAAGTGTTAGCTTAAAATATTTGAAATCGTTGTATGTTTTAACACTGGTGATAATAACTAATAGTAAAATAATAATAGGTATGTATTAATATTGCTTAAAAATAGAAATGTTAAAAATTCATTAGTTTATAAGCAAGTGTTGAATATTTTAGTTTAATGCATTGAAATCCTAGCATTTTAATAACGATATTAAATAGTTTACTTTTATCATCAGTGAAATTTTAGAGGAATAGCCAAATTAAATGACAGGCGAATAGCATTGTCTAAATTAGGTTACTTTTTAAAAGTATCAAGAATAAGCTGCTGGTGAAATTAGTATAATTTTTAAGATATTTAAGATTGTCTTCTGAGAGAGAAGCAGAATTCAAAGTAAAGCTGACATAATTGAATGCCAAAGTGCAATTTTTAGAAGTGTATTATGTTTTAGTTTTAGATTTTTTAATTTTGATGGTAAAACTGTATTCCCTTAATTCAGTGTTAAATTCTCTAACGTAGTAGTCTGAAACTTATTGTAATAGAAACATATTTTTGAATGTATTTTTTAAATGATCCCTTAGAAATAATTTTACTTTTAATGGATAGAGATCTAATTGGCTATGATCTAGCTTAATAGTGTACTGATAAAATATTAAATTTTACTACAAGTAAAAAATCTCCGATTTCTCCGTTAAATGAATATAATTTTGAGAATTGTAACTAATTATATTGGTGTAGCTTATTTTAGCTTCGAATGTAATCAAGCTGTAGAAAATAACGTTAAAAATTAACTGTAATGATTTTACAAGTAGTTGTAATATATTTTTATTTAAAAAAATTAAGGAATTTAGACATTGCAAGTTACATTTCTGACAGCAATGCTAAATAAACGCTCATTGTAAATATAATATGCTAATTAAAAATTTTACTAGTTTATATTTGCCCTCGTAGAAATGTTTTGACAATTTTTCATGCAATATTATAACTAAAAAATAGTTTATAAAACTCTACTGTTAGTCATATTTTGTACTGATTAGTTAAACGTTAGTCTAAAGTTTTAACAACTTATTTGATATTCATAATGTGTATGGCTTTATTTCAGGCAGCTTTTGTTATCTATTTGGTGCAGATATTTTTGTTTGAATTGGTCAATAAAGACTATTTTCTTTGCAAAAAACTTATCTTTATTTATTTCAGTAAATGAAAACATGAGTATAGGTAACACAAAGGGAATATAACACTAGAGGACAAACTTAGGTAAGGGTTGGTACATCGAGAGATTCCTCAAACAGAGACGCTCACAGGAGCAAGTCTTTCAAAAGCCTAGGGAAGGGAACCCCGATTTCTGACAATCCCAACTTGTAAACAAACAAAATGTCTCTTTACAGGTTGGGATTTGCTGTGTTGCCCTCTAGCGACGGTTTCCTACAAGGACTTAAGCAAGAATAAGTAGCTAGACTTATGACTTCTAGTTAGCTATATTAACTACTTGGTCTTATAGTATTAGATTGACTGCTAAGCCTACTATTGGACTAAAGTTCAATAGTCAGAAGATTAATAATATAAGACTAAGTAGCTTCCTACTTGTTAGAAGTCTAATAAGTCCAAATTCTACCTATTCGAATCTAGTTATACTCCTACTACCAGTAGCAGTTACGTAAATTAGACAGTTGGTACGAGTTTGTGCTACTAGGGAAACTGCACCATTAGTTAAAACCCTAACTCACATTTCACTAACTCTGACGTAGTGTACCACCCCAATCATAGTAGGTGCGCAGACGTATAATGCGTGGGGACTTAACAAATCTGAAAGGAATTTACAGCACATACAATGAATCAGGGGAGCCTTGTGTACATACAACTTGTATGGAATGCTGAAAAGGAGTAATGCACATAGCACATTTTGCCTCCACATGCGCAGTTCTCACATGCGCGTGGACTTAGGTTTTTTTTTTCCCCTCGCTCCATTAAGTTATTAAGTCCACGCGCATGTAGTACTTTGACCTAAAATAAATCTTATACTATACAGTCCGATCTCAAACCCTTGCTAAATGCGCATGCGTCGAAATAAAGAACAGATTAAAATAAGTTTTAAAGTTAGTAAGCCCCGGTGGAGCAGTGGTAGCATGCTTGCTTAGCATGCGGTAGGTCCTGGGTTCTGTCCTCAGTTATTATTTTATTAAATTTTCCAAAAAAGAAAAAATTAAGTTCACACGCATGCGCATTCACAAGACGGCGGATCGGATAAGTAAATAATAAAGTTAACTTACGCTTAACTTAACACTTAACTTACTTAAGCTTACCTTAATTTACTTAAGCTTTACTTAACTTACTTAAGCTTAACTTAAACTTAAAGTTAAGTCAAAGTTAATATACATTTCAAATTAAAGACTTAGTGGTTGTAGAGATCTGTGGTATGGTGGTTAAGGCACTGCTCTCTCGACCTGAAGATCGCAGGTTCGATCCTCGGAATCTCTATTTTTTTTTAAATTGTGAAATACAAACTTTAAATTAAGTTATGTGCAGTAGACGCTGGCGCAGCAGCTGAACCTCAATGCGTCACACGCTGCTGGCGCCATCTGTATTATAAAAGGTAAATTAAAATATTTAACTTTATGTTGGAGTATCAACTTCATATTAATTAAAAGATTGTCATAGCTGCAGGAACGGATGGCGTGGTGGTTAGCACACCAGTCTGCCATCCGAAAGGCCCTCAGATCGAACCCTGGTTCGAGTCTGAGCCTTCTCCCCGGGTATAGCACTCGGACATAAATGCAGTTGGGCATTTATAAATTTTCCTGCGCATACACGGGGGGACATAACGATTTTTTCTTCGACTGTTAACTGCAACCGTAACTGTCAAATTATTTTAAAATAACACTATTTTTGACTATTTTTCAAGACTTTTAAACTATTTTTCCAAAATATTTCAAGACTTTACCCCTTTTGCCTACGTCAGAATCTGAAAGAATCTAAAGAACTTTAAATTGCAATAGTAAAATTCAATAGTATTTAAATAGTAATGAAGGACTAGTAATATAGTAGTTACCATCCCAAACCCCGACCGACCAACCCCTGGCCTCTCATTTACCTTCACAAATTTCTTTTAATTTTCAAAACGGTGACTGATAAGCACAATCAATTTTTTTTTTCGAGATTAGGAAGGTCTTTTACTTAGTGTGATGGTACTAGTATATTTCAAACATTTCAAAGGCTATATAGAATTTTGGTCCTATCTCTTTATATACTGAGTTATTACGTTAAAGTGGCCTCTTACTCCTCCTAAATTTCCCTAAAAATGAGTGTTTTATCTTACTTTTTGGATACTGGAACCTCTAGTGATACGATTGATCATAACTCAATGACTGATGATAGTGACTCATAACTCCTTGTTATGCACAAAAAGGGGTACACCTAATTGTCGGGCTGTTAATTTACAGACAACCAAGTGACTTCGCTCTCTTCCTGGGGTTTATATTAATCTTCGCTTTTGTTAGAGGGGTCATTGAATGAGGTTGTTTGTCGTTTCTCCTTTGTCCGAGAAACTGGGTATTGCCTGTACCTATACCGATCTGAATCCGTTCTGACACTACCCTAACCATCAGCTTGACATCCTGTAAAGAAGGTATTAGAGAGAAAACACTTCATAAATAAGTATTCATTAGGCGCTGAGGGTTTCAGACAGCCTATTAAAACGTGAAATAGAAGAGTTTCCAGATTCTTCGTCACTCTTTCTGAAAGAGTTCTTGTCAAGATTAGTGATCCAAATGTCAATAAAATTTGGCTACATATAATAGAACAGTTCCAGGAGACTGACAAGGTATGGTTAGGTTAGTGGGAAGGATCTTTGACTTCAAAACTTTTCCTAACACTTTTAGTGGTGACTGTGAATTCCTTTGTAAAATTCTTTTGAAAATTCTCAAGTAAGAAATAATCCTTTTTTTCCCGCTCCTTCGGGTAAACCAGTCCACGCGCAGATAGTACATTGTGCTGAAATAAATATGTTACTGGTAAAACAGAAAAAAGGCACAGCATTACAGAAAGGGTTTCCAAACGAATCATTTTTGGCCTAATCCTGAAGACAGAATAATTTTAGGTCGTAAGAAAAAATTTAGTCGGGAAGAAATAAAAATTCTTACAACAGATACTATTTTTTGAGTGCAAGTTGAAATAACTTTGAAAATTCTGATAAGGGTTCCTTCAACAATTGCATAAGGTAAATTACTCTTTTACAAATCTGAAAATATTGAGTTAGTAAAACCATAAGATTACCAGTATTTAAATAGAAATTTCCAAACTATGAAGTTAAAGTATTTAAAAGAAAGTTTAAAACTTGGGCTAAAGTAAAATTAATATTATTCCTACTGTAAACTTACTCGTACCAAGATATCACAATAATATAAATCACTGAATTGACATTTTCCATAGAGTGAACACTAAGTTTACGAGAAAAATTACTTACCACTTGAGAAAAATAATTTATAGGTACGTGAAACTTCAAATTTTTCTATTACTATACCGAAAATATATTAAAGAGGGTAAAAAATAACATGGGTTAAATGATAAGATTTTTATACAAGTAATACTTTTCATGGAATCACTATTACAAATTTAAATTTTACTCGTTAATAAATTAGGGGAGAGTGGGTTTTGCTATCATTTATGGCCTAATCTTCAGAATAATTTTAGGCCGTAAGAAAAATTTAGTCTGGAAGGAAATTAAAATTCTTCCAACAGATACTATTCTTTGGGTGCAAGTTGAAATAACTGATAAATTCTGATAAGGGTGCTTGCAACAAGCAAAAGGTAAATTACTCTTCTAAATTTGAAAATTTTGAAATATTATAAAGTCAAAGATTACCAGTATTTAAATAGAAATTTCCAAACTATGAAGTCAAAATATTTTGAAGAAAGTTAAAAACTAAAAAAGGTAAAATTAATATTATTCCTACTGTAAACTTACCAAGATATCACAGCAATAAAAATAACTGAACTGACATTTTCCATAGAGTGAACACAAAGTTTACGAGTATCATGCATTAAAACCGTGGGTGGCCAACCTTTTTGAAAAAGCGTAGCACTTGAGAAAAATAAATTATTCGTGGCACTTCAAATTTTTCTAATACTACTATTACTAAAAAGATAAAAAATATGAAAAACATAACATAGGTTAATTATAAGATTTTTATGCAAGTAAAACTTTTTAAGGAATCGAAGTATCAAATTTAAAGTTCACTCAGAGACATAGGTACTAATCATTATTTTTTAAAATTTTCAATGTATTTTACTCTTATGATTCCACAGTGCCATGCTTGCCGTGGGTTAGCCATCCTTGAATTTAATTGAGGAATTTAATTCTTAAAAGCCAAAAATAAAAAAATAATAATTGAGAATTCTATGAGGTGGTAATTTGCCTTTCAACTAAACATGACAGCTGTCACTGAGATGGCGACATATCTCAAGGAAATTAATTACCTTAACAGGCATGACTGGAAAAAAAGCACCTCAGTGTTCACTCCAAAGGAATTTGCCAGTTGAGAAAGCTGCTAGGAGAAAAGAAACTAAAACACGTTACAAAACACACAAATAGTCATAAAATAAAATAGATTAGATATTTTAATTAAAAAATTTTCGTAAACATATCGTGGACATATTGTGGATGTTTCTCACAGTTTTGTTCTACGAAAAGTCACTTATATTTAATGAAGAGTTCTCATGACACTATTATTAGAGTCCTAAATTTCACTTGGCTTATTCGACACAAATGGCTGCCGTTTTCGAAATAGTTCTTGGCTTAGGTGAAATCCTAATCACATGTATTCCTAGATGTGGAAAGGGGAAACCTCGACAGTCCAGGAGTTTTAGTAGCTACGCAGTATTAGGATCCTAGAAAGGAAAGGGGAAAAAACATCTTCATTTTTTATTAATGAATAAACCAAAAACCCTTACATACAGCAGTGGTTCCCAACTCAGAGCAGTCCGCGGACTACTAACAAGGGGACGGCAAGACCTCGAAAACGGACTTCGGGTTGAAACTTGGCAGGTTTGTAGTACACCCCAAGGGTATCCTACCCTGAAAGTATTACGACGCACTAGCCAGTAGAACCCGAGAAAACGCCCCCTAAAGTTTCGCCCAATTAACTCATAAGCATTATTATTTAAATTGCTTTGTTGTATCAAGAGCCGAATTGCCCAGTCGGTAGCGTACTCTCCTCGCAACTGACCGACCTGGGTTCGGTCCTACCTTCGGAATTTTTTTTTTGCTATTCAAAAATTATTTTTAAAGTTTAAATAAAATATAACCTACAACTATAGTAAATTACCTTATATTTTTTATTAACCATTACAGTATTTTTTTACTCCGGTTTGAATTAATGTTTTACTTAAAAAGGATGAATTAACGAATTAAATAACATATTAATTCATTATTTAACGTATTAAATATTGAATTTTGTTTTAAAATTAATGAATTAAATATCAAACAAATAACACGTTTTATGGTACAATTTTAGATAGTTAATTTTACAAATATAACTTATTTACAATTATAAAAAAAATTCTTATTTTACACACAAGATCCAGAATGATAATTATCATAAAAACATTCAAAACAAAAAGTAGTTTGGCATCTTGCACTATTAATAAAACACGATTTTTTACATGAACAAGGATTTTTTAAAATCTCTGTAGAAAACACACTTCATTGATATTCATAAAGACTTCTCTTTCAATTAGACAGCTTGGAAGCATACCACGAATATTTGATCATTTTTTGGAAAATTTCGGATGATAAATGATAATTTTCAGATGATGGGGAGTATTTGTATGTTTGCAAGAGGCAACAATCACATTTGGACCAAGAGTTCAAAAATCATTCTGGATCTTGTGTGTAAAATAAGAAACATTTTTTTATAATTGTAAATAAGTTATATTTGTAAAATTAACTATCCAAAATTGTACCATAAAAGGTGTTATTTGTTTGATATTTAATTCATTAATTTTAAAACAAAATTCAATATTTAATACGTTAAATAATGAATTAATATGTTATTTAATTCGTTAATTCATCATTTTTAAGTAAAACATTAATTCAAACCGGAGTAAAAAAAATACTGTAATGGTTAATAAAAAATATAAGGTAATTTACTATAGTTGTAGGTTATATTTTATTTAAACTTTAAAAATAATTTATTTTTGAATAGCAAAAAAAAAATTTCCGAAGGTAGGACCGAACCCAGGTCGGTCAGTTGCGAGGAGAGTACGCTACCGATTGGGCAATTCGGCTCTTGTTACAACAATGCAATTTAAATAATAATGCTTATGAGTTAATTGGGCGAAACTTTAGGGGGCGTTTTCTCGGGTTCTACTGGCTAGTGCGTCGTAATACTTTCAGGGTAGGATACCCTTGGGGTGTACTACAAACCTGCCAAGTTTCAACCCGAAGTCCGTTTTCGAGTTCTTGCCGTCCCCTTGTAAGTCTAAAATTGGAATCTTCACTAACCACCCTTTGTAGCTAAAAATCCTTATCTTCACAAAGTTTCAAAAGATGAAAGTTTATTATCTCTCATTACGCATGGAATTTTATGTAAAAAATACTATGAAATCTAACCATATAATAAGAATAATTTAATTTCACCTCACGAGAATTAGTAATTTTAGTTGTGAGATTTAAGTCAATCATTGGAACCCACAAAAAATGCGCCTTACTTTTTTCCCGACTTCACTTTTCAAACATTTACAGTAGAAGAAAGAAATTTAATTAATTTAGTGGTAACTGTTATCTTCTCAAATTACATAGCCGAAAATGCAATCTTTTCTTGTTCAATTCATTCAAATTTCTATTATTTATTAGAATTTTTTTGTGCTTCGCTGATGGGCACGGACCACTTCCAAGACTCTCACGGACCACCTATGGTCCGCGGACCACTGGTTGGGAACCACTGATGTACAGGGACTGGACAATGACGCTCCACAAGAACCTGTCTTTCCGCCATTTTAGTTACAACTTTCCTACTACACAATTTTTAAAATCGTGGAGATTTCTGTCAAAAGTTTTGAAAAATACCTCAAGAAGAACTAAAATTTTAACAGATAGGTTATTAAAGGTTTATTTTGTTACACTTTCTTTCATAGATTCTGACAGATAAATTTTAAAAACTAAATATTTTACTGGCTAACTTAACGACATTATAGGCATACGCCGCACCGTTCGCGAACAAGATTTGGTAACCACTTATATGGTACGAAATTGAAAACAGAGTAATACAACAAGAATTCGAATTGAGACTAGTTTCACGGATCATGAAAAATTTGTTTCATAAATTCCTCCTCAAAAAGAGGGATAGCGTGGCAAATGTTACCTGTGGCAACCCAACAATCAATTTGATGTTTAAAATTTAATTTTCTCTAAGATAAATTTAGTTACTAGAATAAACATAATTTTGAGTTCTTCATGGACTGCTGAATTTTTAAAAATAGTTTTCTTTGAGATTTTTGAGTCATAAAAAGAGTTTGAAGTGGATGAATCAGCATTACAGTCTATGGAGATTCACATTCATGCAGATATTAAGTAAAATGGCGGCGAATCGTTCATTGTCCAGTCTCATATAAATGGTCTCTAGAATGACCCTTATACTTGACAGCAACGTTTCCTACACCCAGTACGTCACTACGCGGAAGGAGAAAATGGGTAAACACAAAGCCTGTTGGGTTGCTAGAGGAGTTTCGGTACGCAAATCGTGATTAAAAAGACGCTATATTTTCATGGATTTAACAAAATAATCCTATTTTTAAATTTACGTTCTTCATTTTACTTAAATTTCAGACAACGCGATGGGAAAAACTTGGTTTGTTAGTGACGTCATAGGGTTAACTTACGTTGCTGTCTAGTACAGTAACTTTTAAAAATTTTCATTGAAAATCTTAAGAGATATGCTCAGTTAAAAATTATAGGCTAAAAAAGTTAGAAGCTGATAACTTTTTTTAACAACCCTGTAATTTTAAGAATACTTGAAAATAATGACAAAACAAATAAAAGGGTGGTTCTCTTATTTCATTTTGAGAGACTAAAAAGTTATTCCCACCAATAGTGTTTCAATAGTGTTTTTCATTAATTTCTCGGCAACGTGAATATAAAAAAAACAAACTTAATATTTTACTTTACTCACCATAGCTTAAATAAATTCAAATGTGATATAGAATTTCAATAAATTACTTATAAAATTTTCAGAGAATATTAAAGTGGTGAGTAAACGTGTCTAACTATCCCACCATTTTCAGGAAAATGAAGCAATTATGAACTTGATTAAATTTAACTTTTTAACTTGATAAATAAAATAAAAACAATAAAATATTGAAGTAATCAGGAGAAAAATACGATTAATATATTTTCAGGAATAAAATGATTGTATTTCTTATTACCTCTAAGTTTTGTTTAATGGAGTTATAACTAATGAAAACCTTCAATTAATTTAAATTTTATTTTGTGAATGAATTTACCTTAATGATTTAATTTAAATTTTCCATTCTATGGTAAATTAAAAAGATTTTTGTTGAAGTAACGAAAGTTTTTAAATTAAAAAAAGCATAGAAAAATGGACAGCTCTACTATTGCTACGACAATTAAGGAAGTTTGTTGGTTGGTTTATTTGGGTTTCCTAACACAAGGTCCAAAAAAGGACTAAAAGCACCAGAACATTGTCATAAGTTTTTAAGCAGACATGTAAGCCGTTGTAATCGTTCTCTATACACCAATTTTAAAAGCCCATTAAAAACAAGTTGATAAAATGATGACATGAAATAAAATATACAATTCATGAGTAAATTGACATGAAATTTAAACACTTGAAGAGCACAGGATGATGTTTATACTTTAAAAGATCAAGTAGAACAGGTGATAAAGAGTTAAAATATAGAGAGCAAGCAGAGTTAAAAAAAAAAGAAAGTTAAAATGTGTTCTTGATGAAAATTGTAAGGAAGCATTGCGAGTTTTTGTGTGGTATTTTTTTTATTCTATATGAACTTTTATTTTTGTTTTGTTTGTGTATTGTAATAATTATATTGTAGTAATAAAAATTATGGCATTACAGTTTGTTCTGCCTTCTGTTTTGTGGTATAAATAAAAGAATATAAATGGATGTTAAGTTTTACTGAGCTTATTAAATACAATATAAAAAACAACTTGTCGAGGGCTTAAAGTGTATATGAATATTCCCATTTTAAAATTATAGCATTACAGTGTAATAAAAGCATTACAGTTTTTTCTACCTTCTGTTTTGTGGTACAGTGGAAGCTCTTATAACGACCTGCTCTTATAAAAATCCTCTCTTATAAAGACCCAAAAATTAGTCTCTATAAGAGCACAAAAGTGCTCTTATAAAGACTAATCTTCGAATCGATTCAGCTTATCGAATACTTTTCTGGATCGGTATGTTTGCGTCACACATGAATTAGCCAATAAACGAATATCAAAGTATGACAAACAGCACCAAGTAACCATCGCATCTTCTTCTCACTTGCTTTCGCCCGGGGTAACCGGCTACAATCCCAAAACGAAATCTTGCGCTACCCAATGCCTTTGTTGATTTGAGACATATTTATTATTATTATTAGCGTTTTAGTTTTATGTAAGCATCCGAACATTCTAAGGAAGCTAAGCTACGCAATAAATTAATATCAAAATAAAAATTTAATAGCAAACACAAATATTTATACTTCCGTAAAATATTGATCTTAAATTTCATAGCAAAAAATACGGTAATATAACATTAAATTGAAAGTATCAAGAATTCATAAAATAATAAATAATTGCTTAAAATGAGGAAAAATCAATTGGGCGATTCGAACTGTGTTCTAAATCCCAAAGATCTAGTATCCTACTGTTTGGATATAATGGTAAAATATACAACCAAGGGTTTCAGTTAGTTGATTAAAAAAACGTATTACGGGTAACTGCAATTTCTATAATCCATCCCTTTGGCTTTGACGATTGAGGGTTGGTGATCGTTTTCAGGTTTAGATTTCCTCCAAACTTTATAAACTAATCTACTAAAAATATATCTTTGATGGAATCGAGTCCACCTTCCCGAAAAGCATCAAAATTGATAGTTTAGTTTAACGAGTTTATTACTTTTAAACGAGTGATATTCTACACTCGAGTGTATCACTCGAAGTTTGCTCTTATAACGACAAAAAACTCGGTACGGATTAATTACGTTATAAGAGCTTCCACTGTATATGCATAAAAAATTTAAAAATAGATGTTAAGTTTTACTGTGCATACATTATTAAAAAAGAACATAATATTTAATACTTTTTTCATGCTTATAAATAGTTAACCCTAGAAAACTTTATATCAGTTAGCTTTATATATTTAACAAAATTTAATTATTGATCAACTGGTAGATAATTTGAATAAATACACAATATACAAAATCAAGATTAATTATGAATTGTAAACAATATTTAATTTTTGATCTACTTAGATGTTTTTGATTTACAAATTTGTGACTTAACACTAATAGTTAACGAATTTCAACTACTCATCAACTGGTAGATCGTTTTAAATTACAAGCATGTTAATCAATTACCAAAAATTTACAAATTTAGATAAACTAGTATGTGTTATCTACTACAATATTATTTGTGACAATGTGGAATAACACAAGTATTTGCGCGTTTCATATTCATTCAGTATACGCAGGTTTTCTACAGAAATCAATACCCAAATCATAAATGAGAACTACCTGATGTAAAAAAGGCTCCACTCTTTGAAAATGTTCGTAAAATTGATGGACGATCCTCTATTGAATACTGATATCGCCTCTTCTTATTCAGTCTTCTTGCCGTTTTACGGATCTTTGGAAGTCCCCATTCTGTAAAGGAAAAAATAATGAAAAAGCTAGGTCATATGATACATTTACATTTTTGAGGTGTTACATTTACAGTTACAGGGTGATTGGCAAAAAGTTAGTACACTTATGAAAAAATCTATAAAAACCGGTAAAAAATTATGTATGTAAAATATTAATATGTAAAATTATGTCACATCATCCTAAAAATTCAAGGAATTGTTTAAAGACGGTAGAAAATTTTAGTTCAAAATGTTTAGTTCATTCATGGTTAATGTTCCATTCCGTGTTCCATTCATGTTCCGTGTTAAATTTTGAAAAAAAAAAAACGTCATGATGTCCGACAGAATGACTCACAAATGCGCTGCGCATGCGTCAAAATAAAGAACACATCAAAATAAGTTTCAAATTTTCTGAATCCCCACTGGAGCAGGGGTAAGATGCTTGCGTAGCATGCGGCAGTTCCTGGGTTCTAACCCCACCAGTTATTATTGTATTAAACTTTCCAAAAACAGCTAAAATCAAGGCATGCGAAGTAAGTACGTAAATAGGCGCTTGTAGAGATATCCAAGAGAGGAATATACTCGCAAAATTTTTTTCCATTGCAATACTTATTTACTTTAATTTCAAAGTTTGACTTTTAATAAAAAAGAGTTCAAGCCGTCATTTAATCCGAACCATTGGTTTGTTTAAACAATGAATGGTTTAGAAATTCAAAGCAATTGTTGAATTTTACTTTAAAGTTGGCTTCATTCAATCCGAAACAAGTGCAAAGCTATTGTCGATTTTTATTTTAAAATATTGAATTATAACTAAATAGTTTTTAAACTTTTCGTGTCGATTTTTTAATTTAAAACCTTTTTTATACTGGGAAAATATTTGTTTTTCTGTTTGAAAATAATGTTTGCATTGAAAAAAAAATGATTGGTGAACTTATTACATTGAAAACATCCTTTACTTTAAAAAATTAATATCCTGAAAGAAAATTCCCTCCCAAGCGCTTCCGTAAATCCCCTCATGTCCGACATCGAACCCATACTTCCAAAAGAAACGATTTTGCCTATATCCTAAATCTTAATGTGGTATGTGTGATTCACGGTCCCTTGATCTGATACACAGATTCAGTGTTCGATTCCAGAGAAGGAATAGAACACAGAACCCCGTGAATTAATTTTGCTCCATCTATTATTATGATTTTGAACTAATATTTTTTATTCCCTTAAACAACCAGTTACCTCACAGGATGCCGACTCTGAAGACCATTTTTGTTTCCGATTTTTATGGAATTTTCAAAATTTTACTGACTTTTTGCCCACCCTGTATAGCAGATGAAAATAGTTCTGTAATAGATGATAGAAAATACTAATTAGAAATATCATATTTGGAAAATAAATTTGTTTAAATTCAAAAATACTTAAGGTTATTTTTGATTAGTTGCCCATTAAAAAGTATAATGAAATTAACTACAGTAACTCTGTTGTAATAAATATTAGCTTTCTTAATTCTAAACTTATTTCACCATGACTGACTATGTATGGATATAAAATGTAATAATTCATAATGAATTTAAGAGTAGGAATTAAGAACTTTTCAAAAAACACAGTAAGCTTAAAATTAACGTAATTATGCATTTTAGAATTCGGTAGGTGTTTTCAAATTATACCTCCTTTTTATTCCTTAGTAAAATTACTTAGGCCTTTCACAATAAGGAGGTTTTAGTGAATCAATACGCAAATCAATCAACTACCTGAACCACCTGAAAATGAAATTCGTCATGACTTCCAAGCCAAAAATGACAAACCGGTGTTTTGCTCATTTTTGCCAAACTACTTTTTTTGGAGTGACTGAACCCCATAGAGCTGCACACTTAGCCAGAGCAAACAATCGCAATACCCAGTAGATTTTTTTTAAAAAACTAAGCAATCAGTTTCGAATATCTAGAAAAGGGAATCTCCTATTCTCGCTAAACATTGAAAGCGTTTTTCTCGAAACTACTTAGGAAAAAGCTTACATGGTAGTAACGATTGTTAGGGAAATGGTGGATCAACTTACTCAAAAGAATTGTAACAATAATTTTTTTAAAGTATTCAGATAACCAACTTTCTTTAAAAGTAACATTTAAATTCTCTTACTAAACCAACTTTTTTTTAGAAGAAACGTTTAAATTCTCTTAGTAAACCAACTTTTTTTAGAAGTAGTAGATCAACTTTCTTTGAAAGTAGCATTTAGATTCTTTTAAGTAAACCAATTTTTTGGAGGATTATTTTAGTTCATTTATTAGATACTATTTATTTTGTTTTTACAGATAATTTTAAGTTGGCAATAGTTCAAAATTAATGCTTAGAATAATTTGCTGTAAAAATTATATGATCAAGTGATCAGTTTTTTAATGTTTTGAGAAAATGATACTTGTTAGTTTAGAATCATAATAATAATAATTATTAATGTAAATAAATTAAATGGTAATGTAATGTAATAATTAAATGGTAAAGGTTCATTTACTGGCATCCGTTTATAGTAGTGCCAAAGGTTTTCTTTGCTGCTACAACATACCATTTGAACCACTTAATGTGACGAACCTTTGTACAAAATCATCTTCTTTCTTCATTCAGCTTCGATATTACGTGAGCCTGTGAAAGAAACACGAAAAAACTAGACAGATCTATTTGGTCATAAAAATGTCTTCAGATCAACAAATTTGGATAAACTATGCTAAAAATATTAGTGGGTTTTCTAACTTCATTTCGTGTGCTTTTTCGTGATTATGCTTAGTGAATAGAGCCATTTTGTTCCTTAGAATCTGTAGTTTACGAATCGCGATGGTGGACACTTCGGGTCTGCGACTGGGGATTGCGAGAGGCGCAGAAGTGGAAAATCGACCAGTTTCAATTTTGCGTTATTTGTAGTCAAAATGGTTCCTTTTATTTTTTCAATTAGGTTAAACGCCCCATAACACAAAAGAGGTGAAGGAGGAGTATTCGATCCTAGAGTTTGGAAAGAATCCATTCACCCCAGCCGGGGCAGTAGAAGGATAAAGTCGAATGTAAATATTTGTTTACCTATTTTCTCTGAGGTTCGTGTTAATAGTCACAAATAAACGTAATGAAAGGTGTCATTCTTTTCCTTACCTTTGGGCAAGAAAGAATTGCGATAGTAGAAATCTGGCAACGCTCACTGGGGATAGGGAGAAGGGCAGAGAAAAAACACGAAAATCAGCAATATCTAATCAAAAAAAATTTCTTTTCTGCACCAACTGCGGTTGAATGTTTTCTAAATTGTCCCCAAAGATGGGCAAAATGCATAAAACCGAATTTCGAACGGTTCTTCTACTTCAAATAGGGTTGAAAAGGTGTAGAAAAAAATAAAGGGAAATTCTTAACTTTTAAGTCGTTTAAAAACTTATTTTTCCTCATAAAGGAGCACACATTTCAGGCTAATTTTTACCTTCATACACTTAACAATACGAAATACCATGGTAGATATCTAGTACCTGCGATTAAGGAGGGTGAGAGGGTCAGAAAAAAGTATACCAGTTTTGATACTGTTCGTAGAAGTAGAAATTCATAATTTTCTAATTTGAGTAGAGTCAAATGTGGTGCAAATAAAGGAGACCGATGGTTGACATACAGAACACCCATTTAGAAAAGCGTTCATCACATTGGAAGGTGAAATGGAAGGGTGAAATGGAATTTTAGGAGTTATTTGAAATGTTTTTCGACAAAACAGTGTCTATTTTAGTGAAATAACGTAGAAATCAATGTGAATTGGTCCCATGTACACTGTAGAACTAGAAATGCAACAGTAAATTACTTTCATTATAGAACGGGGGTAATGTGTGGGGCAGAAAAAAAGTTTGAATGATATTTTATTGAGAAAAAGAGTAATTATTTAGTTTAAAAGCTTTTCAGAACTGAAAAATGTGAATGGGGACGCTCTTGGTGCCTATCTTGGGAAGCATAACTCAGCTTTGGGGGTTCGAAGGATGAAATAGAATACAAGGGGGAAATCTTTTATTTTTGACTAATAGCATGAAATTTTTTGAAAGAGCTAGATTAAACATTGTCAATTTCCCCCTCCAACTCTCTAGAGTCGGTCATCCGGCAATGGAATTTAAGACCCAAGACAAGGGAAGGTGGGCGGGGCAGAAAAATACGAAACATTTTATTTTAGTTCGTATAATAATCTTATTAAGATTAAATACCCCTAAATTGAGAAAATTAATAGCAGATACAAATGAGACCCATGTTGAAATGTGTTTCTTAGAGGGTAGGAGGATAAAATAGAATAATAGGGGGTAATATATTTAACTTTTTCACTAAAGAGTTGGAATTTCTCGGAAAACTGCATAAAAAGAATTGATTTTCCCTTTTTACTCCATGAAATATATGACACGTATAGGTGCACTCTGTATTGTGAGACAGGGGAAGGTGAGTGGAGCAAAAAAGTTCTTATTTTCAATTAAAATTCAGACACCGCGCTGGAAACTGTTTGCTCTCAACTTGTTTCTCCACGGTCAAGTAACGTTGCAGTCTAATATAGTTGAGATTTTTAACCTGAATTTTTACTCAATCTTCGAGGGGGCATGCAAAAATTACATACTGTGCTATTTCTTAAAATTTTATCCGATCTGATCTATTACAACTGATCTGATGTATTATGTCTTATCTAATTTTGATTGATTTTAAAATGAGATCGAACACTTCATTGATGGGGGATATTGTGAAACAAGTGGTCATAAATTTAGAGATAGTGATCTGGATTTTTACACATGCAAGGACAGTTCTAGTGATTTCAGATATTGATGATTTACAATAATCGTATGAAATAGGTTAAAATAATACTTAAAATTTGCTTCTCATATTTTCTTAAACTTTAGAAGTTTCGATATCACTTTAAAATTTAAAAAAATATTAAATTCACCAGCATATTTCTTGGTGCTTTAAAGAAAAATGCATTTTTTTTTCCAAAATTCGATTTTTTCCAGCAAACATTTGGTTGGGACCTTCTATACTTTGGCAAAATTGTATGTAAGCACATATTTATTTTGACGAAATAAACTTTTGTTTTTCCAACAAATGATCAACTCTATTCTTTTGATTCTGACATATTAATTTGTCATATATTAGTGAAAATTACTGTTCAAAAACTAAAACGTATTTGATCAAAATAGATTTTAGAAATGTCAACCCTTCAACCAACGATTTAAAATAAACTCCTACTTTTCATTTGATAAGCAATCATTCACAATCAATCAACTATTGATTCATTGATCATTGATTAATCAAGGTTCTCAAAATCAAATTCGCGCAAAACCCAAAAAAATCTTCCTTTTTCAAAGTCTGCATAAATTCAGCCAAAGGTAACTCATCAATTTGATAATCAATTATCCAATAAAAATAAATAGGTAATTGTCGAACCAATCGTAGCTTCAAGGTAAGGCAAATAAGGGTAACATACAAAATTATCCATGTGAGAAAGTTTAAATACAACATAGTAATCAAAATACATAAATAGTAATGCTGTGTAGTTTTTGAAAGAGCTGACGAATTGAAACTAAATTATAGAATTTTAAGGAAACGGATGATTTAACAAGAGTATGATTTTGAGTATTGAAAGTCTACAGCAATCGGGTATTAAAGTAGAGAATGGTTTGGAAGAAGCAGATGATTTTAAGATCGCGCATGATTACAGATTATTCATGAAGATCATCAACATCGCTATTCTTTTTTTAATATTAGTCAGTATGCTACCTGTTAGCGAGTCAAGGGTTTTTGTTTTGGCTGATTGAGATACCAAAAAATTTTAAAAGAACTAACGAAGTTGCTTTATTTACTTTTATAATCATGAACTCCGTACAATTTAAACTTTTTTCATAAAGTAAGATTTTAAGGGTATTTACATATTATCAGCATGCCATTAGTACTCTTATTGGTGACTTTAAAAAACCAAATCCAACCCTAAGTCTAAAGTTTTATAATAAAAACACAATCTAAACAAAAGAAAACAAGATAAACACAGTAAAATCTTTGACTACCACTGCCATGGGGTAAAAGCGTAAATCCTTTATAAGGTACACATTAAAGAATGAATTTTTATTGATATCTACAAAATTGCAGGTTTGGTTCTAAATGGAAAAGGCATTTCCAAAGATAGGACACATTCACAAACAGCAATGACAAGGCTTGCATGAAAGCGCCACTTTATCACATTGCGATGTAACAATTTGTTCGAGCATCGGTCGTAAGACTAATTTTTTACAAACGAACAGCTTTAGAAAGAGTCCTCCAGCCACCATGTTTACCCACAGCCCAATTGATGACAACACTTAAGCATGTTGCTATGGTTACACATGGTAGCTGGAGGACTCTGTTTAAAGCTGTTCCCAATTTTTCAAAGTAAGGGTTTGGTATAAGTTTCGGTACAGCTTCGATAAGAGTCCTCCATCCGCCATGTTTATCCACAGCAATATGCTTAAGTGTTGTCATCATTTGAGCTTATGGGTAAACATGGCGGCTGAAGGACTCTTATCGAAGCTGTGGCTAACTGGCTAACTAATACTACAAGTTCCTTCATACTGTGAAGGAAACGTTTGAATTTTGAACTTGCCTTATTGGAATACCAGGGGGGGACTCCAAAAATCAGGATCTTCTTCCTCTGCGAATCTTCAGCATACCAGGCGTTCTGCAAAAAGCCGAGATCACTAATGGGTTGCCACCACATACACTGAATACGGTTACTAAACTCTAGCTGTGGTTCCGAATTCGAAGTTCTTGGTTGCTTGGTTGGAAATATTATTTCCACATAGTGGCGTGGTTAGTTAGATTTGTCTCCGCAGCGTAGAGGGTTCGCTTCCCGTAAAAATGAATATTTACAGACACTACTCGGTAAGATGTTATACAGAGCTCTGATTGGTTTGTCGGGAGGATGGCATTCCAAATATGGGATTGCCAGTCGCTCTGATTGGTCCGAAAGGGTCTAATCGAGTATAAGATATTCAAGGGGATTCAGAACTAGAGGAAAACAGTGCTGCAGGGGACTGGGCGGCTTAGTTGGTTTGCGTGCCAGCAACCACGCTAGCAGTCTGCTCACTGTACCAGCTGTCGGTTCCATTTCGGCCTTTGCCCTGGGTGTACTTTCTCTCTCTTTGTGTCAGTAAAAATATACTATGTTGTGTCTGTCTTACTTGACGAAGGTTTATAAGCGGATCCTTGAGATCAAGCACACAGACCGGAAAATATGTGCTTACAAAGCTTTTTCATGTCTATGTGAACACAGCCAACCTTCTCTTCTATAAACCATGAGTCCTACTAAGCCCTTAAAACAACTCAATAAAGGTCAAGGCATAAAATGTAAAACTCTGGCTACATAAATTTAGAACCCAAGCCCATTAGGGCCCCAGCCCAACCCTTCTTTAGATTTCCAATTCTGGGAACATAAAACAAATCTTTAACAGTTGCACTTAAGAAGTAAAAAAAAACCCTTCCAAACTATGTCTGCTGTGTTCCTATGTAGGGGATTTTCATTTCCCATAACGCAGTGGTTATTTTAACGAAAGTTGAAGCATGCGAAGTAATAGGAATTTGTTTACATTTGTTTTATAACACTAAAATTATATTATTGAACAAACCTGGCATCAGAATCGATGGTCTAGTGGTATAGTGTGCGTCTAGTAACCTAATAGTCCCCGGTTCAATTCCAGACTGCTACTTTAGATCATTTTGCTTTTATTTAACTTATAATTTTTCAGAAGTTGCGAAATTAGTTAGAGTTGAGTTGTTACTTTCGTGGAGTTAACCTATGCCTTCCCATAAATGAGCAAGCATCGAGAAGTCGTTAATTCGACCTAATCTACAGAACTTTCGCGACTCAAGCCTTAAAAAAAAGGCATAAACCACACAGTTAATACCTTAAACACAAATTGGATATCCCCCTATACTCACCCAAGAGTCTAATCAGGTCAAGGGCGCCACCACTTACAAACAAAGCAAAAACCTCACCAAACTCAGGGAAAATCCCAAGTTCGTTACTTAGCACCCCAAAATACCCCAAGCTCACACAAAGTGGCGAAGAAAAGCCGGAACAAAACGCCCAAAATGGCCGCCGCAATGTCGAGAAAAAGACACTACATTGGCGAAACTTTCTTTGACTAATAATCAATTACCGCTGGAAGAGAGAAGGGAAAAAAAAAGAACTTTTTTTTACGGTCAAAGTTCGACTTGTTCCAAATGTTTTCTCGGGTGTTGTTCTCTCGTCAGACATTCGTGTACAATTTCGTAATGCTCGGTTGAAGCTTCTGACTTTATTTTTTTTTTTCGATTTGTTTTTTTTTTTTGTCCTTTGTTGTTATCCATTGGCGCCTTGTGTGGGGATCTCTGAATATATTTATGGAGAGATAACCTATGTGTCTTAACGTATGGGCAGTATGTTGTTTGGAACACCACAAATACACTGATACTACATATTTGATTTCTACTCTTCAACTCTTTAAATAATATAAGATTCTGAATTTTATAGAAAACATCATTTGTATTATTATTTTTAACATATTTTACAAACATAAACATTCATGAATTTCTAACATAAAACCTAAGAATAAGCAAGAATTTCTATAACAAAGAAGAATAACAAGAATAACTAAGAATTTCTATAAATTATTAATAACAATAACTAACTTAAGTAAGGCTATTTGAAATAAAAATTATTTTTGTTACTAATTTTTCTATGAAAATATCTTTATTATCTGATTATAACCAGTTATTTTAAAACATTTTTACTTTTTAATAGCATTCATTTAAAATTAAAAATCCACAGATAAATATATTCTTTTTTAAGTTATATTTTTTTAAAAAAAACAAATACACTCCCATATTTTATGGTAATAATAAAGAATACTAAATAATGGTATAAATCATTTTTAGAGAGTTTTTGCTGTAATCTTATTTTTGTGATATCATCTTTTTATAGAAGTAATGAAATATAACTTGAACCTTTAGGACAATAGCTTTACGTAATAATAAATGAAATATTACTTTTCTATAATTATTACAAAATACTGTTTCTACTTGTCATTGATAAATAGTTACACTAATGAATAAAAACGTTTTGGAACCAGCCAATTCATGTTCTGATTCCAATAAATCAAATTCATGGTATTTTTTAAGGAAAGTTTTATGACTGAAACACATATTTTTCTTCAAAATATCAAATCCCACAATCATTACCTTGATTCTTTCAGCTACATCCCCAATCATTAGAATCTTCATCAATTCATTCTCATTTGACATGAACACAATCTCAAACAATAAAGATGGAAATAGTCTTCAAATCATTCATTTCCAGGCTTTTTGATGAAGATGAATCATCCTAATATACATATAATAGTACATCTTACATTCCTCCAGTGGATACCTTTCTTTGTTACTTTGTTCATATTGCCACAGAACTAGTGAACCGTGTGACTAGTGAACTATTTATTTAATATAGAGCATTTTCAATCACATGGACTCGGACCCATAGAGATCTAATAGTATATTAGAGTGGACATCACGTGACTTTCACTGAATTGACAAGGCGCCATGTTTTCATCGGCCAGCTGTAATGTTAAGTCAATGGGAAGGGGTCTCAAAAGGCATTTAAAAAGTTTCCCAGCTGAAATATCCCTTAAAGACCGATAGAAATGCAAATAGGACCAAAAAATACATCTTTTAACACCAAAATTACATACCTTTTGTGCAGTTTTCTTGGTTTTTCATCCCGATTTTTCTTCCCTAAGACTAATTTAACTGTTTTCTCGTCAAAAAACATTGTTATGCAGATTTTGCCTCTTGTTAATTAGAATGGCTTAGGAAATATTTTAAAACACTAGTAGAAATAAAAATATGATAATTTTTTTAAGAATAAGAATTTTAGTGGCAAACTTAACATTTAATTAAATTAAATTCCTTAGGTGTATAAAAAAAAAAGACAAAACTTACATAAAGTGTTACTTTTATTCTTACATATTTTCGTTTTACTAGTGTTTTAAAAAACATTTTTGCAGCCATTTTAATTAACAAGAGGCAAAATCTGCATAACAATATTTTTTGACGAGAAAACAGTTAAATTAGTGTTAGGGAAAAAATCGGGATAAAAAACTAAGAAAACTGCACGAAAGGTATGTAATTTTGGTGTTAAAAGATGTATTTTTTGGTTCTATTTGCATTTCTATCGGTCTTTAAGGGATATTTCAGCTGGGAAACTTTTTAAATGCCTTTTGAGACCCCCTCCCATTGACTTAACATCACGGCTGGCCGATGAAAACATGGCGCCTTGTTGGTTACCGAGTCTCCTATGCAATAGCATTACTGGGTCACGTGACGTCCACTCTAATATACTATTAGATCTCTATGATCGGACCTAACAACGGCCTTAGCAACAGAAAATGTTACAGTTTTTTGCCCTACAGAGGTTAACAGTTACAGAAAATGACTATCCGTGGAATTCTTCTATTGGAGCATTTGCAATCACGTGATCCCATACCTAAAAATTGCCTTAGCAACAGTTAAAAGCCCTACAGAAGGTACTCAGTTAAAAGAAAATAACCGGTTGTGACGTCACCGGAAAACACTCTATTTATTGATGCTATACCGCAGGACTAGTGAACTGAGTGACTAGTGAATGAATTTATTCATTTTTGTAACTCATTTGATTTAATTATTTTAAGCATTTTACTTTCGTAGTTTCTTTTGGCAATAATGGATTTTGTAACTTTGGAAGTTTCCAGATGATTAGACATTCATTTAGCAAGAGTGTGTAGAATTTTTGTGCTTATTAGCATATTGTTTCAATTTGGTTTTCTATTGTTTAAAACCCATGTTTTTTGGATTGAATGACGTCACATGCTGCTTTCGAGCTCCTTTTAAATGTCAAACTTTGAAACTGAATTAAAAGGTAAATAAGCATCGCAACTAAAACATTTTTGCGGGTATATATTCCTCTCTTCGATATCTCTATCGAATAAAAAAATAAAAATAAAATGCAGGAATTGCCCCTTCTTTGCTATTTTTCATTATAACTTTTTTAAAAGCGAGATATTTTTACTTTTACACATAAAACACCCACAATCATTACTACTACAATCATTACTTTTTAAGTTACTACCTCCTCTAGGTCACCAATCATTAAAAGCTTCATCAATTCATCCTTTTTTTTTTTTTGACAGAAGGACATCCTTAAACAATAATGATGACGAGGACAGTCCCCAAATCGCCCAGGCTTTTTGATGAAGATGAATCTTAAAAGGCATTATCATCCTAGTATTCATTATCCTTTTACTTAAGGCACACTGCTAAACCCGTTTTAACCTGAGAGGAATAAAAGGTAAAAAAAGCCCATTTCGAACAAACCTTCATAATGGAGCAATTAGAGAATGTATGCTTTTCACAGGAATTCATTCTTATTTCAAATTAAGCCTTTTTTTTCATTTGTCCCACCTTCTTTGTTTAATTCTCCAGATTTGTTGAATATACACAAGACTTAGAAGGAGGAGGGTAGGGAATGTTCTTTTTTTTTCTCGTTCTAGAATGTTTTTTTTTTTTTATTTTGGACAATTTTTTTTCTGACTAATGAAAACAGGAATTTCTTGACAGTGAACCTTCAATGGAGGCAAAAAAATGGTTAATGAATTAACAATGGAAGTGATGCTTGAATAAACCTTAAAAAAATGTTTTTTTTTTTTTTTTTGAGACTTTAAAAACACAATAGCTTTTTTTATGAGCATTCGCCTCTTGAACGTGCAATTACTGTGTTTGATCGTTTTTTATAAGGTGGTTGTGGGACTGGTGAGAGTTCTTTTTTTCGAGGGTGGAGGACCCTTATGTCATTGTAGAATGTTTCGAGTCAAGTTTATGTGCTATTTCCACTCAAGAGTTAATTTGTTCTCCTTTGGGGTGGTATATTGTTGTTATTGGAATCAGTATTGTTTTGAAGGGATTTCTATTTGATTTAAAGATTGTAACGTTGAAATTGTGATACAGTCGAGTCCGCTTATTGTGATCAAGGTTAATGTTATAAATCGAATAATGTAACCAAAATTCCACTCCAAAAACCACTCTGATTTAACTTAACAGAAGATATATCGATCTATATATCGCTTAATGTTATCAAAATTTGGTGAAATCCCCTTGAAACCTTCTTTTTCCCGTTTAAAGGCTGATTTTAATACATAATCATACAAAATGAGTCATTAATTTAATCGTGTTATATGTTCCACTATCATAGTTTTCTTTAAAAATGTAAAAGTTGCAAAATACTTACTAGGTAATAGTTTTAAGTATTTCAATTAGGACTTGATAGATGTGATTTTAAAACAAACACTCGAGTTACGCTGTTTGAAACTTTCTAGTATCAAATCGCTTATTGGTATCATTCCACGTTTGAGCAAAAGTAATCACATTAAGTGTAGTCGACAGTATATACAGTTATGTCACGGGTATTCAGTTAAAAAGAAACACAAAAAATGTATGTTTGTTACTGTTACCAATAGGGCCCTTTCCTTCTTCTAGAATGTTACTTAAAATGATATTTTAACTCTACTTTTACTTTCTGATTCTAAACTACCTTGACAGTTTCTGAGTCCTTCTTTAAAACTGCATTCTTTCTATGATTAAAATGACTTCCGGAAATAAATTTTAACTAGAAAATACTTTAAGTTGAAGACACATTTAAAACTATTAAAGTCATCAACTGTTTGATAAAAATTAATTGTTTAGTAGTCAAAAAAACAATGCTATTCTTCATACAGAATGTTTCTGGTGTTGTCGTTGCAGAAGATATACATCTTCGAATGTTTAACCCAAGATAAATAATTAGCAATGTTCCTGAGAAGTACATTTCAACTTTTTTTTCAATGATTGCAACCCTTCTTATTTGCCTCTTAATGAGAACACTCAAAAGTCAACGAGCTCAATTCGAATCAATTTTACTACGAGCAAAAAAAAAAGTCACGAAACGAATTCCATTTATCACACAAACGTACGGATGTCGAGAAATTCATTTCCAAGAGATAGAAAAAAAAATCATTAACAACACAACTATAACGTACAACAATTCGCAAAACAATAAATCTTTCATCAGAGAGGCTTCTTCAAAGAGAATTTCCGCGAAGAAATAATTTCCAAAAGATCCTCTTCATTTCCGGAACAGAAAAAAAATTTCGGGACGTGTTCACCGGATCCTTCCACCGAAACAAAAGAAAACCGGTTCATTTTTAAACGCGTCATCGTAAATCATCGGGATGCAAAACACACGATCGAACAACGAACGGAGAAACGAACGACACTCGTAGTCGTTTGTAGCGCCCCGAGCTCCAGTAAAAAGATCGCTAAAAACAACAAGATGGCAGACCGAATATACATATTGCGGAGCTGCAAGGATTCATTGAGCGCGCATCGAAGATCCATCCTCTTAAAAACCTACATTCTTTAACTCAATATAGAGTGGGCTTAGGAATAATTTCTTCCTTTCCAGAACAAAATTTTAGGTATGGGCCTTGCGATATAAATTTTTAAATTTCTTTAAAAGTTATTTTGGTCCCTCCCGAAAAATTTCTTCATATCACACTAGTGTGAGTATATCGGAAAGATTTAGACATTCGGATCAGGACCAATGGCGGGTCAAAGGGTACCATGTATCTCGAGAATCCCCATGAAATAACTTAAAATTGCTTTTATCACACTAAAATGGCCCCTCCGAAAATTTGTCCTGGGTTAAGGTCGTTATTGTAGCTTTGGCATATAGTACAATAAAACTTATACTTGAAACTTATTATACTTGAAAATATATTTGACTTATACTTGAAAACAAAATATATTATTTTTGTTTTGCATACATTGTTACTGAATGTAAAGGGGACGCGATGTGAATTATGATTGAAAATTCGGGCGCCATTATTGAAACTTTGAGAGTCACTGAGCTAGGGGATAAACGAATGGTTCAATTCCGTTAGAGTCCCCGCTAAATATCGCCCGGTTCTTTTAGACATCAAAAAGTAGAAAATTCATAAATAATTTCAAACTCCTGAATTAAAATGTTTAATTAGATCAATAACTATTCAGTTTATTATTAAAAGTCAGAAAAATTTGCTGATATTTGGATATATTTAGCGATTTGGATATTGGCGATATTTAGCGGGGACTCTAACGGAAATGTACCAAACGAACTTGTAGCAGATGAGATGTGATGATGTCGTAGAAGCGTTGCAGAAGCCTCGAACGCAATAAATCAAGTTTGAGGGAACGTACACTGTTGCAAGTGTTCACACAGTTCTAAAATTAAAATTCGGTCACGCAAGGGTTGATGTCCGACATTCTCCCTATTCACAAGCTATCTCCACGCTAATATCTTCTCTGCGCGTTTTTAAAATGACGTATGATGCCATCGGCCGAGAGCAAAGCTGCTAATGAAGTGAAGTCGGAGATAAGGCACGGTTCGTCTCATTTGCGTATTTTGGAGTCTTCTTCGCTTTGCGATTTGCGTCGGAGTTTTTTTTTTTTACTTCTTTACTTTCTCCCTTCGTCTGATCGCGATAAGGGCCGATTTATATGCATCTAATATAGCGACGCGTCCGAGACGTCGAGGGGAAAACGATCTAAAATTCCCTATCGCTGTCCTCATCGATGTAGAATCTGCTACAGTCGACTCCGCTTATTGTGAACACGGTTAATGTTATCAATCGGATAATGTTATCAAAATTGACTCGATCACTCCTATTTAACCTAACGCAAAATGTATCGTTTTATGTGATTAGTATATCGCTTAATGTTATCGAAATCTGGTGAAATCCCCTAATGAGCTCCTTTATTTCCCGTTTGAAGGCCAATTTTAATACACAATCATACAAAATGAGTCATTAATTTATTAGTGTTATATATTCCACTCTCATATTTTTCATTAAGAATGTAAAAGTTGCAAAATACATCCCAAGTAATCATTTTAAGGACTTCAATTAGGACTACATGCAGTCACTGCAGGAAGTATTCGTACACCCAACAAATTTGCACTTGTATGCCACCTATTACGGCTAAATTACGAGTGCGAGTGCAAAATCCAAACAAAAATTATCCTAACATAGTATGTTATTCTTTATTATAATCTACCAAAAAAAAAAGAGCAAACAATATCAAAATAATTTGAAAAAAAATATTATAAAATGAAGTGATTTGATAGTTATTTGTATACTAGTGCATATTTGTTGGGAGTACGAAATGCAATGGGTGTTGTCAATGCAAACACTCTAGTTGTTTTGTTTCAAACTTTATAGCATCCAATCGCTTATTGATCATTCTACTCTTGGACAACAGTGATCACATTAAGCGGAGTCGACTGTACTACCATTCGTACTTGGCAGTATGATATAGTAGCTTCGTCAGCACCTACAGGAAAGCTTCGACCAATCATGACGATCGTGTCGCCAGAGTCGCTTCATGTAAACCCGCCCTATGGCGATTTATTCGATGGATTTTTGCTCGGAGCACGTCTTTTTCTGCGAGCGATGTAACCCCTTTCGTCGATGAATGAGTGGTTTTATCGGCTCTTCGTGCTGGTTGGTGCGAAATTAATGAAGTTGGAGTTATTAGTTTTTGTTCGGTTGGTGTTTCTTTTTTTGTGTAGTGTGTCGACCGATTTGGACGAATGTTGTGGCACACTGCCACTTTCCAGGAAGGAAACATTGTGTCTATACCAGCGGGAGTGTCACTCTATGCAAATCACTAAAGTTGAGACCAAATAAAACCTTTCGGTTAATATATAGAAATTTCTTTAACCTTGTTTATTCACATGATAAATTTAAATTTTACTGAATCTATTCATGGCCACCTAGACGCATAAGGCCAGAGAACCTCGAAATCATGACGCGAAACAGTAGCCCGGACGTCACTCTTCATAGCTTTTATGGACAACAGCGCAACTCCACTCTGAAATCTTGTACCTTGTGCTGTTGGAAAAGTGCCGACTTGACAACTATTTCGAGCTTCTATGGCCTTATGAGTCTAGGTGGCCATGATCTATCCCTGAACAGCAAATGTATTAAAAAATATATTTATACAGTGCAAATGCTCCAAACAAAAATAAATTCAATATAAACTCATTTAAGAAATTACTTTTTTGTACTCAAATAAACACACTTTAGATGTGTTGATAGGTAGAACATTTTAACACCTTATTGTAGGGTTTCCAGACATCCCGCTTTTCGCATCAAGAATGATATGAAAAATCAGAGGCGTTCAAAACAGAGGAATTTCAGGACACAACCCACGAAACTTTTTTAACTGTATAAAATGACTAAGAACACCCCACATTCCTCTCGAAATACCAAAACCCATCCCTGAATTTTTCCCTCTGACTAACCACTGTGCAAAACCATCCTCTTCCCACATCTCTACAAAACACATACATAAATAAGGCCTCGAAAAGAGATTTAAACGGAACTTCCAAGCGTAAAAAGCCATCATAATTAAACAAGACTGTATACTCACTCCCCAAGCTCACTCAGAGAAATTTAGCGCTTCTTAAACAGCCAGCCATCACAATGAAATAAACTCGCGACATAACCTAATTTCAACCTTTAAAAAACCTTTAAAAAACCTCACAAACATTCGACTAGAAAATATCTTGCCGTGTTTATTCACACTCTAGAACCGTCACTTTTAGCAGTAATAAGGTCGTTTCTCAACCTCACTTATTTTATGTTGTTTTCTCTCAAAGTTTATGCACAGCCGTGTGGCAACGAGAAAAGCGAAAGCTGGAATTAGTTTACTACTAGTACTTCAAACGGGAGAAAGAGGCACTAAATTTTATTTCCACTTCTCCGTGTAACCGATAGCGACTCTTGATAGAGTTAGGATTTTCTTTCGATGGGGGGGGGGAGACGAATTGCAAATGAGGTTTTTTTAGGGGGGGATTTAAGTTTCTGGGGGGAGGGGTTCTTTGTTCATGTGATGTTGCAATTGTGTTGGTTTTAATCTGGGATATTGACCTAAAATAGTTTTTTTTAAATGTTGGTGTAGCAGTTAAAAATCCTTGATGTAAAATAAGAATTAATTCAAATCCTTAAGTCCACAACATATTTAAATGGAAACCATACTGTAGGGATGATTTTAGGGAGTGTAAATGACATACATTTCCCTACTGTGGGGAATTTGAGTCAGTAGATATAGAGAAAACATTACATGTGTATTTGTTAAAGATTAAACATTTCTTTAAAATACTATACACAACAAAAACTTTAAGATGTAGTAAAATTCTTATTTTATTTTTAATTTTGTGTCTTAAAGTTATTTTCTTTTATTAAAACATTTTAACCTGAATAAACGAAACTTCAAATTTTACTTCTAGTTTAAGAGTCAATATTTAGTTAAAAGTTGACAGAATATAAGAAAAGACAATATTTATATTTACTATTTATTGAACAGATGAATGTTGATTAAAAAAGATAATTAATTTAATTACAGTTATGAAGGGAACTTCTTTAGTTTAAAATTAATTTAAATTATTGGTTATTAACTCGGTAAAATAAGTTTTTCCATTTTTAGTTCCTAAAAGTAAAGAGTTATTGAGAAAGTAACTGTAATATGATTATGACTTTGTTGTTATTTTCTGAGATCTAATAAACCCTTTATTCTTTCTAGGTAAGTCTCTGATTGATTTTATCTACATTACCATTGCACTGTGTTGTAAGTAAATACTTTTATTCTCATATTAATAAAATCATTTAATATAAGTTTTTAATTTAAGAGAAAATATTATGTGTTTGACAAAACAATATTTAGTTGCTTTTTGTATAACCTCAATATTATATGTATTTTGTATAACCTCAATAACCAGAATATCTTACACTTACATGGTTATTGGTTAAAATATTATAACGGCCCATCCAAATAAATTCGACGAAATTGCTTCACAAAATATCTAAAGTGAAGCTTTCTTAAATAAGTTTGCGGTTATTTTGTAACAACAGGAATTTGAAACTTTTCAGCATTACATTTAGCAAGGCTGTTTTTCCTACAGGAGTTTTGCAACCAAACTTATGATCTTTCAACTTAAAAAAAGTACAGATTTTCTAAAGCAACTCCAGACAACGAGACAACCCAGCAAAAAAAAATCAGTAAAATTGTTTCAAAAATGAACACTTAGTCACCTGTTTTTTTTTTCTGAACATTTCTGTACAAAAACTACAGACTGACCTGAAATTCTTTAAAATCTTAATACTGCAAAATAACCGCAGACATCTTTAATAAAACTGCCTTTCAGACACTTTTTAAAGGAATTTTGGACCGTTTTTTTTTGCTGGGAAAGTGTTAAGATTCCCTTCAATTTTTATGAAGCATTTTTTCTGAATTTTTGCTGGGGAGTCTTAGTGCTTTTACTCTAGTTATGGATTAATAGGTTTTTCATTCAGTCCTTTAACAGAACACAATTTTTTTTACACCTTAACAAACCCTTAAAACGTACAATCGGGTTAAACTATCTCGAGATGTTCACTATTCCCTTATACATGGTAATCAGGGAATATTTGCCAAACCAGGGTTTCCTGAGACGCAGTTTAACATTCTCCACTGCGCAAGGAGATTTAATGAAAGATCTTAGGGTTAAATAATGTCATTTAAAACCATTTATACTAACTAAGGGAAGGGACTTGGCGGTTTAACCGAGGGATATCTAATACTTGGATACATAAGACACGTTTAGCGATGGTTGGATGATAAGTTATATGAATATACGGTATGAGTGAATGTATCTCAGTTGTGGGCTAACGTAAAATGTTAATGAATTTAGCTGTGTTATTCGGGTAAATGTTATGGACTAGATCTATAACTTGTTTCATTTGTTCAATAAGGTTTGATAAAGATGCTGAAATATATGTTAACATCTATTTATTTAACATGTTGCTTAGCATGTTCAATACATGTTTAGGCCGTTAGTCTGCATGAATAACCGAAGTGGATAGACATTAGATTAAAGGTAAATACCGTTAATTATAGAGTATAAGAATAAAATAATACAAAAATCCAGTTTTCATTCTAAGAAAAAAGGTAAATATCCTTTTGGAATACAGTTAAAAATATATTTTCGTGGGCGAATAACAGCTTTTGAATAACGTTTGCAGGATAAAAATGATACTTTGAAGAGCAATTAAATATCGAAATCACAAAGATGCGCGTAAAGAAGCACAACCCATTTAAATTACAAATGTACTAATTTCGATAATAAAGAAAAATACTGGAACATTTAACAAAAGCAAAATGTTGCATAAGAAAACTAATTAATACTTCAATACTCGTCAATTCAGGATGAAATACTGAGTACAGTAGACTCTTCTTATTGTGATCACGGTTAATGTCATCAATCGAAAATTTTATCAAAATTGACCGGTCTGGATCCCTCTTATTGAACTTTATTCAAACTATATCGTTTTATGTGATTAATATATCGCTTAATGTTGTCAAAATTTGATCAATTCCCCTGAAAAACATCCTTCTTTCCCGTTTGAAGGCCAGTTTTAATACATATAATCATACAAAATGAATCATTAATTTATTAGCGTTACATGTTCCACTCTCATATTTTTCTTTAAGAATGCAAAAGTTGCAAAACACATACTAAGTAATGGTTTTAATACATAGTTGTGATTTTAAATCAAATACTACTCTAGTTACACTGTTTGAAACTTTCAAATATCAAATCGCTTATTGTTATCAATTGGATATTGTTATCATTCTACTCTTGGACAAAAGTGATCACATTAAGCGGAGTCGACTGCACTAACAAATATGTATTTTGCAATCGTTTTTTAAACAAAACCTTAAACGCAATACTAAATAGCTCAGGAACAATAAAAACATATATTTTTCTCTGTCCGTCAATTCCATCACCATAAACCCGAATCTTCCCCATCGGAAAAAGTCCACATCTCCCACTTAGAGAGATCCCTGGACATCGGGCACTCTGCTGGCCAGCAAGAAGACAATAAAGGAGGGGGGCAGTGCAAAACAAGCTTCTGGCCTAATGACGGTGGCCAGCCCTATCAATTATTCAGCCCGCTTCTTTTGTCGGCGATATCCGGCAACCTGTCCGGCTAGCTCGCTGTCAACTCCTCCCGGGATCCTCCAATTACGAGATGCCCGTCGTAATGGTCTGGGGCTCTGAGATTGGAAGGATTATGCGTTTGGCGTTCCGGATTTTTTTTTCTTTCTCTTCTCTTCTATCTGCTCCGAGGTTATTTTTGTTCCGTCCCGGGCGGCCGGTCGAAAGCGGTGGCCGAGGGGCTGTTTTTGCTGCGTGCAGGTTGTGGAATGATTCGAAGGGGGGCAGGGCCTTGTTTGAGTTCTGTCCTGTGCTGCAGTTTTCTTGCAACATCCTTATTTTAAAAACTAGGGGGCTATCATCCCCTTCTCGCTATCGATTCCCAACCCCCGTAACTGCCACGCAGCTCCTTACAGATCTCTTCGTGATCTGAGCGAGCAAAGGTTGCTTGTTACGTTTCACCAACTCTAATGGCAATCCTCATCCAATCTAAAATATTTTATTTCCCTTATCACTAATTTGTTAGCGATATTTTCCCAAAAACCCTGTCTATACTAGACAGAAACGTTTCCTGAACCCAGTACGTCACTACGCGGAAGGAGAAAATGGGTAAACACAAAGCCTGTTGGGTTTCTATTATATTTTTAAATCGAGATTATTCATTTCACTCAAAATTCAGAAACCCCGATGGGAACTACTTTGTTAGTGACGTCATAGAGTCAACTGACGTTGCTGTCTAAGTACAGGCCAATATTAAACGAAGCGTAATTCCACGGAGTATTTTTTGTTGATTTTATATCAGTTCACATTAAACATTCTGTTAAAAACTTATGAATAAAATACATTTAAAAACAAGTTCTTGAAAGGATACCATTTCTCATGCTTAGTTAAAATTTCTTTCAGTAATTTATTTACTCTCCCTCTTTAATTAACACAATTTTTAGAATATTTTAATTGTAAAATTGTTAATACTTAAATCTATTCATAAAGCCTGATCTAAAATCTAAGTGAAAAATTATCGCTTCACTAATTAATTATATATGGGTTGATTAAGATCTCTCGATATTACAAGCGTTAGAATAATTACTTTACTTCTTCTATGATATGTAGTTTGAATATTTGGAAACATGCATTTTATTAATGTTCCTCTTTTTATAATTTTAAAATGATTAAAAATCGTTCAATAATTTCAAAGCAAAACATTCTGTATCACACCTTAAATGAGCAACGTTAATACCATTTGATATGTCCACTTTTTCCTTTAAAGCCGAAAAAACCTCTAACAGTGCATTTAACACTATTTACAAAATATTTTACATATTTACACCTGAAAAAAGATATTTATAAAAATTGAGAGGCCTGTAACATTTTCCTGGCACGAAAAAAAAAACGAATTTAAGTTCCTATTTCATTAAAAAAATAACACAGATGCTCAAATTTCAGTCTCACTAAACTCAAAAACATTGCCTTCGTTTGTAACATGGGTTTTTGCTCCGTAAACACGTTTCTCTGCATCTTCTAGAGTTCTAGCCGCCCCAAATTCTCCATAGGATTCAATGGTAAACTCGGGCAATTAAGGATAGAAAGGGTAAACTTATTTTCATTCTTGCATCAGTTTAATGATGTGGATAGTTTCGTATTTTCTTCTAAATGGTTCAGATGTAAACAGATTAATGATCAGGGGTATATACAGGTCACGGTTACAGAAGCTCATGTTCGTAATGAGGTTATTTTATTGCGCTCAGTTTTATATGGAGATATTTTGATATGGCTAGCAAAAATAAGGAATAGTTAGATATTATGTGTATCTTTGGGCTGATGTAATATTGTTATTATCTGAAATTTAAGGAATTTTTCCTTGAAATATTCAAGAATTTTTTTTGAATTCAAGGATACTTATTATTCAAGGAATTTCTGAAGGAAATTCAAGGAATTTAACACAAGAATGTTTTAACATAAGAATAATGAGTATACTCCTGACTGGATAGTTAAGGATTGATATTTAATGTGAATTTTAACTTCAAATATCTCATGTAATTAGGGATTTTATTTATTTTCATACATTTGTATGACGTAACACTCTTTCTTTGCTAGGGTATAATTTAAATTCCAGACAGGAATACAGATTTACAGAATATAAAATCCAGAATAATTTCTATGGCATTTTATAAATCTTAATTTAGGCTCCAGTAACTTTTTAATGACATCCCAAAGAAAAATCCTTAAATGAACTACAATCTCATCAAATTGAAAAAATGTGTTTCTGAATGAAAATGTGAATTGTTACTTAATTATGATTTGTTATAGGGAATACAAGTTATGGTCGGAAGACGAAAATAAGTTCTAATTGATAAATTACCATAATCAATTTTTTTAAAATACTGCTTAAATTTTAAACTTTTTACAAAAAAAAAAAAATCAAACTAGTTCCCGTAGTGTGGTGATAAACGTAAAAATGTATGCATTGATTTAATGTTTCAATTAAATTAATTATTACAATAAAAATTCAATGGACAAAAATAAGGACAAATATTCTTGGTGTTGAGTATAAAAATAATGACAAATATATATGGCGAGGAGCAGCATTAAATAGAGTATAATATATTTTTTGGTCTTATTTAAATTAAACATTACAACAAAAATTAAATGGATAAAAAATAAGGAATAATACTCTTTAACTAGATGCGTTTGAAAAGAAATTTGCATACATGTGTGAACATCATAGTTTTTGAATTATTTACAGGGATCCCTACCAAAATTTACCCGAATATTCAAAAAAGTACTTTCATAATAAACATTTTTATAAAAGAAAACAACTGTTATACATACATAGAACATGCAAATAATTCACCTCCCAAAAAACATAAGACACATCATTAACTTTAAACGGAATACAAGACATTTAAACGCCGATCATTGCCTATTTCTGCAAAAGAAGACCCCCAGAACAAAGAACTCCCTTTATCTACCCCCAATCACCTCCTAAACCATCTTGCACCCTCCGAAGAAGAAAACCCCCGAAATCAATATCACCCTCGCCTTCGATTACTGATAGCGCAGTTGAAACAGAACATTTTTCTTAGCGCTTTAAGCTACAATTACTGCCGTGTAGCTTTTCTCCCTCTTCCGATACACCCCGCTGATAAATAGCCTTCTTTTCGACGCAGATTAGAGTTCGGGGCCCTCTGTTTCTATTTTCGGGGCAGTCCCGGAGGATTCTCTTGTTATCGTCAGATCCGCCGCCATCTTTTATTTTTTCGGTTGTCAAGATTCTTGTTGAGGGCAGAAGATTTGGAAGGGGGTATTAGAGATGGGATATGGGGGTTTTATAGCCCTGTCGGGGGTGTCCGTGATGGGGTGTTTATAGGGTGGGTGGGGGTTATTTGGGAATTGAGGTTTTAGCGGTTTTTATTCGAGAAGTTAACGTTGTGGTGTTTGAGGATGTGGTGAGGGAGAGGTTTCGGTTCTGGAGCCATGTTCTTTGTGAAGAATATTTAAATGAAAGTTTTGAATATTAGATGAAAAGTTTATGAGGTCTGGAGTATTCAGACTATTTTTTAGAGTAAAGCATTTAATATTTTTTATTCATTTTGAATTATGTTAAAATACATAAAAAGTGTTTTTAGCAATTTCCTTAAATTACAGTTAAAAAGTAAGATTCAAATTATATAAAATCACTTTTAACGTGCAGAGGATTTTTGGCTTTGTGCCACCCTATGCTTCAGATTTCTTGCTGCCCTCCCTTTCTTAAGCTTTCTTTTCCTTAAAAAAATGTTTTCGCATTAATTCTTATCTAAAGTCAGCGTTCCCTATTGTAGACTGATTCTGTACCAAAACAGTCACACATTGTGAGCCTGAATCCAGGCTAAAGCTCCACATGAATTCCAAATCTGTCCAAAACTCCTAATCAAAAACTATCCTACCCAAACTAAATTGAAAAAAGTAAATACAGTTAACTAGTACTTGAGGTAAGGAAAACACACTTGACCGTCCTAGGAAACAAGAATGCAGTCTTCTCCTCATATGACTACGCAAGAAAAAATTCTTGAATAGAAATTGAGCAACGAATTTTTCTTGCAACTTTGCAATATGTATTTCTTCGACTTGCTGTAAACTTCCTTCCCCCCCCCCTCCAAAATAAAAATACCTCCACCCTATGCTATATCACATGTTGCATAAGTCTAAATACTTTTTTTAATATAGTTTTTTAAAATAGTTTTTTCATAGTGTTAAAGGTTGATCGATTGCAACAATATCAGATGGTAAAAAATAGTAAATGGGGATTGAGTATATGGTAGTTATTAAGTTGAAAAAGATAAATTCAAAAAACCAACTCTAAACATCAATACAGTGAAAATACACCCTCAGCCATTTGATTCAAACTTCTTCCCCGGATAATTCCCCCAAAATGTCCTCGAATTCTTTGCACTGATGTTCGACACAAATGCGAACTTTGCATGCGAAATGATGTTTAAGGAAAGAAGACTCTTCAGTAAATGGGATACCAAAATGGGAACCAATGCAATCGGAACTAGAAATGGCAACTCTGAAGTTTTTCTTTGTTTCAAATATTTATTCCGTTTCCTATTTTTTCATGAAGATTTTTTTTATCCGTGTTGAAAATTTCTCGTCCACTATGACAGCAATAAGACTAAACAGTTTATCTCTGAACTTCCACTAGTTTCTTAAAATTCCGGTTCTAACTAAACTTGACAGCAATGTTTCCTGAACCAAGTACGTCACTACGCGGAAGGAGAAAATGAGTAAACACAAAGCCCTTTGGGTTGCTAGGAGGAGTTTCGGTACGCAAATCGTGATAAAAAGACGCTATTGTTATGGGCAAAGTGATTAATCGGGCATTATTAATAATGCCCGAAGTGGAGGCGGGCAAAGTGATAAATTTCATTCATAAATTCCACTGAATTTATCACATTGCCCGGGCATTATTAATAATGCCTAGATTTATCACATTGCCCGTAACATATACATGGGTTTAACAAAATCATCATGTTTTTAAATTAAAGTTCTTCATTTCACTCAAAATACAAACACCGCCCTGGGAACTACTTTGATTCTCCAGGGTCAAGTAACGTTACAGTCTAGTATATTTATATTACTCTTTATAGCTATGTTTTCAAATTGCAAACTGCACTTGAAATACAACCAGAAAAATTCAGTTGAAAAATTAATTACATAAATTATTCTCTCAATCTGATTTCCTTTAAGAAAATAAGATATTTTTAAAACCTTTAATGTAAATTAAAAGGCTCAAGCTCAATTATCTCATATATTTCTAAAAATATAATATACCTCACTAAATCTTTTTAATAATTCATAAGGTTTTTCATCCTGCTGTTTTTAACATCATTTTTACTGTTGAACCATACTTATAAAAATGTAAGAAATTGAATTTTTAAAAACTAATTTCAGATCAAAGAGATTATTTTAGAACAGAAGTTAATTGATGATAATTAAAGATGCTTTCATTTATTTTTTGTACCTCCAACCCATGTTATTTTTTTACGTTTTCTTCTTGCAAGGAATATGTTATCTGTTCCTAGCTAATAATATAAAATGTAACTTTCATTAAAAAAATCATTATCACAGTTAACAAAATAATTGATGTTCAAAGGATCTTTAGCTGTTAGCTGGAAAAGGTTTAGCTTTTCAGTTTTTGTTAAAAGGACTTTCCAATCACTTTTTGCTTTTTTAAAGAATGGGAAAACATTGTGTTAAAAGTGTTTTTTGTACAAATCAAAAATAACTTATACTGATGCAGTATGTATATTTTGTCTATTCTAGTTTTTCATCAATGCTAAATGATAATTCTACAAAGTAACATAAAATAGTTACTTTTTACTATGTAGTATTTAACATTAACTATTCACAACATTGAAGGGGAAATAATTTGTAACATAAAATAACTTGACGTATTGGAAAGTATGGATAGTTAAAAAAAGAAAAGTAAGTTCTTGTACCAATAAATTGATTTGTTCGGTTGAAACAAAAAAAAATTCATAACTTTACCCTAAACGTAAAAATATATAAAAATGTAAACTATTTATATTTTATAACATTTTCTCTAATTAGTATAAAATGATTATTCTTCAAAACACCTTAAAAACTTTTCATCAGAAAAATGACAATGAATCAACGTAGTTTTCTTCAAAAAACAAAAAGGCATTAGTTTTAATAAACTTATGTTCAGTAAATTTAGGAATATATACTGGCTTTTCAATCCTGAATTATTTTAAAGCCCCAAATAACTTATGCGTGTATTCTTACCCCTATTTCCTTTATGTATGTATTTCCCTATAGAAAGCATCTATCGAACATATCATACAATTTCAGTGCCTTGATTTATATCTGACTTTATCTTCGTTATTTAGAGCAATAAACATTATTGGGTAATCGTGATATTGACTAGCAATAACCGTTACTCAAGAAATTAATCACTTAGTAATTACAGACTCTTATCAATCAACACAAACTCTTTAAAATTTCTCCCGTCTTCCTCAAGTCGTTTCAAATCCTTATGTTCATTGAGGGGCCGTCCATCTATAAAATATAATTCCAAGAGAATACTGGCAGTAGACATGTTTGAGGTACCGTGATTTAGAGGATTACTTTTATATTGTATAGCGAAACACTTTACTTCAACTTTAAATTCATTTCATTTCAGTCTGGCGAAACGGGTGAAACAGCATAAAACTTTTATTTGAATTACTAGTCTTAAAATGTGACTTTAATTTCAACTATTCCTTACCTTTTTTAAAAGCTGTTCTTTTGTTTATTTGGTTTTTTGTTGTTGATGTATTTGGAAGTGGCTTACTCTTGAATAGAAAAAGAAGCCCTAGAAAAATTTCTGCATAAAAAAATTAAAATTGAAAATAAAGCATAAAAAAGAATAAAAATAAATACCTTAATATAGGAATAATAGTGTCGAAGCTGGGTTCCTGCTTGTAGCAAAGGACACATGTCAACTCAACTCAACTCTTGAATAAAACAGGTTGAATTTAAATTCTAATTAGTCGTAATTATTTCTGCGTCTTTACAATATTAACGTTTTCTTATCAAGTACTTAAATTTGGGTAATTTAGTGTTAATACGGCTAATATGTAATATTAAAAACTGGAACAAATTTTATGCTAGAATTAGTTTTTAAGGACTATACATTTCATTTCACAGAAGAACGACGATACATATTTTTACTAATAGTAAGTAAATATTTACAAATAGTTTTTATACAAAATATCTTAACTATTTTTTTTTCTTAAAAAAAAGTCAAGCATAAAAGCTGCAAAAAAAATCATCTGAAACATCAAGGTTTCTCGAGCAAACTGTGTGGAGCAATTTCCTACAATTTCCTACACTCCGAACAAACACATAATTTTTTTCTTCAAATTAACAACCTCTTTAGTTGTGTTATTAGCTAGAACACATTGTGTTGTGATCAGCGTTAGAAATTGGGGAAAAAAGAACTGGTCCTGCGGACCAGTGCTTTTCCAATCTTACTGGTCCGCAACAAAAATCACTGGTCCGACAAATTAAAAAGTACCGGTTTAAATATTATTACAAAGTAACTATTGCACTGAATGTAAGAGTACCAAATAGTAGTGTTAAAAATTAGTACACATTCAATAATATTTTTCTTTTTCTCCGGGGGCTCCCTTATCCGCTGCTAGAACTGGAGGGTGGGATATTTTTTCACCACACACACACTGGTCCGGCGGACAAGTGATTTTCTGATTCCACTGGTCCGAGCCGTTTTTTAGTTGTCCCGGACCAGAAAAATACCCCAATTTCGAACGCTGGTTGTGACGATATTCTGAATATGTTTGAAAAGTGTTATAAATGAGTTCTCTCCAGGAATGTATTCTAAAAATAGTGTTTAAAATCTGAAAGTGTTCTTAAATTTAGATCGGAATAACTCCTATAAGAACACTTTTCCTTCTCTAGCAACACTTTCACAACACTCTCCTTCTTCGAAATCGCAACACAATCTCAACGCTTTCGAGTAAAAGTGTTAATTAATGCGTTTACTTAGCATTGCAAAAGTGTTTTCCTCGAATTTCCAGAGCAGCGAACGAACCGAGGCCGAAAAGTGAATCAAGCAAAAGCACAGACGACCCCCTCGAGTCTCCATCCATCGCAGGAGGGATGATTCCCATCTCGGGCGCGGGAGAGAGTCCTTATTAAAAGATCTCTCTCCCAGCCGAGTCAAAAGAGGGTCATAAACCTGGATATCGCTAATAAGCAATGCCGGGGCTCACCGCTCGTTAGGGGCGCCTTAAGCGGCATTCCCGGGGAAATGGCTTTCCGATAGTTAACATGGCCATTTCCGTCCATGGCAGTTTGTACTGGCCACCTTACTGCCGAGAATCATCTTTTTTTATAAGGGTTTTGAGGGAATGTGTTTCCCGGAAACGCTTATGTTTGGAGTTATTTATTTCGGTGGGGTAAACGAGTTATCTTGTTTTGAAGGGTTGTGAATTGGGCTTTTAAGAGTTTGAGCGTTTAGAAAAGATTGATGATGGAAGAGAAGTTGGATAAGTTTTGTTGGAACCCACTTTCGTCAAAGGAAATGGGGTTCCGTTGATGAACTGGTTTTTTTAAGACTCTAAATAGGCTTCTCGATTGTAAATACAGTCGACTCCGCTTAATGTGATCATTTTTGTCCAAGAGCAGAATGATAACAATATCCGATTGATAATACAAAGAGATTTGATACTAGAAAGTTTCAAACAGTGTATCTCGAGTGTTTGTTTTAAAATCACAACTATGTTAGTAGGGAGCCCATGATGCTAAATGTGGATTTACTCGAGCGCGTCAGATAATCATAGGGGAGATACCTTCCATGCTTTTGAGTAACTCCACCAAATATAAGCTCTCCATGTTGGTGGGTTTGTTTAGAACAGCCCGTCAAAATTTGAAAGAAAACTAGTTACATGGACATACTCGAGCGCATCAGATTGGCTACCAAGACCGTTTACAACTAGTTGAGCCTAGTTTCCTGGTTACTAGTCTAAAAACATTTTGTTTCGTACATTTTTCTCAAAAAGAGCGATAGCGTCTTACCGGTCTTGGCTTTACTTTGCAACTTTGTAACCCTCCCGCTCCCTTACCCACCGCTCAAATCGGCAGATTTTAGAAAATGTACACTTTTTAGCTGGTAACTAAACTACCTTATCATTATCTGACGCGCTCGAGTATGTCCATGTGACTAATTTTTTTTTACAAATCTGACGGGCTGTTCTAGACAAACCCATCTACATAGAGAGCTTATATTTGGTGGAGTTACTCAAAAGCATGCAAGGTATCCCCCTTATGATATTCTGACGCGCTCGAGTTACTACCCAAAAACACTCTGGGCTCCCCTAAGTCCTAATTAAAGTATTTAAAACCATTATCGAGTATGTACTTTGAAATTTTTTTCATTCTTAAAGAAAAATATTAAAATAGAACATATATAACACTTCTAAATTAATGACTCATTTTGTATGATTACGTATTAAAATTTAATATAAAAATAAAATTTTTAAAGACTGCTATTGAACTTTAGAATGGGTCTCAAGGGATGTAAATACAAGTTTAAGTATATAGTTAGCAAAATTTCCGTTTTAACCGTACGAGTTTCTACTTTGAGTAAGTCATTTCAATAGCATCTTTTCGATCAGAATTACTTCCTCCAATTTCTGTCCTCCATTTCCACTTTCATTAATTTTCTTTACTTTAAATTTCGTTCTCAACATGAAAACTTTAACTAAAAGTTTGGAATGTTATTTTGCTTACAGTTTCCATTCCAACCCTGGTTTAAAGTGATTTAAAAACTAGAAACGTATTTTATTGTGACGTTCTTCGTTACTCATTTATTCCCAATAACATTTAATAAAATTATTCCGCACGGGAATATATTAAAACATAGTTTCACATAACTAGAATCAGTAAAAAAAAATATTCGGATAGATAGCTAATCTTCTATTGCTAGCAATGAAACGAAATTATTGGAATCACAAAAAAAAAAATAAAATATATAAGAGGAACAGTACAGACATATCTGCATCTATCATCACAGAAATAAAGATTGCAGGGAATAGATTTAAGCAAACTCGGCAAGTTTCAGTTTCTCTCAAATTTCAGCGTAACATCATTACTCAACAAAGAAGGATCTTTAATGATGTGCTCTTCGAAATTCCATCTACCGATACGAAAACTACCAATATCCCGATGCTCCATCACTTCATTTGAAAGCTATAGATTAAATTTCAGGAGATAAAAGATTGTTGCATCTTCATACGAACAACAATGATGATAGCGTTTTTGCAAAGTTGGATATCTTCTTTATATGGAAGTTGAATAATAATAGGATTGTAGATAGCAACAAGTTGCAACAACAACAAAAATGGAGCAATTTCTGCTTGGAGTCTTTAAAAATCGACTCACTTGTTTCAGACTCTTTGACAAATGTTCGAAGCATAAGTGAATCTTTCGAAGGGTAAAATAATAGGAAACATAAAAACAAATAATGATCTTAAACACGTACGTATTTCAAAATCAATCCGCTGGTAGTGACTCCTATTTATTACCCTATTGGGCGAAATCAGATTTTATTAGGCGATAGGCGAACCTTTCTTATTATTGCAATGAAACTATTTCTGATTAGCTCTTTTATGAAATACCTAAACAGCTATTGCCAAATTGATTGCATTAAAATATATGTTCCATATTTGATTTACTTATTTCCATATATTTGTAAGCTTTAAATTTATACTATTTTTAAAATGAAGAAGTTTTATTATTTTATGTTCGATACGATGTATTAGTTAGAAAGTCAGATATGCTTCAATAAAATGATTCCAAATTAATGTTTTCTGACTTTTTCTGACTGACTCTTTGAGTGCAACCTTAAGGATCTAAATATGAGTCAGAATCCTACTTTTACGGGTAAAAGTCCCAAAAGTTTTCTTGGGAGAACATTCAAACCCCCCTCGAAATTTTGAAATCTATTGTACTGTTTTCTCTTGAAACTTTTATGACTTACAAAAAGTGGGCAAAATTGCCAAATTTTTCTTAAGTTCAATTGAAAAGAATAAAAATTGAGTGGAAATTTTACACCCCCTCAAAATTTCACGGTTTATTATAATACGTACTGTTCATCCTTGAAAATTCTGCCCCATATGCAACGAGCGGTGCCCTTTGGGTGTAATCTTAAGTCTCAAAATGAGCTAAAAAAGTATTTAGAGGGGAAAATTTTCAAACATTTTATGGGAGAGGACCCCCCTAGACTCCCAACTTTTTCTTAGGAATCACATTGTTTACATAATTTTGAATTTATAGCAAAAAAAAATTAAATTTCTATGTGTAAGTCATCTAAAACGTTATGTATAAAGGACTCGTATGGGGGTATACCCCAGAAAACATTTTGGGTCAACCCCCTCTTCAGTACTTTTGGGTTTTTCGCGAACTGTCGTAAGCGCTCCTACGTTGGACTCTCCAATCCTTCCCTCTGCGAAAATTCCCACATATACGTCGGGGCACCTAATAACTCCGAAAAGCCTCTTTGCCCCCCCCCCTCCCCTTCATCTGTGATTAACTCCTCGACTTTTGAATAAGACCCACCTTTCCGGAATCTCCCCAGGGGGATCCAGAAAAGTGAACTCATCTTTCAAGACTTTTTTTTACCACACCCCCGCTTTTTTTCTCTCTCTCTCTCTCTCCTTATTTCGCTTCTGCTTCATATAACACCAATCGTGGAGGTGTTATATGAAGAGTGAGCGTTGTAGGGTGGCCCTGCGTGACAGTAAAAGGAGATCTCCAGAAAGGAGTTATAACGCAACTTTTCAGGTTCAAGTTTTTAAACATCCTCTTTTGTATTATCCACAAAATATTATCATTAAGCAATCCAAGATATGATTCCTACCTATAAATGTCTTAAAACTACATTTTACCTATTTCAAATATTACGCAAGCACCTAAGTGTGGGGAGATTTGCTTATTTTTCCTGACAAGGGGGAGGGGAGTATGAGTGAAGCTTACGTAAAATGTTACAATCACTGCATTTTCGAAAATATCTTGTTTCTTGCTTAAAGAATCTCAAAATTCAACCAAAAATAAATTTCACAAAAAAAAAAAAAAACTAGGAAACAATTTCGAGCATTTTTCATACTGAAATTTTTAATACTTAAAGCTTAAACTTGAACGAGAAAAGATTTTCTTACTCCCATAATCAACATGTAATATATAGAATACACTATGTTGTTAATATAGTAAGGTTGTTATTCGATTTTTTTTTGGATATTCTACACCATATAAGGTCCATAACTAGAGTGAAGACATTCGCTGTGTGTTGCGCGCTCCATAGGATAGCACTAAAAACCTTCATGGCCAAGTTGGGACTTAAAGACGTCATCCGAATATTCTCCGAGTACTCGAGGGCCGCAATCGAAATCACAAGTGAAGTGGCGAGCCGCAAAGTAATCTGGCTCCTTTTTATCCATGATATATTTTTCGGAGGTAGAGTGTTTAATATGGAACTTTTTCGTTGAGAGAGGGACGAAGGTAATTTACATATTGTGGAGGTACTTCTGAATTTTCAAAAATTTCAGAGGATTTATAAATTTTTGACCCTATACATCTTTTAATAGTGAATAGTATTTACAGAGGGAGTCTTCCTCCAGAAAATGTTTGTAATTTTCCCTAAAAATAGCATTTCACCTAATTTTTGGACACTCCATTTTGTCCGTCCTCGTGACAAAGGTTTACCTGATCCTTTATAACCCCTATCAACGCTCAGTGGGAATTTCTAGGTATACAACTTCCCTCTCGAAACCTCAAACTTTTAATTTTTCCCTATAGAAAACGACTGACCAAAGCTATTCCATAATAAAAGATATAAATAGGGGGGTTAGGGGGAATTTTTTTTAATATACTAAAAAGTGCGCTGAAGCTACTTTTTTTTTTGGGGGGGGGTTCAGGGTGCTTCGCGGGTCGCCACGCCAGTTGGAAACCCTTGCTCTCTATGTTCACCCTTTACACAGTCCCCCTACGGTCCCATCGAAGAAGAACCGCCTCGGACGGAATATGCATTTTTTTCTCTTTTCTCTCCACCCTCCCTCTTTATGTTATTTAGTTCGATACTTTTTGTGTGCGGCGCATTTGCCATGGCTTTTTTCCGCGACTTCTTCTTCAGCAAGATATCTCCAGGGCATTCTGTGGGGGCACAATGGCGACTTTCCGACTCACCGCTGCGCTAAAGTTTCGATAAGGAGGGGGGTCGAGAGATCCCGGGACCTTTTCGAACACAATGCGGGGATCTAGCTCTCTCTCTTGTATAGTCCTTGCTGCAATTTCTATTATTGTGAGGAGGAGGCATTGTTATAGATTCTTTGACGTTTCTTTCAATTGAGGCATTATTGGTAACGGAAGTAAATTTATTTATTGGTTATAGAGGCATAAAGGGCAGGTGGAGTTGAATTATCACGGTAGTTTTATTATTGTAGGAATGAACGCGTGGACGTTTGAAGAATATTCTGTCAAAAGAAACTAATTACATCTTTACCTTAAGTAATCAAATATTTATTCCCAGAAAATGCTTATATGGATAATGGTTATTCTTAATATTTAACTAGCTGGTTTGACCCGGCAAAACCGCGTCTTACCAGCTAGATTACTATTATTAAGTTTATTTTACTATTATTAAGTTACTAGATTACTATTACTATTTTGCCTGTGTAACACAGGCAAAACCACAGCAAAACCAACACAGGCTGTGTTGGTAAAAATATTAACTAAAAACAATGGGGCAAATTGAAAAAAAGTTTATAATTTAAAAATGGAATGCTTTGAAGGAACGTGACACATTTATGGCTCATCTAGGGTTGGAAATCTTTCGATCAAGACCGAGTTTGTCCAAATCGGTTCAGGGGTTCGGGCTGGCGGGCGGCCGAACGGAACCTCCCCATAGAGTTAACATGGGGGCAAAACGAAAAAAACCGCTTAATTTAAAAATGGAATGTTTTTGAGGAACGTGATATATTATTGGCTCATCTAGGGGTGGAGAGCTCTCGATCAAGACCGAATTTGTCCAAATCGGAACGGGGGTGCGGCCTGGCGGCCGGCCGAAAAAAAAAACAAATTTTTTTAATATATAAGATAATAAATTTTGTACTTGTTCTTTTATTGGAATTTATTGGTTATACACTCTAGCTTCAGCTTGAATAGTAAAGTTGATTATTAAATATTTTACGCAGTATAATTCCTTATTTAGTAATTCAGAACAATTTTTGTGAAAGTTAGACAGTTATAATGGAACTTTATGGTGATATTTTAATTACATTTTCATAATAACGAAACTTTATGTTAATTTCTTATGCATGTCTTAATTAAGTCTTAATTTGTATTAATTTCTTAATAACTACATATTTAGATAAAATGTATTCCATAAATATGTGCAAAGATTTTTATTTTGTACTGAATAAAAGAATAATAGTTTATCACACAATAAATTATTAAAACAACTCTATTGGATGAATTTAGTTTTGGTTTTATTATATTTTTGTTTTCATTCAACTCTAAATAAGAAAAAAAAATTCACATGCAAGATAAAATAATTAGTATATTTTTTTAAAACTGAGAACCTTTAGGAAGAAAAACGGAAATTTTGTTCGCGGGATACATCACGATACAGCAGTATATTTTTATATATTGGTGCAGCTTATTGAAAAATTGGGCATACTAAAATATTATTTAAAATTCGTCCATACAAAATATGAACACGAAAACCTAAAGCCAAAATGTCTGATTATGGACGTTTCTTTACTTAAATAGTTTTCAGACTTTTTATTTTAATTTTTATGTATGGCATTTTTACACCATTGACTGAACAAAATAAATATGAAGGACAACAATTAATTTTTTTTTTGGAATTACGTCTTTCATCAATCTTTTCAAAAAGACACTACCCACATTAAAAAAAACCTTGTTTTACAGAATAATGATAATACAGGCTCAATTCAATAGAAGAAATCTCCTTTAAAATACTACACAGTACCTTCCGTCGCTTACATAGTCGAAAATGCCGGATATCATCCACGCATTCAAATCTAATAAAGGCCCAATTCAATCCCAAAACCCATATTTTCTGGCTGCACGAGATTCAGATTGAATAACGCTTTGTGTGTCCCCATAACTCAGCACCGCCCCTGCGACTTATCTCAATCCGGACCGAAAGAGACCCCAGGGACGCATTCGTCCCGACCCCGACTGTCCGGATCATGGCCCCGCTGAGGACCCGGATGCTGGAATCCGGACACAACCCCCCCTTATTCGTTTAAAAAAGAATCGGGTTTTGCAGCGATTTGTCTGCAATGAAATTCATCATTGTTTTTAGTTGGTGTGATTATTTTTCTAGTGTGATACTTAGGAAATAGTTTAAGGATATTTGAATTTTTGGAGTGCCTATCGGTGGTTGTGAATTTTGTGTTTCATTAAATATGGAGATGCCCCCTTAAGCAAAAAAGATCAAATTATATGAGTTGAACCTTGAAAAACTACACTGCAAAAAATAATCGTAAAAAAACAGAAAAGCTCTGGCAGCAAAAGTTGCCAGAGCTTTCCTTTCCACGGAATTTCTCTGTTGACTGAGCTTGTTCTGTATGAACGACTTTTTCTGCGAAAATATTTAGGGATATAACCCTCTAAAATTTACTAAGTTAGGAAAAAAATGAGACACCAGTCTGTAGAGGGACAATATGTAGTTAAAAAAAATAGAATATTTCCAATGGATAAGTTCCCTCAAGTTGCGAAACAATCGTTAGCATACAGAAAATGTTCAGTCAACAGAGAAACTCCGTGGAAAGGAAAGCTCTGGCAACTTTTGCTGCCAGATCTTTTCTGTTTTTTTACGATTATTTTTTGCAGTGTACATTGTTTACCTTTCTACCATAAGCAATTTCCTCACATTGAAAGGTGTCCCCTTTCCCCACTATCAATCTATACTTCAGGCAATCAAGGTTATTTCGTCCCTGTATCAACTGGTGCGTGGAAAAAAAGTGTATATATTTGCCACATCGTTACCAATGCGACGAATTTTAATACTTGACTTGACCTTCACACGTCTATTCTAATTACACCTAACTATACACACACATAATTATACTAGAGTCTAGTATAATTATGTGTGTGTAGTTAGGTTCTAGTAATCGGTCTAGTAACTAGACCGTAGCGTTTCTTGACCCTAAGAAGTCACTACGCGGAAGGAAAAACTGAGTAAACAGAAAGTCTGTTTGGTTGCTAGGAGGAGTTTAGGCAAGCTAATCGTGATAAAAAAGAAGCTATTCATATGTTACGGGCAATGTGATAAATCCGGGCATTATTAATAATGACAGATGTGAGGCGAACAATGTGATAAATTCAATGACATTTATTGATGGAATTTATCACTTTGCCTGCCTCCACTTCGAGCATTATTATGCCCGATTTACCCGCGTAACATACATGGGTTTAACAAACTAATCACTGAAAACTTTTAAAGAAAGAAGTGTCACGCTCCCTCAATAAGCATTCCTCCTTAAACATCCACCCCCAAAAGGCGATCCTTACATCAAAAGAACACTTAAATCCACATCCAAACTAAGAACACCAAAACAACAAACACTAAGCCCCTCACAAAACACCCAATAATCACGGGACTCACGCTCATTTCAAGCAACAAGTCTCATAATTAAAACGACATTATTACAGCCCCCCCCCGAAAACAACTCAAGTTCTGCCCTTTCGTCTTAATCACAGAACGCACCGGAGAGACACAAATCAGGATCCATTCTTTCACAGCAATAGTTAATACGCGAATAAACGTATCTTACCCTTATACGCTCCATTACGCACCCCGTAATCCCATTCGTCGTATATTAAACCCTTTGCATAGATTAAGACACAGAGTAGTGTGTGTACGCTCCACTAAATCAACCCAGGGAGACATATCGTATCGTAATAAACCGGGCATTAATCGTATCGAAATCGCGTAAAAGATGGCGCCTAATCCCTCCGAATAAATTTTGCTCCGGTTCTTTTGTCAGTATTGCGAAGCGTGTAGCTACTGTGTTTTGCGATGCATATTTATAAGGAATTTAAGTTATGGTGTTGGCAACGATATAGGTACTCTCTCTCGATGCTTTTGTGATGATGCAAGATGAGTTGGATTAGAGATAATAATGTTGTATTATGTTAGTTTGCATAAGCAGTATACCCTGCGGTTTGAGTTAGTGTGGACATTAGGAATTGTTATGTTGGGTTAGAATGGTCAAAGATGCAACTTTATTAAGACTGAAGTGGATAAATTAAAGGAGTGTAAAGTTATGTAAAAATTATTCACTAAATACTTGCTTTTAGTTTGACAAAGGAAGAAAATAAAGTTCATTATACATATGTAGTTATTTTATTTGATAAAATAATCATATACGATTTCGTTATATTCATATCTTTATCAATGTTGTACAGATGCATTGATTGATAATGAAGTTAAAACTGAAGTTTTTATAGACCTTTTCAGCACGCTTTCTTTTATTTTCATAAACTTTACTCAGATAAAAATCTAATGATAATAATAATAATCTAATAATAATATAATTTATTTTTAAAACAACAATTTTCAATTTTTTTCGTGCATCTCGAATTAATAAACTCAAATAAAACCGTTATTCTCTATTTATAAATAAACAAACTAAAAAATATAATTGTGGAAAAAACTAAAACCATTATATTTCTAATCGTCCATTAACAAAAGCATACCATTCAAGTCCTTCATTTGTATATTGATACATTTCGGTAGGAAACCAATAAATTTTAAACAGATACTTAAAATCCAATGCGTTTTAGCGAGTTGTTTTGTAGGATTTGACATCTACAGAAACATCTTACACGTCTACAGAAAAATCTACAGAAACACATGGCATCTACCATCTAAACTCATAAACCAAATTTAACCCACAGAACCATATATCTTTAACTCATAAACCATAAATCAGTAACCACAGCCAATAACTCTTATCCCAAGCCTTATCCCAGATAGCACGTATGCTTGCTTCAAGTTTGAGATTTCCTGTAATTTAAGTTGACATGTCAAACTTGCAAAAAAAACCTTACTTCAATTAATTTTCAAGCTGGATGTTTCAAGATGGAAAAAAATCCAACTATTTTCAAACTTGAGAGTTCAAACGAAAAACAAGCTTGACTTTATCAAACTTACTTCGATCATTTTTCAAGCAAGGAAATTCTAGCTTGGTTAATACAATATTTTTCAATCATTAAAGTTGGTTGAAAATACAAGCAAATCACAAGCTTGACTTTATCAAACTTACTTCGATCATTTTTCCAGCAAGGAAATTCTAGCTTGGTTAATAAAATATTTTTCAATCATTAAAGTTGGTTGAAAAAACAAGCAAATCACAAGCTTGAGTTTATCAAATTTACTTCGATCATTTTTCCAGCAAGGAAATTCTAGCTTGGTTAATAAAATAGGTTTCAATCATTAAAGTTGGTTGAAAATACAAGCAAATCACAAGCTTGACTTTATCAAACTTACTTCGATCATTTTTCAAGCAAGGAAATTCTAGCTTGGTTAATAAAATATTTTTCAATAATTAAAGTTGGTTGAAAAAACAAGCAAATCACAAGCTTGAGTTTATCAAATTTACTTCGATCATTTTTCCAGCAAGGAAATTCTAGCTTGGTTAATAAAATATTTTTCAATCATTAAAGTTGGTTGAAAATACAAGCAAATCACAAGCTTGAGTTTATCAAACTTACTTCGATCATTTTTCCAGCAAGGACATTCTAGCTTGGTTAATAAAATATTTTTCAAACATTAAAGCTGGTTGAAAATACAAGCAAATCAAAAGCTTGAGTTTATCAAATTTACTTCGATCATTTTTCCAGCAAGGAATTTCTCGCTTGGTTAATAAAATATTTTTCATTCATTAAAAATGGTTGAAAATACAAGCAAATCACAAGCTTGATTTTATCAAACTTACTTCGATCATTTTTCCAGCAAGGAATTTCTCGCTTGTGTAATAAAATATTTTCCAATCATTAAAATTGGTTGAAAATTTAAGCGAATCACAAGCTTGAGTTAATCAAACTTACTTCGATCATTTTTCCAGCAAGGAATTTCTTGCTTGGGTAATAAAATATTTTCCAATCATTAAAATTGGTTGAAAATTTAAGCAAATCACAAGCTTGAGTTTATCAAACTTACTTCGATCATTTTTCCAGCAAGGACATTCTAGCTTGGTTAATAAAATATTTTTCAAACATTAAAGCTGGTTGAAAATACAAGCAAATCACAAGCTTGAGTTTATCAAATTTACTTCGATCATTTTTCCAGCAAGGGATTTCTTGCTTGTGTAATAAAATATATTCCAATCATTTCAACTGCTTGAAAATTCAAGCGAATCACAAGCTTTAGTTGATCAAACTTAGTTCGATCATTTTTCCAGCAAGGGATTTTTTGCTTGGGTAGTAAAAGTTTTTCAATGATTAAAATTATTTTGAAAGTTCATTAAAAGTTTTTGTTCTAGTTAATATATTGTTTAAAGGATTTCAATACAAAAATGGGAAAATAAGTGTGCCTTTTTAATTGTTCAATAAATAATTGTTGGTTCAGTGTAAACCAAGAATATTAAATATACAAATAAATTTTCATCCTATAAAGATAAAGACTTATGAAATTTTATTATAAACTATCGTTAACTACGTAAAACAATATAATTAAAGATTTGGAGAAAAGTGCATAAAAACATCCCTGAAAATTCCATTAAATGTTTCCCCAAAGTTTGTGTTGTTTAGAACTATCTCTGGTCATTGAAAGTTGAAATACTAATGAGATAACGATGAAATATGATACTTTATTTTTAATGAGTAATATTAATTTTCTGTTGACATAAAAACAGTTAGTAATAATTAAAAGCATTTAACAACACGCATGTTAATTACTAGAAGAAAAAAGCTAAAAAAACCCCAACAGGTTTCAGTAGGATAGAAGATTAATAGCATTGATTACATCAATATCATGGTGGTTGATTGAGACGAAGAGGATATTTATTGCAACAAATATTTAATTTTGGTATTCTAGAACATATTTTTCTTACGAGAATTCTAATTAAACGGATTCTATTATGTCCGGTGTTTTACCGAAAATCGCCGATAATTCTTATATAAATCGGTTTATTTTTTTTAATAATGGTTCAAAAGGTGATTGATTCTTAAAATATACATCGAGATTCATGTCATATCCGATTTTCATGAAAAAATCTTTATAACTTAGTAAGTTATTAGACTTATTAAAAAATATATAGGATCGTTAAAAAACACAAGTCCAATTTTTGCTTAATAAATCGATAAATATTATTTAATTTTTTTATTTTATTTTACTTATGAGTAAAGGACCGTTATGGCAAAGTTTTTCCAGAATTACGGGTTTTCATGGTGATTATGACGTAATTGAGAATTTTCGAAAGCAGAATGGAGCTTACTGGTCTTTGACGCGAATGACTCTGGAATATTTCCCAGATTTGAGTTCTCGGTTTGTTTACTTTTAAAGTTAGATTTTAATGCTTTACATATTTAGAAAGCTTATAAAAAATGATTTTAGGAATTGGAAATTTTGAGGGGAATATATACATATTGCGCTTGTAATTTAGGTTCAAAGAATTTTCGTTTTACTTGAAATTTTTTCCAAATATGGAGATAAATATTTAAGATTTTAACATGTTGTAGTAGACCTTTAGACGAACAAAAATATGTATCGCAATAAGGGGTTGATGAATTAGTTCTGGATTTATAAATTATTCAAGTTTATTACTGTATTTATTATGTATTCGGCCCCCTAATTGAAATTGGACCCTGAAAATTTAATAGATTGTTTGAATTCACACCATGAACAACATATTAAAATTTCATGGTCCTAGCTTTATGGGAAGTCCCTTAATTAGCTTAATTACTTGCACATCCGGTGTATTTTAATACTTGGAAAAAATTCCAGTTCAAAAACCTGCCTACCGATTTCGATGAAATTTTAGTATGTTGTGGAACTCGAAGAGACGCTTCGTACAGCGTATCTCACTAATGTGGCGTGTGAAATTTATTTATTCCCACAGTTGTCACATGCAGGGCTTAGGCTTAACAGCTCCATGATACATGAGGCATGGGCATGCCAGAGAGTAAACAGTTGTCATTTAATGAGGAAAATTCATTATTTAACAAGTTTGTTAAACTAAAATTAAAAAAAAAATGTTTTCTTTGATATTTAATAACTATTTAAGTGATTTATTACCGAATCTTGGTTGTTTTGATTGGTTTGATTCTTATTCAGTTCATAAAAATTACCTATTTACTCAACGAACTAACATCCTAAATGAAAAAAGAAAATAAAAATTTCAATAACATGGACAGTTTGCTTGAAATAATTGGAAATAATGATAAAAAATACTAATTGTCGGTTTTTTTTGTGTTTAATTTCACCCCACACACAAACCAAGTGAAATGAAGCAAGAAATATTGTTTTGGCGGGCGTTAGTTAGGGTTAGCCACTAGCGTCAGCCGCGTCAGCGTGACTAGCGTAATTCAAGTAAGTACAAATATTTGCTTATATTGTTGATGCCCTTTTAAATGCTTTTAAAATATATTTTCTCTTTAAAAGCAAGGGTTTTTATGTTTGCACATTAGAATGTAACAAAAATTAAGAGAGTGATAGATAAATAGTGCTAGTTGAGATATTTTGAGGGTGTTACACAGGGCCGTAACCAGACTTTTGTTTCGGGGGGGGTTTTGACTCAAATATTTTCTGAGGTACCTCCTTACAAGTACTTTTATATGTTAATTTTTGGATGACAACACTGGATTGAAATTTTGATGCACTAAATTTCAAATTGTATGGACAATATGAATTCCAAGCAAAAGGGGGGTCTGGGGAAAATTTTGGAAATTTGCCCCTCAAAAGAGTGTTTTAGCTCATTTTGAGACCCTATAGATAACTCCCAAAGAGAACCACTCATTATAAGCGGCCGAATTTTCAAGGTAGGTATATTGTCATAAATGGCAAAATGTTGAGGGGGGGTTTGGGTTCCTACTCCAGAAAATTTTTTGAATTTTGCCCCTAAAAGTGGCATTTTAACTCATTTTGAGACACTTTAAGTTGCATCAAAGAGGACCACTCCCTGTAAATCACACAAATTTGAAGGAAAAACCATACTTAGTAGATTTCAAAATTTCGAGGGGGTTTGGGGGTCCTCCCCCAGAAAATTTTTGGAAATAAGTAGGGTTTTGACTCATTTTGAGACCCTTTTGGGTTATACCCGAAGAGGATCGCTCCTTGTGAGACATAATTTTCATGAAAAATAGCAGTATAAAAATTGATGTCAGAATTTCGGGGGGGGGGGTTGAACCCCTAAAACCCCCCCTTGGATACGGCCCTGGTGTTACATTTCATTATTTGATAAGTTTCGGCAATTCAGCATATTCTATGCTGCGTCAGCTAATCCAAAAAAACTTCCGAAATCTTCCCAAGATTTTTTGGGTAAGAAATTTGATAAAATTTCCAGACCTGTGCACCATATAACAAGCAGCCTATATAGTAAAGCCTGATTTTAAAGATTCAACTGCTTTAGTTTAACAGACTCCCATTTTTAAGCTCATATTCATTAACCATACTTTTACGTTAGGGGACATCCATAAATTACGTGAGGTCAAAAGGGGGGAGGGGTTTGGAAAAATCTCACCAAGGGGGGTGGGGGGGTCCAGATTTTGGAAAAAACACCTCACGTAATTTATGGATGTCCCATTAGGTGTGCAAAAGTTCAAATCCTTAGTATAAGTACCATTAAATTTAGTGTGTAAAAATACTCTCCATGGGGTAAGGGGGGATCAGGGAAATAATGTTGAGTCAACCCCTAGTCTAGTCACTAGTATTTGCAACATCAAGAGCGAAGGTAAGTATCCTTGCCCCCCCCCTAACATGAAGGTTAAACTTTATATGCCAAGGCCTTTTTCGCCAAGTTCTGTTGTAACAATACAGTCGAGTCCTATGTGATCACATTTGTACAAGATCACAATAACAATATCTAATTGATGATAATAAGCAGTCTATAAAAAAGTGACAAACAGTATAATTCCAGTGTTTGCATTAAAATCAAGACTAGTCCTAATTGGAGTGAAATTCTAGGGTGTATTTTGCAACTTAAACATTGTTAAAGAAAAATATGAAAAAGTGGATCATATTATACTTCACATTAATGACTCATTTTGTATGTTTATGTACTAATAAAATTGGCCTTCCAACAAGAAAAAGGAGATTTTTAAGGGATTTCACCAAATTTTGATAACATTAAACGATATTCTGATCACATAAAACAATTGAATTAATTTTGCGTTAATTTAAATGGGAGTGATCAGGACTAGACAATTTTGATAACATTAAGCGGAGTCGACTGTACCTTCAAAAAAGTAATGGTTCCTTTAACTGTCCCATTAAATACTGCCTAATATCACTAAATTTTTATTCTTGTTATTTTAAGGAATTGTATATTTTATTGATTAGAGTTTGCAATTTTACAGAATATTTCTAATTTTTGATGTCTAAAATAGCTTGGTAATATTAAACAGGATATTCAATGAAATTGTACCAAATTATTTTTTATGATCTGTAAATGTGTGAGATTTAAGTGGGCATTCCACATTTTAGATTGCTGTATAAGAGTAATCTTAGTTGGAGGGTGGAGTCTGCGTTGACATAGACTGAGATTGGCCACTACTGACTTCCTGTTCTCGATGGCATCCCGGCGAGCTGCATCTCTTCACCTGACAGCGACTTGGATGTCCTCCTCATTATGTGCCCCCCCTCCCCGAAGATCCCCTACGCCACTCTTGGATGGAACGCTACACAGCAGCAGGTGGGTGCTCCCTTTCTTCCGATTCATGTATCGGTACTTACGTATTATCCTGTCAACCGTGACGCTTAATCCGAAAACGTTATCAAATCCCATTGACTTAACTACTACTGTGCCACTGAATTAGACGGCCGCTGAACGGTCGACGGAATAATACATAAGTACCCAATCTTACAAAATGAATTTTTGTTTTTATTTACGGGCCTTGCAAAACTCGCTTTCTGAATGGCCCCTGTATTCATTCAGATATTTTTAAATGTTGTCACACCGATACCAGGGATTTCGTGATACCCGTCATGCTGATTTGTCTCGCCCGTCACACAAAAAGTCATACAAAATGATAATTTTAAAACCTTTTAACATTTTACATGTGTTAAGAACTGCAACAATCAGAACTACTGAAACCTTCAAGTATTCAAGTGAAAAAATTGAATCTTGTGTAATAACCATCTTTTTTTGTGACGAGTGTGACAGAAGGAGGATCTAAATTTAAATGCATCAAAAAATGTTTTTTCTTTAAATGTTTTTTCAAAAATTGAGTGTTTTATTGGATAATCAAGGTCAAAAATAGTGACATTATGCTCATACAATGAAAATTCTGCTGCATTTAGTATTTTTTTGGTCAATATGAAAATACCCTATTTTACATACTTGAAAAGTTTTCAAGTAACTTTGAGCCCCCAAAAAATTATCAAATAATAATATTGTTAAAGCTTAGCTCTCTTTAAATCCATCTTGTTCATATCTCTACCTTTAATAATAAATAATTTATAGTATAATTTATAAACCAATTTGCATCAATTTAGCCCTTATGTCCACTTTTTCATGGAATGACCCTAATATTTATGTAAGGCATTAAAAGTGTACTATTTTCAAAAATATCTTCTTGCGAATAAAACAGGGTTCCCACGGTCCTTAAAAGTCCTTGAATTTTGAATATACTCCAGCCGTCTTTCGCTGATTTATCTAAATTTCCTTTCCACATTTAACGGCAATGTTTGAAACCATAAAACTGTGATAACTAACTTAATAACTTAACTTAAGATGATTAACCAAGGTTATCTAAATTATTATCTAAATTTCCTTTCCACATTTAACGGCAATGTTTGAAACCATATAACTGTGATAGTAACACCCTCTACATCGGTTCCACAAGTGAACAAACTAGTTAGAAAATTAAGTTGGAGTCAGTAGGCTGTTTAAAAACACCTCCAATTGCTCTAGAAAGATTATAATTTTTAAATGTCTGCAAAAAAAGGTCCTTGAAAAATTTTGTTGAGGTCCTTAAGTCCTTGATTTTCAATGTTTTTGAAGAGATGAGACATTTTTTCTTTTAAGCCATGTAAGTTGTTCATTGATATTTAGTACTATATTTAAAATAATGTCATTACTGAAAGTTTGGTGCAAAAAATAACTGAAAATTAGAGTTTTTCTTGCATAGTTTTAAAGGGAAGTTAATATTAGGGTGACCATAAGTACCGCTTTTGACGGGTTGTCTGTGGGACATCATGAATTCCAAGATCCACTTCTGCTTATACTGGGTATGCTTATACTTATAACAGGTATGCTCAATAACAATTATACCCTAATATTATAATTGCTCAATAACAATTATAACAGGTATGCTCAAACTCTACACACCCAGATTCCTTGTATGTAGTGCATTAAAAATGCCTACTGAACTATAACTCTACAATGTTTAGTTTTCGATGAAATCACAACAGAAAAGCTACATACTACTCCGAGTAGGGATCATGTAAAAAAATTCACTGGTAAAATGTGATATTGTTAGGTATTATGCATAATTTTCGGATTAATCACAATTACTGTAACATAAATTTGCTAAATTATTTAAGAATTATCATTGTGTACATTCTATTTTGTTTAACAGGTTTTTGACTGGAACCCCCAGGGCCATTGAAACAGGGAAAGGCTACAAAAAGATTGGAATGTAACAGAAGCAAAGCATCTTGCCACCAACTGTCAGGTGTAAACATGATGGAGGCCCTATGCTCCAGTTAATGGAGTGCGAGAGGAATAAATTAAGTAAGTCATTGTATTTTAATTACAGAAACCAATAAAATTAAGAACATTAAAACTGTTATAAAATTTTTGGATACTGGGCTTATATAAAATCAACATTCTAGTAGAATTGATAATCAATTATTTTAGTCTATATCTTTTTGCGCTAAGTGGCTAGGAATGAGAAAATGCAAATTCAGGTAGGGGGTGGGAAATTCGGGTAGCTAGCATGGGCATGAAATTTCTCACTAGCCAAGAGGGTACTTACGTATTATCCCATCGACCATTCAGCGGCTGTCTAATTCAGCGGCACAGCAATAGTAAATCAATGGGATCTGAAAATGTTTTCGGATTAAGCGACACGGTCGACGGGATAATACGTAAGTACCACCAAGAGTAAAAAATCCGATATTCTTGGACGTAGAAATTATAAAAATTTTAAGAAAAAATACTATGGTAAATTGTCATCTGCTTGACCACAAGAGTTAGTGTAACAAATAGGACCATATGGGCTTAATTAAAAGACCTGCCTGTAGCAATGAGCTTCATGAAAGATAAACCACTTCTTAATAAGTAGGGGAAAGTGGGAGATAATGGGACATTTTTTAAAAATAAATGCTAGTAAAAAAAGCATAAAAGCAGTTATTTTTATAATGTTTATGATTTAAACCATTTACATTTAAGTTTTGTTTATAAAAATATTCCTTGAAATGCCTTTTTTATTTACATATGCTACTCTATATATTGAATATGCAAAAATTGTTGTGGATGAAATTTCAGCATTGAACATTTTAATACCACAATGTCTTCTGCAGTGTTTAGTTTCACTAATCCTACTTATTTCTTCACTAATTGGAATTATCATAATAGGGTATGGATAATTCTAGATTTAGTAAAACTTATGGGTTTAAAGTAATTTATTTATTTATTAAAATATTGACTTTGGTAAAAATATTGACTTTGGAACAAAATATAATAAAAGTCCCTTGTTTTGTTTTTATGAATTTTTTTTTTAAATTCATTTAGAACTAGATACTTGAATGCATCATAAAAACCACACAATTGATTTTTTAATGCTTTAAAAAGAAACTCTTTATTTTTTTTTAAATATATGAACACATATTTGTTTTTAATCCATAAAAAAGACAAGATATTTGAATCTAGGATAAAAAACAGTTGGTTTTTATTTATCAATAAAAAAACCTTTCTTATTATAAAAATGTACATTTAACCACTGTCTTTTCCATGCTATAGAAACTTTTTAATGCAGCTAAAAAATCTGATGGTTTATATATAATTTTTACTTTTTAAAACTTAAATAAAATTAATTTTAATTAATAAATTAGTTAAGTCACTTGAACTATTTATTCAATGCATTCATAATTTAAATCAATCAGAAATATTTATATTTATGTGTTAAAGGGAAATTTAAAAAAAAAAAACAGTTTAAACCAAACCTGAAAAAACCTGTTTATTTTTTCAACCCTGCTTAATACATATATAGGAAATTTTTTTTGAAGGATCCTATTTAAAATTACTAATTTGTTTGCCTAAAATGTTAAAATTTGTCCACTTAAAAAACTATTTAGTTCTTATTATCTTATTCTATTATTAACTTTTTTTTAAAATTTTATATGTTGGTAATGACTGTCTAATTCTGTTTCCATACTACCTAATTAAATATGCAAAGTCAAATAAACACTACAATGTTCTTTTAAGAAATATTCAGCCATATTAAGTTGTCCCATTAGCCCCCACAACACATGTAACATTAGCCCCCATGATGAGGAATTTACAATCCTAGAAATAGTTCTTTAAATGTGCAATTTTTCAGTAATATTTCTTATTTTCCAATATTTGTAGAATATAAAAGTGTCCTTAAATAAGATTAAAATATTCTTAAAATACAAATGTTTGTTTGAATTTTTGCAATTGATATCTGGTTTTGTATTCCAATGAAATTTATATATTTCAAAGAGCATATTAACAATCACATTAAATAAAAGGAATTTAGCAATTTAGAATAGACAGTCTTTAGATGTTAAGCAAATTGCAATTCACTGTTTAATTTCCGGATAGTTGCAAACTTATTTATCAGAATTTGAGGACAGTAAGCAGTGTTTAAGGGGTTTAAAAAAATGTCACTAAAATATAGGGGTTTCTTTCAAGAAGGTCCCATGGAAAAACACTTTTCTAAAAGGGTCCCATAGCTTTACTCAATTATTATTATTTTCATTTTATTACTTTAAGAAGTCCAGGGATTATCGTGTCAAATTTTCAGGTGAATTAAACTGCACTACCCTCAAAAAATTGTTTGAAATAAGTTAATTTCTTACAACTAAAATCTAAACCTTTGTCTTGAAAGAGAATATACAATGCAAATAACAATGAGGTACAAATATTTTTTTTTATATCTTAAATTTTGCTTATAAATGGTAGTAATCTAATATTTATCATAATACACTTTAGTTTTGGATTTCAGATAGTACCCAATGCCTAATAAATATTGTAATTGTATCATCCACATTAAAGAAATATGTATTTATAATCTCATCTTAAATAATAACTCTTTGTTTATGACTCAGTGACCATAGGGGTAAACATTTAAGACCATGTGACAGGTCTATAGAGTAACAGCAATGGTGGAAAAATAAATTTAATTTTTAGTTTGGCACAAAACCAGTTGCACTAATCTTTTACTATGTGATACTTATAAGTTATACATATTATAATATTTTTTACCTTTTTCACAGGAAAAGAGAAGAAGAAATAATAAATGATGGAAATGATCTATGATCTGGTCTTTTTATGTTTAAATTTTTTTGTGAATAAAGCATTATTTTGAATATTTTAGTTAATAATTTATTTTTAACAATGGTGTTTGTGAAAGTGAACTTTCAATACTAATGATTCAATTAAATCTAAAGCAATTAATTTAACAGATAAGTTGTTGAGCATTTAAACTGGATTAATAATTATGATTTCAACTTTAAGAACGGTTAATTTATTAATCTTTAACGTTACCATAATTCAAAGCTGCTATTATTTCAACCTTAAAACGGTGTAATATTCAAGCTTAAAATTAGCTATTAAATATTAATTTAAGGCTGAAACAAGCAATCACTGGTACAAATATATGCATAAAAAATTAAAAAAAAAAGTTTGAAATTTCAAACTTATAAATTATTGAAATTTCAAACATGGAGAATAATTGAAATTCAAACCTGAATAATAGTTGAAATTTCAAACCTGAATAATAGTTGAAATTTCAAACCTGAATAATAATTGAAATTTCAAACCTGAATAATAGTTGAAATTTCAAACCTGAATAATAATTGAAATTTCAAACCTGAATAATAATTGAAATTTCAAACCTGAATAATGACTGAAATTTCGAACATGAAAAAAGATTGAAAGTTACAACATGAAAAATGATTGAAATCTCAAGCTTTAAAGTATTCTTTTTTCCATCTATATTTCAAACTTGAAAAATAATTGAAATTTCTATCTTGAAAAATGCTTACTTTTAGCATGAAAATTCAATCCTTCTTTATACATGATTCAAGATCGCCGTGGTACAACTATACACATTAAATACTGCTAAACTACCGTAATTTTCAAGTTTGATTCAGGTTTATCAAGCTTGAGCGCTTAAGTTTGATTCAATCTTTTTTCAATCTTTCTGTGCTATCTGGGATCATTCAATCCCAAATTATCCTTTCTAAATGAAATTATCTATCACATCCCAGCTCATTATCTCCGTAATCCCTCACCAATTAGAATCTGCGACCACAATGCGTGACCGTCTACTAACCTTCCCCCCCCCTGTTAACCCCTGGCCGTGTCATCTCTGCCCTTGTCATCGGAAATGATTGATTCTCTCGCCAATTATTATTCTTTGCTGCCCCACAACTGTGACATACGATGCCCCACACCCGTTCATTGATTGCGGATACGTCGATTGCGTCTACAGACGCAGGTCCCGGGGCATCGGGGGATACTTGTTGGTTGGTGGAGGTTCCTTTTTTTTTGGCCATACGTCTTTGGAAGTTTTTTTTTTTATCTTTGGTCAGTTCCTTTTGTTTCTTTAAACATTTGTGTGAAGTCTGCATTTGGTGCTTGGAAAAACATACTCTAGACTGCAACGTTTCGTGACCCTATGACGTCACTATGCGGAAAGGAAAACTGAATAAACAGAAATCATGTTGGGTTGCTAGGATGAGTTTCGATACGCAAATCGTGATAAAAAGACTATATACAGGGTGTTTCAAAAGTCCGTTTCACGGCTTTTATTTGGATTCAACGTCTCCTAGTGCCCTAGAAGTAAGGTCTACCCCTAGGTAAGTGACCCTGGAAAATCCATTGAGAGGACATACAGCGCCCCTAGCGGCGAAATAAAAAAATTTAAAAAATTAATTAAAAAACTAAAGGAGATAGAGCAAACACCTCAGTGAGAGAATTGTTGTCATTGTTATAAGTAACTCACTGAAAAAAAATTCAGGAAAATATTGTGAATATTCGCGGAGATATTAGCATGTGAAAATAGCCGTTTTTCAGACTTCAAAAAAAGGAAAAGTTCGGAAATTTGCAAGTTTTTCAGAGTTATTATGTAGTTTTGTATCTTTTTAGTTAAATGAAGTAAAATTTTAATCAAAAAATCAAAAATACTTGCAAATTTTTGAACTTTTTCCTTTTCGATGACTGAAAAAGTGCTATTTTCACATGCTACTATCTCCACGAATATTCACGATATTTTCATGAAATTTTTTTCAGTGAGTTACTTATAACAGTGACAACAATTCTCTCACTGAGGTGTTTGCTCTACCCCCTTTAGTTTTTTAATTAGTTATTTTAACTTTTTTATTTCGCCGCTAGGGGCGCTGAATGTCCTTTCAATGGATTCTCCAGGGTCACTTACCTAGGGGTAGACCTTACTTCCAGGACCCTAGGATATGTTGGTTCCAAATAAAAGCCGTGAAACGGACTTTTGAAACACCTAGGGGTAGACCTTACTTCCTGGACCCTAGGATATGTTGGTTCCAAATAAAAGCCGTGAAACGGACTTTTGAAACACCCTGTATACTACATGGGTATAACAAACTAATCATGCTATTTCTAAATTGAAGTTCTTAATTCTACTCAAAATTCAGACACCGCTCTGGGCCTGAAAACTACTACAAAGTAGTTCCCAATGCGGAGTCTAAATTTTATGTGAAATTAAGAACAACAATTTAAAAATATGATTTGTCTTTTAAACACATAGATATCTAGCGTTTTTTTTTATCACGATTTGGGTTACTGAAACTCCTCCTAGCAACCCAACAGGCTTTTTGTTTACGCAGTTTCTGCTTCAGCGTAGTGACGTCATAGGATCAGGAAATGTTGCTGGCGAGTATAAGTCTTACCTAAGCATCACTTATACCCCTCTCTCCCCCTTGTCAGGAAAAATAAGCGAAGAGCAAACCCCTCCCCCATTAGGTGTTAACGTAATATTTTAACGGTCCCTTATCTTAATTTAATGATGTATAAATGTTAAATTAGTAGTGATTATTATTCATATACTTTCAGTTATGTATGAAGGAAAAACGAGGTTTACAGAGATCAAACCAAAACTGCCAAAGTTGTTTTTTCTGCATACTGTCTACCATAAAGGAAAAATGAGTTTTACAGGGATCAAAACAAAACTACCATAGTTGTTTTTTCTGCATACTAACTACCATAAAGGAAAAAAGGGTTTTACAGGAAACAAAACAAAATGGTAAAGTTGTTTTTCCTGTGTACAGTCTTCCATGGAGAAAAAAAAGCGGGTTTTGCATGAATCTAAACAAAACTTGCAAAGTCGTTTTTTCTGTATATTTTCATTTCTAAAAATTAATTCTTTGTACGAATCAGTTTAAAACTAAAATCGTCTTACATACGACCTTGATTTCCTAAGATTCTCTCAAAAGTTTGACAACATTCAGTGCAATATAATTTTCTCTTCCCTCAAAAGTATACTTCCCCATAGCAGTCAACCTTTAAATATAACCACCTTTTATAATATAAATTCGCGCAGCCGCTCCAAAAGATATTATCGACCGGATATTGCAAAAACCTTTGTCGTCATTCCACCCTCCTATTTAGATTTCCTGTCGTTGAAGCATTCCAAAAGGTACACACTCTCCCCCCTCCCTATACCTGCGGTGATCAAATTCACTTCAGTTCACTGTCTTTACCTGCAGACGACTTCTTCATTACTCAACATAGGGGACGTCCATAAATTACGTGACGTCAAAACAGGGGGGGGGTCCAGCAAAATCTCACCAAATCTCACCAGGGGGGAGTCAATTAAAATCTCACGTCAACATAGAAAATATACTTGTTTCTTTGATATTTTTTAGCACAAGTTTAGAAAAAATGCTCTGATGAGTCAAAACAGGGTCATTCCAGGGGAAATCGACCAAGTTGGTTAAGTTGGGTCCTCCGATTTTTTTCAAATTTTCACCAAAAATTGATCCAGTAATCTTATCGACAAATCTGAAATATTTAGGCCGAAAAAATTTTTTTCGCGGAGATACGGGGTTTTGAAGTTTCGTGAATTTTTCAAAACGGCGGCCATCTTGGATTTGCCCGCGTGTCTAAAAAGGGCTGTAGCTAACCTTCCACAAATCACAATCACATAATTTTTGTGTCATTTCAAAGCTAATTAATCACAGAAAGTGGATGTAAGGAGAAAATGACCTAAAAATTGGATTTTAGTAGTTTTATTAGCTCTCAAAGTCAAAATTTCACTTTTTAAAAGGACAAACTTTGAAAAAAAATTAAAAAATGATAACCCCTTTTAAAAATTTTTATTTTTCGCTCAAATGTCTATTAGGATGTTGACTTCATTTTAAAAAAATTTGGGAGATGTAATTTTTGTCTTTATGGAGAAAATGATTTTTTTATATTTGTATGTATACTTCGAAATTTGAAGGATTTCGCAGAAAACAATGACTTCAAATCCACACCTAACCAACATTTTTACATGTTTTTGGTGCTATTTCATAGCCAATGGGTTGAACGAGGTGGAAAAGTGTGAAAAAAACCTTTAAATTAACTTTTATTGCTTTAATAAGCTTTTAAACTTCAGATTTCACTTTTTCAATAGCTAAACTTTGAAAAAATATTTAAAAATGATAACCCCATTAAAAACTTTCGAATTTGAGCTGAAATGCCTATCAAGATGTTAACTTTATTGCAAAAAAAATTTCTAAGAGGTAAATTCAGTCTCTTCTTAGAAAACGAAGTTTTTATTGGGTGCCTGATTCTATGGTAATAACAAAAGGTTTACAGCAGACGGTCGTTATAAATCGCCTTCAAACGATCATTAAAACTTGTCTGGTTGTATTTTACTTCCTATTAATAGTAATGCGACATTTTAAATTAAAATAGCTAACACTAAAAGCCCCTTAAATATCGAATGAAATTTGCCGGTAACGTTCAAAACCTATGCCGCTAGAATAGCGGAAGGGGTACCGCCTGAAAAAAAAAGCCGTTATTGTGAAAATGATGATTTTTCTAAAGAAAATGGAAACAATTTAGCAAGAAACTTTAATACTTCATTCCGAACCAATCATTTGGCTCTATTAGCTGTATAATTTAAATTACAGGTTAATCAAACAAACCTTATCACCGTCAAGTTCCTTTGACCTTGGGCGGCACCCTATCGTTATCATCGCGGCATAGATTTTGAACGTTACCGGCAAATTTCATTCGATATTTAAGGGGCTTTTAGTGTTAGCTATTTTAATTTAAAATGTCGCATTACTATTAATAGGAAGTAAAATACAACCAGACAAGTTTTAATGATCGTTTGAAGGCGATTTATAACGACCGTCTGCTGTAAACCTTTTGTTATTACCATAGAATCAGGCACCCAATAAAAACTTCGTTTTCTAAGAAGAGACTGAATTTACCTCTTAGAAATTTTTTTTGCAATAAAGTTAACATCTTGATAGGCATTTCAGCTCAAATTCGAAAGTTTTTAATGGGGTTATCATTTTTAAATATTTTTTCAAAGTTTAGCTATTGAAAAAGTGAAATCTGAAGTTTAAAAGCTTATTAAAGCAATAAAAGTTAATTTAAAGGTTTTTTTCACACTTTTCCACCTCGTTCAACCCATTGGCTATGAAATAGCACCAAAAACATGTAAAAATGTTGGTTAGGTGTGGATTTGAAGTCATTGTTTTCTGCGAAATCCTTCAAATTTCGAAGTATACATACAAATATAAAAAAATCATTTTCTCCATAAAGACAAAAATTACATCTCCCAAAATTTTTTAAAATGAAGTCAACATCCTAATAGACATTTGAGCGAAAAATAAAAATTTTTAAAAGGGGTTATCATTTTTTAATTTTTTTTCAAAGTTTGTCCTTTTAAAAAGTGAAATTTTGACTTTGAGAGCTAATAAAACTACTAAAATCCAATTTTTAGGTCATTTTCTCCTTACATCCACTTTCTGTGATTAATTAGCTTTGAAATGACACAAAAATTATGTGATTGTGATTTGTGGAAGGTTAGCTACAGCCCTTTTTAGACACGCGGGCAAATCCAAGATGGCCGCCGTTTTGAAAAATTCACGAAACTTCAAAACCCCGTATCTCCGCGAAAAAATTTTTTTCGGCCTAAATATTTCAGATTTGTCGATAAGATTACTGGATCAATTTTTGGTGAAAATTTGAAAAAAATCGGAGGACCCAACCCAACCAACTTGGTCGATTTCCCCTGGAATGACCCAACAGCAAATCATTAGCCGCAGTCAGTCATGATAATTACAAGTTAGAATCATGTTTTCGATTTCAACGTGTATTTGTAGTATCAAAATTTTGCAACCTGGATGGTAATTTTAATGCCGATAAAACGAAACTAGTGATTGCGAAAATCTCACGTGAGAATTTGAGGGGGGGGTCTAGACAAATCTCACTAAATCTAGCCAAGAGGGAGGGAGGGGTCCAAAATTTGGAAAAAAAAAACACCTCACGTAATTTATGGACGTCCCCATAGTACCTAGTATATATTGAAGAGAGGGAGCTTAAATTAAAAACGTCATTGTGCCATGATTTGCGTCTACGGAGAGGATTTGCGATCGGGAATCGGGCTTTGTGATTGGAGGAATCTCAAGAGGATGCTTGCGTCTTTGTTTTTTTTTTACTTTAGGTTTGCTGAGATGTTTGATGACGATGATTTTGTAGTAGCGTCGGTATCGATTGAAAGATGATGTTATGCAGATGTACGCTTTGTTGAATGATTATTATGACTGAAGATGGAATTTTTTTTGTTGAGATTGTCGCGCGATAGTTTGATATTATTGAAAAAAAAAAACTATATTACCGATTGATCGATATTTTTTTCTTTGGAAACAATGTAATTAATACAGTTACCATCCCTTTGTGCAATTGTAATATAATTATTACCGAATATCGGGCTTAATTGGATCTGATTTTAGATATTGTTATTAAAACTAGAATTAATCTCACTAAATTAGCCTCAGGGGCCGTTCAAATATTATGTAAGTGTGTTTTTGGCCACTTTTGACTCCCCTCACCCCTTGTCAGCAAAGATAAACAAATCGTAAGAAAATTGACCGTACCCTCCTTTGTTCGTTTAACAGTGCCTAAAAATGTAATTTTTAAAAAAATTTATTATTGCTTGAATTTTGAAATTATTATGCAAGAAATAAGAGATTTTTGAACTTACGGTGTTTATAACATCTTACGTAAACATCACTCATACTCCCCCTCCCCCCTTGTCAAGAAAAATAAGCAAATAACAAACTCCCTTTCCCCCTTAGGAGCTTACGTAATATTTGAAAGGCCCCTCATGAATAATATGTACTATTTATAAATTTAAAGTAGATTCACAATTATTGTAATTAACACGAGGAATTATTCGTATTATTGCATTAATAAAAATATTATATTTTTCGTGAATTTCATCTCATTTATCTTCGTTGATTTCATAATATTTTATTTCAAATACTGTAAATCCTAAACCTTTTTAGATTTCGGTGCTAAATCTTATAGAACATTTGAAGCGGCCAGGACTAAAAGGCTAAATTCAACACCCGAGCATTGTAATTTGTTCCTCTTGGTTTTCAACTTACTCAATTTGAATCTTATACCCCAATAAAATATTTTAAATATCTCCGCTTCTATTTTCTTTTCGTATCATTTACTACAACATTTTACGTAATTAATATAGGATATAAGTTTTAAGCTAAAAACGTAGATTTTTAAATATCTCTTCTCATATATATGAGGATAAAATTTAACTATTTCTAATGTTTAATTAGTTAGAAATTATTTAATTCTAAGATTTTTAAATTTCCCTTTTCATATTAGGATAAAAATGAACTAATATCTAATTTAAAATTTGCCTTCTTTATTGAAGGATGAAACATAACATCTTTAAAGCTTCATACTTCAAAGAATGTTATACATTATCCCGGATTTCCACCTGATATAAATTTAAAGTATTAAATTCTTTTTGTTGTTCAGAACCAACATGAAATGTAATATACTACTTAAGTTTCAAAAATCCCAAGTCTCGCCATACAAAATCCATAATCCCTCTTAAATCTCTATGGACAAATATAAGTCCTTTTGTATCTTTGTGGAATCCCTATTTTATTTATAATCTTCGCTATAGACTCCTCGGGTCTAAATACACTTCAAAAACCTATCCTCTGTAGATTTTTGTAACCGCACTCTTCTAACATTGATTAACGGCAGTTTTTTTTTACCATTTCGTCTTAAAAAACTGGAGAACCTAGTAGATTGAATGAAAAGAAATACTATTTTTCATTCCCTCAGAAATATCCGTTCCTCTTATTTTAACTGTGTGCTAAAATGCATCTTGGATTTTGAATTAAAGTTCACATCCTCTTTGCTTTTACTTGTGGTGTATTTGTAATACGCACAAAACGAAATAATATAAATCCTCGAAGACCTAATGTATTTTATAAATTTTCTAAGCCCCATAAAAATAATATTTTGTAATAATTTCTGCTATATAGCCCCCAGACTTTATAATATGCTACCTTTAGAAATCCAAAATAGTCCATCTAAATACTTATTCAAAAAGAAAATACAGGATTTTCGGTTTTCAATAGAAAATATAGAAAAATTTTTAATGTATTCTTTTTTACTCTTCCTTGTCCCTTAGTTACTTATAGTTTTGCGTATTTTGTGTATAGCTGTATGACTGAAAATGCGTATTATTTTAATGACGCCTTGCTTGCCACTCTTATGTTTTTCATTTAAGTATTTCTTTGGTCACCTAAATGGACACAGGCGACTATGTTGATTTATCTTTTGTTTGTGTGTTTCATGTTCAAATTAATAAATAAAAAGTATTTTATCTATGGATAATGGTTTTAGAAGCTCTAATGAAAACAGTATTTTTTTTTAAATAAAATTGCGATGTTTCATAATTTTAAGCACATCGAGTACTTTAACATTCAAAGTAAGATTTGATGTGTGAAACAAAATACTTAAATCCCCTAACAAGGTTTTAAATTTTAATGTAACAGCAATAAGATTAAAATTATATTTTAATTAAAGTGCTTAGAAAGTTTAGTGATATCGTTTTTAAAAGAGATATGAAAAATTAACAAATTATGAATAATAAATTTCGCTATAAGGGATAATATGGATATAGTTAATGAACTTTTTATCGAAGAGAAGACATTCAACAGACATGTTTACAGGAAGAAGACATGTTTAAAAATTAAAAACTAATATTTATGTATACTCAATATTATAATTACAAAATACTAAAGTTGTGAGTTTCGTTTTAATTAAAACTATGTAACAAACACGAAATTTATTGTGAAATCTTTACATATTTTTTATCACATGGGAATAAATTACTTTCAGTTTTAGGAAGAAACTAAACTTTACTTTTGCTGATAGACAATTTTTAAGAAAACCATAAATTAACGAGAAATTTCCTTAAATTGCTGTGTTTGTGGTCTAGACTCTTATTTTCCCCCGATCTTCTCTAGTTTTTAAAACTCATCTCTCTGTGATTTTTTATAACAGAACAGTTATTAAAAGTAACATGCTCAACAACAAAGTAACAAAAGTAAGGCTCTTTTAATTGTAACTGTCCAAAGCTAGAACAAGTTAATAGTATTAAATATTTGGGTTTATTTATCGACTCAAATTTAAAATGGAAAATTCATGTTGGTAAGTTATGTAAAAGGCTTCGTTTCGCATTGGTTAAATTTCATCACCTAAAAAATAAAGTTACACAATCTTTTTTAAAAACCTTGTATTTTTCTTGGTTTTTCTCTTTAATCAATTATGGAATAATAATTTGGGGTGGAGACTATAAAACCAATTTATTGCCTTTAATTTCTATTCAGAATAAGTGTTTCAAAATCTTATGTTTAAATAATTCCGACTCAATTGACTTTAAAAGTTTAGGTTTACTCCCCGTGCGACATCTCGTTTTTTATAGAATTACACTTTACTTATTTGGCAATAGAAATATATGTAATCTAAAAAATACGGTTAACCAAAGGAGAATAAATGAAATTTATCAGATTCCTCGCTTTTACAAGGAGATATATCGTAAACATTTCTTTTATCTTGCACCTAAGTTATTTAATAGTCTACCTGCTGAGCTACAAAATATTTCTTCCTATCCCTCATTCAAACGTTGTTTACATAATTTTGTAATTTTTTTAAATAATATTGAAGACCTATTTTAATGGAAACATAATGTATTTTTTTTTTGGCTTAGCTGTTTGCCAACTTGTAAAACTTTAAATTAAATAATTCTGTCTTATGTAAATTAAATTAATCATTTATTATTGTTATTTGTACTATGTTTTGCTTTTTGCATTTTTGAATATTATTATTGCTATGTAATTCAACCCACCTATCTATTTATTTTATTTTAAATATCACTCAATGTTCGCACTTTTTTTGGTTACCTGAACGGGACTGTTTCCCCTTGGTAACTCATATTATTTTATATATTTACTTGTAATTTCCATAGTGTTAAATAAAGATTATTATTATTATTATTATTATTATTATTATTATTATTATTATTATTATTATTATTATTATTATAACATACCTACCGAAAATTCCGAAATTTTCCACAACTATATCGTTCGGCACTTTTTCCTCTCACGAACGAGTTGAGTTGCATCAGAGGCAGGAAGCAAGGCCATTTGGCAAGCAGGGACCTATACAGAATGAAAAATTAAATTGAAATTTTAAAATCAATTCACAAACAAGACACAATATTTTTCTAAATGTTGTAATACTCACCTGAAATTTATTATAAAAAATCCAGATAAAATAAGGTTTCTTTATCACTTTATTGTCCTCAAATTAACAACACTTTAGTTGCGTTGCTAGGTAGAATTCTACCTAGCAACCTACTTAGCTTTAACCTACCTAGCAACCTACCTAGCTTCAACACCTTATTGTGTTGGGATAGTGTTCTGAATATGTTTGAAAAGTGTTGCTGTACAGAAATGTGTTTTTAAAATAGTGCTGTAAAGTGTTGCTAAAAACTAGAATCCAAAAATGTGTTCTTATAAGATTAAATCTTCTATCTAAATTTTTAAGAACACATTCAGATTCTAAGCATATTTTACTACACTATTTTAAGAACACATTCAGATTCTAAGCATATTTTACTACACTATTTTAAGAACACATTCAGATTCTAAGCATATTTTACTACACTATTTTAAGAACACATTCAGATTCTAAGCATATTTTACTACACTATTTTAAGAACACATACAGGATAACACCTTTGACGCATATTCAGAATACTAATATAACACAATAGGGTGTTAAAGTGTTCTAACAACACAATTAAAGTTTTGTTAATGTATATAATGACAAAACAAAACTGGATTAAAGTGTTGTTAATATGATGACGAAACAAACCGCAATTAAAGTGTTAATTATAAAATGACAATTAAAATGTTTTTAATATGATGCCAAAAATTGTTCTTAAGTATGTTTATAAGAGTGTTTGCAAGCTTTAAGTCAATATATATAGTTCAAATATGATTAATTAATAAATTTCAATTATAAAATGACACTTTAAAAACAATACTTTTGACTAACGATCAATTATTGATAAAACCGAAAAAAATATTGCTTTTTAGGGTATACCCTTCCAACTTTCACAAAAAAACGAACAACGTATCTACACCTTCTTTCCTACCTAAAACCCATTTCGACATAACCAAACGATTATTAAGAGTAACTCAACGAAAAAAAAAACCAACCCAGAACTATTCCAAAACTATCGCGTTCGGAAACATTCGAGTTGAGTTGTCTCGGAACAACTGCAAAGGAGGAGGAGGGCCATTTGGCGAGCAGGTACCTGTTCCGAATGACAAATGTAACGGTCCCCTGTCGGCCATCCTTCCAAATTAACTCTCCGACGCGGAGCTCATAATTAAAGGGAAAACTCCCCGATTTTTCAGCCCATCCCGAACGATAAGAACCGACTTTTTCGGGACATTACATCTGGCAATATCACGGCGCAATGAAACTCATTTAAAACCTTAGGAGGGAGGAAGAAGTTCCAGCAGTAGTAGAATGTTTCCGAAGTGAAACCGATTTTCCCTTTTAATTCTGTTCCGCTTCCCTCATTTCGCGGGGAGCTTTTAACCCCCCTTCCTACCCTTTTATCCCCTAGTTCGGATGGAGGAATATTCTATTTCTTGCTACTTTGGCGTCGTTTTCTCTTTCCTTTTTTGGTGTTGTTCTTTTTTTTTTTGCTTTTAAACCTTTTATGCTTACGCTTATATTGTTCAATTTCCTTCCCGCGAGCCCATTTACATATTAAAACGTTGTGCAGCAACTTTTCCGTTTCTGGGAAAACTTTTCGGAAATAGAATTGACTTCGAGACACGACTAAAGCAATTAAGAACGGATGAATGAATAATTTCGTGTGACCTCTATATACGCGCTGCATTGATGAATATTAATTTTGGGGTAAACAGGTTTTTCCTCTCACCCCCCCCCCTTAATTTTCAGCGGGGGTTGGTTCGTGCGCGAGTAATGACTTGAAAATTGATATCACGAACGATACCTCATGAAAATTTCAGTTTTCGAAATGGGAAAAGATCTCGTGATTATTTTTTTTCTCGACTGATAGCTTGATTAATATTAATTTAGAGATTGCTATTGAATATTTGTCACCAAATCATTTTTCTCATTTTTATAAACAACAGCATGAATCGATTAACGTAATTTCATGCCATTCAAACAAACTTTTTTTTGTAACTAATAAAAAATATCGATGTTTTGGGTACAGTTGGGAATAGAGTGTATTTTTAAGTCACAGAATAACAATTAGGCATCTAATACACTAGACTAGACTGCAACGTTACTTGACCCTGGAGAAGTAAAACAAAGTAGTTCCCAGCGCAGAGTCTGAATTTTGAGTGAAATGAAGAACGACAATTCAGAAATATGATTAGTTTGTTAAACCCTTGCATATATAGCGTCTTTTATCAAGATTTGCGTACCGAAACTCTTCCTAGCAACCCAAAAGGCTTTCTGTTTACGCAGTTTTTCCTTCCACGTAGTGACGTCATAGTGTCAGGAAACGTTGCAGTCTAGTATAGAAATTAGAGTATTTTTCTCAATGGACTCTAATCGCCTATCTGGTTCGAGACTTCACGGAACCAACACGACGTGACCTACAACTGAGCTTGCAATTGGTTACCACAGATACTACACTAGTAGATCTGCTAAAGTAGTATCTGTGGTAACCAATTGCAAGCTCAGTAGGTCACGTGTTGGTTCCGTGTGACGTCAGACGGTTAGAGTCCATTGAACTATACTAGATTGTAAACTAGCATACCTTGTAAGTTTTTGGACACAGAAAAGCAGAAAATAATTTTATGGCTATTTTAGGGCAGTTAAATATTGTTTTGATAACAGTGTTAATTTGACTTATTGAATCGTGGCAATACAAAATCTTTTTAAACAGACTATTTTTAGATGGTATCACCTTGTAAGTTTTTGGTTAAAGATAGCAATAAAAAGTGTTATCTGAATTTCAAAGCAGTTTAATATTATTTTACGATATATTTATATTTATTTATTAAATAGAGGAATTATTTATACAACCCTCTGAAAATAAACTGTTTAGAAATCGTTTATTAAAGGATGAAATTGGGAGAAAGCGAAACAACCCAACGGAATATTGCAAAAGTGGTTCACGCATGCGCAGTGTATAATTTCATAAAAGAGTAAAATAAAAATATCCGACAAGTGGAATCCATTCCATCAACAAAAATAAAAAGATCGCAATTTGAATTCGAGAGTTTTAAGCCAAACTCACAACTAAATCATAAAACATTTTCGATACTACACACATTCTCCCCATCCCATGAATGGACTCGGAATTATTTCGAATTATTATTATTTTTTTTTATTTTGGAAGCGTTTCATTCCACGCGAGCTATTTCAAAAGTATTCTCCCCGTTTTCAAAGTTATTCATCACCGAAAGAGAAGAAAAAGGATCGGAATAGTTTCTCTATAAGCCACATTCAAAAATTCTACTACTCCAAAATTTTTAGTGGCTCTTTTCATATTTTTGCATATCATTGAAATGTATGGAAACTCTGTTTCATGTTGCTTCTATGCTGCATCAGTGAATAAACTTTTAGGAAAAAATTTTTCGGTTCAAAGTGTCTACCCTACGAGATAACTGGCTTTCATATTTTTAAAAGCTTGAAATTTCTCAGAAATCATAACATGAATAGCTCATATTTCACAGTGCATCAAGAATACTTATAATAAGTGCTTGGTTTGTGGTCAGAGTATTTATATGGTTGTGCGCCTTTTTAGAATTTATCTGTTCTTGCACAGAAAACACTCCACACAAAAATAAACACATTTCTCAACACTTTTTTTTTTTGTCCCCAAATTTGCAACACTTTTATTTTGAGGTGGACCATTTTAACACCTTATTGTGTTGTGATAGAAGTGTTGTGAATATGTTTGAAAAGTGTTAGAAATGTGTTCTAAAAATATCGTTGTAAAATGTGATCAGAATCTGAAAGTGTTCTTAAATTTGGATCGAAACACTATAACACATTTTCTGTCTTTGTAATTTTTAGCAACACTTTTACAACACTATCTTTTTCTCACACAACACAATCGCTTTACAATCGAAATGCTTTTGAGTAAAAGTGTTCATTATTGTGTTTACTTAGTGTTGCAAAAGTGTTATAGTATACATTTGCAGTGTGGGTATAAAAACCGGTTATTTTCGTCCCGTTTTTCGGTTTTAATCGGTTATTTTTTTTTTCTTCGGTTTAATTTTTCCACACAATTCTTCACAATTTTTTCCATTAAAAAGTGTAAAATATATTAGTCATTTAAATATTAGATAAAAGATAATCCGCACTGAATTTTCATCTAAACTGAACCTTATTTTATACTCTCAGTTTTACTAATATTTTAATTTTCTTTTCTACTTTAAACGGTAGTTATTTGAACAATTTAAAACAACAGTAGAACGATACGGATTCTCATCCATTGTACACTTCAAACCCACTCAAATAAAGTTACAGTGAAAGTTATTAGTAGAAAATCTCTCTCTCTCTCTCTCTCATCTCATACACCTCATGCAAACAATAAATATGACAGAAAAGCTAGGAAACACAACTTAAATTACCCGCACTGTTTTGAGTAATCCAAATTTCATAAACCAACCACAAGTTTCAAATACGCAGAAATTCCTAACAGCAAACCATAATTGAGTTAGGCAATCCATTTTAAACTGCCACGAAATAACAACAGACATGTAAATTCTACCCCTGCAGAAAATATCCCCAAAACATGTGCATATCGTCCAAAAACCAGGTACAAGAGCAATCAAATTATTATTACGAAACTCGAATTCAAACGGCTGTGGCTACGCGACCGTCCTATCTGTTTACTTTTGAAGAATTACATGTTAATTTAAAGCAAAATAACGAAAACCAGCAGCCTGGAACAGAACCGGGAACCATTGGGTTACCAGCCGTACACTCTACTACTAAGCCATCGGTGCTGATGCCAGGGGGTTGATGTTCAAAAATTTAATTTTAATTTGTACAACACGTAATATGGCTGTCAATGTATAAATAAACAAAGGGATAGGACGGTTGTCAAGACTCTATATATTCGACAGCAACGTTTCTTGAACCCAGTACGTCACAAATGCGGATGGAGAAATCGGTAAACACAAAGCCTGTTGGGTTGCTAGGAGAAGTTTCGGTACTCAAATCGTTATTGAAAAGCACTATTTATACATGGTTTTAACAAAATAATCATATTTTTAAATTGACGTTCTTCATTTCACTCAAAATTCAGACACCGCGACGGGAACTACTTTGTTTATTAGTGACGTCATAGGGTCAACTTAACTCGCTAGCAAACCATAATTGAGTTATGCAATCCATTTTAAACTGCCACTAAATAACAACAAAAGACATGTAAATTCTACCCCCGCAGAAAATATCTCCACCAAAACATGTGCACATCGTCCAAAAACCAGGTCCAGAGCAATCAATTTATTATGAAACTCGCATTTAAACGTTTTCCATGTGTTTTATATGACATCGTCGGGTATGTCTGTCACCGCTGTATTAGACCGCGACGAGTGTAGGAATGACAGTAATAAAACATATCGAACGTTTCCATTTAATTCCGGACGTCATGTCGTTCCTTTAATGTCATTCCCGTGTAGCGACGTCCCTCATTAAGCTGCTATTATGCTGATTGAGTCGAGAGCACAAATCAACTTAATGATACCTGAGCTTAATGTAGTTAAGAGTCACAGAAATGGCTGTTCGTTCATCCGGGGACAGGTAGTTGTTCCCGAAGAACTGTCCCTTAATTAATTGAAGGAGAAGCGAAGTGAAAAAAAGAAATTATGTCACAGATGGGGGTAACTGTGTGTCTGTTACCCGTCAAGTTAATTGATGTGTTTTCGATTTATAGTTTTGAAGTGACGGTTATGATGATTCAACTAGCTGTAGTTCTTCTTTGGACAAATCGTTGTATGTCACTTATTTTATATTTACGATGGGGTTGAAACTGCTGATTGCGTCAGGTTCAGTAAGGGTGAGACCATTCTTATTTTAAATGAAATTAACATTAAGATAACTTTTATATTTTGAGTCATCTTCTTATGTCTGTAAAATTTTCTCCCATTTCTGTGAGTTTTAGCCTGGAAACGTTTCCTTGTAAATTTTGTCGATTTTTGCTAACCCTAATGCATTTTTGAAATACGAACAAAATTAAAACAGTGTAATAAACACTTTTGAAACGCTTAGTAAAAACACAATGAAGAACACCTTCTAACCAAAAGCTTTTTGAATCTATTATTATTATTGAATTAGAGACAGAAAATGTGTTCTTATAGTGTTTTCGATCCAAATTTAAGAACTCTTTCAGATTTCAAACATATTTTACAACCCTATTTTCAGAACAATTCTTCCTATTTTCTAGATAGTACACATTTCTAATACTTTTCAAACATATTCAGAACACTATGACTGCACAATAAAATGTTAATGTGTTCTACATTTAACAACTAAACTAAAGTATTGTCAATTTGAGAACAAAAATAGTTGTTCTTGAATATTTATAATGTTAACGATATCAATTGGTGAATGTTTATAATGTTAAATGTAAATATTTATAATGTTCTTTACGTTTATAATGCGTTTATTTTTCGTTTTCAGCTGCTTTATCAGATATTTTAATGTTAATATACTAATTAAATATGTGGGCAAAATAATCCTAGAAGATAACAACATATATCATCTTTACGTATGGAATGAATGGCATTATTGATGTTTTGTTACCTAGAATCGTATTGAGCACCCACCAGCTGATAACATGCATTCATATACAAAGAGATAGCAGATAAAAGCTATAGAGAATACACTGACCATGTTATTAGATTTCCTCTTTATTATCATCTATTATTGGAATTAATTTGCTTGGCTTTAGTATTTCTATACTATGCATGGTCTTTTCTTCCTAGTACAGTAAATGACAAATAGTCTATATTAGGGCGTATTGTTCAAGTCGTATAGCTTAGTACAGTGGTTCCCAAAATGGGGGAAAAATTTAGGGGTTCCGCATGACAAATTTTATTTCAAGAAAATAAGAATGGTGTTTTTTCATATTAAATTCATCAAAATGCAATCCCTAGAAAAATATGTATTAAATTCTTAAAAATGTATGTCCGAAATTCGGTTTGGTGTACCAAAACCAAGTTAAACCCCTCTTTTTATAGTCAAATTTCCAAACATTTTCGGGGGGGGGGCATATCCCCCCTTATGGTTCTTGGATCTCGCTTAATCAAAATGTTTTTAACATTAAGTTGGCTTGTTTCAATTAATATCAGATATTAAATTTGGAAAAGTCGTTGAATAAAAAAATATTCAGGGTTCCGCGACATTGGCAACAAATTGGGGGATCCACGAGCAAAATAGTTTGGGAACCACTGGCTTAGTAGGTTCCTTTTTCCTATTAAAAATTTTCAGTGAAGGTAATAATTAAGCAGTTTTATTTTATTTAAACTTAGAGCACATTATGTCAAGAATGTTTATAGTAGATTATAAATAACATTCTTAAAGGGCATAAAGTATTAAGAATGCGCACTTTACATACATTACATTCTTTTAGTCCACATATTAAAAATGTTGTGATAAGTAAATAGGCGGTGAATGACAATACCGAAAATGCCTGCACAGATATTTGCAAAAAATGTAATAAGGTCTATTTGATACGAGTCTTAAAATCAATAATACTGTTATTTTTACGGTATTATTGCATTCTTTGCTTGATTTATGTCACATGTAATTTGTTTTTAACGGAATTTTTCTGATATACTATTTAGGATGATTTCCTTTATTATAGTAGACTTGTTTCTAATAAAAGCGTGCTGTCTGTTTTTAATCCTTCAAAAACGTAGAAATGAATTAGTATTAAGTAAAGAAGTAGGTTTCTTGTGATAAAATATAAATTTATTGCTGTTTTTTTTTCAAATAAATTAAAGCAGAGGTTATCAAACTCTAGGTCGTAACAAAATTTTGAATTAATGTTTAAATTAAATACAGTAGAACACCAATTATCCAAACTCCGATTATCCGAATGTTGCCTTTTCATTTCATTAATAAAAAACTTACTTAAACTTTCTTTAAAAATAGTTTTTTTCTACCATTTTCAATATACCTGCAGTAATTAATTAAAATAAACCTTTTTCAAAATAATCCGATTCTCCAAATTTTTGATCTTATACGTATATAGAGTCCGGTCTAAATTGATTCGGACAATTGGAGTTCTACTGTACTACTTTAACTGAATATGTGGTGAATCGTTTTATATTATGTTCATAAAAATATTCATGATGTTCATAAGTTTGGTAATTCTTGACTTAGATTAAATGTTCACAACATTCCAAAAAAATACGACGTGAAAAAATACGGTGTATTTTCGAATAAAACCGAAATAAAAAATATTTTTTTTATAAACTTTTAGTAAGATTTTCAAAACTCCATAATGCGATGTTTTGAATGCATTATGATGCAACGTAGCAAACTGCGCTATTTCCCAAACCATCCCCTTGTATCAACCTTATACATAAGTAGTTGCTTATATTTAAGTCCGTCCGAAGTTCTCAAAGAGGGTTATTTACGCTAATTAATCTGCATTATCCTTAAAGTTGTTCCCATCAGTAGTGGGTCGGATTTTGGTGCGGTGCTAAGTTTACCGAATTAATCTTGGGATAATGGAGACAAATTGGCCGAAAATAACATTAGATCTAATGCACGAGATGTAATCCGAGGTTCAATAAAACTAATGGAAGAAGGGAGTTAAAAGTGGTGGGAGAGAGAACTCTAAGTAATGAAACTTGCAGAAGAAAATTCCGTAAAGTTCACAAATGGATTCTAAGTAAAAAAGTGTTATAAAAGGGTTCTTGGTGTAGATTGTAATAACGAATCGGAGCTTGTGATAACCTTAACTAAGCTATTATTGGTGGTGGTCTAATTATATTACTAACTAACTACTCTGTTTGTTTGTTCGATTTGTGCGAAAGTTTCTTTAGGGTTTAATTTTCATGCTATTACTGTGTTTACGAAATATTTCTTTGAACTGTTTAAAGAAGTAACCTGGTTGTTTATAAAAACATGTTTTTAAAAATTAAAATATAGTTAACTATAAACAGATGCTTAAGTCGGTATTTTTTTTTTTGTACTTGCGAAAAAATACCCTGTATAGTTTTAAAAACTTAATAATTTCTTTAAAAAAAAGCATATTTAAAAAAATTAAATTACAAAATGTAAAGTCTGTGTTTTTCTGTTTGCAAAATATTCAGTTGTGCAGTGTAAATAAATTAATAATAATTTTTTAAACGTTTTTTTTAATTCATTTAAAAAAAATCGTGTAATGTAGTATGTATTTTAAAAATGTTTCATAAAAATAAAAATTTAAAATAACGCTTAAACATGGGGTCTATTTGTACAGATTAAAGAAGTTCACAGTTCTAATGCCTTTAAGGTTTTACCAGTAACACATCTTTTTAATTAAATTATGCAAAGCATAGTTAGTAAAAATCATGAAATTTATTCATCCTCATACCTTTTTTTCATTTTCATTAGCTTATTTTAGCACATCCTGAAGATATTTTTTTGAAATAAGCCAATTTTCTTCAGAATACGATCAATATTTGAGGATGTAACACAAATAAAAGTAATACTTCTTATTTTTTTTTAATTAAAATTAAATTAAATTTAGCAGTCTCGATCAACACACTTCGATAATAATGTTTAATTTTAATTTCCATCTGTTTGAAATCGAGTAGATTCATTTCTATCAAGCTCCTTCCTGTGGGTCATTAGCACCAGCAGCAGTAATTCCGATATGTTTGCTGTCCGAATTAGTAGAAAGCTTCATTAGGACACTCGCGAACATTTATCGAATTATTATTAGTGAAATACGATTGATAACGTTCTGTTGGGGAGTGCTATAGGTTCAATATTCTGACGTAATTGAAAAATTCAGGCTAATAACCATAGCTTTAAAAAGTAAACATCTTAATACGTATATCTTTTCACATCTCTGTGCTATACTCGACAGAAACGTTTCCTGACCCTATGACGTCACTAACAAAGTAGTTCCCAGCGAGGTTTCTGAGTTTTGAGTGAAATGAAGAGCGTCAATTTAAAAATATGAATATGATATGATTAGATTCAAAAATATGACCCATGTAACTGAAAAATTCAGGATGACAGGACTCTTGTTATACTAGGCGCGGATCCAGCAGGACTCCAAGGGGAGGGTACTTTTTGAGGATTTCACCTCTATCTTTGGACGCAAATAGACAAAATTTTACATTTTTTTCTGTATAGATCTCTCTAGATCCCCCCCCCCATGAAATTTCTTCCCCAGAAAATTGTAGGGATTTTGACCCTAAATAAATCATTTTTGATCAGCGCAAGCACGAAAAAGTTTGAGCAATCTGGGGAAAAAGATCCCCTAGGGGGGCACTCTGGACAATCCCCCCCCATGGACCCAAAAAATCACTCATAAGTACGAAAAAAAAAGTCCTAAAAAGTACTCAAATGAGTTAACCCTACTTTTAAAGGTCAAATTTCAAAAAAAAAATTCTGAGGTAGGACCCTCATACACCCCAGCGGTACCAAAAGGGGATCTTGAGCGATAGTTTTTAGAAAATCCCCAACATTTTGAAAATTTTCTCAAAAGGTAAAGGTGATGGTCCGGAAAAGTGCCACCCCCTTGGAGCCTTGCTGGATCCGCGCCTAGCATCAGGTGATGCCTAAGAGGAATAAAAGTTCTTAATACTAACTTAAATATGAGGTGTCATAGAAGCCGCGTTCATAACAGCCAACCTGTTCAACCGGAGAAAGAGCTAAGGAAGTAGGGGAAAAGGGATCTCCAAAAACAGGCCGTGTGAAAATTGAATAGTCCGTTCACAAGAGCACTCGTCCTACCAGTAGAAAGAGTCACGCGACAAGCGAGCGAGCTCGTAAAAATGCATTATGGGAAGCGAGCGAGAGCGCCGTCTACAGGAGGTTGATCCAATTAAAACCTTTCCTCCTGCTATGGCCTAGGAGAATTTCCAACCTATAGTCAGGTGGGTTTTTCCGTAGCGTAGGGAGAGCGGTGGAAGAAGAACCAGTTTTCTTAGCCTTTCCTCCGATAGAATGGCTCTTGTGAACGCGGCTTTAATGTTTAGTTCATCTCTAACCCTCCGTATCTCTCAATTTATCGAATTATTTAACGGATCCTTCTGTGCTTAGTTTGGGAGGTCTTGTTGAAACACCCTGTACACAATTTTTTCCCTACACTAAACGTTTCATTGGCTATTTTAGCTATACTTGCCTTTACCCGAAACTTTTTCTGATGCCAACGATACGCAGAGAGCCGAAGGAGATGAGTGAGATCCACACAACTGCAGAGCAAATATCTTTGTCACGATAAGCCGAAGCAATCTGCATAAAGCATTCATCACTTATGCATATATGAAAGGGAATAGTTTGGCGAGATTCGATGATCGATTGGCGACACTTATCTTGGCGCGAAGCTCGCCTGTCAACAGAAATATGGCAATGTTCCTGCTGTGTGTGTGAATTATTTCATCAGTGCGCTTAAATGAGTTCAGTTTTGAGAAGTCATGTATCTTAATGTATCAATTTTGTCGTTATTATACTGGACTGCAACGTTTCCTGACCGTATGACGTCACTAAGAGGAAGAAGAAACTGCGTAAACAGAAAGCCTGTTGAGTTGCTAGGAGGAGTTTCGGTATGCAAATCGCGATTGAAAAGCACTATACGAATATACATGGGTTTAACAAAATAATCATACTTTTAAATTGACGTCCTTCATTTCACTCAAAATTCAGATACCGCGCTGGGAACTACTTTGTTTGTTAGTGACGTCATAGGGTCAGAAAACGTTGTTGTCGAGTATAGGAAAGATGCGTGCATCTTTCTTTAATAGTTATAGGTATTTTAAAGTGAGAATGAAAAATAACTTACTGAATTGCTAAACTCAAAAGAAGTTGTTCGGAATGTCAAGGGATTCAGTTGTTGTCAACAAAGTTGAGTTGAAGTTGAACTGTTTCCAACCAACATTCAAAAGTGACATAAGGACTGCTATCTCAGGTCACAATTTTGAGCTTCTTTGGTATCTGTCTAGGGGACCATGTTTAATCCCTAACTAATCTTCGAAATCAACTCCAAGCACGCATCATAGCCTAAATATAGCACCTAAAATTAAACATTCCATATGTTTTAACGTACATCAAACTCTTCATTAAAAAAAAAATATTTTGACAGTCCAAACAAATCTTCTGAACCGATAATCTCCGCATACTTAAATAATAAACCCATCAACAAACCTTGACACGAGGCAGCTTCATCTACCATTCACCAAACCTCCCCGTTAGTAATATTCCACGTAATTAATTTCCGTTAATGCGACCCTAACATCCGTTCCATTTGAGGTGAGGTCGACTTTCCGAAACCCTTCCAGCCAGCAGCTTTCGGACATCAAACGGACACTCGGATCGATAGTCAGTCTCCTCCATTCCCCGGCAATCATAACCGTCGCCTTGTATCGGATATCAATTCGGATATGAACTTGCTTCGATTTGGTGTGGTGTGTTATTCGCTCTCGTAGAGGGATCAAGTGCACAGAGGGAACATGATAGCTAACCCACCGATACACTGTAGAAAAAAAATCCCGTAAAATTTACGGTTTTAAACTGGCAGCTGGGTTGGTTGTGGAAAACCGTAAAAATTACGAAGAAAATCCGTAAAAACGACGACGTTTTACCATTTTAATCCATGTTTATTGTTTTACAAGGTAAAACACCGTTGTTTTTACGGATTTACTTCGTAATTTTTACGGTTTTCCACAACCAACCCAGCTGCCAGTTTAAAACCGTAAATTTTACGGGAATTTTTTTTCTACAGTGTGTTAAAGTGTGGCAACCTGCTCAGGAGCAGGCGTGGAAATTAAATAAAAATACAGCCGGATCCAAGGGGAGGGCACATCGCGCTCGGAGTTATTCAATTTGTGACAAGGGGTAGGATGGCAAAAGTTAAACCCTTGACCCTCTAGGGCAGAGACGGCCTCTCATCTCGGAGGATGGGACCTTAAATCCCGTCCTAAAAGTTCAAAAATGAGTCAAGAGACCGCATTTTAAGGTCTAATATAAACATTTTCTGGGAGAAGACCACCAGATCCCCTTCTTTCCCTGGGGCGTCATATGAGTATCGTCATTAAAGCTTACAGTCAATAAATAACAAAACGTCAATAAATAATTTTTGCACGAAAATTCACATTTGATCTGTAAAATACTCGTGTAAAGAGACCTTAGGCTGATCGCGCACGAGCGACTTTTGTCACGGTGACAAAGACAAAATTGTTGCCTTGGCTATTGAAACAAGTTGAAGTATTGGTAGAGTGCGCGCACTAGGCGACGTGACAGTTGGCCGATTGCCAAGAATTTCTTCATAGAGATCCATTGTTTTCTAGTGATATTTTTGATACTAGTAATCCTGGTCGCCGTGACTTTAGTCGCTCGTGCACGCCCAGCCTTAGATAAAAAATTGGGCGTCAAAACCCTTCCCGAAAAACAAAAGTCTGGTTTTACGGTCCTGTATGACGACTTAAAATCGGTTTTTAGGGCCAAATTTTCAAAACTCTTCTAGGGAAGAACCCCCAACCTTCTTAAAATGTGGTTGCCCCCCATAGGTACAGGCTGGATCCGACACTGGACTTGTTGGAACACTCTGTATGAGGAGTTGGGGCTTTCCGATGCTCCATCTAGTTCTCCATAACCCTACGGGGTTATTCCTTGTTATTGGGGACCGTCAAGGCGTGGGCGGTATTCGTCATCATTACGTCTTTCGTGGCATCGGAAGAGGGGTGTTTCGTTCGATAGTGGAATTTTGGTGGTGGCGCGAAGTGGCGGAATTTGATGGATGTGGCGGCAGGTGTGGTGGCGGTGGAGTTGAGTGGTTGGGAGGGAGGGGTGGAATATGGCTTGCGATGACCATATAAGGGTGTGGTCAGTGTTGCGGGAGATTTACGTGTGTTCTTGAAGGTGCTATATTAGTATATTAGTGTACTGTGCGAGCAAAGGATCAAAATGGCTTTCTCTTGAAAATAGATTTTCTGTACTAGACTGCAACGTTACTTGACCCTGGAGAAGCAAAACAGACAAAGGAAAAACTGCGTAAACATACAGCCTTTTGGGTTGCTAAGAGCAGTTTCGGTACGCAAATCGTGATAAAAAGACACTATACGTATATACATGGGTTTAACCACGGCTTACTAGATACTTCTACAGGCTAGCCGAGTTTTAAACAATGAAAACCATTTGACAACTTTTCCCGCTTGGAGCGCTACAAGACCTACCTATATCACCCACCGCCTTCAACACTGTGGATATGCTTTGCCAGTTGGTCCAGTATTGCCATCTGGATTTGCAATGATTTCCGTACTCGGCTAGCCTGTATATTAAGTATCTAGTAAGCCGTGGTTTAACAAACTAATCATATATTTAAATTGACGTTCTTCATTTCACTCGAAATTGAGACACCGCGATGGGAACTACTTTGTTTGTTAGTGACGTCATAGGGTCAACTTAAGTTGCTGTCTAAGTATAGACTGCAACGTTACTTGAAACACACAAAGTATAGTTCCCAGCGATGTGTCCGAATTTTGATTGAAATTAAGAAATTGGATTAGTTTGTTAAACCCCCACGTATATATACCTATAGGGTCTTTTTATCACGATTTGCGTACCACCTCCTAGTCACCCAACAGGCTTTCTGTTTACTCAGTTTTCCCTTTCGAGTAGTGATTTTATCATTGCTGTCTAGTATAGATTAAAATTCCAAAACAAAAAATAATATATGTTTGAAACTGAAAAATCAAAATACAATTTTTGTGGGTAAAAACTCACCAAAATAATCATATTTTTAAATTGACGTTCTTCATTTCAGTCAAAATTCAGACACCGCGCTGGGAACTACTTTGTTTGTTAGTGACGTCATAGGGTCAGGAAACGTTGTTGTCGAGTATAAGTAATGAGATTATGAGATGTTAATACTTACAAATAGAAGAAACAGTCTTGGAATAGGGGGCAAAAAATAAAAAAAAATCTAAATAGCTTCATCCTACCCGACATTCTCCCACATTAGAAATAAAGATATTTCGCATACCGATAATATGCTCTTATTTTCAATTACTCGTTATACACCCAATCCCACAAAAAAAAAAAACACCTTCATCAATGACCCTTACATCATCAGAAAAAAAAAACCACCTTGACACTACAAATCCGTTATTTTTCCCCTCTTGTGTCAGTTCCTCGACAATCGGACTCAGAGGAGGAAAACGCTCAAAAACGTTAATTAGAGTCAACCTAAAGCTCACAATAAGCTTCCGATTCCACTACTCCCGACATCAAACGCCCCCGGCCCCACATCCCTTTTCGAACGAAGAACAAGGACAAAGAATTATTTCCTTTTGTGGGAAGTTTCCACAAAAAAAAATATTCTTTTTTGTTATCATCCTCATCCTTTGCACTTTGTCATAAGGTATCCAATTTAAGTAATGCTTCTGACAATTTCTTCTCTCGTTTTTTTTTTTAACGGAGTACTAGTTATTTTTTTTCCCTGCGAGGTTTCTGACTTTAATGGCGTTGTGCTGGGTTTATCGGTATGAATGAATGATTTATTAGAGCAAATCTTTGAGGGGGTGATATGTCGTGTTTCTGTTCTCTCGGGGGGGGCATTTTCTTAGGGGGGTGAAAGGGGGTCTTGCGGGCGTGGTCTCGTTCGTTATGGTTTGAACCTTATTAAGTTAATGCAAAATACTTCGATGGATGAAGAAAGGGTTTAGAGAAATTTTTCTCTCGTAACTTTAGTTAAAATATAGAGCATTTTCAATGACATGACTATTACCTAACTATGGCCTTAGCAACAGACGCTTTGCCCTACAGAAGGTTAACAGTTACAGAAAAAAAAATTCGTCGTGGAATTCTTCTAATGGAGCATTTGCATTCATGTGACCCCACACCTAGAAATCGTCATAACAACAGATACCTCGTCACCTAGCAACCGCCTTAGCAACAGACGCATTGCCCTGCAATAACTGGTTCTGACGTCACCTGAAAACACTCTATTGAGCTTTTGCAGTTGGTGTCGGTATGAAAAGGGTTTTAGAGAGTACATAAAAGGGGGGGGGAGTGGCGAGGGAACCAGACAATAAATAAATATACAGTATAACCTCGTTATGTCGAAATTGAAGGGACCCGAAAATAAACTCAAGGTATTAAGTTATCGAGAGAACAAGTTAATCCAAATATGAAGTTAATTTGTACTTTGTTTCAAGAGGAAAATATTTTTCGAGAAAAAAAAGTTTTTTGAACTAACAAAATTCAAGATAACTAGGGTATACTATAAAATACAGTGTGTTTCAACATGTCCACCCATGCGCTGCACTGCACATCCAGATTCTAGTAAATAAAAAAAAACTTTATTATTTCATTCCACTTTGAACGCATGCATGCTTAAATATGTAGTCGATATTTTTAACATCTTAGTCTTCAACACATTGGCAAATAATTAGATTCTTCTTTTCCGCAGACATTTTTTGAGTAAACCGAATATGACGTCATGCCTTTTTCGGTCGCAATTTTCCCATAAAATCTGAGTTGTAAAGGTACAGTTATCTGGGCACTTTTTATGCACTGCACGCAGAGTTCGGCTGTGCATAGTTTAGGTGGACTTATTGAAACATTTTGTTAGTAGTTTGTAGGTAATGTTTTCAGCACTTCTCTGATAGCATAGATTTTTAGATAAATACTTCAAGCTTAAAAAAGACAACGTTGTTAAAAGAAAAAGAGTAAATTATATACATATTTGTCTATACCTAAGAAACACAAAATAAATCTGTTATTTTAATAGAAAGTTTTCCTTAAATATTGAAAATATATTCGGCGCGTTAGAAAATGACCTGTTCTGTTTCCATAAACTAGTCTCTGGTTATGTTTCACCTACTGTAACTAACATAATTTACATTTCAAAGCAGTGCATCCACTGGAGCAAGAATTGCTAAGTAGTTATTCTGTGCCCTGTTTTATCATTACAATACTAGTAAATGCCCTGCTCTATTGTAACACCTCAAAACAATATAACTCCGGTTCACTTTTGGAACTCCTGTGAATTGTTTTCCATCGCAAAATGCAACCGGAATTCAAATGACCACCACATCTGAAACCACCCTGCCTTTGCGAAATAATAATAGAAAACAACAGAAGCCGCACGACCTGCATTTCTATGGGCGCGATCGCATTAGGCCTATTTCCCAAGTTGTTCATTACCTGGAGAGATACCTGACACTTTGGAAATGCGTTGTTGAGACGAATGCTAATTAGGGGTCATCCGTAAATTACGTCACGTTTTTGAAAAGAGGGAGGGGCAGTGAATATATCACTATCTGTGTGGAAAATTTGTGACAGAAACATTTTGTGAGACTGGTAATCTATTTCAATCACTGTGAAGTACGTAACTGGAAAAGGTATAAGGTAATTATGATTCATATTCTTTGCATTAAAATTCGTTGGTGAAGCAATATTTCGAAACTTGCATTTTCCTTCATACTCAGAAGAAGGTGTAGGAAATGTATTGAGAAATAACATTAAGTATAAAGGAACAGGGTAATAGTAAAATAAATTGATTGTTAACATTCACAGTTGATGTTAAATAATAGGAAATCTTTTTAATTTTTAATTAATTTCTGTTAAAAATACTCTAATATACAGAGGTCTGTCAAGTTTCTAGACTAAGAGCTCGTTACAAGATGATTCCACTAGTTATGTAGTTGGTCTTATCCATGTAGTTAAATGTGTAGAAAAACTATTTCGTTGATAGTATAAAACAGATTTCCAGAATGGCTTTGTTATCAAGTAAGACCTTGGCACACTTACCCCTTCTTATGGGGTATGTGGAACACCCATCTGATTTTTTTAAAATATACCAGTTAAGAAATATGTAAAGGATTATTTTAGAATATAACGATAAATTTTTGTTTATTAATATAGTCTTATATAAAATAAGTAAATAGATTTAAATTTAAGCGTTTAAAAAATTTTCTATTAAGCTTCTAAAATGTTGTGTTCCCAAAAGGGCTTCCATTTACCCCAATCAACCCTATATTATATATTTTTTACTCTTGTCTAAATAAGAGAAGTTGACATCACAACAAAAGCGAACCAAATATGGACTAAGTTCCTGTAACTTTAACTCCATAAGCTTCATCATAACATTTACAAACTATCCCTTTCATCTAAATCATATATCCGCAATTAAACACCCCAAAGAATCAATCCTTTCGAACAGGTGGCATCACACACGGGGAATGCAATACGGTGCAAAACAGTGCCCGGGCAGTCCTTCTGAATGAATAATTCAAGAAGGACTCTTCCTAATTGACAGTCAGAGGACGGTCCCTTCTTCCTTCCTTCTCAGCATCTGCAATGCTAATCCAGGCCCGTTTAATCAGCTGCGTGTAACCCTTTCGAAACTGAAACGCCCGAGATTTCGATGGAATCGCATAGAAAACTCTGGGCGTTCAGTAGTCGGAGGGTTGTAGGGAAGGTTCTCGTGCTTGGAGATGCTCCCCCTTCGGGGGTGTTAATAAGGGGGTGTTTTGTTCCCCTTGATTGAGGAGGTTATTTGAGTTTGGGGTGTGGAGATTTGTTGCTTTCCAGAGAGAGGGTGTTTGAGGGGTGTCGCATGGGGGTGCTTGAGTGAGTGGAGGGATTAATTCTGATGGTGAAAGTTCGAAAAGGTGCATTGGGTGTGTTCGATGCTTAGGGATGAGAATCTAAGGGTTTGGTAGTGAAGGAGCTTTTTATTATTGAAATGTGTCTGCACTTGCATGTGTGCAAGGCTTAAGTAAACACAGTGTTGGGCACTTCTAATCGAAAGTGTTGTGGACTGTATTGTGATTGTGTTGTGAAGGGAAAATATAGATCTGTAAAATAGTGCACTGTGTTTTTGTAAAATTCTTAATGTGTTATCAATTCCCTTTACTCGAATCTTACAGAAAAATAAATGTCGTACCCCTTCGTCACCTTTTCTTATTTAAAGTTGTATTTCATTTTAATAAGCAAGAAAATAGTTCTGATCAACGAAGCAATAGTTATGGTCTGCGATCAAAAAAATTATATTTAGTTCCGAAAGCAAAAAAAAAAAAATCTACATAAAAATTATTATTACTATTTATCTCTCAAATTTTATAATACTTTACCAGAACATCTAAAATCCGAGAAATCACCTTCTAAATTTAAAAAATCTTTAAAAAATTTAATACTAACAATAGAAAATATTGAGGTGTTTTTTTAAAAATTCTCAAGAAATGCTCCTTATATTTTTATAATTACAACTTTATTCTGAAGCTAGTGTGCAATGGTCTTACTTTTTACCTATACCGTATAGTTTTCACGTATTTATTATAATTTTTAATATGTATGTAGTACTTCTATTTTATATCACTTAAATTGTTTTACTTTTTAACTGAAAATGTTTTTTCGGTTACCCGTATGGGCCTATAACCCCTGGGTAACTCATATGTTAATTTCAATTTTATGTTTTTTTATGTAACGTATTATGTGCAAATAAATAAATTGTTTATATCACGGTTTACGTGTACGTTAAATGAGCATTTCCAATTTTTCATTATATATTTGTGAAGTAATTAAAAATTTTGCAACATGTCTATTTTAATTGTGTGACACATACATTCTTGGATTAATAAATTAAAGTTCAAATTTTTGTGAATACTAACTTTTATCTGTATTAGTAACCTTTTTCAAGAATTACCTCTTAACTTTGTTTCTTAGATTTAAAAAAAATGTTTAATATATTCTAGAATATGTATTAGATATCATCAACAAAAATTTATTCTGACTGCGTGACAATTATGGTGTAAAAATGTGCCCCATAGCGCAAAAGGTTCGAAATCAAGTGTTGCAGAATAATTTTTGGAAAACAATTTTTCTCACTTTTTCACCTTACATCCAATCCAATCAATAAAGACGAATCCTAAAAGCATAAATATGCCTCCACAGCCAAAACAGAAATAGATAAAATCATCATGTACAAAACCAAATAGTAGCTGTTCATAACCGAACGCACATTATTAAAGAGCTAATAAACTCTATTCAGTCCCAGACTATTTTTTTTCTCCTGATCCTGTCCTTCAATTAGTGATGCGCGGCATAAACCATTATATTATTCGTTCAAAAAAAAAACCCAGCAAAAAGCAACAAACCATCCTCATCAACTCTACAACACCCCTCTCCAAAATAACTACAACAGCACAATACCAACACTACTACCGACTGGCAGCTGTTGACGCCATAATTATGTTTCTCCTTTATCTCTTGGAGAAAAAAAACATCTCCAAACACAAAGGGGAAAAAACCTCTCGAATCTTTTAAGAAATAACAACAACAAGGATGATGATGCTGATGATGACGACGAGGATGAGAAAAAAATATATATATTTATCAATTTTTTTCTTTTCAATGCTATCGCCTTTGGCAACGAACCGTGGAACTCGACAAAAATAGGCTCTTCTCCTCGAACGCTTTGTTAAAAGTGCTGCGACTCGCTTAAATAGGGACCTCCTACTCCGAACGAGATTCTCTGATTTAAAAGAAGAGTTTCGCTCGAGCGGACTGGCAACCGGCATTGACTGAGATCTCCTTATGCTCGACCCTCTTCTCCTTCCCTCGGTTTCGACTTTTTTTTTCTTCGCGGAGGAAAAGGCGGATATACATGTATAAACTAGGACGACGCGACCGAATTTATTATAGAGCATTCGTACATGACGTCACGGCCAGTTATTTTCCTTTAACTGTTAACTGCTGGAGGACACACACCATGTTGCTAGGTGCGGGGGCACCTGTTGTGAAGGCGGTTGCTAGGTGCATGGTCACGAAATTACAAATGCTCCAATAGAAGCATTCGCACATGACGTCACGACCAGTTATTTTCTTTTAACTGTTAACTGCTGGAGGAGACGCAGCTGTTGCTAGATGCGAGTCACGTGATTGCAAATGCCGGAGGAAAGGGCAGATATACATGTAACGACTAGGACGACGCGATCGGAACGTCGAGTGAATAACGGTCCTGTCGAAAATTTTACTATTACTCATCTCATCCATGTAGAATCTGGCCCTTCCATTGGTTCTAAGCAAGAGCGTATAGAAGAGGGGGCAAAGGGGCCCCCTCCCCAGAAATTCGGAATTAAGGAACCAACATAAGTTAAAAACCTGGTTTTTTAGGTCAATTTTCAAAACTTTTCTGGGGGAGGGCTCTCAAACCCCCTTCTGTACTTCGAATTCTATTATCATTTCCAGCGTTTTTAATAGTAAGTTTATCAAAATGCAAATCCTACTCAAAAATGTAAATCCAAAATTTGGACTAGGTCCATAGCTAGTTAAAACCTGTTTTTTAGAGTCAATTTTTCCAAAAATTTTCTGTGGGAGGACCCTCAAACCCCCATTTGAAATTCGAACTCTAATATTATTTACAGCTTTTTTTAATATTAAGTGTATACCCAAAATTTGGACTACGTGTACCAAAACTAGTTAAAAACCTGGTTTTTTAGATTCAAATTTCTAAAATCTAAATTTCCAGACCCCCCCCCCTTTGATACTTGGAACTTAATTACTCACAACTTTTCTCTTACGTTAAATTCTTTAAGACGCAAATTCTACCTAAAAATGTATTAAAAAGCTACATCGAACCTATTAAATATGAATGTGGAGGGCTGAAGAATAACTTTGGGCCTCTCCCGAAATAAATTTCAATATACGCCACTGTTCTAAACCCTATGACGTAGACGCTACGTCAGCGTTCACAGGAAAATTTCGACCAGTCGCGTCGTTGCAATCATTTCATGTAAATCCGCCCTAATAAATGGGGAGGGAAACTTTTAGAGATGTGGAAAACGTCTTTTTAAAATGGGGTTTAATTTGCGTGGGAACTGAGGTGTTGGATGGTGTTTCTAAACAAGTTAAAAAGATTTTTCTGAAAAGGACGAATTTACTTCGTTAGATATCAAAGTTAATGGCGTCTGACCTGGAGTTTTAAACTAGCGCTTAGAAACGAAATACTTTGGTCTGACGTCGACGGACAGACAGCCAATCAGAACATGGCGGGATATTTTGGGAAAATCCTTGGGGATTGCGGAGGGGAACGTAGAGAAAGGAAAGGCTTGAGTGAGCGTTGATGCTGAACGATAGTGGCACTCACTGGGAAATTGAGTAAACAATTTTGTTTTGTTACAAGGATTTAAAGGAAAAGGAGGGGTCTTATTAAACACTTGTACACGATTATAAAAAAGGGCTGATGACGATCCTCTCATTTAATTAAATTTTAATATAAAATTAATTACAAGGGGAAATTTAAGTGAGAAATTTATATAAATGTTAAGTTTTTAATGAATGAAGAGGGATAATTTTACTTTAATATAACATTTAATTTAATTGATTCAGGTAAATTTTTTTACATGTGCAATTAGGAAAACTTTTAATTCCTAAATTAAAGTATACTTGTTATAAAACCAATCAAAAGTAGTAATTTTTATCATGTTTTTGTTTTTATAGCCAAATAAGCACAATTCTTAATGTAAAAAAACTCAAATTTAAATCATATGCTGAGAATTTATTTTAAGTGAAGTATTTAATCACAAAATTAATTATTCTATTTCAATACAGACATTTTTTTTTCTTGCGGTTTCTGTAAACTAACAGACCCTACGAGAGTCACTTTGACCTGGGCACCTGACAGAAAAAGAAAGAGAGGATTACCCAGGCAGACCTGGCGCAGGATGGCCATAGCAGTGAGAAACTCCCTAGGTTGGCCCAGCTGGGGAGCTGCCAGGGCTGCAGACTTAACCAGCGGGAGTGGCAGGCTGAGCTTGCGGCCTCATGCGCCACATCGGTGTGCTGAGTATCAAGTCCATATAGAAATTTTATTCAGAAAATACACAAGCCTCTTCAAATTTATTTTAATCAAACCTTAAGTATAACACTACATCAAAATTGCAAATTACATTCAGCTGCATAAGCTACTTTGACAAATTTCTCATTTGACCTTCCAGGATCAGAAACCAATTTTACAATATAATAGTTACACTGTAGAACTAAAGTACCCTACCCATTTCCATAGGGACATAAAACAAGTGTTGTGTTGTTATTACTAATCTCCAGCGTCTAGCAGAGCTAGACCAGATCCATGATATTGAAAACTCGAACATGGTCCATGACAAAAAGCGGTCTAAAACAAGTGTTAATTAGAACAATTAGTGCTTTTCATGGTTGAACCATTAACAATTAACACTTGAGAAAACAAATAGGTAAAAAGACAGTATATATTTAAGGATGCAGGGGTGATTATATTTAAGTGTAAGAGGGCTATCAAAAACTAAAAAAAGGTAAATTATAAAATACTCAAAGAATATGTCTCTTGATGTTCACAGCAACCAAAAGACGCTCTTGATTGATGCCACATTAAGTAAGTGGTCACCAAACAAGAGCACCATTTAGTTTAGAATCTTGAAAAAGGCTTTCTCCAATTTCAGCTTCAAAACCATGTTCTTTTCCTCTGCAAAGATGTGTTGCATTGAGTAGAACCAACCTAAGTAAATAAAATTTTCTTTTAAAATATTGTAAAACATAAAGGAAACTTTTTTGAGAAACGGACTGTTGGTTGAATTCAGTTATTTGTCTCGTCACAGTTGAATATCACAAAGCTGTTTTTAATACCTAAGATTAGAAATGCAGGGCTTGTTTGCTTATTTAAACTTGTTTAACGCTTAAAACTAATTATGAGAACTGAGAGTTCCAAAAGTCCTCCAGTTACGGTGAGAATGGTGAAAAAGATAGGTCGTTCCTAAATTCACTCAAACCGAAAAAAGTTTGTAATAGATAAAACTGAGATGGATCTCAGTTATTTCAGTTTTAAAAGATGGCGGTGCCCGTGAAATTATCAACAACTTTGTTTATCTGCATACATGCACAAGTTTTAGATTTAAAAACGTCTTTAGAATTATAAATAAGTAGCATTTTAGGAATAATAGAACTCAACTATTAAATATATTTTTTGTTTTTGTCAATCGGGAAGTGTTAATTAAGAATCTTTAATCGATTAGCGCTTTAAGTTTTTTCAAACTTTTGTGAAGCAAATGTAATTGTAAAATGTTTTTATTTTGATATATATGAAAACATTGATTAAGTTATTAATCAATCAATTAGTTAAGTTACTGTGCATTGCAATAAAGTACAGATTTTATGGTAAACGGGGTAAGTCAGCAGGAATCAAGTTCATTCAGCTGTTGAAAAGAAACGGTGTTAGGCTGATTGAGAGTGTAATATAGAATACTAAAGAATAAAAATTTATATTTCAACTTTAAAACACATTAAACTAATTCCCAAATGATTTGTATTACTATTCCCTACTGCTGTTATTGATTACTTAAATATAATCAGTAAACTTGTACAAATAAAGTTCTCTTACAATTAAAATAATTATCACATAAAACAATGAGGAACCAAACATATTGCCAGCTTACAGAAGAAAAGCATCAATCCTTTTGGTGAATATTTTGAAAGTTGAAATACAATCGGCTTGTTGATGTGAATTCATAGTGTGCAAAAGAAAATGATTGAGAATCAACAAATTGAAAGTAATCAGAAGTGACTTAGTGCCTCTTTCTCATGTAAGCCGACAATATAATGCAATACTCATTTTTCTATCTGTGTGTATGTAAAGGGCAGTGTGATAAATCCAGGATTCCTTATATCATCAATGACAACTATAAAAATTTGGTGATATTTGAATATTTGGCATTCAAAACAGCTTGGCAATATTTAATATAACTTTAAATGTATATTCAAACAAGCTCTAGCAAAGGTTTTTTAACTGTGGCTGTCTTCCCTCAGGTAAGTTTAATTTAAAGTCAAATTTCAGCCAGTCGATAAACAAGATACATGAAGTATATTAGTGAGTCAGAGGGCCAAAAGTCTTCAAAATAATACTCTTGCTAATTTATCTGAACAAACTTTACTTGAATAACAGTTGCAATTAAAACTAACACTTAATTGAGCACATTGAAAATACCTATAACGAAATTGATTTTCAGAGTATATCTTCTGAAGCCATATTGAAAATACTCTTTTGATTTAAAAATTACTTAATAAACTTAAAATGTAAAGTGGATGGGGTAAATTGAAATATATACAGAAGTTGCAAAAAAGTTTTTATATATGTCGCTTTAGCATTATGTATGATTTGGCGACAATTAGTGGAACGCCAATTATTAGGTAATCTCCCGCAGTTAGCCACACTCACACTCATATTGTATAGAGAAGGATATTTGGAAAGTTAAGATTACAAATATAACCAGGATTGCAAACCACTGAGAAAAATAAACAGTAATAGAGGACAGCAAAAATAATTGGGCAACATTTGTTGAATACTTATAATTTAAAACAAGCTTAACCTATATTTTTAATAGCTAATTAGCCCCCTGAAAACAAGTGCAATGCAAGATTGATAATAATCATTACACATTAAAGAATTAAGCTCATGATTTTCTGGTGTTTTGAAGTACTTGTATAAATTGCAGTGGGGTTTTTTTACACATGAAATAGTTAAGAAGCTGTAGTACCTAGTACACAACAAATTAAACTTGTTAAATATCCTATTAGCAAAGAGTTTCAATCAAGATCAAGAGTAAATTATGAAAAGTACAATGAAATGAACTAATAATAAAAATACGATAATTTTTATAAACAGATAGTAAAAATAATCCAGATATTTTACATGTTACCTTTCATTCTCAATTTAGAATTCCCACGGTTCTTCTACACAAACTATATGATTGAAATTAATCTAATTAACTTTTTCAACAAGATAACCTGTACACTTGTTTACATTTGAGCATTATTAGACTTTTCCCTATCCAAATCCCTAAATTTCCCCTTCACAAAAAAAAATCCCTCCACATTTTCTTGCCGTGAATGCCATGTTCTGATTGGCTGTTTGTCCTTCGACGTCAGACCAAAGTATTTCGTTTTTAAGCGCTAGTGAGTTTTAACCTTCTTTCAACGGCTGTATCTTCCTCTAACTCACTAAAATGTATCCAGCTATGGCCAGAGCCTTTACTCCGATATTATGTTCATGGTATTTATCCCCAATCTCTATAATACTTGTTGTTGTTGTTTTCTCCATCTTTTTTGGACTTAGTAAATCTTACAAAATTAAGAAGGATTTTGTATGATGTGCTTATTAGTGTTTATTTTAAACGGTGTTTACACTTGTTTATTTAACTCATTTTAATTTCAGTTAAACTAGTATAATCTATTTCAAATTCAATAGAGCATTTTCAGTCACATGACTCGGACCTAACAACGGCCTTAGCAACAGAAAATGTTACAGTTTTTTGCCCTACAGAGGTTAACAATTACAGAAAATGACTGGCCGTGGAATTCTTCTATTGGAGCATTTGCAATCACGTGACCCCATACCTAAAAATCGCCTTAGCAACATATAAACAACGGCCTTAGCAACAGTTAAAAGCCCTACAGAAGGTACACAGTTAAAAGAAAATAACCGCTTGTGACTTCACCTGAAAACACTCTATATCAGTTACAGTTTTTTTATGATTTTATGTGTTGTTTAAATTATATTTAGAAGGAACATAGGTTTGACAAATTAAACTATACCTTCGTAATTAGTTACCTTGCCCCTTTTAAATAATTCTACTTGTACAAATTGTCAATTTTCAAAAATCTGAAGCATACCACACTCTAAAATTTAAGAGAAAAGTCAAAATAACTAAACTCACTCCAAACCTAAATAATGATTTATCTGGTTATAATTTTGACAGGACATATTAATCATGGCACTAGGACATAAGTAAGCATGAATAGTGTCCAATATAACTAACTAGCCTGGTTAATCAAATGCGTTTGCGTCGGTGTGATAGTTAAAACCTTCAGCAGGAGGGTAGGTATAATCAATCAGAGTATTCTGGCGGCGTGACATAATGGAAAGCGGTGTTAGTTTTCCCACTTTGAGGGGTAGAAAGGCGTGAAATGAATGACTCTTTACTCGAAGAAGGAACTGAATTTAGAACCTTTTATCTGATCCATCAAACTCGATGATTGCGTATTGTTGTAACGTTATTGTGCAATATTCTATTGTATAAGGGTAGTTCACAATTGGCTTGGTAGTAAAATAACTTGAAATGTTATTTTTTTTTTTTGCAAAATTTAATTCAACGACAATAACACACTCAGAAAAAAAAACAGACAAAGGCAAAAAAAGTCAAAGTAACATAATTTGGGTAAAAAAGGTTAGAAAAATAAATAAATAACATGATAGCATAAAAAGCAACGACAGCAACGTTTCCTGACCCTATGACGTCACTAACAAAGAAAGTAGTTCCTAGAGTGAAATTAACAATAGAGTCAATTTAAAAATATGATTTTGTTAAACCCATGTAAATTTAGCGTCTTTTTTATCACGATTTGCGACCGAAACTCCTCCAAGCAACCCAACGGGCTTTCTGTTTACGCAGTTTCTTCTTACGTGTAGTTACGTCATAGGGTCAGGAAACGTTGCTGTCGAGTGTAAATAAAATACTTAAAAAAAAAAAATGTTGCCTGTGATACCATAAGAGCAAAAGCTCGTACAAGTACAACATAATGCTATTCGAATGTGATTGTTGACAACGCTTAGAATTATTTATTTACTTTGAAGAGAATTTCAAGTGGTTCTTGTGAATAAATTATACTTGTCCTAAAATCTGCGTATCCGTAATCAAAGATGATAAATCCAGTACCCCCCATTCGTTAAAAAATAATTACTGTTCCAATTTACTAAACGTTCTTCATACTTTCATGTACAGAGATGAGGTATTTTCACGTTTTGAGATTGAATTTAATTAAAATAGTAGATAAAAAACATGAAGAATGACATTTAAATGAAGTATTTTCGTAGCCTAGTTTCTGAGATATAAATTTTTGAAATTTCGTTTTGTGTTTTGGCGTGAAAACAGAAACACTGCTGTTGTTAAGCGTAAAGCCCTGGATGAAGACGTTACTTAACGCTAAGATGGATGAAGTAACGTCTTCATCCAGTGCTTTAGTTAAGCGCTATGATGTCAAATCCCGTTTTTTTATCACGTGACTTTACTAATGTTTTGGAAAAAAATAAAATTGAATTATTTAAAACATATTTTTGAACGTAAAAATCTGATATTTGAGAGTTTTAAACTATAACGCATCAAAAGAGTGTAAAATTAAGCAAAATCCCTTACTTATGCAAATACCTCATTCACCAAAAACGACGCTCTTAGGAATGATAAAGGTTATAGTAACCCTTAAAAAAATAAAACATATCCTTTTAATTAATGAACAAAATCAAATAAAGTCCGACCTTGCAGCAAACACAAACGTATCCAGCCAACACACGCACCCCATTAAAAATTTCACGCTGAGACACACGGACTATCTCGAACGAAAATCTGCGTCTGAGTTTTTCATTCATTCCGGATCCAAAAAAAAATAACCGAGATAGAATCTCTCCTGATGAATGAACGAGACAGGGGAGGGAGAAATGAAATAATGTCGCGTCTAATGTCTTTTTAAGAGGAGGCCTCTAATTTGTGACTATGCTACAACACTTGCTCTTGTCACAGTGGAGGAGACAGCTGGAGGGTATTTATAGGACGGTGTTTGAGAGGTTTTTTCGTCCCGGGGCTTTAGGTGGGTTTTCGGGCTCTAAATCCGTTGTTTGCATGCATGCATTTGTTATTTAGAAGAGAGTAAAAATGGAGAGGTTAGATATGGAACATGGAGTTAATTTTTCATGTGGTTTTTTTTTTTTTGGGAAGGAATGTTCGTTGGTTTGTGTATGGGTGATTTTTTTTTTAGTGTTACTCTGTGGATGAGTGAAACACTTTTGGAATGTTAAAGTAACACAATAATGAACACTTATAACCATCAAAAGCGTTTAGATTGTGTTGTGTGAGAAAAAGATAGTGTTGTAAAAGTGTTGCTGATATTTTTTTATAGAAACAGAATATGTGTTCTTATAGTGTTCTGATCCAAATTTAGGAACACTTTCAGATTCGAATCATATTTTAAAACACTATTTTGGAATACAATTCTGGATTAGAACATATTTCTAACATATCCAGAACAACAAGATAGAATCCAAGTTGGAATAAAAGTGTTCTTATAGTGATCTAAATTTAAGAACACTTTCCGATTCTAAACATATTTTACAACACTATTTTTAGAACACATTTCTGGATAGAACACATTTCAAACATCTCCAGAACACTATCGCAACACAATAGGGTTTTAAAGTGTTGTTAATTTCAGGACAAAAGAAATTGTTCTTAAACGTGTTTATGATACCTTTATTTTTGTGTGGAGCTTATATGCATGATACAGTAACTTAAAATTTTCAATAAATTCCTCTTTTGTAAACCTTTTTTAGGTATGGATAAACCTACATCTTACACAAAAATTTAAACGTGCGTTTTCAATAATATAAATTCAATCTGTATTGAAGAAATGATAAATCTGAATTTAGAAAAATATAATACATTAAAGTTCACTAAGGCTGATCGCGCACGAGCGACTTTTGTCACGGTGACAAAGACAAAATTGTTGCCTTGGCTATTGAAATAAGTTCAAGTATTGGTAGAGTGCGCGCACTAGGCGACGTGACACTTGGCCGATTGCCAAGAATTTCTTCATAGAGATCCATTGTTTTCTAGTGATGTTTTTGATACTAGTAATCCTGGTCGCCGTGACTTTAGTCACTCGTGCGCGCCCAGCCTAACTGAAAGTAAATTTTAGATACTATTAGCAAGAATTACATATTTACAAAATAAATATATTAATTCGAAGGAAAAATTAGTAAATGGGATTGTAAACTTAAATTTAAGTACCCATATTTTCGGATAAAAAGAGTATAGATGATACATTTGTGTTTCTCTTTTGAATGAATTTGTTAAGTAAATTAGTTCTATCTGATTTTACGGAAAGAAAATGCTACTATTTTGATCACAAATCACAACTAATATTTGGTTATGAAACAGTTAAATCGATCGAAATCTTTCAGCCGCATTTTAACATGATGGAGACAATTTTGCAGACATTTACGTCGGAACATTTTTACTCTTTCATAAACTAATGCCATTATAAAATTATTGCAACATATTTCCCGTTCAGAAATTACACATTTACATAACTTTTTTTATGCATCCAAGGCAATTTATTTCAAGATTCGAATTAAGTGCCAAGAAATTCCTAGACAGCGAATATACAACTCTTCGATTTAATGCATCATGTGACGCCTTATATCCGAATTTTCTCTATCCAGAAAAAATTTTTAAAACATCTTTCGCACACTCATTACAACTTTGTAATAGCAAGAAAAAGAAAAAAAAAACACCCCATATGATAAATCGTACCCCACTAATACCCCTTTTTCCACGAAAGTTACCCCGTAGTTCCACGTGGGAGTCACGCCACTCCTTTAGTAATTACCCCTTTTCTTAAAAAAAAAAAAAATGGCTCCTCGCTTGATTTTGCAGCGGCCAACTTTTCCGAAAGAATAAATAATAAAAAGAGCTTCGTCTGGGAGAGAGAAGAGGAGATCCGTTACCATGGCAACCGTGATCCTTCTAGTCCTGCACCGCCCGAAGTCTCCATTGAATCCCAAAAAATTTTCGGGGCGGTCAGTTCTGATGGGGATATAAGCAAAAAGCCGCTGTTAGAGGGAATAGTGCGAGATTAGTTAAAATATAATGCATTATTCCCTATTATATCTCGCTGCCATTATATTCCCCCCCGTGAATGAATGAAGTTGAGCTGTCGCATCGGGTGGAATATTCGCGCTTTTCGGAGTTAAATAGCCTTTTGGAATTTATGCGGGACTTGAATGTGAGTTTTAGCTTGAGTTAATCTCCAATCTTGTTAATTCAAGTTCCCCTATACTATTAATAAAGATCGGGTCGGAATAATTTGTGAATTGTAGTTGGAGGATTTTATTCGAGGCATGTAATTTCCTCCTATAAGAGCAGAGAATAATACTACTGTATAATATTATAAATGTAATAGTTAGGAATAAATTCGTCTGCCTAGTGTAAAACAACATTGCGAAAATATTTAGGTAATTTAATAATTCGATAAAGATGTATTAATAATTTGATACCACAGGTTTCCTTGTAATCTTCATATTGTTTCATTCACCACACCTGATATTTATTTTATTTTATTTTTCTTTATGCTTCAGCATTTTTACCAAAAATAATAATTCAATTAGTATTATGTATTTAAATTAATATTTCTTGTATAATTAATTATACGCAATATACATTATTTAATAAAAGTATCAAGAATTAAATAAAATTTCATTAATTAAAGGCATCTGATTTTTAAATAAAAAATATTTGCTCTTTATTTCAAACAAATTTAAATTCAACGAACAATGCATTGGAAAAATTTTATTAAATTTTCTTTTTCAGTTTTTTCTTTCATTTAAAACGTATCTGTGTTAACCCTAACCTAAAAAGCTGAAACCTACTTATTCTTCTTGACATAGGGAATGTGTTTCGACTGAATTATTACTGGACAGCAACATTTCTTGGCCCTATGACGTCACTAACAAACAAAGTAGTTCCCAGCGCGGAGTCTGAATTTCGAGTGAAATTAAGAACTTAAATTTTGAAATATAATTATTTTGTTAAACCCACGTATACATAGCGCCTTTTTATCACGATTTGCATACCGAAACTCCTCCTTTAACAACCCAGCCGGCTTTCTGTTTACCCAGTTTCTGCTTCAGCGTAGTGACTTCATAGGGTCATTTCTGTCAAATATAGGGATTTCTGTGTAAAGAATACTACGAAAACAAGTACCTTTCACGTGCATCCCTTCTTTCCGTCATCCGATGTGACATAAATGTTTATACAGAGACTAAAAAAGAAGCACCAGTAAATCTCCTTCCCATCGTGGTAAATATACCCGTCGTTCTCAAATATGCACCCTTAAATTCCACAAGCCCCCTCCAACCAATTTCCAGGGCAAAGTGATGGAAGTTGCTCTTAGATCATGTCATCAGCTCCCCCTTCGACAATATTTATAGCAAATGGCGCTGTCAATAGCACCGACATAAAACTTTCACCGCGTGTTTACACTTTGGAGCCGATAAATTTTCCTTAATCGCTATTTTTACGCCCCCCCTTTACCTTGCGGTCTGTCCGTTCAAAAACCTGCGGTTTTATTCACTCTATCGCATCTAGCATTAATCACCAGATTTAACCCAAGTGTGTGGTAAAGAATAAGAAAAAAAAAGTTCCACCGCCACAAACTCATTTACTTTAAAATCGTAAACTGGATCCCTCTCTCGCTAATCTTTTCTGCCCCCCCTCCCTCCTTCTCTAAATAAAGAAGTGATCGATGGCAACACTCCCCTCATTCCTCTCTCTTTTATTTTATGCTCAAGAAAAATACACTGTGTTCCCACACTCGAAAGTAATTTCTGAGGGTCTGGCCACACTGGGCGATTTGAGTCGCTCGATGCCGTTAGGATCTTTATCAAACGGAGGGTAGAAAGAATGAGGGGCGATGCACACTATACTCGAGATCAACGTTTCGTGACCCTATGACGTCACTACGCGGAAGTAGAAACTGCGTAAACAGAAAGCATGTACGGTTGCTAGGAGGAGTTTCGGTACGCAAATCGTTATAAAAAGACGCTACTACTCTATATACATGGGATTAACAAACTAATCATATTTCTAAATTGAGGTTCTTAATTTCAATCGAAATTCAGACACCGCACTGGGAACTACTTTGTTTGTTTCGTTTCCCCAGGGTCAAGTAACGTTGCAGTCTATACTTGGTTGCAACGTTTCTTGAACCCAGTACGTCACAAATGCGGAAGGAGAAATCGGTAAACACGAAGCCTGTTGGGTTGATAGGAGGAGTTTTGGTACGCAAATCATGATTGAAAAGCACTATTTATGCAAGGGTTTAACAAAATAATCCTATTTTTAAATTGACGTTCTTTATTTCACTCAAAATTCAGACACCGCGATGGGAACTACTTTGTTTGTTAGTGACGTCGTAGGGTTAAGTTAAGTTGCAGTCTAGTATATACTCGACAGCAACGTTTCCTGACCCTATGACGTCACTAAAACAAAGTTAGTTCCCAGCGCGGTGTTGAATTTCGAGTGAAATTAAGAACTTTAATTTAAAAATATGATTTTTTGTTAAACCAAGGTATATACAGCGTCTTTATCACGCGTACCGAAACTCCTCCTAGCAACCCTACAGGCTTTCTGTTTATGCAGTTTCTACTTTCTCGTAGTGACGTACTGGGTTCAGGGAACGTTACTTTCGAGTATAGTACTCCTTAAATAAGACTCCTTCTGTATTTGTCTTTATTATAGCCATTTTAGTCAGGAAACGTTGCTGTCGAGTATAGTTTAGACTACTCCTGTAGCGTAAGAAAACATGTGCCATCCTTTCCACTTCCAACCACTACAGGAGTATACGTAGTTTTTCTCCCTTCAAGCAGTCCCCTTTTTTCTCTCCTCCGTTTGATATAAAGATCTTAACGACATCGAGCGTTTCAAGTCGCTGAGTGTGTCCCGACCCTAAAAGAGGGGCGCAGGCTCCTTTTCTGAAAATAATGAAGACTATGTTTATTGCTTTAATATGCGTAAAAACGGTTACGGCTTAACGATTCTAATTTTAAATTGAGAATTAAATTGAATGAGCGTGATTGGTCGGATTTTTGAGAACCGCGGAAGAGATTCATAAATATGTATGACATCGGGTTTAAAAAATCGTTCGACGTGTGTGCGCGTTCGAATTAATTCTTTTGAGATTATGGGATATTGGAATTTATGTTGAAATTAAAAGAGTTATTATTTTATTTTTAAAGTGGTGAATTAATTAAATCGAGACGTTAAAAATTCGTGAGACGTTTTAGAAATGGATGTTTGCAGTAGAAGGTTTTTGAGTTTTTAAGGTAGAGTACATCCTTTAACATTATAACCAGATTCTTTTTATAAAAGGGGATTTTTTTCCCAAAAATAGGAATATTTTCATATGAATATGAATATCAAAGGAACTGTGGTTATCTTTTTTTTTTTTCATTACTTTGTCATTGACGTGACAGTTAAGGGTACAAACTATTAATGGATAGGTTTTGAGTTCATAATTTATTGGATAATTTTTCAACTTAACGATTTGTTAAGAAATATGCAAATGACATTTAATTTAAATTCTATTAATTCTATCTAAAGCTTTATGTGTGTGTAGTTGAAGTAAAAAGGTTTTTTTATTCATTAATTTTTCCTTTGAATGTAATGAAATTTTGCAAGAAACATGACCTTAAATCTTTATGAAGATATTATTAATTTTAAAAATATTAATGTTGATACGATTATGAAATAGTTTAATTTATTTTTTATTGAGAATGAGATTATGTCATTTGTGCATGAAGAATTATTAAGCCCCATGGGCTTATATTAGTCGTTTCGATATTTGTTAATGTTAGACTTTTTTTATTCCCGTTTTACTCTTAGGCTGATCGCGCACGAGCGACTTTTGTGACAAAGACACGGTGACAAAGACAAAATTGTTGCCTTGGCTATTGAAACAAGTTCAAGTATTGGTAAAGTGCGCGCACTAGGCGACGTGACAGTTGGCCGATTGCCAAGAATTTCTTCACAGAGATCCATTGTTTTCTAGTGATATTTTTGATACTAGTAATCCTGGTCGCCGTGACTTTAGTCACTCGTGCGCGCCCAGCCTTAGTATGTATCTTGTGTTTACATCAAAATATAGTAGGGTTAAAAGAAAAAATCAATGGCGAATCAATCAAATTGCATTATGAAATAACAACTAGTAGGTAATTAATTAATAAGTAATAATAAGTCATCTTACCAATGGAAAACTTTTGAAAAACAAATCTTTACCCAAAGAAAAGTGTTTACAAAAATCTAGGTGTGTGTGTTTTATGTTTACATTTTTCTCGTTAGGTAGAACTGAACCAGAAGAGGGGGATTTGGTGGGACTTAAAAAAAAGTGGGACATCTAGGTGGGACATTCTTCCATCGGGACAGAGAGACAAAAAGCGGGACTGTTTAATTTGTTGACCCTATACACATCTTTTAATTCTGATTATTAATTAAAGGGGGGTCTTCCTCGGGAAAATATTTGTAAATTTCCCTAAAAGTAGTGTTTCACCTAATTTTTGGATACTCCATTTTGTCCCTCCTCGTTATAAAGGTTGACTTAGGGCCGTATTCAGAAACTTTTAACACGAGTCGAAAACGAGTCGATAACGATTCGAGACCGAGAATGACATCGAAATCGATCGAAAACGATCATTTTCAAAACGAGTACTTCAGCTCTCTCGTTTCCTCAAAAACGAGTAATATAGCGGACTCTGATTGGTTGAAAAGAAATTCGCGAAGACCAATCAGAGTCCGCTATATTACTCGTTTTTGAGGAAACGAGAGAGCTGAAGTACTCGTTTCGAAAATGATCGTTTTCGATCGATTTCGATGTCGTTCTCGGTCTCGAATCGTTATCGACTCGTTTTCGACTCGTGTTAAAAGTTTCTGAATACGGCCCTTAAGCCTTTATAACCCCTTGCTACGCTCAGGGGGAATTTCAGGGTATAAAACCACCCTCTCTTCACCATAGAAAACGACCGACCATAATTTCTCCACATAATAAGAGGTTCGAGGGTCCTTCCTCGAAAAAATTTTGAATTTGAGTAGGATGCTAAAAAAGTATTCTGAAGCTACTTTTTGTGGGGTTTCAGGGCAAAATGACCCCGGTGTGGGCCGCCAGTTGGAAACCTCTGTCAAAGCATAGGTCCTAACGAATTCAAGCGACTCTAGTCGCCCAGTATGATCCCAGCCCCTGTCTGACAAAAGCCGGCCTCGCTCACAATCGCATCGCCTCTTCAGCAACATTTCCAACAACAGCGAGAGGATTTAAACCGCTCTGCTCTGGCTAATTATCGCGCATTAGAAGAAGAAGGGATTCTTTCTCCCTCTCGAAATAGAACACAGCAGAGACGTTATTAACACTACAGCCCTAACGCTTTATTACCCCGAGAGATAAATTGGACTCGGAGATTGCCGACGACAGAGACGGTTTTAAATTAGACATGGACGGCAACGGGACGTCTTCTTCTTCTTCTGGAGTGGGCTCGTTTCCTGGGACCTCCCCCCTCCCCCCTAATAAGCGATGTATCATTCCGACGCCTCTGCTGAAAGCTGCACACGAAGCAGAGAGAAGTTGGTTCTGTATAATATCGTTTGGGATGTTGTTGTTATTTTGAGGTTGCTCTTTTCGCGGTGAAATGGATGGATTTGTGGGGATGTTGGAGAAGACTTTTGCGAGGGAAAAATTCGAACGCTCTAAGTGTATGTGTCTTTTTGGGGTTTCTTTAGATTTGAAGGGATTTATAGGAGAGTTGATTTTTGGGGGAAGTTGGTTTAATGGAGAAGAAGATGGAGTTGTGACGGTTTTGAAGGGAACATCCGCAGTGAGCAATTTTCAGATAGATCGTGAAAATTATGATTTTAATTATTTTAGCTTAGAGTTATCGATGAATTTCGTGTTAAAAGTGTGAATCGCAGTTTTTTTTTATTGTAAGTTGTTCTTTTAATTGAAGTGCTTTTTTATAGTAAGTTGTTCTTAATTATTTTTAATCTTGACTGAATTTGGAGTCCAGATTAAAAAGGTTAACAGGTCCAGATTAATAAAGTAAACCTATATTTTGCACAAAGAGCCTAAGTTTTATTTACAGTGTTACTAAATTTAACATTCTCTATATTTTCCCAATATTGGAAACCATATATCTTGTTGGCTACCTGATTTTTACCGCCTTTTTAAAATGGTATTCCTCGTTGATTTGATTTCTTTATGACGTCAGTATAAATGCCCAAACCACTGGTAAAGTCTGTCTGCCCTGGCTACGTACGAGTGGCAAACCTAAAATCAGTACCCACAGCAGAAAAAGCAGTGGCGAGTGCAGGGTATCTAATAGAAGTGAGATAAACATCTTTATGGCTTTTTCGCCACTGTTTTTTCTGCTGTGGGTACTGATTTTAGGTTTGCCACTCGTGCCTAGCCAGGGCAGACAGAATTTACATCGGAAATAAAAAAAAAATCCAATACCAAATATTTCTCCACAAACAAAAACCTTATTTGTTATTTACATACGAACATCCAAACTCATCTCCATGTGCCCATATTTCCCAGGAACACCTCTCCAGGAGCAGGATCTATCTTCTCTGCTCCGCGTTCATGGAGAACAATGAATTTCAGAAATCTAAGCATTACTTAAGATTTTGTACAAAAAAAAGGAACAATAAGAGGGGGCGTCGAGCAGTTTTCTTCCGTGATTATGAGAGGAGGGCTTATTGCTTATTTTTGCCGACAAGGGGGAGGGGGGGGCAAAAATGACCAAAAACTTGCTTACGTAATATTTGAACGGCCCAAAGACCACATATTTCTCCATCACAAACAAAAACCCCATTTGTTATTTACATCCAAACGTCCAAACTCATCTCCATGGGAGCCGGGGCTATAATATTTCTCTGCTGGTATGAAACACCTCTCCAACAGCATCCGAGAAGAATCTTTTCCGTTTCCCATCCCTCACTCACCCCGTTCTCTCGCAGGTCGTTAGTCTGATTTGACTCGGAAACGGCCGCGGTCTTTTTGGACCCCATCCAGGTCACAAGGTTGTGATGGAGCGGTCCCTTTTTGTGGGCCCAGACACCTTCCGCATGGGAAGGTCCGTTCGTCGTTCTCCTCCAAGCTGTGTGAAGTTGAGACAAGTCTAATAATCCATTTCTAGGGCCTCTGTTCGTCGCACTTTTATGTATTTTACTTGATGGGAGTAGTTGCGGATGAGAAGTGGATTTTGCTTGCGCTGCAGGCCATTTTTTAAAAGAATTTTCACAGCGGGGGCAAAAGTCCATGAATTTTGTCTATTGGCTCTTTTAGATTGACGTTGATGGGGAGCATCGAGAGAGGGATGTAGGGACCCTTCTATAACTATAGAGAAAGCCATACCAGTTAAAAGAGTGTCTGGGGGTTTCTCGGGGGAAAAATTTGAAAACTTGATGCTAAAAAGCGTTTTAAGGCCCAATTTAGACAGCAAAAAATTTAAGAGAAATATTTAGATTTTTTTCATAAAACTATTCTTTTTTTGAGAGCATCCCCAAAGGAGTGAAAAGGAGCGAAAAATTAAAAAAAAAAAACGAAAAAAAAGGGAGGAACACCCTTTTTTCGAATTTGGACCAAGAAGCTCTCTCAGATCTCAACATTCCCTGACCCCCAACAGGAAGTACACACGGCTATAAATTGGGGGCGAAAGGGAGGTGGCCCCCAAGGTATGTGTAATTAGACCATGATTTAACTGATTTTTGGGCAGTTTTTTTAAATCTCGCTCGTCGTTTGCTTCCTTCTCCAAGCTGTGTGAAGTTGGGACAAGTCTAATCCATTTCTGGGCTTTGTGTGCTCACCGTGTTGTTTTGCTTGATGATGGGAGTCGCGGATGAGAAGTGGGTTTTGTTTGCGCTCTCGTGTTTTGGTGGAGGGGTAGTTGAAAATGACTCGTCGTATAATGATGGGGAATTTTTCAGTTGTGAAAGTCGGCAATGGGGCCATCCATAAATGATGTCACGCTTTTTTTTCAACATTTTTGACCCCTTCCTTCCCCTATGTCACAAAGTGTCCCACTGCACCCTACTGCACCCTTTGTCACGCCACCGACTGCTACCAATAATAAGTTTAGAATAAGGTTGGTAAGAACTTGGGTCCCGATGTTTTCATTGAAGTTAAAGTACACCCCACCTTATAAGTTCAAAGTGAACTTTTATTTCGTTGGTATGAATCTTATAATAATGTTATTTAAGCTATATTTTTCAGAAAAATAATTTTTTTTAAATTTTATTTTTGATTTTTAATGTGTGATGTCACAATTCTTGAAATCCCCTCCCCCCCTGGTCACTAAGTGTCACAAATTGATGAACCCCCTCCCTCCCCTCTAAGCATGACGTCATTTATGGACAGCCCCTTTCGTTAAACTTACGTTCAAAAATCCACTGTCATTTACTGTAAAACTTCACAATGCAAATTCTAAAATGAAACTCTATTGTATTTCGGCTAGAAAAAAAAAGGTTGCCTTCTTCCAAAACAGCTAAAAAATTATATCAACATTAATTCTAACTACCTACATAATACTTAAGGGATTGTAGGTACTGTATGACCGACCCCTCGAGAACAAAATGTCCAAAAGTCAAATTTCATCCCAATATTCTAATGATAAAAAAAATCCTACTCACATTCATTGCTACTGCATTCTCGTAAAAAAAAAACCCAGCGAAATTTTTCAGATAGTAATTTAATCCATCCACACGTTTCGTCGACAATTTTCCCACCAATCCGACCTCAAAAACCCGACGAAAATCATCAGTATATTTACCGCATCCCAACTGCCACACATACCCACAGTAACTACCACATACCCAGTAGTTCCCGACTAGCACATACTACGTGTCAGAAATTCCAATCCACTTGAAAAACAATTATAAAGAAGAACGAAACGGTCTCGACTGAGCAACGCCGTGAGAGCGCGAAAAGTAATATTACACCGAATGATAACAAGCTTTCAGAGTAATTACTTTTTCGGTCGGTCCGGCACGAAAATCCGGCAGGTTATTATTATTATTATTATCATTATCATCGTCATTGAAGGGGGTAATGACCCGTGCGCAGGACGATTAAAAAAAGAGATATTCTGATGGTACGTGGAGACCTTGGTGTAGGTTATTTAAGGGCGGTAAAAAATTTGCTAATAAAAAAAAAGGTCGTTAAGGGTCGGCGAAGTGTTTGTGTGATTTATGATTGGTCCGAGGCTAAATGGTGATGAGATCGTTAGGTCCGAGTGATGGACTGTCCGGCTTTAGGACGGACGTACGTGAGCGGGGGAATTTATTATGGTCGAAAGAGATGTGCATTGTAATCGGGTGTGTTAATTTTGCTATCGGCAGCTTTGGGGGGGTAATTTAATGCAGCGGAGGGGGGGACAGTTACAAATGTTGGAAATTTTCAAAAGAAATCAGCCTTTAGGTTAATGCCGTGTTTCCCAACATTTTTTGGTCCATGCCCCATCAAAGCCTTTCTAAATTTTCCATGCCCCCCTTCTTGAAAAGTATAAAAACCTGGTGGTCCATGCCCCACCTGGGGGGCAATTTGGTTAAACATTTTCAAATTGCCCCCCCTAGAAACTCATAACTGGTTTAAACACATTTTAAGTAATTTAGGAATACCTTTTTGTCTTCAAACAACAACAATTTAAAGGAATGTTCTATAGAACACATTCCTTTAAGTTGTCTAAAGAATTAATGTAGTTCTTAGTTTTAAAAAATGTATTTTATCTACAGAGGGTGTTACCAATAGAGTTTTCATAAACATGGTATATAATGTTTAAACCTGTATAACTAGGTACGGAATACTAGTTTTAATATGGGCCGTTAGCATAGGAATTACAACAGACGATATAGAACTTTTATCCCCCCTCGTAGACATCCTTATTTAACACAAAAAGGCCATATTGAAACCCTCCCGGCGAACAAAATTAAAACCCTGAATTTTAAAATAAATATCCAAATTTCACCATACAATAGGCGATATTTGTAAAAAAATACCCTTCGAAAAGTACCTTTTAAAAATATCAAGAAATCCATTAATTGGCGAACTATATCAGAAACTATAAAATGAAGAAATTTCTGATATTAAATGTCATTATTTTCACCACAAAATAAGTGGATTATTATTGAATAAAATTTTCCTGTGAAATCACTAAACTATTACGAAAGTACTTTATACCGACACACTGTAATATCTTTTATAGTACTGCATTCTTTATCTATATCAAAAGGTATTCGGTTATTAATATATAAAGAATTAATGTAGTTCTTAGTTTAAAACAAAGTACTTTATTTTCAGAGGATATTACCAAAGGAGCTTTACAAAACCCCACATAATGTTAACCCATATAACTAAGTATGGATAGTCTTTTAAGACAAGCCGGGTGGGCCGTTAGTTTAGGAATTACCATGAGTACGTATTTCGCACACAATATAAAACTTCCCCCCTCCTTATTTAACACAAAAAGGCAATAATAAAACCCTCCCGGCGAACAAAATTAAAAAAAGAGGGGACTGCAGACGCCCCCTTAACGCAATTACAACCCTCAGCAAACACTCAACAAGCCCCTCGTGTCGTTCGAACGGTTTTCAATGAAAGTGGCGTAATTCCACTGAACTTAGCTTTGAACAATTATTTAAGGTGCTTACAAGACCACCAAACACTTTACACCAAATCAATTGAAAACTTGAAATCCTCGCACTGACCACCATGTCTAAATGACACATAATCAAATCTAGTGATTCTAGATTTTTTCATACCCAAGGATTCCCCATAATCTTTAGGGTCAGGTGGATATAGGGATTTAAACAGTTTATATTTATAAGATTTATGTATTCATATAATTTATATCTATCAAAAATTATTTTTTAAATTTTTGATTTCTCTCGAGTAAAACCATCATTCCAAAAAAAAAAAAAAACATTAATTTTTATAATTATAAATTGTTAAAAACCTCTATAACCATTTTAACCCACCTGACCCTATCAAATCAATGAAACTTATATAATCCTCTTACGGAGTACAGGTTGATAATCACTGAGTTGCTACATCTACACCAAATTTATGATAAGCCTGCTACTTATGTAGGCTATAAACTACCACACTGTAAAGAATGTAAAGATGTATTTAAATACCATACTTATCTCAAATTGTAGCAGATTCCAAAATCTAGCCAAGTTGAAATGCGATAGGTTTGTTGTTGAGATTGCATGACAAAAAAGAAAGCGATCAGGCATCGCAAAATTTGGCATAACCCGAAACATAATAGTTAGTCATAGTGACTTAATGCCTTCATTCTGTAAGCCGACGAATTGTACTAGTATAATCTTTTGACTTAACCCAATGTCCTTCTAAACCAGCCAATTTGAAGGAGACACTAAACAGGGCATTAACCGGTGCGCTCCAGGGGCGGATCACCTCCCCCCCCCTAATTACGGGAAAGAATTTAATTTTCGAGGAAACTTCATTATTTTCCAAATGAACCCCCTTAACGAGTCTCCATCCCCCCTCCCCTCCTCTAATGGAGGCATCCCGTTGGACATCGAGTCATACTCAAGGGGGGGAGGGAAAAGAAGAGCGCATTCGTTCCTCCAATCGAACAACACCATAAGAGAGGGTGGACGTATAAAAAGAAAGGGGGTAATTGTGTCTGGCTTAATTTCCTTCTAAGCTGTGTGGTTTGGATTGTTGATTGGGGATGATGCCATCAAACTGGGGTTGACAACGGTAATTAGAACGGGGTCGGGGATGGAGAAGAAAACGTGTAATTAGATGAAGTGTCAGTGCCTTGACGTTGACGTTAATTTGATGTATTTGGGTTTTTAGGTTTTACTTTGATTCTATACGTTTAATAAGAAAATATATATAGGGTTCTTCAATAAGTCTGCCTAAACTCTGGACAGAAAGACTAATGGAAGAAATAAGCCATGGAGGAAATAATGCCCCCAAAAAATTCCTTGCATGAAGTACATAACATTTGATAAAAAAAGGTATCTCTACGACACTTATTATTTTCTAAAAAAAACGAAGTCATATCGAAGTTTTTAAAAAAATAATAATATTCCATTCCACGGTTCGCGCATGCATATTATTCCTTTTCATGGTTCCCGCATGCATCTCTGTTAGCGCCGACAGGGACCCCATTAGGGTAGATAGGAAAAAACCTTTTATTTTCTTAAATCCGCGTACTAGATACCAGCCTGCAACGTTACTTAACCCTGGATAATCAAAATAAACAAAATAGTTCCCAGCGTGGTGTCTGAATTTTGAATAAAATTAAGAACGTCAATTTAAAAATATAATTAGTTTGGCTAAACTCACGTATATACAACGTCTTTTTATCACGCGATTTGCGTACCCAAACTCTTCCTAGCAACCCAACAGGCTTTCTGTTTACGCAGTTTTCCCCTTCCCCGCACTAAACTCATTGGTCAAGAAACGTTGCAGTCTAGTATTATAGTAGTGTCGAATTTTGGCCAAATGGCATTTATAAAACGTTTAAAACATTTCGTCTCCATGCGACTATTCCTTGCGTCGCAAATATGGAAAGATTGTTTTTCAATAGTTTTAAAGAATCTTTATTTTGAAATTAGAATCTTACCTGACGTGGATATCTTCAAAAGAACGTCTAAAGCAATAATTGAGCTTGATACGACAAAACTTTCTACTACCAACTTCCGACAAATATTTTCCGTTCTATAACTAGTCTAAAATAATCAAAATAATAGTTTCCAACATCTATTCTCAAAGATATGTAAAAAAAGTCTAATTTCATTTTTATTATTTTATTTATTTCAAATAATACTTAGAATGAGATTTAAACGTATTTTTAATAATTAAAAATTCTACAAAATATCCGCCATTTATTGACATCCACCATTTCAAAAAATTACTGTGTACAACAATGTTGCTGCGCTCTGTAACCAACAATTTTATTTATTTTTAATCCATTTTCCAGATTCTTGCGCTTTCACACAAACCTTGCTTTCACACTTGATAATTCTAATTATAATATTATAATTACCTGTTACGTAATTAACTGTTTGTTTATTTCAATTAATAAAAAATACTTAATGAAAACTGAATTTTATCGAATTATTTTAGTGTAAATAAAGTAGAATAAAATTCTACGATTAATTTAAATGCATTTCGCGAAGATTTGAATTAATTTAAATCAAATATTTTTTTTCTGTTTACTTTTTTCTCGCTGACGATATCTATTGTTTTCAAAAGATTATAACGGCAACATTTAAAAGTTGGGCTTCGTTTATTTTTGTTCTTCCGTTTAATTATTGTTTCCCTAATGTGTTTATCTTTAATCAAGCGCTGCATATTCTTCAATGGATGTTTTATTTAATTTTTTTCTTCGACAACAAGTGAGTACAATGAATTAGTTTTCAAATAATTTTAGTTTATTTATATAAACGTTTTTTTTAGTTTTATTTGTAAACTTCGTTCATGCTTTTAATGTTATTGAAAATAAGAATGGAATACCTTTACTTTAGAAGAATTTTATTTCTTATCCGTCTATTAATAAACTGTTGTCTGGTTGTTTACCATGATAGAAATTATATTGAATACAAATTTTACGTGCTATTTTATGTGATTTCTGAAGGTTTTTAAGTTATTAAGTTGAGAAAAAGCTTTCCGAACTATATCAAATTTTCCAAATTGTTTACTTAGATGAAGTTTATAGGTCAAAGTTTATGTGTACGTTTTTCTTCATAATTGTTTATTTAAAAATTAATTATTATAGTAAAACAATATTCTTGAAACATTATTCTTATAGTACATTATTATTCTTGAAACATGGAACAAAAAATATTAATACGTATTTTAAAATATAGAAGTACTTAGTAGTAGAAATTATTTTTTACATGTTTTGTTTTTGAAAATTATGTATGAAGGTTGTTATGGTTTTATTGACCGAGGATTCATTGGGTTTTTTTTTATAAAACTTTTATTTTCCTTATTATTTATTAATAACTGTTAGCTACTTTATTATAAATGCATTGGGTTACACATTTGCACATGGAAGACCCAGGTGACTTTAAAAATATTGTAATGTCCTGTGGTTGAAATAAATGTATATTAAATAATTTAAACTGGTTTCAGCATGGGGCGCCTCATACTATAGTAAGCTATATCTCCTTTTGTATAATGCTTGCTTATACTACATTTGAAGAGTTAATATTAATTGTTGCATCTGAATGTTGAGTATACTTTAGGATTATCTGGGGGGAAGGGCAAAGTGTTCCTATAAATTGTCAAAAATAAACAAATATCAAAATAAATTATGATTAATATTTTTATGTGTTATTTGTAAAATGTTACCAATTAGGTCAGATTGCCAATATTTGCTCCCGGCTAATTTTAAAGTATCTATTGTTATTTTAACAGTTTAGCCTAACATTTTTTTTTGCCATTAAGGATACCCTCCAAAGGAGAGGGAAAAACGTATCCCTTAAAATGTATTAATAAATAGTAGTAACTGTTCAGGCCGCGGAAAGCATTCATATAATTTTACATATCGTTTGTATATGAGTATAGTCTAGTTTCAAAACCAGATAAGTCACTTTTTCCTAATTTTTCATGAACAACAAAAAACTAAATATTCAATCAAATTATGCACTTACGAAACCATTATTTTTTATTTAAGATGGTAGGAGATGGTTACATTATCAACATGTATAACTTTTCAGCATAAAAGTTTTAAAAGACTGTTTTTTTTCACAGATTTCCCTCAAAATAATGTTAGTCATGAAACATTAGATCTATACATTTTTTTTGAAGCTTAAAACTTGGCTATTTGCTAGATCTGTATTTTAACAATAAGAACATAGCATAAACTCAAAATTGAAAAAAAAATGATTCTCCCTAGTGTACTATGCTTATGATTACAGCAACCCTACATTCTCAAAAATCTTTTTCTCCAGCTTTCCACATCACCTGCCCTCTTTGCTCATTAATTCAACCATTGCCATTTCATGGAGTAGTTTTTTTTTTTTTACAAAGGAACGTTTTGACCTTTACTCAACGGTTTTGTTGTCCTTATCAAATTACTCACACCTTCATTCCTCCATGCTTCATTCAGTGTATCAGCTTGTTTTTTTTTATTTATCCTATCCAATAGTTTCCGTTGGGTTCTTATTTCACTGACTACTGTGACAGCATCTGCAAATTTTTTTAATTAATTGGTTGAAAGGGTATAGAACTTTCTGGAACATTTTTTTTTTGTTCAACTGTCGCTTTTCCGCCATGATGATTCAGTTTCGAATACGTTGGTCTGTGTGATGGTCGTGTTTGTGTCCTCTCCGTCGTTTTTCACCCGCGTTTCGGACATATTTGTACCTTCCTCTCATCCCGAGACTGGATTGGATTTTGCTCACATTTGGAACATTGGAATAACAATTTATTGTTCTTTAAAGAAAGTTGGTATATTTCCTAAAAGATGGATTGGTCACGTATATTTTCCAGTCTGTGTGCTTTATCTCAAGGATTCGCTTATAAACTTTCGTCTAGTGAGACAGACAAAAATGTATTTTTTAAAAGCACAGAGAGAGAGACAATACCACCCAGGGCAAGGCCTTGAATCGAACTCGGCATCAGGTACTATAGTGTGCAGACTGCTAGGGTAGTTGGCAGCATGATATCCAACTAAGCCTCCCCGTCCAGAGACATTTCACGAACTATAAACTGTTTGGATTATCCTAGTTTGTGAGGTAAGTAGTCTACTAACTAGTCTGGGAAATTGTAGTTGTAACTAGTAGTTAACTATTTTTGCTGGGACTCGTTGTAACTAGTAGTTAACTATTTTTTGCTGGGACTAGTTGCAACTAGTAGTTAACTATTTCCCAAAGTAGTTAACTACTAGTTAACAAGTCTATTTAATTTCATACCCTGTTTTTTTTGCAAAATTCTAATAAATTTTTCTTATCTATGTCACAAAAAACGTTTTTACTTCGCGCAAAAATGATCTTTACTTCTTGTTATGGTATTTGAGTACTCTACCTTTGATAAAAATTTGAAATATCTTTTTAAATTTTAAATAAAATTTTTTTTAAATTAGTTGAAAATTTGAAAGCAGTTTTAACTAGTAGTTAATTAAAAAAGTAGTTTAACTAATAGTTGAACTACTTTAAACTAAAAGTAGTTAAACTACTAATTAACTACTAGTTGATCGGTAGTTAACTACTAGTTGCAACTAGTTCTAGTTAACTAGTGCCGAACACTAGAGGTAAGCTCTGCACATTTAAAAAAAAAGTGATAGCTTTTATTAAAATGGTGATTGTTAATATTCTTGATATTGCTAAATATTAGGCATTTTTGTTTGGGATGTGGTTGTTATGTGTGGGATATGTGGGTATATAATCGTTGAGTTTGAGGTATGTGTGTCCTGCAGGCTGGGAAGGGGCGAAGTTAGATGAGGGATTTATCCCCAACACTAAAAAAAAGTCGTTTATTTATTGAATGGTAAAATAACGAATTGATAACCCATATCCTCTGTTTTTTTTTCTGGCTACGCCAATGTTATGGGACATTCCATTGTGACGGGTGTGACATTCATACACAATTTTTGAGTTTGTATCTCAATTTTGGAGGATTATAAGTGTTTTTATTGTGTTCTTATATGTATGTTCTTCAATATTTGAGTAAAAAATTAAACTTAAACAACTTTCAATTTCTTTAAATAAAATTTTAAAGTGTTGGGACGGGTGTGACGCCTTTTTTACACAAGAGTATTCATAAAGGAGATAACTCAAATTAAGTATAATGCATAAATTTCCTAAAAAAAAATTAAGTAATCTAATTAAGAATATTTTTTCTGCTGTGACAGGTGTGACACAGTGGGAATTTTACAATTTTAAGGTTATTTACTAAATAATCTATGATCGATATATAGGCAATTAACTTGATAATAGCTAATATACAAACAAAAAAAGTTAAGAACTTTTTACAGTGCTTTAACAGTTTTTTGTGTTGGTTATTTTTTGTTTGTTGGGTTTATATGGCTTTTCCATTTGTTTGTGTCAGCATAAGTTTATATTCTAGAAATTTTTCTTTGATGACTTAAGCAATACTTATCAGCAATACTCCCTTTTTTACTGGGTTCATTTAAAAAATTCAATATCAAGTTTTGGTACTGCTTTTCTCACTTTGCCAATACTGCCAGTGTATAATTAGCAATACCTTAATTTCATTAAGTACTTGGCATGTGTAATAAAGTTCAATTTTCATTCAACTTAAAACCAATGAGAAAGTAGCATATATTTGAAGTTTGGCATTTGTTTTTAAATTCTGCTGCACAACCGACCATCTTTAAAAAAAAATATTTTTTTTTAAAATTGATGAAACTTGACCAAATTTTTGACCAAAACATGACCAAATTTTGCTGCAATTTATTAATGATTACTGTAGCATTTAAAAATAGTGGTTTTAGAATGACTCTTGAAATAATAGTAAGAGTTTTAAATCTAAAAAAAAAAAAAAAACTTAATTTTCTTTAGTTAGTAGTTTTGATTACTGTTTAGAGAAAATGTAAAAGTAGTTTATTTTTCATTAATTTTTATTTATTGTAATTTAAACAAATGTCCTTTCCTTAAAAATCTAAGAAAAGTTAAAGCAAATTGTGATCCAATCACAGTTTTTTAAAAATAATTAAATTTTTTTTATTACTTAATAATTCACCTATTTATTAGCCATATGACTGTCTTAATATCTTTAGAAAATTACAATGATTGAATATTTTACTTCTTTTAGGAATCAATCAAATATTTTAAAATGGTTTCACACCCATCACATTAAAAAATCATACAAAATAAAAATTTTAAAAACTTTTATAATATTTTACATATGTTCAGAACTACAACAATCAGAATTTCTGAAAGTTTCAAGTACTTTTGAGGAAAATTGAATCTTGTATTAATAACTTTTCCAACTTTTTTGTGACGGGTGTGACAGAAGGACAATATAAATTTAAATGCATAAAAAAATCTATAATTTTTTTCATTGAGTGTTTTATGAGATAAACAAGGTCTTAAATAGTGATATTATGCACCTGCACTGAAAATTCTGCTGCTTTTACTATTGTTTTGGTCAAGATGAAAATACCTTATTTTACATACTCTGAAAAGTGTTCAAGTTGTTTTAACTTTGAGCCCTAAAGAATTTATCAAAGAATAATTTTTAAAGCTTAATTCTCTGTAATTTTATCTGATTCGTACCTTCACCTTTAATTTGATCTATAACTCTCTCTCTCTCTCTCTCTCTCTCTCTCTCTCTCTCTCTCTCTCTCTCTCTCTCTCTCTCTCTCTCTCTCTCTCTCTCTCTCTCTTCTCTCTCTCTCTCTCTCTCTCTCTCTCTCTCTCTCTCTCTCTCTCTCTCTCTCTCTCTCTCTCCTCTCTCTCTCTCTCTCTCTCTCTCTCTCTCTCTCTCTCCTCTCTCTCTCTCTCTCTCTCTCTCTTCTCTCTCTCTTTCTCTCTCTCTCTCTTTCTCTTTCACCTATAGAGAAAATTCTCTTATTTTCCAAACTATAGGCGGAGTATTTACTTATTTACTTTATGTTGGTGTAGCCAAGGTGTTGCCTTCGTCCGAATTCTTAAATTTTATCTTAGAGAATTTAAAATATGGTCGTTTAATGTTACGGACACTATGTTGTAAAAATATTTGTATCTCAGAGAAATTTCTCTGAGTATTTCTTTCCTGGAAGGAAAACTAAATGTTTTTTTTTTATTTTAATTCGAATTTTTGATGTACAAATTATTCAATCAAACATTAATTAAATTAAATTAAATTAATGGTACTAAGGAATTATCCGGATGTCATTGACAGCTTTAGCAGTAAAAAAAATAACAAACAATCTAATTGGCGCTAAATCAAGGATTTAATAGTCACAATTAAAGTAAAAAAAATCCTTTTTCTGAGCACACTAAAATCTTAGGAGACTACTCTCTAGCACCTGGAATAATACGAGAGTTCCCAATTTAATCAAATAACTACTCCAAAAATTCGAATAAAAATCCAAAATTTAGTTCTTCTTTCCTGTCGAAAACTAGCGAAACATACTCTTGTGACTTGTGGCTCAGAGGTAGAGATATTAATTAATCAATAACTAACACGTCTTTCTTAATACTCCTGCTGCCAATGGTAAGAACTAAAGTAAACCCGTTCTTACTACAACATTCTGGAGGAAAAACGCAAATGAAGCATAAATATGCACACGACTCCGTGCCTCCCCCCGATGGCGTTTTCCATATCGTTCCGAAAACCTCCCCTGCTTGTTCCAAAACCGCACAATAATAAAACACAGCACCGAACGAACGCTTTATAATATCAAAAACATTTAAGGAAGGAAACAGGAACTTTTCTCCGAAAGAGAGGAAATATTTAAAGAGTTCTTTTCAGGCGAGCGGTATTTATATTTATACCTCCAACGGAGGAGGCACGCGGCAATAAATCAGGGGTAACGCACGACCCGAAACAAATTTATAACATTAGAGGCAAAACGCGCATAAAAAATGCACGCGTTTTTTGATATATAATCCAGCACCTTTACCTATATACGCATTATACCATTCCACTCCTAGCCGCCCTAAATTTCACATAGGATCCAATGGTAATCTCGGGCGCCTTAGGATAGAAAGGGTTTAAAACACGGGTGTTGTCGTAAATCAGAGCACAGTTTATTGGTGGCCTTTGGATTTATGTCGTTTAAGGGGTGGATTTATCACTTTTTTTCTTCTTTTTTCCGTAATTTCCCTCCCCCCCCCCAGGGTGGTTTAATATCAAAATGTTTTCTATAGGGGGGGTGTCCTCATAAACGTCCACTCTTTTCACAGAGGTTGGTCCTGCCATGAGTTATTTGCCTTTGCTTGTGTATGATGAAAATCCATAAATCTGGATTTGTTTTTGGTGTGTCGTTCTTTTGAGATTTTCGAGTTTTTGAGGGGGGAGTGGGGTGATTTGTTTAGGGCCCCCCTCTCTCCCAATGGGGGTGTTGGTTGTGTAGTTTTATACCCTTTTTTCCTGTGGAGGCTTTTGAACAGGGAGAGAGAAGAGAGGGGATGTAGAGTAAAACGTTGAGTGTATCATGGTGATGTTGGTAAAATGAAACGTAGTGGCATTTTTATTTACTTGTTTTGAGATGTTATGTGCAGAACTTCTATTGATGTAAAATTAAGTATTATTATTATAAACGGTGAAGGGTTAGGGGGGGGAATTTCATACTTGTCCAATTTAGAATTGACACGGGTATGTCCAGACTTTTTGTGAAGGGCCTTAATTTTAAAGTAATTTTAGTTTAAAGCCTTAATTTTCTATGTTACAAAGAATACATCAGTTAAGAATATTTTTAATCTCTTTTAAAAGGAAACGGTTTATCAGGCTATGCAAAATCTTACTGAAATTTGACATCCCAAGCAGCACAGACGTTCAAGATTCGTCCAGTTTTTGTCATGTATGGCTAAATTTCGTTTACTTCCAGTAGCAGTTACATAAACTTGACGTATTTGGTATGAGCTGTGTTACTAGGGCAAGATCATCAATTTGAGGTCGAAGTTCGAATCCCAGTTTTTATTTTGTTAGACAACCTGTCATACACCGCCAATACCCTCTTCTGGTTATTTTTTTATTTTAAACCAAAAAGTTGAGAGTCCACAAAACAACAGCAGTGAGAAGTTGGTTTTGTAATTAATTTTAATAGGAAAAGAAGTATGAAACAGCTCAATTTTTAATAAATCACTATTTCATGTTTTTGTTTGTATAGTACTTGTATTGTTTTCGTACTGAAAAGTTAAATTTTGACGTTAGTGTAATTATTTGACAGCTCTATTTACGAGCTTTTCAAGCGGGAATACAATGTTTGTTTGAATTCAGAGTCAAATATTTTTATAGTAGGTAAGGTGACTATAATCAATGTTTCTTAAGTACTTCATTCCCCAAAATAAGGATTTAGTTTGACAAAAATGGCGATACTCTATGTAAACCAAGCCCATACATTCCTACTGTAAACATAATAAGCAGATTAAGGCCTTCACATTAAACAATTATTTCACACTATTGAGATCCAATTATTATTGCTTTAATATCGATGAAGAAGGTATTATGTGTAACATACATATCAGACCAAAAATATACTTCAATGATATTAACATAACCACTACTTTGAAAGTTTTTTTTTTTACTGAACTTTATGTACATTGTGTTTGTGTTGTTCATGTTTATTTTGATTAGATAATCTTGATTTTTAAATTTTTTTACTGTGATTTAAAAAGAAACAATAAAAGAAACTTTCATGTTTAACCAGCCTTTTGGCTAATTGCATTTATAATATTGCTTAGTTGTTACATGAAAGTTGAAAACCTTATGGGCCTGGGGGCTTTTTTTTTTAATAAACGAATTGATTATTAAAATGTATTGCATATTTAAGACACCCTAATCTACATTGTATTTCCGTGTTGCTTATACAGTCGACTCCGCTTCTTGTGATCACGGTTAATATTATCGAAACCGATCACTCCTATTTAACGCAAAATGTATCGTTTTATGTGATCAATATATCGCTTATATCATCAAAATATGGTGGAAAATCCCCTAAAAACCTCCTTTTTTACCGTTGGAAGGCCAATTTTAATACATTATCATACAAAATGAGTCATTAATTTATTATTGTTATATGTTCCACTCTCGTATTTTTCTTTAAGAATGTAAAAGTTGCAAAATACATACTACAATTAGGACTACATTGTTGCGATTTTAAAGCAAACACTGAGAGTTACAACTTGTTTGAAACTTGTACTAGTATCCAATCGCTTATTGTTATCAATCGGATATTGTTATCATTCTGCTCTTGGACAAAAGTGATCATATTAAGCGGAGTCGACTGTACCTACCCTGAATATATGGAATTCATAGTGAAATGTGCGATCCACTAAAGCCGTGTGTCTTGTGTTTCAGGCGGCGACCGGTCTTCAGTAGTGACCTCAACGATCAGCGAAGTGGCGATGCGGCAGATTCCATTGGGTAAGTTGCACATCTTACCCCTCACATTGTATTATTAAGTGTATATGTTGCAGTACTGCATAACGCGAGGCGTCAATGTATGATCACGCAATGTATCTAAATGCTCTCTCTTTGGATGGACTAGTAGATGGATGGATAGGGCTTCGTCTTTGAGGAAGATCTCGTCGTTTTAAAGCAGTGATTCTCAACCTTTTCATATCCACGGAACACTAGATACTTCATGACATTTTAAAAATTGTCATGGAGAAAGGTCAAAAAAGTCTTCAAAAGGACTTAAAACACTAATTTTGAGGATCAAATTTCAAACATTTTTCTGAGGGAGAACCCCCAGGAGAACCCCCAAACCCCCTCCACTATTTGAAAAAAAATTCCTGGGGGAAGACCCCAAGCTCCCTCGAAATTTTGAAGTCTATTTTATAATTTTTTCCCTTGAAAATTGTGCGGTTTACAAGGAACTGTTCTCTTCAGTTGTTACCTAAAAGGTCTCAAAATGAGCTAAATCACCCTCCACGGCAGTAAAATCTTTGAATTCGGCCCGGAGATTCAAAAAGGTTGTCCATACCAGCTTTAAACCATGGTGATTTCAAACCTTTTCAACCTGGGATCTCTAGATATGTACTTAATCAAATCAATGAAACGTGTAATCCTCCTACGGGCTTCAGGTTGAGAATCACCGGTTTAATGCTCAATATGACATCTCAATTTTTGAGATGTCATTATAGTAGCATTAATCCACCCATTCAACGTTTGACACTGTGGATTGTCTGACATAAACGATTATATCCATCTCCACTCCATAGAGATGCATGTTAGAGCGAGTTACCTTTTCTTTTCCTCTCCTGAAAAGTAGGGAAATTGGAATTATTCCCATATTGTCATGGCGACGATCTTTAAGCGATGATATGCAGCTTTTTAGCACTTTAGATGATCTACCGATGGGTATTCAATACTTGCCAACTCTCCGGATTTTGGCGGGAGACTCCGGATTTTCGCTCTCTCCTCCCGCCCTCCGGATTTTCCCCGAAAATCTCCCGCTTTCTCTGTTTTCTCCCGCTTTCTCTGTTTTCTCCCGCTTTTTATCGGAATTCCTGGTTTTTTCGAAATATGCATAAGGAAAATGCGAAATGTGTGGAAAATAACCAAAAGATTTCTGTAATACAGAATGATCAGACGGTTACTAATGCTGAATGCCTTTTTACAGCATTCTTATTGGAGCATAATTTACCGATCAGTGTGGCGGACCATTCCGGAGCTCTCTTCAGAAAAATGTTCCCGGACAGTGCGATTGTGAAAACGTATGGTTGTGTGGTTTTAAAACGGTTAAATTTTTTATTTTGAGCACATATTATCTTTTTATAATTGATTTGTGATGGGCTATACTACGGACCTGGAAAAAGTTGTAACCTTCCCCCGAACCTAATAAAATTTACCCGAACCTTATGTATTGCTCCTATGGAGCTGGCATGGGGCTTCCCCCGAACCAGGTTCGTAGGTTCGGGTACTTTTTCCAGGTCTGGCTATACATCGATAAAGATTTCTATGGAAAATCTCCTGATTTTTGACTTTCAGAGGTTGGCAAGTCTGGATTGGTTAAAGCATACAGGTAGAGCATTGTTATGTTCTTCGTATTTAGAAAAGCTGTATCAAGGTTACATTGTTTACCTCTCTGCAGGGCCGTATCCAAGGGGGGGGGTTTAGGGGTTCAACCCCCCCCCCCCCGAAATTTTTGACATCAATTTTTATACTGCTATTTTTCTTGAAAATAATGTCTCACAAGGAGCGATCCTCTTCGGGTATAACCCAAAGGGTCTCAAATGAGTCAAAACCCTACTTTTAAGGGTAAAATTTCCAAAATTTTTCTGGGGAGGACCCCCAAACCCCCTCGAAATTTTGAAATCTATTAAGTATGGTTTTTCCTTCAAACTTGTGTGATTTACAGGGAGAGGTCCTCTTTGATGTAACTTAAAGTGTCTCAAAATGAGTTAAAATGCCACTTTTAGGGGCAAAATTCAAAAAATTTTCTGGATTTAGTGCACCCAAAAACCCCCTCAACATTTTGCCATCTATGACATCTTTTTACCTTGAAAATTCGGCCGCTATAATGAGTGGTTCTCTTTGGGGTGTTATCTAAAGGGTCTCAAAATGAGCTAAAACACTCTTTTGAGGGGCAAATTTCCAAAATTTTTCAAGGACCCCCCCAGACCTCCCTTTTGCTTGGAATTCATATTGTTCATACAATTTTGAAATTTAGTGCATCAAAATTTCAATCCAGTGTTGTCATCCAAAAATTAACATATAAAAGTTGCTTGTAAGGAGGTGGTACCTCAGAAAATATTTGAGTCAAACCCCCCCCCCCCCCCCCCGAAACAAAGTCTGGTTACGGCCCTGCCTCTTTGCCTTGGTAACATTAGAATGTCAAGGAGATATTTCAGGTAATGAGGCCTCTCGTTAGCATTTTTCGAAGTGGAATTTATTACGAGGGAGAGCAGAGAAAGTGGCTATAAAACGCCTTATTACCATTATTACATTATTTTAAGTTTTTGACATAATGAAATGTATCCGGCTCAGTAGAGAAATACGTTTTCTCCGCGTTCAACAGGTCTTTGGTTCTCTCCTCGCTGTTTAAGAGTTTTCCTTTGCTTTCCATAACATCTTCCTGATATTTTCTAATATTTTTTTTGTTGGAAATCATGTTTAGATTGGATGTTTTGATTCACTGTAATGTATGAGAGAGAAATCTTGAAAGCTTGGCTTTTCTTGAACATTTTTCTGACTGAACACTTATGTACAAATATTTTTGATACACTTTACTAACTACCTTATCTTGAAAAGTCTTATCAATTAGCATTTTAATTAGTTTGTTGGGGTGGATAGAGAAAAATTAAGGAATAAATAGTGCACTGTTAGAAATAGTTCTATTACGCTGAATTTTTGTAATCAAACATTTTTAATCTGAATTAAATCCAGTTTTTTATTTCTGCACTTTTTAGGTGCCTGCAATAAAGCTAAGCTAATTTTATAGGGACGTTCATAACGAAAGTAGTTTAACTATTTAACGCTCTTAAGGGAGAATTTTCGTCTTTTTTGTACGTCAATCTGTGTTCCTAAAAACGAGCATTTCGAACTTTAAGATTCTTAAGAAGTAAGGGACCGTTCAAATATTACGTAAGCACCTAAGGGGGACAGGGGGGGGGTTAATCTTTACTCCTGAGAAGGGGGGAGGGGTATGAGTGATGCTTAAGTAAGATGTTATACAAACACTGCATTTTCGAAAATCTCTCGTTTTATGAGAAATAATTTTAAAAACTCGACAAAAATTAATTTTACACAAAAAAATTTAACTAGGAAAACGATTCAAGCTTTTTGACTTTACAAGGAACATTTTAATAGGTTAAGTGCTCATGGAGCACAATAGTGATTTTATGGAATCTAGGCACTGCTAAACATTTTGTACAAAAGAAAACCAAAGGGGTCAGTTTTCTTACGTAATTATGAAGGAGGGTTTGCTGTTTGGTTATTTTTTGCTGAAAAGGAGGGAGGAGGGGGGGGGTCTAAAATGACCAAAAAACATGCTTACGTAATATTTAAACGCCCCCAATCAAACTGCAATCGTTTAAAAGAATTTTCAGTCTCGGATCTCAGACTTCGGTTTTTGCTGTGCACTTGACAGCACAGACAAGAAACGGGAATGAAATCTCAACTTGGGGAATTAATCAAGAACCATATTATAAAGAGCGAAATTAAATTCTAACGAACGGGGTGAATTAACTTTTTTTTTATTCTATTCTTAATGAAATCAAGAGTGCCCTTTTGTCGTATGACGCAATTGTTACTTCTTGATTCTCATCATCTGTGCGCGAACTTTCCTCGAGAAAAAGGTACGAAAATAACTTCATCCTTATTAATTTGTTTCTTCTCAATGAGATAATAGTATTTGCCTCGTTACTTTTGCGTTTGTTTTATAAAGGCCTTGAAATAATAACGAGTATCATAAATTAATATGTATTTATAAAAAGAAAAAGTTAGCAAAGTGCGAGAGAAATTTATTGGGATAACCACTTTAATAGTTGGGTTTTTCTATTTAGACTTGTATCACTTAAATGACCTACTTTAAGAGATTTGGAGATTTTTTTAAACAAAACAATTTGTTGCATTTCCATCTCATAGATGGCTTTTTATTTACCTTTTTGCCTTGGATTTCTGACCGTCACCAGAAGTCTAAAAGGTAAATGTTTATTCAAACTATCCAATCAGACACTTATGAAAATAGAAATTATAACTATCCCATGAAAGACGCAATTTTGTATAGAAACGGGATAGTTACCATTTAGTTTTTCCTTAAGTGTTTGATTTGATAGTTTGAATAAACATTTACCCTCTATACTTGTGGTGACGATCGGAAATCCAAGACAAAAATTTTGCTAATTAATAAACTATTTCTTTTTGTTTCCAAAAAATTCCCATCTCTTCAAAATGCCCTTTTAAAAATTCCAGATTTTTATGACCAATAGTTTCGTTTGTAGAGAAGTATAGATTCGTTATTTCATGACCACAACCTGTACGTTCGGAAAATTAAATGAGAACCGGCGTGGAAACCAAATATTTATTTTTAGCTTTCGCTTTTGAAAATTCTCTCGAGTGACTGTTGGGGTCCACAAAAGTGACGGCAAGGTTTCCGAGAGTTAAATTAAATTCGTTTTGTCTTAATTAAAATGCATCCGTATCTAGATTTGTTTAGTTTTAAGATGGGAGTGGGTAACGAAGTTTGAAGAATGCTTGTTTTAGAAAGCTCACTACTTGATTGGTAATTTAATTATTTAAGTCTGAATTTAATATTAAAAGAGGAAACTGCATGCATGTACTCTTTTGAGAGGGTGAAGATATTTTGGGAAGGAATCTAATTAGAATAAATAAGAAGGGTTTTTTTAGTTGAATTTTACTTGTGGAAAAAATTTTGTTAATTTATATTTGCCCATGTTTTTTTTCCTTTAATCATATTGATGTAACTTGATAAAAATGTGCTGAGAATTTCTATTTTAAAATTAGATATACAGCTAATGTTAATTAAATTTATTCACAAAAATATTATGTTTGATTGAAAGTATAGAGATGGTTTAATATGCGTACGAATGTTTACTTCTTTTGTTTTAGATCTATATTCTAATAGTAAAAATGTGTATTTAGCGCTCAAGTTTATTAGTTTTAATCAAAAATAAGAATTATTAAGTATTTACTATACAAACAGAAATATTTTACCTAAAAGCGCTTATATAATTTTCAGATAAGTTTGCCAAAAAAAGTTAGTTTTTTCTTTCCCAACTCAGTATTTGAATAAAATAATTTTTAATTTTTATCTGAATCTAAATTAACGGAAGTTAAATTGTTGAGTTAGATTAAGTGAAAAGACAATTAGTTAAGTAAGAATGAAAACAAGAATAATTTTTTTTTAAGTTTTAACTAATGTAATAACGTTAGTTAAAATTTAACTGAAGGACTCACAACTTTTCAGAGGAAGCTAAAAATAATATGTTTATACTGAACAACTCATCTTAACAACGCGTATGTTAAAAATACTATCGATTTTGAAATAAAGCTACTGCCATCCCGAGTTAATAGACACCAGGGTTCCCAAAATACCTGGAAAAGTCAGGAAATTTTAATTTTACCTAAAAAGTCATGGGATAGTCAGGGAAAATTGCTCATTTTGGCCAAAAACCTGGAAAATCATACAGAATACCTGGAAAATGAACAATTTTTAATGTTTGGGTGTCAATTTTGGCTCTAGAAAGTGGAACAAATAGACCATTTATTGAAAATATATGTTCATAAGAGCAAGAAATATCTGAAAAATGCCGTAAATAGCCTGGAAAAGTCAGCGAATTTTATTTCTGAAATTGAGTTAGAACCCTGTAGACACACAATAAACTTGAACATAAACACATGAAAACACAAACTTGAAAAACACACTTGAATAAACACATGAAATCTTTGGTGATCAATTAATTGCTGGCATGCGTTAAGTAAGTAAGTACTCACTGGTATAACTAAATGAGTTGATTTTTAATATTAAACGTGGAAGTCTTGAGTAAGCTTTATCAGCCAAATAACTAAGTCAAAGCTGCGACAACCACAGGAGGTGAAATCCCACTAAAACGGTTATCCTTCGAAGTCAGGGGAATGAATGTCTTCTTCTCCAAATGCAACGGTACATCCGCAACTTGCGGCAGTTTGGGACCTTCCTCGATAATTTACAAAGCTCTCTCAGGGGGAGGGCTAGCCCGCAATAAAGGTTCGTCTAACAACGTTTTCTTGTGCGCAGACGAAAAAGCAACTTTCCGCCAGCACTCGTCCCGGCTATTATCTCTTCTTCGCCAACCCATTATCCCAGGACTTTCTTTCGATTCTTATCCTGGTTTTTTCTTCTCCGAGAGGAAAATTATTCTCCTATTTCGGGCCTGGGCCTTTTTTAGGGGCCTCAGTGTTCGAGGATGATTTTTTTTTTGGATGGTTTCAGCCAAAACGTGATTCGGAATTGGATATATAAACGCAAGATGATTCCTGTGCGTTTACAGAAAAAATACGTTTACAGAATCAATGGTGGTAGTAGACCAGACCTGCACTCTGGTGCGGGACAATTTTTTGTGATTTAAATTGCCGTGGGCTAAAAATGCCGTTTAATAAGATCTACGATGTCAAAATACTATTGATAAAATTTCCTATTATTGGTTCTGTGACGTTCATAGAAATTTTTTTGGAAGGGGCCCAAAATTATTCCTCAGTCCTCCCCATGCATATTTTGATGTAGCTTTTTAATACATTTTTAGGAAGAAATTGCGTCTAAACTTAATATAAGAAAAGTTGTGAGTAATTAAGTTCCAAAAGTACCAAAGGAGGGGGCGTCCCCCATAAAATGTTTGGAAATTTGACCCTAAAAACTAAGTTTCAATTTGTTTTTGGTACACCTAGTTCGAATTTCACTTTTGCGTGTAGGACCTACTTACATGAATGTATTATTTCTCTTTAACTATTTTCATGGTTTATTTATAAAATTTGTAATTAATAATTAAATTAAAATAATTAAAGTTATTTTGAAAATGAAGTGATATCTCTACATCTCTCCGATGACGATGGTTACTTAGGTTACAATTTATTAGTCGGCTAGTTAGTAAAATAATATTTTCGACCGACGTACTCTAATTGAGCAAAAGCACAATAGAAATCAATTTGAAATTCAGAAGTGCAAAAGATGAAATAATTTATTTAACAAATGTATCCATAAATACCAATGTTTCACAAACAAACTCTTCGATACTCGCTAATTATATAATTTGAATTCAGTTCCCAATAATTCGATAATAAGATTTTCAAATTACTCTACCTAAAAATGCCTCATCAAAAGAATGAATTACTTAGTATCAGAATAAATACCAACCTTTTAAACAGGTTACAGTTACACAGATTCTCAATCAAGGAATCATAAGAACCAATCAAATCCAAGCATGAAACGACGCATCAATGTAAAATTCATGTCCCTCCAAAACACAAAAGAAAACATCGATGTCACAATTTAAAATGCAAATCTGGTGCAACAGAAAGGATCAAACGGTACAAAACCCGCCATTCCCCCCAGAAATACATATGTATGATGCAATTACCGTAGCTTCAACGGTAATTGGTTGAATTAATCAGAATCGTTCTTTTAATATTCCTATATTCATTAGGGTCTTTGATGATGAGGATAATTTATACCGAATTTGGTGTGTGATGAAAATTGTGCACGGGAAGCGAGATATTTTTTTTTATCTGTTGTTGGCATTAGTGTCATCTAGGAGAGGATTATGGAGATGAGATAGATCTATCTATAAAGAGATTTTTATGTGATGCTATTAGCATGCAGCTATTAGTTTGATGGACAAGATTGAATTAGTGATATGCGGGGGCCTTACAACTGCTCATCAGGAGGAATAGTTAAAAATAATTAACGGGGTAACTAGTTATTGAAGTTAAAAGAAAGGTTTTCAGTATGAAAATTTGGTGAGAATCTTTTTCAGCCTATGGCTTAGTCGGTGGCTAGTATTAAAAATATTGGAGATTTGCCTAATAAATTAATGTTCAATACCCTGGAAGTTTTAGAAATTATAGTAAGAGAACCAAATAGCATTTCAAGACGATAAGAATGGATAACTGCTATGAACGATTTCAACTGTGTGACGCGTCACAAAGTTTAAATTACTTTATGGAGTAAAAGCTAAGAAAGGCCAGATTTGAGAATGTTGACGCTTACTTATCTGTGTGATACATCTTCAAATTTTAGAACTCATACTCCAGGATTTTATGAGAAAATTGATGAAATCCCCCATTATCTTGTATTTCAAAAATAATTCATATTGGCAGGGCTGCATCGTTTTTTCCCCAGAACAGAATTTGATAAAGTTCATACTATTCCTTCACGTTACCCAGCATTTCCCCTTCCTGTTTACTGCCTGTGCAAGGAATGATTTTTACAATATAATGCGTTTCATTTTTTTTGCTCTCATTCGAATTTCCCAGTTTCTTCTAATGCCCTCCCCCCATTATTCACTTTCGTAAAACAATAATAAAAAGCGTCTTTGATGTGACCTTGCTCCCTGGAGACACAAATTGTCTTCGTCAGAGACTCGATTCTGAATTTCATATCTCGTTGCTATAACGACGACACGATGAATCTGTCCTTTTGCCATACACAACCTAGTGTTTTTATAGAACTCCTGATAAAAGCACTTTATTATTTTGAAATAACTCTGCTTGGTTGTGTTTTTATGAAACCTTAACTCGTATGATGCTCAAACCTAGTCAGGAGCGTAGAAAGGGAAGATAAAGAAGCATGGTGTCATCACCATCCAAGGGTATGACTGTCATGTAGGTTGTGTCTCTTATTATTTGCAATGGCTCTTAAAAAGGTATTGTTTAACAAGTATGGGTTTATAAACAAAAATATGAATGATAAAACACTAGGCATATACTAACGAGGCACTAGGCAGTACAATATTGAATTTAAAGGACTCATTGTTTTCCTCCCTATAAGGAGTCAACCCACCCCACCGAAATTTTGACATCAATTTTTATACTGCTTTTTATTCCCTACTTTACTTATAACACTATCTTTAAGGGTAAAATTTCAAAAAAATATTATAGGGGAGGACCCTTAAACCACCATCAACATATTTGCGTCAATTAATACTTTTTCTTTGAAAATTATTTTGCCGCTTTCAAGAGGTAGTTATTTTCGGGTCTGCCTCAAAATGAGCTAAGAAACTACTTGGCCGAAAGCAGCCTAGCCTAGCAAATATCCTATCAACCCAACAGGCTTTATGTTTACCGATTTCTCCTTCCACATTTGTGACGTACTGGGTTCAATAAGAAATGTTGCTGTCGAGTATAGTATGTTTATTATTGCGTTTCACGCATGTTCACTGTCTACTAGAACTAGACTTCTTAACTTATTTTTTTTTTGCGAGCTGAAAGATTTAACCGCCAGTCAGTCAAAAAGTTGAATTTTTCCATCAGAGCACAACACCCTCCATCATTTTTAAACCCAAAACACAGAACAGCAGAAAAAAAGAGTAAAACTGCCCGAAGGGGGTAGATAGAGAAAAAGAAGGGGCAAGAAGGGAAAAATCTCAAATAAGAACTCCCGAAAAAGAACAAGAACCGGGCAGGAGGGTTAACCTCTCTCTTACTTAAACAAAACAAAGAAAGCCGAAATCTATCATGCAGCAAATTCATTCCAACAGCGAAAGAGGGAAAAACTCCAGACTTTCTGCTCCGGGAAGCGGGGAACGTAGAAGGAAAAAAATTGCACATTTTTTTTCTACTACGTGAAATATATAAAAGTGAAACGAATCTTCGTTAAAGACCATTTGGTTACATAAGGCTCTGCTTTAGTCAATACAAGGGATGATCCTTTTTTTTTTTGTTAAAAGAAAATGGGTATAATAAAGACACATACAGAAAGAGTCTTATTTAAGGAGTGCTAGGTTCTGTTATACTAGACTCTGCAACGTTTCCTGCCCCTATGACGTCACTACGTTAGGAAAAACTGAGTAAACAGAAAGCCTGTTGGGTTGCTAGGAGGAGATTCGGTACGAAAATCGTGATAAAAAGACGCTTTATATACATGGGTTTAACAAAATAATCATGTTTCTAAATTGAAGTTCTTAATATTTTACTCAAAATTCTGGCACCACTTTGTTTGCGCTCAACTTGTTTTTTTGCTTGTTTTCCTCAGCTTGTTTTTGTTGTCAACTATCATTGATCTCTAGTATAGTACGGGAAAGGTAAACAAAATATCTTTCGCTGCTTAAAAAACTTCTAGTGTCTAAAATGTTATGTTTTCCTATTCTATTCCTACGGAATGTAACTTTTTTACTTCAAATTTTTTACTCGCGTTTCACACTAAAACTTCTTTTTTAGAGCATAGCATTCATAATTTTTGCTCAAACCAACGTGCTTTACACCATTCCTCTTTCAACAACCTGTGTTTCCCCGAATACTTTCACCGAAATTAAAAATTGACTTTTATATTCATATGTGCTTGTGACGTATCGCATTCCACGCAACAATTCCAAGAAACGCGATTTGAAAACAAAAAAATAACTCTCTACACCAAAACAAGAAAAATAACCACCCAAACATTTTACGTCGAGCATAAGAAAATAAACACGCATTCAACAACATGGTGAACACTTGAATAATTGAGAAGACTCGGTACAGCGCGAGGAGTTAACTTGTGAGCTTTTTTCTCTGCTGTACTGCTGCACGTGTCTTGTTATCTCGTTTTCTCCGGTGGGAGTAAGCTCTGGAGCAACAAAAAAGGCTGTAATAAATTTGTCAGAGGGAGGTAAGAGAGTGGAAAAAAAATCTCAGCAGCGCGACTCCTAAATCGGTGAGGGCAAAACCTTTTGAAAAATAAATTGGACGCCTCACTGATGTGCGAGCTTTTGAAAGCAGATAAATTTTCTGAGGCACAGTCGCAGTTACTAACGTCGGCGAGAGGGAATTTGAGAAACTAGTTTTTTGATTTATTGCGAGCTTGATGTGTCTGATGCAATAATATGGCTTCTGTGTCGCTTTAGGAGATATTATATTGATAGGTTTATTTAGGCTCTGCTACTTGGGTAAACACTTACTGAAATTTATCTTCTGTTTCTAAATGAGTGTTATACAAAGATGTTGAGCTGGAGTTGGGTTTTATAGGACTTATATAAGTATTCCCACGAGTTGTCTTGTAACAAATATTACTCAAAAGACGGTGTTCTTAAAAATTCGAAGAAATTGTGTTTGACGACGAGACATTTTTTTAATGTAAAAAATATTTTGAATTGTAAATTACGAAGAGTTTTTACATTCATTTTTTATATATTTTAAATCTAACAGCAGCTACATTTTTTAAAATCCAACTTGAAACATTTGAAGCTAAAAGACTAGAAAAAATTCCAAGTAGTCCAAAAGTTCGACTTATGAAATTGCATATTTTAACTGTAATAAAGGTCCGTTCAATGCTCATTAAGTTTATTCAGTGCATTAATATTATAGTAAATTTATGCATATTTAGGCAGAATATGGGACTAGAAGACAACACTAATTTGTATAATTAACTATTTTTTTTAATTTATTTTTCAGATCTAGTGAATTAAAAAAACTATAAGAGTAAACAAAATGCGTTTCATAAGAAAGAAAAGTTAACTGTTGTCCTTGTCATTTAAATGATGCTTTTACACCCTTGTAAAGTTTGGTAACTGTACTATTCAATTCAAAGTTTGTAATCTAGAATACATTTCTTTGAAAGCATGTTTTTATTAATGCATATCTGGAAAATATTAAAAATATAAATTAATAAGCTAAAAGTAAGAAGGCATAGTTTTTGGATGTAATGGTATTAGTAATAAGGTCTGTAACGTTGTTTACTACAAAGTAGCTTTTCAAATACGTTGTAAACACATTTATACACAAGACAGGTGGGAGCCATAGTCTTCGTACATAATCAGTTTATCAGAATTTTACTATTCCTACGAAGTAACTAGCTTTCTGCATGAGCTTTCCTAAAAGTAAGCATACTTCCTAAATTCACGTAATGAACAATTATATTTTATTTACAAACTAGTTCCAAACACTACAATAGGATTACTTATTACAGTAACAAACAGTAATATCAACTTCGGAGGTATGTAAAGTTTCGTAAACATTCCAAAATTTGAAAATAACTAACGTTTCATAACTCGGAGTGAAAGAAACTAACTGCAAATGTTGTCAATCTCTGCACGGTGATAGGTTTAAAAAAATCAAACTAGAGCTATAGGAATTAATAAAAGGAAACTTGTGAGAAATAAAATAATGATCAGTTTTAACCTATGGTGGAAGTGGGAAACATCACAGCGAGCATCAGACATCATTAGAGCAAGTGTCGGGGAAACATTGTTCTTTTTTTTAATGATTTCTCCCTCTTTCTGCCTGATGCCAAGAGTTTATTAAATGTGGACGCTGACGATTTCGCGAAGTTCTCTCGAAAGTAAAAACGTGAGAGATGGTTTTTTTTTTTTTGTGAAATCAATTTGAAGATGCAAAAATGAATGGTAGTTTCATGTGATTCTTATTTTTTTTACTGCTCTTTCTTGTTATTGACTAAATATTTACTTGAATTCAAAGGTGCCATGTTAGGGAGTGTGAATGTAGGATTAATTGTAGGTATATTTTTCATGAAAATTGTGTTAGTTCATTTGGTTGGTTTATTAAACCGTTTCAATATCAATAATTATTTTTGGAAAATATTTAAACAGTATTGTGCATTCCCATTTTAAATTTTAACGTAGTATGCTAAACTGAATTAATTTTTAACACCTTACCGTTCGTTGCTAATATCAGAATTTTATGGTATAACCAACATTTAAGGAGCCTAAAAGCCAAGGGGTACAAGTGCAGTTTTGTTAGTATTGGAATTAAGTGCACTAAGTAGCACAGCAACTAACTATAGTCTGTTCATTTAGAACTGGCGCCTGAGACGAAATGTATTAGAAGCAGTTAATATTGTAATTATTATAGAGAGCATTTTCTTCTGCAATGACAAGGCAGCCGTAACAGAAGTAGTTAAAATACTGTACAAAATTCGGTCACTGAAGTTGTGTGAAGTGTTGTTGAAGCATTATTAAGCGTTTTTAATCCTGTTTCAGGCGCCAATTCTAAATGAACAGACTATAACTAAGTAGTATAATACAACAACTATAATACAACTATAGTGTTTATAAGTGGTTTTTTTTTAAATCAGATCAGCAATGTATGTTATATTCTTTGATGTATTACCCTGTCAGGTACAGATTCAATTTCCAAAATGTCCTTCAACAAAAAAACATCGATTGATTTTTAAAGTTAAAATTTGTACACAAAAAACCCATTGATCTACCTTTTCCTCTTAAAAAACAGTTGTGACAAAAAAAATGATTCACCTACACCTGTTCATACATTTTAATCTCACTCAAAGAGAACAAAAAAAAATGATACAGCCGGATGCATGAGTAACGGGATGCCCGTTATCTAAGAGGGTGGACAATGCAGTGAAAATTCATTATCTGCATAATTGAAACAATTAAAGAGGTGCCTGTCTTCGCTTTTGCAGTTGGAAGCGCTTTTCATTTTTTTTGTCGCCATTACCTAATTTAGCTGATGAGCAAGCATGTGTTGTTCAACCGTGGAGGAAAAAGCCGATTCCTTTGTCTCAAAAAGATAAATTACCTTTTTCGCGTTTTAAAAAGCAACATTCATTAGAAGAGTATATTTGAGACAAAAGATTGCGTAGTAATTCTTTTCCGGTGAATTTTTCATTTATAAAAGTGTTCAAGACCCATTGTCGCGCAAAGAGAGATAACCTTTTTTTTCTCCGAATGCGAGTTGAGTTGTATAAAAATAGATTCAAGGAGTAAAGTTAATTGTGAGTGTGTGTGTGGGGGGGGGGGATTTTACATTTTTAACTTCTCTCCAAGTTAATTTACGGTGATGCATTGCCTCCCTTGGTGCTGAAATTCTATTAAGTTAGTTAATTGTTTTCTGTTTTTTCAAATAAGAGGTGTACATTCTGTAAACATGGTAGTTTGTCATCCGGCAGAGATGTATGTTATACTTGTTCTCCTCCTGGCATCTATCAACAATCTTAATGGTTTTTTTTATTCTTAAGTAATAATATACAGCGTGTGTGCTCATAAAAGAACATACCCTATTAAAGGGCTTCTAGCAACCGTTTATCGGAATTGAATGAAATTTTGGTAGAAGACGTTTTTAGGGATATGCGGACGAGAATGAAAAGGGTTAAACTTAAGCAGTTAAACTTTATAAATTATGGTTAAAAAAATCAATTTTTTATTCTTGGATTGAGATCTCTGATGTGAAAAAAAATCGCGTTGGAACGGTATCTCTAAATTTGTAAACCCTCCCCTATAGAGACAAATGAAAACAGCTATAGAATCGTTGGTTCTGTAGAAGCTGGACTAGTGAATTGTTGAGAAAATATGACTAGAACTTACAGAACCAACGATTCCACAGCTGTTTTCATTTGTCTCTATGTATTGTTAGTAGTTTGTTTTGTTGATTTAAGAAGGACCCCTTAACACCTAAAATGGTAGAAATACCGATATATTCTCTCAGATGTAGATGTTCATGGCGATTTTAATTAAACTTTCAAACTTAAAAGACGAACTACTGGTCAGTATGACTTGATATTTCTTCTGACCTAATTAAAAACGGGAAAAATCAGTCAACAGACCCGATATTTATAATGATCGATTTTGCCTGTTACTACTTTGGTCTGACGTGAGCATCAGCACCCTCTATCGGTAAATTTTGAAACTATATATTTTTCTTTAAAGAAAACCCAACCGGAATACTCGGGTGAAATATCAAGTAGTTCCACAGCCTTTTAAAAATGAATTCCAAACTTTAAAAATATAATCTCCCAGATATATTTCAACTTTGCGCGAGATGAAAAGGTATAGAATAGCTCTTCTGACCCCCAAACTTCCCTTCTTATCATCTGTGATGCGAACGAAGGCAATCCTCCCTCCTCGTATAACACCCCCTTCTAAACATTCATTTAATTACCCCCTCTTTCCACTACACGAGCAATTATGCCGCTCGCTCGGAGTGCAAAATATTTCCCCGATTCTCCTCCTCGCTCCTCGGGCATCATCGGCAATGTTCGGGAGAGCCCCGAGCGTGAAGGGCAGCTTAATGCGTTGGAAAGGATTTCTAAGGGAATGGAGGTTGGGATATTATGCTTTTGAGGAGAGCCGATTGTAGTATCACATAGTTAATAGCGCATTCACTTTTCGTATGATAATGTTGTAATCATGCATGGGTGATGTGATTACTAACTGAAATGGAAGTTATTCTGATAAACCAATGTTACATCGCCCTTCAACTTATACTCTTATTAAGTTTTGTGTCTTAAGAGCAAATTTTCCATTAAAGGATGTGAAAACTTAGATGGGACTTGTTTTAACTTCATGGGGGGTCTACTTAAGAAAATACAGAAAATAAATTTTTATACTGCCTCCTTAGTTTAAAATTTCATATTAGCAAAATGTTCTTCATTATTTCCTAAATAAGACACAAAAAAAATCTATCTCAATATCTTCAAAACTCACTGAGACATTAAAAATTTGAAATTGGTAAATAATATTGGGTTTGAATTGGTTCATAACACCCTTTTTGAGTGAAAAATAGGGTTTATCCACATATCTAAGTTGAACCTGTTTTTCTGCGGTGATGGGAATAACTTCAAAAAACTAATTTGCGGTGCGACCCCTTAAAAATTTAAACACGAATATCTCAGAGTGAGTTTTGAAGATATTGAAATATAATTTGTTGTGTATTTTTCAGGAAATAATAAAGAAATTTTTGCTAATTAGAAATAAAATTAAGTTTATAGAGGAGATAACGCTATAACCAACAGATAATCATAAAATATGTTTCATAGTTACTACAGCGTTATGATGTTACATCTTTTAACTTGTTCATCGAACAAAGATTGATATTATCTAACTTTAACCTCTCAAACCAGTTACGTAAGTCTTTATTTTTCCATGGTACTATTTCACTTAAGAACAGTTACGCCATCAGAAACTTTAGTAAATGGGAATTTCGAATAATTTACCTAAAGGCACTAAAGATACTGTAAGAATTTTGTATTTTTGTACTAGTTTTAAACCGGACAATACGAGCAAAAGCCGTGCGGGTGCTCGCACGATTTGTATTTTTGGGATTTCTATTATTTAAATTTAGTTTTGGAGGAAGTTTAGTTTAGAGCTGGAAAGCTAGTCTTGTATGTTCTCTCTCTCCCGATGTATTTACTTTAGTTTAAATTATACCTTTGAATAAATTTTTCTGTTTGCAATATATACGTAATTTTTACTGATACGTACTTAAATTCATTCACTTAATGTCCTACAGTTCTATGGAACTTCTCTTGCATTCATTGATCTACTCAACGAGTTTTCCTTCATTATACATAGAATCAAGGGAAAAACACGGTCGACCTGTTAAAAACCCCTCTCTTTGTTCTAAATGCGCCTCTCCCCGTGACTCTATCCCCCACAGACACTCCCTGAGAGTTCGAACTTCTGGAAAAGGATTCCGAGAAACCACCGGAGACCCCCGATCTATTTGATTTAACTTTTCTCCTTCTGACGGTGGCAGCAGCAGCGCTAAGTAGCTTCGGACTTAAGCAAATTAGCAAACCGTGTGAAGAGACTTAAAAGCTTTTACGCTTCTTTTTTTTTTATTATTGTTATTTCGTCGTTGGCAACACTTAAAAAGTCTTTTTAAAGGGAGATGCATTATTCTATGATGGTATTTTTGTATCGTTCTTTTCACGCTTTCGTGAGCTTTTGTTTTAAATAACGTTTCTCAGAGACGTTGAGTGAGATATTCTGGGTCGATAAGTTTGATGTTGCCGTTCAGGTGTTATTAATTCGCTATTTTTTTTTTTGCGCAGACGTTTTATGAAAATAAACGTTAACTGTAACTCGCTGGCAGGATGTATTTTTTCACTCTTAAGGGGCCGCTCAAATATTATAAGTACGCAACGGGATGGAGGTTTGCTATTTCCTTGTATTTGTTGACAAAGGGGGGAGGGGGGTATGAGGGATGCTTACTTACGTAAGATATTGGAAGCACTGTATTTTGGAAAATCTCTTGTATTTTGTAAAAAAAAAATATTTTATAGTTCAATACAAAAATTAGTTATTTATTAATAAGAAATTTATGTATACATTTTTTATAGAGCGTTTTCAGGTGACGTCACAACCGGTTATTTTCTTTTAACTGTGTACCTTCTGTAGGGCTTTTAACTGTTGCTAAGGCCGTTGTTTATCTGTTGCTAAGGCGGTTTTTAAGTACTGGGTCACGTGATTGCAAATGCTCCATTAGAAGAATTCCACGGCCAGTCATTTTCTGTAACTGTTAACCTCTGTAGGGCAAAAAACTGTAACATTTCTGTTGCTAAGGCCGTTGTTAGGTCCGAGTCATGTGATTGAAAATGCTCTATAAAAATTAAGCTCTAAGTTTTTAAAATTACATTATTGAAATTGAAAATTTTGTTCAAAAAACGGTGGAGGGGTTTAAATATAAGGGAGGCTAACAAATGTTGTTTAAAGGAAGCAAAGAGAGAAAGATTGATTAAAATTACGAAAAATATGCTAACGACATAATATTACTACAAAACAAACCAAGCTTGGTTTATATTAAGGATGATTACAAACTTACTTTCATATTAACTTAATTAAGCTTTATTAGAGTTTATTCAAACGTAATGAAAGTCAAAGTTACCTCTCATTTAAAAGATAACTCCCTCCTGTATTGTTGTGATCCGCGTTTACTACCTGTTTAACCGATTACAATAATAGTTAGTAGAATAACTTTTTAGAAAACTCGCATTACATAATGTCGTTATACTTGAATAGTTTTGAATACTTTTATTAGAAGTGTAATTTTCAAACTCAACAACTATCATTGCGACTGTTTTTGTAATACGCTGTCAATTACGCTAGATTTGAATATGTTTTCATATAAACAATGGAGTTAATTTATAAAGTGAGATAGTTATAAATTATAGTTATATATTTGCATTTTGGAAATTGGTTTTCCCAATTCATGCATATTAACTAGTTTAATTATTGAGGTATGTATTAATATCTTGTTAAGTTTGTTTCGCGAAGTGTGTAAAGTTTGTGGGACGGAAATATCGGCTTTCTTAATTCTAGGTGTTTTTTTTTAATCATTTGGGAGGCACCTTCTGTGGTCCTTAAAATGCTTTCTTAATTTAAAACTACGATCATTCCATCAAATAATTTACTGGAATACAAATTTCCTATTCTCATGGGTTCAATGAATGAAACATGTATGAAAGTCTCATTAATAAATTGGTGTTTGCCCCTTCAGTTGATTTGTTAATACATTTCTAAGAAAAAAATTTTGCAAGTGGTTTTATTCTTAGATGGATTACCCAAACACTTGGCTTATACACTTATAATATTTTATATTAAATTTACATATCTGTTTCATGCCAGGTTATATGGATTTTATTTATTATGATTTTGCTACACTACGTAATATACTCATACAAACTTCTTAATAGTTACTTCTTGTTACTTATCTTGATTTTTATGAAATCTTGACCCTATGACGTCCCTACGTGGAAGGAAAAACTGAGTAAACAGAAAGCCTGATGGGTTGCTAAGAGGAGTTTGGGTAATAAGTAGTGTGATAAAGAGACGATATATACGTGGGTTTAACAAACTACCTAATCATATTTCTAAATTGAGGTTCTTAACTTCACACAAAATTCAGGCACACTGCGCTGGGAACTGCTTTGCTTTTTTGCCCTCAGCTTTTTTTCTCCATGGCCAAAGAACGTTGCAGTCTAGTATAGAGTGTGGAATATTGGGGTACTAATCGAAATTACCGGTATTGTTTCATCAAAAAATTCCAACAAGAATTCCAAAACCATGCAAATATATCACCTGATCCTAGGGGTTTTTTTCGGGGGCCTTTTCCCCAATAATAAACAACACTTTCCCCACATAAAGCATTGCGAGAAAACCTCCATTCCTGATCCTTCAACCGAGGGAGCAAAACCAACCTCCAAAAAGAAAAAAAAACCTCGACAGGTCAGGAGAACCTGATAAACGACCAACACAGTTGTGTATTCTTACCCGAAAAGTACGGACAGAAATCCGGATTTCTGAACTGCAGGAAAAACAAAAAGCCAGCGGGAAGAAGGAATCCGGGCATGAATAATTTCCGGGGGAAGGAGTGGGGAGGAGGAGGGAAAAGAATCTGAATTTCAAACGATCAACAGAATAGAACACTTTGAGCATTCGAGTTTATGTAATTAAATTTTGAAGACCGCCCGCTCTCCTCTTGTTAATAGATTTGAGGAAGGAAAGGCAATCCACCTGGTTTTGTGGAATTAAATTTGCCGTCGAAACACTTTTCGAGGGGGGGGTTAGAACCCCTTTTTTCTTTTTATTGTTTGTTCTGTGGGGGATGGAGTGGGGTTGAGTGGTTTTGTGGGGTGATGTGGATGGAGAGTTTATATGCGTTTTCTGGTGATTTTGTTAAGTTGTCGCTTGTTGGAATTCTCTGGCTAATGTGAGTCGTTTATTGGATTTTGAATTCGTTTGTGGTTGGACGTTTTGGGGAGTTGTCGGTAGAATTATTTTAAGGGGGGGGGGTTCCGAGCTCAACTGTTTGGTAGCATGGCAATCGATGGAGTTATATTTGTGGGTTGTCATCAAATGGGTCTTAAAGCTTTCATTAAAAAGACTTCCCGTTCCCGCTTTTGGATTGTTTTGCATAAATGTGATATAACACCGGTGAATTTAGCTTTTTTTAGTTATAATAAATGTAATAAAAATTATATTTATTTACTTTGGTAAATAGCGCATACGACAAGGGCATGAAAATGGATAGAGAGGGCAATATAGAGATTATAGAGAGATATATAGAAATTGTGATAACTGCCCAGACACACAGCAAACTCCGACTCACATATTTACCTGCCCAGCCATTAGTGCGGATTTGAGGTTATTGTCATTTGCTGTGGATCTGTATGACGAAGGCATTGAACAGATCGCCAAGGCCGTCATTAATGCTCATTAGGGTGGTCCTTATTTGTATGGTAAAAATTTTTTTGGGGAATTCCGTTGGTGTCGCCCCCTAGTTTTGTGTCACTATAGAAAATAATAATGTATGCAAAATTTAAGCTCATTCGGATAATAATAACACGTGCCCCCCAGGCCTTAAAGTTTCAAAAAAGTGCTGATTTTTTTACAAAACATCAAAAAAACCAAAGCTTAAACATTTCCATATTCTTCTTGATTTTTTTTATGAAAATCTAACATAGTTATAGTTATAATGTTCCAGATTCTATTCTTCTATCACCCCTCTTTCGGTAGTAAACATTTTTTAAAGTAAAAATAACTCTTGTAAAGTTGTTTTTCCCGCATTTTAAAACAGCTAATAACTCCAGAACTATACAACTTAAAAACCTGAAATTAGTGCCATTTTGTTTGTAATTTTATTATCTTTCATTTGATGTGCAACATAACTGCCTTTCTTAAAAAAAATCAAAATTCAAAAAAATAGGAAAAAAATTAAATAAAAAAAATATCAAAGGAAATTTTATTAAATAAATTTAAAACTTTCCAACTCCCAAAATAAACATTTCTACCGAATTTCAAGCTGAAAATAAAATTTGATCATGTAGAAAAAAATAAAAATTTTCGAAATTTTGGCAAGTCCCTTAAGATGATTTTTATGTAATTTAACAAAAAAAAAAGCGATTCACTCATGGGGAATTCAAAAACTCCCTTGAGGGTGTTCATACAATTTGTACCATGCAAAAAAATTCAGCTAAAAAAAATTCAATTAAAAAAAATTGAAAAAATCAGCACTTTTTTGAAACTTTGAGGCCTGGGGGGCACGTGTTATTATTTTTTGATTGAGCTAAAATTTTGCAAAAATCATTTATTTGTAGGATGAAACAATTTGTAGGGGCGACGCATAAAGATTTCCAAACTTTAAAAATAAGGACCACCCTAATGCTCATGATCATATTTAGAACACATTGTTAAATTCTAGTCTCAGAGTCCTTGGGTTTTGTATTTCATCTTATTAGACACGATAAAAAAATTATAGCTGATACAAATTTTAACGAGTAAAAACACCTAAGTACGAGAGTATTTATGCGGCAAACATGAATTCATTTGTGAACCTCATTTGTGTAAAAAAATTCGACACCTGTAAGATTAAAGATGAAGACTTAACTCCTTTCCAGACATTCCAAAGGGCACTTGACCCTTGCACAAATGAGACATTTCTAAAATACAGTTTTATTAAAAAAATAAATAACTGCATCCCAATTCAAATTCAATCACCCACTTGTTGCACTTATAAAAAAAAACCTCAATTCCATTTCCTAACAAAAAAATCTTTCCACATAAAAAAAAGTGCGCCACAGATCTCCCATTCCGTAAAGTAGCCGGACTTTTTCCCCAGGATAAGAAGAGAACAAAATAATAATAATGCATTTATTGCACACCTCGCCAGGAGAAGAAATTCCCACTTCCTCCCTCGGAGTAAAAGGAGTAAGGCGGAGTAATAATGAAAGGGATGCGGAGTTATGCCCGGGCATTAGGCGGGCACAAAATGGCCACCGTCTTATTTATGGGCGCAATAAAGCGCTACTGCCCCAATGGCCATCGTGCCTCATCGAGGGCCTGCGTTTTTTGGGAGGTGTCCCGCGACAGTGTCATGGTCACTCCCGGTCGTTTTTTGGATGATATGGAAGGATTTTTTTTTACCTAGTAATTGTTTTGAAGGGGATATTAATTATATTTATTTCCAGTGGGCGGGTACTGGATTTTTCATCCTTGACCACTGATTTGCCCTAAGAAGTACCTATATTTAGCATTACCCAGCGAGCACCTGTGTACCGGAGCCACGGACACCAAATGTTTACGTATAACATAAATACGTTATTAATAATAACATTAATTTTTGACGCATTTGTTCCACATTTCTTTTTCTATCATAAGTAATGCTACTGTTCCATTTAATCTGTTTTTTTTATTATTACTATCTCGTCTTCAAAACAACAAATACCTATTGATTTTCAAAAATGGCAGTAGAACATTTTCAATCACATGACTCGGACCTAACAACGGCCTTAGCAACAGGAATGTTACAGTTTTTTGCCCTACAGAGGTTAACAGTTACAGAAAATGACTGGCCGTGGAATTCTTCTATTGGAGCATTTGCAATCACGTGACCTCATACATAAAAACTGCCTCAGCAACAGATAAACAACCTCCTTAGCAACAGTTAAAAGCCCTACAGAAGGTACACAGTTAAAAGAAAATAACCGGTTGTGACGTCACCTGAAAACACTCTGTAAATGATTTTTTTTTCCGCAGTAACATTTAAAAATAATTACATCCTTTAGTTAATGATTTACAAGGTACAAATAACTAGTTATAATGATTTCCTCTTTTAAAAACTGAATCTTTCATTAGGTAAATAATAATGCTAACCAAAAGTATTTTCTTTCGTTATAGCATATGCATTTTTCATCATAGGGGCCGTTCAAATATTACGTTAAGCACCTAAGGAAGAGGAGGTTTTCTATTTGCTTATTTTTTCTGACAAGGGGGGAGGGGGTATGTAATGATGCTTACGTAAGATGTAACAAACACCGCATTTTCGAAAATCTCTTAAATTTCAAAAAAGGGGGGGTCGGAAGTTTTCTTACGTAATTATGATGGGGTCTTGCGGTTATTTGCTAATCTTTGCTGACAAGGGGGGGTCAAATAACGACCTAGAACATGCTTACGTAATATTTGAACCGCCCCCCTTAGAAGAAGCTCGTGAGCTAGTTAAAACAGTCGAGACATTTAATGTTTTCGCCATTTTGATATTTTGGTAATGAAGAAGCGTCTGGGTTAGGTAATCACCGTCTGCTCTGTTAACCAGATTATTTTGTTTTTGGAAAGTCTGAAATTCCTGATTGGATTGATAATAATTTAAGGAACGCTAGCCAAGTGATGTTAAATTACATCGATAATGGTTTTGAATGCTTTCAGTTGGGACGTAATGTTTACTTTTGCATTTCCTAGAATACCATGGAGATGAATTTAATACTTTTAATTTCTTATTGCAACAAACTTTCTACTATAACAAAACTATAGCCGCAAAATTGCATCTAAAATAGACTTCAATATTTCACTGTTCGAAATTCGTCGCACAGAGGAATACTTTGAAACTTTCTCAGAAGAAACTTGATATTAAGTGGCCTCCTCCTCTCCATAGTTTAGTGTCTTCTAAACTTGTATTTGTCTTTTTTACTAAATTTATCAATGAAACGCATAACCTTAATAACAAAAAACATTAAATAAGACCTTAAAGAGTAGTCTCTTGACTCATATTTGAACTTTTAAGACGGGATTTAAGGTCCCATCCTCCGAGGGATATATCCCAGAGATGAGCGGTCAAGGGTTTAACTTTTGCCCTCCTCCCCCTTGTCACAAATTGAATACCTCCAAGCGCGATATCATTTATGGACGGCCCCTAATCCCACGGGGGGCAATTGACCAGTTCCCCCCCCCTGAATCCGCGCTTGTATAAAATTACTAACTATTCGACTGGTGGTCGGGGTCACCGAAAGGTTAACTGATTTGACATCAGCTGCATTGTACTACGTGGCGAAGTTTTTTCTGTGTAAGAAAAAAAACCCGGAAAAAAAAAACGAATCTCACATTCCATTTTATCCTAAAAAAAAAAAAAAGAATAAAACTTGATTCAATAAAACCACCATTAAACAAATCGTGACTTAATTCCACAAAAGTCCACCCCACAATAAAAAACCCCGAGACTAAATAAAATTATTCGCGAACATGCTCAATGAGTGAATCTATCAACGCGGCCGTCAAAGCCACAGATTAGAGGGCAATAAAGCGCCATTCCCGGTGCCTTAATCCGCAAGCACATATGTTTAAATACACGCTGTAAAAGCGGCAGAACTGCGGCAATAAATGCATCAGTCGGGCGGAAAGCCCTCACACAGCAAATGGTCTCACCGTGGAGTGTCATTACCCGAGATTTAGACGTCCAAACGATTATTTTTATGACGCGATATAAAATATTTACGACCCTTTTATTGAATCGGTATCGTCACGGATCAAATAAAAAGGTTGGTTTCTCTCGCGCGAAGTAACAAAGGCTTTTAATATCGCGCAGGGTTTCTCTTAGTTTTTTATTTGGGCGAGCTCATTGCCTTTTATAAGGCTGTAAATGGATTGGTTTAGGGGGGATGGGTATATATATGGGGGTGCGATTTGTTTGCCGATGATGATGATGATTTTTGAAAATGAGATGCTTGTGGTTTTACGGCTTCTATCATCTTCTGTTTTTGAATGGGAAAACCCGTATGAATGCTGCTGCTTGGGAATATTATTATTATCTGAATGTTTTATTCCTTGGGGGTGTATTTGGGGGGTTAGGTGATGTAACAGATGCTTTGAAAGGTGTTTTGGAAAATGTGAATAAGTGCATTGGGGTATTAATAGAGGATGTTGGGAAAGAGCCGTGATTTATTTATGAAAAGGGGAAGTTATTACGGAAAGGAGTAGTAGTACCTCTGAAACATATATACAGTTACCTGAATAAATTTAAATGTCTTATTTCTTCGTTGCAAATGTGTGAAACACTTTTGTGCAACGCTGAGTAAACACAATAATTAACACTTTTGACCAAATAGCGATTTGACTGTATCGCGATTTTGTTGTGTGAGGAAAAGATAGTGCTGTTATTAAAAATGTGGTTGCTAAAAATTACAGACACAGAAATTGTGTTCTTGTAGTACTTTTTTCGAGCTAAATTAAAAACACTTTCGAATTACATTTCTAACACTTTTCAAGCATATTAAAAACACTATCACAACACAACAACAATATACCATCTGAACTTCGGACCTAACAACGACAAAAATTGACTCCCAATTTTTTTGGTGTTACACTGCAAAAAATAATCGTAAAAAAACAGAAAAGCTCTGGCAGCACAAGTTGCCAGAGCTTTCCTTTCCACGGAGTGTCTCTGTTGACTGAACTTTTTCTGTATGCAAACGATTGTTTCGCAACTTGAGGGAACTTATCCATTGGAAATATTCTATTTTTTTAACTACATATTGTCCTTCTACAGACTGGTGTCTCATTTTTTTTCCTAACTTAGGAAATTTTAGAAGGTTATATCCCTAAATATTTTCGCAGAAAAAGTCGTTCATGCAGAACAAGCTTCAGTCAGCAGAGAAATTCCGTGGAAAGGAAAGCTCTGGCAACTTTTGCTGCCAGAGCTTTTCTGTTTTTTTACGATTATTTTTTGCAGTGTACATTGTTGGGTCTTTTGACACCCTTCTAGAAGAAATTATATATTTATTCGCAACATTTGCAGTAAATAAAAAAAATTAGTGCACTATACTACACAAAAGTTCCTCTACAATATCTTTAAAATTGAATTGATAAATTTATAAAACCATACGGCGCGGCGGTGCAAAAATTGAGAACCACAGGTAATGTCTCTGAAGATGAACATCGTACACACAGTCTTCATTCATTAAAATTTAACAACCACCTGCACCATTAATCCCCCCTCTCCTGTAATTTCACAATCCCAACCCCCCCCCCCTTAGTCAACTTTCGGAAGAAAAGAACAACCCTTCGTGTGCAACAATCCCCCCCAAACCGTCGGATTAGAGCCATTAAGTTCTAAAATCCCTACCCTCCCCATAAATTCCCTAGGAATGGGGGCAAATCAGACTCGAAAGTGCCACTTTGATTACCCAATTGCGCCCCCTGTGGCCGGATCGGGAACCATTACCGCTGTTTTGACGGGCTAATACGAGAGAATTCTTAATTAAAGATTAAAACTTAATTTCGCCAAATTTGCTCCTTTAAAGAATTCAGGGATGTGTGCCTTTTTGGTTGATGAAAAGTTCCAGAAATTGTTGAGTGTAATAATAATGAATCCGAAAGTGTAATGTCGTGTTTAGTAGATGTGTCCATTAACTGGATTGGTTCATATATTTGAATATTGATGATGACCGTTATAGCGAGGCTCTGGTTATAGTAGTACTAAATAAACATCGAAGACAGTTTTGATGTTATCTGAATAGTCGGATTTTCCTGATGGTGTTTTCTAAAAGATGTAACCTTATTTTTGGTAATAAGTTATTTGAAACTTATTTGGTTGCCATCTTAAAAAAAAGTGAATGTTAATGGATTACATTTGTTTTTACTATACTCGAAAGCAACGTTTCCTAACCCTATGACGTCACTAACAAAGTATAGTTTCCAGCGCAGCGTGGTATCTGAATTTTAGTGAAATGAAGACCGTCTGATTAAAAATACGATTATTTTTTTAAACCCATAGGATTTCTTGAAACTCCTTCAAGCAACCTAACAGGCTTTCTGTTAAAGCATTTTCTTCTTCTGCGTTGTGACGTCATAGGGTCAGGAAACGTTACTGTTGAGTATAAATTAATAGCTGCTTTCATGTATTTATTTCTTCTTCTAATCCTAAGCACAACAGCTAACGTCTTGCAACCTTCAATTTAAGAATACCCCGTTCGTTTTCAAATGCTAAACTGAAACTACTCTCAACCCTCTTTCAAGTATACATACAACTAGACAGTAATTTAAGTTGACCCTATGACGTCACTAACAAACAAAGTAGTTCCCAGCGCGGTGTCTGAAATTTGAGTGAAATTACGAACGTCAATTTAAAAATATGATTATTTTGTTAAACCCATGTATATATAGTGCTTTTCAATCACGATTTGCGTACCGAAACTCCTCCTAGCAATCCAACAGGATTTGTGTTTACCGATTTCTCCTTCCCCATTTGTGAAGCATCGATGTTGTGAAGTATACTGAGTTCAAGAAAGTTGCTGTCAAACCTCCCCGCAAGAGTAAATATTCTTCAAAAAAGCTCAAAACGAACGAATGCAACCATCTCAAATTTTCGTCATGCTTTCTTCAGGGGAGAGGATCTTTCGCCACAACTTTCGATATTTTTCTCTTGCGCATCATTCGATAACCCTTCGCCGTATAAGAAATGCATGTTGCTCAATTCGGTCCCATCTCTGGGTGCAACATCTGCCACTCGCGCTTAATACAGGCGTCGCTGCTGCTTTCGTTACTCCTGGCTTCACTTCGCTATATTTTATTCTCTTCTTGTGGGGGATGATACATAAAATATGTTCTTTTTTTTCATCTGTCTTTGTGAGGTGATGTGGGGAAAGTGGTCACTTCTTTTTGAAGAAAAGTGTATTTATCGTCATTTTTTTTAGTTTTCGAGAGAAAAAATTTCGAGATAAAAAGTATGAATTAGGTCTTTGGTGCAAGATCCAGGTACAGTCGATTCCGTTTCATGTGATCGCCTTTGTCCAAGAGTAGAATGATAACAATAAGCGATTTGGTACTAGAAAGTTTCAAACAGCGTAACTAGAGTGTTTGCCTTAAAATCACAACTATGTAGTCCTAATTGAAGTATTTAAAAACGGTTACCTAGTGAGTATTAGTTTGCAACTTTTACATTCTTAAAGAAAAATATGAGAGTGGGACATACAACACAAATTAATTAATAACTCATTTAGCATGTTTATGTATTAAGATTGTCCTTCAAATGGGAAAAATAGACTTTTAGGGGATTTCACCCAATTTTGATAACATAAAACGATACATTTTGCTTTAAGTTAAATAGGAGTGATCGGGACCAGTCCATTTCGATAACATCCGATTAATAACATTAACAGTGATCACATTAAGCGGAGTCGACTGTATGTCCACTTTCTTTTGAAATTTACATTAAATGACTTTTGGAGACATCTTAAATGTGTGCGTGTTTTTGCACATTTACAAGTTTCCATTTTACAAATAAATGCATTTTCTATTCCTATTCGATATGATCATTTTTGAAGAAAAAAACTCCTCAAAAAGTTTTACTCTGACTTTTCAAATTGTTTAAAACAATCATTTGATGTAAATTTTTGAAAAATTCAGTTCCGTAACACCCCCGAAAGTGTTATTTTTAGCAAAATATTTACATTATTTTGGTTAGGCAATTAACAAAGTCCTATGAATTTGAAAATTACATTTCTGGGGAAAAAAATACGTAAAAACAATGCTGACAAATCATATCACATGAAGATGGAATTTTCTCTGGCATACAAAGAAGGAACCATTATTACTTTATCATATAGAGTTCTGTCCTTTAAAAACAACCCACTGTTTCATATTTTCTTCATTAAAAGCTTAATAAAAAGGATAATTAAATCGAACAAAAAACTGTGCTAGCGGCTCATCCTCCCTAACATTTTAGTGCTTAGCATGTTTCATTCCAAGTATCCATTACAAATTGGCAGTCAATTAAGTAAGAATTTGAAAAAAAACCCCACTTTTTCCTAGAAGTACTCTAATTGGCGGACTGACCTAAAACTTTAATATTTTATTATCATAGTAATGGGATAACATAAAAACGCGCGAAAACTGCTCAAGTTTTTATAACATACATTTTTACAAAATCTGTAAATCTGAAGCACATTTTTTGCCAAAAATCTACATTATCTCAGCTTGTTTAAAAAATAAGTAAATAAACCGTTTTTTGACCAGTTTTTACATCCCTGACACTCTAAAGGCCATAGAAAGACAGGGTATATGAGATGGTTAAATTATTTAATTAAAAAATCTCAATGGGTTGTTTTTAGGGTACAATTTGGTGTGGGTTGTTTTTAAAGGACAGCACTATATTTCTATTTTTAGCAGGGCTTATAAAAATTGTGAATTAATTTTTGATCATTCAAAAGTTTACACACAATAACATAATAATACATCATAAGTTTATGCGCAAGAAATATTTTATTGCTTAAGTTTATGCACAATAATATTTGCTTGATGAACATGACAAAAAAATTTCAAACTTTCTACATTCTTCGGATTAAAGGATAATGCATGAAATACTTTTTCAACCAGTGTTATTCCTAGGATTTTTTTGGAGGAGTAAAAATACTCCTTGACTTTTTCAGGAGGAGTGAAATTCAATTATGAGGAGTGAAATACGGAAATAACATTAACTACATATACAGAGACAATATTTCTATTAAAAACGCTTACTTTTTAATGAACAAAATGAAATTGAAAAAAAAAATGAGGATTCTATCTTGGGTTTCAATCAATCAAACTACCTAATCATCAGAACAATAAATGAAAAAAATACTATGGCTGTATGAAAACACAATTAAAAAGTATGATAATTAGGATGTCATGGCTGAAGGTTTAAGAAGCTAAACCTTTGTGAGAAATTCAAAGAGTGAAAATACTCCTGGCTAGTTTTTAAAAGAGTATTTCCGATTTTGAAGGAGTGAAATATACTCTCTCAGAGGAGTTAAAAATATCTCTGTTTGCAACCCTAAGTAAACACAAAATAATAAACACTTCTAATCAAAAGTGTTTCGATTGTATTACGATTGTGTTGTGTGAGAAAAAGATAGTGTTGTAAAAGTGTTGCTAAAGAATTACAGGGACCGAAAAAGTACTATTATAGTTTTTTTCAACCAAATTTAAAAACACTTTCAAATTCTAAACATAATTTACAACACTATTATTTTTAAATCACATTCCTAGATTGAAGCCATTTTCAACACTTTTCCAACGTAATCAGAACACTTTCACAAACACAAATAATGGGTTTAAAGTGTTTAACCTAACAACACTCAAAATGTTTGACAAAAAGTGCTGTTAAATGTGTTTATTTTAGTGCGGAGCGTTTTAAGAGTAAATTTATTTGAGTTAATTCTAAAATATAAACTTTGTTCTAAATTACAAGTTTTTAATTTTAAATGAGTAAAGAAATAAATAAACCAGCTGTCACACCTCTAGATATTTCTATATATGGTGAAAGCATTTTAAACTTTTACTGCTTAGTTCACAAAGCCATAGACTTCCGAATTCCAAATATTTTGGCAAGGAGTATATTTAGTATTTACATTTTTAAAACTTTTCAAGACATTGCAATAAAAAAAGATCACATCTTTACAACAACAAAAAAAAATTTATAAAATGAATAATTCAAACAATAAAAAAATTACAACTTTTTGAAACTCGATTTTTCTAAGAAATTAAGAAAAGACGATTTTATATATTCCGTACCCAACTTCCAAAGAAACAAAATTCCTATATATACTTCAGCACTTTACTGATGGTACCCGACTTTTGGGATATATTTCATACTGTAAGTTAAATCTTTTTACTGACGTTAAGCAGATGGTTTCTAGAAGCCTGTCCAAATTATTTTTTATTTTAGCCGTCTCCCCTTCTTTCAGTTTTAGTCAATTTGTTTTTGAAACTTAATTTCAATTTACTACATTATTCCATATTGCGTCGGATATTTTTTTATCAAATGTAATACACATGCACATATTTTTGTAAGATGACAGATTTTAGTTACAAGTAACTCTTAAAATGGAAAAAAAATATGTATTGATATTTCGTTATCTCTTCCAATTTTAAATACATCAGCAAAATTTTATTTTTGTCTTAAATAAGTTAGTCTGCAATTTTTAACTATATTTCTGTAATTTAAAACAACTTGACGTTTTCAACGGGATAAAAAAAAGTAACTGTACCATTGTCCAATAAAATAATCCTTAAACTAAACTCTTAATGATACATAAACAAGTAAACTTAGTAATCATAGTAAATAACTTGTTAGTGTGTTAAAACCACTGAAATTTGTGTTAATAAATTATAAATTCTTTAGAATACTATCTATAGAAAACTGATCTTTTGGAGGTAAATATAAAGGAGTATTTTAAGGTGACTCTAAAGGATTATTTATCTTGCTATATATACTAAAACATTCGGATAATTTATATCACTATCATATAATTTAAATGGTGTTTGCCTGTTAGGTTGCCCTTTACGTAATATAAGTCGACAATTTTAATAAATTTAAATCGTCCTTAATGAAATAAAATATAAGTTAACAATGAGGGAATTGCATAGGTGAGGGATTTGCTTAATTTTACACTTTTTTGATACGTTATAGTTTAAAACTTTCAAATATCAGATTTTAAAGTTCAAAAATATGTTTTAAATAACTTAAAATTCGATTTTATTTTTCCCAAAACACTAGTAAAGTCATGTGATCAAAAAACGGGATTTGACGTCACAGCGCCGCACAGTGGTGCCAAATGGTCGATTTCGGGAAAAAAAACTCCAAATCGCGCGAAATACGCTCTTTGACTCATGGATTCCTAAGTTTTTTGGGTTGCCGAATCGATTGGAGCTATTATAAAAGCTGTAAAACTTCACCCAATAAGAGAAAGTAGAAAAAACAACATTTTTTGAGAAAACTTCATACGCTAGTAAAATACAATAATAAGTTATTGTTGCAAAGAAAGATTAGGGACTAAATGTAAGTGGGGAATATTATTTAAATAATAAATATAAAAAGTTCATAAAACAAAAATAATATTTTAATCTTAAATTAAAGTTTTATTTACATAATAAAAGATACTTATGCTTTTTTTCAACAAAAAAATTAGCAAATGAATAGGAATACAAATTCAAAAAGTATTAATAAAACTACGGGTAACAAAAAAACAATTCTGTAACATTAAAATCAAATCTTTAATTAGGTATTGATATTCTTTACTCAATAAAAGAAAATTATCCTCTTAATACAATTAGTAGTTCTCTTATTATATAAAGTACTAGCTGACTTACCCGGCCTTGCACGGGTTGAGTTAATTCATAAATATTTTAAAAAGTTTTTCAAGTTATGTCTTTTCTTTTTCTGGATTAGCAGTCACTTATCATCCCGTCGTCTTTTTCATCCCAGTTCCTAACTGTGAAAATACACCCTAACTCATCCCGTCCCGCATTTAAATTTGGCTGTTACCTTCGCTGTAAAGAACAATCAAATTGAAATAATCAGGTTTATCAAGTTATATGTGTTTTCTTATTCTGGATTAGCAGTCACTTATCATCCCGTCACCCCCGCGTCGTCTTTTTCATCCCGGTTCCTTACTGTGAAAATATACCCTAACTCACCCCGTCCCGCATTTAACTACGGCTGTAAAAGAACAATCACTTTTATAAATCTTTTATATACCTTTTTATAAATCACTAAAAACTTAGGAAGTAAAAGTCACAACCCTCTTTGAGCCCCTTGGGAATAATTTCCTACAGGATGTTACAAACCGTATTTTATGAAATTTCTATCGTTTTCTAAAAATGATATTAATTTAATCAAAAAATAATCCCGATGTGTAATTCAGTCAACAACTCCCGCCGCTAAAGCAAAATATTTAACTATACCTAATTTAATCTATATTCAAAAATTATTAAGAATCCATTTTTTATTTGTATGATCCTACATCTCCAAAAATAAAAACATTTTTATCAAAATAATAAAATGCTTGATAAATCTCATTTTCTTTTATCATGATAGCCCAACTTCTTAGTAAAAACGGTTTTCTAGTATAGAGCATTCGCACATGACGTCACTTGGAGGACAAAATCAACGTTGCTAAGGCTGTTGTTAGGGGCGGGACATGGAAGTATCCAATAGCAGCATTCGCACATGATGTCACTGGAGGAATAAAACAACGTTGCTAAGGCCGTTGTTAGGTAGAGTCATGTGATTGAAAATGCTCTATAATACTTAACAATAAAAATTTAGTGAATGTATAAGTCTAGTAAACCATGCCCCATGAAACAATGAAATAATTTCAGCTCTGTTTCCATGGAAACCATTTATTTTAGCCTTTCCATAAATATATTTATTTTAGAAAAAAATTAAAATTACAAATAAAGGAAAATGTTGTTTCAAAATTAATTATTTGAATTTATTTGTTTCCTGAAAATTGTTATAATTTTGAAATAGAAATTTACACTGTGTTTTTCGTCTTAATTTGTTATAAATTATGAAATTTTTGAAATTATACTTTTTATCACATGAGGCCAGACGAAACCTCAAGAGAGAAACAAACCTACAGCAATTTACGCATTTCAACAATGCACAATGCTATTTCAATGGGAAAAACGGAGTCGAAAAAGCGCCGAAAAACAGGGAAGGAGTCGTTCGATTATAAAATCCGTTCTTAGTGCGCGTCGCATAGCTGAGAGGAACGTCTCTGTCAAATTTCAAAGCTCTGGGTCCAGTAGTTTCGGAGATTCCGTGTTGAGTGTTTGTCACTTACCAGTGAGTCAGTTAGTGGTATTTGGCTTTTATAGATATAGACTAGCTGACTTACCCGGCCTTGCACCGGTTGAGTTAATTCATAAATATTTTAAAAAGTTTTTCAAGTTATGTCTTTTCTTTTTCTAGAACTTATCATCCCGTCGTCCCCGTCGTCTTTTTCATCCCAGTTCTTAACTGTAAAAATATACCCTAACTCATCCCGTCCCGCATTTAAATTTGGCTGTTACCTTCGCAGTAAAGAACAATCAAATTGAAATCATCAGGTTTATCAAGTTATATGTCTTTTCTTTTTCTGGATTAGCAGTCACTTATCATCCCGTCACCCCCGTCGTGTTTTTCTTCCCGGTTCCTTACTTTGAAAATATACCCTAACTCATCCCGCCCCGCTTTTAACTTTGGCTGTTAAAGAACAATCCAATTTAAATCATCAGGTTTATTGAGTTATATGGTTTTTCTTTTCCTGGTTAGCAATCACTTATCATCCCGTCGTCCCCGTCGTCTTTTTCATTCCGGTTTCTTACTGTGAAAATATACCCTAACGTATCCCGTCCCGCATTTTACTGTGGCTGTAAAAGAACAATCCAATTCAAATCATCAGTCTTTTGAAATTTATAGTTTAAAATCTTAAACAAAATTTCTATGAAGTATTTCCGATGTCCTTTTCAAAAATTACGCTTCGGTTTTTATAAATCACTTGATAATAACTTAGGAAGTAAAAATCACAACCCTCTTTGAACCCCTTGGGAATGATTTCCTACAGGATGTTACAAACCGTAAACCGTATATGAAGTTTCTATCTTTTTCCAAAAATGATATTAATTTAATCAAAAAATAATTCCTATGTGTAATTCAGTCAACAACTCCCGCCACCAAAGCAAAATATTTAACTATACCTAATTTAATTTATATTCAAAAATGATAGAGAATCCATTTTTATTTGCATGATCCTACATCTCCAAAAATAAAAACATTTTTATCAAAATAAAAAAATGCTTGATAAATCTCATTTTCCTTTTATCATGATAGCCAACTTCTTAGTAAAAACGATTTTCTAGTACTTAACAATAAAAATTTAGCAAATTTAGTGAATGTATAAGTCTAGTAAACCATGCCCCATGAAACAATGAAATAATTTCAGCTCTGTTTCCATGGAAACAATTTATTTTAGCCTTTCCATAAATATATTTATTTTAGAAAAAAAATATAAAATTACAAATAAAGGAAAATGTTGTTTCAAAATTAATTATTTGAATTTATATGTTTCCTGAAAATTGTTATAATTTTGAAATAGAAATTTACACTGTGTTTTTAGTCTTAATTTGTTATAAATTAAATTTTTGAAATTATATTTGATTAAATGAAGCCAGACGAAACCTCAAGAGAGAAATAAACCTACTGCAATTTACGCATTTCAACAATGCATAATGCTATTTCAATGGGAAAAACGGAGTAGAAAAAGCGCCGAAAAACAGGGAAGGAGTCGTTCGATTTTTAAATCCGTTCTTAGTGCGCGTCGCATAGCTGAGAGGAACGTCTCTGTCAAATTTCAAGCCTCTGGGTCCAGTAGTTTCGGAGATTCCGTGTTGAGTGTTTGTCACTTACCAGTGAGTCAGTCAGTGGTATTTCGCTTTTATAGATATAGACTAGCTGATATGCCCGGCCTTGCACGGGTGGAGTGTATCAATTTATTAAAATTTTCTCAAGTTACATGCCTAATTTTCTGTAACCATAATTACCAATCATCCTGGTAGTTTTTCATATCCCGGTGTTCCCAGTATTTTTTCATATCCCGGTGCCTTTTTCATCTTGGTGTCCCCGGTGCCTTTTCATCTCGGTGTTCCCGGTGCATTTTCATCACCGTGCTCCCTGTGCCTTTTCCCTCCCGGTTCCAACTGTGTAAATCTAACCTAACCATCCAGTTCCGGTGTTGCACATTTAATTACGACAGTTACCCAATTATCCATTCTAAGTGAAAAAAAATCCATTAAAATTATTACAGACTTTTGAAATCCCAAAATTTGTAAATACCCCCTGTTTAAATTGAAAAAAAAAATCCCGTTAAACTACACCAAAGAAACAAATTATAAGGTTAAATAACAAATTGATCTAGTGTTTCTATCATCAACTTTCTAAAAAAACTGCATGATGCAATCTTTACTTTAACCAGTCTAATTCTTAAAACTTTCTATTTCAACTTAAAGTTTCATGGAAAATGAAGTTTTTAATAAGAAAATACTGTTATAAAGTTTTTTATAAGGGCCGTTTTTAATTTTTTAAATTATTAATAACCTTTTTAAAACATTTAAAACAATTTTAGCCAAGTTTTATCTTTAAATACTTTGTTTTATGTTAAAAATTGTTTTTGTTGTATTATTTGCAACAATGCGAGTTAAACAGATCTTCTTTAGTGGAGAAGTAAGGCGATTTTTACAAAAAGGCCTTATAGGGGATGAAGGGGTGGTTTTAGAAATTTGGAAATGATGTCATTGTCTTTCCCCCGTCCCCATACGTATGTGTACCAAGTTTGGTTCGATTCGGACGGGTAGTTTTGGAGAAATTGAGCCAAATCTGTTCCGGACAAACCCAGGCAGGCAGGCAGGCAGGCAGGCAGGGACACCTTCATTATATATAGAGAGATTTCTAGACTGTAACTTAATTTCGCCTCCAAAAGGAATAAATAAAATCGTTTGTTTTTTTTATGATTCTTTCCCCGAACGATTACTCAGGAAACACATAATGAAAACAATAAAGCCAAAACCCCAAAACTCCATCTGCTCTTGAGGCGTCTGAAATCGTCTGCATTCTTCCTTTTATACTATTAAAGCATCGTTTCAATAATTTGAACTTAGATTAGACAGATGTATATATAACAGCACAAATGCAAAGGATTTTTTAAAAAATAAAGTGGTATTGAATCCAATTACCGAATTTTTTCAACAGCATATAAAAAAAGCTTACAATTCAATAAAACAGCGACATAAAAATAAAATATTTGATCTCAAAACTTTGGAAAATTGAAATTACTATACGAATTTTTGAATGGAAGAAAGAGCCGCCATTCTCGGCGCCATGTTTATGTAGCTTGCTACGCACCAACTCTCGGAGTAAAAAGTGAAGTGTGACCAAGACTGGTGGAAACTGGTGCTGAAATTTACAGGGTACTTCCTCAAATACCTATAGATTCATTTAAAACCAGAAAGAGAGGTTAGCTCAGGCTAGCTAACAATGAAAACATTAAATATTTCTTTACTCTCTTAATAATTCGATATATCACTCTATTAACGTGATTTTCAATCCCCCGGTGATTAATTTAAACTGTAAACACATACCACCCTCTTTTATACATATATATGAAAAAAATAATAGAAAATGGGAACATTGGGTGAATTTGGGTTTTGCCACGGTAACGGTGAAAGTGAGCCGAAAATTTCAGCATTTTTCTCTCATTGTGATAATAAGCGAAAAACATGGCTTTTACAGGTGCTAAATGAAAATTTATTCGAAAAAACGTTATGGATCCTTAATCTATGGATATTCAGGTATAAAAAAACGTTTAAAAAATTTCGATTAAAAAAACTTTATTTTTTGGATTTTTCGACTTATTTCCCCTTCGGCACCACTGTGCGCCGTCGAAACTAGTGAATTGTTGAAAATAAAAGAAATCAGACTTATCACAAAACCAAAACACGCATAAAACTCGTCTGTTTCTCTAGTGAACGGCCAGAAAAAGATAAAATTAAACTTTGAATCCTAATAATTCCAAAACCAATTAATATTTTTTGAAAAACAAAACTCCAATCTTTTTTTAAAAAATATTTGTATGTGTCTTTAAAATATCATAGTTTTTTAGTTAAAACTTTGTGAAGAATAGCAGAATGAAGCAAGCTAATCATACAATAACATGGAGAAACCAGTGGGTCCAAGCGCTGTGACGTCACACAGCAGCCATAACGAAATTACTGTTTTTCCCGCCAATACTGGAAACGACATTTTAAAAATTAATATCTTGGGGAATAGTTTTCCGATTTCACTAATTTTTACGTCATTTTTCATGGATTTTCATCCTCTATCATAATAAAATTTAAAAAAAACGTGCAATTCCCTCATTACATAAAGATGCTGAACTTTTAACATTCTCACTCAGTCTCAGCTATAAAATCATCCTTTAAATTCGGAGTCGAAAAATGCGTAAAAACGTGCCTTGTTATAAACTTCGCGCATAGTATTCCCTTAAAATCACTTCCTCTTGTTTAAAACAATTTATTGGTTCCATTTTCCCCCCCAAGATTAAACAAAAAAAAAAAAAAATAACAAAACCGCCATATTTCTTTAAACAAGCTAAAATAAAACTTTTAAAAGTTTCTCAAGTGATATTTAATCTAATGGGCATTTACATCATGAGCAACATTTCCTTAAATAATAGGTAATAGCATTTTTCTTTTTAGCGATTCTTACAAAAAAAAAAAAAAAAAACAAGACAAATAATTACGGTAAAAAGACAAAGAAATGAATTTTAAATTTAATATCTCTCGACGGCCTAAATACTTTAGAACTTTTATTTCTTCTTCAGAGAGAAGAGCTCGTATTTATCAGTCCCGACATTGTTAAAACTAATGGAAAAATTCCCCTAATGACACTAAATTATCATGATTTCATATTTAGTTTTCATCTCTGGTCTTTTATTCCTAAAGTCTATTCAGCCGAGCCATTAATATTATCCTTCTGCGTCATCCATTACCAGAGAGCCTTGTTCAATTACACACTGTTTTCATTTTAATACATCTAAGTAATTAGGGCAAAACTTTCATTGTTTTATATGTAAGATTATTTTCAAGATCGGAGATAAGTTTCTGTCTTCTCTTTTGTTTGAAATGAGATTGTCGCGTTGATGATTAACTAATTAACCATCTCGTATTCCCGTGAATATTCAGTGAGGAGTTATTTAATGTTTAATTAAAGTGTCAAGTATCGTAATTTTGTTGAAGCTGGATTTGGAATTTAGAGTTATGCTTTTAAATCCGGAGTATATTATATGTATTTGAAAACGAATTACATAAAAAAGTAATTTTAATTAATCTGTCAAAAGGAATTTTAATTCCAGATGATATTGTGTACCAAAATTGTATTTACTATGATGTAATAATATTACCTTTGAAGATATTATCCTGAACGTAAACTGATTAAGTAAATTTCTGTATTCATGTGTTTAAATAGTTTTATTTTCATAGATTTCCCCTTAATTAAAACAGGGAATAGTATGATTATTGGGAAAGTAAACAGCAAAACTTTAAACTAAGTGTTCCAGCTCATGAAAATCTTTTGATAAAAACTTATCTTATTACCTAATAGCGAACAATAAAAAGTTATTACGTAAAGTAAGGATTATAAATACACATGGTTTCAAGATTATCTATATAGTTTTAAGAAAAAAACCCGAATTATGCAATACTATGTTTGAAATGAAAGAGTTTGTGAAACATTCACATCAGACATTCGAATACTACTAGAATGATATAACAGGAAGAAATGACTGTCTCAAGAGGTAGTTAATTTAACCTCTGTCGTAAAATTGTCGTGAATGTGTAATGCGTATTTAACCTTTCTTTGTCTGGGGCGACGAGTCAGTTACTTATTTACAAGTGCAAAATAATTTTAAGAAATTATACTTACTAAAGCTTGTTTTACCCCAAGAGAAATTAACACCGCTTTTTATTTATTTATTTTTTTGTAATCTGGAGGAAAAGATTTTTTAGTGTCAAAGGGGCTGTGCTCTTGAGCAAACTAAAGTCAAAATGTTCTTCTTGTGTGATTTTATTTGTTGAAATTTAAGTTAATGGTTTTGCTTTAATGTATATAGGTACAATAAGAAGGCGCGCTCCTAATATTTTATCGAAGTGAGATCTAAGTACCTTTTCTTTTAAATAAACTCCCTTATTGTTTGCTTTTATGTAATAAAATGAAAACGTATCTCGAGAAGTACAGTTGACTCCGCTTAATGTGATGACTTTTGTCCAAGAGTAGAATGATACAAATATCCGATTTATAACAATAAGCGATTTGATACTAGAAAGTTTCAAACTACATAACTCGAGTGTTTGATGCTTTAAAATCCCAACTATGTAGTCCTAATTGAAGTATTTAAAACGATTACATAGTATGTATTTTGCAACTTTTACATTCTTAAAGAAAAATATGAGAGTTGAACACATTAGCACTAAAAAATTAATGATTCATTTTGTATGATTATTTTTTAAAATAGGCCTTCAAACGGGAGGGGGGAAATGGAGGTTTATCGAGGAGTGATCGGGACCGGTTAATTTTGATAACATTAACCAGGATAGATAAGGAACCGAGTGTTAAAAAATAAGTTTTTTTTTTTAAAGCTAGAATATTTTCCAAGATTTGACGTAACACAAGGTTGTTGCTTAGGTTTTGTGCAGAAAATAAATTTTATTTATGTAGACGGTTTACTTAATTTATTTATATAGTTTTCTTTAGGTAGTAAAGTTACTTCAAAACAAAACAAAAAAAAAACCTAACCTATTATTTCGCCAATAAATGCAATTCAAATAATTACAGTAAAAATTTAAACTTTGACCCTTCATGGCCTTTAACTCTGTTACGATTTAAATAATTTATTAATTTTTTATAGTATTAATTTATCACAAAAACCCAAACAGGAAAAATTTTTAAGTTGGACAATAAAGTCAAATTCTGAAATCCATTGATCCGAATGGGCTCATTCTATGCCTCTCTGATCTCGGTTTAATAAAAAAATAACTTAAAACTTTCCCTTTCCGAAACCGAGACGCATCACCTTTTCATTAAAAAAAAGAACGCATCCCAGACGACAATCGAACTCCCCCCCCCCTTCCCATCAGTTCGAAGAAGAAGCAAATCTTTAATTCCATTTGGTCGCTGTGTTCCCTTCTCTCAAAAGATCTCCCCTTTATTTATCAAACACCGAAAACCCCACCGAGAGAGATAGAAACAGCAAGCCCAGTCGAAGGATTTGTTAAAAAGAACAATGGCAACGGTAGGAAAAAAGAAATAAAAATAATAAAGAACTAAATAGGGGGGGAAACGAAGACGAATCTTTCTGTGCGTTAGGCTTAGCGGCTGCCCGAATTAAAAACAATCAATTTTGTTGCGCTGACTTTGTGTTTTGTTTGCTCCTGTTGGACAGTGTCCCCGGAGGGGGGGGGCTAACTGCGACTTCTTCTTCTAGATCATTCTCTAGTGACAGAAGGACCCCTCATTCATCTCGCTGCTCCACCGAGGGGGGTTTGGAGGGGACGGCCACACATTAAAAGTTGGTTAATCGGTGATTTGACACCGGGGCTCTCAATGGGGTTATTTCGACCATTTTTCACCTTAAGTTTTAACGAAGTGGTTATTTCCACGAAAGTTGAAGCATGCGCAGTAGTAGGAGTTTGTTATTACGTGTTTTATAACATTAAAATTATGTTATTGATCAATCCTGGCATCAGCGCCGATAGCCTAGTGGTGGAGTGTGCGTCTAGCAACCTAATGGTCCCCGGTTCAATTCCAGACTGCTACTTATGAGTATTTTGCTTTAATTTAACTTGTAATTTTTCAGAAGTATCGAGAGTAGAGTTGAGTTGTTACTTTCGTAGCAATAACCAATGCCTTAAAAGTTTGTTAATCAGTGATTTGACACAGGAACTGCCAATGGGGGTATTTCGATCATTTTTCAACTCAGGCTTTAGATTATTTAATAATGAGTTAACGAAGCTGGTTGGGTTTCTGTTACATTATACATACGTCTGGAAATGTTGTCACAAAGTTTCAATGCTGTGTTATAAATTGTGTAGTTTCTAGAGCCACTGATTGAGTCCCCTGATTACTTGAAGTTAAATTGAGAAATTTATATGTTGGAGCTTTAGGCTGATCGCGCACGAGCGACTTTTGTCACGGTGACAAAGACAAAATTGTTGCCTTGGCTATTGAAACACGTTATTACAAGTTAAGAGTGCGCGCACTAGGCGACGTGACAGTTGGCCGATTGCCAAGAATTTCTTCATAGAGATCCATTGTTTTCTAGTGATATTTTTGATACTAGTAATCCTGGTCGCCGTGACTTTAGTCACTCGTGCGCGCCCAGCCTTAGTTAAACAATCATGATGAGGAAAAACAAATTCTCGTCTTGAACATCAGAAACAAATGGTTCTTTGGTACTTCAGGATTAACTGGTTGCAAGTATTGTCAATATCTCTTTGTTGGCAACGTTTTACAAATTACACTTAAATTTAAAGCAACACTGCTACACTAGACTGCAATGTTACTTGACCTTGCAGAAACAAGCTAAGAGCAAACAAAACAAACAAAGTAGTTTACAGCGCGGTTTTGGAATTTTGAGTGAAATTAAGAACTTAATTTAGACTTATGATTTGTTTGTTAAACCCACGTATGCATAGCGTCTTTTTATCACGATTTACGTACCGAAACTCCTCCTAGCAACCCAAAAGGCTTTCTGTTTACGCAGTTACTCAAGGGCGATTTTGTAATGGAAGTGTATTGCAGGAAAAGCTTGAGAACAGAAAGTGGAACATAAGTTATATTTAAATTGAAGATAATGGTAATACACGCCAGATAGTCAAATACACGATTTTATATGAAATCATTCCATTTTATGAAACGAAACTGTAGAAAAATGTAGATTTTAGGAAGGTGCACTGCGGGGAAAACTGTAGATCAGTCAGCCAATTATGAAAAGTTTGAACGCTTGTAAAGAGGGCAAAAATAGCTCGAGGACAAAAATTTGTGCACTTTTATGTATCAAAATTAACCATACTTTAAATTTAAGTAGTATAGTAAAAAAAATTGAAATATTTGGGTCCAAAATTGAAAAATAAAACGTCGATGAACCGGTAGACATCCACCAATTCGGTCGATACACTATCATCCTTTCCATCCTCCGGAAAAAAGAATCCTCGGAAGAATCCCATCTCCCGATATAGCCATCGCGAAGAAGTCTATCCCAGCCGATTCCGGCACGGCCTGGCGATTAACCTGGAGCACCTACCTCCATGACACTGCGCTATACGTGACAGAGACTTTAGATGGGCCCTGCGTGCCCGGTCCAATGAGCGGATCAGATGGTAGAGAATAATAGAGGATACACTAGCTCTATAGAAAGCCGTTAAACAACGTAGTGAACAGTTGGAATCGGGGAATTGTGTATGTGATTATGAATTCTATGTTTAAGATTTGGAAGGTTAATGTTTGACTCGACTAAGACTATGGAATTAAACATTGATTTGGGGAGGTCTTAGAGGTTTCATATGCGACCAATCATTGGCAGCATTGTAGTTAACAAAATATTGTGGGTGACAAATCAACAGGATATTTAAGAGTTCCATTCAATAGAGGAGTGCTGTACCCTGAAGTTGTTCGTTGCGCCATGGGAAAAACTTCCTTTTCATAATATAAAACACTATAAGCCGTTAACAACGTAGTGAACTGTTAGAATCGAGGAATTGTATGTGTGTGATTATGAATTCTATGGGAAATACCTTGTTTAAGATTTGGATGTTGATGTTTGACTTGGCTTAGGCTATGGAATTAAACATTGATTTGGGTAAGTCTTAGAGGTGTCATATGCTATCAAATCATTGGCATTGTAATTAACAAAATATTGTGGGTGACAAATCAACAGGATACTTAAGCGTTCCATTCAATAGGGGAGTGCTGTACCCTGAAGTTGTTCGTTGCGCCATGGGAAAAACTTCCTTTTCATAATATAAAACACTATAAGCCGTTAACAACGTAGTGAACTGTTAGAATCGAGGAATTGTATGTGTGTGATTATGAATTCTATGGGAAATACCTTGTTTAAGATTTGGATGTTGATGTTTGACTTGGCTTAGGCTATGGAATTAAACATTGATTTGGGTAAGTCTTAGAGGTGTCATATGCTATCAAATCATTGGCATTGTAATTAACAAAATATTGTGGGTGACAAATCAACAGGATACTTAAGCGTTCCATTCAATAGGGGAGTGCTGTACCCTGAAGTTGTTCGTTGCGCCATGGGAAAAACTTCCTTTTCATAATATAAAACACTATAAGCCGTTAACAACGTAGTGAACTGTTAGAATCGAGGAATTGTATGTGTGTGATTATGAATTCTATGGGAAATACCTTGTTTAAGATTTGGATGTTGATGTTTGACTTGGCTTAGGCTATGGAATTAAACATTGATTTGGGTAAGTCTTAGAGGTGTCATATGCTATCAAATCATTGGCATTGTAATTAACAAAATATTGTGGGTGACAAATCAACAGGATACTTAAGCGTTCCATTCAATAGGGGAGTGCTGTACCCTGAAGTTGTTCGTTGCGCCATGGGAAAAACTTCCTTTTCATAATATAAAACACTATAAGCCGTTAACAACGTAGTGAACTGTTAGAATCGAGGAATTGTATGTGTGTGATTATGAATTCTATGGGAAATACCTTGTTTAAGATTTGGATGTTGATGTTTGACTTGGCTTAGGCTATGGAATTAAACATTGATTTGGGTAAGTCTTAGAGGTGCGGTCGCGCCCACATCACCGAATCCCTCCTCACCGAACGGTTACCTCGCCGAATCCCACTTGGTCGAATGTGCCGTTTCGCAGACGGGACACTTCACCGAATAGCTCATCTCACCGAAAGGACATTTCAACGAAAGGGACGTTTTGCAGAATGGACGTTTTACAGAACCTCTAGTTTTGTGTGGCAGGTACCGAGGGGAATTATTATGGTTATTAAGGAAAGTTTTGAAATAATCTAACTATGACACTTTTCTTATTGAGTAGTGTTGTGAAATATTTTGAACAAATTAACTTTGATAATAATGCAACATTCAATTCTTTTAAATTATATTTTATAATTTAGTTTTAAGTACTTTTTAGTGAAAACATAATTTTTAAGCTATTGCACAATTTACTTAGGGGCCATTCCATTGTGACGGGTGTGACGTTCTGAGAGAATTTTAGAGGTTGTATCTAAATTTTGGGGGATATTTTAACCATTAAATCCCTGAAAAGCATTTTTATTATGTTCTTCTAATTCTAATACTTAATTATAATACTTCTATTCTAATACTCAATTATCAAAAAAAAAAAAGTAAAACTTCAACAACTTTCAATTTAAATTTTTCGGACAAGAGTTTTCATTTACCTACACATTTGTTAATAAATTTTTTTAAATAAAATTTTAAAATAATTTTTTTTTAATTTGAAAGTGTTATACTTTTTTTTTATTCAGTATATGTTTGACTCCACTAATACTGTCTTAATAACTCAGTTTCATAATGTATTTTCGAATTTTATTTATCTTAGTCTTTCTGTATTTCTCACTTTTGTGCTGTGAACTAAGCAGAAATATAATTTAAGTAGTTTTTAAGATTTTTATTCCGCTGAAATTTCATAAAGTTGAAAACGGGAATAAGTACATCAACTTTTTTAACTGTACTACCCTGAAATTTAGAATCATTGAAATTCATTTTCGTAATACAATTTAAGTATTAAGATTCTCAGTTTAAATTTTAACAACTACTCTTTTTAGATAATGTAATATAGAATATATATCTCCTTCTCTACGCAAAACTTTTAAAAATTTAAATTGCAACTCAAAATAGCAGCGGTGTCATGTATCTGTGAAGGTGCTTTCGGTGAGAGAGCAATTCTGCGAGGTGTCCCTTTCGGTGAGGTGGGATATTCGGTGAAACGTCCTATCTGCGAGACGACCCATTCGATGTAGTGGGATTCGACGAAGTGGCAGGTCGGTGAAGAGGGATTCGGTGAGGAGGCACACACCCTTAGAGGTGTCATATGCTATCAAATCATTGGCATTGTAATTAACAAAATATTGTGGGTGACAAATCAACAGGATACTTAAGCGTTCCATTCAATAGGGGAGTGCTGTACCCTGAAGTTGTTCGTTGCGCCATGGGAAAAACTTCCTTTTCATAACATAAAACACTATACCAGGTCTCCTTTAAAGTTTTAAAAATCCTGAAAGTTAGGGGTGGGTTAGGAAGAAAAAGTAGTAAGCAACTTTTGTGTGATATGCAATGTGAAAAGCAAGAAACATAATATTTACCAGTAATAGAAAACTTGATGCTAATAGGAACATTTAAGATGTTGTGAATTTTAAAATTTGTAAAAAGTTTAGGAGTTAAAAATGTATGAAAAGTTAATTAATTTTGTAAAAAAAAAAAATTATTGTCCACATTGAAAACTCTCGCCTCTATGTATGTTATCTGAACTCTATGAGTTAGGAGTATTGTCTTTTGTTATTTCAGAACAATTTCAGCTTTCTTGCTATTGGAAAATTAGGGTGTATCTGTATATTTTTCTTTGTCAATTGTAATGATCTTTCAAAGTGTCTTTTTTCTCCTATGATAAAGGATATAAAATCCTTTCGTTTCCTCGAAATTTAAATTTACTGTTTATGTATTAGGTATCATGAGTTCACAAAATCCTTCATAATTAACAATGCTTAGCTTATGTTTAAAAAAAATAAATTACTTTACGCAATAATTAATTAATTAAATACTATTTCCTTTTTGGTTAAGTAATTAAATTACAAACTATATCATAAAAACTTTGATAATTAATTTATTTTAAGAATTCCTATTTCAATTATTTTGCACAACATTAATGTATTCAAATCGTATTCTATTAGAATCTTATGCAAATTTTTAGCTTTTGAAAGCTTTTTATAAATATATAAATAGTTTAGAACAACATTTTTAAAGTATTTGTTCCAAAATATACAATAACGGCATAATAAAATATAAAATATTCAACAAATACTTTACAAAATGATGGATTGCATAGATCTCAATATATAAATCCCTTCCTTGTAGATTTTGTCTTGTGTGAATGTGCTGAAAAGCCATTATTTATATGCAAGACTTAAAATTGATCCTTTTTATTTTTTTAAATCCTCAGATTTATTTACAAGGGGAACTGCTTTTAAAGAAACTTTACAACCATAAAAGTTTTAGTATATGTGCTACAAGCATTGAATTAGATATTGGCAATAAAGAACTATTGTAAGGGAATACAAGTTAACATAAATATCTTTGTATCTAACACATTTTCACATAAAAAGTACGAAAAAAATGGAGTTATTTTCCATTCACAATATTAAACATGGAATAAAGTATAGTGGATGTATTATATCTGAATTGTGGTTTTCTAAGCAGAAGATATATTGCTTATCTCCCCATGGAGCTTTTTTGTTGGTTTTTGCAGTGTAAGGGGGCGTTCAAATATAAGGGGCACATAAGGGGGTAAGAGGGTTTGCTTATTTTTCCTGACAAGGGGGACTATGAGTGATGCTTACGTAAGATGTTAGAAACACTACATTTTTGAAAATATATTGTTTCTTGTATGAATAATTTCAAAATTCAACCAAAAAAAAATTATTTTAAAATTTTTGTTTTGTACAAAAAAGAGCAAAGGGGGTTGGACAATTTTCTTGAGGGGGTTTCTTGTTTGCTTATCTAAGCTGACAAGGGGGGAGGGGGGGGTTGAAAATGATTAGAAACATGCTTTATACGTAATATTTGAACGTCCCCTAAGACGTTGTCTTAAGTTATAAAAAAAGGAAAAATATTGATACAAATTATGTTTTTAGAATAGGGTAAAACGAACTCAAGCTTTTTAACATGGCCCATAGCTAAGTGCTATTAAAATGTTTTTGTTTTAAATTCGGTAAAAATTCAAAGTACACAAATAAAAATAAATGATAAATTGTGCATTGGATTGAAAAAAAAACCAGAGCTTACTTAAAAGAGCTTACCAAAAAAAAAATAGAAAGGGAACGCAAAAACATTTATGCTAGAAAAGGGAACCGTGTTCTAATAAAGTTGAGGAACTCGTGGATAGTGTTCAGACTAAAAAATAAGCCAACGTAACGAAAAATAAAAAAAAAAATATTTTTTTTTCTTTGAGGTTATTTTATTTTGCACATGATGCTAGGAAACATTCATAAATACTCTGCCCCTATTTTTAAAGTTAACTTGAATATGAGGCGTACATAATTAGATTAATTAGTTTAATTTTAACTATTTTTTTTACCTTTTTAAAACACAATACCGTTCAAATTACATTACTTTTTATTCTACTCGGTCGATGCGAATTTCATTATACTAATTGAACAGATGTGATGCTCATGAGCATTTTGGTAATTCTTTGGCACTATTGGTACTATTTGGTAATTTGAACCATGCATGGTTCAAATTACCAAATAGGTAGACACAAAAAAAACTTCATGTTCTAACAGTTAAGGTTGCAGTGAAAAAAATGTAAATTTCAAGGGGGGGAACTCCTATTTTGTTATCATAATATGTGATCTCTGGGGTGTAAAAAGCAAATAGCAAACAGTTAACGTTTAAAGTTTAACTTCTCAACTTTCCTCCGCTTCCCTTTAAAAAATAACTTGCACCTTAAGAAAAAATGAATTAATTTTAATAATCACCATGTATGTATTCATGTAAGTTGGTGTTCCTTGTTGTAAAACATGCGTCTGACTTAAAATTTGAATATCCTTTGCTGACTATGCGTAGATAGAAAATGGACATTTCCGGTTCTATAGCGGGAAAAATTCCGCTATCGAAAATGGCAAAGAATGAGTGGCTTATTCGCTCGGTTCTTTTTTTTTCCTACTTGGATTGGGGATGTAGGAATATGGAAAATAAATCCCCGCGAATTCTGATTTGTTCGACAATAAAACGCGAAGTCGCCATTTCTCTTTCTTTATCAGAATTCAGATTCCGATTGGGAAAGAACGTTGTTATATGCGTGTGGACTATCGAATGTTCTGTCAATAATAAAACGAAAACGACTATGGCTGCGGACAGGGGCGCCGACTCCGGGGGTGCTGGGGTGCTCGAGCAACCCCTATGTTTTTTGTGGGGGTGCGCAGCAACCCCGTGAAAAACCTATTTCTAAAAATTTTAGAAAAGAGCTAAATCCAAAAACAGGACCCCACTCCCACGAGTAAAAACAAAAACTTGAAAAGGCAGAAATTGGTGACTCGACCTATCGCAAGTTCGAAGCTTTCTCCCTCGTCTCGAACAGCGTTATTGTTTATATCACTCAAAACACGAGGGGGCAGAGAAAACACAAAAAGTTCCCGCCACAGAAAGGGACCTCCCGGCTTTTTCGAGAACCCTCAGTTTTTGACAGGTTTAGGAGGTTATAGTGACGAAAGAGTACCGCCGGGGCCGGGGGACGCTATGCCTTCTCTTCGGATTATCTTTAAAATTATGGGACATGTGACCAGAAAAAAGAGACATATAGGGGGTGATATTTGTACTAGAACTAGAAGAGGTCATTTGCAGTTGTACTTTGACTTTGGTTGTGATCGTATCTGTCTCTTAACGTTTTCCGCCTACATCGCTCGCTGGATTTTTGATTTTTCATAGGTAAGAACGCTTTTATAATTATTCGAAAAAAGTGAGGGGAGCATTGATTATCATTTTTCTTAATTAGATAATAATTACTTTTGATGTTAAATATCTTTGTGACAGGGGATTTTAAAAACTACCTATTTTGGTCTTGGTCTTAAAATTAATAAAATAACGCCCTTTGTTTGAAATTATTTTTATCCATAAGCATAAGTATGCTTTTGAATTCTATGAAACTTTTTGAAAATGTCCTCACTTTTTCTAATCTATTATTGGTTCCCAATTCAAGACGCATCCTCGAATTGGGAAATACTTTTGAATCGACAGTTTGGAAAAGAAAGGGAGTTAGTCCAAAAAATGAAAAATTGATGTTAGTGTGCTCTAAACTATCCAAGCTTTTCTCTATACGCGAGTGGAAAGCGAAGAAAAGAAATCTACCCCTTATAGACGAAATAGCCCCTTAAATTTGCGAAATCCATCTCCATTTATCGTATTTTTAACTTTAATTTAAAATTAAAGTTAATTTGTATTTCTTTATTCTTTCCAATAAACCCGGCCAAAATAAAATTTCTTTAAAATAAAAAAATTAATTTTAACTCTTTTGTTTATCCATGGAATGTTTGACTCAATTCGAATTCATTTTTCATTGATTATGCCTTAATGACTAGTATTCTTAATAATTTTGAATTTTATTTGTCAGTCTTTCTATTTCTCACTTTTGTTCTGTGAACTGAGAAGAAATATAACTTAAATGTCAATTTTATTTTTTTGAACTCCTGTTACTGCGTGAATATCCTAGGCCAGTGGTTCCCAAAGTGGGTTCCACGAAAAAATTTAGGGGTTCCGCGAGACAAATTTTATTTCCTTAAAGAAAATAAAAATGGTGTTTTTTATATTAGTTCATCAAAATGCAAATCCTACGAAAAATATGTATTAAATTCTTAAAAATGTATGTCCAAAATTCGGATTAGGTGTACCAAAACAAGTTAAAACCCTCTTTTTATAGTCAACCCCCCTGATGGTTTTTGGAACTCGCTTACTAACAACTCTTTTAACATTAAGTTAACTTGTTTCATTTAATATCAGATATTAAATTTTGAAAGTCGTTAATTAAAAAATATTCAGGGTTCCGCGATCATTGGCAACTCATTCGGGGGGAGGGGGCACGAGAAAAATAGTTTGGGAACCACTGTCCTAGGCCAATGTTATAAGATGTCGGGATATATGGATTACTTTGATATTTATAAGGTTTACTTCATTATTGATATTTTATTCCTCTTTTGCATTTTTAATAATTTATTAAAAATTAGTTCGTATAGCATAAATTTAAAGCCTGTTTCTTGTAATTTATGGTTTTTCTGCAGTGAATTTTTAAGGTTTTAGATATCACTTTTTAGGTTCACTAGCTAGTAACTTTCTTTACAGTAATCGAAAGTTTATTCTCAACAGCATGAAATTTCATAAATTTATGTATTTAAAGATTTTTAATCAAATGAACAAGGAAATAGTGAAGTGGGAAATAAATTTTATCAATAAAATGAAGTCGAAAATGTTAAAATGTACAGTAAATATTTCCTGTTTAGCACACCAGTTTCTATTAAAAAAACTCTTTTTTTTTATTATTATTATTCCTTTTAGTCTAAGGAAAACAATATTTTCAGAAAGTTTAATCCAAGTTTTGATGTGGTTAAAAATTTTAAAACTGCTGCGTGGCTGATAATAGTTACAAAAATTACTTCAATTGGAAAAATCTATAAAAAGTACCGATTAAAATGTGTCCCCCCCCTTATTATATAAAAAAAGGAAATACCACTCATGATTGAATTTATCAATAGATTTTCAAAAGATCCAATCCAGATAAAAATTTGAATTGAACGGGCTTTAATTCTTGTGAACTTCATCAGGATATATAAATATGTATTAAAAATGCTGGTTCAAACATGAAAATTTTACAAGTTATTTGAGCAACCCCACTGATTTTGAAAACCCGGCGCCCCTGGCTGCGGAGGAATATTATGCAGTGGACCTTAAACAAGCTTTAATGCCGTTTAAGAACAGAAAAAAAATCGGATAAGGGGTATTTTCTAGGCCTGGGTGGACGCAGTTTTGCATAGCAGATGGACTTGGAATATAATTTAATCGGAAAAGACATTTATCTCAAAATCCCTTTGTTTTATAACACTATTTTACCTGAATTCAGAACTAATTTCGCTGGTTAGCCAACTCGAACTAGTTGTGTTAATTACTTAAATTAAATTAAAATTCTTTATGTCATTTATTCTTAATTTTAACTTTTTCTTTATTCTTCTTTTTTTGATAAATATTTTAATGACTACAAAATGATGCAATATTTATGACACACATATTTAAAATATTTTATTACAATAATTCAATTATCTATTTTCCAGAAATATTTTTATAAATTTAAATGGAAAATCGTTTTAAATTCACAAAAATTGTATAAAAATAACTGCATTTATGCTTTTTTACTAGCATTTATTTTTAAAAAATGTCCCATTACCCCCCACTTTCCCTTACTAATGAAATGCTCCACACAAAATCAAATACATTTAAGACCACTTTTTTTTGTCCCCAAATTAACTACACTTTAGTACTGTGGTCAGTAGAACACTTTAACATTTTATTGTGTTGGGATAGTGTTCTGAATATATGTGTGAAAAGCGTTCTGAACATGTATTCTAAAAATAGTGTTGTAAATTAGGTGAAGAATCTGAAAGTGTTCTTAAATTTGGATCGAAACACTATCAGAACACATTTTCTGATTCTGAAATTTTTAGCAACACTTTTACAACACTATCCTTTTCTCACACAACACATTCGCAACATAATCGCAACACTTTTTGTTAGAAGTAAGTTCTTAAGAAGAAGAAGTAGACTTAGTGTTGCAAAAATGTTTCGCGCATTTAAGTGTAGTATAGCATCAAATTCATATATAAACTTTTTTTTCTTTAAAAATTTTCTCTAATAAGATCTCCTGAACGAAAATAAATAAAACACATCCGATACAGAAACTGCCAATCTTTCTTTAAGTGTTTAACTCGACAGAGCTCACTGTGCATCTGGAAATCTCCGGCAAAACACAACAAACAGTCGCATTTTCAAGAGAGAGCTAGCCCTAATGGAAACGAGGCTTAACAAAGAACTTTCTTTAGCCTCGGATTATTCATGCGTTAGCCCCAACATTTTATACTTACTTAAGAGGCCATTCGTCTTTTATTCGCGACTTTTTTTTTTAAACTTCTCGCTCGCTAAAGTCGCTAAGATTTTTGTATTCTCTTCTCCCCCTTTGAATGAAACCTATTCAGTGGATTCTCTCTTTTTCAAACGATGGTTTCAGTTTGTTACACCGTCGAAGAGGTAGAGTTTCAAGGAGTTTAAGGTCCTCTGCTTAAAGAATGTTTTCTTTTTATTATTTGGTCCAAGTTGACGGATTTTTAAAGTTCAAAGTTGAATGAAAGCCGTATCGATGACTTTTTAGTAGTACAGTTGACTCCGCTTAGTGTGATCACTTTTGTCCAAGAGTAGAATGGTAACAATATCCGATTGATTATAACAATAAGCGATTTGATACTAGAAAGTTTCAAACAGTGTAACTCGAGTTTTGCATTAAAATCACAAATATCTAGTCCAAATTGAAGTATTTAAAACGATTCCCTAGTTTGTATTTTGCAAATTATACATTCTTAAAGAAAAATATCGTCGGCTTACAGTCGAAAGGCACTAACGGTCATATTCATAGCCATCAGCGTCAGTGTTAAATCCTAGATCAAAGAAGGATTCCACCAATCAGAGTCAGCCAAAAGCTCATTTTCCTTTCTTTAAATGTTGGTTAACACTGACTCTGATGGCTGTGAATATGGTTGTAAGTCACTCTTTGCCAACTACTCCGTACGAGGTTATGCCAAATTTGGCAATCCTTTTACCGTTGCCATTCTAGTTATAGTATATGAAAAAAAAATGTTTTTATAAAACCTTTGAGAAATCGAATTATAAAATCTTTTATAATCCCTAAAATAACTCAATTAGGATCAAATTTCAATTTAATAAATTATTAATCGCGAACCAACATTTAAGCTTTTTACTGTATGAATTTTTTCTGGTTTAATTTCCAATTTGACGAGATTTTAGAGATGCGCCAAGACTCCGCTCGTTCGTTGGCGACAATCTACCGCTTTCAAAATATCTTCCAAGAGTGACTTAGTGCCTTTCGACTGTAAGCCGACAATATGTGAGTGGAACACATATTACTAATAAATAAATGGCTCATTTTGTATGTTTATGTATCAAAATTGGCATTCAAATGGGGAAAAAGGTGTTTTTTTAGGGGATTTCACCAAATTTTGATAACTTTAAGCTAAGTGTTGATCACATAAAACGGCGCATCTTACATTAAATTTAATATTGGAGTGATGGGGATAGGTCAATTTTGATAACCTTAACCGTGATCACAATAATCGGAGTCGACTGGTGTATAATTTGAAACCGATTGAAGAAATTATTGAAATATTTCCCCGTGCTGAATTTGTTCTTCGAATTCATGTAAGGGATGAAATATTATGTTACTTACTTAGTTGTTAAGTTTATACTTGTAGTACTTATTTAGGTTGTTAAACTCTTGAGGTTTTCAAGCTATCGTATATCGTGGATATACTTGATAGTACATAGAGTTCAAATTACTGTAGATATGTTTTTATAATCTCAGATATAGTGTTTCACTTTTGTGGAATAAACAAACTTTCGAAGGGATGTAAGGAAATCTAACGTAAGGAAAGAAAGTATTTTCTACTATACTTAGAAGTCTTTTAATTTAAGTAAGTTTAACTATTCTGAGAAAGTTCAAAAAGATATTCCACATTGAGCAATAAATAAAATAGTTTTATTGCTAGAAAACTGAAACGATAACGAGACATATCATTCCATGATTGAGATGGTCAGAAAAAACGCGGTATAAGTCCACTGAACGTAGTTTTGAGTTACAGAAGGGTTTCTATAACGGAGCCTGTGTTGTTCCTATGGAGACGCCCGAAGTGAGGTGGGCTATGTGACAAATTCAATGGCATTTATCAATGAGTTATTTATCACATTGCCCGAAATACGTGAGCATTATTAATAATGCCCGGATTTATCACATTGATGCCCGTAACACATACACTACAAATGCGTGAAACATTTTTACAACGCTAAATAAACACTAAGAGGCCAAGTTTTTTTCACTCCATTATAAAAAAAAAATATTGCTCTGTGACATTAAAGGCCATTACGTATTCCCTCCGCAGCCAAAACAGCCATCAAATGTCTTCTCTTCTGTGAATATCCCCATAACCCCCTCTCCATACAAAGATTCTTCTTTTAAAACCAGCTTACCCGAGGTTGTCAGGGATGTAGCATGAATTGAGATTAAAATAGAATAAAAGTATTTCCTCCAAAGGGAGAATACGAATACATTATGAAAAAAAAAAACCTTTTTTTTTCTTTTTTAGGCCTACTAGTCCCATTAGTCTCCGAAACCACGGCACGGAAAAAAAAATCTGCCGCCACAAATGTAGTACCGCATGTTCGTTTCATAATTTCTTCTTCAGGATCCGTCGTATTTCGCACACGTTTCGCATTTTATACGAACATTGTGCAAAAGGCCATTTTGCCCGAAAAACGCAACCACCGAGAGGAACAAAAAAAAGAACATCCCTCAGAGCAAAAAAAAAAATGCATAAATAACCGGAACAAAATAACCGGTCTCGTAGTAGTTGGTACGTACGCGAATGTGATACTTATTATTCATTCCGTTGGAGGAGCATTCGAAAAAGTTCTTCTTTTGCAACCATTTTTTTTATGTTGTTGTTGTTGTGGTTATTCTTTTTTCGCGTGGTTATATGCGCGAGAAAACGGCGAGAATGTACGGGGTTCAATTTATCAATGCTAAAGCGCCTGAATGCGTGATGCAGGAGGGGATGTGGTAGTTTTCGCGGAGGAAAAAAGTTTTCCAGTTCTAAATAAGAATTCATGAATATATGTACAGTGTGCGCCTTGACGAAATTGGATAAAAACGCGTCGTATGGAATATACTGTTATGACAACCACCCATGTCACATCATTCCATTTCCTCGGTATCGAGAGTTGAGATAACAAGTTTCTGATATTCTGCGTGAAATTTAAATATGAATCAAAGATTTTCCTCAGCGTAACTATTGTGAAACTCATGTATGCGTAAACATGGTTATGATCTGCATTTACACGTCTTCTATAGTTGGTAACTTGTAACTGAATGTGTAAAGTATGTATTAAGCAGGATAATGGGTTGAGAAGTTTGTTGCAAAATTTCAAAATAAGCATATTTAAATATTTATGATACAGAAAATAAAAATATGAAAATAAGTTTTATGACATCTATCCCCCAGTGAATTGAAAGTATAATTCTTGTAATTCTGTACAGACTGATCGACACAAAATAGTATAATAGACACAAAGTATTAAAAAGTGAAAGAGGTTTTACACATTTGAGTTGCTCAATATGAAAGTGGTATCAGTCCAAAAATACAAAATTTGTGAAAAGCATGGATTTGGATTGCTTGCATGTCCCTTTACCTAGTGTGGTAATTTCCTAAGTCATAAGGCCATTTGACTTTATATAATTTTGATAGTTTACGTGTTTTATTGTATTTTTTAATGATTTGTCACATCACTTGCTTGTTATAAAAAACGTTCGTAACATATCTTTCAAAATTTTAGTTCGTAAATCGAAATTGTTGATCCTTGAAGTAGGAATATATTCAAATCAATCATTTATGTTCATAAAAATGATCTTTAACTGATAAAGTTTATTTCCAATTTAATAACATGAGAAAAAAAAAGTCATATTTATATTTGAATTAGTTTACTAATTCAAAATTATTCCCTATCAAAAGTTCCAACACAATCAATGAATTTGGATTTTCTCTAAGCGTTATCTTTTATTTTACTAAGTATAAATAAAAGACGTTCAGATGGGAAAATGTAATTAAAGGAAATCGGTTTTCCGAGTTGCTGCCATTCACCAAAAGCTAAATATACCGCCATCTGTTGAGCGGCAAGGACACTAGAGCTGTGATGTTAGTCTTCGTTTAGTTTGGAATCAATCAATACTATTGAATGTTTAGACATAACTAAACCTAAATAGAAGCTTAATTCATTCAAATTTCTTAATCAACTTTTAGTAAAACACTGCTTATGTCAGGAAAAGTTTTGGAGTGTAATATTGTAATTTTTGTCATTTTGGGTATAGTTAAAAAACGCTTTAAAGAAATTCTTCAGTTCTCCATTGATTACAGCTTTATATATAAAAGTGAACTTAATTCCAATGTCCATGAAATGAACAGTTTTCGTTTAAATATTCACTACAGATAGTTTAACGTGAAATATTTTAGAAAAGTTGCGACCCCATAAAGCTTGGATAAAAAAAATAATTTCTTCATATTTATGTCTATTAAAAATCTGTATCTGTAAGATACAAAAATGAAGATATACTCTGATTTTCTCCTCTTATAAATTTAGAAACATTTTTGGAAATATGTGTTTGTAATTTAGTTATCTGTCTGTAAAGGAGAAATCATTACGTAAGAAAAAAAAATAAATTATCGTACATACCCAAGAGAGTTTTAACGAAAAGAGACATACGTTATACATAAACAATAAAAAGAAAAAAATAACTGCCAAGTTAGTACTTATCCTCTAATTACAAGCGAAGTTCTACAAAATCCCTGAAGGTAATAATTAAATTACAAAACACGGTGGCGAAAGTTCAGAAATTTATTGGCAAAACTATCAAAGGGACCAGCAGAGACCCTTTCAAAACTCAAAAGCTACTGCACGTTCTGTTAAAAAATTCAATATTGGAAGATAGAGAGAAATCTAATTTGAGGACGGGGAAACGTCATATCCCCAATTCATCAGAAAAAAAAAACTCAACGAGATGTACGAAACGTCACCTCCGCAATCAATTAACTGCAACCACTGGATGGACCGGCGCCATTTTTCAGAAAACGTTTACTAGTACAACTTTTGGAGGGAAACGTATAAAACATTTAATTAAATCCGCTCATCATCCGTGCTCGCTTATTAATGAACCGACTTGAGAGATAAACGGGGGTCGCAAAAGTAAAGAAACGACGGGCCGCCTCGTTTTTAAAAAGTAAGGGAAAGTGAAAACGATGTTTTTAATTAAATAGACGGCACGTGTGGAATTAATTCTCTGGGAGGAGAAGAGAAAGGATGTATGTATCGATATTTTTCAAACGATTCGCTGTAGGTTTATCCAGGTTTAATGTCGGTGTGCGTTTCATTCTGGGGTAATAAACACTTCTTTGCAGCAGCGATCAATAATGCATATAAAAGAGCTGATGAAAATTGACTATTAAATGGCCGTAATTTGATTTTTAGGGCTGTAAGTGGGGTAGCGAAAAACTGTAATTGATTGCATGCTGAGGTGCTAGCTCGTATTTGGTTTTTTTTTTCGATCTGAATGAAAGAGCTTTGAGAGGGTAATTGAAATTAATGAGGAATTTTCGATACAGGATAAGAAATTGAATGATGAGTTCTGTTGGATGATTATTTACAAGTTCGATGTGGTACTAATTTTCTATGTCAGTTTTCAAATTTTTACTTATAGTAAAGAAAAGAGATTTCATCTGAAAATTTTAGTACTGTTGAATTTGTGTGGAACATATTTTTTAATTTTTATATTTACATACATACACATTTAAGAACATTTTTTTGTCCCCAAATTAACAACACTTTGGTTGTGTTCTTAGGTAAAACACTTTATTATTATTATTGTGTTGTAAAAGTGTTCTGAATATGTGTTCTTAAAATAGTTTTGTGAAATATGTTTAAAATCTGAAAGTGTTCTTATAAATTTGAATATATTGGAATACATTTTATGTCAAATAACAACACTATTCTTAGAACACATTTCTGAATAGCAAAACTTAAATAAAATATTTAGAACACTATCAACTTTATAAAGTACTCTAAAGTAAAGTATTCTACACTGCAAACGTTTAACACTAAAACAAACACATTTAAGAACATTTCTTATTTTTTGTCCCCAAATTAATAACACTTTTTTTGTGCTATTAGGTAGAACACTTTATCCCTTAATGTGTTGTGATAGTGTTCTGAATGTGTTTCAAAAATATCGGTGTAAAATAGGTTTAGTATCTGAAAGTGTTCTTAAATTTGAATCAAAAACACTATTAGAACACGTTTTCTGTCAACATTTTCTATTAACACTATTCTTATTAGAACACATTTCTGAATAGCAAAACTTTTTAAAAATATTCAGAACACTATCAACTTAATAAAGTATTCTAGCTAACAACACATACTAAATGGATGTTAATTTGAGGACAGAAAAGTGTTCTTAAATGAATTTTGAGCAATTGTCTGTAATTTTAGCAACATTTTTACAACACTATCTTTTTTCTCAAGCAACACAATCTCAATACAATCAAAACACTTTTGGTTAGAAGTGTTTTATGATTTGGTAGTGTATTCATTCATATTTAATATTAAAAACTACTTTGAAATATGTTTCGACATGTTCGTTTTACAGTTTTACATCTTTGTGTTTTGCAACCGTGAATAAAAAATGATGTCTTACACAAGCTAAACTAGTACATACAATTTTACATTCTATGTTTGATTCCTGTCATAAGAAACTCCTGGTATTATTTTGTCACTGGATGAAATTCTCGTCCTTGAACAGAGCTTAATTTTAATCTTTATAAATTTCATTAAATCCCATGTCTTGCATATTTTGTATCAGAAGTATTTCCCAATTCCTTTCATGTATTTTACCTAGTAACATTTACCAAATAGTATCGGTAAGAGAGAACTTTAAAAATTCATATTAGAGTAAAAACGTTACTTTTTCATCATGGAGCGTCTTGCTTTATATCCTTTCTTATTATTTTTATCTATCTTTTCCATCATTTTAACGGTTTCTGATAGCAGTTAAATTTTTATAAAGAATTATTAAATTAAACATTTCAAGCTCTTAAACACTTTTTAAATAACTTCTTTGATATTGAATTAAATACATTAAATGTTCTCTCTAATTACTCTTTAGAAAAAGCTATAATTCACTAATGTAGGTCCTTGATTTAATTTTAGGTTAGTTTGTTCACGGACGGGTTACTCCACACAAAAAAATAAACACTTTTAAGAATACTTTTTTTGTCCTCAAATTAACAACACTTTGATTGTGTATTTAACTAAAACACTTTATCATCTTATTGTATTGTGAAAGTGTTCTGAATATGCTTGAAAAGTGTTAGAAATGTTTTTTTTTATCCAAAAATGAGTTCAAAATATAGTGTATTATAGTGTAGTATAGTGTATAGTGTTTTAAAATATGTTTATAATCTGAAAGTGTTCTTTAATTTGGATAGAAACACTTTAAGAACACATTTTATGTCTGTAGTTTTTTTTAGCAACACTTTCACAACACCATCGAAACACTTTTGGTTAGAAGTGTTCATTATCGTCTAGCGTTGCAAAAGTGTTTCACAAATTTAATATGCAGTGTACTGTTCTAATAAATCAAACTAAATCATTTTATAATTCTTCCAATCCTCTATTAAAAATAACAGAATTCAATTCGTTTTATTCCCGGCGCTACTAGAGCCGTCTTTGTTTACCTGTCTGGTTCGAGGCTCGTTTATTTAACAGTGAAATTAATTAGCGCCTAATTAATCAAGCTTTCGAACGAAGAATCTGCTTTCGAGATTAAAAACGGCTTTAGACTGGGAGAGTTTTATTTTCCACCTGATTAACCCGACTGAAGCGCTGAGTGCATTTTCCAGTTACTTTAAGCGCATTCCCTGATGATGCGCTAATTATTGCTCAAGGTTTATCCGAAAGTTTTGCCGGAGAAGTAAAAAGTGATAGTTGCTTACTTTTCAAGTCCATTGATTGTAAGGAAGTGCGGATTTTTGGGTTAGTGGCCGTTATCCCGGATAGTTAAGGTTCGTAAAAGTATTTTCGTAATGGTTTTGTGTTTATTATTTTTTTTATTTGTTAAGGCGAATATCGGCCCAGCTCCCAAGAGTGTTTTCAGGTGACGTCACAACCGGTTATTTTCTGTTAACTGTGTACCTTCTGTAGGACTTTTAGCTGTTGCTAAGGCCGTTGTTTATCTGTTGCTAAGGCGGTTTTTGGGTATGGGGTCACGTGATTGCAAACGCTCCAATAGAAGAATTTTACGGCCATATTTTATTATTATTCATTTTCTGTAACTGTAAACCTCTGTAGGGCAAAAAACTGTAACCTTCTGTTGCTAAGGCCGTTGTCATGGTCCGAGTCATGTGATTGAAAATACTCTATGTATAATAACTTTCACTAGTCCGCGTCAATGGACTACAGTCTTGGGAGAAAAACTTCTTGACCCTAACCAATTGTGGGTGGGGTAAGGAAGTGTTATTTTGCTCTTTGCTTATTTTTCCCGATAAGGGGTGGAGAGGGGTATGTGTAATGCATTTTGGAAATTCTCTTGTTTTTTGCAAAAATAATTTTAAAATAGTACAAAAAAAAAATTATTTTAAAATTTTTATTTTGTGAAAAAGAACAAAGGGGGGGGGGTCGGGAAGTTTTCTTAGGATATTATGAGGGGGGGGGGGTTGCAGTTTGCTTATACTTGCTGACAAGGGGGTAAAAAATGACCAAAAACATGCTTACGTAATATTTGAACTGTCTCTTTTATAAGAGGCATTCCTTCGTCAGAAGAATTTAATTTAAAAATTATTCAGAACGCCCCGTCTTGAACATCAACAAAGATACTTATAACCCTGGTCTATTACATCACTCTCAATTCATGCAATCCGAACAAAACTCTGATTTCAACAAAACCTCTCAAAAGCCTTAACTGAAAATCTCAATGGGCCGATATTTCATTTCTTTCAGAACGCTGACATTTCCCAAATTCCGGAATATCATTTCCCCACAGCAATCCAATATTTTCGGCAATTAATCATAAAACCAACATTTTTAACCTCACCCTCTCATATCCCCCCAACAAAAAAAAATATAATAATAATAATACCCCCTCCCCCCCAAAAAAAACCACCGACCAACCCGATTGCTTCCACGCCATTACCCGTAAAATTCCAGTAACATCGCCCCCTCTCTTTTTTCTTTCCCACTCCAATTGCGGCATACGTTGCCTCAGATTAAATTGATGGATCGGGCGGCGCAAACCTAGTGGGAGAAAATGCATGCGTATTTATTCGGGAAATGCCGACGAGAGAGCATTATGCGTGGAAAAATATTCTTTTTGAGGGGGTGGATGGAACAATATTAATGGTATTCCGACATCCATCGCACCCCCCTTCGTCGATACTTTGTTCGTGCCGGAGAAAGTTCTTGGGGGGTGGGCGGATTTTTCTCCCGAAGAATTTTAATGCCGCTCCTCAGGTGATTTAATTCACGCGATTACCGAAGAGTTCGATGGAATGAATTTTGTGATTTCGAAAATTTGTTTCGTATTTTCGGAAACTATGCGGTTTAATTTCGAAGATTTCTTTTGATTTCACAACCTCAAAGATATTATAGATGATTGGGCGAGAAGCCAAGTGGTGAAAGTGATAATAATAAGAGAAAGGTTTTCTGTTCGTGGTGGATTAAATTCTAAACGGTGAAAGTTTAATTTAACAAACTTCTGGGCGGTTTGTTATTTATTTTGTTCCACTAATTTCTGGTTGCAGTTATCACGAAAATATTGAAAGGAATGTTATAAAAACGCAGATGGAGATAAAAAAAAAACTTCTCCCGGTTTGGCAATCTAGTTAGTATGAAGAAATTATTGAGCTTTGTTTGTTATTTACACTGCAAACGGCACCCATTTAAACATATTTAGGAAAACTTTTGCTTGTTCTCAAATAACAAAACTTGATATACTCGTATAGCAGTGTTGTTAGATAGAACACTTTAACATTTTATCTTTATAGTGTTGTGGTATTGTTCTTATTTTGTTGTGAGTGTTCTTTATGTGTTTTAAAAGTGTTAGAAATGTGTTTTATACAGAAATGTGTTCTTGTTCGTATTGCAACCTTGCACCATAAAACACAAACCAACCCAGGAATGTGAGTTCTAAAAATAGGGTTGTAAAAATGTGTGTAGAATCAGAAAGTGTTCTTAAATGTGGGTCGAAAACACTATAAGAATAATAAGAATTTTCTGTCTGTAATTTTTAGCAGCATTTTTACAAACTGACGATTCAATTTTTCTACAATGAAACGGATCCAAACCCATCCAGACCTAAACCACTTTTTCTATAACGACTTATAAAAAATCAAAACCAAATAAAACTAGATAGTATTAGAATAGTTCAAGTAGCAAATAACACGCAATCAACCCCTTTTTATAAATGCCACCTTTCCGTTGTGCCCACGTATTCCGTCATGATGCCACCTTTCCCCCCTTTAATAGATCTCCTCTCTTCTGGAATTTAATTTATCTCGTTACGGGCCTTTAAATTTATCCCCTCAGCAAGAAAATATGCATCTTTCCCGTCGTTGAAAATACGCAGCTGCGTGAGGGAGAAAACAAAATAACGTTTTATATAAAACAATGCCGGTAAAGCGAGGGGAAGAGAAAGGAGAAGCAGCACCTAAAACGCAAACTTAATTCCTCTGAAGTTTACGTTGCAATTAACCACGCTACATATATAAAACACTACGAACAAAAAAAAAGTAACTAACGACACGAGGGGGTGGGAAGGGGGGTGGGACCCACTTTTTCGAACGTCGGTGGGTATGTGTTGAGTTAGAGGGAAATTAATTTTGGTGGAGCGTGGATCACTGTCGCCGTTAGTGCCATTAAAATGGTGAAGGGGGCTCTTTTATGGAGCGCTTTTAAACAGTGTTGGAAGAGTTGATTTGATAAACGTGTATGGGGGAGGTTGAATTAAGGTATGGTTTGTGATGATATTCAGTTGCATTGTATCGTAGTTAAAAATTTGTAAAATCTATCTTCTTCTATATTCTCTATCTTCTTCTATCTCTCTATTTTTTTTTCTTTCTTTCTACGTAAAAAAATATAAATTTTTCTCCAATATTCTTCCACTGTTTTTGATATGATTTTAAAACTAGATATGCCATTTACCCATGGACGAGCAGTTGCTCCTTTGGGATAGACAAATATGATCAATGTTTATTATTTTTTCTTGTGTGTATGTTTTTTTTATGTGTCTTGTTGTTGTTGTAAATAAATTTGATTTGATTTGATTTGATCTTCATATAGGATAAAAAGTTTAAATATTAAACTTAAAAGTTCTGTCATCTTGAATGGGAGTTATTGTGTTCATGGGTCTTCAGGATTTTTTGTATGGAAGAATTTTAAAAAGCAGTTAAAATGTTCAGCCTAGTTTAACCGTAAATAATCATGAAATATTCAAGTATCTTGTGATATGGAGAATTTAAAAATTCAATGTTTTAATTCGCACAATTTAAAAAAAAATAAAGAGTATTCTATCTTTTAAAAACTGCGCAAACTATAAATGTTGAACTTTGAAATCTGATTAATGTTAGCTCAAACATTTCCTATCATTATTTTAAGTAATGACTTTTTTGCTGTCTTGGATGTGAAAATATTTTAATTCATATTGACCTCTTAGTATTTTTAGTATTAGCATTTATTTTTAACATAAAAAATACAATTATGGAATATATTAAAAGCCAAAAACGCCTATAATTAAACAAAACCACATTTTCTTTTTGTAATTTTAAAACGTGTAGTTTAATATACATTTCACAACTCTATGTCAAATTAAAAATTATTGTTTTCCCTTATACAAAACTAAAAGATAACCAAAATCCTAACAGCTAAGAGAACAGGGCATTGATCTTTTCCCTCATAAATATGGCAAAATGTAAAGAAGACCACATTTCTTTAGCTCCAAACTCAGAGAAACCAGTAGTGAAATTCCAAGTAAGCAACTCAAGGCAAGACCTTCGTATTTTTAAAAAGCGCTGATCGGACTTTTTTTAGTTGTCGCAACCCAGCATCGGCAGAGAAAAAAAACTGTGCGAAGCTGTCTCCTCTTCGAAGCGGTTTCTGATTGCAGATTTACCGTGTTGCACTCTTTCTTTTGTTCCATTCGTTTTGTTCTGGTGGGGGGTGGAGGAAGGATTTTTATCGGAAGATCGCTTAGTTCTTCTCTTTGGCAACGGGAGTTTGTGGTAATGTGGGTTTACTTTGGAGGTATAGGAGGAGGATGACAATGGTTGGCAACAATGTTGGTATTTTTACGTTGGTGTGGTGTTTTTAAGGGATAAAGTGTTATGCCGGATGAAAAAACAATTAAAAACTCTAAAAATGTATACCACTCTTTTTGAAGAATTATTTTTTTTTTCTATAAAAATTGTTATTTTTTTACATACATCGAACTAAAAAATACTTGATAAAAGAGAATATACACAGTTTCACTCGGGCCCGGACATTGCCCCCCTTTGTGGAGTTATTGCACCCCACGGTTTATGAACCATTGGGTTATGAGTTAGTTTATGTAATAAAAAAATAAGTCAAAAATCTATTTACGCCATAAAATAAATTTGTACGATTTTTGTACGAATTTGTAGATTTTTTTTAATCAGCCATTATTCAATGGCAGTTGTTACTTGTTTGACCCTCTCTAAACAAACCTTTCGATCCTTACTGATATCTATCATCTGCCAGACATGTATAGGAAAGAAAATTGAGTATGAGAGTTATAATTCGGCATTATCCGATAAACCATCCATCGAGTACAGTACACTTTCCCTCATAGTGCAATCTCAGGTGACAGACTTGGCCCACTCTACCTCCTTCAACGTCCGCGGAAACACATCCCTCCAAATCAGGCCGGATCAGCAAGTCCGGCAACTCCCTCCTGATACTTCCGCACCGCCGGACCACCCTCGCTTTTATGTGTGCTCAGCTCCGCTAAATAATTGGGATAAGGTATTCCCGGCCAAGAATTAGCGGACCCTAAGCTGATTGAATCCAGAGGATCCTAAGGGTCGAGATATAGAGCTTGTTCTTTTCTTAGAGGGGATCCCCGTTTGTTGGAAGGAAGGAAACCGATGGAACGATGGTTATTGCTGTCATAAGAGGTTCTTGAGGTAATGACGGCATTAATATTCTTTTTCTGTGCTTTGGAGAGAGTTTTTTGGCCGATAGGTTTTGTTGGGGCGGAACTGCTACTTTCTTTCTTGCTGGGCGTATGAATGGGACTGGGAAAGCGAGTGTAATCGATGGTAGGAATAAACAGGTATGAATATTTTAGGGTACTATATGTTTTTTGGGTACTTTAGGGTTATTAGCCGGATGCAAGCACCAAGATTTATGATAAATTGTCAAAAATAATCAAAATAAAAAACTGTTGATGTGCTTTTTTTCTAAATTCACAAATATCCACGGTTGGCAACAAAAAAAATTAAATTCTAGGTTGTATATTTTTATCAAACAAGAGAAATCGAATGAAAAGATAATTTTATTAATCTTTATGTCACTTAAAATTAGTAAGTAAGGATTTTTTTAAATAAAAAGAAATACTATATTTTATTTCATCTGAACACGTTTCACACAGATGTGCCAAGTGTGTTAAATTTACGTATCTGCAACTAATCCCTGACCAAACAAGATCTTCCGTTGCTTTTAAGATTTACATCAATAGAATTAATACATGACAAATACCGAGGTTTTACAAAAATTTATACAGATGGATCCGTTGATAAGACCAACTGCAGGGGCGGAGCTGCTTACTTTTTACCGGATACGGGTGATGCCTTTATGTTGCCATGCGACGCATCATCGAGCATGAATGCAGAATTGCTGGCATTGGACGCCGCTCTTGAATACTGCAAATCCATTGACACCCACAACATCTGTATACTCACTGACTCGAGGGCATCCATCCAGGCCTTGCAGTCCCCAAGTCCCACAGAATACTATTTTCGAACTAGAGAAATTTTGCAGAAGTTGAAAATTTTGAGTGATTTAGATAGGAATGTGGTACTTCAGTGGATTCCCAGCCACTGCGGGATCGATGGGAATGAGACTGCCGACTCCATGGCTAATAAGGCTTGTGGTATGGGCCCTGTCCCGCTCCGCCGTTACACATTGGGACAGTGTAAGGCTGCTATTAGAAAATCTTTAGACGAGTCCTGGATACAGAGATGGAAGGACTGCACCACTGGACGGGAGTACTTCAGTATCCAAAGCTCCCCAAATGACTCAAAGATCTTCAAGGATATGCCCCGTTCTGTGGCATCGTTTGCAGCACGGGCGCGTATGGGTCACATAGTGACCAACAAATACCTTCATAGATTCTGCTTGGCAGCCAGCCCTCTTTGTGAGATGTGCGGCAGGGAGGAGGAAACTTTGGAGCACATACTCCTGCTTTGCACTTCCCCCTTGCCCGCCAGAGCGTCCTTTTGCGCTAAACTGGCTGGCCAGTCCATGAGGGACATCCTTAGGGATAGACGTTGGTGGCCATTGGCCACTAGGGCCTATCAGGGACACCGAGCTATCGAGGCAAACAGCCTCGGATGCTCGTAATAAGAAGTAAGTAAGTAAGAAGTAAGTAAGTACGTATCTGCAACTAGAAGTAAGCGTGCTTTGGCCATAAATCACAAAAAATAGACGAACGTTGAACGTTAATGCTGTTTGGGTTTGCTTCCATCATGCTTACAGCAATATTGCTCATCTATAGGATAAGTCTCCAACCGGGTTGATCACCAAATTTATCGTTTGCTGTCCCCTTTACACTCTGGTATGTAAGATTAAATGACTTAAAAAAAAACTCTTTGTGGTCCAGACATCCAGGCGCCAGGCTCTCTTTAAAATGTGACGGCTCACATCAGTATTGCAGTAGTTGGAGTGACTAAAGAGATCCAACTTTCCATAGTATTATGTTTGCACATAAAACCATTGAAAAGAAATAATAGTCCAACATAGGAATTCATCATTCATATAAATTATCCTACTCTAGGTATATATTTTCCGACACGCCAATACCATAACATTTCTATTGGAATAGTTAACGGGCAACGAGAATAACATTCATTCCAATATATCCCCTTTTTTATACCTTTCGTTCAACATCCGATACCGAAACTAGTAAAACCAGCTGTTGCAATAGTGCGCCATCAGTATAGTGAAAACAACAACGACGTCGCAAAAAAGAAGAGAAAAACGTCACTTAACTGTCTGCCCCCGTAACTCACGAGGCCCCCAATCTCCAAACGACGTTCCATTTTCGAATAAAGAGCGTTCTAAATCACCCCTAGAAAATCAAGAGGGGGCCACTTGTTACCGCCTCCCTCTCCTCAAAATGAAAACAGAATGATCTCTTCGAAAAGGTGTTACTTATCCATATTCTCTCTAAAATAAAATAATGTTCGAAAGCCATCTATAGGAGGAGATATGGTCCCGAAAACGCTCCTCTTACGTGAGGAGACAGGAGCTATTTTCTCTAGGAGTGAGAGTGTGTTGTATGCAGCGCGCGGGCATAATGTCCCCTCTCTTAAGAATGTTCTCTGGAATATATTCGCTTTATGTGCGTCTCAGAATGGAAGGGGTGAGAATCGGTCCGATTTGTCTTCGGAGGCTTCTGCTGATGGTTGGTGTTTATTTCAGAAGGAGGAAATAGAGCACGAGGAGGAGAAATTTGTGGGGGGGGTGAAGTGGTACTGTTTCATCACGTCAGACAAAAAAGTTAAATTAAATTCAGAGCAGAGTTACAGTTTTTAAGTTTCGGTTTGCATTTACTGGTCTTAACCACGGCTTACTATAGATACTATACAGGCTTGCCTAGGTACGGTAATCATTAAAAATGTAGATGGCAGTTGCTGACATCTAGCAAATCCCCAAATCTATATACAATACCTATGGTATGTTATAGGTAGGGCATGGGGCGATCCTAGCGGGACTAGTTGTTAAATGGTTTTCATTATTCAAAACTCGGCTAGCCTGTATAGTATCTAGTAAGCCGTGTCTTAACCGTTACACTGCAGAATGCTTACACACAAAAATAAACACATTTAAAAACATTTTTTTTGCTTAGTTTTGAATTTTTATTGTTTATAGGGCTTCTGACGTCCATGGCATTGTAGTTGAAATAACGTGCCTGTGGCGAATCCAGAATTGTGTTTCGGGGGATACTATATACTGTCTGTCTATCACAAGATGAGTTCTGGACTAGTTGCCTGGTTGTGACGGTTGCTATAGAAACAATACTAAACGAATGGGTGTAAGAATTGTAACTGAGAGCCCATCTTGTGATAGACGGACAGTATCTCAAAATCTCTACTTTGGTCCATGGGGGCAGTTAAAATTTTAAATCTTGCAAACTTTAAAAGGACGATTATTTTTGGTTTTAAGAAGTGTTATTTAGATCATTTCTATGGTTGTACATAAAAAACACCGAAATTAAATCTCAGGAACACCACTGACTACGCCCTCGAATACTTCAACTAAGAATTTTGGCTCTGAATATAGAATGCGCCCAAAAATCGCCAAATTACTATAAACAAACTATCTCTTCTCTACTCCCACCCAACCAATGAAGAAACTATCCTCAATTGCTATTCAGTGTTTACTCGAGAGCTGAAAAAGCCTCTAACCCAGGCTCCCCTTACTCTCGAGGACTCGGTTTTCCTTTTAAAATTTAAACTAAGAGAAAGGAGGCTCCTCCACAGAGGCTCTATTTGAGAACGTGACAAGTTCTCGGGTGGCAACGGGGAATTGTTGACCCTGTGGACCCCTCCAAAGTGAATTCGACTCTTCCACAGAGGGGAAAAAAGAGTTGAGTTGTGTTTGCCTGTGGTTAAAGCGAAGGAAAAGTTTTGGTCTCCGAGAGAGAGGCCTTGTTTGTGTCTGCTCTGGGATTATCTGGAGTGGAGGTTTTTTCTCTCCTTCTTCTTTGCGAAAAGCCGAATTGTTAAGTTGAGTAGTTTGGGAGAAAGTTTTAACGGCTGAATCTGATGCGATGGCGAAATTCCTCTATAATGGTAATAGGGTACATTGTATGTAAAGTAAATGGGGAGCGAAATTAGAAATAGCTTAGTTTTGTTAGCTTAAATATTTCCTGATAGAAAATATACTTTCAGAATTGCTATAAAAGGAGTCATAAAAAATATATTTGGCTGGGATATGTGTTAGTAATTCCTAAAGTTACCCATTTTTAACTTTTTATTAAGAGTGAAAGACAGTTATTTTTGCTTAGGAGAAAGGGAGGATCCATGTTTGACTCGGAAACATATTTTACAACACTTTTAAGAACGCATTTCTGTATAGAACCCATTTCTAACATATTTAGAACACTACCAAAACACAAAAAGTGTTCTTAAATGTGTATTTTTGTGTGGAAAGTTTCCAGTGTAACTTTTAGCAAGACCAAATTAATTCAATTCCTTTCCTTAATAATGCCACCCGATATGCAGGCATTCTTCAAGTTTAAAAAAATGGCAAGCTACGCAAGAAACCCATTATACCAATAATAGAACTGCCTTCTTGAAAGAGATCCCCACCAACGTAATTCCAAAAAGGCACTCACTCAAAAGACCAACTTATTCAAAGCATTTTCGCGAATGCCCCTCCTTGAATACGCCGGATCTACCAACATCGAAACCTTTCAGCAAAAAAAAGTTCTGTTCCAAATGAAGCGGATCTAATGCAAGGAGGGCCCCCTCCTCAACCCCTAATGGAACACCTGATGCATACGTGACATCCAGAATTCTGTTCCTGCCGTAAATCACAGCAAGCAAGCGATTCTTGTGATTTATTCATTCATTCGATACGTATCCCCATCTGTTGAAAAATGAATCGATTTACAGCAGGCATCTGTTGAAAAATGAATCGATCCGAGCCATTACCTCTGAGGGAGGAGGGTAAACAAATAAGCGCGGAGCCACCGCCATATATTCCAGTTTTGTATGGAAGGGTACTCGAGCCCTTATTTTTTGAAAGTGGTTTAAGTCTAGACAGGTGAAAGTGAAGGTAAAAGTTTCGTACTTGAGTAAAACACCAAATTAAAATCAATTCACTGTCATAAAGTTAATACTGCAAACGTCAAAACACATTTCGAACACTCTTTTTTTTACCCTGAAATTAACAACACTTAAGTATATGTGTTGTTAGCTAGAACACTTTATACTTTATTGTGTTGTGATAGTGTTTTGAATGTGTTTGAAAAGTGTTGCTATCCAAAAATGGTGTGCTAAGAACAGTGCTGTAAAGTGTTGCTAAAAATTACAGAGTTGGAAAATGTGTTCTTATTATAGAGTGTTTCGATCCAAATCAGATCCTTTCAGATCCTGAACACATTTTACAACACTATTTTATAGAACACATTTCTAGCATTTTTCAAGCATTTTCAGATCACTGATACACAGTAAAGTGTTCTTAAAGTGATGAAGAAACAAAAAATTCTCAATTGTAAGTTCAGAGAATTTGAGTGTTTTTTACCCATGGAAGAGCTTTAGTTAATTAAAACATTTCAAATGCATTTTCATATTTGTCAAACATTTTCAAATTGCTATCCTAGTCGAAATGAAAGCAATTCTACACTTACAACATCAGTATAAAGGTAAACTTTGTAAAGCGGCTCTAAAAATATATTTATAAGAGCTCTCAAGATTAACAGCCATATTCACAGCCATCAGCGTCAGCAGCTAAAGAAAGGAAAATCAGCTTTTCGCTGACTCTGATTGGTTGAATCCTTCTTTAACCTACGATTTAACGCCGACGCTGATGGCTGAGTGAATATGGCCGTAAAGGTTTTTGTATCCCATTTGATCCAGAAACCTTCCCTCTCTTTTTAAGGAGTAATAATGGGTAATAAAGTTACCTAAATACTACTAATTAGTTATTATTTTATTAAATTTAAAAAATAGTTTTTAGCTTGACCGTTTATTCATCTTTGCTTTCAATCTTTAATCTCATAAATAGCAATGAGTTTTCAAACCATAAAAATTTACATTGACATCCCATCTTATAACCAACCAAATCATCTTACAAAAAAACACCACCATCTCGTAAAACATCGACTTATCCCACTAAACAAACCAAAGGATCCTCGTGTGCGAATGAGAGGGGATGAATGAACAGAAAAAAAAACACCACATCACAAAAACTCGTTTCGAACAAGATATATCGATACCACCCCCACCGAACATTACTCCGGAATTCATTTTTTCGAGCATTTCACCCCCAAGGAAAAGCCGTCAGTCGTATTATAAGAAGTCAGCTGATGCTTTTTCAAAGAAAAAAAAAACAAATTTGAATAAAGGCGGCCTCGAGGGATGGGGGGGAGGAGTATTATATCTCATGAACGTGATTTTTATTCCGTTTTGTCCCGTTATTCGTTATTGAGGAAGTCGAATTCCGATCTTTTGAAGTCGGGAGGTGGTTGTAATGTCGGTTTTGTTGAAAGGTTGGTTGGTTGGATGGGCTTGCGCTTTCTATGAGGCATGCTTTTATTTATTTAGCTTAGCCATTAGGTTTTGTTGGCGATGTCTGTAGTTGTGGTGTTTATTGTTATATTTTTCGGTACAATGTTATGGCGAACGTTTTCGGTCTATAATTATAATTGTATTGTAGTACTTTTCTGTCACCTAAACGGGTTAAACACGTTTTTCTTTCTTCTTCTGTACATGTTCTGTTGCTTTCTTGTGATGGATTACTGATCAACCAAAAACCTTTATATATAGTATAAGACTGAGTTTGGAAATCACTTGTTTCTATTTATTTGTCATTTTAAAATTAATGAAATTAAATAAATTAATGAAATTTTAAACTTCAGTGATATTTGGAGAGCTGAGTTTGGTATAATTATTTAAGGTTTTTAAATACTAATTAGTCATTCCCCTATTGGGATACATAAAAAAAACTGTTTCTTCAAGGTCCGGAAACATTATTTTGCCATTATATAGAGGCTTGGTAAGGCCTCATCTCAAATATGCTGTTCAGTTCTGGTCTCCATACTTAAAAAAAGATATAGATTTAGTTGAAAGGGTTCAGCATAGGGCTACTAAATTGGTCAAGGGTATATCTAGTTTTAGTTACGAGGAAAGACTTAAGAAGTTAAATATGTTCACTTTAGAGAAAAGAAGCGCTAGAGGGGATTTGATTCAACTTTTTAAAATGTTGAAACAAGGGGACACAGAGGGACTCTGTACGGGTAATAGAACGAGGGGTCACAGTTTAAAATTGAATAAGGCAAGTTTTAAACGGGATTGTAGGAAGCATTATTTTTTTAATAGAGTAGTGGATAAATGGAATGCATTACCTGAATCGATAGTTAACTCAAGTGGGGTGGACGAGTTTAAAAGAAAAGTAGACGAATACTGGAAATCGAGGGGGGGGGGTTGAATTGAATAGACTGGATCAACCTTGCTGGGCTTTTAGCCTGTAGTTGATCGACTATATTTGTATTTGTATTTGTAGATAAATGTGGAGTTTTTAGGTATCAATGGATTTTAAATACCAATCAATATTAATTATTATCAATGTAATTTCAAATCTGAATTTATCTCATTTATCAAATTTTATGAAGTATTTTTAATATTTATCTATCACTATGCATAGTCACGGCTTACTAGATACTTATACAGGCTAGCCGAGTACGGAAATCATTGCAAATCCAGATGGCAATACTGGACCAACTGGCAAAGCATATCCACAGTGTTGAAGGCGGTGGGTGATATAGGTAGGTCTTGTATAGCGCTCCAAGCGGGATAGCCTGTATAAGTATCTAGTAAGCCGTGGCATAGTATTAGGATTTTAATTCGTAGCATGTTAAAAAAAAAGAATGAGCTTCATCAAGATGGGATCTTATTTGTAAAGAACTTTATTTTCTATATTTTTCAGTTTGAAGGAGTTATTCTAAATGTGAAAGATATACTGAATTGACCAGCTAGACTTTAAATACAATGTGCCTAATTGTTAGAAAAAATATTCTACCAGTACCAAATCTGAAAATAAAATTAAACCTGTTACAATCGCACAAACTGAAAAACGACTTCATATTTGACATTGAAATTAAATTAGAATAACAGCCTACAAACTAAAGTGTATAGTTAAATATAAACAAATGTTTTAATTTACTCTCTGAAGAAAGAAAAACTTTTAATAGAAATTGAAAGTATACAAAAAACTTATTTACACAAGTATGATAAAAAATCAATTATTATTTCGAATATTAAAACTAAATAGTTTACTATTAATAATTTACTAATATAATTAGTGTATAATTAAATAGTTACCATTTTACAATGGTTAAATTTTTTTATAATCTAGTTTTTAAAAAATATAACCAAGTGAAAACGTTTTTGCTAAGTGGTTTTATAAAGGTGGGTTTATAATTTCATGCAGAATAAAAAGATATTATTTTGTACAGTCAACATTTTATGCTCTTAGATCCCCGTTTACATTGGCACTATATAAACTAAACAGATAATTAAAAATATACGTATTTTAAAAATTAATAATGCGTTAACATCTCTTTAAAAATTAAAAAAAAGCAAAATTAATTAGTTTCTTTTGGTTAAAAAACCTTGTACAAAGCATGTTCAGGTTCACATGAAAACCCATGAAAAACTGTTAATGAGTTTTCAGCTTGTTTCAACAAAAATTATAACGCGTTTTGTTATATAAATGTTAACATTAATATATTGTCTGGAGCTAATTATTTTCTTTTAGTTCTAATTTTTTAAGTGTAAAAGGGGATTAAGGTATGAAAGTGGGTTTAGATATATATGTCTGATGAAATGTTGAAGAGATTAGATTCTTAAGTTAGTATATTTTTTTATACATTGCTTAGAATAGTATTTTAAATTGAAGTTTTTTGTACGCAAGTTATTTTTTTTGGAATAGTTATGTTTCTTAAAATAATAATGGTTAAAAATAAGTTAAATCTAACTAAAGAAGGATACTTATCTATATCTATAAAAGCCAAATACCACTGACTGACTGACTGACTCATTCACTCACTGGTAAGTAAGGAACACTCAACACGGAATCTCCGAAACTACTGGACCCAGAGTTTTGAAATTTGACAGAGACGTTCCTCTCTGCTAAGAAACGATTTTAAAATCCAACGACTCCTTCCCTGTTTTTCGGCGCTTTTTCTACTCCGTTTTTCCCATTGAAATAGCATTATGCATTGTTGAAATGCGTAAATTGCAGGGTTTACAACTCTATATTAAGGTGACGTCTTGCCTCATTTGTTAAAATATAATTTCAAAAATTTCATAATTTATAACAAATTAAGACGAAAAATAGTGTAAATTTCTGTTTAAAAATTATAACAATTTTCAGGAAACATATAAATTCAAATAATTAATTTTGAAACAATTTTTTCCTTTACTAGGGGGCCTGCCCCCTGCTCGCTATCGCTCACCAACCCCCGGAACTACTTCGCAGTTCTTTTTAGATCGCTTCGCGATCTCAGCGAGCAAAGCTCGCTTGTTCCATCTTACCAATCACCCCGCTGGTCGGCTTAATTAATGCTCCTTTACAACCGAAATTACTTATCACTCTTGCTGATAAATAATTTAATCCAAATCATCCCGAAAAAAACTATTGCTGAAATATTACTTTCCTAACTTAAATTGAAAATAAAAGAAATCACACATAGTGAGCTATCGCTCACCAACCCTCTTAACTGCTTCGCAGTTCTTCTCAGATCGCTTCGCGAAGCGAGCAGAGCTCGCTTGTTCATCTCAACTTCTCAACAATCCAGCAGAAGCCTTTTCTCGGCTTAATTAAGCCTCTTGTAATACCGAAAATACCTCTCTCTTGCTTATCAATAATTTAATTGAAATGTTAAAAAAATATTCAGCAAGTCTACTAATAACCATCAACCACTTTGTAGAAAAAAGCATTGTTGAAAATAAAAGAAATCAGGGTCGAAGGAATATCGGATGGGCTAGAGCCCCCTCACGTGATTCTCCCTGTAGCAACGTTTTCCCTGCCAAGCTGGCCAAGCCATACGATCATTATCACATCACAGTAGTTTTGAGATATTATAAGCGGATTGAAGTTTTTTATTGTTTTTATATGTGATAAAATGAAAACCATGTATTCAGCAGCGAAATCTTTTAAAGAATTTAAAGAAGCTCTGAATAATCATGAGGTGGAGACGTTTTCCAAATTTAATGCTAAAAAGCAATTAGGTGGGAGAGTAGGAATGAAAGCCCATGCAATGAAAAAGGCAAGAAAAATAATTGTCACAAGTTAAAAATGGAAATTTACACAATTGTACAAATTGACGCTGCATTATAAGATTAAAATAAATATTCCTTGCACAATTTACTTTGAAACGTTGTCACTATGCTATTTCAAAATAAATACAGTAGAACCTAAATAGTGCCACCCCTTACAAGATTAAAAAAATAGTTGTTTTAACGAATATAATTGTAATTATTACAAAAAAATTTATACTGTATTACTGATTGTCATAATGTATAGGAAACTAAAGCGAGGGGTTGTGTTATATAGGTTCTACTATATAACAAAGTCACACACTTTTATCAAGCACAACTGGTAAAATTATGTAAATGAATTATATGGGGTAGAAAAAATGTTTAATTATCTTACGGAAATTATTTTCATTTCAGAACTCTTCAAAAAATTGGTAAATTAAATAATATTTGATGATAAGAGAGCAATTAAATGAAATGTACCAGATATTAATTTTTTAAACAAATTAATATAATTTTATTTAACTAATTGAAATATACTAATCAATTATAATAATTAACCCCTGAAATAAATGTCACATTTACAACTCAATTATACTGCTACTACTATTATCAGTGCTAAAATGACTTATTCTGAAAACAATTCTAAAAAACCTTGGTTTAAACAAAAAAAATCGGTTTAATAAGAAAGTTTTTTTTTAAAATATTCTCTTTAAAAATAATTAAATAAATCCTTACAAATAACTCTTAATTTTCCCGCTAGATGGCTGTATTAAAATTGTATAAATTATTGTTATCATTAACAAAATAATTTTATTAAATCATTTCGAAATAAACCCAAGACACCTATATCCTGATAATTCCAGTTTTAAAAATTGTGTACAAGCTACAATCCATATTTTGAGTAACTAAAAACATAAATTAATATAGAGATTTTAAAATCTGGTAAATTTCCCCCATTTAATTTTATTTCTCTACTATCATCAAATGCTATTTAATTTAATTTACAAATATTTTCAGCCAGTTTTGTTAACGAAAATAACTTAAGTCCATTTTACGCAGCACAGCGCATGCGCCTCGTACTTCGTATGGCTTGGCAGGGAAAACGTTGCTACAGGGAGAATCACGTGAGGGGGCTCTAGCAAGACCCTCTATATAATGGCCTCACAACTCGGACGGGTGACGTCACACTTTCCGCCACCTTTGACGTCACATGCAAAACGACGCCATGTTTTATAATTTTTGACTTCTTAACACTGAACAAGGAATATTCGTGTTTTTGTTATTAACATTAATGTATCGATGTAAAAACATACGCCGTGATATTAATTTTTAATAGCTATCGCTATTCAAACCAGAGTTTAATAAGTAGAAATCTGAAATAAGCATAAAGTATCAAAAATGTCTTTTAATTTAACAAAATTGATGGAACAACAAACAAAAACGTGATGCCATCTGAGAAAAATGTAAAAATACAAATCAGAAGAATTAACTAGAACTTAGTGCTACTAGTGTATTTCCCGCAACAATAAATATAATGCTTGATTCTCATCAGTTTAATCTTATAATAAATTAAAGAATTTAGTGTAATTAAATAAATTGTTTACTGTTGGAAGAATTCGAAAATTCAATGATTTGTTTTAATTTTTAATAGATTTTACTTTTTATTTTACTAGTGATTTTTTTTAATTTCCTAGATAAACTTAATATTGTGAGAAAAACCTACATGACATGCATTCATTATTTGCAAACTGAACTAAAAGCCATGTTAGTCCTAAGGCTAAAAAACTGAATGAAAATACAAAAAAGCTGTACAAAAGGGACAAAATTTTGATTCTAAACGAAAGATTTTGAGTTTCCAGAACAGTATTATCAGCCTTGAAGGCATACATAACGCGAGGAGTTAAGAAAGTAAGTTTTTATGCACCATAGACTTAACATGGGAAATTTAGAGATTTTCCGCCACCTTTGACGTCACAGTGACGTAGTTGTCAGGCTTTGTATATAGAGGGTTTTGGCCAGTGGCGTCCCTAGTACCACAAGCAGTGTCGGCGAAACTGGTTTGCGAGGCCCTAATACTAGATTTAAAATGAATTATTGTAAAATAAATGAAATTTTTTGTAATTAATTAACAACTTCATTAATTTTCCTTAAGATTAATTAAAATTTTAATTAATTTAATTATAAAATCTAGTACTTTAGGATAAACAGAGAGATAATGGCAATTTTACTCACAAATCTCGTAAAATTAAACTATTAATTACAGAAATAAATATTTTAACTGATTATTGCTTTTTTACTTTTTATTCATTTCTAAATTAATATAAATACCTACTTTGGAGAACACCCCCTTGTCAACCCCATAATGTTCAAGAGAAAAAACATTTTAAATAGATGTCTTAATTTCTAAGGGGGATGGGGGTCCCCTCCAGAATTTTTATGAAATTTCCCCCCATTAAATTAGTGTTTTTAAATCATTTTGGGAAACCCCCGAAGGGAGCCGCTTCTTGTAAGCAGCAAAATTTTCAAGGTAAAAGTTTTTGAGGGGGGTCTGGGGGTTCTCCCCCAGGAAAATTTTTGAAATTTGCCCCTAAAAAGTATTGTTTTTACTCCTTTTGAGATCCTTCGGGAGAATTTACCCGAAAAGGATTTCTCCTTATAAGTTGCAGAATTTTCAAGGGAAAAACAAATAAAAATTAATGTCAAAATTATGGCCCTGAATTGGGAAGCCACGATACCCTCAAAAAACTATTACTTATTCTTCTTCACTATGAATTATTTAAATTTCATTTTGAAAAATGATAGTCACTATCAATAAATATTAAAACACTGTTAACAGACGCCAAAGTTTTGTAGGGGGGTCTGGGGGATCTCCCCCAGTAAAATTTTTGAAATTTGACCCTAAATTTGATCTCTTTGAGCCATTGGTCGTGTATTTTTTAGCTACTGCATTTTAGGGGGATAATTACTCATTACTCCTTAAACCTATCCATTTTCTCCAAATTTTCATATTTCAGAAACTTTAACCTTCCTCTCGGGTATAATTTAAAGACTAAAGTAATGGTTTTTGACCCTAGTTCAGAAGTTAGATTTTTGATGGTTTTGAAGAAAGCAAGGGTTTATTTTGTCTAAGAGCTCATTTAAAAAAATGTCGAGAGAAAATTTTCTGGAGCATGCTGCGCATCCACACAAAAATTATGGGGGGTGCTCGAATACCCCGCTGTAAGTACCCCTGTATAATGTACTAAAAGAGGCCTCAAGCTTGGACTCTAAAAAGGCCTCGCGCTTCAGCTCCAAAAAAAAGTTTCGCACCTGGGCTCCACAAAAGGCCTCGCGCACGGGTTCCAGATAAATGAAGACGTATTTAAACATGGAATCAAATATAGTTTAAATTTTTGCGAGGCCCTTAAAGTGCGAGGCCGTCGGCGGGGGCCGACGTCGCCGACGCCTAGTTACGCCTCTGGTTTTGGCTCTAGCCCATCCGATATTCCTTCGACCAGAAATCAGACTCATCAATAAAACACGCATAAAACTCGTCTGTTTCTCTAGTGAACGGCGAGAAAGAGAAGAAAAAATTGAAACTTTGAATCTTAATAATTCTAAAACTAATTAGAATTTTTGAAAAAACAAAAAGCCAATATTTTTATAAAAATTATTTCTATGTGTCTTTAAAATATCATAGTTCTACTGTGATTAGTTTTGCTTTTATAACGAAAAAACAGAAAAATCTTCTAAATTTTCGAAACTTTAAAACTTAATTACTCCAAAACTAATTCGAAATTCGAAAAAAGGGCGACGTGGTGCAAAACTGCACATCTAAGAGTATGTGTCTGCAAAAAATCATATTTCTGCTGCTAATAGATTTTGCTGGGGGCGAACTCGCAGCAGAAAAAAATAATTTTCGACTTTGACATTAAATAATTCTAGAACTAATTATCTCATCTATTAGCTTTTAGAACGAAAACGATCCTCATACATTTGAATAGAAATGATTAAAATTTCACAAATTTCCGTGGAATAGTTTTTGCGTAGTGAGAGTTCAAAGTGTTCAAAAATAAAATTTTCAAAAGCAGCGGCGGCCGCGGCGGCGGCGGCGGCGGTCACTGTTACTTTTTTTTAATATAGAGAGATTTGTAATTTTAATTTTTTTCTAAAATAAATATATTTATGGAAAGGCTAAAATAAATGGTTTCCATGGAAACAGAGCTGAAATTATTTCATTGTTTCATGGGGCATGGTTTACTAGACTTATACATTCACTAAATTTTTATTGTTAAGTACTAGATAACAGTTTTTACTAAGAAGTTGGCTATCATGATAAAAGGAAAATGAGATTTATCAAGCATTTTATTATTTTGATAAAAATGTTTTTATTTTTGGAGATGTAGGATCATGCAAATAAAAATGGATTCTTTATCATTTTTGAATATAAATTAAATTAGGTATAGTTAAATATTTTGCTTTGGCGGCGGGAGTTGTTGACTGAATTACACATAGGGATTATTTTTTGATTAAATTAATATAATTTTTGGAAAACGATAGAAACTTCATATACGGTGTGTAACATCCTGTAGGAAATTATTCCCAAGGGGTTCAAAGAGGGTTGTGATTTTTACTTCCTAAGTTTTTATCAAGTGATTTATAAAAACCGAAGCGTAATTTTTGAAAAGGACATCGGAAATACTTCATAGAAATTTTGTTTAAGATTTTAAACTATAAATTTCAAAAGACTGATGATTTCAATTGGATTTTTCTTTTACAGCCACAGTAAAATGCGGGACGGGATACATTAGGGTATATTTTCACAGTAAGAAACCGGGATGAAAAAGACGACGGGGATGACGGGATGATAAGTGATTGCTAACCAGGAAAAGAAAAACCATATAACTCAATAAACCTGATGATTTAAATTGGATTGTTCTTTAACAGCCAAAGTTAAAAGCGGGGCGGGATGAGTTAGGGTATATTTTCAAAGTAAGGAACCGGGAAGAAAAACACGACGGGGGTGACGGGATGATAAGTGACTTCTAATCCAGAAAAAGAAAAGACATATAACTTGATAAACCTGATGATTTATTTCAATTTGATTGTTCTTTACAGCGAAGGTAACAGCCAAATTTAAATGCTTGACGGGATGAGTTAGGGTATATTTTTACAGTTAAGAACGGGGATGAATAAGACGACGGGGACGACGGGATGATAAGTTCCAGAAAAAGAAATCCAGAAAAAGAAAAGACATAACTTGAAAAACTTTTTAAAATATTTATGAATTAACTCAACCCGTGCAAGGCCGGGTAAGTCAGCTAGTATCCATTAAAGTAACTGTTGTAAATGTTATCTAACTGTTAAATACAATGCTTTGGTTTGTCTAAAAAATAGAACTTGTAGGAAGATTACGGATGTCTTGTAAAAAAGGGGGGGATTTTTTCTGAAGTTTTAGTGCACCTTAAGTTTTGAGTAGTTAGAAAGTTTTATTTATTAAACTAAAAAATGTAAAACTACACAAAAACTTTGAAAATTTGTGAACATTTTTCCATTTTTTCACACGGTTATATCCTCGATTTCTTAAGATATTTTATGAAATTTTTTCTGTGTGTTTTTCGTGATGTTGCAAGAATGTATTTTCCAACTTAAACATTCTTAAAGAAAAATAAGATAGTGGAACATGTATAACACTAATAAATTAATTACTCCTTTTGTATGATTGTGTATTAAAATTGGCCTTCAAACGGGAAGTAAAGGAGGTTTTTAGGGGATTTCACTATATTTTGATAATTAAACGATACATTTTGCATTAAGTTAAATAGGAGTGATAGGGACCGGTCTATTCTGATGTAACACATTATCCGATTGATAACATTAACCGCGATCACAATAAGCGAAGTCAACTGTATTTGCGCCCCTCCCGAAATAAATTTCCATATACACCTCTGCCCAATACCAACATTCCATTCACCCTTGATATATTTATCATCAGCTCCAAATCGAGAACATTCACTCGTAAGAAGAGTTTCATAACATTTGACGCTCCGGCGACACCACAACCCTATTACTACATAAACGACTATAAACTAACATCAACCTCCTTCGGCTACTACCTGTCGATCCCACAAGATAAACTCCAAACCCCTCCTTATCTCAGAGTCCCTTATTAAATTGATGACCATCGGGTCCGCACATTTTACATGGGGTTCTTCAACCATTAGCTATACAGACGATAACGGGCTTTCCTCAATATTAATGGGGCAGAGAGGGCTTTACGAGCGCATTCCGCTAATGGACGAGTGGAGATCTTCGGACACCCCTCTATCGTTCTAATCGAATCTTTGATGGGCGATGGTCGGCGGTGAACATATCGAAGCGTGAGTAATTGTGGGTTGTGGGGGGGTGCTTGTGGGGGGTTATGTGGAGATATTGTGGTGGTATGATGGATTTACAGATAAGAAGGTAATTTGATAGGTTAGGATTTAATTTAATTAAAAGGCACTGGTTATTGCTTCGAAAGTAACAACTCAACTCTACTGTAATCTCGCTATTTCTGAAAAATTACAAGTTAAATAAAAGCATATTAGTAATCAAACGTAGCAGCCAAGAATCAAACCAGGGACCTTGGGTTACTAGCCGAACACTATACCACTGGGCTGTCGGTGCTGATGCCAGAATCGATCAATAACGTAATTTTAATGTTATGAAACACGTAAGAACAAACTCCTACTACTGCGCATGCTTCAACTGTCGTAACATTGACCACTTCGTAATTAAAATTTGGAAATATTAACAGAAAAATTATGTACAGGAAAGAGATAAATTACACAGCGTATAAAGGCCAAGGATTTGGATTTAGACCCCTATCTTTTTAAGCCGCGAAGCCATAGCATTTGTGTATGAACATTCAAAGAAACTCTTCTTTTCTTAGGTCTAATATTTGAAGTAGTAGGCAAGTGTAATTCCTAATTTTTAACTTAATTTAAAAATTATATTTCTTATTCCTTCCGGGTTTGTTCTCCTCTGTTAGAAATTTATTGTTTTATGTGCTGTTATTCCTCATTGTAAATAAATATCATTATATTTAATATTATTATTTATTACTATTATAATACTACAAATAAGAATAACCTATTGAAACCCGCTTTAAAGGATTAATTTAAAAGTTAGTCCGTTGCTTCCATACAATTTTTTTACAATTACTACGCTTTTAGGGGGGAGGACTCTGGTTCAACTAATTTAACTCAAACCCCCAAACTAATTTCACACTTCCGGATCCATCCCCAACCACTTACGAACCCCTCCTCACATATATGAATGAATGAAACCGTGTAATCGACACAGAACTACATCCTCAATGCTTCCAAAAGTACCTTTCTTCCAAACGCGCATATACGAATAACCCATTCAATCCTTTCAATTTAATTATTTTCGCGCAATGCTTAAGAGAGCTGGTTTTTATCTTCACTGTTCTAAAGTAAGTCATATTTAACCCATTAAGCGCCAAAGCTCCCATTTTGGGAACATTTTTAAAAGATTTTTTTCACCAAAAAGAAATAAAGATACATACTTGTATTTTATTTCCTTTAATAACAAGAATATGAATAATTGTTAGTAATTTTTACAAAAAGTTTGCAACTTAAATTCTATTTTTAAAAATTCTTCGAACTTTGACAAAATTGGCACTTTTTTCTTCACAACCAAATAAGTTCACTAAAAATTATTTATTCAAATGCGGGAGATTTAAACCAGTGAATATGGAAAACAATAGTGTTGTCTTTAAATCAAAACAAACCGCGGGTCAAAAAAATAATTTAGAAGGATTTTACAGCTGTTTATTTAGAATGTTCCCAAAATGGGAGCTTTGGCGGGAAGTGACTAGTGCGATTTCTCGCGCGTTCCCGTATTGTGAGGTATGTTACTGAATTGGAACTCTCTGGGTTTATTGCCTTTCTTTTGAAATTCACACATCTTTTCTGTCAAGGGGTACAGCCCCCTTGTTTCCTGCCTTTTGTTGTTCAAGAAGAGGTGTACTTATCAACAACCAGGTGATTTATTGCTTAGCAGGTGTTGAATTATTTACGGTACCACCTCCTTTATTCTGAAGAATGGACAAGGAATGCGTGTAGAATTCTTTATCTGCATTGTAAACTATATATCCAGTAAGTGCAGATGAGAAACTTTATTTAGATTATGAAGAATTTTCAGTTGAATGTAAAATACCTGTTCATTTTAGCTGCGCAATGTGTTTCAGACTATACAAAAATCAGATTCGCGTGGATTTTCAGAAGATTAGCAGGTATTTCATCGGTGCCTCCAAATTTTGTTAAAATAACTTTAATTGAAATTTTTAATGTAAATAATTTTGATTTAGTGAAGCTAGAGAATAAATTCGGTGATGTCTAATTTATATTAGAACGGAGAAAAACAAGGACATTTCAATAATGACTATTACATAAAAAATAGAAAAGGGTGTCCAAAAGATTACGACTATGATAACCTGTTAAAACGACTAAGATAACCTGAATAAAATTCAGAAACAACATAAAAATAATTAAAATCGGTAAGAAAGAAAAGAAAAGAAACATTCAAGCTAAATCATTCTACTTTTCAAACAAAGAGTATAATATTTTTTGAAAAAACACTATGAATTTATTAACAATTCAAATAGAAATTATGCAAAGTATAGAATGGTATAGTTTATTAATCATATGAAAAAGATTTACGGAACTTTTAACTTCATTTAGCTAGCAAATAAAATTAAACGTTCAACCCGTAACACTGCGGCGGTGGAGAAAACGCCCACTTTACGTTACCCCCACTTTACGCCAAAGCTCCCATTTTGGGAACATACCATATCTCCGGTCGAAATAAAGATTTTTTGAAAATTTAAACTGCATATGATTAGAGACACATATTGAATCTCAAAACACACAAAAAATTAATTTTTTTCATAGCGGTTCATATAGCGGCGTTTAATGGGTTAATTTAATTACTTCCCCTCCCGGTGCCCAGCCGAGCGCATCAGAAGAGAAAGTTTACAGAGCTCTTTATGCTGCTCAAAGAAGAAGTGGGGAGGATTCTCTTCTCTCCATATATCGGAGAAAGCTTTTAAAGCCGCTGGTTTTTTATTTTTATTTTATTATTTTGTAGAGAGGGGGTCGTGGGGATTTTGTTAAATTGTCTGTAGTTGCAAAGCTGTGTTTTTTTTTTTTTTTTTTTGAAGCCAGTCTTGCTTTGTTGTGATGATGATGAAAAAATATAGATGTGTATTTTGAATTTTTAGAATGGGGTGTTTGTTTGTGACGTGAGGGGGGGGGGGGATTTTTTGAATAAGTTTTGCAGCGTACGGCGTTTTGTGTTGTAGTTTTAAAAGTGGAAAATTAGTTGTTAAGTGATGCTTAAATTTTACTTGAAGAACTCAGAGAGTAATGCCGAAAAAATATTTAGTTAGGAAAAATGTGTAAGTTACATTTTGTTTTGTATTGCTGTTGAAATATTACTTAAATTCCAAACATCAGTAAAATCATTTGTTTAGTATTAGTAGTTATACCGTAAGCACTGTATTTGTATGCAATAAACATTTACAAAGGATTAATTTCCATAATTATGATTGTAAAAAGTTAAGGTTCTCAAAAGGTAGGAAATTTTAGGAAGGGGTTGAGGTTGAAGAAATTTTCTATCCCCAAAAATAATTGTTTTACAGAAGTATTAATGAAGGATTTTTGCGTAAGTTGGCATATTTTTACAACCATATTTTAAAAAAACCTTGAAAACCCAAAAATATGATAATTTTTTAAACGTTACTAATTTTACTCTAGGTAAAAAGTTGTATCTTTGCAGCATCCACAGACGTTATAATTCAATTAGAAATAGCCTACGTGCCTTTATATGTAGGTTATTTATTAATAATTATTTATTTGATTAATAAAATATAGTACTTTTCAGACTGCAATTATTTACTTAACCACGTTGTTTAGTTTCATTTTTGAATAAAGTTTGAATAAAGTTTTTTTTTCTTTATTTAGTATGTAATGAGTACAATTTTACGCTATATGTAATATCTGGCGTTGAAAATATTTTGTCGCATTTTAAGGACAAAGACACAGATAAAGAAATTGTATAACTTTTTTGAAACTAAAATTAATTCGACCATAATTAAGATTCACTTTTTTCAGTCTACAACAGAATGGAATTGCATTTTTGTCTTTATATAAAGAATAATTATTCCAAAACAATATTTGTATCCTGTATACGCAGATGAGAGATAATAGGTGGGTTAAAACAAGATGCTAAAAGCCCATTATAAATTACCTTAAAAACGCGTCCCTAAATTTTAACTCATTTCCAAGAAAGAGTGAATTACAACGACTTTTAACATCCTTTTTAAATATGGTAATTGCAGCTATAAACTACACCATGCCATTATTAATCATGGCAGACCGCCAACTCCGTTAAAACGAAAACACAAAAGGTTTGGCGCAATAATTACCACACTCCCAAGCAAGCAAATGCATACTATTAAAACATTACTTTTTCCAACCAGCGAACCACAAACAACTCAACTAGGATCAGATCCGTGACGTAATAATCGAATTACCCTTAATGAGACACGACAAAAATTTTTCTGGAAAGAACGAAAAAACGGAAAGTTCGAAAAAGGGATTCTGTGTTTCCTCTGCTCAAATTAGTTTTGGGACCTGTGGGAAACCGAGGAGGGTTGAGTTGATTTCGTCCTTCTGTCCCGGGAAATATGATAACGACTAGCTGTTACGACCCGGCAAAGCCGGGTCTTACAGCTAGGCTAGCCTTTTATGCGAGCTTCGCTCGTTACTACTTCAAGTTCCTATTAATTATACATTAAATAAGAAGTTTAACTTTAATAATTTATTATTGTTGAATTAGAAACCAACTTCCCTAAAAGTAACTTTTTAACCTTTATTAAGTAAACCAACTTTCTTGAAAGATATTTATTTAAAAGCTATTATATTATTTTAAAATTTTAATTACTTTTATTTATTTATTTTTCTGATTATTGCGAGATGGCATCGAGTCAGTGAGTGACGTGGGCTTTTATATTTTTCTGATGATTATGATTATTATTGCGAGATGGCATCATAGTGTGCGAGCGTTCCAGAATCAGTGAGTGACCTGGGCTTTTATATGAGAGATGACAAAGCACCGAGAAGCGACGTTTTAAAAGCGGGGACTTAAATAACTGCTCTCTCGAGTGGGGAGGATTACAATATTTCAGACGATTTTTTGTGGGTGTGTTGATGAACGTGGACAAAAGGAATGATTGAAGAGGTGCTTCGACCCACACCTGTATTCGAAGGCATTCGTTTCAATGGAAGAGGGTATAAAATCTAATTTAGCTGTAAATGCTTTGAGAAGTGAACCCATTGTTTAGAGATTATCTCTCTACCTTGTGTGAGTTGTTCGAATTTATAGGAATTTGGGTGGGTACTTTGCTCGTGGGATTTAGTAGAAGTTAATGCTCTTCTTTGCCTTTAATTTCATATTTCTCCCTTAATTCTGAATCAACTACTCTGTTTTATTGTTTCTAATAAGGAAACGTTCTCAGGCTAAACTCACAGAAATGAATGAAAATTTTACTGGTGTAAGAATATGACTCGAAGCACTTACTGTGAAAAAATTAGCTGCGGAATTTCATTAGATGAGGAGTAAATTAATATTGAATTAATATTGGAAATTGCGTTCTGAGCTATCAAACCCATTCAGTTTGCAACTGGGCTTTTGATTTAACCTTTTTTGATTGGCCGATTTAAACTGCTTCAGAGAAAACGCGGTCACACTGTAAAAAAAAAATCCTGGTACGTTCCAAGGAAAAACTGGGCAGCTGGGTTGCCCATTTTTTACAAGTAATGTTCCTGGAAAATAACAGGAACATTGCCGTAAAATACTGGTATTTTTGATTGATTTTACCGTAACGTTCCTGTTATTTTCCAGGAACATTACTTGGAAAAATGGGCTACCCAGCTGCCCAGTTTTTCTAAGGAAATTGGCCAGATTTTTTTTTACAGTGCAGCTCATTAAGTTGCATTTGGCGTTAAAAATGACAATTTTTAAGAATGTTTTACAGCTTTTCTACTGCAATTCCGCAGCTCATTTCTTCACAGTATGTGTTTTGAGTGATTTACTAACCCCTGTAAAATTTTCGTCCATTTCTGTGAGTTCAGCCTGAGAACGTTTCCTCGTCAAGAGTGAGAGTGCGGAAGAAACAGCTCAACCCGTGCCTAAACTTCCGCAATAACAGTATCCACATTGCTGTGGGAAATAAGGAAAACTAAAACTGAGAGAAAGTACGCTTTATATTCAACGGCTATTTTCCGCACCAGAGAACTCGGCCTTGAGCTGATCAGGATAAAAGTGGTGGATGTCCCAAAACACAAAATTTTAGAAAAGATTTAGATTTCTTTTTAAGATCCTTTACCCAGTGTGATAGTCGCCCCAGTCAAAAGCTCAAAATGTAAGAGCTACCTTAAAAATGCCTTCTCCATAGGAATAACACGTTAGTGAAAACCTCCAAATTTCTCAAAATTCCCCCTGAGCGTAGCATGAGGAGGGTCAAAATGGAGTATCCAAAAATTAGGCGAAACCTTATTTTTAGGGAAATTTATTAACATTTCCTGGAGGAAAACCCCTCATTCAGTATTAAAAGGTGTGAGGCTTCCGGGCTTGGTTGCCGTGGTCTTGATGGTAAGAACTTGGACGTTTCCCCCAAAACTGTGTTGGGCATCATCAGCGGTTTTTTCTCTCAAGCAATCGTTGAGAACGTCGTAAGACAGCGACTGACGACGCTGAATACCCAGTCGCTGTCTTACGACGTTCTCAACGATTGCTTGAGAGAAAAAACCGCTGATGATGCCCAACACAGTTTTGGGCGAAACGTCCAAGTTCTTACCATCAAGACCACGGCAACCAAGCCCGGAAGTCTCTATTTTTAATACATCCGGCCGTGAAAGCCTTTCTACTTCAAAAGGTGTAGGGTTAAAAATTCATATATCCTCTGAAATTTTTGAAAATTCAATAGTAACTTCACAATATGTAAATAAGCTTTGTCCCTCTCTAGGCGGAAAAGTTCCGTATTTAAGACTCATACCCCTGGAAAATATATCATGGATAAAAAGGAGCCAGATTACTTTGCGACCCGCCACTTGACTTGTAATCTTGACGGCCCTCTAGTTCTTGGAAATTAGAAATCTCTGGGCTAGCACTTCAACGGCAGACGTCCGCCCCCCCCCATTCCTATTCAAAATATGCTTGTCTAGGTCCCCTCTAACCACCCTATCATTTCGTGCAGTGATAGTTCTAAAGCACCCTTTAAAATAACCATGGGATATTTCGCCTCCATTAATACCTGTGAAGAAGCAGATGACGTCTACGAGCCTTAAACTTTACATAACCCCAACAAATTAAATTATTACTCAGCTTATATTGATCCCGTTTCCATAATATGCGCGCATTACCCGCATTTCCATTTTAATTTCCCCCTCCAAAAAAAAAACGATATATATTATTCCTCCCTCAACATTTAATCTATCAGACCATAAGAATAATATTTGAGAAATGATCCTGCTGATGCTTACCTCTAAACTCCGCTTCTTCTTCTGATGAAATTGAAAAGCAATTAAATTTGTTCGAAACACGTCTGCCACCCCTCCTAAGAAAAGACAAAAAGAAGCATCGCTAAGATTAAATTTCTCTCCGGCGCGCCATCTTAAACTTGTTTGTCTTTTGAACTGGTGCAGCAGGGAAAAAAAGGTCAGAGGTGCCTTCTTAGGGGAATATTTAGGGGAAAAGGAAGATCCAGTGAGAAGAAACTCATTTCAATTTTATCAGGTATACGAAAAGCTTGCTCACGAGTGGAACTTTCAGATTGAATGCTTTGTCGTTTGCTTTTTTTTCCGCGCCCAGTAGTTTTTAATCTTTCGCTGTTGACAAGAGTGATTTATGTGGGGCCAAGGTCTAATTCTCGCGCGCGGGTTTTAAGAAGTATTCATTGTTCTCGAAGGTGTTTTTAATCTTCGGCGTCTTAAATTAAATGCCGCCGAAAGAGTTGGGTTTTTTTTTCGTTCGAAGAAGTTCGCCCCTTTTTGTGTGCGTTAAGTGTAGGTTTTGTTCTGTGAGATTAAAGTGTTTTTTTTTTAATTATTATTGTTATTATGTTTGTGTTTAATTCTAAAAGGGAGTTTTTAATGCGTGGATTATTCTGTGAAAAAAATTCAAAGATTGAAGTTGTTTCAAATATTTGTCTTTCTTTCTTTCTTTTTTTTAGTTTTTGTTGTTGAATGATGTTAAATTAAATCACTATTGTATAACTATGGAGTGTTTTTCAAATAAATTTTGTGTTACCGTGAGTGTTAGTGCAAAATGGCCCTAGAGGGTCGTATTCAAATTTCTTAATCATGAAAGAAATAAAGTAATTTTTTTCTTGCTATTTCACAAAAATTGTGAAAGTTATAAAAAACGCTTATACAATTATTGCTTACTGATAATATGAAACTACTTTTATAAAATAAAAAATAAAATAAAAGTTTAAAACTGAATACTAAGGAATTTGAAATGCTTGCCTGTTTTTTGTTACACAGCTACTTCAGTTTTTGCAATTAAAAACGTTAGTAGAATTGTTTAATTTTTTCTAGAATTTTGTGCATCAAATATTCTTGTGTGCTTCGTAATTAACTTTTTAGTGTTTTATACCATAATATTAATTAAAATATTAGGATATTAAGTAAGGATTTTCTTCCTAACCGAGTTATACAAATGTGAAATTAAAAATAATTTCACAAGATTTTTCACGATTGGGTCTATTCACTTTTTATTAATTATTAAAATGTTCTCTTTATATTTTAATTAAACGAATTTCAAAATATTGTGCTTTGTAATGAATGTTCGAATATTTTCATAATTAAATTCTTAATCGTTTTTCTCTTTCTTCTAGGTAAGTTGCTGATGATTCTATTACAAATCTTCTTATTGCAAGTATAGTGTAAGTACAGAACTGTTTGCATTTCATAGTTTCAGTATTTTCATTTTTGTGTGATTAAGAACTGGGCTTTTTATACTTATAAGTGTTTTTACTTTTCGTAAAACGTGCATAAAGATGTGTAAAAAGTCACTATTATTTCAGTTCTTTCATTTTAAGTACTGGGACTTAAGTATGGATACAAATGAATTGAAACTATCAGATTTGTACCATTAGACATTAAAGATGTCTGTAGCAAGGTCAAAATATACTTTTCGTGTTCAAGGATGTGATTTTTATTTGAGATTCACAGATTTGATATACAGGTGGTTTTGATTTATTATACTCAGTTTGATATGAGCTAAGGTAATTGACTTTATCTAAATACTACCGTTCCAAATTCTATATGTTTAAATACATAATTTTACTTTTTTTGCTTGCAAGTTAATGAATAGGTATACCTATACGTATTTTACAGCTTTATTTAGTTTCATTGTACAGCGTTAAAAATATTGATTTCTGAGGTTTAATAATGCTACTAAAAAGTGTTAGAACAGTCACAATGCTTAAGAACAGTTTAAAACATTGTATCGAACTAAAAATAACCAAATGTGGAAATTTTAAGGACATGAGGACAAATTTGATGTTGTCACTATTTAAAGTTTAATTTTAACAAACGTTTTCAAATATAACCCCACACATTTTGAGCGTACATTTTCTCTTATTCAAAGAATCTGGTAAAAGGTTTACATCTCACTAAAATTCACCAACACGAGGTTATAATTTATTTATTAAGTTATTAATAAGGAGGAGTAAGTAAATGATTAGTAATATTTTTTCCACTAACCACATCTATTATGTGTCAACATTTTCTTTTATTCATAGCATACATCCTTGTTGTGTTTATAAAACATTTTCCCAGTAATTTTTAAATGCAATTTTCCGTTCCAACATCCTATCTCATTCATCCGCTCAACATCGTTCTTTTTTTCTATTTTAAAAAGTCATGCATCCCTCAACCCCCCACTCTGCGGTAACACCCAATTCCACCTACACCCTCCCCAGAAATAAACCACCGACTACAAAAAAAATAATAAAAAAATTCCACCCACCCCCTCTTTTTACGACACCGGCAGATGGTCTTTCCCCATTAAATTCCATCAGTTGTAGCAGCAGCATTCGGCCCCCAAATCAAGCCCATTCGCTATGCGGAGGCTCGCTGCCATTCGCATGATCAGAGGGGGTTTTAAGGGGCACCCCCATCGTAAAGTGGGGGTGTAGTAATGCGCCGGATGGAATGTAATTGAGGTGATTGCTTCTTGGGTGGAGTTCACTTGAGGGGATATTGTTTTGGGTGTGGGGTTTTGAGGGGGTTTTGTATGATGAAGGGGGGAGATTTTGTGGGGTTTATTGGGAGCAGTGACCCCTCAAATATTTAATTTTGATCGATTCTGTTACCTGATGCAAACTTGGATAAAATGAAAATTTTCCACGCACGCACAAAAAAATTATTTGAACATTTCCTGCAAGTTAATTGAGTGTTTCCAGTCTTTTAAATTTACGTACGTGATGGGAGTCGCATTGTTCAGCTGGATACTGTGATGATGAAAAAAGTAGAAAAAAAATTAATTTATCAACTATTTTAATGTATTTCAGAAGATTTTCTGCAATTTTTTAAATCCAAGTTTGGTTGCCTGTCTGATAAAATTCATCGAGTCGTTATGGAAGCCAAATAATAGAAACACATACGTGTCGCCAATTTTTTATTACTGTTATCAATATAACATTAAAGTTTAATAATTTTGTTTACAATTTTCGATGATATTTCTGTTTGGCTTGGCGATTTTAACGGGACAGTTAAAAGAGTTGTTTGTACCTTAGGAATATTAGGTTTGTAAATGTAAAGCTCTAAGCAAGCTTACTGCTCCCTTGTTTTTCTGGCAGCGTTTTTTTTAAACTACAGAAAATTATATAAACAAATAGAGGTAGCAAAGAGAGGTAGCCCTAAGGGGAAAAATAATATTAAAATGTGACAGTTCTAGTTTACAAAAAAAAATATATATATAGTTGTATGATAACATCTAAATCTAACGAAATTTTGTGCAAATTTGTAAGTGTTTTATAGAAGACAGGCACCCGGGGATTTACGTTTTATTACTTTATGAAATAATACAACTAAACATTCAAGAATAATAAATTTTAAAAGAAGCAGGAAGGTTTACTTATTTCAGATCATAAAGACATTTCAAATTAAATTGACAAAGAAGTGAAAGTAAAGATAATACAAGTAACTTTTCACTCTATTGATATGTATTAATAATATTCCAAATATTAAATACTTTGCATATTGCGTATAAACTAAACTTCTCTTCCTCTCAGAAATCTAAGAACCAAATTTTTTACCTGAAAAGAATCAGATTATATAAATTAGTAGAAAGAACAAGAAAATAGTTATAGCTCCCAAAAATAGCAACTTTAGATTCACAGTTAATATACTACTCACTCTTTAAGTTCTTTGTTGAAGATTATTTTGGTTTCCTTGATCCTTCATGTTTCTTATTTCTTTGCTCCAGTTCTAATAGATTTTTTTAAGTATCTGAAATTAATATTTATTAATAATTTATGATTCATTTTTAAAAATTACTCTAGGTATCAATTTCACCTTAATAATAACACATCATCATGATTATCTTTAGGGTTTTGGAGTAAAAATGAACGTCTGTGGTAGTATAGAACTAATTAAAATAATTAAGATTCTGATTTAATTATTAACGTACTTATAAGTGCGTGATTATTATCATTTTTAATCTTGAAGTATATTACGAAAACGACAAAAGATTTGCATACTTCATAAAAAGGGCAGAATATATGTTTGTGCTGCTACCTGAAGATTTTAAATTGGTTGAGTTTTCAAAAGCATCAATTCTCGGAAAATCGCTTAAGAAATATATTTGCTTTGTGACGACGAAATAAACTATTTTCAGAAATTGTTTTACGCAACAATGAAAATTGCAACAATTGAAAAGATTGAGGTAATCTCCTCTTTATGAAAACCATTGTTTAAAAAAAAAAGAAAAATATAAATTGCAACAATGTGAAACGATCTATTTTTATTAAGAAGTGTTGAAGAGGTTTTTTCCCACTTGTGTTTCGTAAATTAACGCAGCAGCACATTTTCTTGTTTTAAGTGCTAGTTAAGATCCCGAAGGAAGTTTTTTTTTTCTTGTTTCAAAACATTTTTACCGAGTTAAAAATCTGAATGTATGAATTCTTTTATGTAAAGGAAGAGTTTTTGCTTCTTTTGTATAATGAATATCTTCAAATTAAACACGAACAAAACATTTATATTAAAGAATTTAATGCTTGTGTAAAGAGATAGGATTAATGTAAAACAAGATGTCAGATTATGTAATGTTAGGTTTGTGTTTAATGCACTTCCAGTTTAATTAGTTAAACATTCTAATTAATCTTAAAATAAATGGTTAATTATCAAAGAACTTTAAAATTATTTTTGAAAAGGACAAAGAAATAATATTTTTCACATTTAGTGACTATGTACCCAATTGAAATGGTGTAGTAAGACTTACCGAAATTCTTGAAAAACTTGGATTACTTGGGATAGCTCTTAATTCAGACATAGGTTGTCACGTTGTATAAAAGGAATATGTTCAACTCATAAGTTAGATGTCCTTCTTCATGGTCATTAACGTATGTAGATTTTGTAATACATGAGCTATTTCCTCTCCGCTTCTTCTAGTCTAAAAAGTTCATAGCACCTGTTTTAAACCTATTCAAACACTTGAGCTGCTGAGGATGAAAGGGGTATAAGTCCAAAAATACAAATTTTGGGAAAAGCATGGATTTGGATTTCTTTCAAGGTCCTTTACCTAGCGTGGTAGTTGCTTAAGTCAGAAGCTCAATGATTGGCCAGTAAGAGCTGATGCCTAAAAATGCCTTCTTATAGGTACAACACATGTGCCGTTAGAGAAAACCTTCGATTACTCAAAACTAAGTTCAGTGGACTTACACTATTCTCATTCTAACCGGCTCCATTCATAGGTTGTCTCGTTTGATCAACTCATAAGTTAAATGACCGTCTTCATAGTCATTAGCTCATGTATAGATTGTATAATACAACAGCTATTTCTTCAAGTCCGAAGTTCATAGCACCTGTTTTAAACATATTCCTTCAATTTGGCAACCTTTGATTAAACTCAAACCTAGGTTCACTGTACTTCCACCACTTTTATTCTAAACCAGCTCACTTGTAAATGGGTCTGGTTCGAAATCCAGACAATCAGTTTCCCGACAGGTACGTTTTCCCGACATTATCATCATCATCATCATCAATGCGAAACAACGGGAAGGAAGGAAGGTGAATTCTCGGGAAAATGAACGTTGGGCAGTTGAGTTTCGGGCAAATGAACGGATCCTTTGTAAATACCACAGAAATTTTTAAAGTTTTTCGGTCCTTGCGGTGCAAACAGTTCACCTTCCATACCGATGCTTCAGTTTATCTCCAGCAACAAGCGGAATATAGTCGATAAATTCATCATCATCCTTTCGACCCCTTTTCAATTGCACTATAGTCCAATCAAACCCGTTGGCGATCATCAGGAGCACCTGATAAACGGCTTTTGACACCCTGTTGAGCTGCTTCATAGCCATCCCCGCAACTGATTCCAAAGAGTACTAAATCACTATCGGTTCCTGTTCCTTTCCAGTGGTTGGTTTCTGAAGAAACCGAAAGTAACAGATTTTTTCCTCCCTCGTATAATCCCTGTTTAGCGAGAAGGGCTTATTTGTTGCTCGGCGAACCGTTGCGCGCAGTGGGTCGGAAAAATGGCGGTGTCGTTTATTTTTTCTTCCTCCTCGTGGGATTTTCGAAATTTCTGTGATTTGCTTTCTTCCGTTTCCTTTTTATTATTATTATTATTATTATGTAGTTAAAGATCAGTCATTGTTTTTTTGAAGTCCTTAAACTTGGTTGATTGATGTAGTTAATTCGCTTTCTTTTTCCTGGTTCGACTTTGAAGAGTGACGGCCGTTTTTTTTTCGTTACGATAAAGAGAAAATGCATTTGAATTTTCTGGGTTTTAGTTGCTCTCGAATGTATGATCATTTGATTTGGAACTGTTGATCTGCCCTAATTTACACAAAATAGTGTGTAATAAAATAATTATAATGTATTATTGAAGGTTGAAAATAATTATATTTATTTTATAACAATCCCCTACGTGCATAAACTAATTTGTCTTTGCTTTTGAAGCTTTAACACTTTTTTTATAATACTACAAATATGGAACCCGATTTTCACAAAAACAGGTTCCCGGCTGGAAAAAAAACTTATTTAACGCTAACTTTTAATTCACAAAAGTACGAGTCGATTTTCACAATTTTAACAAAAACTGGATCCTTTACAAAAAGTCTGGCCAGACCCCTGAAAAATTAATAGAGGTTTCGTTGGCACAATAATGAAACCGAAAAATCAATTTACTCAACTTTAAAAATTCTCATAAATTGCATTTATTCGGGCAACTCTTTGGATTTTATTTCTGCTTGGGTCGAGTGGGGAAAAATGGGTCTGGGGATGTAAACAGTTTATATTTATAAAATTTAATGTATTTGGCATGCTGATTTTTATTGAGCCTCCAGTAAAATCAGCATGCCAAAAAAAACCCAGTAAATTTTATAAATATAAACTTTTAAAATCCCTAGACCTATTTTACCCCAATATACCCATTTTTCTCCACCCGACCCCATACATTTTCATATTTTTGTTATGAATATTTATCATTTTTAAATTTTCAACCTATTATCGTTGTGTTTAAGTAGAACTTATATTAGTTTTCTTGGATTACAATCTTAATATAAAAAATGAAGAAATCCGTCTGCTGTTTTGATAAAGCATATGATTGGCCGAAAAATCCGTTGTTCAATAAAAAAAAGAAACCTTGCGGAAGCGACTGAATATAAGAATAAAATAAAAAAAGAAACAAGCTGATATTATTGAGAGAAAGAGTGATTCATTTTGAAACACATTCTTGATAACGCTCTTCAGAATAAAAGAAAAACCATAAAAATGTCAATCTTTGAATTAATGAGCTAAGAGCAGGCACTGAGCTGTGCCTTTAAATCACTCTGGCTTTTTATACATTTACTGACTTGTTTAATTCTTCGATTATATTCATTTAACTGTTTGAATCCATTTTTATGGACGGTAATGCAGCGGGCCTCTTTGTGTTGCAGTCTAGGTACTCTACTAAATCTGTTGCACCTTAAGTTTAAATATTTTTTTAACAAATATGACTTCCCAACTATTTCAAAGTGTATGAGATTCTGTCCAAGGAACTTAGTACGGGCGCAGCCCGTCAATAATGTCTGAGCAACGCCGGGATAGCGCGTGCGCTAGCGCTATAGGTATTTATATAAAGTTTTACTGAGCCCGGGCAACGCCGGGTCTAGCGCTGAAAGCGCTAGCACTATAAATAAATTGAAGTATTCCATTAGTTTGAATCTAACCAACTTCCTCCACTCTAATTTCATCCATAATTGTCGGGATTACACAACTCCCCACTAACTACCCATAAATACATGGCCGATACTAACTGTCCACGAATCCCTTTGTTTTGGCCGACGACGAAAGATTTAGTCTCCTAATCTGAATTAATTAAGGGTAATTAAATGATTTAAGCGGGATAATTAAGTTGTTTGTGAACAAATCGCCCAAACACACTGATGCGGGATACCATCGTAATTAGTCGGACTTCAGCATTTGTATGTTGTAAAAGTGCTTTGCTATTCTAATGCGAGGTTACTTATTAGTATTAGCGGCAAAGGTAATGCTTGTTTTGGCTGCCTAGACTATTCGTCATTGAGGAGGATTCAATGTGAAGTTTATAGGGTTAAAACAATTCCACAAATATGTCTGGTGCTTTCCTGTTCCAGAGATGGCATATAACTCGTAATAGAAATTAAACTATTTCATTTAAAATGTGTTTATTATAAATATAACGTATCGTCTAATATAGTTCTTGGATTCACAGTATTAGGTAAATCTAATTTAAATTTTCTAAAAAAAAGTTATAAAAACAATTTATTATTCAAGTATTTTACATTTAATATATTACAATTTGGGAAAACGTAATAAAATTTTCCGGTTGTTTTTTTTAGTTAAGAAAACTCAAATTTTATGATCAAACTTATTTAATACATCATTGATTTAAAATGTAATGTAGATATAAGTAAATTGTAGTACATCTCAATTATAGTGCTATCTGCATTTTATTTTTTTTTTATTCTTTTCTCGATACTTTAATTTTTTTTACATTAGATTTGACTGTTAATTTTATATTTTAATAAAATATTTTTAGATTATATACTTCCTTAGTTACAAAGTATTTTTAATTTATTTATTTATAAAAAACATTTGTAATTTACTTCCTAAATATATGTAGAGAACATAAAAACAAAAGCATTTTTATGTCAATTCACTTATAAAGATCTTAATGTTATCTTAAAATGTTACTTCACTTATGAAGATTTTTCATGTATGGAACATAAAAAATTACCAACTTAAGAGTACATCATTTTATTGAAATGCACGTTAAAAGGTGAACGGTGAATATTTACAAGTGCAAAAAAGGAAAAAAACAACCACCACATCATCATCATCATCATCATTAACGCACCATCAACGAACCCACGCCGCTCTGGACCGTCTCTACAACATACTGCCTACCGTAGTTCAAGAGCTCCAGTAGCAACTGCAGCTGAAGGACCACGAACAGAACGAAATCGAGACACGCGACGTTTTTGAAGAAGAGAGAGAGGACGCAGTGGGCCGCGCAACCGACCAACTGTTGCGCCACCACGAACGCGTAGTTCAGGGTGAGCTTGAACTGGACGTTTATGAGGCCGAAGATGACTGCCAGGAGGATGATCCCCGCGTTCACCACCGATGATGACATGTGGCTGAGTTTCTTCTGGAGTGATGAGGTCAGCATTGTTTGTTGAGAGGAAAGTACGCTTTGGTATAGTATGAAAAGCACAGTAAACTTAGGTATATAAGAGGGTCATAAAATGTGGATTGACTGTCGAATGTAATATCAGTATGGAGGTTACCAAAAATGAGTGTTGATGAGGATTTTACAGAGGGATATTTGGATCTACAGTTAGTTCTACAAGGTTCATATAAGTATTAACTATCAAATGTAATATCAGTATGAATGTTACCAACAAAAAAAAACTGTCGATGAGGATTTTACAGAATGATGCTTGGATCTACAGTTCAGTAAAAGGTTCACTTAAGTATTAACTATCCAATATAATACTAATATGAATGTTTTACCAAAAAACTGTCGATGTGGATTTTACAGAATACTACTTGAATAGGTACTACAAGGTCATATAATGTGAAGTAACTAATTATCAAATACAATATTAGTTTCAAAGTTACTAAAAAAGTGTCGATGATGATGTTACAGAATTGTACTGGGATTTACAGTTATACAAGGTTGATAAATGTGCATAAACTAACAACTATAATTTCAGTAATATCAGTATGATGGATGCTAAAAGTATCAATGACCAATGGGGAATGTTGCAAAAAAACTTAAGCTTTAGTCTATAGTTCTACAAGAGACATAAAATGTGAATAAAATATCCAAATATAGTCTTAGTAAATATCAATATGATGGTTACTTAAAATGTCAATGCACTTAAGGCTTGAGCAAACCAGAACAGTTCATTGATGGTTCGTGGTATTCGATAACAGATTTTACAATTCTTATTTATGTACGTTTTCAAATAAGCTGAAGATATTTATACAGTCCTGATATTCCACTTTTGGCTGATATTTCAAGGGCCTCGTAGAATCGAGAATGGATTCTATATGGATGAAAATATCGGTTGGTTATATAGTCCAGGTTATTGCCTCGCTGGGTCGTATCCACAAGAGAACTGAACACAGCTGTATGTTAGTCCAAGTCCCTCTACCAAAGTTGGTACTCTCAGTGTCAACAATAACGGATCTCTCAGTGGTGGTGTTGCAAGAGAGAAGCCAGAGCCCCGGCGACCAAAAGGGCTGCGACGCCATGATGGTTGTTCTGGTGGTGCCCCGGCATGGGCGCGGCCTCGCTGACCTCGACCATGGACATAGCGGCGAAGGCGAGCACCGCCATCAGAATCAACAAGAACTTGGCAGCGACCATCTTGGATGAATGAATGATTTTTTTTCGTTTGTTGGTTGGAAAGGAGGAGAAAGTATGAATGAGGTGACGGTGGGAAATCTTTTCCGTTTTATACAGAGGATATGGAGGAAGCAGGGGATCGAGGCTATTTTCTCACGTTCGTTGCAGGAGGAGGAAGAGTCAACGGGTCCACTGGGCGTAACGGAACGGATTAATCTGAGAGCGGAGCGGAGATTTCCTCTTGTGGGTTTATGGCTTTTGTTGGCTTTTTCCTTTCCTGATGGAAAAGCGTAATTCGATAGTTTGATGTAAGTGAGGTGGAATTTTTAATGAGGGTTCTAAAAGGTTAGTTTTGGGTGTGGTTGAGGGAAGTGCGGTGGTTTTTAAGGTTAGAGAAATGTGTATTTTTAAAGTAATACAAAGTAAATGTAGTTTCAAACGTAATTAAATGGGTAGTAAGATATTAGAATTACCTATTGTAAAAGAGATTACAATTGGTAATCTCAATTTGGATAGAGATTAATGTGAAGTGGATCTAGCCATGAAATCTTTCCAATATGCATTTATGATTTTTTTTTTACTTTTAACTCACTGTTAACTTGACTGTTGTTAACTTGACTTTTGCCTCTTATAGTGTTTGTGATAGAGTTTTTATTATGTTTGAAAAGTGTTAGAATGCTCTATTCAAAAATGTGTTCTTAAAATAGTGTTCTAAAATGAGTTTAGAATCTGAAAGTGTTCTTAAATGTGGATCGAAACACTATAAGAACACATTTTCTGTTTCTATAAAACATTTTAGCAACACTTTTCCAACACTATCTTTTCTCACACAACACAATCGCAATACAATAGAAAAGCTTTTAATTGTAAAAGTGTTCATTAATGCGTTAACTTAGCGTTGCAAAAGTGTCTTACGAATTTTGCTGTGTACATAGTATTGAATCGTATTGATTTTTCATAACTTATTTAAAAACCAGAAAAATTCATTCAATATAGAAACCGATGAAATTTTCAGCATAGGTTATTTAAACAGAAATATAATACATAGGGGAGGTGAAGCTAAAGCGCTAAAGGTTGCATGATTTTTCAAAATTTCCAGAAGACGGGAATTTGTTATTTAATATCTTGATGACGTCGTTTATATAGCTGCTATAGTTGGCTACATTTTCTCCTATAAAATCGGCGATCAAAATTATATCCTTTAAGAGAAATCGCAATATTTCTGAGATAACTCTTTGCGACCTTTTGCCCCCCCCCCCACTAAAATTCATCACACACAAGCTGAGCCAAAAAAATGTTGATCAAACTAAAAGAAACCGAATGAAACACTCACAACTGAATTACCCTCACTCACTGATATTCCATAAAATATGACTTTCAAGTTCTCTCTAAGTGTGGGGGTTTTTTTTACCCCAAACCTTCACTTCGGTCTACACTACAAGATCTCCGTTCCATAAGCGTAACGAGGGGGGGTTATTGGGGTTGTAACCCCCCTCCATTACATCGACGGTTTCTAAAGCATGAAAAAGTGAAAATTTTTCCCTTTACAAGGAAGGCGGTTCACAAAGAACTGTTCTTTTAGCACGTAACCCAAAGGGCCTCAAAATGAATTTAAACACTACATTGAGAGACTAATTTTTAAAAATTTCTGGGGTAAAAATTTAAAATTTTAAAATTTTCTAAATTCCCCAAACCCCCCTCTAAATTTTTTTCGACTGTTATACTGCGTTTTTCTCTTGAAAGTTAAGCCTCTTAGATGAAATTTTCCCTTAGGAAGTTTTGCAAAAAAAAATTTTTATATTATACCTATATAATGAGACATTTTTTAAAAGGGAGTAATATGTTGAATGGGTTGACTGGTCGGAGTAACACCCCCATGAGTCAACTCTAGTTACGCCACTGATCCGTTCAGTATCTCATAATAAAATTGAAAAAAGAAAGTCAGCATCTATCAATACCGATACTATTCACGAAACAGAAGATACCTCCCCAGGCAAATCCCCTAACATGTCTGTCAGCTGTTTAGTTTATTCTCAAAAAAAAATACATATCTCCTACCCTAAAGAATAAAAACGTCTTTTCCAATCTAAAAAACGTGCTCGCTGAATTTGAATGCAAACTCCGAAACGGAAAATATCGAATCTTCTTCGATATAAAATTTATAGAAATTTCTCTCTGAAATACGGAAATGTGTTCGCCCCCCCCCCCACATACATAGAGAGGGTGCAGAAGAATTCGCTTCCGACTTTATTCTCCCAAATGTCTCCCGAAGCGTTTTTAATATTCAATAAGATGGTATTGATAGTGAATAGGGTATTGATTCCGTTATGCATGATGAGAATATGTGCATAGAGCGGTGAAATATAAGATTTTTTTTTATTATTCTGGAAGACCTTTAACCGAGTTTTTCAGCAATCAGAAGCAGGGTTGGCCGATATATATCACTAGATATGGGGCATCATGTTATATATCACGATATATAACATGATATGTATCCTAAAACCTAAAACAAAATCAACATGTTTCAAGCTAAAACCTCCCAAAATTCATTTTTGAGTACTTTGTTGACAGGTTAATTATATTCTTTAATCATATAAACACATTCTAAAAAGGTCCTAAAAATATTCTCGTGTGATTTTAAAACAGTCGACTCCGCTTAATGTGATCACCTTTGTCCAAGAGTAGAATGATAACAATATTCGATTGATAACAATGAGCCATCGGATACTAGAAAGTTTCAAACATTGGAACTAGAGTGTTTGCTTTAAAATCACAACTATGTAGTCCTAATTTCAGTATTTAAAACGATTTCCTAGAACATGTATTTTGCAACTTTTACATTCTTAAAGAAAAATATGAGAGTGGAACATATAACACTAATAAACTAATGACTCCTTTTGTATGTATTGGATTAAAATTGGCCTTCAAACGGTAAAAAAAAATGATGATTTTAGGGGATTTAATGAAATTTATCCGGCCCTCTCTAATCCTTTCTATTAAAATCATCCATTGAATCCACAAATCCTTTGATATTTCTAATGCTTAATGATGCAACACACCGTCGTCTCAAAACCCTTCAAGTACTGAACCAAGAAACGAAAAACTAGTTTTTTCTTTCACATATTTTTTTTTCCATTTCTTCTCATATGAAAGGCATAAAGTCCATGAAAGGAAAATAATGTTCATCTTTTCGGCATTCGTCTTGGCTCTAGTATGTCAATCCTACTAGTAATCCGATTTTCCGCTTTTTGGAAATGATTACTGCTTTAATAAAATATTTTATCTTATTTTTTTTTTCGTTTCTTTATTTGATACAACTCCTAGCTCTGGGGCCGTTCAAATATTACGTAAGTAAGTTTTTGGTCATTTTTAACCCCCCTCCCCCATTGTCAGCAAAAATAAGCAACCAGCCTCTCATAATTACGTACGAAACCCCCCCGACCCCCCCTTTGTTCTTTTCTTGTATAAAATCTGTAGTAATCCTCAAATTTCTGAAATTCATTTTTCTCTATGAAAACTTAACCTATCGTTAAAATTTTCCCTGTGACAAATACTTGAAATTTTTTTCCTGGTTCAATTTTTCTTTGTGAAATTTATTTTTGGTTGAACTTTGAAATTATTTATGCAAGAAACAAAAGATTTTCGAAAATGCAGTGTTCGTAGCATCTAACGTAAGCATCACCCATACTCCTTCTTGTCAGTAAAAATAAGCAAATGCCAAACCCCCTCCCTCCTTAGGTGCTTACGTAATTTTTGAAAGGCCCCCTACTCTTATATTTACCGAAATCTCCAAAACTCATCGCCAATAAATCCGAGGCAATTTATACATGAAATGCTGGTCGATATAATTACGGCAGAATGTTTGATACGGGGTAATACCCATTTATAAGATGCTTCGAATTTAAAAGCTTTGTTCGTGAGCTTTCTGAATGTATATCGTTGAATTTTAATCCTTATTTCGTCGAGCTTATAGTAAAATCTATCTTAGGTAGAGAAGCTTATAATATAGAAAAGAATCTGATGCGCATTTATTTTAAAAGGATTTTTTTTTCTTTTAGTTTGAAAGGATCTTAGTCAGCATTTATTTAATGAGGCCAAGTCATTATATCAGATGTTTACTGAAATATAAGCTTCAATTTATTATGATCCAATTATTTTTTTAACGTATTTGAATTCCGAAATTATATTTTACTGGAATAAAAATACATTTAGGAAATTTATCGTTTATTAGACAAGTTTTATGCTTAAATCAAACATAATTACAGAGTATAGGACAATGCAAAACAAATAGAAAATGATATATTTACATGTTAGACCAATTCTTTATTCTTATACTATTAAAAAGATAAGTTTTTAATATTACAAAGAAATAAACTGATACACAAAAATATTTACAAATTCCTATGAACGAAAGATATTACATTTTATATACATAAATTTCACAGCTAATCAAAACTCTTTTAAAGTTAGAAAACGTAATGAAAATTGCAGTAAATACCTATAATAACAAAAAGGTATTTGGAAAAGAAATTTGTACGAAATTACATTTTCGCTGTAGAGGACCTGCTACAGAAAACTTCTTTGGCAAGGGTTACTTATAAGCTCTACACTGGAAAACTTCCAAAGAAGTGACAGTTTTTTTATATACATAAAAGATACACCGTTTTCTCGATGGAACGCCTTGCATGGAGATCTCAACAAAATAACATCTGACCACACCATTTATTGTGAACAATTGACAGGACATGCTACATCGTCATTAAATCATATTCATGTCAAAGGCTATGACCACAAGGTCTCCTAAACCATCGATTATGTCATGAGCTGCTCAGGATGAAAGTGGCATAAGTCCAAAAATACGAAATTTGAAAAAAAAAAAAAAAAAAGCATGGATTTCGATTTTTTTAAAGAGTTAAAATCTAAACAAGGTGTCCTGCATGAAAAATACATAGGAATAACACAGGCGCTGTTGGAGGAAAACATTTAATCACTCAAAACTACGTTCAGTGGACTTATACCACTTTCACTCTAACCAGCTTATATGAGTCGTCTAGTTTCAAAACCAGATAAGTCAATCAATTTTTCCTAATTTTTCAGGAACGACAATTCAAACAAATTATGTACTTACAAAACCCTTATTTTTTATTTGAGATGGTAGGAGATGGATACGTTATCACCACTGTTTTTTGTCGCAAAATTATAGATTTCCCTCAAAATTAGTGTTAGATCTATATTCTTTTAAAGATTAAAACTTGGCTATTTGCTAAATCTGTATTTTAACAATCAGAACATAACCTAAACTGAAAATTGAAAAATAAAAAAATGATGTATCTGGTTTCGAAACTAGACGACTCATATGAACTCTAGATTCCCAGAAGTGTCCAGAACCAAGTCCCCATGATTTAGTCCGAGACCACCTAGGCTATGTCCGTGACCGTGACCGTCTGGACTATGATTGAATCATCTCAATAGGGCGAAGGACTGCTGCGACTAAGTCCATGATGACGCAGACTGTGACCACCTCCTAAGCTGTGACTGTAGGGTGACGGACTGCTTCGACTGAGTCCGTGATGACCCAGATTGAGACCACCTCCTAAGCCGTGACTGTGACCACCTAGGCCGAGTCCGTGATCACCTAGGTTGAGTCCGAGTCCGTGACCGTCTGGACTATGACCGGCACATCTCAATAGGGCGAAGGACTGTTTCGACTGAGTCCGTGATGACCCAGACTAAGACCACCATGCCCACCTCCCAAGCCGAGACTGTGACCAACTTGACTGAGTCCTTGACCAACTTGGCTGAGTCCCTGCCCAACTTGGCTGAGTCCGTGACGACCACCTAGGCCGAGTCCGTGACCACCGAGACCAAGTCCGTGACCGTGACCGTCTGGAGTGTCGAACACCAAGCTGAGCACGGAATACAGGGCCAGCAAGGGGGTGGCGATCCTCCGGACATCCTCCTTGAACTCCTCGTGGGGGTCGTGGAACAGGTGGAACCCCCTGGCTTCGGATGTTAGTATCGCCATGGCAACGACGCCAGCCAGCATCAGTCTCACCAGACGAGCCATCTCTTCTCTCCCTTTTGCGAGTTTTTCTTCTGCAGCCGATTGATGTGAGTGAGAATCGCTGCTCCGTGCGCTTATATACGCTTTGCCTCACCCGACGGGAAAAAGTTACAAGCACGCAACAAGTGCAAGAAAGTGTATCATTTTGAGAGCAGCGAGCGTGATTCCGGCCCACGCGACTGACTCTGTTCTGAAAGCGTTCCTTTTAGTTAATCCTTTCGGTGTAGGGGGTGTGTGTTAAGACAATATGCATATCAGTTTTTTCTTCGAATTAAAAATCCCCGCTGTATGCTATTTTCGGTCGAAGAATCACGAGTCATGTTTGAGATCCGAACGAAAGCAGCTTAAGAGATTAACCGACTCGCTGTTCTCTGAAGTCTCCTCAAATAATAATATGCATAAAACAACGCGCTTATTGTCTGTTCATTTAGCTTAAAAGTCCCGTTTGATTTTCTCTGTACCCCCTCAGATTCGACTTGACACTGTGCGCCGCTTGTTTAACCCTTTCAAGCCTAACCCGTCCGAGATTGACATTGAATCCTATAGGAAATTTGGGGCGTTTTAGGGAGTGGAAGGGTTTAAGCGCGTTTCACAGACTGGTGACACTATTCGTTCAAACAATAACAACGGGTTCTTGTCGCACGATGTACAGATTGGAGACGACGTATCGTTCGTATTATTCGACTTATTGTTTTAATCTCATGGCGTTTTGTTCTTTTTTTATTACTTCGTCGGAAGAATTCTCCTTCCAATAAGACGCAGGGAGGGGGGGTTCTGGGAGTATTCTTTCGCTTAAATTAACAGTTTGTCGGAGTTGGAGATTATTCTAGAGCTTATTGTTTGTTTGATTATAAAAGTTTCGCTTCGCCTTTTTAAAAATAATTTTCTCTCTAAGTGATCTTTTGTTTGTTCTTAAGTCTTTAAATAACTACTAGATGCGATGCGTGAGCTGGTTAGATTGAAAGTGGTGTAAGTCCACTGAGCGTATAGTTTTCAGAAAATGATGGTTTTCTGTAAGGGGCCGTTCAAATATTACGTAAGCAGGGGGGAGGGGGTTTGCTATTTGCTTATTTTTCCTGACAAGGGGGGAGAGGGAGTATGAGGTATGCTTTCGTAAGATGTTACAAAAACTGCTTTTTCGAAAATTTCTTGTTTCTTGCATAAATAATTTCGAAATTCAACTGAAAATAAATTTAAAAAAAACCCTGAAACCTGAACAAGGAGAAAGAAATTATGCTTTTTTTCACAAGGAAAGTTTTAACGATAGGTTAAGTGTTCATGGAGAACAATGAATTTCAAAAATCTAAGCATTGCTAAGGATTTTATACAAAAAAAAGAACAAAGGGGGTTGGGCAGTTTTTTTAAGTTATTATGAGGTTTGCGGTATGCTTATTTTTGCTAACAAGGAGGAAGGGGGGGGGAATTGACCAAAAACATGCTTACGTAATATTTGAACGGCCCCGTGTTGCTACGGAATTAGCATTCCTCAAAAGAAATCCAAATCCACACATCTCAATTTTTTTATTTTTGGACTTATACCACTTTCATCCTGAGCAGCTCATGTGTGCTTAACTTACAAAATGGATTTAAGTCGTGATTGTATTACAAACAAGTTCAAGTTGTTTGTATTATCCATTTCAAGCATATTACTGCATGAGAAACTTTAAGAAAAAAACGATATAAAATGAATATTTATGTTTTCACACGAAATCTTTTTCTAGTTTTGAATTTTCTCCATTAACGCGTGGAATTCATTTGGAGAAAGGACTTAGTTCATTTTTTCAATTAAGATCCTATTTTGTCTTCAGAAATACCTTCGAAACAGCGGCGATCAGTAAACTAGAATTAAGTAATTGTATCAACAACAAAAATGAAAGTATCGAAGCTTAAATTGAAAACTATTGTTTTCTGCATTTTATTCATTTCAAAATCTCTTAAAAAAGATTTTCTGCAAGTTTTAATTCCCTGATATGTTTCATCCGGTTTCAACCCGTTTTTATTATTAGATGCGTTAGTACTTAAACTCCTATTTGATAAAGTTTGATGATGTTAATTATTTTCGTTTTATAAATAAATAACAATAGTTTTATCCATTCAAATATTATTCTTACCCTTAACTATCACTTAAATTTAAAAGAAAGGCTGACAATTTTCAAAATTATTCTCTATAGCTGAAAAGCTTTACTATAACTGTGATCTTTGGGGGAAAATTCCTTTGATGACTGGAATATTAGGGGGGAACCTTTTTGAGTTAGATAAGCCTAACGTATAAAAGTTTATTTTGTGAATTTGACCTTAGCAAATTTCAAAGAATTATATTACAGATTAAAAATTTAGGTAGATAGTAATCATCTTTCCTATTTATTTATATCATCATAAAATTCTATATTTATATTACAGAATTTTATGTAACTCACAACATAACTTAATTACAATAATATAAAAGTAAATAAAAAACAACGTCATTTTCCCCGTGGAACTTTTATTTTTTGCTTTATAATTTGTTATCCAAATTGGAAAAATTTCCATTTAAAAAAATACATAAATAGTCATAGAACATTAGATAAGAACATTGATTTAAGATTACATATTCACAAAAAAAATTCCAAAATTGCCCTGACTTTTTTTACACAAAAGAAAGTCTCTTCACATTTTAAACTTGACTAGCTGTTGTTTGCATCACATGAGAATAGAGAGAAAGTCAAAGAATATACCTATCACATATTCCACCTTTAGCTGTAGCTATATAGCTGTAGCACTATCTCCATCATAGATGTTACAACATCACCGATGAGTATCAGGATCAATCGCTGCACATCAAACTTATTCACAAAATATAAATACCACAACATTGGAATGAAACAACTCAACTCTGAAGGAGCATCATCACCGCTCGAATTGCCAGACCTGGAAGAAGATCATATCCGTCGCCGCCGCCGCCACCGCCTTGTCCAAATAAGAAAGGTTTCGCATCCACATCGACACATAGTAACACCACCATGCAAAGCAGTGCTGACACTACCACTGACACTGAGGAAGAAGCCATGCTACAGCAATAACTTTGTTGAACACCTTGAAAAGAAACAGAATAATGTAATGATGAAGGACATTAAACGAACTTATATAATACCTACAGATCTATGTAAACGGAGCACCGGAAGAATTATGTGCTTCTTAATGTGAATATGTGATACAGAAAATGAATAATTTATTTAGTCTACCTACCACCTGTTCCGGTTCCGTAAAGATGAGTTCTATTGTAATGAGTTGATACTGAAAACAATTAGTGTCGATTTCGGAAGTCGGAATCAACTGTTTGGAAGGAATTAAGATGTTTGACCTTCGTTGATTTGGGTTCTAAGCCGCATTATGACTGATAAAGAGGATTAATATGCGTAGTACAGTCGACTCCACTTATTGTGGTCACGGTTAAGGTTATCAAAATTGAACGGTTCCGATCACTCTTATTTAAATTAACGTAAAATGTAGCGTTTTATATGATCAATATATATATAGGTATATATCGCATAATGTTATCAAAATTCTGGTGAAATCCCCTAAAAACCTCCTTTTTCCGTTTGAAGACCAATTTTAATACAATATCATACAAAAATGAGTGATTAATTTATTAGTGTAATAGGTTTCACTCTCATATTTTTCTTTAGGAGTGAAAAAGTTGCAAAATACATGTACTAGTGAATCGTTTTAAATACTTCAATTAGGACTACATAGTTGTGATTTTAAAGCAAAGACTCGAGTTACGCTGTTTGAAACTTTTTAGTATCAAATCGCTTATTATTATCAATCGGATATTGTTATCATTCTACTTTTGAACAAAAGTGCGGTGCATTAAGCGGAGTGGACTTCCAACAGTTGAAACATTTATACCTTAAGTTTAGTAGTTCTTATTCTCTCAGTGTTATGCTAGCGTGGGGAAAAGGTTCACCCAAATTTGTAAATCTGGAAAATATTCATAAAAAAAATCTTGATTTGTTTTCCTTATTATCTTTACAACGTTTTCCATATATTATTTTAACATTTAAAGTTTTCAGTGGTAATGAAATATTTTAGCATTTGGTCGCTGCGTAGATTAAATTATTTAATTAAAACTTGTGCTGTAAAGAAAAGTACAAGCCGGTATTATTTCTTATGGAAACACGATAATGTTGACAAATTTTAGAAAACCAGTAGATTAAATTTTGACATAATAAAATACTACAATATTTCAAAAATAGGTTTTCTTGATTAACTTTTAGAGAATTTTTACTTACTTTGGTTTGTGTTTTGATAAGAAGAAAAATATTTCTTGATTCCTTAGCTTGTTTTGAATGAAAACCAGGTCTCTTCTTTCAATTATTAAATCTTAGTCACTTTCTTAAAATTTTTGACTGGTACATTGTACATTCATTACAAATTTTAAATTCATTAAAAGAAAGGGAAGAGGCAAAATAGCCCCCTACAAAACCCACTAAACTCCTTAAAAGAAGAACGTTAAAAATTTGATCTTATAATGAGACTTTCAAAAGTAGAAATAAAAAAACCCAGTAAAATTGAATTTATAATTATTTTGCTTTAAACTCAAAGAAATACGCCATGTTTTGCGGAACTAAAATGCATGTTTTGATGGAGCGGTTTCTCGAAGAACTAATATTTATATTTGCATGCAGGGAAAGTATTTTATAAGAATCATCACTTACATTTCTTTTTATAGTGATAATTTTGATTTTTTAGCCTGAAATCTATTAAAATTTGAGTTTTTATAAAAGTGAAGTTCATGAGTTAAAACTTTATTCGAATATAAAATTACCAAAATTAACTCTTAGGATTGTTTTTACGTTAATATGGCTACTTAGGACGTATCTTATTAATCAAGCACTATTGTCTTGCTTTTTGTGTGAATAGGTCAGTCAGCATAAGAAAGGCAAATGGATAAAAATGGGGGGTTGACCGCATAGAAAGTTTTAAATCATGGGAACAAAATTACTGTTACAGTAAATTTAGTTGATAAGTTCTTTTGCCTCTCACTTTCCCACCAAGCTTGGTTACCGATACAATTTGTAAGAGGCACATGCTTAGTAATAATTAATGTTATAAAATTACATTTTTAGTAATAATAACTTAATGAAATGGAATGGGTTTTTTTACCTCGGCAGCAATTTTCTGGAACTCTCCAAAAGGGGGAAGAAAGGTGTTAAAGAACTTAAGAAATGATGTGTTTAAGGGTAAAGATAAAAGAAAAGGTTAAATACACTCCATATTTTCCCACGTTTCCAATGAATTTCACTAACTAACGAGGTAAAGACAATTAACTTTTAATGAAACTTCATTTTTCTGCCAAAAAAAAAAAACACTTCCTCGCCATGTTGTCCACGGAAACGGAAGTCCGCATAAACCGTGACGTCACCAGACTGTTCTCCATTAGCCGGGGCGAATATAATTCTCTTTTTTGGCCGCGAAGCATTGAAATCGATCATTTTTTCTTGTTTTTCTGCTGACAAAAGTCAGGGTGAAAGGCCTCTTGATTCATTTTCATAAGTATTCACCGTTTTTTCTTCTTTTTCTTCATTCGGCGTTCCACCTCATTTAACGAATTCTGAGAGTAATGAAGAAACAAATGGCGGGGAGAAAATGGAACGAAAACGATTACGATGATTTGTCTGAAAAGAACATAAGCGATTTATGGGATATTAGGTAGATAATGTTTAAGGCTGTAACGCCGATTTTCGCGGATGATGTTTTTAAAAGACGGGGAAAGCGAGCACGCTATGGAGTTGAAACCGTCGATATTTGAATGGTTAAAGTGGCTGAATATTACCTTTTTGTTGTTTTATGCAGATTTATTACCTTGTCGATAAGTAAAGCTTATAAATTTAAATACCTCAAATATGACTTTGAGTACATTTTTGTTTCAAAAGCTATTAAGTGCTTATTTACTCTAGATAATGTGCGTTTGCAAATATAATCTAAAAATATGTGTTTGTTTGACATAATTTAAACATTTTTAATTGGTTTTACATAATGGTCTTTATAAATTACCATAAAAACTTTTAGTGTTCATTTAAATTGGAAATTATTGCAGTACTCTCTGGTATACTTGTTACAAAACCAGAAATACTGCTTTACATTCTGAAAAACTTCCCTTTGTAAAACATTACCCGATAGTATATAGTGATTTAATCTATAGCTCCATTTTTTTTTCTTCAAAATTTAGAAAATATTTTAAAAGTTTAAATAGACTGGTGTCTGGTGCCGATCACTCATATTTACCTTAACACAAAATCTATCGTTTTATGTGATCAATATATCGCTTAATGTTTTCAAAATCTAGTCAAATCCTCTAAAAACCTCCTTTTACTATTTGGAGGCAAATTTTTATACATAATCATACAAAATGATTCAATAATGTATTAGTGTTCTACTCTCATATTTCTCTTTAAGTATGTAAAAGTAAAATACATAAGGTAGTCGTTTTATATAATTCTACATAGTTGTGATTTTAATGCAAAACTCGAGTTACGCTGTTTGAAACTTTCTAGTATCAAATCGTTTATTGTTATCAATCAAGTTCAAGTTCAAGTTGATAGGGTAGGGACATAGAGCATTTTCAATCACATGACTTGTACCTAACAGCCTTAGCAACACAAGGTGTTACATTTTTTTGCCCTACAGAGGTTAACAGTTACAAAAAATGACTAGCCGTGGAATTCTTCTATTGGAGCATTTGCAATCACGTGATCCCATACCTAAAAACCGCCTTAGCAACAGATAAACAACGGCCTTAGCAACAGTTAAAAGCCCTACAGAAGGTACACAGTTAAAATAAAATAACCGGTTCTGACGTCACCTGAAAATACTCTATTTGCTGACCTACGTTGGCCGCTTCATCCGCATTGCTTCTTCTTTTTTTTTTCTTTATTATCTGCAGGTGATCTGCAGAGTTCACTTTTTTATTTGTCTACTAGTTTGGATTTTCTGTATTCTTTAAAAATGATATTATGGCTCTGGTTTTTAGTTTCATATTCTTTTTGTTCATTTCCATCAGTTCGGAGAAGTTTGTTGGAGAGTACCTTAGGACTTTAAATAATTTGTATCTTTGTAATTGTTTGGATAATTGTTATCAATCGGATATTGTTATTATTCTACTCTTGAACAACCAACGCAATTGTAACAAAAACGTAATTTTCTTTCATTCTTCTAAACTCTACCAACTAGCTAAGAGTAATATAAATAGATTAAAGCATTTTCCACTCTTCGCATTTTGTTTTTACCGAAAGTGATAAGAAACAAGTTTTCAAAAGTATGCTCTCATATTTTTGTTGTCTTGTAAAAAAAAGTTGAGTTATATTTTTCGTGGAAATTCGTGTAAAAATTTAATTATTCTGAGAGCATGTTTTTACTAGCACAAAACAAAAAAACCTTGAGAGCTTTAGCTCTACATTTTGTGAGGAAATAATGCTTTTGTGCTAAAATAAACTTTAAGTGTGTTAGTAATTGTGTTTTTAACTCTTCATCTTGTTATTATTTTTTAGGTAATTTTATAATTTGAAAATTATTTTTTCATAAAAAAAGTTAATGCACTCTTGTACATTTTTATGGCACATTATTTAGGTTTTTATTTATTTTTTTTGCAAGATTACAAGAGGTGCAACGTTTGAATTCCTTTTATGCTGTAATCTTTTTAAAATAAACTACTAATTAACTACAACTATGCTTTAAGAACGTTAGTAAAATGTATAATAATATTTTTTTTCTAACCTTTGAGCATTTTCATTATGGTTAAAGTGCTTTAAGAAAATGAAATTGACAATTATTGTGATGCGAATTTTTATGAATTTCTTAATATTTTTTTTAAAGTTATATGTTTTGATAAAACATGTATTGTTATAATGGGAATTATAATAACTTTAGAAAATATTTAGTATAATATATAATTTAGTAAAATATGTAATACGCGTAACTCGTATGAGATACGTAAATGAAACAACATTTAATTTATTTGTAAAACTCATTCATGTAATAATATTACTTTGATGAATGAATTCAAAATCTAATCCTCCAAAATAATTAATCATTTACAGTCTTATAGTTTTTAATAGAAATTATGTAACTAATTTTCTACTTCATACAAAAACTCATGCAAATACTAGTACAGAATAAACAAGCAATATGATACGATATTTTATTAAAATACACTGAGCTATTCTACAAAAAAGAATGATTATTTACAAAGTGCAAAATTGTAATCGACACATGGGATTTGAAAAAAGTGTATGGCCTACAATGATAGAAATGTAAATTTAAAATTTACATAATATACATCCAGTAAAAAAGTTATGAGGCTAGTAACATATAGAACCAAAAACCAACCAGTGAAAAAATACTCAAACAATCTAAATAATCTGGATAAACATGTTATTAAATTTTTACAGTAACATAAAAATTTCTGCATTAAAAAATTAATTCATCATAAAAAACATCAAACATCTCCAATATTTATCTTGTTTCGTTTTAAAAAAGTTTCAATATAAATGTTTGTCATAATGATCAATAATGATTTCTCACAAAATGGAAATATTTCTTTTTAAGTGTTACTTTAAGTAACTCCCATTTGCAAATGAAATAGGTAATATCAATGTATGTGTGTTGTATCAGAAGTTTTTTAAATGCAGTTACATTTTTTTCTAATTCATCGTATAAATGAATTCATCTAATTCATCGTATAAAAGTTATAAGGAGAAAATGTTTCATCTTTTAAAGGCTAGATTTAAATTTTAAAGTTCTTGCATAAATTTATAAGCTTAAGTAATAAAAACGTTTTAATATCATATTAACACTCGTATGTGGAAAATTAATAACATAAATTAATTTGGATATAGTGCAACAAAATAAATTTGGAAATTGGGTATTTCTAGTTGAAGTTCTTGTTTAAATTTATAAGCTTAATTAATAAAAACGTTTTAAGATAATACTAGCTGGTTTGACCCGGCAAAGCCGCATCTTACCAGCTAGATTATGCGCCTTTGGCGCTGATGTGAGCTTCGCTCGTTACTACCACACGCTTGCAGCGCAGTTAAATGTTTTACAATTTTTTACTTTTTTAAGCTGCATCGTTAGCGCTAAACTGTTCAATATTTTCAATCAAATTATAGGTTTTTCTAACCACAAGTAATTTATTCTAATGCGTCATCTGAAGAGAAAGAAGGGTACAATTGTAGTAAAACGTCAAAACATTTAAGTTTGATAATTTCAAAGTAGATTTTCTACACGCTCTGTAAAAGACGTTTTGCCTGTGTTGGTAAAAATATTAACTGAAAACAATGGGACAAATTGAAATAAATTTCTAATTTAAAAATGGAATGCTTTGAAGGAACGTGACATATTATTGGCTCATCTAGGGTTGGAAATCTTTCGATCAAGACCGAGTTTGTCCAAATCGGTTCAGGGGTTCGGGCTGGCGGGCGACCGAACGGAACCTCCCCATAGAGTTAACATGGGGGCAAAACGAAAAAATCGTATAATTTAAAAATGGAAGGTTTTAGAGGAACGTGTTATATTATTGGCTCATCTAGGGGTGGAAAGCTTTCGATCAAGACCGAGTTTGTCCAAATCGGAACGGGGGTGCGGCCTGGCGGCCGGCCGAAAGAAAAACCAAATTATTTTAATATATAAGATTTTCACTCGTCTGTGAAAAATTAATAATATAAGTTCATTTGGATTTAGTGCAATAAAATAAATTTGAACATAGTATATTTACAATCGTCACTTTTATGAGAACAATTTCTACTACACATTTCTCTGTTAACTAAACATTTTCTGCATGTTAGGACTTTTTCTGGGAAAATATTTAAGGACATAACCCACTAAAACTTGGGAAAAAAAATTAGACACCAGTTTGTAGAGTGTAGAGAGACAATATGTTAGTTAAATAAATAGAATATTTCCAATGGATAAGTTCCCTAAAGTTGCGAAAGGATCGTGGCATACAGAAAAAGTTCATCCGTCAACAGAGAAATCCCGTGAAAGCTGTGGTAACTTTTTCTGCCAAAACTTTTCTGTTTCTAGATTATTTTTTTGCAGTGTATTTTAGATAAGATGATTATAGGGGACAATTTTCCCCTAGGAGGGTGCCTGAAGAAACACATGATGAAGTAAAAAAAATCATTTTTAAGAGTCCCTCAATGTATTTAGTCATTGTCAGCCTGACTTATTTTGACACAGTAATAGGTATTGATTTTTTTGTAGTTTAGGTCACTTGCCGGTACTGATGTTTCTCTCTAGCATGATGGTTTTGGATGGTCTTATAGTTGCATTTGATATTTTTGCTCACAGAAAGTTATAAATCAACATGATTTTTGAGGGACAATTATGGACTGTTTCTGTAAAGGATTTTTCACACACTAAACACGTTGAGACCCACATAGCGTTGATTATGCAGATACTGCTTGCGAAACAATCCATTCAGAAACGACTTTTTTTGCCAAACAACAATAAACACAATCTTTCCTTGGAGATATATTACACTTTCAACGGTCACACTGTATTCTTGGGTCTGGTTCGAAATCCCGACAGGTACGTTTGCCCGACATCATCATCATCATCGACAATGCGACACAACGGGAAGGAAGGAATGAGAATTGTCGGGCCAATGAACGGATTCCATATTCTTGCACACACACGAACTGATGGTCACTCTACGAAAGAATCATCCTCATGAGCAGCCTCTCCACCAGTTGAGGCAGCATTTCTTCCATTTTCTTCATGATCTTCTTCCTCTGGAGGGCCGAGGCCCCCTCGGCCGTGTCCGCGCACAACACCACCACTACCAACAACACCCACAACGCCAGCAGGGCTACGCTTTGATATCCGACCATCTTCTTGTCTGTATTTCACAGCTGATTGACTGAACTAGCTATACGGCCGCTCTGATACTACAAAGTTTCGAGACTTTTTCTTCACAGCTGATTGGAGCTATAGCTCTTGATACAAAGTTTCGCGAACGTCTAACCCCTTCCACTTCCTGACAGGTGGCTTATATAACTGCGACACAATGGACAATACGGATATCCTTGTCAACACCGAGGGATCACCACTTTGGAGTAATTCGAATATCGGATTGAGCGATGACGATGATTGTGTGTCTCGGGCGTTTGATTATTATTGTCGTCCCTCAGGGAGAGTGATTGTCTTTTTAAGGGAGGGGAGAGAGTGAAGAAGTCGTCGCGCTTCGTCGGACACATTGTCTCGAGCGTAGAGGCATTATTTCGAGGGAGAGCGTTGGTATGGTGACTCAACGTGGTGAGGAGCTGAAAGATGTATGTAATATAGGAATTGCCATAGAAGGGTGGATATTTTGCAGCGTCGCTTTCTTTCCGTTTTACTCTATTTTTTTCTTTCTATCTTTATCTTGTTCTTTCACTCTTTCGATTTCTTATGTCTTTCTATCTTTTTTTCTCAATTTTTCTTCGTTTCTCTCAAATTTGTCTCTCTCTTTCCTTTTCTTTCTCTATATCTCTCTGAAGAAAATTGGAAGACAGGCCGACGAATCATTCCAGGGGAAATAAACCTCCATCAAAGTTTTTTTTTACTTGCTATATTCTTTCAAAACACCACGGTTTAGGAAGATTCGACTTCCAACTGTGTTTTTTTTTTTGTTATAGGAGAAATCAGTAGGAAATGCTTCATGTTATGAAATATCAACCACCCTTATTGTATTTGAGCCAATTCCAATTTGTTTAAACCAGTATTTATAAGGAAGAAACTCAAATATTTATTTAAGTGATAGAGTTATAAAAAGAAGTTAGCAAAGCTAGATATTGGAATCTAGTTTCATGGAATGGAAGGCTTTAAAAACGCCAGGTACGTATATGTAAAAATTTGAAAACGCCAACAATGAAATTTTGTGAGAGAAAAGCCTTCAAAACTAAGCCAGTTACGAACCCTCCTAATTACTCGTATATTCATTCAGGTATTTTTATTTATTAAAACCATAGTTTTTACGGAAGAACACTTTAGTGATCAGAGTATAAATTAAAGGTGGAGAGGGTTTCCAATTAATTAGATTTGGATCTCTAGTGAAAAGAAAATGACCACGCTCATTACACAATGTGAGCTCATAAGTTAGTTCAATGCTCACTCTTCACACACTCTTACTCTACGCTCTCTCGGACCTTCAAAATGGAAGAAGAAGATAAAAAAGTGAACGTGAGGAGGAAAATGGAGAATTATTCACTCCCTTTTGAATCTTTTCTATCGGATCTGTTGTTGTTGTTTGTCTGAATTGGTTTCGCTCTGTTTGCCGCCTTTTGGGAGATGCAATCGTATAATTTTATAATGTGAATTCGAATGAAATTCGATGTTGGTTTTAGTGGCGTTTTATGGGCGTGGGGTATTTTTGCGTAGGGATAACTTTTTTTTTAGATTTTATGGGGATTTTTATTTGTTAAGAGCGAGATTTTCTCATAATTTTATATTATTTTGAAGAAAAATGCAAATTAAAAATGTAACATCTGTTATTAAATACATCCTCATGGTAGCACATTCCCGATTTTCGGACATCTGGCATTAAAACATTCTTATTTTACAATACCCTTTTAAAACATTTTGGGGGGCCAATTATATTATTATTACTAATTATATTTTCGAATTGCAGTACTCTTTGGTTCTAAGTATTTAAATTATTGTTTTGTTCTTACTTTTTGTACCTACTACATTCTACGAAAATATTTTTTTTAAAATTATAAATAAATTTTATTATCAAATAATAAACTCATATTTGCACACAAATTGGCATTATTTAATTAAATTAAACACAAAAGTTAGATAAAAGTAACAGAACAAATGCATACACAATATGAATATATACTAATAATAAATTAAAGTTACAATTCCAAATGTAAAAAAAAACGAATACAGAGAGTATATGAAACACCAAGGGAAAATAAAAAAAATCCCGTCTAGGCGTAATAAAAATTAATACATTAATTATGTTATGAAAATAAAAGTAAAACAATAGAAAAAACTGCAAAAAATCACACAAAAAGAGGTTGCCATAAAGCTGGGTAATAATTTGTCATGTTTAAAAACCATGAAGGAACTGTAATTAAATGAGTAATTGAATATTTTATTATTTAATTCTGGATTAAAATAGTTAAATGTCTATTTTATCGATCTATTTATTTAAAGTAGCTATGCATTTGATTTAAAACTGGTCATATAAAACATTAATCTTCTTGAGAGGCTTAGAATCATATGGTGAACCAACGGGGGAAAATAGCTGTTACTGTGGTTAAGGATTAATTATATTGAAAACGTCAAAAATGTATGAATTGTAATAGGTATACTGAAACTGTATTAAAAGGTTGATTTTTTAAAGCTTCTAAGATAAGTAACGTAATGTAATTTAAAATACAGAATAATTGTTTTTAATTTTTAAATAAATTTAATACCGGAATTATTAACAAGATTACTAATTTCATTTAAATTAATGGCAATTTAGTTTTGAACATCTAGAATAAAACCACATCACCATGTGTTGTATCTTTAGAAAATCTTAGTTTGAGAATAATTTAATTTTTAACGGTCAAAAAATATTTTCTAAATATTGCCATTAAAAATAATGTATAGAATTTCTATTTTAAAATAGTCTGTTGTGACACTTCTAACACTATTTTCGAATATGGATAAATATATTTTTTTTATCCTCCCTTTGAATTTTTAAATTCTTTTATTCATATAAATCAAATAAACTCAATATTAACCTTAATTTGCTGAGAATTTGTTCTATCAAAAAATATTTATTTTGTAGGTTTTTCAGATATAATTTTGCTTATTTAGAAAAACATGTAAACAAACTATTCCTTTTTTTGAAAAATTAGTTTAGTTCAATAGAAGACGGCGTGTTTAGAATTGCTTGTTAGTGTAACTTGGAGAATAATCTTGAGATAAAAACAACATTCCCCTTCTGAATTCTATGCCCAAGTGTTTAAGGCCATAACTTTATTAAATTAGGAATAGTTTGGAAGAAAATATTTATTCGGTTCAGATTGCGGGACTAAACCCACATGATTAAGTCAAAACTTCCTGAGTAATTTCTATAATTTCCTTTTCCCAAACTACCTCGTGTATTTGTTTTTAGTATATCTGTCAATGAAACGTTTAAAATAAATATTTTGTATCATAAAGTTGAAAGTACTTTAGATTTACAATTGCAAATTTCTTTGTGTTGCGTGTTTTTCAAATGAAATTTTTAATCTTAACTTTTGACTATTAAAAGAATAATACTCATTAAATTTTACTAAACCTTTCTTCTGTTATTAAACAAATATTTTTCTTAACTAACTGGAATCTCTAAACCAGAATCTAGAATTAAAAACAAGGGGAGGTAGACACATATTTGATTCCTTTGAATTTCCTCCAACAATGTAAATATAGTATTTCGTTGTGACACTGTTTTTTAAGTAAATAAACAAATATGTTATTAAAATATTTCGCTTATATTGCTGGCTGTTTAGGGAACGAAAAACATACTTTATTAAATTATTATTACATTATTTATTATTAAAACATACTAGTTTATGATATTTTTTTCGGGGGGAGGACCAAATAGCTGGAGCCCATCCCGAATGAAAAAAAAAATGTTTTTAAATAATTGATCATATTATAGTTTTAAACTTTATTTACAATATTGTTTCCTTCTAGCAAAATTTCTCTAAGTTTTTGTTTATAAACCGTATGTTTCAAACAATTTTGATAACTGGAAAACAATAGACAACACTAATTCTGACCATTAACTTGATTTTAGGACATAATCCTTAAAAAATTTTAACGAATATATAAAATATTGATTTATATCAGGCGGTATAGTTTTGAAAGGGGTAAATTTGATAAGCAACTTAATTCCACCCTTGATTTAAAAGTAAATCCCTGATACATTTTTCTACACAAATGTAAGGGTAGCAAGTATTATAACGTTAAGTAAAATATTAATTCGCATTAAATATTGCTACTAGCATTTTGAAAAATTATATTTGGTACTACATAATTTGTATTTAATACACATAATAGTTATTGAACTCAAACATCAGTGTGTAATGTGTTGACTAATGAGGGTATAAATTAGGATCATTACTGTTATCTTTAAATTTATAGAAACTAATTTCAGTTAACTTTAAAATGTAGGGCAATAGTATTATACGGTTCTTAATGACGCTTTTATCATGACTTTGATTAGGAATTATTCATTTAACTTTAGAATAACGAGATCTTTTATCAGTTTTCCTATAGAGTATTTTCTGGTGACGTCACAACCGGTTATTTTCTTTTAACTGTGTACCTTCTGTAGGGCTTTTAACTGTTGCTAAGGCCATTGTTTACCTGTTGCTAAGGTGGTTTTTAGGTATGGGATCACGTGATTGCAAATGCTCCAATAGAAGAATTCCATGGCTAGTCATTTTCTGTAACTGTTAACCTCTGTAGGGCAAAAAACTGTAACATTTTCTGTTGCTAAGGCCGTTGTTAGGTCCGAGTCATGTGATTGAAAATGCTCTATAGAATATCTGTTTTTTGAAGGTAGAAAATTTTGAGTTTTTAACATTTATTTTGTGAACTAATGTAAAAATTTAAACTTATTAGTTTTTATAGCAATGGTTTACATCAATGCATACTGTTAGCATTTTCTATTTAACAATTCAAAAATATATTATTTAGAAAACAATTAGTACTAACAAGTCTAAATATACAGAATGTTATTGAAATATAATGAGATAGTCAAGATTTGTATAAAACATCTTGATTATACTGGCTTGTATTTTTATTTAGCGCACTTTTCTTGCTGCCATGTTATAACGTTGCTAAGACAACTAGACCTTTTTGAATATCTGAAATTTCAAGCTTTTCACAAAAGTGCAATTCGGACTTAACTTTACTAGATGCCATAAACTAATTTTATATACGTTTCCATTCTTAAAACTAGTTATAAAGTTATACTTTAATGCTTCCAAAGTGCTCAATATATAATACCTCATCTTTCACAAGTGTTTTTGCCCACCCCCTTATTTCTAAAACTAAAATTAGAACAAATATAATAAAATCATGTTATTGTTTGTACCTTTTATTATAGGAAATTAGTCATACATATACAATACGTACATGATATTTAATTACATATGCACATATTTACATATAGTGTACAACTCTCGACTCATACACCGACAGAAAAAAAAATTGAACGCAAAGAAAACTGCATGAGCTAACCGTTATTACAAATGAGATAGAAAACAATATGCTATTAAGAAATTACTATTACTTGCAAAAACTCAATACATCGAGAAATACATAGTGAAACACATGCAAAAGGTATTTAAATGAAGGATAGAAAAAGTGTAAGGATTTAACTACAAAATGTAATTGGTGATACCATAAATAGGATAAAATGGTGTGAAATTTTAGAGGATTTGAGAATCAATCGCAGTTTTGCTAAAGTAATGCAAATTCCTTAAATTTATAAGTGAATAAGAAAAATGTGAAAGTAGTATTGAACCTTGAGGGAGGCAAACAGAAGAAAAATCCAATGCTATTATCCACTGATGACTTTGACACCGACGAACCATCACTTCACACACAATAAATAATCCATTATCATAATCATCATCTTAATGATGGTGATGATGCTCGGACAGCAGCTTGATGACCAGTCCGGCAGCCAGGATGGGCAGGACATCACTGTGGTGGTGGTGCCCGAACGGAGCCGCCTCGGTAGTCTGGATGTTGACCGTCATCATCATCATTGCGATCACGGCGAAGAAGGCGGCGATGATCCTGGTAGACAGCATGGTGAATTGGAAAGGAGGGGGGTGTTCGATAGAACGAGAGCGAAAGGAATGGAAGGTGGTTGGAGTGTGATGTTGGATCTGGGGAGACCACCCTGCTTATATATTCCGTTCGATCGGAAGTGGAATGATGATAATTCTTTTTGACTTCTTAAAACCCCCATGCAAATTAGGAATTCCAGAATTCTGGAAGGGATTTCGCAAGAGAGAGAGGGATTATACAACTTCCGATCGGAAGCATTTAGTGGGCAATTACTTCCTCATCCATGTTGTTATGCGAATATTGATTTCTTATTCTGTTCTTTTAACGAATAATAAATGGAACTGGTTTTTTTGTGTGGAAATCGACCGTCCCTAATCCTTTCGTTTGTTAATATCTTGGAACCGGAAGTCTTCTGATCGGAACCCATTAGCGGAGAGGGAGGGATCGGAACAAGATGATAATTCGTTCTTCGGACTATTAGAATTATAAGCCGAATGTGTGGTTTTAGTGGTTGTTCGATTTGTACGAATGGGTTTTTTATTAGTGCTCGTTTATTTGATTGAGCTGATCGGGATCAAAGTGGTGTAAGTCCAGAAGTACGAAATTTGAGAAGATAATTCATTTGGATTTCTTCTATGTTCCTTTAATGCAGTGGTTCCCAACCGGTGGTGGTCCGTGAGAGTCTTTTAAGTGGTCCGTGGAGAGACCCGCAAGCACACAAATAAAATATTCCTATAAGTAATAAAAATTTGAATGAATTGAACAAGGAAAGGTCGAATTATACTTTCGGCTATGTAATTTGTGGGGGATAACAGCAGTCAACTATATTAATAACAATTATTTCTTCTACTATAAATATTTGAAGTGAATTTAGGAGTTCGGGAAAAAAAAGTTTGACGAATTTTGTGGGTTATGAAGTATTATTACTTATCTCACAACAAAAATTACTAATTCTCGTAAGATGTAATTAAATTTTTCTTAAAATATTGTTAGATTTAAGATAATTATATAAAATTCCCTGCTCAATTAGGGATAATAAACTATCATCTTGAAGTTTTGTGAAGATGAGGATTTTAAGCTACAAAGGGTGGTCCGTGAAGATTCCAATTTTAGACTTAGAGGTCCGCGGACTTCTCTGAGTTGGGAACCACTGCTTTAATACCTAGTGTGGTAATCGCCTAAGTCAAAAGCTCAACGATTGGCCCCCGTAAGAGCCGCCTAAAAAATATCTTCTCCATAGGAACAACACATGCGCCGTTAGAAAAAACCCTTCGATTACTCAAAACTACATTCACTGGACTTACACCTCTTTCATTCTAACCAGCTCGTATTATTATTATGACGGACAAAAGGTCTGATGGGAAGAAAATGTCCGCTTCTTGATTTTAATACTTCCAATCAAATTTGTGAAATAGGTTAAGTGGAAAGTAAAAGATTCTTTACAAAAAAAAAAAACGGTCATTTCAGAAGATTTTTCTCTATACCCGAGTATTATCCTTATAGTCTTTCATAAGAGCGTTATTGATTCGACTTAGTTTTTTTTTATTTTTTTAATTTATGGCGCAGAATAAATTGGGTTTTATTGATCGGCGCCGTAAAAATAACATAAACCCTATTTACATACACAGGGCCGTTTGGGGACACGTTTCTGGGACATAAATATTCGATGGTAGCGGTCGGTGCAGGAAAAAAAATTCCCCCTAACACACATCTATAGAGAGAATTTATATGCTTTCTAGGAAGGGTCGATGGTGTACTGAGCGTTTAGAGAACGCAGGTTTTTGTAATTATGCATTCAAATACTTTGCCTGAATATTCAGGAAAAAATATTACTAAAAAATATTACTTGAAAAACTATGCATTTATTCAATGATTTAAAAGTAACCACATAATTTTCTCCGTCGTTATAGTTAACCAAATTGAGGAGGTATTATATGAATTCTAATTTATTACCAGTATAAAACGAATATGTAGTTGTTGATTTCTTAGTAAATATTTCTAATTCTACTAACTTCAATTTTTAAACAAGGTAAAATCTTCCGAATCGCCCTTTTTCATTTACAACTTCCATGGTTGACAGTAAACTCCATTTAAAAAATTAAGTTACATTAAAAATTCCATTAAACTCCATTAAAAATTAAGTACATTTACAGAATTTTTTTGGTATGCTATTCAGAAATTAAGCCTTTCGTATGTTAATTTAATAAAATCTTAACAAGGGGGGGGAAATAAAAAAAAACTTGTAAAATAGAGGATAGTAAAAATATATATATTGTGCTTCAGTACTTCAAATAACTATATTTTTTATGAGTTTTTTCCCGGTAAAATTTTTTTAACACCCGTAGCAATAAAACCGAAGTATATTTCATTTTTCAACAATCTGAAAGCAATCAAAATTACGCCAACTTTATTTTAATCATTTAATAATTTAAAGACCTTTGTTGTACAGTTTACCTCTCATTATTAAGATGAAAGATGGCTTTAGAAGTGTTGTTTAAAACATTAGTAAAATGTAAAAAAAAATTGTAAGAATAAAAGTAACACAGTACATTACTTTATGCAAGCGTTGTATTTGTTGTACATCTAAGGGACTTACTTTAATTAAGGGCACACAGAACATAAAACGGTTCAAATTTTCGATTTTTCAATTTTGTTCGTAAAAAATAAAGCAATTTAAGACGATTTCAAAAATATATAGTTTGTATAGGTTTCAAAAATTTAATTACCTTAAAATCCGGTTTGAATGTTTGTTAACAAGCATGACACGCCCACCACGCGTTTGCCCAGATGCTTTCTGTTTACAAATAAACCGATCTAAACCTTATTAACTGGACTAAAACTTTAGATTTTCTTACTCTGTGACTAAATATATACTTATTTTACCTATGTGGCAACATTTTTTTTCCCAAGCTGTGTAACTTTAGTTTAAAGTATGTGAATGCATTGTTGACGTCGTGTTATTGTTGTAGAATGAACTTGTGGCCGATATTTTCCCCTCTAAAACAATCCAAAGAATTAAAATTAAGTTATTTGTTAATCATAAATATAATATCCAATGAATATATTTTGCAAATTTTAATTTTGTTTAATATTTTTTGACTTAATGAGAAAAAATGCGAAATTCTGCGAAACGACTCGTAAAGGCTATATCTTGGTAAACATTTTTGGATTTAGTTAATTCTAGAATTAAATTACACCTTTTAAGTAATAAAATAATGTTTTCTAAATGTTTTTTTGCGTTTTTAGTAATGTTTGGTTGTTTAAAGTTTCAAAAGAGGGGAAAATAACTGACCGCAGGATGTTACGTCTTCGAAGTGTCACGCAGTATTTTCGATTTTATATAAGAATAATTCATGTTATTTAACTTCAATTCTAACAATCTAAGACAAACATTAAACAATCTAACATTTTATAACATAAATTAGTGTTTATAATAATAACAGGCTATTTTAAGTTGCCTTTTGGTACTGAAATGCAACGACTGCCTTCGTCTTCGAAAAGCTGTATTTCTCATTCCAAACCCCCTATATCAACACAAATTAAATAAAAACAAATATGTTAAATGTAATGCTGAAATAAGATATTAAGCACACTCTAGTCCTGAGATGTAATATAAAATAACATTTATAGCAGGTTTGTGCCATTTTTCTGTTTTTTCCATTTTTCTCGAAACATGATTTTCATGCCTTTAGGTACACATTTTTAAAAAACTATTTCAGGTACACACTTCAAACTTTCCACAATTATTGAACTACCTATTTTCTTTAATAATAAGAAGGATATAAGACATGCCTGTTGTAGAATTTATGTTATTAACCAAAATGTGTTGTAAAAGTTACTTGTTTTTTAAACATCTCACTAGTTTTTTTTTTTTTTAAATTTTTTTTATTTGATCCATGATTAAACCCCTTCTTATTATTGTTCATTGACATGTTATTTATGATCACACCAAGTTTTGGAAAGATATATTCAATAGTTTTCTTAAAATGTGTACCAAACTGACATATAGTGTCGAGCATTCAAAAATTTTAAATTTTTTTAAAATGGCTATAATTTATTAAATTTTTGACTAGTTTAAAAAATTTTGTTATAACTGTATAAAAAAATATGTGTTTTAGCTTGTGTATGAAAACTTTAAAAAAATCTAAATTTGAAAGTGAAACGCACGCACCTAAACTATGCTTTACTTTTGCCATGTTTTGGCCATCGAGGTGTTCCGTGTGCCCTTAATTAATCAATCAATCAATCAATCAATCAAATTTATTTTCAAAAAGTCACATAAAAAAAAAAACATACACACAAGAAAAATAATAATAAACATTGATATTTGGCTATCCCAAAGGAGCAATTGCTCGTCCATGGGCAAATGGCATATCTAGTACATTTAAGTCAGGTAAAAAAAAAACAGTGGAAGAATTGGAGAAGAATTTATTTCTTTTTACTTAGAAAGTAAAAAAATAATAAAACGAGAATGGCTTGGCTGGCAATTAAATTTATATAATAGGAAGAGTAAGAGAACATAGATTGCATGTAAATCTGACAAATTAAATTAGGGTTTCAACATTATTTTGGTCTAGAATAAAAGCAATACAAAGTTTTTTAAATATTCTGATATTAGATTCTGTTTGAATTTGGCTTGGTAATTTGTTAAATAAAATAACAGAAAGATATTGAAAATGTTTTTTGTATATTTCTTTACGAGGGGTAGGCACTAAGAAATAATTTTGACTGCGGAGAGTGTATGAAGTGTTAGAGTTTATAGTTGCCCATGATGGGAATTTTTTTAAAAAGAGTAGACTATTTAACATAAATAACTGATGCACATTTAAAAGATGATTATTCTCAGGAAAATAACGTAAAAATTTCTTTTGTAAGTTAATTAATGGTAAAATATTGGAGGTGTAGTCTCCACCCCAGATTATTATACCGTATTGTATTCGAGATTGAACCCAAGCAAAATACAATTTTAGAAGTAAATCAGAATCAAAAAAATTTTTTAGGTGGTAGAATTTGGACAGAATATATCTTAATTTGCTACAGATTGAGTTAATATGATCTTTAAATTTCCAGTTTTTATTAAATAAAATGCCTAGATATTTTAATGATGGGGTGTATTTAAGCAGATGATTATCACAAGATTTTATTTTACAATCACAAAAGAATAATTTAAGCTTAGTTTCTTCATTAGATCTTAAAGAAAACATAATGTAGCTCGTTTTGTTTATATTTACCTTTAACTCATTGCTTGAAAACCAAATAAAAATTAATTCCAAATCTTGATTTATCATGTTTTCTAACATGTTGTATGAAGGAGCTGAATATAAAATTATTGTGTCATCAGCGAAAGTTATTACTTTACCTAAGAGATTCAATTTACATAAATCATTGATATATATGGGTGATTCTCAAAATAGGGGAGAATTTCCGTCCTTCAGCATATAAAAATTTTTGGAAGCTTTTCTAGAATTTTTTTTTGGTGAAATATGTTTATCTTAATATTATTCTTAATTTGCATTGAAAAATAACTCACTTTTCTGTTAAAAACACCTTAAAATAACAGAAAAAATGTTCAAAATGTCATTAGCATGGATGTCCACAGCAGCCTCTGCCATCTCCATATCAACATTTTAAAGTGCTAGTATCATGTTAACAAGACCAAACAAATTTTATTCCTTGTTTAAATGAATCAATGAGCTTATTTATCCAATAAATTTATTTTTAACATTAAAATAATAATATATAGAAAAGATTTAAAGTTTGTCCTCCATATTTGATTTTTTAAGCATGGCCATCTTTAGTAGCTGAATTTGAAATATCATTTCATTTTCACTGATGGCCATAGTGTGAAAAAAAATCAAGTTTTTCCAGGGCATCTAGTAGCCATTTGAATTTAGTGTGAAAATAGAACATGTGCTGCATTTTTTGAATAGAAGTTAAATATCTGGTAAGTACATCAATTGTATGTCATTAGAATGGATAATAATTTAAATGCTTATTTTATTACTAAAATTTTTATTTTACTGATTTGAATAGAACTTTTGTATGTTAAAAGGCTATAGAAAGGATTATTGTATTCTGATTATATTATGGTTCATAATCTTATTTTAGTTTAAGTTTGTCATTAGCATGGACATGTGCTAGTGTCATTAGCATGGTTTTTTCAGTCCATGCCAATGACATAACAGCCATGCTAATGACACCTATGTGCTTTAATGTTACTTGTGTTTTTTTTTTTTTAATTTGGTGTAGAGATTTGCTTTTGCAGTAGTTTTATATTTATAAATATTATACTTACCACTTCTAAAATGTGCATTATATCTCAAAAAATTTCCAAGACACAGTATCTCACAACGGTAATGTCAGAAACTTCTTTTAAGAAAACAAGGTTAGCTCTTTAGTTAACAACATTAAATTTATTAAAAATACTATTTCCTATTGCATTTTTTGTAAGAACAGTTTTGTGTATACTGAATTTTAATTTTTGGTCTTGTTCTTTGTTCAGATTTAATGAGAATATGGGGAAAAGTAAGGCAATGAGTAGAGAAGAAAAACTTAAAAGGAAAAGGGAGTGTGAAAAAAGAAGGGAGAAAATTAAAGAAGATGCTGATAAACAGCAAAAACTAAAAGATCTTAAACATCAGATATATATATATATAAAAGCAAAAGAATCAGGCCGAGTAAAAATGGTTGGTGATATGACTGCTAGGCAACAAAGAACACAGCCACACAGTATCACTGCCAACATAAAAAAGGAAATCAAAAAAGAGAAAAAAGGATCAAAAAGAAAATTGGGTTGCTGTCGAGTATGATGACATTGTTTATCCAGGAGAAATCACAAACATTTGGGATAATCAAGTTGAAGTAATAGTTATGCATCCCGTGTCAACAAATGTCTACAAGTGGCCTGCGACTGAAGACAAACATACGAGGGTAGTTTGAAAAGTTCTCGGCCTGACGATGAAAATGACAACTTATGATTTCAAAAATTGTTTATTTTTCAACATTGCCTCCTTTTAAGCTGTCTCACTTCTTAGAACGACAGTCCTGTCTTATTTTACGTTCTTTTGGGGGTTGTTCTAGATTTTCGTGAAAAAACCTATTCATCTCACAGTTACTTCTTAATTCGAAGAAAAACGGTGACCAGAGAGAAAAGTTTTCACTTTGGAGGAGAGATGGAAGTTTGAAGATACCAAATCTGGGTAATAGGATAGGTGCTTTTAAAATTTTTAACCCAAATCCCTCAGTTTTCTCACCGCAAAATCGCATTTGTTAACAGAAGCGCTGTTCTAATGAAAAATGGCATTTTTATCTGCTAAATGCGTCTTTTTTCTCGGGTATTCTCATCAACAGTTTAGATAAGTGTTCTGCTATTATATTCATGCCCTTCTCCTTGAAATCCATGGACAAAATTTCCCTGAAACCCCAGAATTCTTACGCCATGAATTTTCTAGCCAATAGCACGTTTTGGTGCTGAAAAACTGACTTTTATATCCATTGCATTGATTATTATTTTACTTAAAAGTTCTAAGTTAAGTCTATTTCTGCATATAGACGTAAAAAAACGCTTTTATTTTGTGTAAATCACGTCAAAAATCGCAATGAAGTCGTCATTTCAATGCATTTTTGAGCCACAATTTGGATTCGAGGCACCCATCTTGTCCAACTTGGTTTCACGCGCAATTCCTCGTGCAAAAAATAACTTTTGCACTCCTTTGAAATCCCTAGACTATTAGAAATGTCCCCACCTTCTTTCATCATTATTCTATAATCATAGAGGGCACTTTTCGACGATTTTCGGTATGGTGGCTCTTTTTGAACGTTTTTCACATGGTTCTTTAAAAACACTCTCGCAACCATGTTAAAGCTTCAACTCTGATTTTTTCACGGGGAAAACAAAGGTAAAGAGTCTCCTAACACATTTACGATCGTAGAATTAATTTCATTTGGTGATATCCCTTCTTTTAAAAAGAATTTTATAACAGCTCGATACTCGCTTTTCTCCATTATTGAAAATAAGCTCACCTTAACTCATTCAAAAAATGCCTGACAGCAGAATTCTGATCAGAACTACCCAAAAATTTAATTAGGCTCATTTGAAGAGTTGTTCTAACAGGAGAAAAAAATTCGCGCGAATTAAAGCGCGTGTTCTGGGTGAGGCCGAGAACTTTTCAAACTACCCGTATTTACCCTCTACGTGACATTTTGAAATGTATATTGCCACCTATACCTATGGGTTCTAGTGCAGCTTTTTTTTTTCGTTTTGAAGATCTGTAATCAGGGATAAAATAAAAAAATTCAATAAAAAGCAAATTTATTGCAACTACTTCTAAGGATATTTATTTCATGTCATTTTTGTCATTAGCATGGTTTCATTGTCATTAGCATGGCTCATAAAATACGTTATATTTTTTTTAGCGAGTTTTTAAATATTTAGCTCTGCTGACTACAGGTAAAGTATACAGGATAATATATTAACAACTCCTATTTTTTTCAGAATTTTAACTGCTAATTTTTTTTTAAGATTTTATTTTTTGAAAATGTCTCCTATTTTGGGAATCACCCATATGTTAAACAAAGGAGGTCCAAGTCGTGAACCCTGAGGTACTCCTTTTTTAGAAGGAATAAACGGACTGCAAAGAGTATTCATTTTTACTCTTTGTTTTCGATTTAAGATGTACGATCGGAACCACTCTAAACAGTTGCCCCGAATGCCTGCAGCATATAATTTGTAAAGAAGGATCTCATAGTTAACACTATCGAATGCTTTGCTGATATCTAAAGATATTGCCGCAGTTTTTAAATTGTCATTAAGATTGTTAGTGATAAAAGAGGAGAACTCTATTAGAGCATTAGTAGTACTTAAGTTATCCCGGAATCCAAACTGATTGTTGGCAAAGAAGTTGTTTTTGTTCAAAAAATTTTTTACTCTTGTAGAAACCACTTCTTCCACTATTTTAGAAAAGACAGGTAACAAGGAGATGGGTCGGTAATTAGTGAAAACATCGGGACTTCCAGACTTTAAAATAGGTACAATAGTAGAAAATTTAAGTTTAAATGTCAAGTTTGTCATACACCAATGTATTATAGAAAAAAAAAAACTTTTTTTTATATTACTAGTGTTTTACAAAATTTCCAAAACCCTCTGAATAACTAGACTTTATTTTATTCTTCGCTCATTCAAACTGTTCCACATTATATAAGTCTTTTATCGTGCACATAACATTTCAAAAATAATTAATGATGATAATTAGTCAGTTGATTGTACTCGAACTATACTACTTTGATAACTCCCATCATTTTAAAATTTGTATGAACAGCATCAATTTCAAAAAATAACTGCTGTGTACCTTCAGTCACATTGAACTCATTAATCATTTTCCCCCAAAAAAGAAGCTACTAGTCCTGAGTAATTAGTTTTATCCAATAAATTAAATTTAATATAGGGCTCTCGATAAAAGGTTAAAGGCACCCCATATGTAATCGCCAGTCTTTATTTTTAGTTTATCGTTGCAGCTCTAAAATAAATACACTTTTCCTTTTATAAAGTGAAACAGAAATAATATCATGTGATGTATAGTAAAAAAAAGCACTTTTCCGTAATTAATTTCTATTATGTAAAAATAACCTTTTAAAACGATACTAATGATATACATATACTATTTGTAAAGGACTTCCTATAGGGATTTGAAATGCGTGTATCATTTACAGATAAATTTCGTATTACACAATCCCAAATTAATGTGTGGGAAGAACCATTTTCGGTCTAGAACGCAACCATTTAAAGATCCTTAAATATACCTGCATAGGTAGAGTGAATAATGATTGAGAATGATATAACACGCACATCTAAGGTTTTAAAAGCCAGTAAGTAACATTTGAATTTGAAAGAGTTTTACTTTAAACTCTAAAATAGTATTCATGTTGCATTTAAAAGTCTTGAATTTTTTATGACGTTGTGATGAATATTTTATTATAATTATAATATACATCCGTTTCATGGCTTTTATTTGGAACCAACGTCTCTTAGGGTCATGTGAGTATGATGTACCCCTGTGTAATTGACCATGAAGAGTTCATTGAGATGACTTACTGCACCTCTAGCGGCTATATAAGAAAGTTAAGAAATTATTTAAAAAAACTAAAGGAGATAGAACGAAAACTTCAATACCAAAAATTGTTGGCAAAATCGTAAAAGCGCACATAAAAAAGTTTCACGAAAATGTCTTGAATATTCGAGGATATATTAACGAATAAAGTTAGCACTTTTTTGAACCTTGAACGGGTCCGTCTAAATTTAAAAATAATCTCCAGTTCAAAAATGGGATTTCGTATTTGTTTGAATTCAAAATCGTTGAAATTCGTCGACATGACGTCGGAGATGTTTCTAAATTTGTGAACGACACCTTTTTCAAAGGCTCAACAAAGTGCTAACTTTGGTCGTTAATATCTCCTCGAATATTTAAGATATTTTCATGAACTCCTGTGCGTTTTTTATAATTTTGCAAACAATTTTTTCCATGAAATTTTTTGTTCCACCTCCTTCTGTTTCTTAATTATTTTTTTCAACTTTCTTAATACGCCGTTATTAGAATCATCTCAATAGATTCAGCATGGTCCCTTTCCTAGGGTCACTTCATACTTACATGACCCTAAGAATTAGAATTCTATAATTTTTTTTTACCAATAGTTCCCCCTGTAGAGGATTTTAAAGTAGAGTCGTTATCTTATGACCACCTGTATGATTTCAGTGCCATTTTAATGGTCAGGAAAGAGTGGAAAAATGGTCATACTCAATCAAACGCCCCAAACCAAAGTATACGGCGAAATCTGTGAGCCTCGTAATCATCACAATATAACAACTCTATACGGAAACTCCATCCGCAGTCTCATCATCGGAAGTATTAGCGCAAACCACCGGCTAACCCTTCCTCTCTTGAGCCCCCTAAAATATCGTCCGCATTAGCCCAGGGGCGGGCGGTATCTGCCGATCCCAGGGGCTAATCCGCCTCGGCAATTTCCCCGGCTCTAATCCTTCCTCGGATGAGGCGGCAATTTCCCCTCGGAGAAAGTTGGTTTCGGGACAAGAAAAGAAAAAGGGTGTGGGAGGCTCTGTCCTCCCGTTTAGTCTGTGGGGGTGTAATGGTTTGGGCGTTTTGTCGAGGGGAAGTTGTCACGTAAATTAAGGGGTTGTTGAGGCTGTAGGAGTTAGGGAGGATGTTCTTTTTATTTTTTGGATTTATGGGGTTTTAAGCTTCGTTTTGGTGTTTTGTGTGTGATTAGGTGCACTGAAAATTCGCGACACAGTTTTGCACCGCTAAGAATGAAAACTTCTGTAATCAAAAATGTTTTGGGGTTGCATTGCGATTGTGTTGTGTGATAAAGAGAGAGTGTTGTAAAAGTGTTGCTAAAAATTTTTTTAGAGACAGAAAAGTGTGTTCCTATAATGGTTCGATCCAAATTTAACAACACTTTTAGATTCTTTACATATTATTTTAAAACTATTTTTAGAAAATATTTCTGGATAGAACACTTTGGAAACATATTCAGAACACTATCACGACACCATGAGGTGTTAAAGTGTTCTATCTAACAACACAAACAAGTGTTGTTAATTTGAGGCCACAAAAAGTGTTAATGAATACGTTTATGATGTGCTTAGTTTTAGGTGTAGTGTACTTATTTATACTTGATAGCAACGTTTCCTGACCCTACGACGTCACTACGCGGAAGCAGAAATTGCGTAAACAGAAAACCAGTCGGGTTGCTAGGAGGAGTTTGGTACGCAAAAAAGTGATAAAAGCAATTTAACAAAATAATTATATTTTTAAATTGACATTCTTCCTTTCACTAAAAATTCAGACACCGCAATGTCCTACGCTCTTCCTTTCAGCGCGATGGAAACTACTTTCTTTGTTAGTGACGTCATTGGGTCAGGAAGCGTTGCTGTTGAGTATATAGGTAGGTGTAAACTCATCTAAAACAATAAGGAGTATATAATGTAATATTAAATAATTGTTAAATCGTGTGTTCTTTTGACTTTCAATGTATCGTACCACTTATTGGTTTGAAATCATATTTTCCTTCAAGACATTAGTTTTGATTTTACCATATCAGTAAATGATAAAATTTAGAATACAAAATTAATTTTTTGATATTTCTTGGCTTTGAGATACCTAAAGTGTAAGTATTTAAAACTTGAGCAAACAGTATTCTTTGATTAGTAGAATTAAATATAGAACAAAACTATTCTCTTTCCTTGACACTTTTTCAAAGCACTAGGGAAATGCATAAACAAACTGTTTAAAATTTTTCGGTCTCCTAAAAAGCAAAATTATTTTCAAAATATACCTCGAAAGTTTCATTTGAATGAATTTTAATGCAACTTAATTTAATTCAAAGTAAAGTTGTTATCAAAGAGTGACAAAAAGTGACGCCAGAACTCATCTTCTATCGCATTTTCAAGCTTCTATGACCACATGAATCAAGAGTTAGGCCATGTTTCAAACCTAACACATACTAGATCTTTTAAGAATAAAACGCTTCTACATACTTCGTTATCATTCTTTAAGAAACTGCTTTCGGATTGAAAACAATTTGAAAGAACACCCTAAAATACCCCTTTTCATTCATCTCCCCGGCGCATAAATCTACAACCCTGAAGTAAAAACCTCTTTTACGGCTCACGTACTCTATCTATCTCTTCGCTAAAGATTCTTCAAGATGGCGTGCGCTCTAAAATTTCTTAGCTACACTATGAATAGCAACGTCCCATGAATTATTAAATTATGCAAAATTCTAAAATATTAACTCGCCAACCTTCAGGGAAGAGGTTCCTGCGAAATGACTTTGGTAGACTCACAGGGAATAGAGAACGGCTGAGGTAAATGTGGTATTTAAGAATTTTTAATTTTTTTTTTAGAAAAAATTAGGCTTTTGTGTGGGATTTAGTGGTTAGTTTATCCTTAACTATTTTGAAAAGTATGTGCTTTACGTTCTTCAGTTTATTGTGAAAATAATCAAGATTTTAGCTGTTTCTATAGTTTTTTTTAAACCTAATTTGTTTTTAATTTCCGTTTCTGGGTGCTCATTTTTATTTCAATGTGTGTAAAGTGCCTTAAAAGAATGTAGATTATTCATCTTTTTGAAACTGCCTTACTCTAATGAAGAAAAACTACGTGTATTTTCATAAAAAATTATTTTTTGTTTTTACTCCGAAACAATTGAATTCTCATTTATATCTTTAAGCAAAATGTTATTAAAAATACATTTCGTGGACTTAATTATTTACTCATACATAAGTTCCAAATAATCTATATTACAGAAATATTTCAAAATCTAAGAAAATATTTTATGTACATTTATTAACATTCAAACCAAACATATGTTTTGTTAAAAATATACCTACTCTTTATACCTCTTTTTTTTCCTTTTTAAGAAACTGTGAGGAAATTCGCTTTTTATAGGTATGTTAGGTAAGTCAGCCTGGAGTGAAACTAAAATCCTCATTAGAACCATCTACAAATATAAAATCATAGCAACTTTAGATTTAATAAGTTCTTCAACTTTAAATTGCGATCTCATCGTTTTTCTTTACTTTTGAAACTTAAAGAAGTAATAGAATTTCCTTCTAATATTTTTATTTTGATGCTTTTAGGGTTTCTATTCAAGGTATGTTAGTGTATTTTTAAAAACTAAGGGTATTTTTTACCTAGGTAAACAGAGCAATTTGATATGAGTAGAACCGTGAAATATAGTAATAATGAGGGAATTGCACGTTTTTTTAAATAAATTTTATTATGATAGAGGATGAAAATCCATTAAAAATGACGTAAAAATTATTGAAATCGGAAAACTATTCCCCAAGATATTAATTTTTAAAATGTCGTTTCCAGTATTGCCGGGAAAAACAGTAATTTCGTTATAGCTGTGCTGTGTGACGTCACAGCGCTTGGACCCACTTGGACCCGCTATGTTATTGTATGCTTAGCTTGCTTCTTTCTGCTATTCTTCACAAAGTTTTAACTAAAAAACTATGATATTTTAAAGACACATACAAATATTTTTATAAAAAGATTGGCATTTTGTTTTTCAAAAAATATTAATTGGTTTTGGAATTATTAGGATTCAAAGTTTTAATTTTTTCTTTTTCTGGCCGTTCACCAGAGAAACAGACGTGTTTTGGTTTTATGATAAGTCTGATTTCTTTTATTTTCAACAATTCGCTATAGTTTCGACGGCGCTGTGACGTCAAATCCAGTTTTTTGATCACATGACTTTACTAGTGTTTTGGCAAAAATTAAATCAAATTTTAAGTTATTTAAAACATATTTTTGAACTTTAAAATCCGATATTTGAGAGTTTTAAACTATAACGTATCAAAAAAGTGTAAACTTAAGCAAATCCCTCACCTATGCAATTCCCTCATTATCGCCTAAACACAGTGAACTCAAATCTCGGTGTTAAATTCCCAGAACATTGACTACAAATGCGTAAATTAGATGCAAATGCGTAAAACACTTTTGCAACACGTTCTAAGTGTAAACACAATAACACTTCTAAAAAGCGTTTCAATTATTTTGCAATTATATTGAGATTGTGTTGCGATTGCGTTGTGTGAGAAAACGATAGTGTTGCGAAAGTGTCGCTATAGAAAGAAAAACGTGTTATTACAGTGTTGCGATCTAAATGTAAGAACACTTTCAGATTCTAAACATATTTTACAACACTATTTTCAGAACACATTCCTTGAGTAGAACACATTTCCAACACTTTTCAAACATATTCAGAACACTATCACAGCACAATAAATTGTTAAATGTGTTCTAGATAACAACACAAACAAAGTGTCGTTAACATGGGCACAAAATAGTGTCCTTAAATGTGTTTATTTTTGTGATGAAGCATTTGCAGTGTAGTGTATTGTTAAAGAAGTGTTGTTAAAGAAATAAAATGTGTTCTTATGGTGTTGCGATCAATTTAAGAACACTTACCGGTTCTAAACAAATTTTAAAACGCTATTTTCAGAACACATTTCCAACACTTTTCAAACATATTAACATATACACAACACATTAAGTTGTTAAATGTGTTCTAGAGTTGATAATCTGGGGACAAAATAGTGTTCTAAATGTGTTTATTTTTATGATGAGGAATTTACAGTATACAAACGAACTTACGAGTAGAACGAACATTGACAACCAATAATTATCCGCGGGGTTACGTCACTCTCCATGCCGATAAAAAGCACAAGGGGGGTGAAAGACACCGATAGCTTTAAAAGGCAAATTTCATTACAGTTTAAAACGTCCCCAGCACGTCTTTTAAAAAAGGGAAAGTGACGTTGATAGTTCCGAAATTGATTTAGTGTATTAAAGAACGATCAATAAGCATTAGCGTCGTCTGAGCACTTAAAATGATTGAAAGTAATCTCTTCAGGGATCTGGCATCATGAATAAAGAAGCCTGCTCTCTAACACGAAATTGATTTTTGAGGATTATTTTTAATGTTCGGTGTGCATATGTTTAACGTTTCATGAGCCTCCACGGTCGGGGATAGTTCCACACTGGTCGTGTGAGGTTCCGGTGTCATGCATGCTTTGGGAAGGAATGGCATATAACTATGACGTTTAATGTGGTTGAAGTTTAAATAATTTTGTAATATTGAAACGTGTTTCAAAATTATGGTTGTAAAAGGGAGTAAGGGGCCATTCATTAATTACGTAAGGATGATTTTGGCAATTTTTGACCCTCCCTACCTACATAAGATTTTTCAACCCCCCCCCCTCTATTCTTACTTAAGATTCCATTTCGTTTTTCAAAATATTAAAATGTTAGAAAAGGATATCAGTTTCACTAAAACTCTCGGTTTGACGTGAATCAAAGGTTTTTATTTTTCAACAGATAAGATTTTATTTTTAAGTTTTTCTGGGGTTATTCAATGGTAATTTGATTAGAATAATTGGAAATTGTTTACATTAACTTGGAAAATCTTACGTAAGAATGTGTTTGACCTCCCCACCCCCCCAAGTACTGGTATGTAGAGATTTTTCCAACCCCCTCTCCCCCTCGGGACCCTTACGTAAGTAATGGATGGCCCCTATTTCCACGGCCACTTATAAGGCAGAGAGCTTGTTTTGTGATGATAGTAGTCCTAACGTCACTTTTGAAGGCTCTTAGACCACAACTCAACTTCACTATGAATTAAATTAATTTTTTTAGAACCAAAAGGTCCCTCTCATTACTTAGTTTTCTAGTTATATAAAAAGTTAAAGTTGTTTAAATTAAAGTAATTTAGTAAAAGTTGATTAAGTAATTACTTCAAAAATTCGAATTAAAAATTTTAGTTTTTTCTCTCTCTTGTGGAAACTTAAGCGATAGGACCAATATTATTAATATAATTAATTACATTAATATTAATAATGTATTATATACTAGCATAATGATTTTTAATTAAAAAAGGCATAAATAATTGTTACTTTTATTGAAATTGGTATCCTTAACAATTTAATTAAACATCCCCTTGAACATGCCTTTGAAAAACTAGGCAGGTGTGTTGCCCATTTTATTACAAATAATGTTCCGGAAAATAACAGAAAGGTTGTGGTAAAAATTTGAAACGTTCTTTTAGAAATACACTATAATGAATGATAACTTATAGGTACTAGTCTAATGTTTATTGATAACACTTATAAAATTTTCTCTGCCTTGAAAAACGTCAATAAAAATATATAATTAGATTCCAAATCTGCTGTTTCTTCTGTGCTAAAAGATAGTAATTTTGATTTAAAAGTGCCGCTACAGAATTATTTCGATTATAAAATCACTGTATATCACTCATGATATGTATTTTCATTTCAAAAATTATCCTCCTATATTTATCGTTTTTATTGATATGGAATTTTCATAATTTTTTTAAAACATTCCTGCATGACATTTTATTATTCATCTGGAGTTTTGTACATGCTACTCTAAATACTTTGAGGTAGTCCTTTTTTGAGCCTAATATATTTTATAATTTACTATTTAAATCTCTTTAATATTTTGTTGAAAACTCGAATTAATTTGTATTAAGATTTCATCTGTTTCATCTGTTAAAAATATTAGAACTCAAAATACTTTTTACAACTTAATGGAAATTACGAAATTTAAATCGTGATTTAAATTAGCACATAGTATGTAGCAATACCTAAAAGACCTTGCTTCACAAAATTCCCTCAAACCTATAAGAGAGAAGAATCAATATTGAAGGAAACAAGAAATTTATCTAATAAATATTTATTTTTCACTGAAAATCATCAATACACTTGCTTCATTCTTTACAAAGGGTGCTGATTTCTGCATAGAACTAAACTAACATTTCCACACCTTCAAAATATTTTTTTTTACAATCTTCAAATATTTACAAGCATATACATCGATGAAAGTGATAAATATACACGTGCTTTAACAGCTACAGTATTTGGCATCCCGCACATAAAGAATAGAGTGTAGTATTCCAAGGAAAGAGTTCAGATGTATTTTTAAGTAAAGAAGGTAAAATAAAGAAGCATGCAAATAATTTAATTTTTGAGAATTAGAATTGTTATAGATGTGGGCGTTGTGATATTTAAAACACACACCGTGCAAAAATAGAAATAGAGAGGTGTAAGAGTTATTGTTTTATCAATAAAACAATTTAAGAGGTAGAATCAATGTGAAAAGACTAGAAAAAATTGTGAATGGTAGTGTAATAGATGAAGGAATGTGAATGATTAAAAAAAATCTTAAGAAAGGGGAATAGGTTATGGGTCAGAAGAATAAAGATTTGGAACAGAAAGAATGACGTATGAGTAAATACTTTTGGAATACATACTGGTTATGTCAGTAAAGGTGTACTGGTGAACACATATAGGAGAAGTACTGGTGAAGACGGTTAGAATGAAGATGCGTACTGGTGTAGAGGATATCCTAGTCAAGAAGGACTGGTGGGAGAGCAAAGAGTTGTACTGGGAAGAAGAAACACTGGTCATTCTTGTCAAAGATAACTGGGGAGAACCGAGCATTCTGGTGAAATTGTACTGAGAAGAAGATCCACTGGTGAAGGATATTCTAATCAAAGAGGACTGGGAAAGACTGGGGTGCTGGTGAAATTGTACTGGGAAGAAGAACCACTGGTCATTCTAGCCAAAGAGAACTGGGCGTGCTGGTGAAGTTGTACTGGGAAGAAGTGCTGGTGAAGAAGAAAATACTGGTAGATCCTTAGAAGGGAATCGGAAGCCATGTATGAAGCTGACTCCTTTTAGTGGTGATGCTGGAACAACTTTGCGATGATTCCAGCGGCCAGGAGCTCTTCCAGCCCGTAATGGTGGTTGTGGTGTCCGGGCATGGCGACCACCCCGGTTTCCATGACGACCAACAGGACGAGGACGCAGAGGAAGACGAACATGACGATTCCGGTTGAGGCGAACATTTTTTTTTTTGGAGGAGTGAGAAGTCACGAGCGACTTTTTTTTACTAGTGATTATGGAGAGGCGAGAAAGTGAAGTGATTTCGATACGGTGCGGCTACGCTTTTATACGCGTTTTCTGGGGAGTATCGGAAACTGGGGTTTTCCGTCCGTTGTTTGCATAAGTCGGATTTGATAGTTCCCTCGTTTGTTCGGATTACAAGTGGGATTAGAAGCGTGTAGGAGGAAGGAGTGGTTTTTTCTTTTCTTTTTCCGGTCGGAAGTGGAGGAAAGGTAGGAGGAACCTGAGTGGAATATTGGAGTAAAACAATTTGATATGGATTACCTTGAAATTTGATGCTATGAAAAGACTGGGAAAGCGGTGATGGTGACAGTGGAGTAATTTGTGAATGATATATGACGACGGGAATGGATTGTTTTCTGGTTTTTACAACTCTATTATTGACAAATATAGCAAGACATAGGCGAATTTTTTCGCTGCAAACGCTCTACACAAAAATAAACACATCATAAAAAAATTTAAGAACACTTCTTTGTCCTCAAAATAACAACACTTTTGTTGTGTTGTCAGATAGAACACTATATTGTGTTCTGATGAATGTTTGAAAAGTGTTAGAAATATGTTTTATTCAGAAAATGTGTTCTTAAAATAGTGTTGTAGAATATGTTTAGAATATGAAAGTGATCTTAAGTTTGAATCGAAACAGTATAAAAAAAAAATTCTGTAATTTTTAAAAACACTTTTACCAGCACTATCTTTTTTCACAAAACATAATCGCAGTACATTCAGAACACATGTAATTATAATTGTTCATGTTCATTACTGCGTTTACTTAGCGTTGCAAAAGTTCGCGCATTGGCAGTATACTACTAATTGGTGAAGAAGATGTATAGCTTTTTAAATGTTTGTTAATAAACCTAGAAAGATTTTGGAAAGTGAATACACATGGTGATTTTTCATGTTTCACGACTGCAACATTGTAAATACTTTTAAGAATTAGTCCTCAAATTAACGATACTTCTGTTGTGTTGTTAGGTAGAACACTTTTTATCACTTTATTGTGTTGTGATAATGTTCCGAATATGTTTGAAAGGGTTGAAAATGTGTTCTATCCAGGAATGTGTTCTAAAAATAGTGTTGTAAAATATGTTTAGAATCTGAAAGTGTTCTTAAATTTAGATCATATCACCATAAGAACATATTTTCTTTCTTTAGCAACATTTTAACAAAATGACCTTTTTCTCGGTAGCAGAGCATGACTATTGTGACGAAGGGGGAGACACTTTGCAACATAGGAAAGGGATAGTGTCAAAAATGTTGGGGAAAAAACCGTAGCATCATTTACGGACGGCCCCCTACGTCCTCTCCTAAAATGAGAATCCACAACCATCAAACAACTGTCAATGAAATCTGATGGCTCTTCGTCCAACGGCCAACTTTCTTCGAACGTATTCATGTATAAAAATTCTCGGTGATGTCTGGGACCGTTTTGATTTTACGATTGACCAGTCCGGGCCCTTATCGAATATGCGAACGTTCTGTTGGTGACATAACACGCTAGCGCGAGATCTTATGCCGACATGATGGTTTCTCAGGAATGAGTTTGTAATGGCTTTTTGGCCAGCGTCCAAGAGAGGTGATAGAGAATTTTATTTTCTTGTTCGTCGCAGGTAACGAATTTTTTACCAACTTCCTTTCTGTTAAATTGAGTTTTGGTGCTGGTTTGATGGCTGTGTGGGACGTAGCTAATTTGAATGTGAAAGCTGTGCTCGGTGGGTGATGCCACAAACTATATTTCACTTTTTTTTATCTTTTCTGACTTTATACTGATTCGTATAAAAGGTGCGTTTGATAGAAAATATATAAATGATTTTGAAGCGTCATCATCGAGTAAATACAAAAGATTCAGTGCCTAAACTATCTACTCAAAATCATGTTAAATTTGATAGCTAAAAAAAAACCGAAAATTCAACTGAATCATAAAAGAAACTTAAAAGATTTAGCACTTTTACATCTTTTAAATATATTATGTCTGGTATGCAACCTTAGTCTTACAAATTACATGAAAAAATCGGCCTTGAAAATAAATCACAACTTAATTTCATTTATCAAATATTAGAAAAAAAAATGCTTAGTAAGAAAAGTATCAAGCCTTCCAATGTAAACCTTCATAAAATTTTAAATACTAACAGGGTGTAACACTATATTATATTTATAGCAACCAGACTTTATACCTTTGCAGCTAGATTCATCTTGAAACTAGTGATTCATTCATGTTGGAAAAATGCTCCATAAAAACATACCCTCTCCCTGCTTTGATCTTATTAAGTATCTGATCTAGAGTGGTAATTTGAATTAATGATTCCGAAATTCATTTGTAAGTACATTAGGAAGAGTAAGGGAGCTTGGGGTTCATCGTTTGATCTTTTTTTTTTACTTTTTAAGTACATAAATAAGAGGCTAACATCCTCCCCTTATCCATTTCATTTTATTTAACTTTTCAGGGACCGTACACAAATTGTTTAGAATTCAGAAAAAATGAAAATTTTACAATGAGAGACGAATGAAAAGGATTTTGCTATAAAATTCACTTGATATTGAATTATTTTCAATGATAATTTCTGTTTATAATAAGAAGAAATATAATGTTTAGGCTTCGCGTATCGGATTTTACTTGAAGTAGCACTATGAAATAAATATCAATTGGGAGTAAGTTACAAATGTCTACATTGCATACGCACGTATAAAATATTTTTAATGTTCAAAAAAACTTTAAAAAAAAACTAAATTTTAGTCAAGATTACAAAAACTAAACTTATGAAATATATCAAAACTGAAATATTTTCCATTTTTACCGGTAATATTCAACTAAATTATATTATATACCTACGGCTGTATTCGCCACTAACTTGACCTAAGGTTAACCTGCTTCGAGATCGAGGTTTTTCGACAAATCTGATTGGCTTAAAACTTGTGTCCCTTTTTCAACTACCAATCAGAAGTTTTGATTCCAGGTTAAACTTATGTTAGGTTAGCGTTAGTGGGGAATACAGTCGTTATTCTTATATTTGATTCTAAACTAAACCTTCCTATTATCTAATCGAATACTTCACTCAATTAGAAACCATCCCTATAAAAAAATAAGCCATTTCTCCTCCTGACACCCCACAAAATCAATTTATGGACATCCCCACCTGCAGTAAACGAGACAGAAAAAAAATGAATATTAATCAGATCGCTAAGTAACAGATGGCGCATATATCCGATTGTGATTCATGCCTAAAGATGCTTCCCTTGTTCCTGCCTTCCCTCGCATTTATAATAACAAACATCACTGAGTCACAGCTAGATAGAAAAAGCTTGGTTTTTGCTTCCTTCTCCGTTGATGCGGCGTTTTGTCAGTGTTGGTGACGTATGGAAATTGGGGCTGTGATCGAATGCCCATTTGGTTGATTGATATTGTGGCTGCTGAGGGTTCCCTTTTATTATGATGTATAGAGCATTTTCAATCACATGACTTGGACCTAACAACGTCCTTAGCAACAGAAGTGTTACAGTTTTTTGCCCTACAGAGATTAACAGGTACAGAAAAGGAACTAGCCGTGGAATTCTTCTATTGGAGAATTTGCAATCACGTGATCCCATACCTAAAAACCGCCTTAGCAACAGATAAACAACGGCCTTAGCAACAGTTAAAAGCCCTACAGAAGATACACAGTTAAAAGAAACTAACCGGTTGTGACGTCACCTGAAAACACTCTATGCTCGGCTTTTGGGTGTGTTTCCGTTTGATTCCCAGGGTGCTAGTTCCTAGCATCGGCTTTCTCAGAGATGTACCTTTTGATGATGAGACGCGTATGGCTGTGAGGGAAATAAAGTCATTGTGAATTATATTATCTACCTAATATTATTATGTAATGGAATTTTAATATAGATACGCTTTAGAGGCGAAGTATAGATAGCGAGAAGAGGTATAGCAAGATATGAGCTTTTTATGTTCAAAAGAGTTTGAGTAATTTTGTTTACTTAAATTTTGTTAACAGTATGATAGTTTAGAAAAATTAAATTTTGTTTTCCAAGGCCATATGCAAGTAAATATTTGGAGGTCTTTTTGTCAGGCGTTTAAAAAAAAAGTCAGGACATTTTGCCTTTCCAATGCATCTATGTTATAAAAGCATGCAAAACTAATAACTTTAAATTATTTACAAATTGCTTTTGTAAATTAAATTTGGAGTTCTTTTTTACATATTTTTGTAAATTAATTTTGATAATTAAAGAAAATACGTACAATCAATATGTAAAATTTAATACGACATCCGTGGAATATTATGTACAACCGACCGTTTGGTTTGAGCTTGCAAAGCTTTTATTTTATTTTGAGGTTGTTTCTAAAATGAGTAAAAAATATTAAAATTCTTAACCCTCCACTTATAATTTTTTTTTCAAAAATTTATGAATTTATTCTAAATAGAATAGTAATCAACCAACATATTTTTTGCCGTACAGCAAACTTTTTTTTTTTGCAATAAAAGAAAATTTCATATGTTTCGCACTTGGTATGATTGTAATTATAAGTAAGCACCTATAATTTCCCTCTGAGATAAACTTTCTCTGTTAATTTATCCCATTATTCATAACAGTCCATTGCCCTCCTTTGTGAATACCAATCTATTTCTTAAAACTATTCTCCGAAAACGGGATGGGGTGGAAAAATTCAAAAGTTATCCCCCCAGCGAACAAAAGTATATAAAAAAACCCTCCAAATTCTCTCCATCCCCAATAATGCGTAACGTCTCGAACTCGGTTTTAAAGTGTAATTGTATCAAGCCCGAAAGAAATAGATGATGCATGAAATTAAACGGGGTTCTCACGAGTAAATGGACGTTCTTTCGCTTCTTTAGAGCGCATTGTAATAAGACTCTAGATGCTGATGTAATTAGGTTAATATCCCTTAACGATGAAGTGATCACGAGACTTTCTTTAAGTTGCAAATGATCGTATAAACTTGTGTGAACTGTGTTATCACTTTTACTACTTGGTAATTTAATTAATTACCTTTTTATTAAGAAGACGTACGGTGATTTTGAAAATTTAGTGCAACAAAGAGCTAACTCCAACAAGTTTTTATTGGAGTTAACTCATTGATGCTGTATGAAGTAAAGGTTTTTGAGTTAATTCTGATATTGATATTATGGTGCATTGTAGTTTTATTATATTCTTCAGCAGATAATTTGTTCCGTATTAGACTCATTAAAAAAAGTGATGATTTTTCTGGTACTTTTTAAGCTTCGAGGTACCATAAATTTTTTTCGTTAGTTTACTGGTTCACTACGGTGGTCCGTGAAGAAGTAAGGAGCTACTTTTCGTCAAAAAAAAGTAAGGGTATTACTTAGAGAAATAAATATATCCGTGTTAAAAAGGTATCAAGTCAGAAATATTAAAGAGCAAACAGATGCTGAAGTGTAAAGGGATGTTAGATAACAAAGATTGGCTCAAGAGCAAAGAGATGCTCAAGAGAAGATGAAGAAGGTTGAAAAGAAGAACAAAGATTCTCGATAGCAGATAAAAGAATCAAGAGCAAATGCAAGTTCATATAAAATTATCAAGAGCAAAGGGATGCAAGCACAGAGAGGCTCGAGAGCAGTATATGATATTAGAGAGAAAAGGAATGATGAGTAAGAAGATGCTGAAGAGAAGAGAGATGCTCAAGAGCAAAGAAGAGATGAGGAAAGGAGAGAGGAGAGAGAGCAAAAAGATGTTACAGAAAAGAGATGCTCAAGGGCAGATAAAAGGCTTAGGAGCAAAGTGATGTAGAAGAGTGAAGAAATGTTGAAGAAAAAGCGTATGCTGGAGTGAAGAGATAGGTTGATGAGCGTAGGGAATTTCAAGAGCATATAAAAAGCACAATAGCAAAAAGATGGAAAATGATTTGCTCAGGAGCAAAGAGATGCTGAAGAGAAGATCTAAGTAGAAAAGACGATGAAAAGAAGAAACTAGAGTGAATGGGTGCTAAAGAGCAGAGGGAGAATTTAAAAAGCAATGTTCATTGAAAGAGATGGATGATATAATCCATTTTTGATGAATATCCCAAATATTCTTGTACATGGGTAAGTGGGTATCTTAAATAGATATCAAGGTTGCCGCAAATAAAAGTTATTTCTTTTGTTAACAAAAGAAAATCAATCTACTCGTGTATGTTACAGAGCAGTGAGAATTCTAGGTTTCTTTTTTTAATTTGAAGCATAAATATGTCTTTGTATTTAAGATCCCATTAATGACAACCATTTCTAGATTAGGAACAGAAAACAGATAATGAAATTAAGTCCAGAACCGGGACCAACCTTCTCGAAAAGATACATTAAGAGAGTTCCAAAAACGTACCACACAACATCTTGGCGTAGATTTAATGAAAGTAATCTCCAGAAAGAGAACGCTACAGTGTTAATGGAATAAAAAATTACACCCTAGCTCCGCTTCGGAGATGGTTTTCACGTTTTTTTTTCGCAAATGGATAAGCGAAAAGGAGCATCTCTAAGAGGTATAACATCTGTCGCGAGAAAAAAATTAATTCTGCGGAAATATAGAGGTTTATTTATTTATTTTTTTGCGCGAGAAAAAAATGGCTTAGTAATCTCGTTCGACTATTTCTCTCGTGGTAATTAAAGTGTGTAGGTGGGACAACAACTGCGACCGTACCTGCTTTTCGCACAAGGAGGCGTTCGGTATTGTTTGCTTCGTGGCGATTAGGAGAAATAAATAAGTGCTGACCAGATGGCAGTGTGACTTGCTGATGTCTTTTTTTTCAATTTGAGGACAATCTTAATTGCAATTATAAACTTGTTATTATCACTATATCCTGAAGAGTCTCCACAATTCTGTTACAGTGTAGACTTGTTCTTAGCTACACTAGACTTCAACGTTATTTGACGTGGAGAAACAAAACAAATAAAGTAGTTCCCAGCGCGGTGTCTGAATTTTGAGTGAACGTCAATTTAGAAATATGATTAGTTTGTTAAACCCACGTATGTATGATAGCGTCTTTTTATCACGATTTGCGTACCGAAACTCCTCCTAGCAACCCAACTGACTTTCTGTTTACGTAGTTTTTGCTTCCACGTAGTGGCGTCAGGAAACGTTGATGTCGTGTATAGCTCCGCCTCCTGAATTAATCTTACTTTTACCGCCCACTTTTACCATACTGATAAAATCACCTCGAATTTCTCCACAGAAGCTTCCAAATTCGACTTCGATTCTCACTCGACCCCTTTATACTCCATCAAATCGACCTCGCTCACCTACTACATACCCCTAAAAAAAAGGGGGCAAGAACCTCTTTCCATCAAAGCCCTCTACTACCAGATCCAGAGACCGATAAAGAAGCTCGGGACGAAAAAAAAAATTCCGCCACCATCCCTTCTTTGCCGGAGAAGGAATAAAAACGCTCGAAATGGGACCCTGATGATAAGCCGGATCCGATTTCATTTTTTCAGGGGATAATCGGGAAAACGCCGGGGGATATCCGATAACGTTTTTCGGCAGGCACCGGAGGATTGCGAAGGCTTTAATAGATTTCGGATGCTGCAGACGCTTCAATCATCGTGTTTTCGAGTAGTAGTTGTATCACGCAGCTTGTTTCTTTGGGTTGAGGGAGTTATTACGTCATAGCTGCATCCTTTTCGAGAAATGCTTGTTGGAGATGTTGTACACTGTGAACGTTTACAACACATGAGTTGTTCAGGATGAAAGTGGTGTAAGTCCAAACTCACAAAATTTGAGAAAAGCATGTGGATTTGGATTCCTGATCATTTTCCTAGTGTAGTAGTCCCCGTAAGTCAAAAGCTCAATGATTGGCCCGTAAGAGCTGCCTAATAAAATTTTTCTCCACATGATTCACACAGGCGCTGAAAGAGAAAACCTTCGATTACTCAAAACTACGTTCAGTGGACTTATGCCACTTTCATTCTAACTAGCTCACATAGTATAAGAACACTGGTCCCCCAAACTAACAATACTTTATTACATCGTACACACGTTAGGTCAGTGTTATTCCTAGGATTTTTTAGGAGGAGTGAAATTCAATTATGAGGAGTGAAATACGGAAATAGCATAAACTACATATACAGAGACAAAATTTCTATTAAAAACTCTTATTTTTTAATGGACAAAATTATATTAAAAAAAATGAGGATGCCTATTTTGGGTTTCAATCTATCAAACTCCCTAATCATCAGAACAATAAATGAAAAAAAATTATTATGGCTGTATGAAAATGCAATTAAAAAGTATGATAATTAGGATGCCGTGACTGAAGGTTAAGCTAAACCTTTGTGAAAAATTCAAAGAGTGAAAATACTCCTGGCCAGTTTTTTAAAGAGTAATTCCGATTTTCAAGGAGTGAAATACTCAGAGGAGTTAAAAATATCTGTGCGTTAGGTATAAAAAACTAAACAAACAACATTTAATTAACGCAGTTTTTCTGTAACAAATATACACGCAAACTGTTTCGCATTGAAAAATGCTCTATATCCACTGCTATTTTATTTAGAATGAAATACAAAGAATCAATCTGCTACAAAATCAAATTCCGGCACTACTATTTCAAACCTGACAAAGTCGAAATATAGAAAACTCCACTCCAACAATGTAATTTACGACAAATCCCATACATAAAAGATAATACAGCACTTCTCCATTACTCCAGAAAAATTCCACATAGGCCATTTTTTAACTAGCACCAGGTACTACACGCTCGATATTAATACAACAGGAGGTCCCTCAGGAACCTGGGGGGGATGTAATCTCTGTTTTTCCAGGGTAATTCGAAATTGATTCTTCGAATTGATCGAGGATCCAGGGTTCAGCAGGTTTTGAAGGTTATTATTCCTCGAATGACAGTCATTTCCTTGCTGCCCAAATTGATTGATAAAGTTCCTGGCAGGTTCCCATACCTGTGTGGTGATTAATTAGCTTTAAAGGTAGTAAGTCGAAGGGATCGAAGAGCTTTGGTACTTTGGTCGATGATTGTGAATAGTTAGTTAAGCTATATTTTTTCCACAGGAGGAAGGTAATAATAGAAGGTGTGATCCAATTCAAAGATGTAGGAGTGGTTTAACGCGAATTACATACAGATACAGTCATTTGTATTGACATATACACAGTGAGTCAGTGAATATTTGTTAGGAATGTTATTTTTCAGATCAGAATCATGCATTAAATGTGTTATAATTAGAACAACAATATTAAGAGAATGTATTTATGTAATGTTTACTGGATGCATTTATTAGTTCAACCATTAAAGGGATGTATAGTAGTCGTTTTCATAATATTGATTTCAAAGAGTTTATTTTCACTCATTTTTTGAAATGTTACTTACATAAAATATATTATATTTAGTTTTAAAATGAAAGTTGGGATTAATTTCTGTATTCACATAAGAAAGAAAGTCAATGCACTTACTATAGAAGATATATATCAAGAAATGATTTCTATAATAGCATCAGAAGAAAAAAATAGTAATGAATAAAAGTTAAAAGCTTTCACGGTCAGATGAATGAATATTAAAAATTTTCGGGCAAAGAATAAAATAATAAAAAAGTAATGTTCTTATTTACTTCTAGTTGCGCAAATAAATTTATATTAGCTTATAAAGACGGAAATCTAAGGATCTAAGCTATGAACAATTTCAGGACTCAGTATTGCCGAATTTTCAATCTAGTTCATTATTTTATCTAAAAGTAGCTTTATAAATATTACTCCATTCCCGAAAATTGACTTGTTACTTTTTGTTCCACATGTCGAAACTTATTTAAGGTAAATCATCTCATTGATATGTTTACACCAGAAAGCCTGAAAGACCACTTTTAGCGTGCGTGACCAAAAGTGATGCCAGCAAAGTGAGGCTGATTCAACTCCATCAATTTTGATCGCATTCCAAAATGTTTATCGGTCTAAAAGGCGAGTGAGAGCTGATGTTTATTTCTTTAAAAAAAAAAGATAACTCAAGATGCCGCTCGAAGAGAAGGCGACTAAAATTAATTTTAACCGGTTACCTCTTATCGTTCCAAAATGATGAGTTTTCTCACACAGATAAAAAAATAACATGTTTACTCTAAGTGGCTGACAAATAGGGTGTGTGTATATTGACTTGTCAACTCTTTTAGATGTTGATAAGGAGTTATGAAGGGTTTTTGATGGGGTTTAAAAAACATATTTTGGCTTTTGTTTTTTATATTTTGTGGGATTTATTGATGTACGTTCTTTTTAAAATATTCAGTTTGTGGAGTAAAGGTAGTACATGAATAGCCTTATATGTTTAGCTTAGGAATTTCAACAAGATTGTAAATAATATTTTAATGTTTTACTGTGTCTCATTTAAAATCCGATGTAATGTGCCGTTCTTGGAGGTTTTTAATATTAAAGTCTTGTAACACAATTTCAGGATGTCATTCCTTGAGTATTAAAGGTGTTGTTAGGGTGTTGTCTTCTATAATCTTTTATCTTCCTGTATAAATAAAATTTAAAGTTTTAACAAAAATGAGGTATCAGGGGTTTAAGAAAGTAATTAAAAAAAGTATTAACCTGAAACTGGAACCTGAATGCTGACTAAATTTAGCAATTTAAAAACGACCAGGAGAAATTAATTAAAAAATATATACTTATAAATTCCCTCTTTGTGGATTTAAAGTGGGAAATAAAAGGAAAAACATTTAACATTTATTAAAATATTAAAAAACACAACATACAAAATTTTTAAAGTCACGTAGGACTTAAGGTCCATATGAGTGACCTAATACCTGTAATAAAACTATAGTAATGCATATTTTAAATTATAATTAACCGGTTAATTTAAGATTCATATAAAGCTTAGGATAACTATGTAAAAAATTGTCTGATAGTCTTATGGTTTTTAACTAGTTAAGTTAATAGTTAATGTTGACTTTTAAAGCTGTTTCCGATAAAGGTTGAAAAAAATCTTTTGGAGTCGTAACTTACTGGCTTTAAGAATTATATAAGAACATCTCGACATAAAAAAAACTAGAGCTACTTCAAAAGCAAATAAAAGTAATAAACGATTTTATATACGTGTATTTGCATTTAAAAAATATATTCCTGCCAAAGAAAAAAAAAAGAGTAAAAATATAAGTTTGAAGTGTAGATTTGTTAGGGAAAAAAAGATATACGAGAAAACTAAACTCTCCAGCGCATAGATAAATAAGTCGAAAGACAAAAATCCCTCCTAACTCCCTCTCTTCTTTTCTTTTTCCCCCAAATTTGTCACGGCAAAAACTTTACCCAAGTCAGAATTTGTAAGTACCACCCCTTAACATCAATCAATGCTTCCTTAAGAAGACCAGAGAAGTCAACCTAAAACAGAGAAAAAATATATATCTGATATTTTTTTACGTCCCTCTGAGCTAGACATTTTTTTCTTTCATTTCCGCTCTGCCGACAAGAATCACAATGTCGTAGGGAATATAAAAGAAACGCGCATTCGATATTCCCCAACGTTTAGGGAAAAAGAGTGGAATCAATATCCCCGAATGTCCCAACACGGAACGCTTAAAAATGTGGTTTTCGGGACGGAATGTTGTGAGCCGATCCCGGCATTGATTTAGATTTTTTTTTTTTTTTGCGACGAGGGAATAAAAAAAATTATTTCCGCGGTCGCCTTTTTTTATCTGATCTTTTTTATTTTTTTTTTTTTTGGTTGGGGATGTTTTTCATATATTAAAGCGTCCACTGGGAAAAAGGTGTGGAATGGAAAATGAAATATCTCGAGGTGAAAATGGTGGAAGAGAAAAAAAAAATGAGTGTCTGTGGTTTGGGGATATTTCTTCTGTGGGTTCTAGGGATAAAATAGTTTAGGGATTGTTTTGAGGTGGGGAATAGCCTCAGGTTAATTCATTTTTAAAAATAACTCGTTAGTTTACCAGGATGGAAAATTTTTAATGACGCATTTTGAATATTGTTGTTGGTGATGGAGACTTATTTCGATTAAAATGTAACCGACTGATGTAGTATGATAATTTTTATTGAAAAGTCGTTAATACGTTATTTAAAGTCGACAGTAAACTGTGCATAGTAAAATGATTTTTTTTATTCCTCAAGAGACTAAGGAAAAGCCTTTATATCTGATGATCATTTTCCGATGTTTAATTTTTACATCACTTATACCCTAATTATGATGAACATATGATTTTTTTTATTGAGAAATAATTTCACAGGGATTATCACTTAACTTATTGAAACCCCCTGTCCTTTATTTTTAATTTATTTTTTGATGTTTGGTGGTAAAAAAATATTTTTTTTAATTTCGTGATTGGAAAAATAATTAAATGGTAAGTACTTATGAAAAAGGGAATAATATTGACGGATTTTATCTCATTCTCCAAATAATCTTGTTAGAAAATTACTTCTTTTGGAACAAGTGTCAAGTGTGTGCCATTAAGTGTCTATAATTTATTTTGTTGTAAAAATGTATTTTCCCTCATTTAAATTCTTTTAAATAAGCTTTAAAATGAATTATCTTTAAGATAAAAAATCTAAATTTCCTATATCTAGTGTTTTACCTTAAACATTTATGTTTATATGAGAGTTTTCAGGTGACTAGTTAGGGGACATCCATAAATTACGTGAGGTAAAAAGGGGGGAGGGGGGTCCAGGAAAATTTCACCAAATCTCACCAGGGGGGAGGGGGGAGTCAATTAAAATCTCACGTCAACTTTTAGTTTAGAAAATATACGTTTTTTTTTTCATTATTATTTTTTAGCACAAGTTCAGAAAAAATGCTCAGATTAGTCAAACTAGCAAATCATTAGCCAGTCAGTCGTGATAATTACAAGTTAGAACAATGTTTTCGATTTCAATTGTTTTTGTATCAAAATTTTACTATCTGGATGGTAATTTTTATGCCGATAAAACAAAACTAGTGGTTGAGAAAATCTCACGTTGGGGGAGGGGGGGGGGTCCAGCAAAATCGCACTAAATCTCACCAAAGGGGGAGGGGGGTCCAGATTTTGGAAAAAACACCTCACGTAATTTATGATGTCCCCTTATTGTAGGTCAATGCGACTGTTGCTAGGGCGGTTGTCATGTGCGGTGGTATCAAATGCTATGGCGGTTGTTAGGTGGGGGGTCACGTGATTGCAAATGCTCCAATAGAAGAATTCCACGACCAGTTATTTTCTGTAACTTTTAACCTTCTGTAGGTGCGTCTGCTGCTAAGGTCGTTGTTAGGTCCAAGTCATGTGATTGAAAATGCTCTATATAATTTGTTATACACAGACTTTGCATTAATATTCTTTGTGCTTAATGTTTCAAGAAATATATATTTTTTTCTTCATTGTATGGCCTTTTTATTTCCATCGTAAAAAACCTTATGTCTGTAGTGTGAGACTATACTCAATTTATACATTGCAGGTAATTCGGTATTATTATTTTCGTCTGCTTTAGAGATAAGTATGCAACAAAAAAATGTTCAATAACACCTTTTCCATATTCCAAAGACACACTCCGAAAATTGTACGCAATTAATAAATCCTTACTAACGATTAATTAATTATACCGAACCCATTCTTCAGTAGTGTCTTACCCCTTCATCTCATTACGAATGCCCTCAAAGAAAAAAAATATTAATTTCTCTCCGCAAGAATTAATATCTGCAGTGTGCACATAAAACAGTGTCATAATTACTTGTTTGTGGACCTGCGCAACCATTAAAACAAGGAGCCAGTACTGTCTGTAGACGTGAACGCGTTAATTACTGACGAAGGTCCCGCCTGTTTTTTTGTTTCCAGCGCGGTGTTGTTTTCAATTACTTATTCCTCCTTCACCGTTAATTTGCAAGTATATACTAACAAGTTGCTGTGAGAATATAAAGAGATAGCTTTATTATTAATGGAACCAGAACCTCGCTGCTACGGGGTCTTTCTTTTGACGGCAGGTCGTCTACTACTAGTTACCGAAGAAGTCGAATGAATCTCTGGATGCAGCAGGGACGAGGGTTGGGGTTTTTGTGTAAGTTGGTTCGTTATTATTACTTGGGTCTGTAATTTCCCCGCTTAATTCACCAGAAAAGGTTTTGTTGGCTGGCTTTTATTTGGAAGCAAAATGCTATTTTACTGGGAATTTCGTTGGACTTTTCTAAGGGACCGTTCAAATATTACGTAAGCACCTAATGGGGAGGGGGTTTGCTATTTGCTTATTTTTCCTGACAAGGGAAATGTGAGTGATGCTTACGTAAGATGTCACTAACACTGCAGTTTCGAAAATCTCTTAGGTATTTCATGAATAATTTTAAAATTTAACCAAAAAGAAATTTCACAAAAAACTGTACTAGGAAAAAAAATTGAAGCATTTTTCACAAGGATCATTTCAACTATAGATTAAGTGTTCATGGAGAGGAATAAATTTCAGACATCAGAGCATTAATAAAGATTTTGTACAAAAAAATAACAAAGGGGAGGGATGTCAGCAATTTTCTTACGTAATTATGGGAGGTATTTTTCAGGTTCGCTTATCATTGCTGACAAGGGGTAAGGGGTGGTAAAAAATAACCAAAAACATGCTTAGTAATATTTGAACGGTATTTAATGAGTAAATACATGTGGATGAGTTATTGAACATTTTATTAAAATATACTAAGATTCAATACTTTAGATTTTTAGGTTCATAAAAGTAAAGAAATATCTATAAAAATTGACTGTAATATTATGATGAATTTGTAGTTTTTTTTTCATTATCTAATAACCCCTTTTTTCTTTCTAGGTAAGTCACAGATTTGATTTTCTGTTCGTTTCCATTGCACTGTGTTGTGAGTAAATATTTTTATTGTTATATCAAACCTTAGTTAATATATATTTTTAATTTTAAGGAATATTTGTTTGAGAAAACAATATGTGATTACTTTTTTGTACTCAACCAGAATATCTTACACTTACTTGGTTGAAATATAATAGCCATCCTAAGAGACCTCCTCTAGTTATGGAACTGAAGGTTATCCAGTCCTTATTACAGAGTTCCTATCACAGTTTCTAGTGTTAATGATTTGGTAACGGGAGTAAATATTTCCAGATAGTTGCGTATTGAGTTAAATCAGTATTTCAAAGTTTCAAACTCACTCTACAATCGACTCCGCTTATTATGATCATGGTTATGTTATCAATTGGATAATGTTATCGAAAATGACTGGTCCCGATCACTCCTATTTAACTTAACTCAAAAAGTATCGTTTTATCTAATCAGTATATCGTTTAATTTTATAAAAATTTCGTGAAATCCTTAAAAAAACCTTCTCCTTTTTCCCGTTGGAGGACCCATTTGTAATACATAAACGTACAAAATGAGTCATTAATGTAGTAGTGCTATATGATCCTCTCCTATATTGTTTAATTTTCAGAATACATACTAGAATATAGTTTCAAATGCTTCAATTAAGACTAAACAATCGTGAGTTTAATGCAAACACTCGAGTTCTACCTTTTGCCACATCTTATTAGTACAGAATCGCTTATTATTATAAATCGTGTATTGTTATCACTCTGATCTTGATCTAAATATGATCACATTAAGCGGAGTCGACTATATTATGTATGACCCTTTGAAAGAATAGAACCAATTTTCGTGGGTCAAATCCAAAGCACTTTCCAGAAACGTCAGTCTCGGTAGAAATTTATTTAAATAAAGTTCCTTCTCTGTATATATAGTTTATTCCAGTTGACGAAATTGAATTTTAATAATTCATATCCCTTCTTATCCACAACAACAGTTTTCAAACACAATGATGCAAAACCATGTCTTACACGAGTCTGTCTGTAGCATTAAGTATTTAAGACAGTCAGACGTTTTATATGAAGACAGATTTCTGTGTGTGTACACTAGGGTGTTTCAAAAAAATTTTTTTTTGAATTTCCCAGATGCCCCCCCCTCAAGTTGTTACAAATACTAAAACATTATTACCTGCAAATTTTCAGGTCTCTAGGACGATTTTTGACCCCCGCGCCCTTCAAAAGTAGGTTTCCCATGTTAAAGTATAGGGAAAATATTTAAAATATCGTCATTTTTGGTTCTTTTCAATTTTACGAGCCTGAACGCGGTCAATATCGAATTAAAACCTATACATCATCTTTGGGACATCATTGCCTCAAGATCCTATCGGAAAAATATTCCATGGCACCTACTGGGGGACAGTTACACGGGGGTGAAAAGCGAGCATTCACCGAAAAACGAGGATGCTTGCGGGCGCTAGCGGCGGGAGCTAACTAATGGATTTTTACTAATAGAAACAGAATAGAACGAGGTACCTTAGGAAAAATGTTCAATAAACACTTAAATAGGCTTTTATCCAGGTCCCTCCGTAAACGCCGGCGAGCATAACCAGCACCCGCGGCAAGCATCCTCTGTTTCGGTGAAAGCTCGCTTTTCACCCCCGTGTAACTACCCCCCAGTAGGTGCCATGGAATGTTTTTCCGATAGGATCTTGAGGCAATGATGTCCCAAAGATGATGTATAGGTTTTAATTCGATATTGACTGCGTTCAGGCTCGTAAAATTGAAAAGAACCAAAAATGACGATATTTTCAATATTTTCCCTATACTTTAACATGGGAAACCTACTTTTGAAGGGCGCGGGGGTCAAAAATCGTCCTAGAGACCTGAAAATTTGCAGGTAATTATGTTTTAGTATTTGTAACAACTTGAGGGGGGGGCATCTGGGAAATTCGAAAAAAAAAAATTTACCATAGACTTTCGAAACACCCTAGTGTACACCGTAAGATATGCTTTCCGTGATGTTTCGTAATACATCATCTCTGAAACCATCAGAAGAAGGAGTCGTGGTTTTGGTGGATACTAAAACTAACATTTTTTGATGCCAAGTTTTGATTTTTTTCGCTATAATGTGTGGTCTTTTTTATTATTATTCGTCTTTTACGGTTTGAAAGCGATATCTGAAGTGCCATTATTTGAGCTTTCTAATGTTTGCTTAAATTTATTTAAATTGTTGATAAATTTGAATAATTGTTATTGTATGAATTAACTTTTTTTATTCGTAATGGATTTTGTCCGAATTAGCTGATTTGGATAGGCAAAGCCAAGCCATGTAAATCCAGGTTGGATTTGTCAAGTCATTCATCATGTCTCTGCTGTATTTTTCTGGGGGGGGATAAAAATGAATAGGGTGTTTTAGAATATTTACAAGTAGTATTTAAATCTTGGGGCTTTTTTAATGTTGAAATTTAGTGTACTTCACTGGGTTTCAAACAGGTATGTAGCCAAGAGGGGATTTGGGGATGTATTCCCCAGAAACTCAGAAATTTTCCCTTTTTGACCATAAAAATGACTATATACCCCCCAAATTTTGTTTTTAAAAATTTGACTCTCAATTTTTTTTATCCCATTTTTGAACATTTGGGAACGTATAAAAACTTTATTTTATTTCACGGCGCGCGCATGTATTCCTATTAGATAATTTTTACATATTAATCTAAAAACAAATCCAAATATCCATGTTCAACGTTTTCCAAACACTTGTTTTTGTGTAAAATTCCGTATATGGCGTCACACAAGATGTTACAAACACTGCGTTTTCGAAAGTATAATTTTTCTTGCATAAATATAATCTCAAAATTCAACCAAAAATAAATTTTGCAAAAAAAAAATTAAATGTCAAGCATTTTGACTTCACAAGGAAAACTTCAACGATGGGTTAGGTAAAGTATTCATTCATAGAACACATTGAATTTCTGGAATCTAGACACTACTAAACATTTTGTACAAAAAAAAGAACAAAGCAACAAAGGGGAGGGTTGGGGCAGTTTTTTTACGTAATTATGAGAGGAGGTGTGCGGTTTGCTTATCTTTGCTGACAAGGGGGGACAAAAATGATCAAAAACATTCTTACGTAATATTTGAACGGCCCCTTATTTATTGGTTTGTTGGCTGGGTGTTCGCTCTATGCGTATAGTTTCTCTATGCGGGGGCTACGCTTTGCATGCGTAGGGAGAGAGAGATAGGGACTCGTGCCTTTCGGGAATCAATCACTCGCTTCTTTCAGCATTAAAAATTCCTGTTTGAAATTAATTGCACAGAAAGGGCTGCTCTGTGATAAGGGGCGACGTAAATCACTCTTTATGGCCGCCGCCGCGATAAATTGTGGAGTGTGGAGGTTCCTGCTGCTGCTTTGGATTGTAGATGACGAAATTTCATGTAGAAGAGTGTGTATTTGTCACGATGTTAATAGAAGGGGTGGTTGAGAAGAACAAATGGGACTAATAAAGTTTATGTTTATAATACTGTTTTCTCCCCCACTATAACTCATTAGCGTACTTTTGCGTTGCCTATTCGTTAAAATGCTCCAAGCTGTTTTTGGTGGCCAGATATACAGGGTGCATATAGGGGAGTCCCTTTAACCTGAAAATACTCTCGAACTGAGAGAGCTACAGCTATATGCAAGTGAGGTAACGGTATAGTAAAGAGACTACGTCCGACATAATTCAAACGACTGCAGCGCCCCCAGTGACGAAATAAGAAAGTTTAAAAGTCATTTATAAAACTAGAGGAGAAAGAACAAAATATTCAATGAGAATTTTGTTGTCAATGTAATAAAAAACACACCGGAAAAAATATCATGAAAATATCTTCAATATTCGTGGAGATATTAGCACTTTTTCAGGCCTCAAAAAAGAAAAAGTACGCAAACTTGAAAGTTTTTCATTGTTATCATGCAATTGTTTCTTTTTATTTAGCTAAATAAATACAAATTTTATCAAAAAAAAATCTACAGGAAACTTAGAAATTTACGAACTTTTTCTCACGACGAAAACGAAGCTTATTTTTGCTGACAAGAGGGAGGAGGGGGTCAAAAATGACCAAAAAAATTGCTTACGTAATATATGAACGGCCGTTATTAAACTTTACCAATCTCTCTAATTGTAACACTAACTTAAATTACGTCACTAAAATCAGAATAACTGAATCAGAAAACTGATTCTTCAGTGATAGGGGTACCGAATAACATCAAAATTGCAATGGTTTCCAGTTCCTTACATACAGAGTTCCAAAGATAACTTGCTCCGTCCTTTAAAAAAAAGCTAGAGACGCCCCATCCCAGAAATTCCTTGAAAAAACCCAATCACACACCGACGGAAAAGAAAAAGTTCATTTTTCGAAGCGGCACATCCGGGGCGGACGAACGAAAAAGTGGCGAAATACAACAAAACCGATTAAGCGAAGGAGCTCTGCAGGAGTAACAAATCGGAGAGGTTGGGCCTCCAGCTATTTCTGGCAGCACAAGGCTGAGAAGCTCTATCTTTCTCTTTAAAAGAGAGAAAGGAAGAAAGACAAAAAGAATCGATCATCATCGAAACGAATGAAGGAAAGATCGGAGACTTTTTCATCAAATAAAAGAAGAGTAATAGGGGGGAGGGAAGAGGGGGGGGTGTTCTGGAATTGTAATGCAATGGGATTCGATTTCTGCTGCGACCTAATATTCGATTGTTTCTCTGGTTTTTGAGCTCCGTTGTTTGACTCCTTTTCGTTTTCGTTGGATCGATTTTAATGTCGTTGTGATTAGTGTCCGTATTTGTTCCGGGTGGGCTTGGTGGTTTGGGCATGTAGAATGGAGGATTTTCGAATGTGAGTTTAAATATGTTTTGGCTCAGTAATTCACTATGAAACAGCGGTTTCCCAACTGTTTGCTGCGCACTTTAAATTGGGAAACGGAGCAGGCGCGGATTCAAGGGGGGGCACTCTGGATAGTGCCCTCCTTGGACCCCCCAAAAAAGTACTCAAAATGAGTTAAAACCCTACTTTTACACGTCAAATTTCATTTTTTATTCTTTGGGAGGATCCCCATATCCCCGGCAGTACACAAGAGGATCTAGACCTAGAGTGATACTTTTTAGAAAATCCCCAACATTTTGTCCTAAAAGGTAAAGGTGGTGGTCTGGAAAAGTGTCCCCCCCTTGGAGCCGTGCGGGATCCGAGCCTGAAACAAAGTAACTTTAAGGGCCTGAAGGTAAACTTTGGACCAACCATCTGAAAGAGGCTTTAAGTGCAGTATCTGTACATAGGGTGTTTCTAAAGTCCTTTACACGGCTTTTATTTGGAGCCTAGGTCTCCAAGGTTCATGAAAGTAAAGTGTACCCCTATGTAAGTGACCATGGGGAATTCATGTAGGTGACTTACAGCGCTCCCAGCAGAGCAATATAAGAAAACTAAAAAAAAGTATTTAAAAACCTTTAGTATTTGTATTAAGTATTTAGAAACCTTTTTTATAGAAAAGCGATAAAGTACATGATTCAAAGCTGCTAGGTCATATTTTTCAATCAATTAAAAAGCTTCTAACTGCTATTTTCAATGCCATTCTTTTGTTCCGAATATCCCAATATTTAATAAGTGTATTCATTAAATACAGCCAGAGGTAAATTACACATATTCTCTTTCTTAGCCTAATTTTTCATCGTTATAGATATTATTTAGCCTTATTATCATAAGGTTTTAACGCCATTTATCGAGATACGAACAAGTTAAATCATTCATAAATAATTTATTTATAAATGTCACAGCAGATATATTGAATAAAAATTTCGAATAAAACTAGTAAAATATTTTAGGTAGTACCATAAAATTATTCTTGAATCTCTTACTGCATATAAAAACAGGTGTTAGCAGTTGTGTCAAACCTGATTAGTGTATATTTATAGGTTCTTACTCATTCTCCATTCCCAACTTTTCTAATCATAAGTGTATTCCTAAAATAAAGCAAAAGGTGGATTACACAGATTCTCTTTCTAAGCCTAATATTTCATCTTTATAGCGATCACTTAGCCTTATCAGAATAAAGGTTTTACCGTCGTTTATCGCGATATACGAACAAGTGGATTTGGAATAAACCCATTGCCTGAACACACTTTATTCATCTTGATAGACGTATTACGAGATACGAAACAGAGCTAATCCTCATCAGAAACTAGCGGATGACTATCAAAAGAAGGAAAGTGAACATGATGTAGGTTAGTTGCTTTAGAGGGAAGAAAGGCTGCAACGGTTGGCTGCCGACAATCTCCAACTTGAAAAGCAAGGAGGGGACTGAGTTCAAAAGGAAAGAAAATAAAAAAGTGTTTCTTCCTGCTGCTGTCTGTGTGTTTTGGTGGTTCTTTCAAGACTTTTCCTTTCCTCCTGTTCGATTCTTTTTCCCGCCACCCCTTCCGGTCACTTTTCGGAGCAGGAAACCGGAAGGGATTTTCGGTAGGGTTCGTTTGGAACAATGTTTTTGTTCTTAATTGAGAGGAAATAATCCAGATTGTACGAAATATTTCTCCGATGTTTGTTGTAATGAGCTTAACAATGTCGATACTTAGGAATGACTGTGTTCAAACGAACAAACAAAAAATGAATATTCATATGATAAGGACATTTTGACTCAATATGCGCGAGTTTTAACGAAAATGACTCATTCGAATTTTTTTTCTTGACCGTTCAGGAAACGGAAAAGTCTTAATTCGAATCGTGAACTTGTAAAATAATAACAATAAAAATCGGACCAACTCGCAGCAAATAATGCGATTAAGATTGCCGTGTTAATTTCTATCCATAAACATCCTTTTGTTGTCCTTTCCGGAGCATTTAGTGGGACAACGATTTTATTTTAGAGGAAGTGGAAAAAAATGGTGTAGAAGAATGTCCCTCAACCTGTTGAGCAAATGCGATTAAGATTGGCGTGTTAATATCAATCTATAAACATCCTTTTGCTGTCCTTCCAGAGCATTTAGTAGGACAATGATTTTATTTTAGAGGAAGTCGAAATAAAAGTTGTGGAATGTCCCCACAACTTGTTGCATGACAAAATGGATTGACCCCGATGGGTTACCTTACTCACACAAACGAGTTTTGTGCGTTCGAATAACTTTACTATAAAAGCGTCTGACCGCTAGCCAACAAGCACATTCACTGCCTGAGCTTTCTATTAGCAACCACATCTCCTCAACTGTTGTTGCTTACATATCGATATAATCTTTCCTCCTATCGATTACTCTTTGAAGATGAACACCAATCAAATCGTCGCCGTTATCATGATGGTCATCGTGGGGATGACGGTGGTTGTCCAGGAATCGTCAGCGATGCATCTGTTCGGTGGACAAGGCGGCGACAACAGCATCGCTCAGCTGTTGGCGGCTGGGATTATCGCCAAACTTCTGCAAGAGAGCTTTTGAGTCCCTAGTGAAACCTACAAGAAATATGGGGTGAAATTGATACTTTTTTAAGTATCGAATACTGAGTTTCTTTGTATATGTCGCAAGAAATGACCCAAGCAGCACAATGTTCCAAGATTCCTCCTATCTCCAATTTTTATCATGTATGACCAAATTTCGTTTACTTCTTGTAGCAGTTACGTAACCTTAACATATTAGGTAAAGAGTGGCTTCAAGTGACGTCACGACCAGTTATTTTCTTTTAACTGTTAACTGCTGTAGGTCAATGCGTCTGTTGCTAGGTGTGGCGGTAGCTGTTGCTAGGTCCGAGTCATGTGATTGTAAATGCTCTATAAGCTGTGCTACTAGAGGAATGCTCAATGTATTCGATACCTTTAAGCACTCGATTATGTATCGATACTTGAAAGAATCGATTTCCCCATTATGAAAAAAGTCTATCTGTGATTTCTCCATGTGTAAATTGCTGCGTACATCCATTCAGTATTAATTCTTCACGGTCAATTTTTCCTCTGCCAATACTGCTTCAAAATCCATCTACTGGAGTTGCTTGTCAAAATTTTAGGCATTCTTCTTAACCTACAGAACAAACATTGTGATTATAATCATTGAATTTTGTATAAATTTCAAGTGTCATTGTTTGTATATACTTTTCACACTACTTTCAAATAAAAATGTGAGTTAATTTTCTGCTTTATTATTATCATCGTTAAGTTTATAACGGGCGAATAACACAATATTATCAAGTTATGCCTTTCAAAGAAAATTATTAATACCTTTTTTTAATGAAAAGGAAGCATCATTAATTTGAAGCATTAAAGATAATTAAATGAAGATAGTTCATTCCTTTAACTAACATCAACAAAGAACCTTCCGAAACTAATTATTATTAGTTTAATATGATTTTATGGAACACCGAAGTTTTAATCGGCGTTTAGAAAGAAATTATCTTCAATATTTTGCACAGTTAAATAAAGTTAAGAACTCGAAATCTCGTCCTTTTGGTAGAGAATAATTTATTAATTAGTACTACACACACATTTGATTATTATAGCAAATTTCATTCATTATGATATGATTTTATAGATGTTTTCAAATTTCGGCATATTGTACCGTTAATTAGTTAAACCGTTACCAATGCTTTATCTATTTCTTGAAATATTTTGTTTGCTCGTCAAAATATTTATCTTGGTATCCTTTAGAAAGGATGGTGAATTATGATACACTGAAAAATAAGGGAAAATATGATATACTCGTACTATTAATAACTAAAATGAACAAACAAAAAAATTAGAATAATAGTGCGTTTTAATCTATTCTGAGGATAATTAATATATTCCGATGATAATTATATCTTCAAAAACTTAACACATTAAAGGTATTTGAATAATCCAAGTTCTTACCTTTTCATTAGTTGAGTAAATAAATTTTCATACTTCAAAAGCTTTTAAGAACAATCTTATATTTTTCATGTTTGATTGATGATAAAATTATTAAAATTTATATGAAAAGGATAAAGATTTTGATCACCCAGTAGCATTTGGTTTTTAAAATTATCTTAATCTTTGTATAATTTATTTCTAAATTGTGCGAAATTTCGATAATTAATGAGAGTTTTTACTAACCAACTCGTTCTTCAAAGAATAAAAGCATTTGCAAATATATCGTCGCATAATATTTTTCTTAATTATCATGTCAACAGTATTTGCATGTCTCAAAGTTATTGTAAAAAAATATATTGTAAAAATGAAGTTGAACTATGCATAGAAACCGAAAAATAAATAGAAACTTTGGTGAAGAATGCGTAGTTGAGATTATAATAGTAAAACCATTGCTACCTTTAAATAAGGTACTACATAAGTGAACTAAGTATGAGAAAATTTTATTAGTTTAGAAAATTTATAAGTTTTTAATTTTTAAAGAAGTAGAAGAGTTTGTCATATTGTTATTATTGATCTGAAATAGGAGATTATGGCAATCCAGACAAATAACGATATTCTACAGAGTGATTTTAAACTGGAAAAAACATTTAAGTGGCTACTATATTTATTTTTTTTTGCTAGAGTTCCAATCCTCGAATTAATTTTACCTCCAATAAAAGCATGCGAGTTTTATTTTTTTATACTATAGTAATAAACAAAAAGTATACTGCGTAGTACCTATGAACTCACATCCACATTGATACTCAACAAAGATTTACTCAACTGGTTCTTATCTCAAAACAAATCATTATAATCCTCCTTCACGAAAAAAAACCCTAATTAGAGCTACCAGTCACCGAAAACCGCCGCAATAACAGGTTGGTTAAATCCTCATTTCCGAGCGATTCCACAGCAGCTGCAGCCCAACAACAATTCAACCGTAGAACCGACCGATCGTCGTATCGGACAGGATGGTGTCCCTCGCCAAGTTCCTGAGCGTCGTGCTGACGATGAGTTTCTTGGACCTGGTTTACTTCGAGTACACCCCAGTGGTGGACTTCGTCAGCGACTATGCCCAGTACTATGAAGAGTATTTCGCCAGTTATATGCCCATTGACTTTTTGAGGCTGCTGTACTGATACCTACTCCATTTTTCCTGCTGAAACTCTCCTATAGTGGCACAGCTCGTATCAAATACGTCAAGTTTACGTAACTGCAACTAGAATTAAACGAAATTTGGCTGTACTTGACGAAAATTACACGAATCTTGAACTTTGTTCCGCTCGGGTTCGGAGTAAAATGCAGCTTTGAGTTCTTTTATGTAGTCCTGTAAAATTGACTAAGGCCGTACACACGTCTTTTTACGATGATGATGCTTTAGTGTCTATGAGAAGTTTATCTATAAGGTGCCATGGTCTTATATGACATCCCAGTTAACTCTACGATGTTTTTAGTACGTGTACTCCTTTTTATTTCGAATGAAAAAAAAATCAAAAGTGTTTTCGTACGACCACATTCAAAATAACTGTGATATAGTATTATAATGAGGTGTGATATTTACTTAAACAACGACGTTCTTCATATTTTTAACGGAATATTATTAATTGAACAGTTAGTTTTTAGTAAAGAAATATATAGTATAGTTCCTTTTAAGTGTTTATTTATGTTTGCTCTAAAACAAATCGCCAATACTCCCCTCCTTACTTGAATCCCCTGATTAATTAATCTAATGTAATAATCTTTGTTAATTAATTATTAAGAACAATGAACTAATCATTCAAAAAACTAATACTTTTATTCATCTGATGCTTTTACATGTATGTAAATAGTACACATCAACTTAAAAAAAATTGTACATGAAAGTATTATTAAAGTATTAACATTTTCTCATCATTATTTCCAGTCCAATACCTGTAAGTTAAAATACCTTTTACTTCAAATAAAAATTGTTATTACCTTTTTATTTCAGTATTACAAACTCGCCTAAGAATTTTTTTTTTCATTGATATTTCTTGGTTCGAATGTCAAAGAATTTCGTTCGTTTATTGTGACCAAACATATAAATTAATGGCCATTTTTCAATGCAAGCGAACTTTTTAGCACACTACAAGTATGAAGTATACATACATTTAATAATTGCTCATACATATAATAATTAAGGAATATTCAGAAAACTATATTTTTTACAATGTATTAAATGATTTCTGTTCAATGACTAAGCATATAAAGTTAAACCATAACATTATAGTTTTTTATGTCTGTAGTCACAGTTTAATGATGTATTATAACGCAAGAATTTTCCTTTTTACGTGTCGAGATTTAAATAAAATGCACTTCATAATAGCTGTATTATGTTTCAGTATATGTAAAAGATTTCAACTGAACTTCCATTTAACTATAAACAGTTAAAAAGACGAAACCGTTTATATGAATAATATTCATGCATAACAAAAAACATAGCTTTGTAAAAAATTAAAAACTTCATGTACCCAGAACAATTTTATTAATGTTTATAGGAAACAGATATCTCTTTGTAAAACACGTTTAAATTTTTCTAGTTAGCTTAATCTAACCAAAATATCATGTCTCTTATAATGCCGTATATCTGTAACATTTCTTTTTTACTAATATCGGAATACTTTATCTCTGTGATACATTTTTTCTATTCTTATCTTACATTAAAAGAAAATGAAAATTTCTCGCTGTAAAAAATCTTATAATCGTTTTTTATTTTTTTCTTCGTCAAGAAGAGGTTTTTTATCTCTTTTAAAAGTTCTTATAAAAAGTATAACATGTTTTTTTGCCCATTAAAAACTAGTGTACATAGATTAGTATAACTAGTGTTGATAGAAAAAAAGCTCAGTGTAAGTTTCTTATTATTTTTTATTTGTACGGTTATCTTAACTCTTAAGAGCCCTAAAAATAATTCTCGATATTTGTTATCGTTATATTTAAGTAATAGTTTACATAGAGGATATAAATACTGTGTTTATGTTCTTTTTTGGGGGGAGAAAGAATAGAAGTGGTTTAATGCAATAAATTTTAATTGTTGTAGTGTTTTTAATAGCTTTCTCATTACAGTTATAAAACTTCTAAATATGAAGATAATTTAATTATTTATTGGGTTAATTATAGGCTAATTGTAATTATTCTAAGTTACGATTAATCATGTTTATTGGAGTTCCTCTATAGGGAAAAAAATTAAGATTCCATTTTTCTATAATTCCAGTTTTCTATACTTTTTTGACAACTAATTTATTAAAACATGTGCTGTTAAAAAAAATCAGTGGCTATTTTAGCCAAACGGATGAAACTAATTTTAATGCCATTATAATTGGCCTTGATAACTATTGTAATGAATTACTATTATTTTGGGGAGAGTCTCGGTACGCAAATCGTGATAGAAAGACGCTATTTATACATGGGCTTAACAAAGTAATCATATTCCCATACATTGACGTTCACTCAAAATTCAGAAATCGCGCTGGGAACTACTTTCTTTGTTTTGTTTCTCCAAGGTCAAGAAATGTTGCTGTCTATAGTAGACAGCAACTTAAGTTGACCCTATGACGTCATTAACAAACAAAGTAGTTCCCATCGCGGTTACTCAATTTTGAGTGAACGTCAATTTAGAAATAGGATTACTTTGTTAAACCCATGTATAAATAGCGTCTTTTTATCACGATTTGCGCACCGAAACTCCTCCTAGCAACCCAACAGGCTTTCTGTTCACTCAGTTTCTGCTTCAGCGTAGTGACGTACTGGGTTCAGGAAACGTTAGTATACCACACTCAGTTCAAAGCTCGGAATCCAATCTCCCTGCCCTTACCTCGATGCGTTCGGAATAGGTCGACGGGGGAAAAAACAACGGAACGCGCGCGCGTGGGAACAACTGAAACGGAACGAAACCTTTTCACTTTCACTCTCTTGTTTTCTTCGTCTTCTTCTTCTTTTAAGTGCTAGCGGATTTTTTATTTAAGTTGGTTATTATTATTTCTTTCTTTTGAATAATTTTTTTCTGTGGGTTGGTTTTTCTTAACATTTTTTTTTAAGAATGAGTAAAGTGAGTTTTGTCCTTTGGGAAATTCGGTGAAATGTAAGGGTACGAATTTAAATGTTTGTTTTCCATTTTTTTTGTTGGTGCTAAATTAAGGTTTATCTTTTTATAAGCAGGAGGATTCTCAAATGTTCTTTGTATGATGTTTTGTTTTTTGTATGCTTTAGTAAAGTAATATAAGAACTATTGTCCTTTTTTTTTTAGCTAACATGGGTTGTTACTTTTTCCATACTTAAAATTACGTTCGTTCTAAAAAAAAACGAGGGAATACTCCAAGGAGTACCTAGGTGTTAGAGTTAGAGATTCTAACTCCAGTATCAGCCTCACTGAGTAAGGCCATGAGCAGAGCTGTAACAAAAAGTGTGACTGAAAGTCAAGGTCAGTCAGGTGTCAAAATGAGTTCTCAAAATGAGTTAAACCTTACTTTTACAGGTCAAATTTCAAAATTTTTCTGGGGGAGGACCCCAATACCCCCCAGCGGTATCACAAGGGAATCTTGAGTGATTCTTTTTAGAAAATCCTCAACATTTTGACATTTTGTCTCAGAAGCTAAAGGTGATGGTCTGGAAAATTCAAGTTTAACTCATTTGTATTGTGGCTTACCTAAACAAACCACTTAATCTATACCAGACTGAAACCGACCCTGGAGAAACAAAGCAAACAAAGTAGTTCCCAGCTGTCTGAATTTTGAGTGAAATGAAGAAATTCAATTGAGAAATGATTAATTTGTTAAACCCACGTAGATATTGCGTCTTTTTACCATGATTTGCGTACCCAAACTCCTCTTAGCAACCCAACAGGCTTTCTGTTTACGCAGTTTTTCCTTCTGCATAATGACCTCATAGGTCAAGAAACGTTGCTGTCTATTATACACATAAATTTTACTCATCACTATTTATAAATAAACCAGAAGGAGATAGCTTCACTGTAACTGTATTCAAATCCATATATACTGAGGGAATCGGAACAGACTCTAATTCGTCGATAAAATTCATTCCCCATATCTGCGGGTAATGGAATACATTTTAACGACTTTTATGAACACTCTGCATCGCGTCGTCTACCCTTCGTTTACGAGCTAAAACGCGAACAATCAATGCAATTTTAAAACGCATATTCGAAACGTTTCTCATATTGGGCATCGTAAAATAAACATTCCTCCCCCCCCCCGCCGTAAAACTTTCAATCATCAAAAGCATTCCCCCATTAACTTTCGCGCCGGATACACTGTTGATCATAAAGACCAACAGAAAGTTCTCTGTTGCGAGCGAATATTTGATTTCGATTTTCACACCCGCTTTAATTCAATAATTGATGAGTTTGAACGCCGGATATTTTGTAATTAGCGTTTGAACGCTAAAATTCGCACTGTTGAATAGTTTTGGAGATTTTGGTTTAGTTCGAATTAGGTTTCGTTAGGAGTGGAAGAATCAAATTATCACTATCGTAACATAGAATTACAACAACTATATAATGTACTCTTAGTACAGTAGAACTCCAACAATCCGAATCAATTGAGACCGGACTCCATACGTATTATCAAAAATTCGGATAATTGGAATTTTTCCCGAAAAATGTCCATTTTAATTAATTACTGCATGTATGTTGGAAATGGGAGAAAAAAAACCTATTTTTAAAGAAAGAGAGCATTTAATTAATTAAATGAAAAGGCTTTTCCTGAAATATTTCTTTTCAGAATTAAACATCCTTTCAATTTATAAGCTTCATATACGTTTGGAAACTTTCCGATTTTCTTAGAACAACAGTACGAAAATAATACCAAAAAACAATGAAATCAATATTTCTATTGTGTATATGATTTACCAGCACACAACAGTAAAAGCTGTTTTCTAACACTAATCTTTTCCAAAAAAAAAAATTCTGATATTGAAAAGAAAAATCTTCATATTTAGATTCAGCATCCCAATAAGACTTAAAATAAGTTCTAAAATCCTCGGCACCAAAAATTATCCCGTTAATCCCTCGCTATTGATGAAATCAAAATTTCCTCGGCTTTATCCAAAGTTGAAACAAGTGTTATCAAATTGTTACACCAAACCTGATAATAATTCCCCTTTCTTTCAAGGAGAGAGTTAGTTGCATCATAACCCGCTAAGCCTAACCACCCTAAATGATGAGGATGAATCCTCCCCCACCCTCGGCCTCGAATTTCCGCTTCCTAGAGTTTCTGGGACACTTAGAAGAGGGCGCTCCTCATCAATTTTAATAGAAGAAATTTGATTATCGATCATTCGAGGATATTGGAAGCCGAAATTCATTAACAATAAACGAGCCTCTATTCGAAGGCCATTAATTGGTTGCCCGAGCTAAGGAATTTTCTCAAGTCTTTTGCGTCATTATTAAGGGGAGTAGAATGTCTTATTAGAGGGTTTTGGGCGCATTTTTACACATTTGCTTTAAAAATTAGATTTTTTATGTTTAGATATCTTATATGGTGGGGTTGTCAGAGTTAAGCCACAGTTAATAACTAATTTAGGAAGATGTGCGAAAAATACATTAAAATATAGTAAAATTCATTTTTATACTAGGCAGAAACTTAAGTTGACCCTATGACGTCAGTAGCAAAGTAGTTCCCATCGCGGTGTCTGAATTTTGAGTGAAATAAAGAACGTCAATTTAAAAGTATGATTATTTTGTTAAACCCATGTTTAAATAGTGCTTTTCAATCACGATTTGCGTACCGAAATTCCTCCTAACAACCCAACAGGTTTTGTGTTTACCCATTTTCTCCTTCCGCATTTGTGACGTTCTGGGTTCAAGAAACGTTGCTGTCGAGTATAGTAGCAACTTGTAAACAATGTGCGACTTACCAGGAAAATGATTTATGTTCGATCTAGTATGAAAATGACAGTTTGGTTTAAGATTTTCTACTCTATGGTTCCTATATAATGTCCCTTGTATGTAATAGGTAGTTGTATATGTAGGTACCAAAAATAAGTCTAGAATTTATCTTCAAAACGTATGTAAATAAAAATTGAAGAGTACCATGGAAGCACGTGAATCCCCGATAAAAATGAAAAACGTCGAAATAAGTCAAAAATAATATAAATGAAATGCTAATAAAAATCTATAGCCTTAATCAACTTGCAGCTTATTCAGGATGAGCTTCCAACCCCTATTCTGTTCTAATTGTGATATTTTTACTTAATTGTATTTTCAAAATTTAATTGTGAACCCCCATTTGAAATACCCACGAGCCGCCACTGACCAACATCATCTGGTAATCTGAACTTGCTCCTCAGATCCCAAATAAAATAATTGAAAATAATTTTCAAAAATCACTCCCTTTTAAGGAAAAAGAACTAAGATAAGATTCCGCATCCCATGGCAACGCCTTAATAACTAAAAAAAAAAAAAAAAAAATGTAGCAAACCATCTTCGAAAATTCCCTTCAACAAGTATCTATCTAGAGAAGCCGAACCCCGCATCCTTAACACACAAAGCCCCTCTCTCCCCTAACACAAACTGCAACCGTAATTTCCTTTTCTTCCGCGCCGCCAAGAAACCATTAAAACTTTTCACTCGAGAATTAAAAATAGTTACCCTTCTCTGCTACTAGCAGTCGTTAACTAACACTGACGTTTATAGAGCTAGAGCTAGATTAAAGTCACGGTGGAGATAAATGTAATTTGGATCCATTAGGGCAATTCCTCCTTCGAAAGCGCCGAAAGGAGTTCAGTTTTAAGTTCGGACGGGTTTTAAATGACGCTCGATTGGAACACGCCATAAGTCATCAGGGTGAAAACGGCCTAAGTCATAGAATTCCTCGAGTTGTGAGGTTATGTCTGTTGCGAAAGGTGTTTCAACAAGTTCCCCTATACTCAGCATAGAAAGATTGCTTGGGGGCCGTTCGAATATTAGGGAAGCAAAGTTTTTGGTCATTTTTGACCCCCTCTCCCCCTTGTCAGCAAAAATAAACAAACGGCAAACCCCCTCTCATACTTACGTAAGAAAATCTTCCAGACCACCCCTTTTATCTATTTTGGTACAAAATCTTTAGTAAAGCTTGGATTTCTGAAATCCATTGTTCTTCATGAACACTTAACCTATCTTTAAAACTTTCCTCGTGAAAACGGCTTAAAATGTTTTCCTAGTTCATTTTTTTTTAATTTATTTTTGATTGAATTTTGAAATTATTTATGCAAGAAACAAGATATTGTCGAAAATGCAGTGTTTGTAACATCTAACGCGTAAGCATCACTCATACTCCCCCTTCCCCCTTGTCAGGAAAAATAAGCAAATAGAAAAACCCCTCTCCCCCCCTTAGGTGCTTATGTAATCTTTGAACGGTCCCTTGCGTGGAGCAGAAAAAAAGGTCTGAAGGACTGTACCTGTACGACAACTTTTATTTTTCGTTAAAAAATGTGTGTAAAACTTTATTTCAGGAGATGATTTTAATGTTTTCTAAATAAAGGATCCCCATCAACTTTGCAGTTGGCGTTATTTTTCCCTGTACGTACTTCTCTAAACAAGGAGGCTAACTCTGTAACATCAGCCACAATATTTGAACGATGAAACTTAATTCAAGAATCCTCTTTAGCTAATAAATTAGAAACCCTCGAACCGATTTATGTGGAATATGAGGTACAGAAAAAAAATAACATTCATGCGTGGTTTACAGAAGACGTCCAATTTCGCAAAAATGAAGTCAGGTCGACTTACGCCGCTTCCGTTCTCAACATCTCGAAATCGTCTGAAAGCGAGCCGTCTGGAAAAATCGGCACAATGAAGGGGTCACGTGGCTCGTTCGTTTCTTTGTGTCTGAACTTGGTTACCGCCATTTTTCGTTCATGTTCTTTGAAAGTCGGTTGGTGGTATATGCTGGTATTTGGTGAAAATGATGGGAGAACTTTAAAAAAAGAACTAATATACTAGAGTCGTTATCAAGGTGGTGGTAGTTTGAAAACTTGTGTTTGAAACGACTCAAGATGTCGTTGAGAAACGCAGTGTGGTTAATATACGACTCCAAATGTTGAAAGAAAGGAAGCAAAATATTTACACAGATATGCAAGAATGTTAGTTTGAAAACCACGGAAAATATGAAAACTATAATTTTAAAAGGTATCGGAAAATGATTATAATTAATTTGATTTATATATGTCTCTGAAAGAACTTGTTTTTTTCTTCTTCTAAAAAAGCACGGTTGTAAAAGCCTTAGTTCTTAAAAAAATGCAAAAAATTGGAGTTTCAGTTTACATTTCTCTTCAAGATTTTCTTAAAGTCTGATAAGTTAAAATAAATGTTTGCTGTTACATTTGTTGTAGAACATTTTTCCATGAAATTTATGCATGAAATTTATTTATGTAATCCACAATATTCAAGGTACATTATGGAAGAAAAATGATAATAAACTTCTGAGAATAAATTACATTATATTAAATTAATTTAATTTAAAATTGAATTACTGGGCATTGGGATAAGTGCATCATAAATGGCCCAACTTTTTTAGACTCCAAGCCATGTTGTTAGTCGTCCATTTTTTGTTAGTATTTGTATTTTTATTTACACTTGGAACTTTATTATTTAGGTTAATATTTATCGGGATTCATAGCGGCTCCCATAGAGCTAGCAGAGGCCTCTATTAACCCAAACTTGAAACTTGATAGGGATTCATCCATCTTGGCACCAGGCTTGGAATTTAATACTTATCCCTTAAATAAGTATTTATGAAAATGCTTTTTTTCCCAATTTTTTACCAGAAATTGTCTCCCGCCTTTCTCAATCGCTCTCAAAAATTTCCTCAGTCCTTAAAATGACCTTTAATTTAACGAAATTTAAAATTTAATTCGTAAAAATATTTTCTTAGTCCCATCTGTCTGATTTCTTGTAAAAATTTATATATTCTTTCTGCATTTCAATATACTACCAAGCGGTGATAAATTTCAAAAAGTAAAGCACACCGACCATAGTCAAGTTTATCTCCAGAAAATTAATTCTTTGAAAGAATTACTTAGCTATATTTCAAGAGATGGCGCCACATAAGTGATTCCAATTCATCTACTTTGGGAGTCGGCAATTGATGTTCTTGGAATTAAAATGAATGAATTTATGCGATGATTTAAGTGGTATCGGGTATCCATTCATAGGGTAATTTCTTGTCATTTAATTATTTTTGGTTTTTATTTGTGAAATGTTCCTCTAACGGTAATTTAAAAAATAGAAAATTGAGAGTGTTTTTGAAAATTTTGTTCCTGGAAGTTATAAAGAGTAATTTCCCGGATATATTTTTTTTCAATTTCATCTAATTTTAATAGCTAAATGATAAGAAAATACTGAAATCTATATTTTTTTAAATTGTGACCTTAAGAAAGAAAATTTAAGAACATTTAATTTATCTACTCTTGTTCTTTTAAAGATATTTAATCTCTAGCATTCTTTTTTTTAAAATTTGACAGCTTCTTTTTTCTCATAACAATAAAATATATTTTAATCGGACACTTATTAGTTAAGTTTAACATATAAAGAGAAAATTAAATTAATAATTGAATGCAAAATAAAAATGTTGAATTACTGAATAAATATCCAAGCATATGCTTACTTGTTTGAATATTTGAAATTATTTTTTTAATGTACTAGGGGGCCTGCCCCCTGCTCGCTATCGCTCACCAACCCCCGGAACTGCATCGCTTCGCGATCTCAGCGAGCTAACTCGCTTGTTTCATCTTACCAATCCAGCACACCCCGCTGGTCGCCTTAATTAATGCTCATTTACAACCGAAACTGCTTATAAATCTATCTTGCTTATAAATAATTTAATCCAAATCAAACATCCCCCCCCCAAAAAAAACCCTATTGCTGAAATATTACTTTCCTAGCTCAGGAAAAACATGCACTTCAAGAAACTTTAATTTCAAGAAAATTTTTAAAGTATGCACGTGTGTATTTAGTGAATCGTCGAAAATAAAAGAAATCAGACACATAGTGAGTATGATACATATGAGCTATCTCTCACCACCCCCGTAACTGCTTCGCAGTTCTTTTCAGATCGCTTTGCAAACTTAGCGAGCAGAGCTCGCTTGTTCATCTCTACAATCCAGCACAACCCTTTTCTCGGCTTAATTAAGCCTCTTGTAAGCCTCTTAAAAATACCTATCTCTTGCTTATCAATAATTTTATTGAAATGTTAAAAAAAATATCCAGAAAGTCTACTAATAATCATCAATTATCTTGTAGAAAAAACATATCATTAAGAAACATTTCAATTTATAATGTGCACGTGTGCGCGTAACAATCTAGTGAACCGTCAAAAATAAAACTTAAAAAATCTCCAATAAACATAAAACGTGTCTGATGAAGACCTAGTAAAACTATGAAAAAAATGAAACTTTGATGCTTAATAATTCCAAAACTAATTCGAATTTTTCAAGGAATTAAACGCTAATCTTTTTCTAAAAAATAAGAGCATAAGTGTTTAAAAAATCATACTCCTATTGTGATTAGTTTTTCTTTTAGATCGAAAAAACCGAAAAAGTAAAAAAAAATTTCGAAACTTTAAAAATTAATTACTCTAAAAAAAATTCGAAATTCAAAAAAAGGGCGACGTAGTGCACATCTTCAGACATCAGAGTATGAGGTTGCAAAAAATCAAAGTTCTGCTGCTAATAGTTTTCGCTTAACGCGATTACGCGGCGAAAAATCAAAAACTTCAACTTTGACATTAAAAATACCCCAGAACTAATAGTCACATCAATTAGCTTTCCATTCGAGAATGTTCTCCAAACATTTCTCTACAAACATTTCAAATTTCTAAATTTCTGTCAAGAACTTTTTGCGTTGTGAGAGGTCAAAGAGTTCAAAAATAAAAATTTCTGAAACAGCGGCGGCGGCGACAGCGGTGACCGTTACTTTTTTTTAATATAGAAAGATAAATGGTATGAAAGACATATTTTTATAACTTTCCTTCATTCTAGTATTTGTTTATTTAAATCAAACTTCCACAGTGCTTGAATTAAAAGTACATTTTAAATCCTTTTAAAATTTCTCTTTTACAAAACACACAACCGAAGAAATCTTCACTCTCATTTCGAAATAAAAATACTATCCAATCTTCAACATCCTAAGGGGACGTCCATAAATTACGTGATGTCAAAAAATGGGGGGGGAGTTGGTCGAGCAATATCTCACCAGGGGGAGGGGGAGTCAATTAAAATCTCACCTCAACTTTTTGTTTAGAAAATCTACGCTTTTTCTTTTATCTTTTTATAGCACAAGTTTTGAAAGAAAATGCGCAAACAGCGAATCATTAGCCACTCCGTCGTGATAATTTCAAGTTAAGACTAATTTTTGATTCCAACATGTAGTTATTTGCATCAAAATAAGACGAAACAAACATGGCTAGAGCATACCAACGAAATTAATTTCTTTAAGATTATGGAGAAAATCTCACGTGAGAATTAGAGGGGGGGGGTCCAGCAAAATCTCACTAAATCTCACCAAGGGGGAGGGAGGGGTCCAAAATATGGGGGAAAAAAACCCTCACCAGGGTTCACATAGGTCAGGGAATACCTGAAAAACCCGGAAAAGTCAGGGAATTTTAATTTCACCTCAGTCATATAGTCAGCGAGAATTGCTTATTTTGGCCAAAAACCTAGAAAATCATACAGAACACCTGGAAAGTGAACAATTTTTAATGTTTGGGTGTCAATTTTTCTTTAAAAAGTTGAAAAAAATGGACCATTTATTGAAAATATGTTTTTATTTGAGCAAGTAAAATATCTGAAAATGCCGTAAATAGCCTGGAAAAGTCAGGGAATTGACCTGGAAGAGTCAGGGAATTTTATTTTCGAATTTGAGTTGGAACCCTGCCCCTCACGTAATTGATGGACGTCCCCTAAACAAAAATTCGAATCGCACAACAAGAACAATAATAATTCTTCGATACACAAAACAATCCGCAGAACACAAAACTGCTCATTTTCTCATTAAAACAACCAAAGAGAGAGAAAAAAACACACATCGAAAAGAGAAAAATGCTCAAAATAATAAATAATTCGCGTGTTGTTATTATACTACCAAAGCGAATGCGGAAACACGCCTTTTCTTATCATTAAACCCCCTTCGATACATACCCGCCCCGAAATTCCCTATATAGGATTCAACCTTAGCCTCGGGCGGACTAGGGCTGTTAAGGTTAAACACAAAGAACTGAGAGAATATTAAATGCATGAGAGGGATGTAATTTAAAGCTCTGCATCTTGTTTGTATGAATAAATCATCAAAGCTAATGCGGAGAAAACGGGAGAGCTCCGGAAGAGGAAGGATCTTCTCCCGGAATCCTCATCATTTTACCCCTACACGGCTTCCTTACTTATTTCTTTCTATGAGAACATCTCGGTGTTTGTTAATTTATTAAAAGAGTTGAGTCTTTTTGTTGAGATATGGCTTCTTTTTTTTGTTGGTTTTGAGAAAAATATTGATCGCAATTAGTAAGTTTGTCCCGCGTTTGGTTATTATGTGCAGAATGTAAAATTAAGTTGTGATGTTCTATTGGAATGGTATATCTATTAACATCGAGAGTATACATTAAGTAAAGCTTGAAGTAATCTAATCTGTATTGCTTATATAAAGCTTAAATTTTTCTGATAGTTGTAGATTTACTCAATGTGCGAAATTTTTCTTGAAACTACTACATGGGATATAAATTCCAATTAAATATTGAATGACTCAGAATTTCAATAACTTTTATTGACATCGCCACGTTTAATTGTGAAGAAATAATTTAATTTAATTTCATGAATCTGGAAAGATCATTTGAAAATATTGACACTATATTAATTGATATTATAGATTGATATTAATTTGATCTGTAAATTAGAAAATCAATTAATAAAATCCAGGTGATAGATTAACAGCGAAGGTAGAAAACTAATCGTTATCTGCAAAATTTAGAAATTTCCTATTTTTTTTACCCTACCTAATTGTTTACATAATCTTTCATGAATTATTTTCCTTAAAAACTCTCTGTTGAATCAGCTGACTTGGATAAATCGACGTAGTACTAAAACCTCTGTAAAATTATTTCTTAAGCATTTGAATAGATGGCAGCACTAGCTATTGTACCACTGGGTTGTCTCGGACGGAAGCTGATATTTATTGAGCGATTCTGTCTAAGTTATTGATATTTATTTTTTTTAGTCAATTTAATTAAGACTTTATGGATGTTTTAATTGAAGGGTTTATTATGTATTTGGCCCCCTCGAGTGAAGTAGAAAGTTATGATTTTTTTTAACTTTATGAATATTTTAATGAAATTTATTTTGAATAGTAAGGGATTAGAATTATTTTTACTCTGAAAATCTACGAAAAACTCTGAAGAACAAAAATGGTTTCAATTCATATATAGTTTTAATATACGTAATATGAAATGTAAAAAAAAATCTTGCTTTAAAATCTTTTTTTTTTCCCGAGTACATGTATCTTATTTATTGACTACATATTTTTGCTTCGTTTAATTTTTTTTTCTGAATTTTAAAAAGGAATAATAAATAGACGACATTAGTGTGACGTCACTTGCTTGTTTGGAAACGTTGATTCTATCCGTGATTGGTTCCGTGATTGGAGGTAAATCCGTACGGAACCAATCACGGATGGAATCTACGTTTCCAAACAAGCAAGTGACGTTATGACTAATGTCGTCTATTGCCTCATACCTCTCATAATATAATTAGGTAAAAATTTTAAATGTTTTAAAAACAATTATCTTCGTAGTACAGCTATTTTTAATTCCATAATAGAACCAAAATAGACCCGTTTTTGGTGCCCTTATTCCTTTATCAACTTTTCTAATTTTAAGATACATAATGTTTTCTTTACCTAACATTCCCCAATTACTTCATACATTCTTTATCAACCAAGTTAAAAAAAAAACCCTTCCAATAAATTATTTTAATTGAAAAATAGCTTAAGAGCATCCCATACATAATTGGAAAAATTCAAACGGATATTACAGTTAATGAACCATTTCTCATCACAAGGAGTAAATCACATTCCTAATTTTCCCTCATCCCCCAACTCTGCAAATCAAAAAGACAATTTTTAAAAGTAAATAAGATAATTTCGAGTTTGTACTCCATGGACGTCTTTTTGAATCCTCGCATTTTTTTTAAATGGTTTTGTTATTTATTTGAATGATTGGTCCATTTCGGTTGGACTAATGAATCATTATAAAGTAATTACTGCCATTCCATCTTTGTTCCAACTTATAGTTACAAGGGCCGAACATAATTAAATTCCCGTGGGGTTTTTTTAGTTATTATCTACGTTAATTAAAATAGGTTCATCGCAAAATTAGGATAATTAATTTAATAATAAAGAATTCCCATTAAATGTTTAATTTTGAAATGAATTTAAAGTTGATTGTTTCATTTATGTTGGTTGGTATTTATTTTTAAGTAAAATGCGCTGCTATTAGAATTATGATGTAGAAATTTAACTTGTGGTTTATTCAGGAAATCTATAATCGATTTATAAAGTAATAAATGTAATTTTTAAACGTAATCGCTTCTTATTTTATGAAATGCTCATAACGTCACTAAAGGCGCTGTCACTGATATAAAAAAAAACCTGGAGTACTATATTTTAACATTATTATGAAAGTCATGTCGTTTTTTTGTCCGTGATTTGTTGTCGCGTATATAGGGATAAAATCTGGTCAAATAAGGGACAAAACATTAATGCTAAAACCTGGTAAGCGTTTATTGAAAATGAATCCCTAAAAAATCTTTAGTATTTATTTAACTCTGTTGTTTTTTCATTGATTTTGAAAAGACATTTTCTAAATATATCGTTTTATAGTTTTTTGCGCTCTATCTCTTACCATGTTATGACACCGCCATTGTCAAATTTTGCTCTTACTTTTTCTTTTTCCTAAAAAATATCATTGCCTTAGGAATACTTATCTGAAACATCCCGTCTTTCAGAACAGTGCTTCTCTTTTTGTAGCCTTTTGGAAGTCTAATTTACTTAAAATCAACGGGAATTTCGGTACAACATTCAAGATCTTTTTTTAAGTTCTGCAAACATTGAAATATTTCTCAAGTCTATTCTTAGTCATAACAAACAATATTATGGAAGGTAATTTTAAGATAGTACTCCCGCACTTTCCACGTAATCCAGCATCGATACCCCCACAAGTTTATATTCGCCACGACGAAAATCCCCCGGCCCATTCAACGGGGCTTCCATATCTCGCCGCACGGGGTTTTCCTTTCTAATAACGCGGGCGGAGATGGAAAGCGAGATGCGAGAAGATGAAATCCGGTCGCTAGTTCTCGGGACGCATTAAAATAAACTCGCTTTTCGAAATTCTTGGGGTTTTTTGGATGCAATATCCGAGCCCTGCTGGCTTTCTCACCCTGTGTGTGTGCAGAAATGACAACGCGACAAAAAGTTGAGATATTTTTGGGGAATTTTCTTTTCTTTTTTTTTATTGTGGGTCAAATATGGTTTCGTCATATTGAGGTTTCTCTGTTTTATAAGATTTTTGTTTTTTGTGTACTGGTAAAACCTTTTTGAACTAAATAATTTAGCTTGGATATTTTAATGGTTTAATTTAGTAGTCTATCTATTGGAGTTTAGAATTTTTTAACGTTTACACAGAAAATTCCTTTAGGTACTTAAACGTAATAGGAAATAAATATTTTTTAAAGTGAACTATAATGCATCTTCAAGTCAGTGTGATTCAGATCATTCCTAATAGATTGGATTGAAGTTTCTTTTCAATATAAAAATAATTAAATGTAAAAGGTGAAAGTGATAAAAATCCTTATATATGTATATATTTTTTCAGAAAATGTTCTTTTTATAAGGATACAAAAGAAGCCAAAATAACTTCAATAAACTAAATAGTAGTTTTATACGTGATCCATTGTTTTAAACATTAATTTTCATATTGCTTTTATTCACGTTTGATTTTTTATTAGCTACGTGTTATTATGATTATTTTTGTCTACGATCACATTTTAAAATCCTCCTTTAAAATTCAGGAGGAAATTTATCAGTTTTAAAGAGTCGGTTTTGAGCTTTTATTTTTTTGGTTTCGTATGATTGATTCACTATAACGAAAGGTTGGAATAAATTAATACTATTTAGAATTCGAGCTTTTCTACTTAAGAGAACAAAATTAACTTCAGAGAACGTATTTTCTTTTAATTTTAATGCATAATGTGTTTAATGAACAAAAGCATTAACCCTTAATGGACTCAGTAGGTCACGTGTTGGTTCCGTGTGACGTCAGACGGTTAGAGTTCATTTATGTTATAAAATAGACCAACTTTCTTTAAAAACAAATGTTATTTTGTAAAAACTAAAATCAACTTCCCTAAAAATACTTAATTTCTTTTCGTAAACCAACTTTTTGAAAGGTCATTCTTTAAATGAATTTCTTAGATATTTATTTGTTTTTCAGACTATTTTAAAATTGGCAATAGTCAATTATTAATGTTCTTGAATATAATTGTTTTTGTTGTTTATTACTTGAGAAGTCAACTTGTAAACATTTGAAGTTAGAAGTGAGTTTAGAATTTTTGTAAATTAATAGAGCATTTTCAATCACATGACTCTGCCTAACAACGGCCTTAGCAACGTTGTTTATTCGCCAAGTGACGTCATGTGCGAATGCTGCTATTGGATACTTCTATGTCCCGCCCCTAACAACAGCCTTAGCAACGTTGATTTTGTCCTCCAAGTGACGTCATGTGCGAATGCTCTATTAGATTTTAAATAAATGTAGACTTTATTTACTGGCGCTCGTGATTCAGTAGAGTAGTGACATTTTGCCGCTACTATTTAAATTGCGTAACTGTTTTGAAGGGATTATAATAACTAACGAATCGTTACATGTGTTTTTTGCTCCGTGAACTAAAAAAAACTAATTTAATTCAAATTAAGTACGTCTTCTCTTTGAACATGAAAGCAAAACACTTCAAGCTTTATTTTAGATTAAAAAGGTCGCAAATACTCCCCCGCCCCGTCTTATCTTCTTGCAAATTAACCCAATCCATTTTAATAGTGTCAGCACATTGCATTAATATGCTAATGCATTTTAAAAATTTTCTTCCTTCATTTCATTTTTAACTTTTTATTCTCTCTTTCTTTCTCTATATCTCTTAATAGGATTCCTTTTCCCTTATTTCACAAAGTGCTTTCTGACATTTTCAGGTGAGCCCTCCGAGTTTGACATCAAATCGGCCCTTTCAGGTAAGATAGGAATTTTCCCCGGAATATCTTCTTATCTGTCTTTCACATCTTTCTTTCAATTTTTTTTTCACTTTTGATCCTCCTTTTTCATGATGCACCATATTCACTAGATCTTAATGGAATTTTCTTCAAAAAAATATTTCTTATACGTTTTATTCCCGATGAAATTGATGTTCTTAATGTGAATTTATTTTTTGTTTATTTTTTTAAGTACTGCTTTTCATTTTCAGTATTTTGTAAAAAATGATATGGATTTTTTGCGAAGGTGGGTGTGTTTCGATGGAAATGCATGCGTGGAATAAATAATACTGTATTAGTTTTAAGAAATCGCTTTAAATGCGCGGATGTATTTCCTTATAAAACTACTTTGACGGATTTAGAAGGGCAAAATCTTAAAAATGGAATACATACTAAGACAAAGTTATGGTATACATCAATTTGATATGTTTGATTTATAACATTGGTTGTTTTTCTTCACACTAATTGTGAATTAAGCATTCATATCACTGCGATATAAAGTTTTTAATTAAAAATTATATATATTTAACGGATCTGTCTTTGTAGATTAATTCTTATAAAATAAGTCTGAACTAACAATTAAGAAAAAAAAAATAAAGCTTTATATTCTGAACTCTTTAAAATTTCGTAGTTTAAGTTATGTCATAATAGATTATAATTCAGTTCAGTTAGATCCTATTTTCATCAGTTTAAATTTGTTTTGGGTTTTAAAACAGCAAACCTAAGGCATGAAATTAAAGTTTTATCATATCGACCATAATTAATTTGCATTTCATTTAGTTATTTTTTAAGAATAATTTATCTTCATTGCATATTTTAAAAACAATTTCTTCATGCCATTACTCATAGTCATTACTTATGCATTAGCACGAAAAATAACGTTTAAATGATAAATGATGGCAGATGTTATGAACTCCATTAGAGTAATTAGAAAATTATGGTCATGAGACTTATATTCTACTTTGTCAAGCCGTGACGACATGGAATATAATGGAAAATTCCCGTATTTTTTAAAAGTAGAAAAAAATCATTTTTCCGGTAAGACAAATGATTCTGATTTCAAAAAACAGCATACGTTTTTTTAAATATTTAGTAAGGATCCATAAATTTCCATAGTATATTTTCCATAGTAGGGAACTTTTGTGTCTTTAACTGAGGGTGGGTTCAAAGAAATACTCAGCATGCAATGAACTTGGATATTTATTCTACAGATATTCTTAAGTAATAAGACAGGTACAGTACTTAGCTCCAGGGATTGATAGCTAGCCCTTACACATACGAACCAGTCCTATTTATCCGTTCACTTGGTTACAGTTGTAGTTACCGCCGTATTACCATTATACCAAGCACAAGGTAGGTAGGTAGATCGATTCCACCAAGGTTACTGTTCGAGTCCTACTTAAGCCCACGACAGGAACAAAGAAATGTATAACTTCTCTCAGATTTACGGTAAAAATTTCGTGAAAGATAGTGAAAAAAATAACTTAGTATAACATAATTTTCCCATAAATATTCGTTACTCCTTATTACTTTTATATTCTCTCTCTTTTCCGCCTCATTCCTTCTCATAGTTTTTTTTAAGGAGGCAAATCCATGAAAAGTTTCTTTCTCGACCACCAATGTAATGTGAAGTTTCTTCTGATCCGCACATCCATAATACCAAATCTACCCGATTGGCTCAAAAGTAACAAGTAAACACTCCATTTCTCAAACACCAGTAAAGGAGATTATCACGTGGTATATCTTTAGCCAATCATATAACAACACTGTTTTTGTTAACGTCCGCCTCTGAAGAAAAGTCCTGTTGTGTGTTGAAGTTGGTTTGGTGGATAGTCCCCCTATAGCAGCTATCTCCTGCGTCCACCTGGGGGTGCCTAATCTCCCCACAATGGGAGACCCGGATGAGAGGGGGAGGGACCGAATTAGAACGGGGGGATTGCGGTTTGTCTTGATCTCTGGGTTGGGCGGTTCTGGGGCCCTACTACGTGCACGCGACGGGTTCCAACCCGTTCCCACCAAACCCGACGGCTAAAAACCCACATCTACTCGTCGGAGAAGAAAAGGACTACTTCGAGCACACCACTTTCCGTCGTCGAGTGATGGTGGGAACTCTATGAGTTCGAGGCTATTTTACCCACCACGACGGGTTCTCATCGATCAATCAAAACGAAATTGCAACAAGAAAAAGGGATTTTGTACACCACATAATGCTTTAATTGCCATTTATAAGCTTTTTATATACTTAACCGCGTGTTAAATGACTTAATTTGACGTATTTTGAGTTTTTACATCGCACTAGTTAAGCCTACTTTTTCGACTTCCCGGGTATTTTACAAAGACGTTGGAGCGCCATCTACTAGCACATATAGAAAGTACCTATTGAATGAAAGAAAGAAAGGTTCAATAATATGAACATGTTAAAACTACTATTTAATTTAATATAGGAACAACAGGTATTAAAAATATTCTATAATAGAATATTTTAACCTATTAATTAATTAGAATTAATTATAAATAGATTATTTTAGAATATTTATTTATTAGAATCCTTTAAGTATTGTTACAGTAAATCTTTGTTAGGTTCAACCAAGCTTTTTTAAGCGATTAGTAAATTGCTTTGTGGTGTAAAAAATATGGAAAGAATTATTTTCCCCCTTAAATAGTTGTCTTTATTCTTATAAATTAAGATAAAATAATTTTTTAAGAAAAAAAGTTTACTTTTAAATATTTTTAAAGTTCTTACGTTTTGTGGTAAAACATCAGTAAATATATTTCCAAATTTGAACAATTTAAATATATTTTTAACTAAGTACGTAAGTAGAAATCATTTATGTATTTTATGAGCCCCCGTTCTATGAATGATCAATTACTTACCCTATCAGTTACTAAAATTTTTATTCTTGTTTCTATAACTACTTTTGCCAAATTTTAAGATCAATATAAGGTTTGAAAAAAATTATGACAGTGAGATTACTAAAAAAACCATGCCTCAATTTTTCTAAAAATTAAAATCATTCTTTGTGTTGTATTGATTCAGTTAAAATAATTTTTCTCAAGTAATATATTTTTTCTATAAAATAATAATTAAAGATAAAAAATTAAATTAGCTACTTATTGACAGTCTGTTTTTTTGTGGTTAATGTATAAGAAAAAAATTAGTTTGTAAAACATGACTAAATTTATAAAAACAAGCCTTCAATAAAAACCTCAACATCAACATACTCGTACTTAAAAAGCTAAAGCAGAAATCCGTCGTGGGAATTCCATTTCACCTAGTCAAGAGGTGGTGGGTTGAAACCCGTCGGCCAACTCTATTTTGCGGGAATCTTTCCCCACTTTTTGTAGATCGTAGTAGTCCTAAGGAGAAAGCCGTCGGGTTAGACCACGTGACTCGCAAAAAACCCGTTTCCGCAGGAACCCACATGGTTGGTAGTAGAGCCCCTGGGGCCCTACTACGTGCACGCGACGGGTTCCAACCCGTTCCCACCAAACCCGACGGCTAAAAACCCACATCTACTCGTCGGAGAAGAAAAGGACTACTTCGAGCACACCACTTTCCGTCGTCGAGTGATGGTGGGAACTCTATGAGTTCGAGGCTATTTTACCCACCACGACGGGTTCTCATCGATCAATCAAAACGAAATTGCAACAAGAAAAAGGGATTTTGTACACCACATAATGCTTTAATTGCCATTTATAAGCTTTTTATATACTTAACCGCGTGTTAAATGACTTAATTTGACGTATTTTGAGTTTTTACATCGCACTAGTTAAGCCTACTTTTTCGACTTGCCGCCGTATTTTACAAAGACGTTGGAGCGCCATCTACTAGCACATATAGAAAGTACCTATTGAATGAAAGAAAGAAAGGTTCAATAATAAGAACATGTTAAAACTACTATTTAATTTAATATAGGAACAACAGGTATTAAAAATATTCTATAATAGAATATTTTAACCTATTAATTAATTAGAATTAATTATTAATAGATTATTTTAGAATATTTATTTATTAGAATCCTTTAAGTATTGTTACAGTAAATCTTTGTTAGGTTCAACCAAGCTTTTTTAAGCGATTAGTAAATTGCTTTGTGGTGTAAAAAATATGGAAAGAATTATTTTCCCCCTAAAATAGTTGTCTTTATTCTTATAAATTAAGATAAAATAATTTTTTAAGAAAAAAAGTTTACTTTTAAATATTTTTAAAGTTCTTACGTTTTGTGGTAAAACATCAGTAAATATATTTCCAAATTTGAACAATTTAAATATATTTTTAACTATGTACGTAAGTAGAAATCATTTATGTATTTTATGAGCGCCCGTTCTATGAATGATCAATTACTTACCCTATCAGTTACTAAAATTTTTATTCTTGTTTCTATAACTACTTTTGCCAAATTTTAAGATCAATATAAGGTTTGAAAAAAATTATGACAGTGAGATTACTAAAAAAACCATGCCTCAATTTTTCTAAAAATTAAAATCATTCTTTGTGTTGTATTGATTCAGTTAAAATAATTTTTCTCAAGTAATATATTTTTTCTATAAAATAATAATTAAAGATAAAAAATTAAATAAGCTACTTATTGACAGTCTGTTTTTTTGTGGTTAATGTATAAGAAAAAAATTAGTTTGTAAAACATGACTAAAATTATAAAAACAAGCCTTCAATAAAAATCCTCAACATCAACATACTCGTACTTAAAAAGCTAAAGCAGAAATCCGTCGTGGGAATTCCATTTCACCTAGTCAAGAGGTGGTGGGTTGAAACCCGTCGGCCAACTCTATTTTGCGGGAATCTTTCCCCACTTTTTGTAGATCGTAGTAGTCCTAAGGAGAAAGCCGTCGGGTTAGACCACGTGACTCGCAAAAAAACCCGTTTCCGCAGGAACCCACATGGTTGGTAGTAGAGCCCCTGGTGAGGCTTTTCCGCCTTTGGGAATAGTGGCTTTCTCTCACTTGTCTTGTATAAGGCCGAATAGATATTGAAACGGAGTTGTTTGGATGGGGGGGGGCTTTTTTTTTTGCTGCCAACGGAAATGTTTGTTGGATAGAAACTTATTACTTGCACTAGTAATAATTTGTTTAGAGAGCTATTAAAATCATTAAGCTGTTTCGGATGCTTAAAATAAGATATATTGCAAACCAATTGATAAAATGTATGGTTATATTGACGGAAAAAATGAAAATTTTTGGGGAATTTTTATATATGGCGTTAAAAATATTATTCTGACTATTTTTAGCAGCATAGATAATTGTATCCAAAAGAGGAACTGAAAATATCTGGAGTGCTATGGAATATTGGTTAAATTTCTATCTATTTTATCCAAATATCTTTTAGCATAAAACATCTGTTACTAACATAAAACGACGTAATAGATATAAGATGCTAATTTAAAATTCTTAAGAAATGTTTTTCTTTTGTGGGATGTTCCTATTGAAGTCCAATATGATAAGTAGGTACCTAATCTTAATTTTAAAAAAAAGGTGAATAAATCTCTTGTTGGGCATAAGTTCATGTAGAGATTTATTAAAGTAATTGATTAATGATAAAAGATCTCGAGAAAATCCATCTTTACAGACAGATGGTACTTATTTAGCAAAACCAGAACTATAAATTTTTCAATTTTCTTTGTCACCCAATCCTTACGAAAATGTCATCAAAATTCTAATCCTCCTCCCCCAAAATAAGTCAATATGATTCATTTAAACCTTTCCATGAATTACATACGAAACAAATCGTTGGATTACAGGAAAAAAGCACTAAGTCACTTTCGGAGACAATTTCGAAACCGGTAAAAGGACGCCAACCAACGAACAAATCTCCAAAATCTCGCCAAGCTGAAATTTCATCGGTGTGTTGGTGTAAAATTGCATGGCGCAAAATACAGCCCATATCGCCAAATTAAACGCAAAATAGTTGAGTGACTTAGACCATTTTTCCTGTAAGTTGACAAAATATTCAATAAACCTCGGGAAAAAAATCCACGAACAACCGAAAATCATCCATCTTATCCCAACTTGATCCCTTAAACAGCATCATAAGGGCTGGAGCACACTGGACGACTAGAGTCGTTTGAAGTCGTTAAGATCTTCATCAAACGGAGGGGAGAAAGGAGGGTTGAGGGGCGAGACTGCTCCTGTAGCGAAGGAAAACGGGTGTCATCCTTTCACTTCCAACCGCTGTCTTTTGACGCGCTTGTGATAGAACTATTGTTTAAACAGAATTGGGATTATACCGTCATCACCCCCACCTCTTTTCTCTCACGGTCCGGGTCCCAGCAACGTGCCATGTTGACCGGGGAGGCAGGCCACTAATTGGCAGAGGACCGTGGACCTCGCAGCCTTCGCAATACAAGAGAGGGGGTTGATCCTCCTGGACAGTCGTGTAAACTAAGACGCTCTCTCTTTGCATTGGGAAGGCTGAGAGGGGAACGCGTGGCTTCATGGGAGGTATTTTCAACAAGATTTTTCAGTTTTACTGTGCGGTGGCCCTTAGGAGCTCCGTCTCCGTAAACGCTACCAACTTTAAAATGAAATTAATGTAAATTTTTCTTGTATATAGCTGTGACGTTGTGCTCATTAAATGTGTTTAGTGTCCAACTCTGCAGTAGTTATTCATGACGTTACAGGGATCTATGGGAAATTTTAGCCTAGATTGATATGTAAATCGAAAAAAAAAAAAATTGGAATATTTTGCGTGGTTTGTCAGTCAGGAGTATTTCGACCGCTTTGCTACCAAGCGTGGACCCAGCGGTGTTCCAAGGGAACATTTAAAGACGTTTTGATTTGAGGGTCCCCTCTATCTTTGGTCGCAAATAGACAAAATTTCACTTTTTTCCTATAAAGATATCTCCAGATCCCCATGCATGAAATCATTCCCCCAGAAAATTGTAGGGATTTCGACCCTAAATTACACCTTTTAGGTCATCACACGCACTTAATGAACAAAAAGTTTGAACGGACTGGAGAAAGCGACCCCCTGGTCTTAAAAAAGGACCTAAATGACTGAAACATTTTTGGTCTTTTGGAATATACTTTCTCCTTTCTCCTTTTTACACCTTTTCTATCTTTCCCCCCTTCTTTTCCTTTCTTTTTCAGCCCAAGGAGGGGACCCTTTCAATGGTGCCTTCCCCCTTGAATCCGCGGATGTCTACTACAGGAACAGTATATACTAGACAGCAACTTAAGTTGACCCTACGACGTCACTAACAAACAAAGTAGTTCCCATCGCAATGCCTGAATTTTGAGTGAAATGAAGAACGTCAATTTAAAAATGATTTTGTTAAACCCAACCATATATAGCGTCTTTTTATCACGATATGCGTACCGAAACTCCTCCTAACAACCCAACAGGCTTTCTGTTTACCCATTTTTCCCAATCCCCTCAACTTCCCTTCTTTCTCCTCTCCGTTTCATTAGGATCTTAACGACTTCTAGCGACTTTAGTCGACCAGTGTGTTCACAGTAACGGTACAGCCCTAACCGCCAGGAAAGGTTTTACACCAGATTAAGAGCAAAAGATCCGTCCTGTCTCCAAACGACCGGAAGCGAGTCCGCAAGAAAAGAGCCTATGGAGGGTTTTTGGGGACGGATTAAGAAGCAAGGCCTCTCCTTAAGCAGGATAGATGTCCCCTTCTCTGTCTGGAGGCCCTAAATTCTAATCAAAGCCTCTCCCCTTCTGGCTTTAGGGATCGCATTTTTGTAATCCCGGCGTTTTGGCTCCGGATCTCCTTGAAGAGGTTTGGAATTAAGAGATATGGGGCCTTCCTTGTTGAATGAATGAATGCATTGAGATAGGGGTGGTTTATTTGTGTTTATGCAGTATTGGAATGCTTAATTTTGGAAATTTGGGATTGCTGATGAGGTCGCGAGGAAAAGGTTAAGTTTTGAAGTGGCTTTTTTGATTTTTATCATTTGAGGAGTTAGAGCAGTTAACAATGATTATATTAGAAGGGAGGAAATTTAAAATAAGTTCTCTTTTATTAAAATAATTTTTGAGTAAATGATGGGTTAAACATAAATAAAACTATGTTTGTCTACAGGGTGTTTCAATAATTCCGCCTAAACTTTGTACAGCCTGGTTCCTTGTATGGAGTACATTAGGGTGTTTCAAAATTTTTTTTTTTTTCGAATTTCCCAGATGCCCCCCTCAAGTTAATACTAAAACATTATTACCTGCAAATTTTCAGGTCCCTAGGACGATTTTTGACCCCCGCGCCCTTCAAAAGTAGGTTTCCCATGTTAAAGTATAGGGAAAATATTGAAAATATCGTCATTTTTGGTTCTTTTCAATTTTACGAGCCTGAACGCAGTCAATAACGAATTAAAACCTGTACATCATCTTTGGGACATCATTGCCTCAAGATCCTATCGGAAAAATATTCCATGGCACCTTCTGGGGGGTAGTTACACGGGGGTGAAAAGCGAGCTTTCACCGAAAAACGAGGATGCTTGCCGGCGCTTGCGGTGGGAGCTGGATGAAGGCCTCTCATGGGGGGTCCAGACACAACTCCCGCCAGATGGGTTCCAAATGACCAGGTAACTTAGGAAAAAGGTTCAATAAACACTTAAATAGGCTTTTATTCAGGTCCCTCCGCAAACGCCGGCGAGCATAACCAGCACCCGCGGCAAGCATCCTCGTTTTTCGGTGAAAGCTCGCTTTTCACCCCCGTGTAACTACCCCCCAGTAGGTGCCATGGAATATTTTTCCGATAGGATCTTGAGGCAATGATGTCCCAAAGATGATGTATAGGTTTTAATTCGTTATTGACTGCGTTCAGGCTCGTAAAATTGAAAAGAACCAAAAATGACGATATTTTCAATATTTTCCCTATACTTTAACATGGGAAACCTACTTTTGAAGGGCGCGGGGGTCAAAAATCGTCCTAGAGACCTGAAAATTTGCAGGTAATAATGTTTTAGTATTTGTAACAACTTGAGGGGGGGCATCTGGGAAATTCGAAAAAAAAAAAAAAATTACCATAGACTTTCGAAACACCCTAGGAGTACATAAAAACAGAGTTCTACAGTTTAATTAAAATTATTATCTACAACTTGAAAAGAGTAATCTTTACTGTATTTTAAATTTTAGTCTCCAGGTTCCCATCTATGATGATGTTGTATATCTGCTAATTTTTCTCAAAAACGTGTGTGAATGATTATTTTTCTTTAAAACGGTCTCCTTATACTTTCAAAAAAAAAAAAAAAATTAAAAAAAAAAAAAAAAAAAAAAAAAATTAAAAAAAAAAAGTTTCACACAAGAAAATGGACAAGTCACTGTAAAAACTTTCCGCGAGCAGCTAAATTTTTTTATTAGTGAGCAGTAGCAAATTTAATGATAGAGACCTCTGATCAACATCATCAACAATGGGACAGCAATTGCAAAAATTTATAATTGATTCTCCATCTTAAGAACCCATTGTTCATTATACATTGTTGAGGATATCTTTGTTTTATTTCTAAATTGATCATTGTTGTTTTATTCATATCAAATATTTAATTATTGCACAACTGTATTTGTTGATGATAATTTAAAACACTTAAGACTTTGAAGAGGAAAGTTATTGCAGTGACTTCTCCATTTTTTATGAGAGTAACACTTATTTTTCTTTGAAATAAATAAGGAGACGATTTCAAAGAAAAGTAAGTATTACTGAGAGGATAAATTCGGCAGCTCGACGACATGAAATTGGAAGATGGTAAGTTGGAGATTGAAATAATCAATTATTGTAAGATCTCTAAGTTAGTTGTGAATTTTATCTACCTGTATAAACCAACAATTTTGGTCAAGACCAGTTAAGACATTTTAAAAGATTTGATCCGTTAACCGTCCCTGTAAATGTCACCATGGTGTTTTAGACGCAAAATATTAGATTTATTGCCAAAATATGGTAACTAATTTGTTAAAATTTGTAGTTATATAAATGAAAACCGTTCATTCAGTCAAAAAAACGCCATGGCAATATTTAATGGGACATACCGGAATTGAAGCCATTTAAATTTAATCCGCTGTTAAACATTAATTTTTCCATTGCAATTTCAAAACAAGCTACTGTCATTTAGAAACATAGCTTTTAAAAATTAAAACATTCGTTCACAATGAACAGACATACTTCAAATATTATAGCCGTCAAACAAAAAAAAAAACTAATTCTTCACTCAGTGAAACAATCGGATTCGTAACTGATGCAAAATCGATATACCGAGAGCACTGTAGTGTGTATTTTCTACACGAAGAACCATGATTAATTATTGCTGTATTAACGATGAGGATAGGAATACTTATTATTACTCTTCTCAAAGCAGCACGCTTGGTGGCGTGTGGTCATGTATTAATCCTCTGGTAATTGAAACGTTTCGGATTTTTTTCACCTTTGCTTTTGATGCTGACGTATTGTAAGGTGTTGCGAGTTCAGGGACATAATTGCTGGAGATTAAAGGCGCATGCGAGATCCTGTAATTGGTTGGTAATTCTAGGGGATAATTTTGGGATTACTAACTTAACTTTGAGATTATACGTAAGAAGGTAAAAACTAATATTGAGATTAGGTAGTGGTAATTGGTAGAATGTGAGTTCCTGTTTCGAGATGTTTAGTTTGACCTTTTGTGAAATGACAATAACTTGCGGTAATACAGTATCGTTAGATCGACGATAACTTAGAGTTTCTTCATATGCCTTACAATGTAAGGGATATAAAGAAAGAGTTTAGCGTTTTGGTATGTGTGTTAGATATTTTTGGATTCAATCGGGGTTGTGAAATTGACCATTAGGAATCTAGCTTTCACTCCTCCCCCTTGAACCACGTGTTACAAGAAAAAAAAAGAACATTAGACAGAACGGAATTCTTTTGTAATTTGTAATTCTTTAATAATTTCTCTTTAATAACTGTGGGATTCTTTTTGTGATTTGCCATTATAACTTAGTCTTAGGCCAACTGAAGAAATTACTTTGCTAGTATAAGACTTTACTGTGAGGCTGAAAAAAACCAAGGAGGAGGAAAGTAGGTTATGTAATTTATTGTTTTTTACTTGTATGACGTAGAACAAGGGGGGATCAAAAACCGGATTCCTATTAGTCAATTTAACCATTCAGGCTAAAACCCATAACATGCATATTAACTTTATTGTATTTGTTTAGCCTCGGCACATCACAAATATGTTTTTGGATAAGTGGGAAATTTAGGACGTACAGCGCCCTAGACATGATTTAAAGTTCATCCTTTTTTTTTCAAACTGCAAAACTTCGTAGGTTGTATTTCCAACAAAATTTATGTAGGATTAATTTAATAGTTTGTATATAGTGTTAAGATAAACACAAAATTTATCTTCATACTTTTCAAACAGCATATTTTGATGACGTTACAAAATATATTTCAATCAAATTAATTTTTTAACCTATTAAAAAGCACATAACATAAATTGCAAATCCACTTCTACTCGTGGCCGTTTCCACAGCCCATTTCACAAACAGTTTTTAATCAAATTAACCAAACTGGTTAATCATCCTTCAAACCCCAATATACTAATTACTACATGCCCTGCCCTACCCTTCCAAAGCCCAGCCTTCGCATCATCGGAATAGTCTGGATTAAATTTGTTTCTGCTCTCGGAATTATGAGCGGAAAATTGGCAACGTCCCCCCTTTGATTAATGGTTCCTTATCTATCAAAGTCCTTCGTTGCCAGAAATCAATTTCGAAACCACCGATTTATTATGGATGAGAATGCGTGGGAAGACTTCCCACACCGTCCGTCTTCAGAAATTTAAGATTTCTTACGTGGAGGTTTAACGACTATGCCATTGACGTAAGATGGTATATGTAAGTATTGGTTAGGTTTAATAAATTGTCTATAATAGAAGATGGAACTTCAAAGGTTGTCTCTGTATAGGTCAGGAAAATTTCTTTATATAGTTTTACTTTATATCATTTATTAATATATTAATATTTTTTTATTGAAAGAATGTGCTATCAATCGATTATTATACCTGCAGCTAGGAATCTGCACAGGGCAGTAAAAAATGATCAGACTTCAACAACACATAGTTAGCGAGAAAATGGCGACACAAAAAGATATGACGTCACTGTACGCAGAAGCAGAAACTGCGTAAACAGAAAGCCTGTTGGGTTGCTAGTAAGAGTTTGTCAAAATCTGGCCCTATAGATGTTCATAATATCCATTGAACATGCATACGCGCACCGTGGAATGGGAAAATCATCGGATATGCAGCGTTGATCAATGTAGGTTCAAGATAATATTGGGCTGATACTGACTAATATTGGACAGTTATTTGGCTGATTCTGGCCAATGCTGCCGTACTGGGGTACGTCACATTTTTCGAAATATAAAAATTCATTATAGAGGTATAGTTCTTCGGCCAAGAGGGAAGATTTTCCTTCAAGAGTTTGGGCTAAACATCCTGTATAGTTCCATGAAATATCACAATTCGCCGTCATTTTCTTCAGCTCTCATACACACATATAGTACAAAATGCAACAAAGTTTCTCTCCCTCTATGGGATAACAGCATTAAAAAACCCCAATGGGTCAACATTTACCCATACCACCCAACCAAATAAATATAAAAGCTCTCCTATACCCACGAGCCCTGAATAATTTATTCCGATTTGAATTTCAAACGGGGGATCCACCTGTGGCTGTCACCTCCCCTTTTGGAATAATCCGTATTCGGATGGTTCGGATTAAAATCGAAAGATCCGCGGACCATGAAATTCCTGCTGGGGCCTAATGCGCGTGACGGAATTTGTCGAATGTGGATAGGGGGGACCTTTTAGAGGGGATGGGGGCTGGGTAACGGGATAGAAAATTCGGATTTTTCCCGGAAGAGGGGGTTTTAGGGGGGTAGATTTGCTCCCAGATATTCAGCTTTATAAATGTCAATTAAAGAAAATTAACTCGGGAGGACGCGCACGCTTTGTTACACGAGAACTCGCGCCTGATGGTGTCTTCAGGCCTGGCAGACAGATATACATCCCTAAAAGTGTAGTAAATGTAAAAAAAATTATGAGTGCAAGTAAATAACTTGAATATTGATCATTTAAAGATACTTTAGGAATAACTTTAAGAGAAATAATTTTAAAATATAAATTATTCCAAATTATATAGTAGTCACTGTACTGGGTGTATTTGTACTGTTTTTATATTTCTTTTTTTCTCTTTTAATACAATTATTATTATTATTATTATTATTATTATTATTATTATTATTATTATTATTATTATTATTATTATTATTATTATTATTATTATTATTATTATTATTATTGCTATATTGATAAAATTTAATGTTTTATGGCATGCTGATTTTACTTCAGTCTCAATAAAAATCATCATGCCAAAAAACATTAAATTGTATAAATATAAACTGTTAAAATGTCCATAGGGTCGGGTGAGGAAAAATGGGTCTAGTGTGGTAAAATAGGTCTAGGGATTTTAACAGTTTACATTAGCATGCCATAAAACATTAAATTTTATAGATATTGTTGAACTCCCTAGACCCCCCCTATTCTACCCCACTAGACCCATTTTCCCCCACACGACCCTAAATACTAGATATTCGAGTATATAATAAAAATGTTAAACTAAATCTTTCTGAGAATCACTATAAATAGACTGAAACATGAAATTAAACATTTTAAAATAGTTTTCTATGGAACAAAGTGGTAGTTATAAAGAGCGTCTACACTTAACATTAATAGTTGACTCTTAGGATGTGAAAAATCAATCTATTTAACACCTGATTATTATAAAGTGGATTCTCCGTGATGGGCATTTCAACCCGATTCAAAAATTACTTCATTCCAGCCTACGCTTTTAAGTACTTCCTTAAAATTTCGCATTTGGATAGAGTTCATCATCAGTCGATTGAAACCAATAACTGTTATATTAAGGAATGTTTGAAGTTAATTTCCACGTGAGAAGTCATTTACTTCTAGAGTACCATTTTTCTCGTTATGCGTTGGATTCGCTAATTAACTATAGCGATCGATTTTTGATATTCTTCTATATGGGACTTTCCATCAAAATCCCATTTTAGAGGAGCTTCCATCGTCATCATTAAATGAACAGACTCTTCATTTGTTACTATCCTCTCATCATTTCCGAGCTTTGAAATTCTCGATTAACGATTTCGAGTTCTAAAAGGTTTATTCGACAAGATTTCGAATTCGTTTTAAGCAGTTTTGTGGGAAATGCCCCTCCGGTGATATTTCCTTTGTGAGTCTCATCATTAGATTTTCAGGCTTAATATACTGCTCCAGTAAATTATTATTCTTAGTGAGACACAAGCTGAGAGCAAACAAAGAAAGTAGTTCCCAGCTCAGTGTCTGAATTTTGAGTGAACATCAATTTATGAAATATGATTAGTTTGATGAACCCACGTATACATAGCGGTTTTTTTTCCACAATTTGCGTACCGAAACTCCTCTTAGCAACCCAACAGGATTTCTGTTCACTCGGTTTTTCCTTCCGAGTAGTGATGTCATAGGGTCAAGAAACATAGCAGTCTAGTAAAGCTAAGATTTACTCCCTCAAATTTGTAAAAAAAAATATTTCCGTTTTGACATTAATTACAAGAATCCGTAAAGATTGATTAATAATTACTTTTTCACCTTAACTAGATAAATATACTACTGAACTTTTCCAAGTGCTTGTATTACGGAATTTCTTCCCAACTTCGACGGAAGAATTATACGACATAAAAAAAATATTTGATTTTGTATTTCCCTACCACAAGGTTCGCATACACTAAATTCTTTATTCAAAAGAACTGTTTTAGTTGGAAGAGCGTAGAAAACCCTCCACAAGTAGTAAAGAGGCAGTCATAATAACTTCCAAATTCGCTGATAACATTCGTTCTTCAACCCACCCCTTCAAAGGTTCTTTCCTGTATATCGTCTGGTAGGGAAGTCTCCTTCAGACGGAAGATGTTCCATTCGAATGTTTAATTACGAAGTTCAAGGGGGTGCTCCCCCGCATCGTCTGCGGAAGAGCTCTTTTGCGACGAGTGTTCGCTCGAGTGGAGTGGTTTGGTGGCTGCTGCGGCAGGAAATTCTTGTGATGGAGGTTTATGAGATTTCTCCTCAGTTGAGTTGTTGCCATCCCTTGTGGAACTGTTTCCTCTCAGTTGTGTCATGTTGGAAATTGGATGATTTTAGGATTGGAATAAATTTGAGGACTGTGCAAATGCGTGTTGAAACACTTTTGCAACGTTAGGTAAACACTATAATGAACACACTTCTAATCGAAAGCGTTTCGTTTGTGTTGGAAAAAGATAGTGTTGTAAAAGTGTTGCTAAAATTTACAGATATACAGAAAATGTGTTCTTATAGTGTTTCGATCCACATTTAAGAACACTTTCCAATTCTAACCGCATTTTACAAAACTGTACTTTTAGAACACATTTCAAGCATTTAAAAAACATATTAAGAACATTATCACAAAACAATAAGGAGTTGAAATGTTCTACCTCTCAGCACAACAAAAGTGTTGTTAATCTTGAGAACAAAAAGTGTTCGAAGTGTGTTTTTGTTTATAAAGTGTTCATTCTTTTTGTGGAGCATTTCTGTGACATCTTTGTGGAGCATCAGGTTATATCATGGGTTAGGTTTCATTTTAATCGTTTAATTTTTCTCTTTTATGCATGGATAGCTGTGAATGTTTTTTTTTTTTTTCATATAGAGAGTTGAAATTTTCCTCTCATTTCAAAATGTCGTATTGCCTAGTTCTGCACACAGATTATATAAAAAAAATTTACAGGAAGGAATGCCTTTAAAAAACCTGTAAATTATTTTAAATTGCAGGTCCCAATTCATTTCACAAACTATAATCTGTTTCATTGCTTTAAACGTGTTTTACACACTGTAACGAAAACATTACTTAAAACATTAGACCTTTAATTAAAAACAACCATACCGTTCAAAGCCTGATGTTCATTAAAAATGTTCATGCTAACATACGTTTAAAATTAAGCTTTTTGAATTCACAAGGGACGAATAGCATTAATTACTTCCCTAACAAAAAAAAAAAAAAATCAGCAGAAATTTAACCAACGTTGATTATAAACTCTCATGACAAAACATCTGCTAATGAATCGCACAGAAAAATAACGATACTTCATCGTAGAAATTATTTAATTTACAACAACGATCCTTTTTTATTGTTGTTGTTAGTAAGAATAAAACCAAATCCGCACTTATTAGCGGAGTTTACATATCTCTAACTCAAATTACCAAAGAACTGTTGCCACATTAAGGAAGAGAAGAAAAAGCACTCGAGAAAATAATTTTTGATCTATGGTCTGCAACCAAACAGCTTAATGAATTAGGCTTCCTGGGGGTATTACTCTTTTTCTTTTCGTTCACACGCAAATGTCTAATTTATTCAAAGAAATTCGCCGCACGTTCGGCTCTGGCGTAATGAACCTCCCTATAAAACCTCGAGGAGTTCGTTCTCGTGGAGATAGGGGAGTATAGAGCGCGCTTCGGGATCGAAAATTCCTCAAACTTTCAAGATTCGTCAAATTTTTGTTATGTAGGGCAAAATTTCGTTTACTTCTAGTTGCATTGCAGTTACGTAAAATTGACATTATTTAGTATGAGCTGTGCTACTAGGGGGCAGCACCACACACGTTCAAGATTCGTGTAGTTTTTGTCATGATGTATGGCCGAATTTCGTTTGCTTCTATACTTGGTTGCAATGTTTCTTGACCTTATGACGTCACTACGTGGAAGGAAAAACTGAGTAAACAGAAAGCATGTTGGGTTGCTATAGGAGCAGTTTCGGTACGCAAATCGTGATAAAAGGACACTATATACACATGGGTTTGACAAAATAATCACATTATTAAATTGACTTTCACTCAAAATTCAGATACCGCGCTGGGAACTACTTTGTTTGTTAGTGACGTCATAGGGCTACATGACCCTGGAGAAACGAAGATAGAAATTCCCAGCTGAATGTCTGAATTTTGAGTGAAATGAAGAACGTCAATTTAAAAATATGATTATTTTGTTAAACCTACGTATACATAGTGTCTTTGTTATCACTATTTGCGTACCGGAACTTCTCCTAGCAACCGAACAGGCTTTCCGTTTACGCTGTTTCTGCTTCCGCTTAGTGACATCAAAAAGGGTCAGGAAACGTTGCTGTCCAGCATAATCTTCACTTTCTACATTATAAACAGGTGTTTTTTCTTTTTTTCTTTTCTCAACTATTTTTCTGTGTGAGTTAAAGGGACTTTTCCCCTTTGAAATCGACGCGTCTATTATGGGAGCTCCAATGTTAGAATCCTTTTTTACCTGACATTTTAATATTGGGAACGCAGGGTTGCCCGTCGATGCTGCCTCTATATCCATTCTACCTCTACGAGACTTTTCACCGTGGTTTTTTTTTCCTCATCTCTTATGCTCGAATTCTAAATTACCTCCAGTTACAGAACAAACAAAACTGAAATTAACACGTGATGTGGCAACTCAAGCATTTCATTTCGCCGAGATCGTCTGATGTGAGGTGTGTGATGTGATTCCCCTGAGATGGAATTCGCTTTCTTCTTCTCAAAGCATGATGATGTGACGAGGTTTTCGCTTTCGCTAACTTGCTTTCTCCAGAATAAAAAAAAACCATAATAAAGTATAGCGCTTGAGTGCTTCGAGTGGAAAAACAAACGCATACTGGAATCTACTCGTATAAAGTATCTAGATTTTCAATTATTCATTTACGAAGGAAGCCATTGTGTTGGTAAATGACTATGAAATATTAACATATTAATTAATATACATATTACATACATTATTACATTTATTTATTTATTTACATATTGTCATACAGATATAAACATATAAACTATCCATTTACATGACAAGAGACAGTAAAAACACCAAAAGGTACATTATTAAGTACATTATTAATTATATACATTATTATTATATGAAGAATAAAAAAACATAAAGTAGCGCTTGAGTGCTTCGAGTGGAAAAACAAACGGAATCTTCGCGTATAAACTCTCTAGATTTTCAATTATTCACTTGCGAAGGAAGCCATTTGTGTAGGTAAATGACATCCTATAAATAATAATTTTGAATGTGAAATGGAGATTTCCCTAATATGAGAAATTAAGAATAACTTCAATTATTCTTAATTACCTAATACGTATTACATAATTATTACTTAAGTGATGCTTACGTAAGATGTTACAAACACTGCATCCTCAAAAATCCCTTGTTTCTTGCATAAATAATTTCAAAATTCAACTAAAAATAAATTTTATTTTGTACAACAAAAGAAAAGAAGGGGTCGAGCAGTTTTCTTACGTAATTATAAGGGGGGGATCTGCGCTTTTCTTATCTTTTCTAACCAAAATAATGCTTACGTAATATTTGAACGGCCCCAAAGTAAATTTCCAAACTTATTCAAATCATTTCAACCTTTCAACGCCTGATCTCATTTTTTGCTAACTGTTGGAATCGAACGCTATTTCCTCACGATTACCTAATAGTGCCGTACGAGTAAACTTTGTTTTGTAAAGATATGATTTCTAGATCCGCCAGGTGGCGTCTTATTCTTCTTCTTCTTCTTCAACAGCACTACAGCCTGGTACAGGCCAAGGCTTTCTCTGTCTGCCTCCTCCAGACGGCACGACTTTTTGCTAGGTTTCTCCATCTATTAATTCCCAAGATCTCCAAATCTCTCTCCACACAATCCAACCACCTTGTCGCTGGTCTACCTCTCCTCCTTGTACCCTCAATTTTCGAAAAAGTTAGTTTTTTTACAGGGTCCAAGTCCGCACGTCTGAAAACGTGCCCCAGCCATCTAATTCTGTTGGATTTAATAACTCTCAAGATGTTAGGTTGTCTGTATTTAGTGTATATTTCATGGTTATATAAACTTCTCCATGTATTACTTTCTCTCACTGCTCCAAAAATCGACCGAAGGATCTTTCTTTCAAAAATGAGTAGCCTGTTTTCCTCTGTTTTGTTAATTGCCCATGTCTCACTACCATATAAAATGATCGGCCTTATAAGGGTGTTGTATAGATTTATCTTTGTATTTATGGAGAGGAGTTTAGATTTTAATTGACTCTTTAAACCAAAATAGCATCTATTTGCTGCCAAAATTCGGTTTCTAATTTCAACCTTTATCTCATTTTTATTGGTAATAAGTGTGCCCAAGTATTTAAACTGGGTGACTCCTTCAAAAGTGTAGTTTCCAATATTAAGCGACTGTACATCATTTATTCTAGTGCTTACCACCAAAAACTTCGTTTTTTCCTCGTTTACCACTAAGCCCATATCCTTGGCAGCTCTCTCAAGGGCAATAAATGCCTCAATCACATCCTGTTTTCTTCGCCTAACAATATCAATATCATCTGCGTATGCCAGAACTTGTATAGATCTTTGCAGGATTGTGCTTCTAGTGTTGATACCTGAATCTCGTATAACTTTTTCAAGGGCTATATTAAATAAAATGCAGGACAGAGAGTCACCCTGTCTAAGACCTCTCTCTGTATATAGAAAACTTCAGATACCTCAGACATGAGCTTAATTCTACATTTAACACTTTTTAATGTCATTTTGACAAGATTGGTAAGCTTAGGTGGGATTCCAAATTCATACATTGCTTCAAACAATTTATTCCTGTGGTCTTATAATGTAAGGTGGCGTCTTATAATGTATATAAATATTTCTGTTTTACTGTAATAAAGGATTGCTCCTGTTTTAAACCCACGCTTGTTTTGTAAGATTTTTCACCCTCCTCAAAGGTACGATCCAACACTAACATTTATTTATTCGAATGAATTATGATCTTAGGTTTCTTAGATTGTTCTATAAAACTCGCGAAAACTCTTGACAGAGGACGCACTACGCCTCTCTTTATAGAAAAAAAAATCCTATCTCGCAAAATAGATCATTATCTCCTTCTTAAATGAACACAACGCGGATTCTATTTTTCACGGCGGCGGAAACTTCGGAACCCCTTCTTTCAAAAGAGGCCTCCCCACACTATCAATATCGTCCGGCGGCAGGGGTATTAAAAAGCCCCTCAGCAGCCTTCCACCACACACACCCTTTTTTCACACACACTCTCTTTGAAAGCTTCTCTTCTTTTGAGGCCCTTTGATGGGGTGTACGGAGATATTTTCTGTCCCGAGCCCCTGCTTCCGACAGCTTTTCAAGAGGAGGATGATGAAAATAGATTTTTGACGCGATAAGAAACCCGATACGGTGATGTATTATGCGCCATAAAGGAAGGGGGTGGGACACTTGACGATTCTCCAATCTGCATCTCTTGGTTGCTTGCTTGCTGAGAGTTCGGCAGCGAAGTTGGCTTGCAGTGAAGTAATTTTATTTTTTAAGTATGGGGCTTGGGAGCGTATTTTTCTTTATGGGAATTTAAACACTTTAAACGTGACCTGTAGGTTGAAATAGCCGGTGTTGATTTCTATTGATATTTTCAATGAGTATATGCATTGAGCTCGTTGGTAGCAATTAAGTAGTTCGGATAACTAATAAATGTCAATTTCTCATATACAGTGCACTGTAAAAAAATCCCGTAAAATTTACGGTTTTCAACTGGCAGCTGGGTTGATTGTGGAAAACCGTAAAACATACGAAGTAATTCCGTAAAAACAACGGTGTTTTACCTTTCAAAACCAAAATCATGGATTAAAATGGTAAATGCCGTTGTTTTTACGGATTTACTTTGTAATTTTCACGGTTTTCCACAACCAACCCAGCGGCCAGTTTAAAACCGTAAATTTTATGGGAATTTTTTACAGTGTGTGAATAGTAAAGTTTCCCTGAAAATATACAACTATAATGTACTAACAAGTTAAAATAGCACTTTTCAAGCCTCAAAAAAGAAAAAGTTCGAAAATTTACAAGTTTTTCAATGTTTTAATGTAGTTTTTGCATTTTAGCTTAATAAAGACAAATGTTAACTAAAACATTTAAAAAAAACTTGCAAATTTAGGAACTTTTTCCTTTTTGAGACCTGAAAAGTGCTATTTTAGCTTGTCAATATCTCCTCAAATATTTAAGATATTTCCATGAATTTTTTCACTACGCGTTATTTACGATATTGCCAATATTTATCTCATCAAAATTTTTGTTCCATCTTTTTTCAGTTTCGATTTGTAATAGTTGTTTCGATAATTCCAAAGTTCGCCATTGGGGGAGCTGCAGTTGTCTGTACTATGAAGTATGTTAAAGGCAGTTATTAATTAAAATACTTTACATTTTGAAATAAAAGAAGTAAAAAATTAAACTTCTAGATTAGAACACCAAAGTGACTATATTCGACAGTAAACTCAACCAACTTATTCCTAACTCTTACATCTAAAAGCGGTGAATGTCTCATATGGTTAGCTTTTTAGACAATTAATTTGCTCAGAGGATTCCGTCCACGAATTCAATCACAAACATGAGCAGAAAAAGAAATTTCAAAAACTAATAGTTACCCTGACAGCAGGTCTTTGAAAAATATTCCAGACTACACCCACCTTTTAAAGATTACAAACGATTCCGACATGCCCCTCGCATCCCCATTCATTGAAAACATATACGCAGATGCAAAAGCGCTGATCATATATCTCAGTTTCAACGACAAGAAACTTCCGCCAACACAATGGGGCATGTAAACGCCGCCTTACGATCGCCGGCTGATAACGCGTGAGGATATTTTAGCTGGTTAGAAGGAAGGTGGTGTAAGTCCACTGAACGTAGTTTTTGAGTAATCGAAGGTTTTCTGTAAAGCCGTCTGTTCCTATGGTGACTGCAATTTTTAGGCCGCTCTTGTGGGCCAATCATTGAGCTTTTATTGACTTAGGCGATTACCACACAAGGTACTGTCTGTCTACCACAGGTTGAGTTCTCGCCCAGTTGTCTGATTGTGGCCGTTCCTTTAGAAACAAGGCGCGGATCCAGCACGGCTCCAAGGGGGGCATTTTATAGACCACCAATTTACCTTTTGAGACAAAATGTCGGGGATTATCTAAAAAGTATCACTCTAGATCCCCTTTTCTCCCCACTGGGAGGAATGGGGATCCTCCCCCAGAAAGAATTTTTAAATTTGACCTGTAAAAGTTGGGCTTTTTAACTCATTTTGAGAACTTTTTTTGGGGCCAAGGGGGGGCACTGTCCAAAGTGCCCCCTCCCTTGGATCCGCCACTGATAGATACAAGACAGGTTCATTTAAATAGGGATAAACCATATTATAATTTGACCAACGGAAGATAATTGACAGAATTTTTTTGGCGATCACAAGCACATGGTCTTCTCGGAATTGATGCAATTGTACGAATATGTTAGAGGTTGGGATTAGTGGACTTTTAAAATAATAAACAAAGAGGATGACTATAGTAGACAGCAAACGTTAGTTGACCCTATGATGTCACTAACAAACAAAGTAGTTCCCATCGCGGTGTCTGGATTTGCTAGAAACCCAACAGGCTTTGTGTTTACCCATTTTCTCCTTCCGCATTTGTGACGTACTGGGTTTAGGAAACGTTGCTGTCATGGGCGGATTTATGGTGGGGGCATGGGAAGGCAATGTCCCCCCAACCTTAAAAGAAAAATTAATTTTTACAAGGAAAAATCATGTTTCCATAGAGCAGTCCTGTTGCCTTGGCAACAAGACAACCATAGAGCTCAGATCAAGAGAGAACAGGAGAACCCGAGAGGTCAACTTGTGATAGACAGACAGTAAAAGAACACAGAAGAAATCCAAATCCACGCTTTTTCTCCAAATTTTGCAATTTTCGACTTACACCCCTTTCGTCCTGAGCAGCTCATTTCAAAAAGACGCTCTTGGAGTGACACCGGTGTCTTTGAAAAGGTACCTGATGGGATTGTCTTTATGGCCCCTATCCATTGTCCTCGTTGAACACAAAAAGGGAATAATACGGGAAAGCCTGCGAGTCCCGAGATAAGCTCGGTTTTTCGCAGTTTTGAGCCCGACTTATTGTGTTTATGTGAGGCGATTTGTTTTTGTTGCATGAATGAAAGTGTTGGTTTTAATGCGGGAGGGGCTGATGTTTGTTTTGAACTGTGTTGTCAGTTTTTGGTTAAACGGGTGAGTTAGACGGTTGGTTAAGATTTTACAAAAGGATTAAAAGATAGATTTATCTTTTAGTTACGTTTGGTTATAAAGGAAAGGGCATCAGTGACGACTAATGACGCAAACCCTGACTTTTTGTTTTGGGAATGGGTTTTGTGCCAATTTTTTTTCCTAAGATATCCTTTTACGAGTATATTATATGTCAAATGGGTGAACCTTTGTGCAATTAACGTCAAGGTTTTGTAGATAATACGTAGTCCAAAGCATAGAGGGGTTCCTCCACCAGAATTTGTTTGAATAAAAAGTAATGTCTTGACTCCTTTTGGGATATTTGGGAACCCTTTGGGTGACAAGCGATGATAATTGCTCCTTGTCCTCTAAATAATTTTGAGTGAAAAAATCCAGCACATTATATTACAAAGCACATTACATCTTCATTATATTTTTTTTTTTGGGGGGGGTTGAGCTATGGTTATCTAGACACAGGCGCGTAGCCAGAGGGGGGGATTTGGGGATATATCCCCCCCCGACACTTAAATTTTCTTTTTTTGACAATAGAAAACCACTTAAAATACCCCATATCCCCCCAAATATCAATGTCCCCCTCCGAAATTATTTTCTGGCTACGCCACTGTCTAGACACATAAGGTCATAGAAGCTCAAAATCTTGAGTGACGTTCTGCCTACTGTTTCGCGTCATTATCGCTTTTTTGGGCAACAGCGCAACTCCAGTCTGAAGGGAGCGTGCAAGATTTCAGACTGTAGTTGCGCTGTTGTCCAAAAGGCGATGAAAACGCGAAACAGTAGGCAGAACGTCACTCAAGATTTCGAGCTTCTATGACCTTATGAGTCTAGATGGGCATGGTCGAACCCCCTTCCATACACTCCAGGTTCTATTAATTAGCTATTTTAAGTAGAAAACAATTGATAATATGTTTCTAATGTCTAATGTTAATTTTTACTCACTACTTGACTCTTCAGAAACTCTCTCAATAATAATTTAAATTTGAACTTGAAAAGTTACTTTTGAGAGTCTCCAACTTTCAGAGAAAATTAACAAAGACTTCTCTTATCCGCTGATGAATAATTCCAAAGTGCCAACCGAAAAACAATTTTCTCGAGGCTTCGAAAGTTCTTCAAATGGGACTTAAATTAAGCCCTCGAAATTCATTTTTCGGGGACTTTCATCAGAACCCCGGATATTCTCCATCAGAAAAGAAAAAAAAATCCCTCATCCCGATGACTGGATAACAGTAATTACACCGGACCGACTTTGTTAAAAAAAAATCCCTCACTCACAATGGGGAAAAGAAGTTTAAAAAAAAATCCCTCTCTTGCATCCGATTTTAACGATCGATGGATGATTCTTCATCCGATCACCGATATTAAAAGGGACAAAAGGCTACAGAGTGATATTATTATATCTTCTCAGTGGATGTCTTACTCGTGCCAAAAGGTCGCTCGAGATCTATAATCCACTCTCTCGAAAAAACTGAAGTGAAGAAGAGAAGAAATGAGACTGATAAGGGAGTGGGTATATATCATTCCCTCTTTTTTTCTTTGGGGATTTTTTCCCCTTCGGTGACGTCATAAAAAAATCTGAGTGATGGAGTAATGTTAAATCGATTAAGAAGTCGTGGATGGGGATCTCTCGAGAGACATTATTGCGGAGAGGGAATGATTCCCCCTTGTGCCAGTCACTGCAACCGCCAATGCCTGTTCTCTCGGAGAGAGGCATTCGGTGATAAATTATATGGGTGAGAAGAGAATCGGAATGTCTTGGATTGTGAGTCGAAAATTGCGTTTTTCGGTGACGTTTAAATTTTAACGTTGCCAAAATTTCTTGAGATGCATATGAAGATTGCATCGAAAGTGCTCATCCTGGAATTTCGAAATTTTTATTATAGTAGTGAATTTGAAAAAAGCTAGGATTCAGTTTGAAAGTATGGAGTGCATATGGGATGAATCTGTCAATCCTAAAGTAATATTTTACGTGACTATAGATAGTTAATGCATTAGTGTGGTACAAAATGCCTTTTTTAAGTCTGGTTTTTGTTGCTCTTACACTCATATTCGCGTCCATTTATATGAAGAATAGTTATCGTGTAGTTTGAGCTAATAATTTTAATATTTAATGGTAGCTCAACGCACTAAAAGTTTTGCGTTTTTTTTTAGTTTTAACAGAAATTTAGTTAGTAAACTGAAGTGAACAGCAGCTATAAAAGTAGCTGCTAAAAATTATAAGATTAGCATTCTTTGAGGTTAAGGTTACAGCCGCTATTTTTTAGCAGCTACAGTAGCTGCTACCCAAGGTTTGTAGAGAGAGAAGGTTGGCTCATCCGTGACGTCACCACATGGGAAGAGGGTGCTCTGCCAATGGCAATGCTCGTACAGAGCTGTATGAGCATTGCCATTGGCAGAGCACCCTCTTCCCATGTGGTGACGTCACGGATGAGCCAACCTTCTCTCTCTACAAACCTTGGCTGCTACCGATACGCGACATGATCGCGTTTTCCTTTCGTTAACTGCTACTGCTAAATTTAGACGATTCTCATTAGTCAGCGCGTAGCAGCATAGATGCAATTTCTTGACCAATCAAGAGCCTACAAATGCTGCTATTTTTTAACAAGTTTAGCAGCTACATCGATTTTTTTTCCTGTAGCAGCTAGTTTTGAACTGCTACTCGTTTTTTGCCCATCTCTATAGTATCAATACGGATATATCCACGTAGCAACTTCAGCATGGGACCACGTCCCCTTTCTTTCCCCACCCGACCACCTGTTACGTCCACAAGACCCTCCCGACCATAAATTCCGCATCTTGCAAACGCGATGTATCAAAATCGCGATGCATCATCCCTCTTTCTCGCCTCGTGGCATAATTGATTGTCCATTGTTTCAGACGATATCTCACTTTTCTCACCCACTCCTCCCCTGCAAATGAGGGGGTGTCCTCAGTGGGTGTACACCACCCCCCTATCATCCATTACCGGGGAGATTAGGCCCTGACAAGGGTCTCGCTTGTCCCCTGTTTTTATTGGTCATTGTTCTTTGAGTGGTGTATAGTTTGTCATTATCTTCTTCATCTGATGACAGAGTTTCTTGGGTTGTAGTTGTTTTTGATGGGGTGGCGGTAGTAGTAGTTGTTTTTCTTTATCAAGGAGAGATTTGTTTTATCTGTCTGAAGTTTTGGTGGTGATAAATAGATCTGTGACCGTTTCCTGAAAGTTATATGAAGTAATGGGCGTTTTTTTTCTGGGGATAATTCAGTTTAATATATACTCTTAATATATCGTACTGTACTCTGTCTCTATGTTTTTGGTAATTTGAAAAGATGTCTTTATATAGTGACAAATTGTGTGAGGGTTTTGGCCTTTTATACCTAAGAAATTTGTCATTTCAAAAATTGTTTAACGTTTCTTCAGCTAAATGGTACTGATGGTATACCTACTCTACTATATTTACTTTAAACTAACTCTGTATTTAAAACTAACCTTACCATGAACCTACTTACCTTAGAACTCGTTTTCCTTCAGGTTTACCTTAGGTAAGGTCAGTGGTAAATACGGTCGTTAGTCTTTGTTAACAAGACTCTTCTGTAACCAAGTTACTACACTTCTGTTCATACAGTTTCAAATTCAATCTGTAAAATTTAAAGGTAAAAATCTTTCTTAGGTTTAAAAGGCTACTATTAGAGCAATTATTTAATCAATGTTCCTAAAAAATGTCATCAAATGGGTTTCTGGTATGAATAATAAGTCAAAGATAAAGCTATCATGTTTAAATAGTTATACCCCTGATAAAATTAGTAACCTATTATTTTACTTCAGTTTTGAATCTATAAATGATTTGAAAGGATGTTAAACTAAATCCCGACACAAATCAAATACCTCCAATTAAGACTTCTAATTATTAATTCTTAAAAGTACGGTCTACAGCATTACCACCATAAAAGTTCAAAAGCTTAAGTTCTAATTGAAACCTTTCAGTTTCCGCGAAAATCTTTTAAAAAGGCACAAACTTCTCCCATCACTGAATAACGAATAATACATTCCGATGTTGACACAAAGCCTTGTTTAACTTTCGTTCGAAAACGAATCGAAGTTTAATTCCCCTCCAAAAAAGAACCCCCTGAGGACATTGTTGCTAAATATAGCCCCAAGAAGATAAAACGTACGTTGGAACTCATTATTCAAGAAAAAGCGTAGTTAGATAATACATGGGATTGAACATCGATAAAAACTGTATTACAGCTATTATGAATTAGAAGAAGATTGCTCGAGTAAAGGGACTGTTTGAATATTACGTAGGGGGGAGGGGGTTCGCTATTTGCTTATTTTTCCTCTGACAAGGGGGGAGGGGGAGTATGAGTGATGTTTACGTAAGATGTTACAAACACTGCATTTTCGAAAATCTCTTGTTCTCTGCATAAATAGAGTGTTTTCAAGTGACGTCAAAACCGGTTATTTTCTTTTAACTGTGTACCTTCTGTAGGGCTTTTAACTGTTGCTAAGGCCGTTGTTTATCTGTTGCTAAGGCGGTTTTTAGGTATGGGATCACGTGATTGCAAATGCTCCAATAGAAGAATTCCACGGCTAGTTATTTTCTGTAACTGTTAACCTCTGTAGGGCAAAAAACTGTAACCTTTCTGTTGCTAAGGCCGTTGTTAGGTCCGTGTCATGTGATTGAAAATGCTCTATAAACTCAACCAAAAATAAATTTCACCAAAAAAACTGAACTAGGAAGAAAAAAAATTTAAGAATTTTTCACAAGGGCAGTTTTAAGTATAGGGTAAGTAGTGTTCATGGAGAACAATGAATTTCAGAAATCTAAACATTACTAAAGGATTTGTACAAAAAAATACAAAGGGGGGGGGGTCGGGCAGTTTTTTTACGTAATTATGAGAGGGGGGGGTTGCTTATTTTTGTTGACAAGGGGAGAGGGCGGGTCAAAAACGACCAAAAACTTGCTTACGTAATATTTGAACGGCCCTCAAAGAATACGATTAAAAATAATAATGGGCATTCTCGACGTAGTACTTCCCTCCCCCTCCCCTAAAATTGTTTTAACTATAAATAGTTATTGCTTCGACATGGTATGTAATGGTTTCTAGTATTATGAAGATTACTCATATCCGAAGTTGAGAGTAATGACTATGAAAGGCAAAACTTTGTTATGATGAAAAGCCGTACGTGGGACCGTAAAAACTTTTGAAACGAAAACAATAAAAGATGTAGCTGAAGTTGTTTTTTTTTTGTTTGAGGATAATCATTTAGATAAATTATTGATAAGGGTAGAGTGAGTTAAGTCGGGTTTTCAATTACAGTTTTATTCTTCCAAGCTGTGATTAGTTTTATCGTATGGAATAAATACATTTTATCTTATTTTATGTTTAAATTAATGTTATTGAGAGCAAAAGTATGCTGCAGATAATTTTTTGGGATAAATACATCTCCAAGGGAGCTTTTTCTTCATTTTTAAAACTTTTAAGCGGTAATTAACTAAAAGAATTTTGATTTCACGCATATTGAGGTTTTACTAAGGGGAATCTATTTTAACAATGATAAATTCTTCAAAACTTATAAAAGAAACGAGTTAGAAGTTTATGAAATAAATATTTTAATGTACTGAAATATTAAAATAATTAAATTTTAAAATATCATCGTTCAAATTCAAGAAATGCAAATTATTTAATTATTGAAGTTTTTTGAGGTTAATGATCTTTAATAAAAAGTTAGAAATACTTAATTAGTAAAAGGTAAAACGAATTTTTCCTTGTAGTATTTGGAATTATCCTTTTATAAAATCTTACATTAATAAAATTTTGTTTTTAATAATAATAATAATAATAATTTATTTCATTTTTGTACAAAGCGATACAATCGAAAATAGGGGGAAGGCATATTAGTCAGACTGGGGCACATGCCCATTTAGCTGACCAAAAAAAATTATTACAAGCAAATTTAGTACAGATGAGGAAATAAAATCGAAAAAAAAAAGTGTCTTAAAATATAACTAATACACAATACATATGTACATAAAAAAAAAAAATAATAATAATAACACAATTTAAATGACAAATACAAAGAGATAAATGGCAAAACAGCATAGGCATTAAAATTACATGTTGCTTCTATAACTTAAAAAAGACATCTAAATCATCAATGACCAATAAGAAATCAAATAACAAATTCTTAAATTTTTTATTACTTGAGATGTTTTGTAGGTCTAAAGTTAATCCATTAAATAATTTAGGTGCTAAATAACAAAAATGTTTGCGGAAGATTTCTTTATTGAAGCGCGGTATTTGGTATATTTCATTAGGTCTCCGTTCTGAAATTTGATTTTTATATTCACATATTGTTTTATTACGATATAAAAAATAAATCATACGAAAGAAAGCAATGTAGCGTATAGGTAAAAGTTTTATAGATTTTAAATGGTTGGGTGTCGAAGGTTTGTAGTTTAAAATTTTGAAGCATTTATTTTGAAGGGAGATTAATGGAGATAAGTTAGTTTTGTAGTCTCCTCCCCAGACAATAATACCGTAGTTTAATAGAGAATAAAACCAAGAATAATATAATGTATTTAAGAACAACTTATTCACTTTATTCTTCAAGTGATGAAATCTAATTAAAATAAAGCGTAGTTTTTTGCATAGATCACCTATGTGAGTTTTCCACTTCAAGTTAAAATCTATTTGAATACCCAAATATTTAATGGTATTAACGCGTTGCAAGGAATAACAGTTACAATTTTGAATAGCATTGCAGGTGTTACTGTGAAATTTGAAATTTAAGTCAATAGAGCATTCCTGCAATGTGAAATATATATATTTAGTTTTATTTAAGTTAAGAGTTAAATCATTTGACAAAAACCATTTTCTAATTAAAATAAGATCAGATTCAATTTGTCTTTTTAGTTCATTTAAATCATGACAAGAATATAATAGAACTGAGTCATCTGCATAAGTTATCATTTCACCAAAAAGATTTAATTTACAAAAATCATTTATAAAAATTATAAATAATAATGGTCCTAATATTGAGCCCTGTGGAACGCCACGATTTGTTGTGGAAAAGTCACTGTAGGAATCTTTTATTTTTACTCTTTGTTTCCTATTTGAGAGATATGAGATGAACCATTCTAAAATGTTTCCTCTAAAACCGGCATATTGCAATTTATCTATTAATATATAATGATTCACACTGTCAAAAGCCTTAGATATATCAAGAAAAATAGCCACTGTTTTCTTATTTTTATCGATACTGTTGTATATAAATTTAGTGAATTTTATGAGAGCGATTTCCGTATTGCGACCTTTAATAAAACCATACTGATTTTCAGCAAAGAAATTAGTATGAAATAAAAAATTATACATTTTATTAGATAATGCTTTTTCGATAATTTTAGAAAAAGTAGGGAGAATAGAAATAGGACGATAATTTGTTAATAGGTTTTTGTTACCGGATTTAAAGATTGGAGTAACAGTAGCTATTTTTAATGAATTTGGGAAATAGGATAAACTAATTGATAAGTTAATAAAATTTTATTAGAGATCAAGAGAAAAAACAAAAATATTAAATTGAAATTGACTAGATTTTTAAAATTTTTGTGAATTAAGTTGGTGAAATCCCCTAAAAACCTCCTTTTTCCCATTTGAAGGTCAATTTTAATACATTAACAAGCTAAATGAATAATTAATTTTTTAGTGTTCTATATGTTCCACTCTCATATTTTTCTTTAAGAATGCAAAAGGCAAAAGGTACAAAATACATACTAGGTAATCACTTCAATTAGGACTATACATAGTTGTGATTTTAAAGCAAGTACTCGAGATGCACTGTTTGAAACTTTCTAGTATCAAATCGCTTATTATTATTATCATCAATCGGATATTGTTATCATTCTAACTCTTGGACAAAAGTGATAACATTAAGCGGAGTCGACTTATTTTTATAACTAACTCTGTAACACACATCAATAATAACTCGTAGTTTACTATCCTTGAGGAAAAGAGAAAGTACTGAAGTCTTTAAAAATCAATTTCTCCTTTTTTAAAACACACCAATGACTTATCCCACCTTCGAATTTAAAAGCTTTCCGTCATGTCTAGTAGATTAGATGAGGGGAGCCTTATGCATGTATGTTAAAAAGATGATTTCTCCGCATGTATTCCATCGTAAACGCTGGCTCGTAAAAATTATTGAGGTAACAATAAAAGACTCGGAGGGAAAACGGTCGGATTTGCTCTAGTAGCAAGAAATGCGAATTAATGCGAAATATTCAATTATGCCACGTAGGGAATAAGGAGAGGGATAAAAATAGTGCGTAATGACCGATGTTGGGGATTTTTATTGCCCTGCTTTTACTGCGATGTCGATGCTCGAAATCGAAAGTTTTTAGCGGCTTTCTCTGAAGCTCTTGCGGTTTGTTTGTTTGAATATTTTCGGTTGGGGGGTTTATGGAGAGAGGCATTTTCCGTTTTGTTTGTTGGGAGGTTTAGAATTGTGTACAAGTATTGTTGTTGGTGGAGTCGTGAGGTTTATTTTAACGGGTTGTGTTTCTCTCCTTAAATGTGGGGGTAGAAAATGGTAATCGTTACTTCTATGATGATAAAAAAAGTCAAAGAAAAGCTATAGCTACTTTAAAATTTCATGTAATTGTCTATTCCAGTAACATTTTCTTTTATGAAAAGAATTCTTTAAGAGCATGTATTTTTCATGAATTAGAGTTAGCCTCATATGAGGAGCCTAAGCCAAGGGGTACAAGTGTAGTTTTTTCAGTATTGGAGTTAAGTGCATTAAGTAGTTGCTGTGGAGTCAAATATTGTTGTGATAAAGGTTTACAAGTGAATTACTGTATGCCATTTTAACGAATGGTATAAGTACAACCTCCAATGTCAGCTACTTCCCTGAGACTTTAACCTTGTTTTTCTCATTATCAATGTGAATTCACTTGTACCCCTTGGCTTCTAGACTCCTAATATTTAATCTTTTGTTATAGAAATGCCCTTAATGTTATTCGTAACTCTTATCTTTCATGGAAGTTGCTAGGTAAAATTTTAGAGATTTTTATCTCATAAATGTTTTGAATTATACTGTCTAATAATTATATTTATTTACAATATCTAACGGATAGTGAATCATGATAGAATCATTAAATCTGATATTAAAGTAAACTTTGTACTTTGATTAAAAACCCAGAATCCCCCATTGTAAAAAAAAATATTGAAAGTTATTGAAACTGCAAAACATAAATAATTTGGTTTCTTCCCTACTTCATTAAAAATCCCTTTTAATTGAGATTTAATCCCTCTACTCATGTTACCCCTACCTATGTTATTTATCAAGATAAATAGACTGTTTAAGTGTCTAACTTCATTAGTGTTCTACCTACAGAAAAGAGAACAAAACAAAAAAAAATTCAACCCCTTCCTTCTTCTAACCGAATTTCTCCATTCTAAATCAAACGGCGCGAAAGGTCAAACCGTCCGACACCCCATTCTTCATCCCCCCCCCCAAGAACCACCTCAATTTGATTCTTCTACTCTGCCCATCCATCCATAGCGCTGTCTGCTCACTTATCCCCAACCAATACAAAACGGGGATTTCGCCGCCAAGAAGAGAGGGGAAATAGTCACCGAGAGAATCCCTCCTGAAACAATTCCTCCTTCAGAGAGAGGTATTCGAAAAGGTGAAAGAAGTATCCCGTAGCAGACGGATGGTGTCAGATATCGTTCCATTGGCGACAGTTATAGATGACAGTCATCTTTATTCAGCCCCGTAATGAATAAATAGATAGTAGTGCTGAAAGGAGAAGGATATAAACGATCTTCTACTTCTTCTTGAGAAGGAGAGAGGATTGGGTTTAATTCTGGGACCATTATGGATGGATGGGTGGAATGGAAGGCTTCTGTGTGAGTGTGGAGAGAATCTTTTATCTGGAGTGAGGTCTATATCGTATTGGATGAGGTCTGTGGTTTTTGTATTAGGAGGTTAAGACGTGCTTGAAGTATCCAATTGTTGGTAATGTGGAGCGTTTGAAATCTGATTTTAATGATTCTGCAAACGCTCCCAACATTTTAAGCACATGTACACTGCAAAAAATAATCGTAAAAAAACAGAAAAGCTCTGGCAGCAAAAGTTGCCAGAGCTTTCCTTTTCACGGAGTTTCTCTGTTGACTGAACTTTTTTTGTATGCTAACGCGCGCGATTGTTTCGCAACTTGAGGGAACATATCCATTGGAAATATTCTATTTTTTTAACTACATATTGTCCCTCTACAGACTGGTGTCTCATTTTTTTTCCTAACTTAGGAAATTTTAGAGGTTTATATCCCTAAATATTTTCGCAGAAAAAGTCGTTCATACAGAACAAGCTCAGTTAACAGAGACATTCCGTGGAAAGGAAAGCTCTGGCAACTTTTGCTGCCAGAGTTTTTCTGTTTTTTTTTTTACGATTATTTTTTGCAGTGTATGCGTATGTAGTGCAGCTCTAATGCTGGGATTGAAAGTAAGAAAACAAATTAAATTTGACATTTACACCATGAAACAAATAAGGAAAGCAAAAATCTATTTTGTCTCAGGTTTTAGCCAGTTTTCAAAAATTGAAGATCTGGCTTGCACTAAAACACACCACGTACCACTTTTTATTAATTTCCGTACTACTCCCCCAAGGTTTGAAGATACTTATCTAAAATTCATATATCAGTTTAAACTCCATTAATATTCTTATAAATTCCAAAGTACTATTCTGAAAGCGTTACAAATATTTTTAAAGAAAATTTTTACTTAACATAGTGAAACTAATTTTGGATAAACAAAATAAAAAATACATTTGTGTATAGTATAGTTATGTAATTTACATTCTCTTTTGTAACTGGAAATAAACCTTGGAAAACAGTTAAAAAAAACCTTGTGTTTGATCTCTACTTGAAATGATCCAAAGAATTACACGTAATGTAGAACCTTGTATTCGCTCTTGAAATAAACATTCATTTTGCACTAAAGTGTAAAACACTTCAATGAATTGAAAAAGGTGTCTAGACTTTTCTAACAAGTTTCTGAGAAATCCTTATTTATAAAACAAACATATCAAAATCTATCGAAACAACAGCAATACCTGGAACTATACGTTTCAACAATATCTATCTACAAAAATCCTTTTTCGACACTTTTATTGTATCTAAAGAATTCTTACATGCACAGATCTTTTGTATTTAGTATAAACAGGTTTGCATAGAAACACGGAGAGTAGAAAAATAAGATTATATGATCAAATTTCCATACTTCATAGTTCTTTATCTGGTTGAAATTTTAAATTGTTTTTATCTATTTCATTTACTCGGGGAAAGAGAACTTTTTATTAAAGATATTACATAAAAGTTTTTTTATAAAGATATTATATAAAAATATTACTTTTTTCAACTAATTACTTTATTTTTATTCGGTTTTAGCGTCTATATTTGCTAATGATGTTAAGTAATTATTTAGGTGTTTTTTTAAGCCGATTAATTTACCGTAAAACTTTAATTATAACTATATAAATGTATAAACAACCATTTCTTATGGTTAAAACCTTTCGCTTGACTACAGAGATCCATATTAATTAGATTCAACGATGTATAAGCTTTTCCCAAATATATTTTAATCTTCTACAATAGCACATAGACGGATGATAATTATTACAAAGTATATGAAATATGAAAGAAAAATACAGTCGAGTAACAATATCCGATTGATAATAATGAGTTGTACTGTAATGAAAAGTTTCAAACAGTGTAACTAGAGTGTTTGCATTAAAATCAAAACTGTAGTCTTAATTGAAACATTTGAAACGATGTATTGTATTTTGAAACTTAAACATTCTTAAAGAAAAATGTAAGATCAGATCATATAAAGCTACTAATAATTACTCATTTTGCATGTTTTTGTATTAAAATTGGCCTTCCAACAGGAAAAAATGGTTGTTTATGGTATTTCACCAAATTTTGATAACATTAAACGATATACTGATCACATAAAACGATACATTTTGAATTAATTTAAATTAAAGTAAGAGTGATCGGGACAAGCCAATTTCGATAGTATTATCTGATTGTTAACGTTAACCGTGATCTCATTCAGCCGAGTCGACTGTATTACAGACAAGTAGAATTTTATCAACTAATTACTACTTTACTTTCATTTGATTTGTAATTTTAGCGTCTATATTTCCTAAATGCTGCTCAGTAATTACTCAGGAGGATTTCTAAGCCGATGAGTTTACTATACAACTTTAATTAAATTTATATAAACGAACAACTTTTTTTTTCTGGTTAAAACCTTTCGCCTGACTACAAACATCCATATTAATTAGATTCAACTATAATCTTTTCCCAAATATATTTTGACCTTCTACAATATCACACAGACATTACAAGGTTAATAATTATGAAAGAAAATATTGCATTTCACATGACAGAAACAAAATTAAGCCGACCCAAATAGTTAATTTCAACAGACTGCACCAAATATTAATTCCTTCTGATATAATTAATCACCAGAATTCGATGTTTTTGCAGCAAAAAAATAAGACATCTCTAAGTGTAAAAATGATGAATTGCCCGTATTAATTACTAATACGAATGAACAATTAATGTACGAGCGATAATAAATCAATATAATTAATTATTAAACGTCGAAAAGGGCATCTTTCTTTGTCGGATTTGACTTTCACCCTAACTTTGAAAGGTCTGTTATATTTAAAACTTTCCCCCCTCCTTCCCTCTCTAAACATCTGGTGTTGATGTTTGATATTTAAGCTCCGCTTTTAATAATTAATATCACAATATTCGCGAAAAGACGTTATTTTCCAAGTAAAACACCAGAATCGGGTCGTTCAAGCGTTTCTTTAAACACCGTTTCTGTAACTTTAAGCATATTTGTTTGTTTTTTTTTTTTGTCTTAGGAGAGCATATCCTACTGAGACCAGAGGAATTATTTACCATTCCATTTTTCTCTTTTCCTGACTGAGTTCCTGAAAAACAATCAAAAACCGGATGGGGGGATTTTCCAGGATTCTCTCTGCAAGTGGCTGGATTTCCATAAAATATGCACGCTCGAGGAACAGCATTCTTTTTTTTGATATTCGCAAAATAGCTTTGTGTATCCCAGCGTAAAAAGAAACAGTTTCTCAGAACATAAGGATAGTTTAACCGCCGACTATCGGTGCTTTTTCAATAAGAAATCACAAATCATGTCCTGTCTTTGTTTTTCTTTACAGAAGAACAGGAAGGGAGGTTTAGAGGGTGATGCTTGAATGAACATGCGCTTGATCTTGGCGCAATTCTATGCGTTTGTGATAGGTAACGCAAAGAATGGATTGTAAATACATAGAATATAATCAAGTTTATGTGCAATTCTAATAGAATTTTACTAATACAAATTAGTGAAGGATAAACTAAAATTGGACCTCCTACTTTTTACTTCATTTAAAAAATTTTTCTCTGTATCTTTACGGTTCCTGTGAAATTTTTTTCTGTTATTTGCAATTGATATCTTGTTTAAAATATTAAGTACTCTATGATAATGTTATTTGAAGGAGTATTGTTATTACTAAAAGAGAGATGGGGAGAGATCTACCAGGTAAAAAATATTAAACTTCATCCAGTAATTATAACCATATTGTCATATTGTACTTTATGATAAAACGTAAAACTACCTGCATTACCTTTTATGATTCAGCGGTATATCAAACTGCAACACAAAGTTTAATAGTAATGTTTTCCCATAAACGTATTCTTGATATACTTTCCTATTGAATAATTTACTTTTTAAAAGAAAAAAAAATATTACTTACCAATAATTAACTATACTTTACGTACCTGTATGTATGATATGTACACATATAATTTACTATAAATTTCAATATCTGCTATAACATGATTATAACACGACAACATTTAATTACATCAAACTAAAGATTTTGGGTTAAATCTCAAAGAAAAACCCTCTTCAGCACTCATCCGATTCGATGATGAAAACTCTCAACCACAGCACCGCACCTTTCAAGAACAAACAAACAAACAAAAAAAACCGTATTCCAATCCTCCCCAAGTGAATAAAAAAAAGAACATCGGGCGAAACAGATGCCTCCGAAGTGATCTTTAATTAACCTCTCTTGAAGGCAGCAGAAGCCCTCTCAAAATATCGGCGATTACCGAGACTAAGTCATCCGTATGCATTGCAACTGACAGGAAGATTATATGCAGCAGCCACTTATTTGAGAGGAGCTTTAATTTCTCGAATAAACAAAACTGTTGGAATGTATCTCCTCTTTCTTCGAATTAAGAAGGAGGGATGGGGCTGTTATTTAATTTAAAATGATTCCCCTTAGGGGCTTGCTGGTGATTGGGGTGTGTTGTTTTTGATAAATGGTTAAGATTTGGATATTTGCTGATGCGATTTTTGTCGTTTTTGATGATTTTCCGTTGGTTGAAATCGACTTCTTGAAAACGTAGGTTATATTAATTTGATGTAATTTAGTAATTCTACACTTGTGTAAAAAATTTAAGGATAATTTTATAGGATAGATGACACAAATGTTCGTCCCTTATCAATGAAATTGATGAGATAGCATCTTTTAAAAGTGAGAATATGTAGTTAAATGTCAAATTACCCTTACAATAGTTTAAGGGGATGTACAAAAATCGTCAGAAACATTAAATAAAAACTTTGATGGTAATTTTATTTTGGAGATAGTGTAATAGAGTGTTTTCAGGTGACGTCACAACCGGTTATTTTCTTTTAACTGTGTATCTACTCTAGGGCTTTTAACTGTTGCTAAGGCCGTTGTTTATCTGTTGCTAAGGCGGTTTTTAGGTATGGGATCACGGGATTGCAAATGCACCAATAGGAAAATTCCACGGCTAGTCATTTTCTGTAACTGTTAACCTCTGTAGGGCAAAAAACTGTAACATCTTCTGTTGCTAAGGCCGTTGTTAGGTCCGAGTCGTGTGATTGAAAATGCTCTATAGTATAAATATGTATAGTTTTGTTTAAAAGGGGATTTCCCTGGTGAATGTTTATATAAGTGCCGGTACATCGCAAGCCCAGTGAGTTTAAAGAAATAAGATAACTGCAGAAAAAATTCTTTAAGCATATATTTCTCCGTAACAAAATTTTATTTTCGTTATGCCCTTTGCAGATATATTTACATCTGTGTTGTCCGATGATGAATTTTAATGTTCTCCATAATTGCATTAAATGAAAATAAACTCGATCTTGTTAAGTACTTTTTTCGAATCAAAAGTTTTAATATACGCGTAGTTAAATTCATCGTATTTTTCTTTTTTATTATGAAATAAAAAGAATTCAATTGCGATAAAAGCAACATGACTTTTAATTAGAACATGCATCGTAAAAACAAGCAGCTTACTCTATCAGGTGGTCTTTTCTTTCTTAAGTTATGTGCCTTTATTTTTAATTATGCGATGCAGTACAATCGAACTACCTAATTCAAATTCATGTAAAATTCCTGAAAACTTTAGAGACCATTTTAATTAATTTATTTTTTCGTTTCTTATAAGGTTTAAGTCATTGCTATGACAAACTCTATAATTAACTGATTGATTTTCGGAATATTCTCGTTTCAATTTCTTTAAATTAACCCTGCTGCACTGCTCCGACTTGCTACGCGCATGTACTGTTGGGGTCAATATGACCCCATTCAAAATATTATCACTTCTACCATTAAATGAAAGGTTAAATTTTGGAAATAATTATATCTTAAGTATCTTTAGTACATTTTAAATGATATTTAATAAAATAGTATATGACTAAAGCAATAAATTAAACATACAAATAAAAAACAAATGACCAACTCAAAAATACTTAAGGGGAGTCGGAACCCTAGTAACGACAAAGCAGCATCCCGTCATGTTAAATGCACCTTTCTCAGGATATATTATAGATACATGATTGAAATTTTTAACATAGGTTAATTACATCTATTTCATTATACTGTGAAAAAATTTTGTTAAAATATTCATTATTTGTATATTTTTTTGATTATTTTCAACCTTTATCAATCACCAAAAAGACGATTTCTTCAATCTGCCTTTTCTCAAAATCTATGATAGGTACAAGTTTAAAATTTGAAATGTAAGTTAATTATAGATGTAAAATTATACTGTGAAAGTTATTGGTAAAATATTTAATTTATTTAAATTTTTCAGCCAAGTACGTAAAAATATTGAAAAAAGCACATTTTTCGCTCAAAATAATTGAATTAAAAAAAAAACTTTTTGATTTTTGGAAAAATCCATTTCACAGGATAAAGTAGGACACATATTAAACATGCAGTAAAAAAATTAGAACTATATGTGTAATAGTTCCTGAGAAAAGGCAGATCGAAGAAATCGTCTTTTTGGTGATTGATATAGGTTAAAAATAATCAAAATAATATACAAATAATGAATATTTTAACAAAATTTTTTCACAGTATAATGAAATAGATGTAGTTAACCTATGTTAAAAATTTCAATCATGTATCTATAATACAGGGTGAGCATAAAGTCGTGACCTGTTTTTAAAAATCAATAACAAAAAAACAAAAAGAGATAAAAATCCGCAGTCTTCACCAACCTACTTGAAATGTTTGGGAGTTTTTGTACACGAAGTTTTGAAAAATCGTAGTTCTCGAGTCAATACATAGATGGAAGCACTGTTTTTAGGGAAAAGTTCATTCAAAGTCCCTATTTCGTTCATCGTGGGGAAATCAAATTTAGGGATAGAATCGATCTTAGAATCGAATGATAATAAAGTACTTTGAAATCGAACCTTAGTTTCCAGTACACGGGGAGGGTTTTCATTGAATTTTGGGGATTGCAAATCTTGCCTTATGAATTATTCTAATTTAGAGAAAAACTTTTTAAATAATTTCTTGTAATTTGAGTTAAATATTTTATAAATTCCTTGATGTTTCCTTTAATAATACAAACGACTTTTATTCGATAACTCCAAACTGTTATTTACAATTTATTGCGTTGGGCATTATTTATAATACTCAAAAGACTTGATAGTGATCAACCTTGTTAGGATGACACGGCGGGTTTCGATCGCTCCATATAAATAATTAGATTGTTTCAATGAATTTAATACTTTGGGGCGGTATCGTTCATTATGGGAAGGGATTAATTTATAGGTTTAGGGACAAGTTTAATCAGTGATTTGAAAGGGGTTGTAATTTCGCTGTGTCCCGCTCTCACCGACGTTTTCTCGATCGCTTCCCCCCACAGAATTCAACCTAACCACAGATTGTTTTCATGATTACATCAGAACTTATTGGATCCCGGATGGTTTACTGAAAGGAAAGTATTGGGTCGTGTCGATCATGATGAAGGATGATCGACACAACCCCGGCTTAGGCTCCCGAGGGTAGTTTCAAAACACCACTTAGGGTGACGTCTAGGACCATGAGTTTCTATGCAATTCTGAATCCTTATGATGCACCCTACCTCCCCTAGAAGTTTGTCCCTTGATAATGACACACCCTGTAAAAGTCTGCAGAAGACATCAACCTGTCGTATACTGTGCCATCTGACCAGTGGTTAACCAGACAAAGGAGGATTTCACCTTTCATTCGGATGGTCCTCTTTTTGGGGAGGAGGGCTATTGATTAGTAGATTTAGACTGCATTTCTTAAAACTCATATGATGGAATTGTGATCATTTTGTATAATTGATTTTAATTACACATATTCTCCGGCTTGTTATCAATTTGAAAGATCGCATTGGAGTCACAATTGTGGGCGATTTGGTTTCATGGAACCAAAGCACACATTGAGCTTTTTCTTGATTTGTAGTCATTTTTAGTTTTCTTCTAAATCACTATTCTAATGATAAACTCTATTGCACAAATAAAAGTACTGAAACTGACCTAGCCAATGCCACAAAAATTACATAAAAAGTAGTGAAACTGAATTAAATGATAGGTGAAAACAACCCCTTTCAAATCACTGATTAAACATGTCCCTAATCCTATAATTAATCCCTTCCCATAATGAACTATACCGCCCAAAAGTATAAAATTCATTGAAACAATCTAATTATTTATATGGAGCGATCGAAACCCGCCGTGTCATCCTAACAAGGTTGATCACTATAAAGTCTTTTGAGTATTATAAATAATGCCCAACGCAATAAATTGTAAATAACAGTTTGGAGTTATCGAATAAAAGTCGTTTGTATTATTAAAGGAAACATCAAGTAATTTATAAAATATTTAACTCAAATTACAAGAAATTTTTTAAAAAGTTTTTCTCTAAATTAGAATCATTCATAAGGCAAGATTTGCAATCCCCAAAATTCAATGAAAACCCTCCCCGTGTACTGGAAACTAAGGTTCAATTTCAAAGTACTTTATTATCATTCGATTCTAAGATCGATTCTATCCCTAAATTTGATTTCCCCACGATGAACGAAATAGGGACTTTGAATGAACTTTTCCCTAAAAACAGTGCTTCCATCTATGTATTGACTCGAGAACTACGATTTTTCAAAACTTTGTGTACAAAAACTCCCAAACATTTCAAGTAGGTTGGTGAAGACGGCGGGTTTTTATCTCTTTTTGTTTTTTTGGTATTGATTTTTAAAAACAGGTCAGGACTTTATGCTCACCCTGTATATCCTGAGAAAGGTGCATTTAACATGACGGTATGCTGCTTTGTTGTTACGAGGGTTCCGACTCCCCTTAAATGAAAAGTTAAATTTCGGAAATAATTTTATCTTAAGTTGTATAAGTATATTTTAAATTATATTTAATAAAATATATGAATAAAGCAATAAACTAAACATACAAATAAAAAAAATAACAAAAAACAAACTATCCCAAAACTTTGCATTTTCACATATCCCAACCGTTTGGTCCAGAAGAGTTTATTGCATGTGCCTTCCTGATACGTGGATCAAACACAAAAGAAAACGAGAAAAAAATAAAAATAAATATAAAAAGTTCGAAAAGGAATGTTTGAGTAGTTATTTTTGTTCATTTCCGTTGAATGATTCCAAGAAATATGGAAGTGTGAAGGCACAAGAAAAAAATACTAGAATTGGGTCATATTGACCCCAACAGTACATTAAGAATAAGTTGAAAAATTTTGGTTGTAAATAAAAATAAATGAAAATCATTCAGTGTTTACGTATTTATGTCCTTTATCAACAAAGTCATGCAATTTCATGACAATATCTCCGGGGGTTTCCTTTTTATGAGCAAATGAAAAAAAATTTGGGTCAAATAGACCCCAACAGTACGGTTAATTAAAATATCTTCTATTTAAACCGATCACATTTTCTAGGATATTTAAAATTTTATTTTTAAGCCGCAAATAATTTTTAGAAGCTATAATTTTAATTATAAGTAATTTATTTTCTATAATATCTCCGGGGGTTTCCTTTTTATGAACAAATGAAAAAAAATTTGGGTCAAATAAACCCCAACAGTACAGCAGGGTTAATTAAAATATCTTCTATTTAAACATATCACATTTTCTAGGATATTTAAAAATTTTTTAAGCCGCAAATAATTTTTAGAAGCTATAATTTTTATTATAAGTACAATTTTTTAGTAAATAATATTTCTCGTTTAAATGCATAAGTGCAAATAACTGTTTTTAATAGATAGTATAGATATTTCGTAACGATTTCTAAATTGCCTCTTTTAAAAGTTATTAGTTAAAAAACTTAAAAAAGTAAAAAAATTGTTATTTCAATACATTTTCCGTTTTCTGCGTTGGAACATTTTTGCTTGCACTCTATAAGTTATTCTTGGAATTAACGCAATAACATGGAGGATATGGATAAAATACTTTTAGGGATTTTAAGCCCAACAAACTGACAGATTTTTTTTATCCATAAACTTTTCACTATTTTGAAATATTTCTGCTAAAAAGAATCAGAAAAGTACATATTCCGGTACTTACGTCCGGGATATTTCTTATAAATGAAAAATGTAGGAAACTCGTGAGAAGTAATCCGAATTTCTTACAAGTCTGTAGAATCTCATGTTATAGCGCTTACTCTATATTCGATATCCGAATATATTTATTTTTTAAATAAAAAAAAATATCATAGTTAAGAATTTTTATCCTAAAGCTACCTAATAATTTTACGAAAATAGTTTCGTTATAATTTACATAATAATCCTAATAATCTAAATATTTCAACATTTTCACTTGTTTATTAACTCCAGCTTCAATATCTTCATTAAAATTAAAGTATTCATAATACCCCTCCCCCCAACCCCCAAAAAAACCCCCTGAAATTCTTTTAAATGTCTGGAGAATCTCAGGTTTAGTATTTTGCATTATATTAATATTTGTTTGGAAATATACCAACTTTCTTTAAAGAATAATTGCATTTTAAGGATAAAACCAACTTTTCTAAAAGTAATTTTTAATTTCTTGTAAATCAACTTTTTGAAAGGACATTGTTTTAATTATTTTTTAGGTATTTATTTTTGTTTTTCGGATTATTTTAAGTTGGCAACTGTTAATTTTTAATGTTCTATTTACTAGAGTATATTTTTTGTTGATAATTTGAGATTTTAAAGAAGTCAGTCTGTTTATATTTGAGAGGTAAGTTAGAAATTAGTTTAAAATGTTAATAAGTGTAAATAGATTGAAAATAAATTTAAATTTTAATTTACTGGCGTCCGTAATTGAGTAGAGTAAGTTACAAAAGGTTTTTGCTGCTACATATCCTTTAAATCTACAAATATCACATTTTCAGCCATTTTCACAGCCATTAGCGTCGGTGTTAACAGCAGCTAAAGAAAGAAAAATTAACTTTTTGCTGAACTTGATTAGGAAATCCTTATTTGACTAGGACCACCGACGTTTATGGCTGTGAATATTACTGTTAAAAATTCGGCTAAGATTCCATAATCGGGAACCATCGCCAACTTGGCGATATTTTTTAATTACTCTTTTTAATAATTTTTTAATAATATATTTTTAATAATAAATATATATTTAATAATAATGTTTTTTATTAATTTTTAATAATTTTTTAATAACGCCAAGTTTGGAGACTTTCCTTGGCGATGGTTCCCGATTACGGAACATTTACCAAAAATTCTTATCCTTAAGTTACCAAATAATTTACTGAAAATATTTTCGCTATACAGTCGACTCCACTTAAAATGATAACCTTTTAATGTTATCAAAATTGACTGGTCCTCATCACTCCTACTTAACGCAAAATGTATCGTTTTATGTGATCATATCTCTTAATGTTATCAAAATCTGGCAAAATCCCCTAAAAACTTTTTCCCGTTTGAAATACAATTTTAATGCATAATCATACAAAATTAGTCAATAATTTGTGAGTGTTACATGTTCCACTCTGATAGATATTTTTCTTTAAGAATGCAAAAGTTGCAAAATATATGTACTAGGTAATCGTTTTAAATATTTCCATTAGGACTACATAGTTGTGATTTTAAAGAAAACATGCGAGTTATACACGGTTTGAAACTTTCTAGTATGAAATTGCTTATTATTATCAATCGGATAATGTTATTACATTAAGTGGAATCGACTGTAATATACATAACAATCTTAATAATCTGAAAAAGTTCAACACTTTCTACGGGATTCTTGTTAATTAACTTCAATTTTAACGGCATCATTAAAATTAAACGGTACAATTCCGTTAGAGTCCCCGCTAAATATCGCCAACATCCAAATCGCTAAATAAATCCAAATATCAACAAATTTTTCTGACTTTTATTAATAAACTGAATAGTTATTGATCTAATTAAACATTTTAATTCAGGAGTTTGAAATTATTTATGAATATTTCTACTTTTTATTGCCTAAAAGAACCGGGCGATATTTAGCGGGGACTCTAACGGAATTGAACCAATTAAACTATGCAAATTACCCAAAAGCTTCAACATCGAAACAGAAAACTTCAAGGCACTGGTTATTTCCACGAAAGTAATAACTAAACTCTACACTAATATCGCTATTTCTAAAAAATAACAAGTTAAATTAAAGCAAAATAATCAAAAGTAGCAGCCTGGAATCGAACCGGGGACCATTAGGTTACTAGACTCACACTCTATCACTAGGCCATCGTTGCTGATGTCAGGATTGATAAATAACATTATTTTAATGTTTTGAAACACGTTAATAACAAACTCCTATTACTGCGCATGCTTAAATTAACCACTGCGAAACTTCAATCCACGAACACACAATAATATGCCCTTTCTATCCGACCAGCTTAACTGTTGCTCTTGCCTTTATCCGGTCCAATCCCTCTAGGGGGGGATGGCTTCAGATAAAAACAAAAGGAACAAGCTTTGCCCATTACCTCTCCGGACAATACGGACAGCGGAGATGACCCGATGACCTCCTAATGAACTGGACATTGCTCTTTTTTTTTCGTCTTTGGCCGTGGGACTGTACCCAGAGGTGGCATTACGATGTATCAGTGTCTCGTTTGCACGGGGATCACGTTTTAAGGAAGGGCTGTTGGAGTTAGGTGGGGTGTAGATGGGGGTATTTGGGAATTTCTTCCTTCCTTCTGGGAGTGGATAAGGTTGGGTTTTTGTTCCGTATTCGTGCTGGAGTGATTCTGTTTTCACTTTAGGTAGGGGATAAGGTTCAGGTAGGAGGTTTTTTGCTCAGTTGTAGTGCTTGTTGTATTCTTTGTCTGCGTAGAAGTTTTTGCAGGAAAGGGTTGCAGTGAGTAGCTGAAGAATATTGCTGATGGCTAGTTGAACCGTCAGTTTGAAAAAAGTTCAAAAACAAAGTTTTGAGGGGAAAAAATATGCTTTGTTTGCAACAATTTGTATACAATTATTTGTATTGTTTGCAACAATAATTTATTCCTTTGTAACATTTATACATGTTATCTTAGGTTATCTTAAGATAGCAATTTGAATTAGGTTTATGTATGTTTTACACCCGTATTCTTATATAACCTAACTGTGACTGGCTGTCAAGCCTCTGATTGGTAGAAGAAAAAAAAAGTGTTTTTCGCCAATCAGAGTTGGGGAAAAAGTCTGATTACAGGTTGACCTCCGGTTATGTTAGCGGTCAACACTGATATTAATGTTTCTCAAATAAAATATACATTTTGGTCTAGCAATATTTAAGAATTTTGAAAAAATTATCTGAATAACAACTTTATCTTTCAAAACTAAAAATTTATGAAAACAAAATGATGGAAAAATTCGGTAGTATCATGTATTTTTTTCATCATATTTGAGATTGTGAGATATCTTGATTTTAACTTTATGTTGTAGACTTGAGTTGAACTTGAATTTTTAAAATTTGTTCTTTTCTTTGCAGGAATCGACTTAGTCGGACTGGGTTTACGTGAGTACTTCTTTACATTTTTATAAGAAACGTTTTCTATAAAATGTAATGCATGCTTTGATGTATGTTAGAATCACATTACTCGTCTCTTAAGACACAACATGACATAACTCAATTTCACCAACCTTTCAGTAGAGAATCTATCTATATCTAACATGAATCTCTGTTGATGGAGCTTTAAACAAAACCGACTGTGATATCAACGGTTCTAGGGCAGTTTTTTTACTTCAAAACTTCTTATTTTAGGCTATCCTATTGAATTTATATTTCTAAGTTGAATTTATATTGATGCATAACTAAAATAATTAAGCCAAAAATTGAGTTTTGTCATATTGCGCCTTAAAGAACGTACTGTTTCATTCCATTATTCTACGTGCGTGTGTTTGGACGTATCGCTGAACGTGTACGTTAACTACAGCTATGCTTTGAATTTGAAAGAATTTTAAAAGTATAGGTTTACTAAGTAAGTTAGTGTATGAAACTATGAAAATAACAAATTAGTAACAAATAATTAGTAAATTAATAACAAAGTAGAAAAAAGACACAAATTTTATATCTCAGCACATATGCTTACGTAATATTTAAACAATAGAACATGCAAATATAATAAGAATTTAAGAAACACCGTTTTATAAGCATCCTCTTCAATGAAAATTAAACGAAGTTTTAAAATTACTACACTAAGCGAGAAAATATTTTAAGTCATTCAATTTCACATTATTCAACATTTTTGAAACAAATAACACCTGCGAAATTTTTCCTTGAAGGAACCTTTATTTAAGAATTTTCCGAGAAAAACAATTAAAATTTATGTCATAGTCTGAGCTATTTTTAAACATCTACTACCCACTCCATTCATTTAAAGTATGGAGAAATATTTATTCACTTACGTAACTCTTTACATTAGACTTAATATTACAGTTAATATGGTAAACGGTATTACGTCAATCAAACCATATTAATATTTACATTTATGCAGTTTATTATTATTAATTTAAGCTTAAGTTTTATTCATTTCTGAAGCTTTAATTTCATGACAAGTTATACACATCTACACAAGGTGTTTCGTAATTAGACTGACTATCTAATAAATATAACTTTTTAAAAACGTTCTATTAAAAAAGTCTTTTGCATGCAAATTCTTTTGCGTATGATGAAAATAAAAGCTATGGAGGATGGTAGGTGGAAAAAAAACTGTGTTGGAAAAGACAAATAGTTTAAAATAAATTTGGCATAAGCATAGTTTAAACGTATTTCCGTGTAACGTCGTAAATTAAATTATAAGTAATTTTTAAAAACGTTGTTATGAATCGGGAAACTCAAAGTATGCAATTTATTGAATGGGTGTAAAGGTAAGAACACAATTACAGGAATACAATTATCGTATATTTCCGCGTATAAGCCGATTTACCGGCCGGTTTTAATAAGCCGGTTTTTTAATGAAAATTTTTCCAAAAACTAACCACTTTCTTAAAACTTTCCACCATCGCTCGCATGATTCAACAAGCCTCGTAAAGCTTATTCTGTCGCAGACCTTACGAGCCTCTGGTCGGCCAAAATGCCTTTTTTCCGAAAATATAGACAAGACCCTGTCGTTTTCAGACAAAAGAAACCCCATTCCGTAAATGAATTAAATAGTAATGGCCACTGCCAAATGAACGCTTGGAAAGATTCCCCGTGACATCTGGGATCCATCGGTGGAAGAAAATAATTTAGAGATACGCGTACAAGTCCAACCCCCCCCCTTTAGCTTTGGAATTTTTTGTTTTCATAAATTATCGGCTTATAGGCGGAAAATAATCGGTAATTGGAAGCAGAATGGTCCTGCAAGATATTTTAGCATACTTTTAATACTTGCTCATCATTGAAATTGGAGAAAGGAAAATCGGAGAAAAGAGTTGTTGAGGTAAGTTTATTTTTCAGCAAGAAGACACAAGACATGGTTTGTTTTTATACTAGACTGCAACGTTACTTGACCCTGGAGAAACAAAACAAAGAAAAAAGTTTCCAGTCTAAATTTTGAGTGAACTTCAATTTAAAAATATGATTATTTTGTTAAACCTATGTATATATAGCGTTTTTTTTTTATCATAATTTGCAAACTGAAACTCCTTCTAGCAACCCAACTGGCTTTCTGTTTACGCAGTTTTTCCTTCCGCGTACAGATGTTATAGGGTTATATAAAACGTTGCAGTCTAGTATATTGCTCTGAGAAGAAGACTTGTTTACTGTTATTTTATTCGTAAATGTATTTTTTCAGACAACTCGTCAAGGTTAGAAAACTTGAAAGTTTCTAACAAACACTGTTTATATATTGTAATGACATACGTCACTGCACTAAAAGCATTCACACCATTTAAAAATATTTCTTAAATTAACATAAATACATTTAATTCTATAAAAATAATAAAATACATTACATTAATATAAATAAAATGATAAATCAATAATTTATCTTTATTAAAGGTTATTAAATTAATAATTAAATATATCACCAAATTGAGTATTTTGCAGACAATAGGTTAAATTTATCGCATTTCTGATTTTATACTTGACTTGTGTGATGATTCATAGATAATGTTATGTGTGATTCTTTCCAACATTGTTAAAACCCATAAAGATAAAGAAATACGAGCAATTCTCTTCATATTAATTGTTTTTCCATTTTTCGTTAATTTTATGATAACCGTATAAAAAACAACAACAACCATATCGTACATACGATTAACCTTTATTTCTGTACGATTTTCTATAGTCAACGCTCAGGGCGCTAAATTATTTGGTCAAAGTCCTAGATCTTAGACTAAATTACTGTCCCTGCAATCACATAGCATTTATATGAATTGTTTTTCCATTTTTCGTTAATTTTAAGATAACCGTATAAAAAATAACAACCATATTTAAACTTTATTTCCCTACAATGTGAAGATATTTTCCACATCCAATGCTCTGGGCGCTTAATTTTTCGGTCAAAGTCCTGAGGATCTTATAGACTAAATTACTGTCTTTGCAGCAGAAAAGTCAAGTCTCCGAGATCCTATATTACAGTGAAAGATAATTTAATTTAATCCCTTTTCCTGGTTTATTGTTATGTCCTGTTAGGAGTTAGGGTGAAAAGGATAAAAATAAAGCCTTCTTTCCACTTGATTAAACTTTTACGGATGGGAACGGGATGGAATTGCTGGATAAACGTCACCATTTACGAATTTATTTATCTCTAAAAGTGATAGAGAAATTATTCTTGACATTTAGGCACAATCTTTCTGGATAAAATCTGAAAGAAACATCGTAAGCGTTATTTACCTATCGAGTTAAAAAATGTGTATGTTTTCATATAAATATCTTACTATATTACGAGAATAATCCGAAAAGCTCTGTAATGTAAATAATACTACGGATAGCATTTTCTTTTGCTTAGTTATCATTCGATTGTCTCAGAACTGAGAAACTTAATTGGAATAAAATAAAAATTATGTTCTAGATATGTTTTATTGAAGTCGCGATATAATATAGTATAAAATAGATAATTAAATCTGGAGATGGAAAAATTTGCTTATAGGTATGTTTTTATGTCAAGCATGCAAAGAAACGTATTATTAAATAACTGAACTTTTTACTCCATGTCTTAAGATATTAGTTCAGGATTTTATACTCGATAATTTATGCGGCGAAAGATCTTTTTTAAATTGCGCGAGGTAAAATAATGTTTATTACTGGTATTCCATAGAATACTGCTAAGTTTAAGAAGTAATTTTTTTCTTTCGTTAAAGTTGATACAATTTGTAGCAAATAACATTTTTTAAATAAAAATCTACGCCTTTCAGAGCAGAAATTGATAACAAGTTCCTGGTTATACATCTGTCTAATTAATGAACAAGAATTTTTTAACCTTATATTTGAACTTGAACTGGAACTGTCTAAAAAATAATGTACGACTTTTAAGTTGTATGAATTATCTGTACTTTTAATTAAAACGAAAATATTTAATAAGGAAATTTTTTTTCTTGATTTGCTCCATAATCGTTAAAACTAGTTTATTATGAACTTAAATCAATTCAAGAAAAGCTCGCTCTTTACAATTCAGGAACGGAACATTTCAGGAACGGAACATTCAAATAAAAATTCATATCATAATTTTTTTTTAACAAGGAATTAATTTACTCCTAGGTACATACCTTCCCATAGTATCAATACAAAAAATATCCCTTTAACAAGTGCAAACCAATTTTAAACTAAAGAAAGAGAACTAAGGAAACACAAGTACAGAGCTACCCCTATCTTGAATTTTTATTACTTGGCTCAAAGTCCGACGAAAAAGAACAAAAAAGAAAAACTTCTAAAGTCCAACGGCTATCACTCTCTCACTATCGAAAATCGTCGATAAATTCCGACACTCCAACAAAAATACAAGAAATCACGTTCTTTGGGTATTTATGTCAGCCTCCGGCAGTGATTGGGGCAAAAACCGCTACGGCCAGCGGAGCGGTCAGATGTTGCCAAAGCCCAGAGCAGAAATATAAAGCCGATATATGTGAAAAGAATGTTGGATATTAAATTTCGAGGGGTACTTTCGGGCAAGTTTTATGCATTCCTCCCTCTCTTTGAAAGCGTTCCAGCAGAGGACATGTTCTGGTTGAGGTTATTGTTTTGTTTCAATTTTAGAAATAGTTTTGAAGCGAGTTTACGCTTCAAAATGAATACCGGAGCTGGAAAAGTTCCCTTTTTTTGACTCCTGAGGGAAGTGGGTTGATAAACACGCGCGTTTTCCGAATGGAATTTTACTACTCGGATCTTTTTACAGAAGGGGCCTCGCGTATGCTGAAAGAAACTAGTATGTGGAATCTTTACTACGTTATCTATCCCTCCTGGTAAAGAATTTTTTTTTTGTTTAAGATTCAGGTAAGATCGCGAGTGAAATTTGAATATATAACGTTTTTGCTTTAAAGCGTGATCGATAGTATTTTAACTAGTGAAAGAACGTATTTATCTTTTACATTTTTAAGGCTCCTAATTTTAGGGAAGCAGCTTTCACGAAATTTCTTTTTTAATTTACTTTCTGAATTTGAAATTCTTGCATTTAAGGTTAAGTTTATCGTTAAGATTTTAATAAAAATTTTAAATAAATAACAGTATTTTACCTAAAATGATCAAGATGTATAGGTTCGCACTGTAGATTCGCCCGTATTGAAAAATTTATCCATACTTCGATTTTTACCTATTATTTTTGGGCACTTATCTTTATAGACTCTGTATGGAATTTTCATAATAGAAAAATTTCAATAAAAATATATTGTAATAAATTGCAATACTTTTGCAATGTTGCTCTATTCTCTTTAAAAAAAAAAACAGTAAGAAAACACTTTAAACCTAAAGAAAACTAACACTTACTTTCAACTACTGTATTACATTATTCTATAAGTTTTAACCTTTCCAATCTTACAAGGAAAAAGCTGCGGAATTTCATTTGGAGAGGAGTAAATTAATATTGAAAATCGGGTTCTTAATATTCTTAATATCTGAACCCATTCAGTTTGCACCACTTGGCGACTTGGTGAGGATTTGAGGAACCTTTTTTGATTGGCCGATTTAAACTTCATTTAAGCATTTGTTGGTTTCTCTGGATTTATCGCCTAGTACGGTTGCATTTAGCGTTAAAAATGATGATTTTTAAGAATTTTTTACAGTTTCTCTACTGCAATTCCTCAGCTACTTTTTTCACAGTAAGTTTTTTTGAGTCATCTACTAACCCCTGTAAAATTTTAGTATATTTCTGTTTCCTTGTAAGTATAACACTTAAGTGCCAGTGGATATAAGATGAACTCCTCATAACAACCATGAAAATGTCAATGAAACATCCTTTACGATACGAGAGAAGCACTATCAAATCTTTTGAAAATATTGGTAAACAGAAGTCCACCTAAAACTACACAAATTTAGAGTAGAAGTGTTAGTAGAAGCAATGATAACTACCATAGCGCTGTCCTAATGTTCATGTCCTGTTAGACATTTTCTCCTTCATACAAATTCACCTGTACAACTACTTTCTCCTTGACGGTCGTGTTGTTGCTGGGAAACCAACATGGGAATTTACGCGGTAGTCGGATATGGGTTATCAAGGACTGACTACATTTTCTTGAAATAAGGTATTTTTAAAAGGCGAATTTCAACTCTTATTCCAACATAAAGATAATAACAGCAAAAATGAAAACTTTTTATTGAACTAATTGGTAGTTTGAGGCTTCCTAATTGGTTCTTTTGAAAACTTCCTGGTCGCTAGTGCCGCAAATCACCCCCTGTAGAAAGTTTCATGCGGCCATGACTGGAATGGATAAAATCTAACATATACTCCATTTTTTTTTTTTAAATAATTGAAAGCCCATTGATTACATCATTTTTAAATGACTAATTGGATAATACATTAAATTTATTTACATACTCGCATTACAAATATTTTAAATTTTTATTGGATGATGGACCACCACCACACCCACTGGATGATTATAACAAATTATATAATCGATAAAATATTTTTCCTGACACAATTTTCTAAAAATATAAAACTTCGTATGTTTTCTTTTAAATTAAAGTTCAGAATTTTATTTTTTTTTATAAAAATCGATTCATCGATATGAAAATGCTATTATTAGCATCGTTTTTCAATTAGAAAAAAAACCTCTTTCAAACAAACAACAGTTCCTTTGTTTGATAAATGCGCAAAGAACCCCCATTAGGCACTTGGAGAAAGTTTTACAAATAAGCCGGATAAAAATACTTAATACTTCATTCTTGAGAAGAAATCTCGATGAGAGATGGATAGATAGAAAAAAAAAGCAATTTTTTATTCTAAAGAGTGTTCCTATTCACGAAAATTCAATTTCCCTTCTCCAAAACGAGTTAAGCATGGAACTAAAACTTTTAAAAACACATGTTGGAGCAATGGATGCATTTTTGGAAAATCTTTTCCTTCTTATCATGCAAGATGAAGATTCAAAAGCATTTCTTTTAAAACAAAATCTTAAACTTAGTTTCGAACCCTTACTGAAAATCAATCAATTCTTACTCGGAGAAAATCAAGGAAATTTTCCGCGCATGCATTTGCATTAGAATGGATACATTTTGAGGGGAATAGTGAGTCCCTCCGAGACTGTGAAAGAAGTATTGTTAAAATAAGACTGAAAAGTTAGTTTAAATAAATTTATACCAATAAACTATTTTTTTTCTAAACATCGAAAGGATAGACAGAGAAAAATCTCATGGTAGAGGACAGTACTGCAAATGTCTGTATGTCTGTGATTGACAGAAGGGTAGGCAGTACAATTTGGTGGTGATTGGCTGTGACGTTTTCATTCAATCTGTCACTTTCGGAGGGGTATTAGAGGTTTGAGATTCCTTTTCTCCGCCTCTCGAAATATGATAAGGGATGCATGAGTTCCATGTGTAGTAGATGCGATCCCAGCGCCCTTATCACACCATGTTTTTTTTCGAGTTCCATTATCGCCTAAGGCTATGAACTTTCTCCAGTACTCTCAATAGCATCGTTTCCTGACCCTATGACGTCACTGACAAACAAAGTAGTTCCCAGTGTGGTGTCTGAATTTTGAGTGAAATGAAGGACGTCCATTTAAAAATGTTATTATAGTTTATTAAACCCATGTATAAATATAGCTTCTTTTTGTCACGATTTGCGTACCGAAACTACTCCTCCTATCAACCCAACAGGCTTTCTGTTTACGCAGTTTCTACTTCCGCGTAGTGACGTCATGGTATAGATTGGCGTACCGCAACAAAACACTTAAGTGGAAACATACTCCTTATCAAACCACACTCGAACCCAACATTCCATAAAATATCAAATCCTCCCGCAAGAGAGAAAGCGGCAAAATCAATGATGATGAGCGAGGAATACTAAAACGCGATTTCGCGCGGAAAAGGATATTCTTTTCCAACCCATACCCCCCTTTTATTGTATTCGCCCCATATATCAGTCAGATGCATTTTTCCCGATATCCGGTGGCATCATCTGCTCGCTTTCCCATAGTTCCCTGCGCCAATTAACTACCCTAACCATTAATATCTTTTAATAATTGTGGCGTAAGACGATTCCGTTAATAGGAATCTGGCGGTTATACGATTAGGTTCGTGGCTGACTGAGCTGTGTAACTGCGCGGGCTTTCGCTTGTGTTGCTCTGATGGAATTAAGTTAATTAGTATTGCGCTGTGTGTGTGGTTCTCTTTTGAATTGAGTGGATTTTTATGGATGGTTTTTCGAAGCTGAAATGTAAGTGGCTTGATGTAGAAATTTCGCAGGGTATACACCCTCAATAAATGTTCTACGTAGTTAAACATATTTAATCAAATTCTACCCTTCAAGCCGATTGGCTCATCATAGGCGGTGCTCATCTCCGATTCTGTAGCCTTTGGATAGCCTGTAGATTCTGTAGCCTGTATGCATGCGTATTATAAGTCTAATTCAAGCTTGAAATTTTTAAATATTCTTAAAAGTGAGCTTGAAAACTAGGTAGTGGTAGTGCTTCGCGCTCCCACCCCACAAGCTAGGGTTGGGTAAGGCAAACTCAGCAGTTCGCTTGGGGAAACATGAGGCTAAGCATTAGGCTATAACCATTTAGCTTATTGTGACTTTCAGTCACACGTTCTGTAACATCACTGTTTATGGCCTAACTCAGTGAGGATGGCTCTAGTGGAGTTTGAAGGTTTAAATACCTAGGCACTCCCTCAAGTAAAATGAGCTTGAGTATTTTTTTAAAATTTTTAATATTACTTTGAGAGGTAAAAACACTTCACAGCTTTACTTACTTTCTATATGGTTAAAATAAGTCAAATAAATAAATTATTTCTTTTTTATTCAATCTTTCCCTTTTTCAACTTGTTTCAATATTTCCCAAAATATAGGGAAATCGTCTATGTCTGTAAAGTTGTATTTTAGCAGGCCATACTAGAAAAGGACACACGATTTACTCCTAATGGACATTTATACTACTTAACTCGACCAAAGGGTCATAGGGTGGCATTGATTCCTATATCCTTTGAATGTTTTTAAATCCATTCTATTTTCTCAATATAAAGACCAAAATGCGATTAAATCCCTTTTTGGAGAAACAAATGTTTTTCGTCACACAATCTTTTTGATGAGTTCTATACAGGGAAACGGTAAACGTTCTTATCCTCAAATAAAACATCAATGTAAACGTCATTGGGTGAGATTCAATAATTCTTCACAGCCACCACAATTCAAACCTTCAAAACAAACCTGCGACAAAAAAAAAAAAAAAACGTCCCACCCCAAACTGAAAAAATAAGATTGAAACCCACCCTCGCAAAGCAAAGTACGACTGTCACGACAAACCTATACACGGGAGCGAATTTCGCCGTGAAGGTGCTTCTGGGACATCCCTTCTGACAGATGGGACAATGTCCCAGCGATATAATTCGCCAGGTCGTCTTTAGCGGTCCTCAATAAGGACGCATCGACGGGGCCCCATTTTTAACCCCACGGTGTCAGGGCAGAGGGTCTCGGGACAGTCAACATTTGTTACCGTTGTGGTAATAGAGTTGTAAAACACAAGAGGTGACACCGAGAAAAAATGTCTCTGGGTGTAATAGGAGGATTCTTATTTTTTTTTTTGTGTGTGTTCTATATAGGCGGGGGTGAGTTATAGGGGATGGAACCCTGGCGTATGTTCGTTTTATGGGGGCGCCGGGTGTTTTTTGGAACGTTTGGGAAGATGAGGTTTCTGTGAAAGTTTTTTTTTCTTCTTCGTAGGATATCCCCGATGGATTAAAGACGCTGATAGAATGTCAAGAAGAAGCAAGGGGTTTGATAGAGGTTTGTCAAACGTACAGTCTACTACAGTCGGTACCGCTTATTGTGATCACGGTTAATGTTATCAATCGGATAATGTTATCGAAATTGACCAGTCACTCCTCTATTTAACTTAACACGAAATGTATCGCTATATGAGCTGGTTAGGATGAAAGTGGTGTAAGTCCACTGAACTTCGTTTTGTGTAATTGAAGGTTTTCTAAAAACATGTGCTAAAAATTCAGGATTGCTTATATTTTTACTTTGTGAGGTGGATTTGTCTTTAGGCAGGGACACAATTTTTGCTGCGGATCAACTTTTATCAAATTTTAACTGAAAGTGCTTTAAATTAGCTTTAATGGACTTACACCACTTTCATCCTAACAGATTGATGGGTTTCGGGAAGAAAGATGGGTATTGGGATGTAGCAAATATAGCTTTCCGAGCGACTGGTTAGTACAAGGTTAGATTTTAAGGTTCTGTTCCACAGATTTTGATGCTTAGATTACGAATATTTTGGTGGAAAATTTTTATGACCCATTTTGGGGGGTCATATTCAAAATGGCGACCGTGAAACGTTCTTCGCTTGATATGCCTCTAGTTTATTTTTTCTATTTGCTGTAACTAAAGCTAAGGTTTATATTAAAATCGGTTTTCATTTTTTTAAAAAACTTGTTATCGATGTGATTTTTAACCCATTAGCGCCCATTGATCTATTTCTAGATCGCTAAACATAGCGTGGGAAACTCGCTTTTAAATTACCTTCTACCCACCCCACACTTTCCAAACTGCACAGGGGTCAAGATAAGGCATGCACCTGTTTTACAACACGTGGTTTTTTTTGTTTGGTTTGGTCATTGATCTACAGCGATAAGGAGAAAGTTGGCATCGCCATTTCGTTCCGCAGTTTTTCGACGTTTCTTTGCATAAACCCTGGAAACAGCTAAGTGGTACCAGTAAGATAAACTTACTTTGGTGTTTTAATATCTTCATAGATGTGGCTATTGGGATATAAAGCGGTGTTATGTTAAAATAAATTTAAGTGGTAAAAATTCTTGCCGAAATGTTGCTGATCTAAAATTAGATCACTGGGCGTTCGGGCATTTATTTTTCCCGTGTTGCTTACTATACGGTTATTTAGTTTTTCCCAATTGAAACTAAAAAATGAGTCTGAGAATATTTAGTTACGTCCAGGATGAAGTCAAATATATATTTTCTGATTAAATTGAAGATTATATTGTTGGTAATTAAATTTTATAATTTCTTTTGGTCGATAAATGGAGGGTAGACAATCATGATTTATTGCTAGTAAAGCAAAGCATTGCAAATAGTGGCAAAAATTATCTGTGTTTATTCACATAAAAATTTATTAGTACAATACAAGTCAATTATCTTGTTTTGAAATAGTTCATGTTGGAAATTATAAGACAATAACATTTTTTCGAGGAACTGGAGAAAATATCAAATGGAAAATTATAATTATTTAAAATTCTATATAATACAACTTTTGCAACCTTAAAATTGACGCTGTGGTAAAATAAATTATTGGAATATGCAGGTAAAAAGCGCAAAGACGCAGCCTTTTTAAATGTTTGCTGGGTAAGACCAAGTTTCGTTTTATTTCATGAGCAATTTCATTTTATGGTAAAACAATTCATAAAAGTTACGCAACATTAAAACTAATGCATTTTAATTTACTTTGTGTTCAATTTTATGGCATATTTTTTTTTCTATAACATACTCATCAATTTAAAGTTCTTGGTTTATTTTCCCATTTTTCCCACTAAATACTTCCAACATAAGCTATTTATGTAGTTTATCTTGGGTATATTATTTAATTTTATCATTATTTTATTATTTTTCCACATATTTATGAATAAATATGTTTCTTAAGGAGAAGTACTAAAGTTTCTACCTATTTTATATTTTTTAAGGATTTTTTGGAAGTTCTACTATTACTTTGCTCAGTGACAAAAATATCTCAGAACGCCCATTGATCTATTTTTAGATCAGCTATTTTTAAAGAAACTAATGATTGTTTTCACAAAATTTGTTTATAATATCCATATTGAAGGCAAAATACACCAGATTCATGATTTTTATAAAATTTGGCCGAAAAAAAATAAATTGGGCGTTAATGGGTTAAGATGGCGTCCAAGATGGCCGCCGATTATAAAGTTTTGCAGCTTTTATGATAGAAAGTTGAGCAATATATCAAATTGATTGATTTTGAGTAAGGAAATGGAAATTTAATTAAAATGAAATTATTTTTTACAATAATAAACGCTTTTTTTAAACATTAGTTTTAAAAAAATTTAATTAAAAAATTAATTTAAAATATTTACTAATTTTTATTTTTGACTTTTGATATAAAGTACGCCACTGTTTGAATTATACTAGGTTATTAAATTAATTTTAACTTGTTATTAGGGTGATTTTCGAGATGGCGTCCAAGATGGCCGCCGTTTATAATTTTTTCAGTTTTTATGATAGATAGTTGAGCAATAAATCAAATAGATTGATTTAGAGTTAGGAAATGGACATTTCAATAAAATTAAATTATATTTTACAACAATAAAAAATTTTAACCATAAATTTTTAATTTTAAAAATTTAAAATTTAAAAAAATAAACTGAAAACATTTTACTAAGATTTATTTATGACATTTGATGTAAAGTACGACACTGATTTAATTATAATGGGTTATCAATTTCATTAAAACTTGGTATTTGGGTGATTTTTAACTGGCGTCCAAGATGGCGGCCGTTTATAAGTTTGTATAATTTTCTGTGATAGATAGTTGAGAGCAATATATCAAATTGATTGATTTTGAGTTAGGATATGGAATTTTAAATGAAATTACATTTGTTTTTTACGCCAATAAACTCTTTTTAAAACCAGTAATTTCTAATTTAAAAAACTAAATTATAAAAAATGCTAAATTTTTATTTATGGCATTTGATAAAAATTAATACACTGTTTGAATTATAATGGGTTTTCAATTAATAATTATCAATAAATTAATACATTTATCAATCCTAAGTTCCTCAATAGTCAATACCTAAAGTTACTAGCATACTGTAATTTATATAGAATGATGGTTGTTAAAATACATACAAGATATTGACTGCAAAAGGGCGTCTGTATTAGCCAAGACGATTAAAGGATTAAAGCTTTCCCGCTTAATCTTCCCGCTCGGATTTTATTATTGGATATTTTCTTACAAAAAGGGGTCATCCATAAATTTGTAATGAAAGTTAACGAAAAGTAATTTTTCTCCAGTAAGACGCTTTTTCATAACCCAACAGCCCTCGCCTTTGCAGCCGCGCGCGAATGTCCTTGGGATTCTCTTATCAAAACAAATTCACTGCACGAAGCGGTGCAGTGGACTTATGCCACTTTCATCCTGACGATAAGGGCTGTTTCGGTAAGTAGTCATTTTTTGAGTCGCTCTCACGGGCCAACAATTAAATTTTTTCCTTAGCAAACAACTACACTAAATAAAGGACCTAAAACTCTATCCAAATCCACTCTTAACTCAACTTTTGTCATTTTTGGACTTACACCACTTTCATCCTGGGCAGCTCATATGTGATCACTGTATCGTTTAATGTTATCAAAATTTGGTGAAATCCCTAAAAAAACTCCCTTTTTTCTGTTGGATGGCCTATTTTACTACATTATCATACAAAATGAGTCATTAATTTATTAGTGTTATATGATCCGCTCTTATATTTTTCTTTAAGAATGTAAAAGTTTCAAAATACATACTGGGTAATCGTTTTAAATACTTCGATTAGGACTACATAGTTATGGTTTCAAAGCCAACACTCGAGTTACACCGTTTGAAACTTTCCAGTATCAAATCGCTTATTGTTATCAATCTAATATTGTTATCATTCTACTCTTGGACAAAGGTGATCACATTAAGCTTAGTCCAATTACAATTAAAATGTTATTATTATTGTTATTAATGTTATTAAATTAAATTATGTTAGTACAATTAAAAAAGTTATAATTAACAGACATAATCAATACAACACAACAAAATATTTGAAAAAGTTGTGGTTGGGTGCTATTATTTGGAGAAACAATACAAATAAATTACGCATGAGATTTAAATATACTATACAATGTTTTTTCTTCATTCGGTAACCATCCCAAACATTCCTTTTATTTCTTGAACAGCAGGATAGACTTAAAAAACACCAGTTCTATTTCATTTTACGTTTGTGATTAGACGAAACAAACCTTTTACAATGGGGAAAAAATAACTTTGCAAAACTTCAAAGTGGAGATGCATTATTTTTATCGGAAACTAGGTCAACATGGAACATACGGTTGAGAATTCGGTAACAGAAAGCCTCCCCATTAATTTAAGCAGGGGTAGAAGAAGGCCATTAGAGTTTAGAGGGATACATCCTCACGCGATGGCTAAATTTGCTACTTTTGAAATTCAGGAAATTGTTGTTTTGTTACAAGTACTTTACTATCAAACGGTTTTCAAATGCAAAAATAAACGACAGTAGATTAGAGATGATGTAACATTGTAACAGTCATGCAGTGAATAATCCAACTCGTGAAATTTTGATGATGGAACACTAGGGGGAAGTTGTCGTTTTGATTACTTTTGATCGGTGTGATTTGTCATCATAATCCGCTGTTAGCTCTCTCTAACTCATTTTTGACAGTATTGTATTTATAATTAACGTTATGATATAGTTGAGTTAATCTTGTTTAAAAAAGGAGATATAAACTAATAGGAGATATCTCTCTATATATAATGAAGGTGTCCCTGCCTGCCTGGCTGGGTTCCTGCCTGGGTTCCTGGGTTTGTCCGGAACAGATTTGGCTCAATTTCTCCAAAACTACCCGTCCGAATCGAACCAAACTTGGTACACATACGTATGGGGACGGGGGAAAGACAATGACATCATTTCCAAATTTCTAAAACCACCCCTTCACCCCCTTTTAGGCCTTTTTGTAAAAATCGCCTTACTTCTCCACTAAAGAAGATCTGTTTAACTCGCATTGTTGCAAATAATACAACAAAAACAATTTTAAACATAAAACAAAGTATTTAAAGATAAAACTTGGCTAAAATTGTTTTAAATGTTTTAAAGAGGTTATTAATAATTTAAAAAATTAAAAACGGCCCTTATAAAAAACTTTATAACAGTATTTTCTTATTAAAAACTTCATTTTCCATGAAACTTTAAGTTGAAATAGAAAGTTTTAAGAATTAGACTGGTTAAAGTAAAGATTACATCATGCAGTTTTTTTAGAAAGTTGATGATAGAAACACTAGATCAATTTGTTATTTAACCTTATAATTTGTTTCTTTGGTGTAGTTTAACGGGATTTTTTTTTTCAATTTAAACAGGGGGTATTTACAAATTTTGGGATTTCAAAAGTCTGTAATAATTTTAATGGATTTTTTTTTTCACTTAGAATGGATAATTGGGTAACTGTCGTAATTAAATGTGCAACACCGGAACTGGATGGTTAGGTTAGATTTACACAGTTGGAACCGGGAGGGAAAAGGCACAGGGAGCACGGTGATGAAAATGCACCGGGAACACCGAGATGAAAAGGCACCGGGGACACCAAGATGAAAAAGGCACCGGGATATGAAAAAATACTGGGAACACCGGGATATGAAAAACTACCAGGATGATTGGCAATTATGGTTACAGAAAATTAGGCATGTAACTTGAGAAAATTTTAATAAATTGATACACTCCACCCGTGCAAGGCCGGGCATATCAGCTAGTAAAACATAAAAATAAAACTGTCGACATTTTTGTGGGTTCTTTGAAATTTAATTACATCATAAAACAAATTACTCTGTCTCATGAGGTAAAATTATTTTTTTTCCCTAAAATATAGTTACATTTTAGAACGTATAAATAAATATCTAGTTCTAACTTCGGAAAATGAACTTCCTTTCTGCAATGCTGTGAGGATGAAATATTTTAAGTTCTAAGGGGGGTCAGTAAAAGTTCCATTTTTAGACATAGTGGACTGTCTAAAAATGTGGGAACCACTGTCCTAGAATAATAATGCCGTCACCATGATTACGCTAAAGAAAAAACTTGAAACACGCCTAATGAAATGAATTATTTTTGCAATTATCAATATGAATATTGATTATATCAATATAAATAATTAACTATCAATTATAGTTTGTCAAATATAAGTATGATTTATCAAATATTGATAGGTATGATTAATCAAATATTGATAGGTATGATTAATCAAATATTGATAGGTATGATTAATCAAATATTGATAGGTATGATTAATCAAATATCAATATGAATTTCTTCCCTTTCCTGTAAATTTTCCACCCCCAAAATACCGTCACCCCGCACCCAGACACGTGTTGCATACGGCCACGTTTGCCCCTACCACCCCACTTGTAATACCGAACACATTCGGGAATAAATTAGCGTGTGTGTTGGGTGAGGGAAGGACACCTGTCGCTCGCGTGACCCCTTCTGGCATTTTGTCCCTCATTATCACTGACCACGTCATTAAGAGCCCGAGGGAAAACTTTGGGAAGGGAATTTAAGCGCTTTTAGTGAGGCCGTCGCGTCTTGGCTCCAGTTTAGAGGAGAGCGTGGGTGTTTGTTAATCCCTCGTTTGTTGGACGGAGAAGTATGGAAATTTTGAACTCGGTGGAACACCCCACCATTTTGGACTTTGCAACTTTAACGCTGTGAATGTTTTTGGCTTGCAATGAGTGGCTATTTTTCAATGGATTTTAACACACGAGGCCCCAACACTTCTATACTCTGGTTATAAAAACATTGAAGTTCAGAAGCGAAATCCCAATGAAAGTTTTACTGTTAGTTGATCATGTATTTTTATCGTTTTATGACATTGTTTGATAAAATATTTTACGTAAATTGAAATTGAAAACAACTTAATTAGCTGTTTAATAAAAATTGTTTCTTGGGACATTTTAAATAAATTTATATCACTTATATTTTTACATAATTCCCTCCCATAGCATTTAAAGTCCTCCAAAATTTACCATCAGTTTATTTATATTACTTGATTTCACCATCATGTATTCAGTTTCAATGATAAAACATGATTTTTCGATGAAATTACCTTTACCTATTTATTCCTACATCAGTTCCTACATTTAGCAGTTATCATTTTTTAATTATTAAATTGCGATAAAATAACATTTTTAATGTTTAACTTTTTTTGAATCGTGATAAAAAAACGATACAGAAATATTGAAAACTTCAATTCTAATATTGGAATAATTAGTAAGTGAGGTCGTGGAAAATACCCCCATGAATGTTATACCAATTAAATTCTGGAGAAAAATATTATATAACAGAAAAAACAAGCTTCATTCCCCACCTTTCTTTTAGCACTTTCTTTAACCAACGAAAAACTACAACCATAAAACAACAAGCACAGCCAGGCACCGTGTACTCGAAGCACTATATTTCCCTCCAAACAATGAATAATTCATTTATAACATCTGAGAAGAATTGCACCTTTAGCCCCACCCGTACAATGAATGAAATCCACTGCCGGGGCACCTAATATATTTTGTGATGCCTTTCATACATTTTTATGGGATGAGGTCTTCTGTGATAGTTTGGTATTGTTTTTTTTTTTTTGTAGAAAATATCTATCTGTTCAAAACCTATTGAGACAAATGCTTTTAAAGGTTACAATGCATCTATACATGTTTTATTCATTCTTTTAGCCAGACTTCCATTGGGTTAAGGTCCATTGGATTGTGAGGTTTTTGTGCTTCAACATTGTATATCAATTTCTATGATAGTTTGGAACATTAGTTTATTTGTCACGAATTGAGAAACTGATAGTTGCTTTCATTCTCAGCTGAGCATCAATTATTGCTACAAAAACGCTAATCGTGAATAGCCCTTTCAATGATATTTATTTAGGACAGTTAATATAATGTTGGTAATTTATAGCACTTTTTTTAAATATACTATGTGCTGCTTAAACAGCCATCTTAATAGTTTTATTAAGAACCAAAGAACTAAACAGTAAATATATAAAATAATACATATTATATACATTTATTTATTGGTATTGTGGTTTTCTTATGTAATTATTTGTTTTTACTTCCTACCGCTTTAAATATATCTCACTCTTTATAGAGTACTTAATAATATATTTTTTTAAAGTCCTTTAAAATTGAAATTTTACTATTTTGAAATGCGTGTAGAGAAATTAAAAAAAAAATAGCTCTTTGGGTAATTAGGAATCGTATAAAGACCTAATATAACTAACCAAAAGGACCCGAAGGGATCTAATTTTAAGGAACATTGGTCCCGTGTAATGTATGTTCGAAACCAGCTTTTAGTTTTTACATCGTAATTTAAATGAATTGTATATTTTTTGACGATTACAGACATTTTTTATTAAAAATTCATATCAATGAAATAGTTCAAAAACTCCAACTTCAGAACTGCTTGCAAACCTTCATAAATTACCAAACGAAAATCCTTTTAAAATAATATCCTCTATCATTTAAAATTTTAGAATCATTCCAGACATGGCGCTCTGTAGGGGACACATGTTTTGAAGACAAGCATTAAATAATTAACTAACATATTTTCCCACAAATAATTTACATGTAATTTTCGTGTACAAGAAACCCAAATCCCCTGGTATTTGTTCCGTTTCTTCCGTCCCGGATATAAGTCTCCATCCGCTAGCGCCACCTGGCGTCGTTCGCCCGAGTCGTGCAGGGAAGCAATCAATACAGGTCCGCCGCAAGTAGCTGAGGTTTGGGCAGTAACACAGTGGTATAGCCAGGCGCCCGATACGCACACCGCCGCTTTTCCCTTCTTGACGCGGAGCCCCGCTGGAAAAGCAACGGACAGGGATAACTTCGCAACCTCGCACTTGGAAAAATATAAAATTCCGGGTAAAATATTTCCGGAAATTTTCCGGTGGATTTATTTTCCCTTTGAGATTGTGAAGCAAGCTGTTGCCTAACAGCGAGTGGAAATTTTTTGTCGAGGCGGTGATGTGGTGAAAATTTGTTCCGAGTTGTTTGTTGTGTGTTTTATTAAAAGGCTTTAAAATATACTTCTTGAACCTCCGTTTGGTGGAAAAAATCTCTGAACGCAGTGTTGTGGATTAAATTCTGAGAGGCATGGAGGTATACGGCAATCTGTTGCTCGTTTTATTGAGAATTCCAAAGGATTATTCGGATACAAGCATATAAAAATCTGTAGTTGAAATCGAAGAGATTCGCACCTCTATCAAGTGTGTTTAACCTGGTGGATTACTTCTCAAGGAATAACACCCCATTTAGGCCGTGAAAGGAATATTGGAGCATAGTTAAGAAGGAATATTTAAACTAAACCTGTGTGTGTGGGAAAAATCCCGACTTCTTTGGATTAATTAAGTACACAATTCTTCAATGGAATTTTACGTTGGGTTCGAACTCGTGTAAATTGGAATTATTCTATCGGCTTTGCAGTGTGTCTGAGGATTTGATTGGAATATACCTGTGCTTTGGCCATGTCCTGGCGGGATGCGTTATCGGCGTGTTGTGTTTTGTTCTATTTTTTGGCAACAGTGGGAGTCGTGGCCAGAGCTCCTGCCCCGGCTACGAACGAACAGCCGTGGGGTGAGTACTTGTTGCAATGTTAAAAAAAATATGTTGTTTTTCTGTATTTTTGTCGATGTATCATTTATCCCACCTGCAAAGTGTCAATAAACGTATTTGGTACAGACTTCAAATTAACAATTAAAAAGTGCCAAATTTTTACATCTCCCCCCAAATATATTGTCTGTTTATCGATATTATATTTATGCCTGTCACTATAGATATGGATAATTAACAGATATTCATAGTACATGAAACTAGGGGTAAAATGCATTAATCGTAATAAAAAATAATATTCTTAAAGGGATTAAAAATCAAATAAATTAGTTGCACGCCAAATATCAGAGTATCTTCATCAGGTGTCAAATCGAACTAATAAACTGTAATTCCTTTTGATTATTCTGAGCTAACTTTAGATTTGTTAAATTAGCAACAAACAATTGTGTTTTACGAACACAATATCGAAATTTTTAAAATTATTCTCAGTGAGCTTCATTGTACCTCGCATCGATTACAAAAGTAATTGAGTTACTTAAACCAAGTTGAAAAATTACTCAGCATCTGAATATTTCCATTGCTTATAATAATTCTTATAGTTCCCTGTTTGGAACACTGAATTTTGACAGATTTTGCCAATTTCGTGATGGTGTCTTAAAATCTTTCAATGTGATCTCTTGAGGTGCATCGTCGCATAATTCAATTTTTCCATCGTATCATGACACGAAAAAAAAAATTAGCACATTTTAGCATACACTGATGCTATGGATGGAGTAATAATAAAAATAGCAATCAAGAGAAATAGGTGTTTTTGTATACAAAATAGTTTATTTTAAGCTATCAGGTGACAGAATGGTTAATAAAAATCGATGCAAAACTAAAAACTATCAAAAATCGACTTGTATAATCGTTTAACGAGCATTATCACACGAGTCCTCCATTAAAATAAAACTCTAAATTGTGTGAGCATGCATCGATAATGGTTTTTACATGCAAACATACAAAGCACACTGCACAAGATATATTAACATTATACTTCGCAAAATACTTTTGTTTATCTAATAATCTAATTTATAATTTCTGTTGAATGTCGGTTTCATTCTTTTGGGTGTCAAGCTAAAAGCTTTTTTGGGGTTCTGATGAATTTACTAGCTTACTTTACGCCATGAGTATCATAAGTACAACTATTATTATAAGATTTGTAACTCATTGCTGTAAAAATATATCCGGCAGTGTTAAGAAATTCGATTATAAGGTATAGTTAACTATGATCTAAATGTTAATTCTTGTTTTTATGTAACCTTGTTAAGTATGATTAAAAATGAGCAATTTTCAGTGGGCTAAATTTGTGATAGTCCATCGAAAGTTAATTTCTGTGATCATTCTCAGGCTTTTCAACATACATATCTTTTTACTAAAAAAAAAAATGTTTGATTTTTAAATGTTTAGTCTGTTATATGTGTTTTTACGGGTTTTTATAAATTAAAAAAAGGCAAAATTACTTTTATGGATTAAGAATGTGTTAATTAAAATAAAAACTTATTTTCAATTTAACCATTCAATTTAATAATGCTAATTCCGAGTTACACTAAACAATGTTCGAAAGCCCAGTATCGCATAAAACATTCATTGCTATGTTCCCAAGTTATTTTGAGACGCAGCAAGTACAAAACGCATATTTTACCTTGCAAGGTTAACTAAACATTATTCAAAACATCATCCAAATATGCTTTATAACCTACGTTTTCTGTTAAAAAAAAGCGAAATAATTCAATATATCTTTTATTAAATTGCCCGAGGAAGTCTTGCGACTTCTTGATAAATATATGACAGGAAAGACATCCAATTTGAATATTCGTTCATTTTTATGAAAAATAGTTCGTATAAAGATTATACGTAGGTAAAACTTCCTATTTATTTTTGTCTTAATATTTTGAGTTTAATTCAAGGAATAGGAAACATCATTGAGTTCTTAATAAGCATCTAACGAATTTTAGTTTAAACAAATAAATAATTGACAATATCCTTTACAAATAAAATTTAAAAAAAATACATAACTACATTTATTTTAGTATAATTTTATTATCTAAAGATATGCATGTTAATAAGTTTCATATATTGCAATATCTCCTATCATTCACTTTCCCTACATTTTTTATTATTAACGAATAAAGCTATACATAAGTAGAAAAAAAAGAACCCGTCGTTTCATCGTGTGGTTTTCACCATTGAACTTTGTTCGTACTGAACAATTTACCAACACAATTAATTTTGAAGTGTTCAAATTTCACTTTGTGAACACTTATTTTCAAGGAATCATGAATAACAAACTCAAAAGTGCGAGAAATTTTTGGTATTGTCGTATTATGTGACCTACCACTCTTCAGTTAATTGATTTGTTCAGATGGGTACACCGAAATTGACCAACGATATTCCACTTTATCAAGCAGTCAATCAATGAATAATCAACCAATTTTATAACCAAATACCAACAAAACCAAAAGGGGTTGGCATCATAATACTACACCAATGATAAATATTTTTTATTCAGAATATAAACCCCCTTTCTGCAAGAAACTGTCGAACACCTATCCACAAACCCCTCACAAAAAAAAAAAAAAGAAAATATCCTCACCCCCTAAGATCTCTTCCCCCATCATCCCCCGAGGCACCCGATCATTGCCAGATCAGCTTCCCCCCCCCGTCATAACCCCATCCAAATCCCTTCCACCACAGTTAATGACGAGGCACTATTAACGTTATGTCCGGGCAGGCATAGCCAACGCCGTTGGCCATCGCATCAACCAGCGTTGCGGGCCGCAGATAGCGCTAAGCTCTCCGCTAAGAAGAACCGTTTTTATATTATGACACTACTTGGATGGCGGTATTGAAATGTTATGGGCATCGTCTCTGGTGCCTGGGTTGAGTTGTTTTTAGGGGGAGGGGGTATTTATTGATAGCTGGGGGAGGTTTTGAGTTGGTTGAAGTGTGGCTGTGTGATGGGGTCATTTGGTGGATGATTGGTGCCCGTAATTTGGAAGGTCTCCTATTTTTGGTTTATGTAAAAATTTTAATGAGATTTTAGATTTGATGGAATGGCGGGTAGATGTTAAGAAGGGAGGTGCAAGAGTTTTATGTCTGTATTCTTTTCTCTGGAATACTCTAATGTGAGGATTTAAAGAAATGCCATTTTATAGATGATTCGTTAAAGATGGATTTTTTCTGGGCGATCTTGTTAATATTTCGTTCTAATTCCGAATCAAATTATCATGGTGCAAAAATGTGCTCGAATGATATGATGTCTGAATGGAATGTCTGGGGATAAGAATTTAGCTTTGGATTTTCATTTCCTAATTATTTATTAGAGTCCTATGGTATTTGTGCGCTTTTAACTAACTATAAATCACTTTGGGAAAATTCGTCTGGTTTAAAATTAAAAATCGTCTGGGCCAAGGATGAGAAAATTATTAAATTATTGAAAACTATGCAGCTAACTAAACTGGTAGATCGTATACTGCAAGAATACCAAATTATAAGATTAGTTTTTCAACTACGAACATCGTTTTTACGAAGTTTTAATAAATTGCAGTGAGCTGGGTTTTTGAGGATTGCGAAGCGATCCGACGTAAACAGTTTACGGGGGTTGGTGAGCGTTAGGGGTAATGGGCGGTACCTCCCTAATATTTAAATAAAGATAAATAATAAAATCCAGGAAAACAACATATTAATCGCCAAGGGGGGCAAACACGATTAGGTGAAAGAATAATTACAATTTTTAAAAAATTACAACAAGCAAACACGAACACAAGAAATGTAACCAATAAAATACAAGTATAGTAATTTAAAAAAAAAATCAAAAAGAAGAAAATAGCACACATAATATTTGAAATACGTTCCGTTCTTCATAGGAACCCATCAACATATTGCAATAAACATTTCCCCGAAGAAAACGTCTCTTAATATTACGAAAGGGGAAACTCTCCAAGTGCAGACTTTACAAAACAAGAAAGAAAGAAAGGGAGCTCACGTGAGTTGTGTCGAAACACCCGGTGAGCAGTTCTTATGCCGTTAAACTCCCGGGGAGTTAACGGAAAAAATATATAAATAAATAAAAGTAACGGAAAAAAGGGATAAATCTCGAGATTTCAATTTCTCCAGCGTTACAAGTAGAGAGGAGGCAAAAAGTCTGAAATTTTTCTACTCCCCCGGAGGAAGGGAGTTTTTCTACGCTTTGTTTACTGCTCGGAAGTGAAATTGGCTTCGGGGAACTCAGTCTCTCTCGAGGCCCCAAACACCCGGTGCTGAACTTGCATCGGAACAAGTATTTGAGTGTTTTCCGAAGACTTTGGTTTGTTAACATTTGCGATTTTAGTATGGAGAGAGAGAGAGGTGTTTTTTTGGATGGGTTTCTTCTCCAGGCGTTAATTCTTCCTAGATTGCAGTTTTACTACAGCGATTTTTGAATTTTGTGGAGAAAAAAAACTGTCGCTTAACGGAAACGAGTACATACTCGACAGCAACGTTTCCTGAACCCAGCACGTCACTACGCGGAAGGAAAAACTGCGTAAACAGAAGGCCGGTTGGGTTGCTAGGAGGAGTTTCGGTACGCAAATCGTAATAAAAAGAAACTATATATACATGGGTTTAACAAATTAATCATATTTTTGAATTGACGTTCTTCATTTCACTCAAAATTCAGACACCGATATGGGAACTACTTTGTTTCGTTTCTCCAGGGTCAAGTATCGTTGCAGTTTAGTATAGTATAAAAGTGTAGTTCCTTTTCAAATGTTTCTAATGGCAAGTAAATTACTCTATTATTCCACTCTAGGAATAATTTTATGGGGGAGGGAATATTCACAAAAGGAATAAAAATTAGACTTGTAAGTATTAGTGCAAATGTTAGGTTGCATTTTTCTGAAATTATCAAAAATAATCATAAAATACGACATTAATGTTTTTAAAAAATAATTTTAGTACATATTTTGTGTAATTTTTTTGGGAGCCTGCGTGCTGTAAAACAGACACCTAACTTTTCAACGCAAAACAATACCTAAAATACACAAATAAAAGAGAATTTGAAGTTAACTAAAGGTAGAAGACGAAGTAGTTAAAATAGTGAAAATCGAAGCTAGCGCAGCCACAAATACTCTAACTAGTAAAATTATAAAATCAAATTCATTTGCCTATTGAAAGTAACTTTACGAGAAACTAACAGGTGGTTTCATTCGTTTATGTTGAAAAGGGGAGTTTCTGTTAATGTTTGTTTTAACATCCGGGTCTCGCAGTCCCGTCAGGGGTTAAGAGACCAAAAGTAACTGTCACGGACTCTACAAATACCGTTGACTGACCCTATTTCCCGATTCCCCTTCATAAGTTGTAAGCTTTCTGTCATTTTAAAACTATATTGTTTCCAAGGCAACGAGGTAAAAAAATACGCAGCCTTTGTTTCCAAACACAAGGAGTATAGTAAACAACAAAAACAAGACTGTTCAATTCATTTTTATTAGTGAAAGAAATCAATGGATAATAAACGTACCCTCCTTTAGCATATAAATTGAAATCCAACTGCGGTTGAATCCATTTTAAACATAACATAGTAAATTGTCATTGGCGATAGCACCACCATCCAATGTATGCAAGTTAAGTTACGTGAATCCGGTAAACTACACACAAATGTTCATATGACTGAGGATAAGAATATTATATACTTTGGATTTTCATATCCTAATTATTTACCTGTGGTTATTTGTGCACGGTTAACTAACTTTAAATCATTTTGGCAAATTTGTCTTGTTCAAGATCAAAATTAATGTGATTCAAAATCGTCAGGGCCAAAGATAAGAAAATTTTTAGATGAGTTTTTCAATTTAGGAACATCGTTTTTACGAATATTTTATATATTGTAGTGAGCTGGGGTTTATGAGAATTGCGAAGCGATCAGAAATGCCCGGCGTAAGCAGTTTACGGGGGTTGGTGAGCGATAGCGAACATACTCTTAACATTTTATTGAGGAGATACAAATAGCTTTTTACAGTAACCCCATAATGTAACGCCGATTCCATTAAATTTAAACTATCTTTTTTTTTGTACCCATACCTCGAAATAAATCGAAAAAGACATGTATAAGGAAACAAAAACGCAGTTTTCTGATTCCGTTGACTAAAAGAAACAGTACACTAAACTAAAAATAACGTCATGTGTTATTTTTTCTTCAAAATAAAGTCGGAATTTAATTTTCACCCGAACATATCAAGTTTAAATTGCATTTCTAAAATCTTGTGACTGGAACTATATTTTTTTAGCTTGTTATAAGATTTCCTGAACTGTGTAATTTCAAGCCGTTCCCCTGTGATATATAAGTCTATTTCGGTTTCGCCTAACAGGATTTGCATTATATACTCGCCGTAACTTCCTATGTTATGCAGCGAACGTTATGCAAAATTTCATTTATCCTTTGATCAATTTTCGTCAAAAAGGATGGTTTGGTTCAATTTAAGGGAAACCTGTTGGTTGTGCTATTTATATTTGAATTAATTTTTTTGTTTTTGTCTGTGTGTTTTTGATATGAGCTTTTTAAGGTTGGTACCTGGCATATCTAATATCATGGAAATACTCTGAGATTCCATCAAAATTATTTTTTTAATAGAATAAAATAAGATCTACACCGATCTTTATTAACTTTTATTTTTTTATGAAATTGTTTAATTTGATTTGAAGTTTTTTTTACAGAATGATAGAAAAATCAGTTGAATCAAAATATGTAATTCTTATTGAAATTTAAATATCTTTATCAAGAGTTAGTTGTTTTGTCAACACACTTTATTCTAAGTTAATGATGGTTGAAATATATATGTTACGGGCAATGTGGTAAATCGGGCACTATTAATAATGCCCGAAGTGGAGGCGGTCAGTGTGATAAATTCAATTGCATTTATCAATGAAATTTATCCCTTTGCCCGCCTCCACTCCGGGCATTATTAATAATGCCCAATTAATCACTTTGTCCGTAACGTATACACTGTAAACACTCACACACAATTTTTAAAAACTCTTTTTTTTTCATCCCCAAATAAACAACACTTTAGTTTTATCCTTAGGTTTAAAGAGTTGAACTCCTTATTGTGTTTTAATAGTGTTCTGAATATATTTGGAAAGTGTTAGAAATGTGTTCTAAAAATAGTGTTTTAAGATATGTTTAGAATCTGAAAGTATTCTTAAATTTGAATCGGAAATATTGTAAAAACACATTTTCTATCTCTGTAATTTTTATTAGCAACACTTTTACAACACTTTCTTTTTCTCACACAACAAAATCGCAATACAGTAAAAGCTCTTTTGGATTAGAATTGTCCATTATTATGTTTACTTAAGCGTTGCAATAGTGTTTCACTCTTTAGCATATCAAACCAGTGTTTAACGTAAAAATTTCTAACATTATGAACATAAATAAAACACAAGTAGTCAAACATAACTAATTGACATCCAATTTTATAAAATTATAAGCATAAATAAAACAATCGAAGTACAGAAAAAATCAAACGTATCAATGTGTCCAAGATTATTTGAACCGAGAGTTAAAATGTCGTGTCAGTATCTACTACCCTTTATCCATCACAACTGTTTCAATATTCTCACCCAATTCACGATCATTCTTCAATCTCGATTTCCAACCCTTCTTTATGTTAACCACGAACATTCGAGTCATTACTGCACGAATGGAACCATTTCTCCCCCATCATCCCCTGTTTCAATTCAGTTCTTTAAAAATTCCATCGAAGGCGATTTTTTTTTATATCGAGAAGACGCTTTTGCATTGTGTCTGGAGGTGACAGTTACAGTTGAATACTAATGACAGCTGGAAAAGCCTTTTCCAAGGGGCTGTCGCTTTGGAAAGTGGGGTAAATCGAAAAAATGACACTCTCTATTTCAAGTAACGGTTTTTTGTTCAACAAGTAGTTCTTTATGAATCTAGGGACGTTTAATGGTATTTTTGATATTTTGTTAGACAATGATGTAATTTTAGTCTATTGATATTTTTAAAAAATACCTATGCATATATTGACATAACCTGTGAGAAAGACAGCATGGGAAAACTTTAAAAATTTCAAATTTATGTAACATTAAGAGACTCATTTAAGGAACCTGTGAAAATGTTACAAATTCCGCAAAATGACCTATATTCTAAAATCTCGAATTCCAATTTGTGTTAGCATTATAACTTTCTATTAATAAAAGCAACAAAAGTTTCCCAAAACAGGTTTTTCTCGATATTTAATTTTTTGTAACAACAATGCATAGAAGGATCTGGATTATTAAAAATTCCCGGAAATATACCACAATTGGTAAATCATAAAATGCGGATAAAAAAGCACATTAGATGATTGCCATAACGACCAAAACTATAACACTGGTAAACATGGCGATGCACAATTAATGATTTGAAGGTCCAACAACCTAGGTACTCCCTCAACCCCCCCCCTTGATTTTTGATATTAAATGTATCACCATAAAAATCGGCAGCATAATTTATTTTATTGGGTTTGGAGAGTTAAGGTTCAATGGCACGATTTTGTTGGCCAGTCAACATGAATCCACTATATGTCTTCCCCAGGCTGAACTCGAAACTGAGTTTTCTCTGATCGAGCTGCCAAGGGATTTATTTGGCTAATGAGTTAGAGTGGCCCGCGGGGAGTCTTGGCGGGACACCGGGGGTCCCTGCGTGGATGATAATCAGAAGAGGCATTAGGGGGGGGGGCGTCTCTTTTTTTTGTTCGTCAGTGTCCCTTTTGTTAATCGATGCTGGTGGAGAATATTCTATGTGCAAATAAGTGTGGAGGTAATTTATGATTTTGCTCTGTGAGCTTTTGGTCTTGCTTGAAGTGACAGTACAAGCAATAATGAAGGGGGATACTGCAGGGTTTGTTTGTTATGTGCAACGATAAGAGTATGATCCGGTTAAACAATGGAACTGTCAGACTGTCCGTTATGTTCTTTTTGGCTGTCTGTGTTTTGACGACACGTCAGATTGTGTTACACTTTGTTTTGAGTAAAGATATGCAGTATATGCTATGGGGAAAATGTGGATATTTTTCATCTATTAAAAAAATGCAGCTATCATGAGTAAAACCCTTATATTATAACCTTATTATAAAACCTCGATATTTATCAAAATCAGAAAATTTTTATTGATATAAAAGAAACAACGTTGCAATATATTATGGAATACTACTACTTTCATGATTAATCAATTGTGTTTGTATCTATTTCAATACTCTAGTATTTAGTTTGCAGTAATTTTTAGAAAAACAGTAAATTATTTTTTTCATCTTGAACAAAGGGGATATGTGCCGACTACTATACACGTAGCTTAACTACACACGAGATTACGCCAAATTTGGCGATATCTGGCCGTTCTATTTTGCGGAATTTAATTTTTATATCACCTGTACTGATTCTTAGCGAGATTTCTTTAATCCGCTCTCTTGTTGGTGTCATAATTCTGCCACTTTAAAAAAAATCTCCAAAAGTTACTTAGTGCCTTTATCCTGTAAGCCGATGAAATAATTTATGCATCTACTCTAAACAATTGCTGCCTACACACTAAATATACATTTATTTGTATGGATACAAGTTTGTGATATATTGCGAACTCTAAGCACGACTAACTGCACCAAATTGTTATTTTTAAAAATAAAAGTAAATCTTCCTAAATCCCACACATCACATTCTATAAAATTCCCCTTTTCCGGCGTAAAGCAAGATTTATCGACGGTCCCTTTGATATAGACACTCAAAAGCCAAGAAGAAAAATCTGTCGAGCGAGTCTTGACTCTTTAATTTCATTATATTCCATCGAAGGCTTCATCATAAACACGATTATCGATTCAAGTAATTTCCCCTGAGAATCAATTTACATCAGAAGAAGAAGACGGAATAATGGGATTTCTATAAATAGATATATATCATAAAAGCTAAATCGTGTGTTCAATGAAGACGAGAAAGGGGAGATTTTGAGGGGGATTAATTCTCTGTGATTATCTGTGATCTCTTGAGGAGTGAGTGGGATTTTCGAAAGATTTCGTAACCATCAGTAAAGGTGTTTTTTAAGGATGATTCTTTGATGATGCGTCGTTTATGTTATTTGACCTTGCTTTGATAGATTCTGATATTTTAGGAGTTTTTTTCTAAAATTCCGTGTTCTTTATGATCAGTGTTTTCACATATAGAGCATTCGCACATGACGTCAATTGGAGGACAAAATCAACGTTGCTAAGGCTGTTGTTAGGGGCGGGACATAGAAGTATCCAATAACAGCATTCGCACATGATGTCACTGGAGGAATAAAACAACGTTGCTAAGGCCGTTGTTAGGCAGAGTCATGTGATTGAAAATACTCTATAATGCGAGATGTCGTTTCCTAGTAAACAAAATCGCGTTTTGATATGTATCTAGTTATACTCGACAGAAACGTTTCCTGACCCTATGACGTCAGTAGTAAGCAGTTCCCAGCGCGGTGTCTGAATTTTGAGTGAAATGAAGAACGTCAATTTAAAAATAGGATTATTTAGTTAATCCCTCGTATATGTATAGCATCTTTTTGTCACGATTTGCGTAACCAGTAAAGTTGCTTCTTTAGGATGATTCTTAATGATGAATCGTTTAGGTTATTTGTAAACTTACTTTGATAGATTCTAATATTTCAGGAGGTTCTTTAATATGGTGACTGTCATATGAGATGCATTCAATCCAACCTTTTTGTGTCAAAGAGATTTCGTGAGTTAAATATAACTCCTTTCACACTCCTTCGAATTTGTGATTGAGTTGCGTCTATACTTCACAATTACCGTGTTAAATTTAATGTTGGCACATTATTTTGTATGACCTCGGTGCCAAAAAAAACTAAACTTGCCTTTGCTGTCGGATTTTTTAAACAAAACTTTAAGAAAGTTAGGACGAATTATCTTTTTAAGAAATATGCTTTTTTTTGTGTGGAGCGTTTGCAGTGAGCTCACTGAACGAAATTCCCCTTTCAATACTGATGCATCTTTTTCCACGATTACATAACTGAATTAAAATAAAATAAAATAAATTTTAATCAACTTTTTAAATTCATTCGATAGTTCCTCAACCTCACAGTAGAACATAACTCTGCAGTAGGTCTGAAAAACACCCAGAAACTTTTCTCCGTTCTCACCCCTTGCGATTCACAATTTGAACCCTCATTACCGCGGGAACCTCGGATTTCATTCCATCATCGACGTTCGAAAAGTCCCCACCACCCCCTTCTTGTGATGTCCTTCGATTTCTCGCGACATTTGATCTGTGTCACTAACTCTCTGCCGCACCGCGACGTTTCTTTAGCCCTACTCTCCTCCCTTTTCAATCTCCGTCCTCGTATACTTTTGATCTTACCTCCATCCAGAACATTTTTTTTTCTTCTTTTCGGATTTTCTTTTAAGAATGTGACACGATGGGGATCTTCTTGGATTTGCTTCTTTCCCCTTGGGGAGGGATATGTGATTTCCTGTTTCCCCCCCCCCCTTCCTTCTTTCTATAGTACGTATCGCCATCTTTTGCTGCTATGAGGGAAACCTCGTGATTTTTTTCCCTTTTTTGAGGATACCTATCCATCTACAAGTTTTCGGAGTTTGTGCGGCGTTTTTCGGAAAGTTGGAGCGAGGTTTGCGGTTTCTTGCGACTTTGGGAAGTCTGAAGTGAAGTTAAATTAATATCTTCAATGTATATGCACCTACTTTCTTGCTTCAGTGTAGTTACGGACTTCGATATTGAGAAGATATTCGATGAATAAGGTATTACGTCACTTTTCTAAACCCATGTTCATCAAAGATTTTTGCAATGGAAGTTTTGAAAGTATTTTAAAGTTAGTTTGCATCATTTTTGATCGGTAGAAAAGGCACGTTGATAGATTGTTAGATATGCTCTTTTAATTTTTAAAACATTGTACCCTATATATGAGTCACTGTTATGCTTGATACAAGACTGCAACGTTACTTGACCCTGGAGAAACAAAACAAAGAAAGTAGTTCCCAGCTCGATGTCTGAATTTTGAGTGAAATGAATAACGTCAATTTAGAAATATGATTAGTTTGCTAAACCCATGTCTTTTAACCACGATTTGTGAACTAAAACACCTCCTAGCAACCCAACAGGCTTTCTGTTTACTTAGGTTTTTTTTCTGTAGAATTGTACTGAACTGTGTTCTCTAATTGAGCTGTGTCCCTATTTTAACAATTTATGGGTAGTATATTAAAATCAATAAACCTTACAACATCAATCATGAAAATCAATCAAACACTTAACAACATTTAAATTCATACATTAAACGTCTTCAAGCATTATTTTTTTCAAAGAGAAAACAACCTTATTTTTTAACCAGGCAATTAACAATAGAAGTACCAAAAATATGAAAAAGAGGTTTCAAAAGTCCCCCCAAATGGAAATACACATCTCAAAAAAGAAACCAATAACTCTACCTACAGATTCCAGCTCTCAAAACATTTCCGAAAGCATAAAAAAATAACGCAAGGTGGGTTGAAATATTACATCTCCTTAAGCCGTTTCTAAATCCGTAGCACTCAAGAGCCACGATAACTTACCGAATAAGTATCCCAAGATTTTAATACCCGCAATAATACTTTCTGCAGGTATGATTCCTACCTTTCCAGAGATCATTTGCGGGGCATTTCCCCCTTTCGACATCCCCTTATGGAACGACGAGAAAAAAATTCGCAGGGGGTTAAAAGAAGGCGGGAACGCAAATGTCCGCCATTCTCGTCATTTCGAAGGCACAATATGAAAATTCCCGAAATATCATCCCTAATGGGCTATTTTCCCCTTTTTATGGGGAAATATTAAGGTGGCCCGGATCGCTCGTTTTTGTCGAACATGCGGCGGCGAATCAACTTTCCCGAGGAATATAGGGGGCGCTTATTTTTTTTTTCTTTAAAGGTGGCGGGGCGTTTTGTTCTCTTTTTCCTCTGCAGCTATTTGTGTTTTGCGAGTGGCAACGGCTTCGGCCATTAAGGATATGGATGCCCCGGCATAGTCGAGTCGGCGTTTTTGAGATGCGGGAGGGGGTTAAAAACCTTGCTTTGGTGAGTTATGGGGTGCTTGTGGGTATGGGTGGAACGATTTGTGTGATGTGTTGAGATTGAATTCGCGTTTTCGAACGGGGGAACATGTGTTTTGTAAAATGAAAGGGGAAATATCTCAACGCGTAGGGAAAATATATTTGTCAGCTGGTACTCATTTCAACCGCAAAGGAGTGGACAGCCAAGGATGATGCGTTATACTATGCTTGGTTGAAAAAATGTTAGAACTGAAATTTCAATTTACTTTTAGGGCATGTCCTTTCACTACTAAATTACTTTTGGAGGTCTTAAGGGAAGTGATATTACTCACCAACCATGTTAAAAAAACATTCGTGAAGTTAGCCAATTCACCTCGAATATAGAAGTCGTATTGTCTTATGTGTACATTTGCATTTAATTCCTCCACCTGATAGTAATTTTTATCAGCAGTTTTATAGAAATGTATTTTTTCTGATTGAAAATGTTTCAGCATTTTCTAGGACGAACTAACAAGCTTATTATTATTATTTCTTTTTTTTTTTTGCCAACGGCAGATACTTTGATTGTCAACCCTTCATCCATAGAATTTCTAGGGTAGTTCTACTTACTTATCGTTATTATTCGGAGGGCTATTGGAGGATCAAGCTTTTTTCTCCGCCTCTCCTGACGTGAGGCGATCCCAGCGCCAAAATAGCCCCTAACTTATACAATATTCCAGGCTTTTTCGATTTCCATTATCGCCTATGGGCGTGGACTCTGTTTTATAGTACTCTGTGGTTACAGTGTAGTATCCCTGACGAAGTGGGGTTCACTCATGAGCTTCAATAACTACATTTTCCAGATCCACTATCTTTACTGTCTGTGGATCTTTTTGGTTTAAACGATGATTTTCTGAAGTAAGATAGAAGCAGTCACTTCTCTACATTCTTTCCATAACTTAAACCGAGCAAGTTGCACACTTTTGGAGCAACTCGAGAAAACATCTAAACTTAATCGGTTTTGAAGTACACCCCTAGGAACTAGCATAACACCAAGAGAGTATACTTTCCTAAAACTAGTAAAACCTCCATCCAATAAGACTCACGCACCCAGGGAGAGAGAAATCACAATTTCCTTTCCCTCCCCCACCTCATTCAATTAGCCGCACTAACACGAGCAGCTAATTACTGAATCGAAGTGGAAGTTGTAGTGCCTGGCGGTATATGAATAAATCACCGCGGAGCGCTTTTCCCAAAGACGGTTTCTCCGATGACTCGAGAGAGAGAGAGATACTTAAGAAACTCTCCTTGAATATACGCGCTCGTGCATTTGTTTGAGGAAAGTTGGGCAAATAGCAGTTGTGTGTGATGCCTTTTCGTTGCTTCGGTTAGTATTTGCTTTGCTTGCTCGGTGTTGTTGTATGTATATTCTGTGTCACGTTTTAGCTGTGAAGGGGACGATGTGTGTGGTTTGAGGTGTCACGGAGGTGAAGAATTAATTGTTATTGTTCTGTTGGGGGGTTGGGGGGCGAAACTGTGAATTATTTTGAAAGTCGTGCCGGTGTTGTGTGTTGAAGTTTTAGTTTGCCGAGATAGGCAATGGCATCTAGAGAATTTATAATGTCGTTGAGAAAAGAAAAACAAGAAGTCAGAACAACAGAGAAAAATCCTAACAGAGGGTCCATAAGGTTATTTTCCAATTTCTATATAAGGTAGAGGGCAGCACGGGAAATTCAATGATTGACAGGGAGGTAGCTTTGAATCTAAAAATTTGTCCTAAAAAAGTTGCCATCTTGAATATTCCTTGTAACTATAAAAAGCCAGCCTCTGCGTAAAATAAATAGTTTCGTTATAGTTATCTTATATACATATATTACATATTATTATTATTATATTACATGTATAAATTCAAAAGCGCATGACTTTTAAGGTAAGAAAAAAAATGCATACTATGTTATAAATAATATTTATTAAACTGGAGGATAATATTAAAACTTTGCCCAGCTTTTCAATTCAAAAATCGAAATTCAATTCAAACGTCGTCTCGTTAAATATTTCAGTAATAGACTTCAAAACGAATGCATTGTCGATTAGATACTAGAAATAAGCTAGCACTACAAGTTATCATTTCTTGTAGATTTAAAACGAATTCTGTGTAGTTAATGCCAGATTTCAAATAAATCTCCTTTTCTTAAATGAACCGGTTAGAGGGAGAATGGTATAAGTCAACTGATTGTAGGGTTTTTTTTTTTTAGCAATTGAAAGTTTTCTCTAACGGTGCCTATGTTCAGCGTTAGAAATTGGGAAAAAAAACCCACTGGTCCTGCGGACCAGTGCTTTTTGCCAATCTTACTGATCCACAACAAAAATCACTGGTCCAACAAATTAACTGTACTGAATGTGAGTACCAAATAGTAATGTTGATCAATACATATTGATATTTTTTCTTTTTCGCCGGGGGCTCCCCTATCCCATATCACCACTTTTCATGTTCTGTCAAAAATATATAGTACCTGCTTCACCAAATGCATTCATCAAACGAACTTAAAATAACGCTATCACTGAAAAAAATCGTCTAATTGATTTTACACGTGCTCGAAAAATGACTGATTCCGAACCACCGACTGATCACTGATCACCGAAAAATCTGATTCCACTGGTCCGAGCCGTTTTTTAGTTTTCCCGGACCAGCAAAACACCCCAATTTCGAACGCTGCCTATGTTGGTCCTATAGAAAATGCATTTTTAAGCAGCTCTTCAAGGCCTTTTATTGAATTTTTGACATAGTTGGCTACCACACTAGGTAAATTACCTTAAAAAATCCAAATCCACATTTATCTTAAATTTTGTATTTTGGACTTACACCACTTTCATCCTGATCAGCTCATGTTTAACTATCATTTAATATTTACTCTCCGCTTCGTTAAACAAAAGTAAAACCTTTTCAACCACTGAATGTCATTAATATTGCATTTGCGAACATACCTACAAATTCCGAATGTTTATTCATTCATACAAAGAAACAAAAGGAACAATCTTCAATTCATTCAAAGCCAATCCTTATTATTATATCTTTTTTTTTCTGCGGTCGCTATATCCCTACAAATCCCCCGGTCTTGTAAACGGCATAAAAACACTCATTTAAATGGATTCCCTAAACAGTTCCATTCCTCATCTTGTTCTTTTCTCCCTCCACCCCCCCCTTCTCTCATCTTTAATGCATGGGAGGGAACTTTATTCATCAAAACGGCGGGATACGGTTCCAGTTAACTACCAGTGGTCGAAAACGGGAAAATAATTTCGTAAGCTTTCAATTGCTCAACTAAATGAGCGGAAAATCACTTAAGATAATACGGAGCCAAGAAAAGAGAGCTACTAACGGTTTTCTGCAGTTTTTCTTTTAGTAGACGAACTATAGAATGGAATGCAAATTTCGTTTTCGTCCAATTATTGAAAGTACTTTGTTTTTCCCTGAAAAAAACCCGGCCATCTACAAATGAGTGGGTAAGAGAAAATTTTGAAGAGAAACATTGGATGGTTCCTGGGATATTTTTCTTTTAGATTTTTTCCCCATTCTTTATTATGCTGTGTAGGATAAAATGTATTCTCCAATTACTTTGTCCAATATACTTTGCGTCTTATTATCAGTGCTAAAATTTTAGTACTATTTGATGTATATGGAATGCTGCAGAAGATATCGGGGAAGATTAACACACTTTTTACAAAAATTTTTAGCCATTAATTTTTTTTTCTTGAACTCTTGGTAAATCTTTATTGTGAGTAGGGATTATTATAATAGCATCCTATCGGGAGAAAACTTAAGCAAACCATGGCTGAATTCGCCTACAGAGAGTGATGAATTGCAACCAAGTACCCATGAATTTCACGTAATGAGTGCTCTCAGTGTGTCTCGATTTACAGAAAATAATTAAAAAATTCATTTATTTACTCTCTATTATCTCTCTTGAACTCTTGGTCAATGCTTATTGTGCATAGGGAATATTATAATAGCATCCTATGGGGGAATACTTAACTCGCTGCCAACTTAAACTCGCAACGAACATAGAAACTTTCCATTTTCCGTTACTTGAACTCGCCAAGGCGTAGTCCGTCCGTGAGTATTTTGCATATAATTTTGGTTAACTTTAACCAACCCTTTATACATCGAAAACTGTTGCACCTGCCCCCTTCAATCACAACCTAACTGTTGCACACGCAACCTCACGAAAACAACGGTCAATCCCGTTATTGCAACTACAACATAAAATAATAAAACATCTTGAGTATCGATTAACGCCTGTATTTCCTCTTCCTCACACGACACGCGTATGGACAGAGAGAGAAGGGTGTTAACTAGAGGGAACATCGTCACTATTTCACAGTGTTGGCTTTTCCTTCATACACATCATCACTGCGGACCAATAGCCATAAGTTCAAGTATCACCATTTAACGATCACCTTTACCCTGTATATATTTGTTTGGTTTTTAGCATCTTTTTATCCTTTAGCATGCATTCCTTCCTCTGCTCTTCAGCATCTCTTTAATCTTAATCATGCATTTATTTGCTCTTCAGCATTTTTTTAATCTTAAGCCCCTCTCACTACTGCTCTCAAGCATACTTTAGATCGTCAACCCCTCATTGCTCTTCAGCATCACTGATCTCTTGAGAGCCCCTTTACTCTATAACATTTTTTGCTCTTCAGCATCAATGTGCTCTTCAGCGCCCCTTTACTCTATAACGTATCTTTACTTTTCATTATATTGACATGCATTTGATTTGATGAGATGCATTTGCATCTAACATGCAAAAGAGTGCTTTTCAGGCACTTTTAACGGGCATAAACGCCTTCTCCTGAGTAACCACTGGTACTTAATTATAACACCTAAAATCGGGTCTGAAATTTTTGGATCTGGCCCGTGGGGGGTCTGGACCTGGGGACTCCCCCTCTTGGCTACGCCCATGAGCCTCATACTGCCAGATTTGCACTTGCATCGTTTTTGCTCCGAATAGAATAAATACTCAGATTTTTTTTTCTGCCGAATTTTACGTGTTGGCTCGGCGGGTACCAGCTCTTGCGCTCTCTATCCAAATTCTCTGTCCAAACTCCCTCAAGAAGGGCCCAGGATGTTGAAAAATTTTCCAATTTAAGAATGGTTGAATTATGTCTTATCGCAAGAAATTTGCCTGATGCTGTATCTGGTTATGAACCCAATTTCGAACCATCTGCTTTACCAGATCTTTTTTTCTCACTTTCTTATTTTCAACATTGATATACCTATCCCTACTTGACAATAACATGCGGACTTGGAATTCATGAATTTATATCTGCCACTCTTTATGAGCAAGTACACACAGGGTTCGCAGCTCTTGCGCTCTCTACCTACAAACTCTCTCAAGAAGGGGCCCAGGGTGGGGTCTCTTTAATTGCTCCGCTCGGGGTAAATAGACGTGTCGTGACGCGTTCGCGTGCGGCTTATCAATCACTGTGCCCGGGCGAGGCTTTCCCGCGGGACCCCGAACGAAATTGAAATTGTTCTCCTCGATTTTAGAGTGGCGATTTCGCTGTCGGAACTTTTTTTCCACCCTCCCCTGTGACGGTGGTGGCTCCCATTTCGAGAGTATCGGGTAAAAGGGCAATTTGGTCTCGGGAACGGGTTGAGTTTTGGCTATTTTTGGGAGGGTTACGAAGGTCTGCTGGAGAGAGGATTGGAGTGCTTTTGCGTTCAAAAATCAAAAGGATGAATTATTGTCGTTTAAAAGTGCGGATGAAACGCTTTTAGAGTATGGTAGAAGTAAAGTTATTTTTTTTTATTGCAATGGAATTCAACCTTTGAAGTGTAGTGCTGTCCTTTAAAAACAACCCACTGTTTCATATTTTCTTCATAAAAAGCTTAATAAAAGGATAATTAAATCGAACAAAAAACTGTACTAGCGGCTCATCCTCCCTAACATTTTAGTGCTAAGCATTTTTAATTCCAACTATCCATTACAAATTGGCAGCCAATTAAGTAACAATTAGAAAAAAAAAACACTTTTTCCTGGAAGGACTATAATTGTCGGACTAAGCTAAAACTTTAATATTTTATTCTCATAGTAATGGGATAACATAAAAACGCGCGAAAAATATGCTCTTAAGTCTTTATAACATACATTTTTACAAAATTTGTAAATCTGAAGCACATTTTTTGCCAAAAATCCACATTATCTCAGCTTGTTTAAAAAATAAGTAAATAAACCGTTCTTTGACCAGTTTTTACATCTCTGACACTTAAAAGGCATAGAAGGACAGGGTATATGAGATGGTAAAATGATTTTAATTATGTAATAAAAAAATCTCAATGGGTTGTTTTTAGGGTACAATTTGGAGTGGGTTGTTTTTAAAGGACAGCACACTATACTTGTTAGCTTGTTATTTTATGGCCGTTCAAAAATATTACGTAAGCATGTTTTTGGTCGTTTTTGACACCCCTCCCCCTGGTTGCAAGGATAAGCAAACTGCAAACCTCCCTCTTAATTGAGTAAGAAAATTTCCCGACCCTCCCACTTAGTTTCTTTTTTTATACTAAATAAAAATTTTACAATATTTTTTTTTGGTTGAGTTTTAAAATTATTTTTTCAAGAAACAAGATATTTTGCAATATGCAGTGTTAGCAACATCTTAAAACGTAAGCATCACTCATACTCCCCCTTTTTCAGGAAAAATAAGCAAAGAGCGATCCTCTCCCCCGTTAGGTGCTTACGTAATATTTGAATAACCATTTATTGAAGAATTTGAATTGTAATGCAGGTTGTAACAAAGGGAATGTTAACAAGTTGTGAAAAAGAGTTGAATAGCAAGTTGCAATCATGTTGAATAATATCGCATTGTAACAAATTTTAAGGGATTTGTTATTTATTGGTACTATTCACAAAACTACTAGAAAACTAAGAAAGTTGAGGATTAAGCGAAACCCCTAATCTAAATCCTACATAAAAATCCTAATCTAACCATCTAACCAACCCCTAATGGCCATAACACTCGCTTCTTGAAGGGCTCTTCTATAATCACAATTTGATGGTTCATTTCAATGTCAGTTTTAGTGTCCGGAATGTTATTGGGTTCACATACAGAACTATTACAATTGTCCACTTCTAGTTCAGTCACAGTTTCAGCAACAGTACCTTTAGCCTCTGCTTCATCCAACTCCATAGACTGATTGGAATCTGAATCGCCTTGCACTTCAGATATTTTTATCTCAGGTTCCTCCTGAGGAGTTGCATTGCCTTCAACCACTTCACTACTCTATATGTCTTGAACAACTTCCGTGCTATCCTTCATTTCTACTTTATCCAATTTAAGAACATCTTCCTCACCAGATAACTCAGGAACACCAATATCCCTCATTTCTTCATCAGTTAGCCTAGGATCCTCACTGGACGCTACTACCTCATACCTTACACTAGGAAGAATTTTTAACTTCTCGTGAAAATTATCTAAAGTTTCCTCGTACGACTTGCTTTTACTCTCTACTTGCGTTGGATCACAAATACCCAACGCCTCTAATTCCCACAACTCTTTTAACTCAACGTTTCTAACGTGCATTGAAATCGCTGTCCAGACATTGCTGTCAATGCAGCTAACTTCACTTTGTGATCCAATTATTGTGTTCCCCAGTTTAGTCTCTATAACAGCTAAACCCGACTCTAACTCATGAGTTTTCCCAATTAATACACTTCCTAACATGTCGGCTCCTAACAACAAATCAATCTCTAGATTTTCACTAATGGCATCTGAAAACTCAATCTTTCTCTTATGCAATTCCTCTAACACATCCAGATTTGTCAATTTTGGGACATACCCGCAGATTCTTTCTTGTGAAAGTACTTCAAAACAACAAGAAAAGTCACCTTTCAAATTTCTCAACTCAACAGAAAAAACACCATGTTTCTGAGGTCTGGTCTGGGCACCCCCAAACAGAGAGTGAACTATTGTTTCATACCTATGGGGCTGCAATCTCAACTGTTTAACTATTATCTCGCTAACATGTGACAACAGAATCCATCAGAATCCGAGCTTGGGTTTCGTGACCCTGACCTCTTATAATAGCACTAAGCGTTTGAAGATAGACAACTTTCTTTCTATCGGAATGAAAGGAAAGGGAAAGTTCCCGTTTTGGGCTAGAATTCATATTGGAAGGGTAAGAATGGTTTGTCCCATTTTGAAATCTATCTGATCTTTGATCACACATAACTTCGAAATGCCTCAAAGAGCAAAATTGACATTTTAATTTACATTTCACATGACATTGCCTACTAACATGGTTGGTTCTTGCTAAACACGTAAAACAAGCTCCCTTTTTCGTCAGCAACCTTAACTTTTCATCCAAAGACATTTTTCTAGCAGCAAAGCACTTATAACTCTTGTGAGGTTTTTCACAAAAGATACAAAGCATTCTCGTACCTGTGGAATCCGTACTCACTAAAGCTGATGCAGTGGCTTCATCTGCATGGGTCCCACTAAAGCTAGGACGCTCCTTTCCACGGGCCCCAGATCCCAGTTCCAAACCAGTTCTCGAGAGCACGACCATCTCCTCGCCTTGTACCTCCTGTCGGAGAAACTCCATTAGATTCTCCAAAGAAAGTGTTTTTCCCTCAGCTGTAGCAGTGGCGTCTGACCGTTCCCGATCGCTCCCAGATCGAGTGGTGTCGGACACTTCCTGATGGTTCCTAGATCGTTCCCAAGCCATAAGGACCTCTTCCGGCAAACAGCTCTCCACCAGGGGGGGCAAGAAAGTCTCCGAACTTCTTTTGTGTTCTCCCGAGACTCTCTAGTGCTCTCAGCTTTCCCTCTAATTCATCATAGAGTCCCGAGAGGTCCGTCTTCACCCGACCGCAGGCAGCATTTCTCATCACCATGGACAATAAGTCCCTCACATAAATCTGTACAAGCAGATCCGTTCGTCCGAATCTTTCTCTGAGTTGTTCCACTGCTTTGGGATAGTTGGAGGCGGTGGCCGGGTAACTAGCAATCAATCTCTCCGCCCTGGACTTCGGTTCCATGGATGCAACCAAATAATGCATTTTGTCTTCATCAGGGATACTCCCATCCTCATGGATCTTTTCGAAATGGCTCCAAAACGATAGGAATTCTTTTGGGTCTCCATTAAATTTCTTCAACTCCAACTTTGGGAGTTTGAACTTTCGCACCGATTCTCGTAGACCATCGGACTCCGATTCCTTTTGTAGAGCGGTTTCTGACAGCTTTCTGTCAACGCAGCTATCGGCCTCCAGAAACTTTTCCCGGTACGCCTCTGCCTCGATGAAGTCTGCCTCATACTCGTTCCCCTCATCTTCTTGCTGCAGCAGCGATCCGGATACATCATCCTGGGCCGATCGAAGTCTCGAGAATTTGTCTCGGAGCTGAATCTGTTGGCTCGCAATAGCCCGCAAGTCCACAACTGGGCTCTGAAGCTCGGCATTTAACTTGTTCAACGTCACTGTGAAGGCAGTTCTTAAAACACGCCTCTGTGCCCTTAGTGCCTTCAAATCCATCACTACTGTCCTGTCGCGGACGCCAGAATTTGTTGAAACAGGTTCTCAAAATAAACAGTCGTGTAAATAGGTGTAAAATAAACAGTAGATTTTATTGAAGACAAGTCACAGAAGCATATTACGAAATCTAAAAACAGCAAGCAGCCTATCCTATCTTAACCTAACTGCCAAAACAATAACATCAATTCCTTTTATAGTTAACTTAAATTACGGGTACAGTTAAATTACAGGTTATACACACATAATATCTCACATATCCTAACCTTTAAACTTATAACCTAATCATAACATCACAGTCACAGTCGGGAGTCGAACCCGTATCGTAATAATAGACGGAGTTGCAACACTTATGTCGAAATTCCATCCGTAAAAAAAATATTTTAACCTTAAATGCAAATTTTTACACTTAACCTAGCAGGGGATTAATCTTTTAATTACCTCATACGTTTAAAAAAACACGTATTTAAGTTTTGAAGGTTTTATGCTTATTTCGCACAATATCCATTTGAATTTTGCTTTTCCTCCAAAAATTTGATTTATAACATTATGTTTCCAAGTATTTTTTAGTATTATTAACCAAAGCTATTAATCTTTATAGTTATTACTTCATTTTAAAAAATTCTCTAACTGCTTGCACATCTGTATCTAAAACGAATGGTTTAGAAATTAGCTAACAATAAACAAACATAAATTTTCACCTCCAAAATACTCTTAGTTTTAAAATGTTAAGTAAATTTTTGTTAAACAATTTGTGTCTTTTCTTTGGTTTTCTGCCTCGAAATCCTTTAAAAGTTACCTTTCGCCGATTTTAAACGGATTATTTTTTAAGCACTCAGCATTCTACCTACTTAACATTCAACGCTGTTTTGCTTTTAAAAATCTAATTGCCTCAAACTAAATCATGTTTGGAAACAGTCTAAGAGGGATTAAATTTAATTTAGGGGATGATTTTTAAAGCTACAAAGAATTAAGAGTTTGAAAAATTGATTTACTGGGTGCTGTTTTTAGAAAACATCGCATTCATAATTTTGTATGCGTCCTTTTATGCTAATTTTTCTGGAAATATTTAAAACATGAGGTATCTCAAAGAAAAAAATTCTTATTTTAATACATCTCTCAAAAAAACTTCGCTTCAATAAGTTTTTAACATGAAATTAATGCAAATTGATGCATACTTCCTTTACTTATTTTGTTTTTGTATTCAATAGTTTATTTTCTATATATAACGTTTACTTTAGCTATCCGCTGAACATTTCATAGCTATCTTATAAAAAGGAGGGATTTAACTATTTTAAATTTAATGCCTTAATCTCGAAAGAAACTACTTTAAATTTTACGTATTTTAAGGACTTTTGGTGATGGATACTAATTTTTTTTTTTTTTTTTCAATTTTTTAATTGGTATTTGGAATTTCTTTTGCGTCAGTCATATTGAAGCGAAATTTAATAGGTTTTCTTTTGAATTACCATATCAGCTATGAATTTTTCTCATCTTTGCTACATTTATGCTCTCAATTTATTTGCCTTTATTTTTTGTAATACTGATTGCCGGTAAATTTATGTAAGAAATATATTGATATATTTCAACGATGAAATAAGTTCTTCATGTATTTAAAAATTGCTTATTTGAATATTAGAATTTTAATACATATACATTTACACTATAGAATATTTAGATGTTATGATGATGTTTAGATAAATATTAAAACAGCAGTTAACGGGGTTTTAACTGTTAAATCAATGTTTAAAATAACTTTTTTTTTAAGTTTCACATCGTATAAAAACATTTTTCAAAGCTGAGCAACATTAAAATATCATGTAAACACTATTTAAAAATATCTGGCATATTTCTTCAGTAGCATTTTGAATTAATTTCATATGAGATTTAGTTTAGTTTCATAAAAGCAAGAATATTTATTTTACTTAGTTTTAAAAAAAAAGTTCATCCCTCCTAAAATACATAATTTCAATGCAGTTAAAAATATCCTTAAAATAATTATTTTAGCCTTGATAATGAAATCTGGAATGTAACTTCATTATGTAAGGTTTTAAACATAGAAAATAGTTTCCATTTAATTATCTATCTAAGGCTTTAACTAAAATGTAAGCATCCTAACACATTCTGACATTGAAATTATTACACTCAAAAATAACATTGAAAAAAGTTCTTAACCCAAAGACATCCGCCATATTAACAAGAATCACAATTTCTTAAATTGAACTCAATCGCTCAACAAATTAGAGAAAAACAAAAAACAAAAAAAAAAAAAAAACTACTCAAAATAAACACTCATTCTCGTTACAGAAATGCCCCTATTTCTTAAAGTATTTATTTCATTTCCTTTTTTTTTATCCCCAGTCTTAATTTCTATACCCTCGTCCCTGGGGGAATGACTCGGCGAAGAGATTCCCTGGAATTTTTGAAACATCAAACGAAACAAATTCCTTTCGTAATTGATGAGATGATATTTGTGGGCTTGAGGGATTTCAAAGTTTCTATAATGGAATGAATGGAAATGGGGTGGTTTATTAGGGGCTGTCCGTATATTAAAAATTACGCCTCGCTGTAAAAAATAACGAAATTTAACCGGCAGCACTGTTGACGGTTAATTTCTGATGTACTTTGATGAAAAATCTGTGTTTTCTTTTCTGAGAAATGAGAGAAACTCTCTGTTATTTGAAGAAGCTTGACAGTTCTTTTAGATTAACTTTTTTTACAATGCTCCCACAGAACCATACTATTTTATGGTAAATTATGAATCCTGTTTTATTTAATTAGCTGTAAGGAATAAACTTAAATCCTCTATAAACTTAAACCAGGATCTTTTTACAAAATATTAATATTTTTCTAAGTTAGAAATTCTAAATGTGTTCCTATTTTTGTCATTTTATTGAATTTTAAAAACTTTAATTTTTGCGATGACATTTATTTTCGAATATTCAGTAGAATTCAAATGTAGGTACATTCTTAATAGATGACATTAGTGTGACGTCACTTGCTTGTTTGGAAACGTGTTGATTTCAATGTGATTGGTTCCGTGATTGGAAGTAAATCCGTACGGACCCAATCACGGATGGAATCAACGTTTCCAAACAAGCAAGTGACGTCATGACTAATGCCGTCTATTACTAAGTTTGAAATCCAAAAAGAAAAATATAAATATTACATTCCTAAAATAAAATTTTCATATTTTGAAGTTTTTGAAATATTTTAATAGAAGCAAGTTCATTAAAAAAATTATGCACTTTAAACTGCTGCATTAAGTTTATTTTTAAGATCCAAAACTGTTTTGATGTTTACTCCAAACGTTTTTAATGTCATCCCATTTTTGTTAATATAATAGAAACAGTTTCTTTTAATTGAATAATTTGTTATTAAATCTATAAAAATAGAAATAATTTTCAGTTTGAATATGCTTTCTTTATATCTATAACTATGGAAATGTATTCTTCATGTATTTTATAGCGCGTTATTCTACTTCGGTTTGGAATTAAGAATATTACTTGGTGACATAAAAAAAATGTAGCGATAAGAAATCATGGTAATTTTTAAATTAAGTTATTGAGATTGTAGAGGGTGACTCTTTATAAATTAACCATGATATGATTAAATTCACAAAGTCCAATTTACTAAGAGGTTTAATCAAATAAAATATTTCGTAACAGTTCAATTTATTTAAGTATTTTGAAAGAATCGTTAAAATATTTTCCATTACAAGGAATGAAATTCAAGTTTTGATAATGTACTGATTGCAGAACTTTTGTTTGAAATCAAATCATCATTTTCTAAAAAAAACCTGTAATTGGGTTGAAATAAATTATATATTTTTTTCTATGAAATCAAATTTTAAAATTAGTTAACTTAAAGAATTATTTTTAAGGTTAAGGTTTATCAGAAGGATTTAGAAAAATTCTTTTTTTTTTTTCAGAAGTGCCTTAAAAAATCTTAACAAAATTTTTTTAATGTAGTTTTTAATAATGAAAGAGTAAAGCATCTAGGTCCTTAGCCTTGAGGACCAAAAGTTTAATGACCATGTATGAAACTAAAATTACCAAAATTTCGTTTCAAATTACCGTTTTGAATAACCGGTTTAGGAAAAAAATTCCTTTCGTCTCGAAAGGTCGCGTAACTATCAAAAAAATGTGGCATAAAATTTTACAGTGTCCAATGTTATCTTTTTACAAAAATCGGTCAACTTAAAAAAAAGGTTTTTTTTACACTTTAAAACTTTAAATGATTAAATGATGTATTTAAGTCACTCTACATAGCTTTTTTGGACAACAGCGCAACTCCAGTCTGAAATCGTGTACCTTGCGCTGTTGAAAAGTGACGTCTTGCCTACTATTTCGCGTCCCAATTTCGAGCTTCTATAGCCTTATTAGTCTAGATGGCCATGGTTCAATCCATAGTTTTAAAATACTACCAAGGGAAAAGTCATACTCTGAAATCCTCAACCTATAACCTAACTTATGAATATTAATCCATCTGAAAAATCCCCATTTCCATAAAAATCCCCTTTATATAAGGAACAACACAAAACAGATCTCGTGATTCCCTCTTCAAACATCGAGAACTCTCCTAACATCATTAACTGCACCCGCAATAAATTCCAAAAAGCGTTGCTCCGTCCATCTATTGATCCAGAGTTATTTATCCCGACGAAAAAGCCAAAGCCACCCTTTTGTTCTTTTCGGGAAAAGGGTAAAAGGAATCAGGAACGCTATTCTTCGTCAAAGTGAATAAAGATCGAGAGAAACTCTCAAGAAAAATAAAAAAAAGACGCTTCCTAATAAAAGAAGCCTTCTCTCTAAGAGATGTTTCATTAGAAACAACACGGCTTTAGTATGAGGGAGATTTCATTAGTTGTAAGGGGAGCTGTCTGGCTCTACTATATTGTACTTCTACTCTCTTGGGGGAATTTTGACGCTTTAGTGTAAAAGTATGTTGCTCTAGACTAGAAGACTGGAGATGGAGGTTTACGTAGAGGAATTGCGCTTGAGGGATTTAGCAATCTTGTAGTATTAAAGGGGATTCAGTTGTTAAAGGGTTTTGTTTCATGTAGAAGATAAGGTGCCTTTCGAATATTTTGTAAGCATATTTTTGGGCATTTTTGCCCCCCCCCCCCTCTTGTCAGCAAAAATAAGCAAACTGCAAACCCTTCTCTTATAATTACGTTAGAAAACTGCCCGACCCCCCATTTGTTCTTTTTTTTGTACAAAATCTTAAATAATGCTTATATTTCTGAAATTCATTATTCTCCATGAACACTGAACATATCGTTAAAACTTTCCTTGTGAAAAATTTAATAAAATTTATTTTTGGTTGCATTTCGATATTATTTATGCAAGAAACAAGAGATTTTCGTAAATGCAGAGTCTGTAACATCTTACGTAAGCATCACTCATACTCCACCTCCCTCCCTTGTCAGGAAAAATAAGCAAATAGCAAAAGGACCCCTGATGTAAAGTCTAACTTCTAGAAGAACATTTATCAAATATGTTAAAATAAAGTGATGAGAAGTAAATGAAATAAAAGTAGAATGATCAAAAACGTTAAAAATTGAAACAAACACCATTCTATGATGTAACGAAAGAGATAAAACAAGCTTTTGTTGAACACACTGACTTAGCAGGATACACATATCTAATCCAAAGATATAACACTAAAGATATACTCCAAAGGTATAACAAATATAACAGCGACAATTACAGAGATAGGGGGGGTACGGTTTCCACAACAACAACCAGCGTTCCTTTCACACCCAACTCTAATTTCAATCCTAATCGAGGAGGCGATCTTACATCACTTCCATGCAGACCCCAAATTCAAGTCCGCGAAGATCTCCAACAATAACGGGGCCATTCCGAAAGCACTCAAGCCCAATAGACAGCAGCAGGCCCAAAAAGTTCCTGCTAGACACCGGATAGAAGCCCGGTACTACATTTCATTAGGCCCGGCCATCAATAATTCAATAGCTCCTCCGCTCCTTGTTTACCTGTAGTTGTGGGTTCAATTCCGCTAAGTGCACCACACAGAGAAATATATACGACTGGAATGCCGAGCGCGTACTGTGGATTAGCACGGTAATTGCTATGGAGATTCTGCAGGGATATCTTCTCTCAGGTGTGTTAGGGGAGGGAATTCCTTTGTTTGGGGGGAGATTCCGGAATGTGGATTGTTCTGGTGTTCTTTTTTCGTGAATTATGGATGGTGGGGTGTCAATCATTTATGAAGGGGTGGGCGAGGGAAGAATACAGTGGGAACTATCATTGCTCTTACTGATTCCCCCTTAGAAATGCAGTTTAATTTCTCTCACAGCCGAAACTGACTTTCTCTCTCTGTCTTTTTTTCACAGCGCGGTGTCTGAATTTTGAGTGAACTTCAATTTAGAAATATGATTAGTTTTTAAACCCACGTATATATAGCGCGGATTTTTTTATCACGATTTGCGTACCGAAACTCTTTCAACCAGCAACCCAACTGGCTTTCTGTTGACTCAGTTTTCCTTCCACGTAGTGGTGTCAAGAAACGTTACAACCAAGTATAAAGAGCACTGGGGAAAAGATGTGACATTTTTTTTTGTGTGGGTTCCGAAGGTTAAATAGGATATCCCCTAAAAATAACTACTACCTCTCGTGAGATGTAATTTAATTGTTCTTTAGATAGGTATGTTTCAGGGGGTCATGTAAATTGTCATTCTTCATTATGGAAATGAACTTTCATCTTCCATTTTTGTGAGGGTGAAGGAGTAGAAGATCCCTAGTAGTCCAGCTCATGCATAATATGTCAAGTTTACGTAACTGCTATTAGAAGTAAACGAAATTTCGCCACGCATGACGAAATTGGGACGTATATGTTGCTTGGATTATGAAGTGGCTCTAATCTTTAAATTTCTACGAGTAGGGAACAACTGGTCTGTTCAGATGGAACACCTTTCACTTTTCGATTTACGTAAGTACATCCCCTCTACCTCCCCCCAAAAAAGAACTATCTCACTGGTAACACACCCCCACCACGCAAAAGAAGACAACCCCCCCCCCAACCGGCAGACGAAATAAATCATTTTCATTCCGACGACAAGTCCAACTTCACAAAATCAGTTTTTCGCAACTTCCCACACCCGCGAAGAAGAAACAAAGACAGAGGGAAAAAAATCCCCCAACAAAAGGGAATTGAAACTCGGAGGGAAAAATCTCTGACTTACATTTTTCTATTGGTTTATCTCCTTTTCCACTTTTTCCCTTAACGAAATGTACCCCTCTAGCGCGTGATGACACACCGACAATTTTTTCTTCCTAGTTCCCTTAGTTTTTTTCTTTTTTTCCTTAGACTTTTTATTTATTTATTAGCATCCCTCCTCGAGTCACGTTGTCACGAGGGAAAAGGTGGTTTTCATATAAGGAAGGAACTTTCGAACGTCGCGCGGGGTTGAAGAAAAACTTATCTTCCTGCTTCTTGGAAGATAGTTCTCCGAGATTGCGACGAGGGAAGAAAAACGCGACTTTTTTTTTTTCTTCTTCTGTCGTGTTCGACACGAGTGGGTATTTTTTTTTCTTTTTTGTATTATTTCGAATGGTGTGGGGGGTTGAGTCGAGAATAGTTTGTGAAAAAAGTAGACATGTTCGACAGCTTTCTCTGGATGTAATATTTTAAGGGCGTATGATTAAATGCATAATACGGTTTCAAAGTTTGTATAGTTTCTCGGTCGTCTTTTGCTTTGGGGTGGAGGATTCTATCAAAAAATATTTTTTTAATCAACCTGAGTATTTTTATGAAATCGTGTGGTTGTTTTAAGAAGAATTGATAGATTTTTTGCAACAAAAAAAATATAGTTATATAGCAGTTCTTCACCGTTATGGAAAAAAATTGAACTAAACTATAAAATATTCCATTTTTCATCTTCATTTTTTACTCTGCATTTTTGGATAGTTTAATCCAAATAAGATGAATAATGACTTTAACACCTGGTTTGCTGGCTTGCTTAACTTTTATGTGAATTTTCCCAAGAGTTATATTAATTTAAACTAATTGCAATTTTTGGTTCTTTCATATTAGCCAGGCAATTGGACTTTCAGAAAAATGACAGCGTTTTACAAATCACGCATAAAAAATAAAGACTTTAAAATAGTATTAATAGAAGCATTCACAGAAATTAATCCTAAGTACCTAATTTTTAAATTGCGTTTTATAAATACTAAAACTGTACATAACTTTCAAACTGAAACTTTTCCTTGTAACAAAATTTCCCTTAACATTTTTAAAAAAAATCAGTTGGGACTTATTTTTTTCCTTTAGTTGATTATTTTGACTACTTTCAAAGTTCCGTAAAAATTCCTTAAGAACTTTCAGATCCAAAGTAATTTTGTAATGATTGTGAATAAAATAAGACCATGACTGACGCGAATTTGCTTCGGAAGTTTAACATATCAGATGCATTTTAAAGTTAACATTCTCCCTCAAAATATCCATAAAGATATTCCCATATGTAATAGAAGTAAAATGAAAAAAATATCCATAAATATATAATCAGAGAAATAGGAGATTTAGCCCAACTAAATAATATAATATTTTCAAGACCCAATACATAAGCTTCTGAATGATTAATCACAACAAAACTTTACCAACATCGTCAAGCCCATCTCTGGGGCAACCGATGAAATTCCTCTTAGAAAATAATCCGTTGCTCCTTGGAAGTCATTTAGAGCGTAACGTATCGGCCTGTTGATAATTACGTTCAGCGCCGGCAGATAATTACCGCGTGGCGTTTAATGTCCACTTAAGAAATTGCCCGCTTAATCAGTGGCGGCGAAACTGATCCCGCGGTGGTCGTCTGCGGATTAGGCGGGAAAATGGGGTGGATAGAGGGATAGAGGGGCCTGAAGATGGATAGGTTGAGGGGTCCCGGGTGAAGATGGAGGTTCTAAAAAGGGGTTATAGAGTGGAGTAAGACGTTGTGATATCGGTTCTCTGGTGGAAGAATGATGTAACTGCAAATGTGGGGATTTTTATTATGAGGGAATTTGGGTGCAAGACTTCTCTATACTTGGTTGCGACGTTTCTTGACCCTGTGACGTCACTAGGTGATAGGAAAAACTGGGTAAACTGAAAGTATGTTGGGTCGCTAGGAGGAGTTTCGGTACGCAAATCGTGATAAAAAGATGCTATATTTGCTTTTTATACTCTAGACCCTAGATTTAAGTACCTCCTAGCTCCCCTAGCTAGTAGAAACTCCTCCTAGCAACCCAACATGCTTTCTGTTTCCGCAGTTTTTCCTACCGCGTAGTGACGTCAGAGGGTCAAGAAACGTTGCAGTGTATTATGTTTAACAAACTCATCATATTTCCAATTTGAAGTTCACTCAAAATTCAGACACTGCGCTGGGAACTACTTTGTTTGTTTTGTTTCTCCAGGGTCAAGTAACGTTGTAGTCTTTCTCATTTGTGAAATCCATGAAATAATTATATAGTATGTAATTAATAAAACAAAACACGGATGTAAAAGATAATACAATGTTTAAACATAAACGAAACACTTATTAGACAGCCAACCATGTACCTAATTATTTTTCGAACAATGTAGTACTATTTTATCTGAAACAGTTCACAAGTTAAAGAACAACATTCTTCTTACACAAGAATCCAAAAAAAATAATCACGTGTTTCGAAACAAAACCGATTCTATTGTTCCACTTAGGTCCCGAAATAAAAAAAGAAAAACAGTTTTACTTCTCATCCAACCTACCTTATTTTTCTCAAATTCATTCCAAACCAGAAACATATTTCTCACAAAGCCTAAGGAGAGCTGCCAGCAGAACCCCATTCTATCGAATAACGATATACTTGTTACCCCGACAGACATATTTAAAAAAATAAAAATCCCTTATTTCGAAACACCCATCGTAAGAGAGCCTCGGGAACATTTTTGCCTCTTACCCCACATAGGTTGGGGGCCCATTAGTAGCAATCTGGGTCTATTTTTCTTGTGTTACTTGACCCCAATCTATCTTTCGTTTGACAGGTTTTTCCACCGAAAAAGTTTTTTGGCCGTTAAACAAACAACCAAACATTCGTAAACAACGGCAGCTTCATCTTCTTTTTATAGTTGAAGTTCGTTTTTGAAGAAAAATTTTTTCCGATACTTTTTCTCCGACAATTGGTTCATTTTCTCTTCACCATTTCCTTTTCTCGAGAGAGAAAAAATGAGTCGAAACCGTAGAGGTGGAAGGAGAATAGAGGCCGCATGCACGGTAACCCTGTGTTCCCCAACCGCCAGGCAAAAATAATTATTTAACAGTGCGGAGCTCCCATAAAAGCGCCGATTTCGAAGGCGAAAAATCGCTGTAACTCGCACATACAAATTTCACTGTTCAACAAAATTTACCTCAAAATTTTTTCCTTGATGGAAATAGAAATAGATTATAGATTTTGGGTCGGTGAACACGAAAATCACATTGTCAAAATTGTCATTTGACTCAGGATTTTCGGGGAACGGCCCCTCGCCCCTTTTTACGTTTTTTGATGACTTAATGACTTTGAACTCGATTTTACAGGGTCAAAAAGCATTACTTAAATCTTTAAATTACCCTCAAAGGGACTAGGAAATAATCGGAAGTAGTTGAAATTTCTAAAATATGAAATTTTGTAGCAAATGGATAAGTTTAAGGGGTTATTATACCCTCCTAAAAGGCAAAAAAATAGCTAAAAATTATAGAGGTTTTTATACGATATTTTTTCCTCTTAATTTTTACACAATACACCTTTGATGGGTCCTAACCCTTCCCCAAGGACCCAAATTTGATACCAATATGCAGCAATGATTTTTACTAAAAGCAGTTGAGGTGCCTAAAAGACTCCGATCCTCGGCGTTCGCACCTGGTTTACGGTGGCGGGTTGTACGTTGAAATTTTCTCCCTCGTGAAGACCAGTGATCATTGCCAAATCCTTATCCAAATCTCAAATCTCCAATGCCAGTTTATCTCCACAACACCATCTTCCGTTGAATTCGAACCCAATTCGCTCTCTATTATCCTTTCTCTATGTTCCGAAACCTCGTTTTTTTCTCCAGAGTTTTCGTTTCTTGGAAATGTGCTCCGTCGTCTTTTTCAAAGGATTTGTGAGAAGAAGAAGGAAAAGAATTATCGCTTATACTGCCAAAAAGCACTTCATCGGCTAAAGAATTGCATTAGCGCTAGGTTTTTTTTTTCTTCCTAATGTTGAATTGTTTTTTGAGTGCCGAGGATGACATTAAAAGAGCACACTTTGTCATTCAGATCCGAGGTTAAAAGTCCGGAATAAATTCCCTTAATTGGAAAAAGAATTTCTTCTTCTCTTTCCCTATACCTTGTCATTTTTTGGTAAAAAACAAATTAGCTTTCTTTAATTTTTTTTAGAGTTTCTGCCACACATTTCTATGGTTAAATAAAGACAAAATCATCGTAGTAAAGGATCTAATTTTTAAATAAAAGGTTTTGAGGGAAAATATATGGTAGTCAAAAAGTTTTAGTAATTAGAGAAGTATTGTTTTGAAGGAAATAACTTTAAATTCAAAAACTTAACAGCCAACCTCCAATGAATTATTCAAATTTAAGGCCAATGTATAATGGTACAATAGGACAAACTTTTTTCAATCGCACATTTTAACAATGATTATAAAATTAAGCTTAAATCCATATGAAATGTTGATTGAGCCATGTGATCTACTATTAAGGTTTTTACTCTAAATTGATATTTTCCCTTGCTAATATCTCCCCGAATATTAGCGATATTTTCATTATTTTTTTTTCAGTGAGTTTTTAACAACACTAGCATCTCCACTTTGTTTAAGGTTTTCGCTCTATATCCTTTATATATATTATTATTATAGTTTTTTAAATATTTTTTCAAAACTTTCTTATTTTGCCACTAAGGGCGCTGTAAGTCATATCAATGGATTCTCCAGAGTCACTTACCTAGGGGTAGATCTTACTATGGACATAGGAAACAATATTTCCAAACGTTCCCAGGCTAAAGCAGAGAAACTGCCAAATTCTTAAATGAACCATCTCGTTTTCTCTGAAGCAGTTTAAATCTGCCACTCAAAAAGGTTCTTCAAATGCACGCCAAGTCGCCAAATGGTGCTAACTGAATGGGTTTGACAACTCAGAACCCTATTTTCGATACTAATTTACCCCTCTCCTAATGAAATTCCGCAGCTAATTTTTTCACAGTTAAGTGTTTTAAATCATTTTCTTATTCCTTGTCAGTGGTTATAAAGGTGACATTTCCCCTGTGACCTCTTGAGGTCACTGAACTTAAAACATTCCAAAACATATTGAAAACCAGTCACGTACCGCACATTTATAAAAAAGAAACCAATGCCTTGTAAAGTGAAAAAATGATGGTTGGGAATCTATTATATATAGTTTCATACTTCCCGTATTATTCTGTGGAATATGTCGTAAGACAAAGACAATTCTCCCAGCACGACTGTCCAGATGTGACCGAAGCCATTACTCATGCTCTTTTCGGCCCCATTTCTGCTGCAGCTGAGACCTTAACCGTGACTTCTTCGCACCAGAACAAGTCCAAGTTTTTTCTCTTTCGAGCCGTTGCCATTTTTTGTGCTTCATAAAACTTGTGCCTGCCGCATTTGCATTTAAAATATTCTTTCGAGGCGGTCCGAAGAGAAGAAAAAAAAATTGTTCTTTCCTTACTTCGAGTGACTGACTTTTATGTTGCCATTCCTGGAATTCGGAAAAATTGTGTTTTAAAGCCAGCAGAATGAAATCGCTCAAACTCATTTTACTTGCCGAAAAGTCATTTCGGAGCCATAGGGATTTCTCTGCCGCAAATCAGGGGAAATGGGGAAGGGACGACTTTTTTTTTCCCTCTGATGTCCCGGAAACGAAAGGGAAAAGTAGTTTTAAGGAAACTTTCCCCCCTGCATTGAATGCTGGTAATATTTACGCATTATTCATGTGTAACCCCTTTAAATTTAATAAAAGTTCGGTTTTCTTCATGCGTTTTCCTCCCCATGTCTTAACGGCATTCATACAATTTCCAGCCAAACATTTATACTATAACGCTATGTATAACGCTATGTAACACTCTATGTATAACAAATGTAAAATCCACACTGTGCAAAAGAATAATAATTGCGAAGCAGAGACATGCTACGCAATCTGCTTCGCAATTATTACTATGTATAACGTTATGTTTCTCCTTTGTGAATGTGTGGTATGTGACTATTTTTCAATATGTTTTGGAATGTTTTAAGTTCAGTGATCTCAAGAAGTCATAAGGTATATGTCACCTTATTCTACTGACCCCCTTGGACCCAAAAAAGGTTCCGAAAAGGAACTAAAACCCTACTTTTACAGGTCAGATTTCAAATTTTTTTCTGGAGGAGGATCCCCATACCCCCAGCGGTACCAAAAGGGGATCTTGAGGGATACTTTAAAGAAAAACTCCCAATATTTTGACATTTTGTGACCAAAGGTAAAGGTGATGGTGAGGAAGTGACCCCCCCCCCTTTGGAACCGTGCTGGATCCGCACCTGATTGCGTATAAGTTGCACCAGAAAAAGTTAAATCACAATTACCATCAGTATAATAATTTATTTAAAATGCTATATTATATTTAAATTATTATTTATGGAATAATTTTTTTTTAAATTAATAAAAATTTTTCATTGAGTTAAACGTATCAATTATCTAAAACTGGAAAGCATCTTTAAAAGTGTTTGTGATTGTTTTTAAAATCTTCCTTAAAATGTAATTTAATTATTGTTTACAAAGATGAAAAAAATCAAATGTTGTATGGGAATTTAGTAGTTCATTCTTTTATTATCACGGTATAATAGTTATAACTTTTATGTATTCTAATTTCTTATTTCCATGTTATTTTACGGCCAAACTACCTAAAAAATTGTTATAAAACGTATTTTCGGACACATTAACACATCCACTTGTTAAAAAGATCACTTTAAAACCTAGGTACTGATAAAAATACCCTTTAAATACTCTCCATAATACTGTAATAACAATTCCCTAGTCTATTCTGTACGGAATTGGGGTTAGAAGAAATATATTTTAAAAACAACCTTCCCTCAGCAGCATGAGGTATATTATAAGGGATGAAAAAGCACCAACTTTTTATCAACTTCTTCTCACGCCTCAACCTCCAACATCCATTCTCCTTCTATAAAAAGCGAATTAGAAAAATATCGCCCCTTTACAAAACCCGAACACCTCCGATCACTGTCACCGTGATGGATGCCCTCGACCCTAATTCCGGGCACATTTTCGAATTCCGACGACACGAGCCTGGGCTTATAGAAAGGGAACCTCCTGTGTTCTCTATCCCGTATAGGCAGTATGGGATAGAGGGGACATTGCAAAGATCTTTCGCTGCAACTGGACGTGCCAACATTTCTTGTAAATCCTGTTGTATAGGCAAAGCGTTGATAAATTCCAAGTGCAAAGATTGAGTATAATATGGGTTTTTTCATTTTCAAAATGTATTGTCCCGAAAGGTAAAACATGAAAACTAAGGTACTTACGTATTATCCCGTTGACCGTGTCGCTGAATCCGAACAGCATTAACGAATCTCTTTAGACTGTGCCGCTGAATCTGATGGTAAACAATTCATCGTACATAAAATTTATGTTTTAATAGGGATTAGATATAAAAAATTTAAGAACGCATTTAGATACTAAACATATAAAAAAAACACTATTTTTAGAACTCATTTCTGGATACCAACACTTTTCAAACATATTTATAACACTATCAGAAATCTCTGAAAAGTGATACTTAACTACTAAATACTAAAATCTTTAAGATTCAGGACAAAAGGGTTCTTAAATGTGTTAATTTTTGTGTGTGAGTTTTTGCAGCGAAGGCAAAAATTTGCCAAATACTTATTGGCGTTGCATGTACTAGTTATTAGTAGCTATGTGGAATCCTTTTCTAGCCACTCTTCAACCCTTGCCACGCAGTGCTGCAGCTCTTTGGTCACTCTATCACACTATGTACCTTCCCAGGGTTTCAGTTCGGGATCGATTCGCTTCCATAAAAGCTTTGATGAACTACCGACTATTCCCGGATTGTGTACTTTCAACACCGGTTAAGACTGACACCGTGATTAATCGGCGATACAGGGAAAGGCCATCGCTCAAGAGGGGGGGGGGCTAGCTCTTTTTTTTTTGGGAAGGCAGAGGGGCATGAATCAAATTCTAAAATGCCTTTCGAGGTCGATTGGAATGATGGAATTAAATTTCCTCTCTCGGGGTTGAAATTGGCTTTTTTAAGCTCTTTTGTGAGATTAGAGGTGAACGTGGTCGCTGAGAGGGGATTTCGGAACCGGTTGTGGAAAAGTTCAATTTGCGAAAAAAGGAATTGGTTTTATGTGAGGTTCGAGGGATCTGTTTCATACCTTGCTCGTTTTCCTTCTCTCTTTTCTTTCGTCGAAAGGCGAATGGGAAAACACTTTTAAGGTTGGACGTTTACTATAGTCTGTGTAAATAAAATCGGCGGTTTCACGTCATGCTTTACCATGGCAACGCAGAAGAAATCCATGGAGAAAAAACTCAAGGTCAACCGCCGATTCTATTTACACAGACTATAATCATACATTGTTTAGCTTATGCGGAGCTCTTATACTAAAGATCACTGGTAATCGGACTCTTGCAAATTCTGATTGAAGTCAACAAGATATTTAGTGGAATAATTTAAAACATCGTCACATTCTTCAAATTTTCACGTAAAAATATCATATTATTATTATTATTGTGCACGTTCCATTATTTAGAAAGGTGTCTACGGATTGCGAGGCAGTTTGGGCCAATCGTGGTATAGTGTAACTTTAATCCATGACCACGACAAGCAAATAAACGTTCCATTTCAACTAAACTACAAATTATGCTTGTGAACATTTTTATAATAATTTATTATTCCATTGCAAAAAAAGATGAATAAAAGGCAATCCAACTTAAATGATTCCTATACATACTGTTTCTAGATATTTTTTGCACCTTTGAATTATCTAATGTTGTTAAATCACCAATAATTTATAACTAAAACATAAACTAAGTTTTTAATACTTATATTTGTGTACTTATCAACTTCTACAGCTTACTAAAAAAAACTCTACTTGCTGTACATTATCTCCCGAACACTTTATAACTCCTTAAAAAGTTCTCTAACGAGATAAATATTATGTCTTGACCCCCCCCAAGAGTAATAAAATGCTTAAAAATCTATCCCCCGATAAATATCCAAAGCATATCTTATTTTTTAATGATGGTAGCTCTCCAATTCAACACGATACATCTAATGGCATTTTTCCTTCGGGGCCCACAATGATGGACGACGCATTGTTGCCTCAAAGTTGTACAGGGGCTAACCTAAACCACCTAGTAAGTACACTCACCGCAATACCCTGTTTACTATGCAGCTTACTCCCCACACAAGTTGATCACACATTCAATAACCACTCACTTATCTCTCGATACACGTCGTAATAGAGGTTTTGGCCCCCACAAAATAACTTCTTTACCCCAAAATGGCCCCGAGATGCGTTCCTTATTGGCCATTAAGAAGTAATTAGGGGGCTAACGCCACTGTGGTTAAGTGGGCGTTTACATGCGCATGTCGTTCCGAGCGACTTCTTCTGGAATGCGCAAAAATGGGTTAAGGGGGTTGTTTTTATTATCATGACCCTCTCTCGCTTTTGAATAATGCATCATGGGAGGGGTGATGGAGGTAGTAGAGTCTGGACTGTTTATTATGGAGTTGACTGCGTTTTTATGGGTATGAAATGGCAGTATTGTGATGTTTATGGATAGTGATTTGTTTGGGTTATTCTGTTGCACCGAAATCTGTTTATTGTAGGGATTTTTTTTTATTTAGGACATCATGTAATAGATAATGTTATACTAGATTACAACCTTTCTTGAGAATGACGTCACTTCGAGCGGAAGAAAGTCTGCAGATAGTCTGTGAGCTTAAATTTTAAATGATTGCACTACGCCGTAAAATCGAAATAACATAACATTTTACGAAAATTATGACCACAAAACGCTATATACGCATGAATTTAACAAACTAATTATGTTTGTAAAATAAAGTGTCTAATTTCACTCGGCATTCGGACATTTCTCTGAAAACTACCTTCCCTTGCTCTCAGCTTATTTCTCCATTGCCAAGAAACTTTGGAGTCTATACTAGACTGCAACGTTTCTTGACAGTATGACGTCACTACGCGGAAGCAGAAACTGCATCAACAGAAAGCCTGTTGGGTTGCTAGAATAGTTTCGGTACTCAAATCGTGATAAAAAGATTCTAGATAAATGGGTTTATAAAACTAATCATAATTCTAAATTGAAGTTCTTCATTTCACCCAAAATTCAGACACCGCGCTGGGAACTACATTCTTTTTTTTGTTTCTCCAAGTAACGTTGAAGTCTAGTATAGTAGCTAATCTATATGGTAGCAAATCAAATACATTAGTATAGTATAGTAGCAAATCAAAACTTTGTTGATAGTAAAAAATATAGTTCCGTTAACATACGGGCGTCCTTACGTAATAAAGAACGCTTCAGAAAATCTCAGCAGGTCGTATACACTTTTAGTGAAAGATAGTAACATAAACAATGTTTGAAGATAAGCTCCAAACATCACGACGATCGAGCACACATTCTCCTACACAAAAAAACATTCCAGAAACGAGTTTTTCAATACACAAAAATCTCCTCTCTTTAGATAAAAAAATATAAACTATAAACACATCACAACAAAAACAACAGAAATCGCTCGATCTGGAGAACAACACCGAGGAGAAAAGATCTCCCCCTATAGTCACTCAATCACGATTCCTCACTTGCAGACAAATCCTATCAGAATTCGAAATCGCAAAGAGGAGGATTCTCGAAGAAAAAGTGGATTTTCTTTTACACGTGAGAGCGGGGCCACATTTATCTACTTGATGATATCCATTTACGTGTGTTCTCTACGCCACACGTCTTCGGAGATTTCTTTTCGCCTTATGGTATTCCCTGAGAGGCGGCGGATTCGATGTTGGTTATGGCCGATTTTTCCGCCCCTACTACAAATGTGCTTACTACTCGCGAGAGAATTAGGGCGGTTTTACGTGCACCTATTCCAGCGACGCGACCGGTTGAAATTTCTCCGTTCAGGGTGTTTCAAAAGACCCTTTCACGGCTCTTATTTGGAAACAACGTCGCCTAGGGTCATGGAAGTAAAGTCTACCCTTAGGTAAATGACCCTGGAGAATCCATTGAGAAGACTTACAGCGCCCCTAGCGGCGAAATGCAAAGTTAAAATGCAAAAAAATTAATTAAAATCTAGAGGAGAGGGAGCGAAAACTTTAATGCGAATATTGTTGTCAATATTATGAAAAACTCACTTTCGTGAAAATATCGGGAATATTCGCGGATATATTAACGTGTGAAAAGAGCATTTTTTCAAAGTTCAAAAAAGAAAAAGTTCGCAAATTTGAAGTTTTAAAATATTTTTTTCATTAAATTGTGTCTACATCTAACTAAAAAAACACAAAACTACTTAACACTGCATAACTTGCAAATTTTGCGAACTTTTTTTTTATGACGCTTGAGAAAGTGTTATTTCCACACGCTAATAGTATCTTCGTAAATATTCACGATACTTTCATGATTGTTTTTCAGTGACATTTTAATAATATTGGCAACAATATTCTCATTGAAGTTTGCTCCATCTCCTTTGTTTTTTTAATGAATTTTTTTAACTTTTTTATATTTCGACGCTAAGGGCGCTGTACGTCATTTAAATAGATTCTCCATCTAAGGGACCTTACTTCCATGACCTTTAGGAGACGTTGTTTCCAAATAAAAGCCGTGAAAGGGACTTTTGAAACACCCTGTATATTTTCTACAAATGATCTCGTAACTACTACGCCATAGCACTAAGAACCAATGGCAGGACTTGATTCTGAATCGAAGAGGAAAGTTATCCCCATGGCTTTTCAGTCGCGTTGCTCGAATTACTGCATGTGTATCGGCCCTCAAGCTGTTTTGGAGCTCGTTGAGAGGTAATGTGGTTTGGTATGGAGGCTGTTTTTCTTTTTGTGAATGGTACGGTTGCACTTTTTTCCCCTCTGTGTGGAGAAGTTGAAGGTGCGTTCTGAAAATGGGTTATGTGGGTGGGTGTTTTTTTAAAGGTGTTGTATTTTGGGAAAGATATTTTAGGGTTTATTGATGGATCTATTACAAACAGACTCTCTCTTTGAGTTGGTTTGAATCACTTTGAGTAGATAAGACGATACATTTTGTTCAAATATAGTGTATAAACTTTATTAGTGGTACAGGCGGGACCTTGTTCTCTTTTGGTGACTGTAACTCATGTGTACGTATCCGAGTGGTTTTTTTTCAAATAGTAGGTAATTATCATAGACGAGAAATATAAGTGAAGTTCTTATTGTTGAATTAGCTCCTAAAAATGAAATTATCTTATCTTTCTGAAAATTATCTTAGTCTTGATTTAGGGTTACCATTGCTCACCCCCCCCCACTATCTCTACTCTATGGTAATTATCCATTCTGTCAGATGATGCTTTTGTTTCCAACCTCATAAAATATATTTTAATGAATTAATTCTTGCCAGTAGCTTGAAAATGATTTTAAGCTACATTTAAAGTTAATTTATATGCGAAATTCTTTCAATAAGTATTGCATCTTGATATGGTATATGTATACGGAGAAGGTCTGTGAAAAAATTACAGGGATTTTCTGGCAGGAAATTTAAGTTTTCTGTTAAAAAAAAAACAATTTTCTGTTAGAAACACAACAGTCTTCTGTTAAAAAAAAAAACAATATTCTGTAAAAAACCAACAATTTTCTGTTAAAAAACAACAGTTTTCCGATAAAAAAAACAACAGTTTTTTACAGTATACTCCAAAAGCGTTACATTGGTATTCTATTGGTATTGGAAAAAGTGCTGTCCCCATAATCCATAGGAACAACAGTTAGAGAACACCTTCAATTAGCCAAAACTACGTTCATTGGACTTAACCACTTTAATTCTAACCAGCTCATATAAGAGTTAGCTCGCTGTTGCTTCAAACGCTTCAATTATTATTGAAAACAGTCATTCTTCAAACCCCATTAACTACCTCCAAATTAACGTCGAACGCTTCAAAAATGTTTGTTGCTTTTCACCTGTTCACCAACTCAACTCGACAATATAGCCACACAAACCCACTCAACCAATCATTGCTTAGATGGAAAATCGGACTTTCGAACTCATAAACTGCCCCCATCAGTATTCCACCGGCCTCCCCAGATTGACTCAATCCAACTAGCCGGGGCAAAAGAATCATCGCTCGGGCACGTATCTGCCCCAGGGACGGAGTAGGGTACGGGTACCGTTAACAGCTCTCCTCGAAAAGGTGGAGGAATCAATAACCATTAAGCCAACTTCCCTAAATGAGTGTTTTGTAACGGAAACCGTGCCCGAGTCGGTCTTGGGGTTTGCTGTTTTGCTGCTGCTGTTTCGATTTTGGATGAGGGTGGTAAATCGGTTTCGAATAGTTTTTAATTAGTTTGATGGGGTTTTGGGGGGCGGGTCGTTGTTGGGTTTGGTGATTTGTGATCTTAATCTATTGGCGAGCCAACCCTTTTAACCTGTGAGCTTGTATATTGAATTATTGACGTGGGATAGTTTCCGACCCTTGTTTTAGACAAATAAATCATTTTTATATTAAATTTAATTATAAATGTATTATGTAGGTTTGTTAGAAGCCTAACCAGAGGTAACATATGAATATCGATTAGTTTGGTAACAGTAATGACCAGTGTATCACAGATATCGATCAATGGACTCTAACCGTCTGACGTCACACGAAACCAACACGTGACCTACTGAGCTTGCGATTGGTTACCACAGATACTACACTAGTAGATCTACTAGTGTAGTATCTGTGGTAACCAATTGCAAGCTCAGTTGTAGGTCACGTGTTGGTTCCGTGAAGTCTCGAACCAGATAGGCGGTTAGAGTCCATTCCGGATATTTTGGGGGATTTTTATTTAATAAAATAGTTCTAAATAACACTATTTGAATAAAGTGAACCTGAAAAATTATAATGAATTTTTTTTACCTCTTTTTGATAACCGATGTCGGACAATCGAAATTGACCTTCAAAAACTAAATCTGGGAAGGTTGCTTTTGGTGTTGAAAATGATTATTTTTTTTAAGAATATGTTACAGCTTTTCTACTGTAATTCTGCAGCTAATTATTTTCACAGTAAGTGATGTCATCAGCCATCTACTATCCCCTGTAAAATTTTCGCCAATTTCTGTGAATTTAGTTTCCTTGTAAGTCCATCTTTCACAGTAGTACGTTTCAAATTCCAATATATAAAAAAGGACCAACTTTTTTCAACAGGCAAGCGGGAAAACACATTGAAAAAAAAAAAGAACTAATAGCTTTTTGGTGAAGACTCAACAGGGATAGATATTTCCAGCAGGTCAGTGAAAGATGTGAAATGTTTCTCCCAAAGTAATGCCCTCGTACATCAAGGCTTTGGCCTTCGTCCAACCAACCACTCATATGATGTTACGTCACTCCAGCCATACCCCTCGATGTATCATACTTTTGGAAGGAATGCATCACTCTGTAGTAGAGGGAACATATTTTATTCAGGGCTCCTCATGCAATTAGCCAGGGCTTAACAAGTTGTAAGACAAGTGCATCGTTTTGTTGCGAGGTTATTTTGGGGGCAAGCACATTTATCGCTTCGAACTTTATACACTTCTCAGGGGTATAGTCTGACCACCAGGAGAAAAACATTTGACGTCGTTAATATGAGATAAAAATTATGCTTCCATAGATATTCTAAATTCTACATTTTAAATTACATCATCAACTGTGTAGAAGAAAGTGTGCATTAAGAATAAGACAAAACTTTGTCATCATTAGAGATTTACATCCTTATTTTGATTTGCAAAAATACTCATTTATAAAAATACTTATTATACTAAACTATATATTTCACTCATTTAATAAGTTCTGAGAAACTTTATAAAATCGTCATTAAGTATATTAAATAAAACCGAAACGCATTTAAATCTGACGAAATAAAACCTGATATTTTATGTCTTAAAAATCTTTAACACCCTTACAAACAATACATCCTAAAACAAACGCTGTAAATAAATTTTATGTATAAACAACAGTGATGTCGACGAAATTTGAATTCAAATAATTCACATTTTGATTAATACAAAAAAATAGCCTCCGAGAATTTTCCAAGAGCAACCGAAGTTTGTTAGTCGTCTTTTACAACATTCCAACAAAAAATAAAAAACGCATAAAAGATTCATTTTAAATTACACAAACGCGGTCGCTATTTCAGTTTCGAAATCCGTCGGCGCCCAATAATAACGAAAATGAAAAACTATATCTGCCGTATTCGTTATAAACATTCTTTTATTAAGATGTATAATTTTTGACTCTATTTCTACCCTCTGGACAAAAGGAAGAACTTTCGTGTTTACAATTCAGTAATAATAATAAAAAGAAAGAATACACACACTTTTCGAACTTTCGGAGAGAACAGGAATTTTCGAACGTTTATTATTCCCTTATCATCGTTCTTTTCTTTGGTTTGAGGGGTTAGTAGAAACAGAGAGTTTAATAAATGAAACTGAAAGCGGGTTTCGCCAGTTTTGTATCCGTGCCGTGAATTTTTGGTGCGGTTATAGTCAATATTTAATACGGATGGATGTAAAAAGTGAAAATTGTCTGAAGTTTATTTATTCTCTTTCAAAGTTTTGGTTCTATGTTTAATTTTATACGAGATAATAAACCTCTTACTGATTTTATATATATACGTTAACATTTTATTATAACATATTCACAACCTTGGCGATATTACCTTAATTGTTCACCCATTATTAATGAATACTAGGTTTTAAAACATTTGGTTAGCATTAAATATGGCTTTATATTTCAATCATCATACATTATTTTGTTGAAATTCAATGTTAATTGCAATTTTGTGACCTCAAGTTGAAACATTATTTTTTTTAAATGGGTAATTTTAGTATTTGGGTAATTTTGTATGGGCTTGGCAATTTTCGTAACCCAATTAAATGCTACTTATCAATTATAATTTTTATTTCAATCAAACTACTAAATTCTAAGAACTACGTAAACTTGATGCTATTTTTCTTATCAACCCATTTTTAGTGATAAGTTTTATTAATAGTTCATACGTTTTTATTCTCTAGACATAGTCCACTGTTATTTTAAAGAACAGCCACTATTCAAGGATTGGTGTCGAGATATTTCATTTTAGAAGTCAAGACCACCGGGGGTTATTTTTTCCCTCCCGATTTTTATGAGTTTTCGAAATCCCTCTGAACGATATTTTTCATACCGATATTCTCGTCCACGGTATTGTGAAGTCTTTTTTTATTTCGAAAGAAAAGCTGCGTTCTGATTTCTGACTGTGTATCGACTGCCACCGGTGTAATTTCGAATGGAAAGCAGAATAATAGGCTAGTTAAAACTTTGGTTTTTATGAAGGAAGTAAAAGTGCTAAAACTTTGCATTTCTTTCAACTTTTTATGGGGAGATGTTTTTTTACCTTCTTAGTAAACAATTTTTGGGAGTTTGTTTCATAAAATGTATTATTTTTAGGTGTGTACTCGAATTTGAGTTGTTTTTTGAATGCATTGACTCGTTGAATATAAAACTTTTATCAAATGAAGTTTGATTTTTATGTCGGGTAGAAAAATGGAATATAGTAGTTTGTTTCATGCAGCTCCTTAATATTAATTTAAAGAGAAAACCCTCTGATGGCTTGAGGTAAATATTCCAGTTGTTTTATTGATGGAATATTTTTCACAAATATAAGAAGGGGGCGAGTATAAGTGTTGGTATTATACGAATAAGGTTTTAATTTCACGTTTTAAATAATAATTTTTTAACTTTTTGCATTTAAGAGGAGAACTCGCTTTCCTCAATCGTAAAAAAAATATTAAAAAAAAAAAATGTTAAACTTTTTGGCACAAAATAAGACAACTGACACGATATTCTCCGGTGAATGACACTTAAGAATGAATGAGAAAATATTCATAAGCAATAAATCATAAGGTAGCATATACAAATCACATAAAAAAACACCAATAATACAAGTTTTACAAAGTATTAAAATTTCTTAATGATACCCCAGTGAATATAAATCACTTTAGAGAATTCCTACAAAGGAACCTGTCATAATGGTATCTCAATTTATCTTATAGTACATGCATCAAATATGACTCTAAATCTGATCTATTTGATTTATGGAAGATAGACTACACTATCGCGCACAGACAAAAAAAAATAGCACGTCTCCTATACGTTTCTGTTATCCGATCTAATGATGCTTAGTATAGAGAACATAGTAGCTACTTTAGTGCCGTTCACATGGCCAAACCCATTTACCCAGTTAAAAGAGTAGTGAAGTAGGGAGAAAGGATTTTTTGAAGACTACCCGGGTGACTGTTGATTAGCCCCGTTCACATGCACACTCGTTTTACCCGGACAAGGAGTCACGTGATGAGCAATCTTTTAGAGATTCGAAAGGTATTATGGGAAATGAGGGTAACACGTGGACAACGGGATTCTTGTTGATGCGTCGTTTTTTATTGTTTATAATCAAATCATGGAGTTTCTTTGTTTGTTTTTAATGATTTACATGAGAAAGAAGATAGAAATTCCCGACAATTTTTGCATTTAAATTAATTAACTATATGGTTAATAAAAATAAAGTATGAGTATTAAATTATGGGGTTCCTTTAAAAATGAAGGAAAAATTCAAAGAGTAAATTTTTAAGTGACACCCTCTCATTTTTTCTTTTTTACTAATACAGTAGAACCCCTTTATAACGACCTTCCCGATACAACGACCGGTATTTAAAGTACCAATTATTTTATTATAGAAATAATGATATTTAAAGATAATTTTATTTCATTCATAATATGTACTTATATTAATAGGTAATTTATTCAAATTTTAAAAATCCAGTTCCTTTTTTTTTCTATAAAAATCTGAAGGGTTTTCATTCTAAAAGTTTCGGTTGCCAAACCAATGTACCACAAAAATAATTATTATGTCTAAGCCATTTGGAAATAAAGCTAGAGGAAGACCCAAACTCAGATGGTCTGATTTTTATGACAAGGACTTCCTTGTCCTAAAATTTAGGAACTGGCAAACTGTAGCCATGAACAGACTAGAATAGAGGAGAATCCTTAGAGAAGGCTAGAAGTGAATAAGATTTAATTCTGTAACCTCAGAAGTATATTTTAAATTTCTGATGTTTGAAGAAATTCAAGGAATTTGTTTCCATAGTGCTAGGAAATGAAAAGATGGTAATCCTGTAATAGAAAATCCTTATTTCAGAAAAACATAAACTTTTTCAAAATTTTTCAAATGACCTATTCATCAAGTCAATTATTTGTTGGTTTTGACCTACCTATATAATTAGTTGGTTTTGGGCTAGCAAATTTTCACTGTATTCAGCTGTGCTTTAAGTCTTTCATTACCTGTTAAAAAGCTTCTTTTAAATGGTTAATTATTATCCGTTTTCTGGCAGGTTTTTTATTTTCTGCCAAAAAATATATTTAGGAATTTTATTAGGGATAGTTTTGTAACCAAAAATGTATTAATAGATCATAATAAAATCTGTCACTTTGTTAAAGAATAGGGTATTTTCAAAAGAAATTTAGTTTCTAACTCACTGGGTGGGTTCTTATTCATTTCACCCAAAAATGAGGGTTTTTTAAATATCATCTTACAATTTGAAGCAGAGGAATGATATTTTTCTGACTTTGGGATAATTTTCAACAAAAATTTTAGTGTTTTCTTATTTATCAAACAATTATTTTACAGATATTTATTTATAAAACAGCCTATAAGCTGAAATTTTCAACTCAAATTTGCATTTTTCTCTATTCGAGTTGATGTTTCTGACTTATGAGGCTCTTTCCTATGGGAAATAAACCCTGGGAGGAATATTTTTTCTTTGAATTAGGAACATGCTTTAAGTAAATTTTTTGCTTAAGAATTTCTATTAATGAATTAGGAGAAATGAGATGAAGCATGAAGGCAACAAAGTACCCTATTTTGAATACATATATAATGTGCAATTAAACAGAGCATAAAAAGTAGTTTTTATTTAAAAGAATGTTTATAAACATTTTTTATTCCAAATTGTGGGGCAGTTTGACAAACCATATTTTAAAAGTTAAAAAATCTCAGTTTTAAAAGTTTTTTTTAACTCTTACAAAACTGTCAATTTAGTTTTAGTAGGTAGTACTCAAACTATTGCTTTATTCATTTGAATGCTTTTTTATAACAGCGCATTGAGAAAAAAAAGGCTTAAAAATTCTTAATTGGAACACTTTTTGACATATTTAAAAATAATTATATATTAATCATAATTCTTAATAGGACTCATAATACAAACTAATATTTTAAGAATATATATAAAATATAATTCTTATATAAATGTATAAATTCATATATTAAAAGATTCAACAGTCTGTCATGAGCAATTCAAAAAATTTAGTTAATAGAAACCAGTGATTATCACAAAAAAATTTAATAAAAATGCATTTTTAGAAATTTGAATATGAAATCCCTCAGAAAACTAAAGCTACCTTTAAAACTCAATGGAGTTTAGGTCTAATAATGTTAACCTATCTTCCTAACAGTATGAGTAACATAATTATTGCATTTCTAGGGTAAATAAAAGCCTATTTTACAGATTAAGGTAGCAATCAAGAAAAAGAAGCACCATCTGCATTTACAAAGTAGTAAACACTGGCACTGTTCAGCACTATATCAAATGTAAATATAAAATAGTATTCAGAAAATTTTGCCAGTATGAAGGCTTCTAACACGTTTAAAAGGGTTATTTCTCTTCGTGAGACCATCTATTTTACGATGCTCTATCCATTTTCTGGGACCCGAGACATTCAAATTTTAACAAGACTAAGATTTAAACAATTTTTAAAAGCTTTCTAATTAAAAATAAATATAACTAATTTTATCCACTTTCCACACAATTAAGAACGTAATAAAAAAAACTCAGCATCTAAAAATAACTGAAAAATAAGAAAACTCAAATGCTTCAAAAAAACTAATAAATGAAAAGAAACAAACAAATGGACAACACAAATGAAAGAAATTAAGCATCAGAAATGTAATCAGAATATTCGCAGATTTTATAAGAATAATTTTCTCTAAACACATCTTTAATAAAAATACTACGAATAAAAGTTTATTTTAATTAACACTATAATGGAGTTAAATAATATTCTAACCTTGATTAAAATATAAAAAACTAAGCCAACATTGGAAACTTGGAATATTGAATCGGCCAGTCATGTTTATACTTTGATCATTAAATAAATTAATCCATCGAAGTAATACAAAATTATACTAATGAATATATTAGCTGCCTTCAAAGGATGACCATGATGTAAAAAATAAAATTTAAGAACAATCATAAAAAAGATCACTGAAACATTATTAACTTATTGCAAGCGATTTCATCAGAACATTTCGGAACGCAATAGTAAAAGCTTTTAAAACTAAAAATATCATAACATAAACATTGAACGAGACAAAACACACCTTGAGAATATTGAGGATCAAGAATATTTTATTTCGTAAGTAAGAATATGGTTTTTATGATTAACGTGAAGTGCAGTGTAGTAAGAGGAGGCCATATTGTTTTTGTAAACAAACTCTGGTCGGAGTACTTTATTCCCCTACCCTAGCCTAGGGTGAAGTTTTGCACGGTTACTTCCGCACTTTTTCCCTTGCGTAGGGGAAGCGGTGTGATAAAACTGCGTAGAACCGGTTTTTCTAACCTTTTACCCAGGTAGAGTGGCTCATGTGAACGGCACTTTTATATTCTCTTCATGTAGTAATTATGATGGGATCACGTACTGAAAAGTACTTCAACATTGTATGTACTACATCTAGTGATAATTACATGCTAATGTTAAGAGTGTATTTTGTAAATGGAGAGAGACTTTAACAAAATTGAATGATTACCAAGATAATTTTTACTTAGCTAATCTTTTTAAAATTGATTCAGTATAGTCTTAATATTTCAGACGAAAAACGAATAAAAAATTCATCAGTTTATTGTTATCGATAATTTTAAGTAGTTTCTCTTTTTTGTTATAATCCTACTATTACCGTACACCTGGGACTCTAATTATTTCTATTAGTATTCAAATGATAAATGATACAACTCGAATATGTCTTCAGGTAAACTAATTTAAAGTCAAGGGGCTAAGTACAATAAATTAAAGTAACCCAAGTAATTATATCAAAACAAACTTTTCGAATTTTACACACATTGTTTAAGTTGAAATTAAAAGTGTTATCATCGGATAATGTTATCAAAATCGACATGTCCCGATCACTCCTATTTAACTTAACGAAAAATGCATCGTTTTATGAGCTCAATTATATCGCTTGATGTTATCAAAATCTGGTGAATTCCTCTAAAAACATCTTTTTCCCCGTTTAAAGTCTAGTTGACATAATCTTACAAAATGAATAGATAATTTATTAGTGTTATATGTGTGGGGTCGTGAGTACCGCAACTACTGCAGCGCCACCCCCTATCGCCCTGGTACGAGGGTACACCGTACTCCGCGGGGCAGAAGCGAGCTAGCAGAAGAGAGAGGAGAGCACGCGTCACGCCATTTTGGAAGTCTGGGACCTCCTTTAATTTTAGCTAGAATAGCTTGATCCCTTGGTATCCGGGATACCACCCCTGTAATTCCGCTGTCTGGGACAGCCAAGAACTATAACAGCCACTCCTTGAAGTCTCTGGGAGACCCCGCGTGAACTGTTTAACTTAATCATCTTTTATATTCGTGTCGTCTGAGTGTATTCGAGTGAAATTATTAAAAACGTGTGTGTTTATTCTTCAAGCCCCTAGACCACCCCCACATATGTTTCACTCACATATTTTTCTTTAAGAATGCAAAAGTTGAAAAATATATACTAGGTTATCGTTGTTTTAAGTACTTCGATTAGGACTACATAGTTGTGATATTTTAAAGCCAACACTCGAGTTACGCTGTTTGAAACTTTCTAGTATGAAATCTCTTATTGTTATCAATCGGATATTGTTATCGTTCTACTCTTGGACAAAAGTGATCACATTGAATGGAGTTGGCTGTATTTCCAAATAAAAAAAATTCAAACTTCACGATATCTTATAGCCACTATGCATAACATGGGAAGCGAAATTTCCAGTTCAACCCATCGCATCGGTTATTTATAGACTCGGAAATTAATCCCGACTTTTAAGTGGCGGGAGGAAGTCTATCCTTGGCCCGCTCCCAGAACGTCTTCATCGGGAACCTTAAGAAAAAAAAATGTCCCCCAAGGGGGGGTGGAGAGGATTATAATATCGGAATATATATTAGCCTGAGGGAGGGAGGGAAGGCTTGTATCGCCCCATAACTTTAATCTGGATATCGTTGAGAATGCCTCCGATGATGTCGGCTGTCTCTTCCGTAAGTAATATCGGCTATTTATAACGCGCAGCATAAATGGGGGATAATTTCCTGAGGCATAAATATTTTAAAAAGAAGTTATTTTTTTGGGGGTGTTGAGTTATAGAGTTGTTAACTTCTGGAGCTATAGGGGTGTTTACGCTTATTCAAGTCTGTTGCGGTACGGGAATCCGGTAAAACCACCGATTGAACGAATTACAGTTAAGCAGATGTATACCGTCATTCACCCCCACTACTTTTCTCTCACGGTCCAAGGCCCAGCTGCGTGCCATGTTGAACCGGGAGGCAGTAAGGGTCACCGTAAAGTTTTATTACATCCAGTGCCTGGATGTAATAAAACAATTTGCGGCCGGACCACCAGCAGTTTATCTCCCCTATCTCCCTCAATCTCTTTGTATCTCCCCTCGCACTCGCGCCTGAGAGCTGTCGAAAATTGACCACATGAAGACACCGGCGCCATAAACTCAGGTTTCTTCCTGGAGATAATTGTTTTATTACATCCAGAAAGTCTACGGTGGCCCTAAATCCCGTCTTCGAAAGGGGTTTCGAGCCACTAATTGACATCTCCATCTGATGGCTTCTACTCTCCGACGTGCGACCCTTGACCTGACACCTGACTTGGAGGGGGGTCGGTATCCGTGAGAAACGGAAGGGACCGTGGGATGAAGAGGCATATACGTTTGGACTCACGATCGAACCACACCAAATTTTAGGAGCTCCGTCTCCTTGATGTGAACGCTACCAACTTTAAGATGGAACTGATGTAAAATTTCCTGTATATAGCTGTGACGTTGTGCTGATTAAATGTGTTTGGTGTCCAACTCTGCAGTAGTTACTCACGACGTTACAAGATGACGTCAATATTTTTTTCTGGCACACGTTCCCAGGCTAAACTTTTAGAAATGGACGGACATTTTAACAGGGGTTAGTAGTGACTCAAAACACTTACTGTAGAAAAGAATTAGCTGCTTGAATTACAGTAGAAAAGCTGTAGAAAGTTCTTCAAAATAATTTTTAACGCCAAAATGCATCCCTACTGTTTGAGAAATGCAGAGAAAGCAACAAATGCTAATTTAGCTACAATAATGCTACAATTTAGCTAATTTGTAGTGGGTACTCTCGCGTGGAATTTCCCTAGAACCGCTTCCCTCTAGGTTACTAGGTTATAGAATGCGCATAAAATGATAATTTGTTGAATGCAATGGACTCTAACCGCCTATCTGGTTCGAGACTCTCGAACCAGAAGTCTCGAACCAGAGTAAGAAGAGAAGTCTCGAACCAGAGAACCTTGAAGTCTCGAACCAGATAGGCGGTTAGAGTCCATTGGTTACCACAGATACTACACTAGTAGATCTACTAGTGTAGTATCTGTGGTAACCAATGGACTCTAACCGTCTGACGTCACACGGAACCAACACGTGACCTACTGAGCTTGCAATTGGTTACCACAGATACTACACTAGTACATCTACTAGTGTAGTATCTGTGGTAACCAATTGCAAGCTCAGTTGTAGGTCACGTGTTGGTTCCGTGAAGTCTCGAACCAGATAGGCGGTTAGAGTCCATTGCAAGCTCAGTAGGTCACGTGTTGGTTCCGTGTGACGTCAGACGGTTAGAGTCCATTCAAATGTAAGTTTGTAAGAGAACTAGTGTGTTCATAATTTTGGAACTATTTGCTCATAAATAAGAAAAATGAATAAACTTGTTCATCTCACTCCAAACCAAGTTTGATACCTAATTAGTACTCAAAGACAAAATTATTTTTCGAAAAAAAACCAGTCAACTCTTTATTCCTTTCATTTTATATTCCTAACCATTTCTTCAAGATTAAAAACTGCACAGAACATTATTCACTCCGATAAATACTTCTAATACACCACTTCCAAAATATTCGGAATATAAAATAATAAAAAAGGCCCTTTTTTTCGTTCGATTAAGAAACTGGACACGGAGGTAAAGTTCGGATAAGCCCCCGTAATAATTAAAACAGACGTTAAGTTTTTAATAAGAATATTGAATATCTCCATTTTAGAAAAATGAGAGAAAAAAATATTAATTACTTTCCATTTCCTTCTTGTTAATTATGTCGGAAAAAAGTGGGGTGATTTACATACCGAGCCGGCAGAAAGTAACTCTGGTTTAATGTTCGCTTTTTCATCTAGTAATAGGGATGAAGTATCATTAAGGTGTTTTTCACTAGTTTTCAATACTGAATATGCACTCAATCTAAGAGATATTTTAAATATTTATTCATTCATACCGGATGGAGTTATTCTGATTTTAAAGTTACGAAAGGTTTATTTTTTTGCTAAACCTTAATCAGTAGGTAGCATTCAGTAGTTATTTCTTTATTTCGGAAAAAAGTGTAGTTTAATTAGTATTTACATAGAGTTTATTTGGGATCTTAGTTTGTTAAGCAATAAAAAAAAGTAGAATTACTTATTCAGAAATCGCCGTAAGGTGAAATATTTTTTTTGTGAGTATATGAATAGCTTATTGCATTGCTGACAGCGAAATTGTGTAGCGAAATTTTAAGTATTATTTTTTTTTATTTGAGTGGGTGTTATTATTTTAAAGTTTAATATTTGCAGCGTTGATTGAAAATTGCGAAAATAAAAAAAAAATGAGTTTTTCTGAAGTTCTGATGTTTTACTCTTTAAATGATATTTAGTTTAGTTTTCTGGGGCTGTAATATTCCTTTCCAAGTAATTGAAAACAAAGTACTTTTTAAAAAAAATTGAATAATGAACGATCCAATTACCAAATTAAGTAGTTCACTATAGAGCATTTTCAATCACATGACATGGACTTAACAACGGCCTTAGCAACGTTGTTTTTGTCCTCCAGTGACGTCATGTGCGAATGCTTCTATTGGATGCTTCTATTTCCAGTACCTGACAACAGCCTTAGTAACGTTGTTTTTGTCCTCCACGTCGTCAAGTGTGACGTCATGTGTGAATGCTCTATAAGTGAATGTATTCTTAGTATAGGTTGTTAAGAAATGTATATTTTCCCGAATGTTTAGTTATAAAATCCGTGATAAAAAATACCTTCAACAAGAAGTTTAAAAAGATCGAATGTGGTAGTTACAGTAAGTTAAATTAGAAATTTCAATCTGATAAATTGTCTTCAATATCTTTAATATTTAAATTATTTCTTAAAATTAAAAAGGCAAACTAAAAACACATCTTAAATAAAACATCACAGTACGAATTTTTACAAATGCTACTTCTCATGGCCATGGCAACGAGAAACGGACCTATTCTCCTTAAAACAAGTGGGGAAAAAAACTAGAAAACCCTCTCTTCATTCAACACGAGAGCAAATACCAGGAGTGAACGCTGATGGCGTAATTAAACTAACTAATCGAAAAATCGAAATTCAACAAAAAAAAATCGAAAGATCGAATCGAAATTCTCCAAAAAAGAAAAAAAAACGAAAAAGTGACAACTTTGCCCTTTTTCTTCAGAAAATGCATTCTTTCCGCGAGGAATCCCAAAAAAAAAAATTTTCACTCCTAGCTCTTGGATGTTGCCATTCGCTAAATCGATAATTGATTAATCCTGAGAGGAGGAGGACCCTTTTGGGTTCTTCATTACTTGTTTCTTTCGTCGTTTTAATTCGATTGTCATTAAGGATAGGAAAAAGCCGTTGGGCACTCAGTGCCTTTTTAAAGGAGCTTGTACACTCGTTATCTTCCTGAGAAGGGGTCGATGGAGGGTTGTTTTGGAACTGCAGTGCTCAGGAATTTCCCTTGAGGTCCAAGTGTATAGGGGTTTTGAGAGTTGTACTGTACACGGATTGTGCGAAACGTGAAAAACTTTTTTTTTTGTAGGAGGTACTTTTAAGTTTTAAATTTTCAAAGAAAAAAAAAAGTTTTTTGTCTTCATTACCCTATTGCCAATACGGTGATTATGCACTTTTATTATTTTTTTTTCAATCTTTCCACACTGAATATTATTTTTATGTTTTCGACATTTATTGAAAGAAATATAAAGACTATATCGTCGGCTTACAGTCGAAAGGCACTAAGTCACTTTTGGAAGATATTTTGAAAGCGGTGGAAGCTTGGCGCATCTCTAAAATCTCGTCAAACTGAAAAGCTAGTAACCTAGCATAGATGGTTCGTTTGTTTTAAAACAGAAAGAATTCATACAGTAAAAGGCTTAAATGTTGGTTTGCGATTAATAATTTATTAAATTGAAATTATTTGATCATGTAATTGAGTTATTTTAGGGATTAAAAGATTTTATAATTCGATTTCTCAAAGATTTTATAATAATATTTTCTTTTCCATACACTATAACTAGAATGGCAACGGTAAAATGATCGCCAAATTTGGCATAACCTCGTACGGAGTAGTTGAGCAAAGAGTGACTTAGTGCCTTTCGACTGTAAGCCAACGATATTATAGCCGATGGAAAATTCGCGCATTTTTTTAAAACAGAAAAAGAAACGCATTTTTACAGTTCAAAAAATAGTTTTAAATTCAAAAATCGACTCGGAATGTTTCAAAAAAAATTTAGTCAATTCGATATTTGAAAATAAAAATCGACAATCCCTATGATTCTGCACATTAATTATCTCTATCTATTTGTAACTTCTTCCTGTTTTATGAGTGAAAAATCAGAATATCTATGTATGACAAAATATTGTGATGTTCACAGTATTTCTTTAAAAATGAAGTTTTTCAAAAAAATTATGTTTCTTGAATTTTTTCGAGAACCTTTTTTTTCTTTTAAGTTACATTCTAAATATTCCTGTCTGTCATCTCTTCAAAACTAAACAATATAATATCACACAGAATTTCTTCTGGCAATAACGTATCAACACTTTAAACACGCTCTAATTAAAACAGAACAATTTCCTTTCTAACTCGTTCCGAACAAGTGTAACTAAACTAATTCACGACAGAAATAACACAATTAGTCGCCAAGATCTGGTCACTGTCGAGCCAAACATTGAGATTAATTACCCTCTGCGAAATGCGGGTTACCACAGAAACCTCAATTTCTTCCAGAGAATGAGAAATGCCAGCTGTTTCGGCTTTCGGAGCTGACACGCACTTTAATCCCTGTCCGGGGGTTTTAAATCGAGAGTTTTAATTAAATCCAAGGATGCATGAGTAACCTACGCATACGGCTCAGAGAGTTATATTTATGAAAAAAAAACCCATTTTTTAATAATATTGAGAAATAAAGTAATCTTCTACTATAAAAGGATATTTTTTTGGATTATTTAGGTTATTAAATAAGTTTATAAGGGGCCGTTCAAATATTAAGTAAGGATGTTTTTGGTCATTTTTGACCCCCTTGTCACCAAAGATAAGCAAACCGCTACCCCCATCATAAATACGTAAGAAACCTGCCCCATTCCCCTTTGTACTTTTTTTGTACAAAATGTTTAGCAGTGCCTAGATTCCAGAAATTCATTGATCTTTGAATACTTCACCTATCGTTATAAAATTATCCTAGTGAAGTCAAAATGCTTATTTTTTTTATCTTAGTTCGACATTTTTTTTTTGTAAAATTTATTTTTGGTTGGATTTTGAAATTATCTATGCAAGAAACAAAAGATTTTTCGAAGATGCAGTGTTTGTAACACCTTACGTAAGAATCACTCACACCCCCCTCCCCCTTGTCAGGAAATATAAGTAAAGAGCAACCCACCTTAAGTGCTTACGTAATATGTGAACGGTCCCTTTGGAAGGAACGTTAAATTACATTTATGTCAAAAGAAAACTAGTTAATTTGGTAGTGTAGTTCACACTAACTACTCTATTATCGAAATATAAATTGATACTGAACAAGAACGCAATTTTCTATTTGTTATAAGAATGTTTAGTTTTCAGCTTAATTTGATAAGATAATTATATAAGGACATAGCTTTGTAATATACCGTAGAAGATGACTAGCTAATTATGTATTACTATTCACACTAACTACTCTATTAGTATCGGGATATCAATTGAGACTTAAAGTGTAAGTTAAAAGAAAATATCCTCAAGAAGACATTAATTAAATTGTATCATTATAAATGAGTTGAGTATTTTATAACGTTCAAATAAGAGTTAGATTTTATTTTAAAAAATACATTTTCTTTGAAGTTAAATGGGAAATGCGTACCTATATGTTTATTTCTTTGTAACTTAAGGGATTCAAATTAATTGGGTTTTTGAGTTGATTGAAGTAAAATACTCGTGCAGGTCTCATTAATTATTATGCCTTGTTAGAAATTCTGTATGTTAAGGAAATTAAATTAGTATTCCCATGCAGCTGATTATTATTAATTTTCTTGGTTTTCTAAAGAATTTTTAAAGTGATGCACTTTAAGTAAACATTATAAAAGAAAAGTATTACGAATACATAAAAAAATGTATCGGCGAAATACGTCATTAAAAATATATAAAGAAATTTGCACTAAATTTAACTCTCCGTGCCTGAGAAAAATTAAAATGTGCGCTCAAGTAGTTTACGTGGCTTTAAAAAAATAATTGCCAACACAAATGAATTGATAATTACTTTAAAGGTTTTCGCCATTAATTAAATTAAGCTCATGCATCATCTCAATTTTAATTTAAATGTAAGAAGGTCGTTTTAAAGAGCAGGATATTTTTTTTTTTTTGATTTGATAAAATGAAAAGGCTATCTATGCAAAGCTGAAACATTGGCACCAATAAAATACACTTATTTTTAATTAATTACTTCATTTTGTGATTAGATATAATAGTGAAAAAGATATCTATGTAAAACTAAAACATTGGTACCAGTAAAACACACTTGTAGTTAGAAATAGGGCAAATCGTGGTAAAAAAAGGCACTATTATACATAAGTTTAACAAAATAATCCTATTTTTAAATTGACGTTCTTCATTTCACTCAAAATTCAGACACCGCGATGGGAACTACTTTGTTTGTTAGTGACGTCATAGGCTCAGGAAATGTTGCAGTCTAGTATAGTACGCTTGTTTTGCCAATTTCTTTGATTAAAATTGATTTCCTTATTTAAACAAAAGAAGTACAGCATGTGAAACAAGTTAAGCTAGCAATTCATACAACTTTGAATATAAGGTTGAATAAATAAATAATGTAGACCAAAAGGAGTAAATTACATTTATCATTTCATAGATACCACAAAAGAGTACTTTAACTAACGATACAAGAGAAACGTATCAGTGAACAACGATAGAAGAATACCCCAGTACTTCACTTCACCATAATAATTTATTCACAGCTATCGTACGAATCACTTCGGAAGCGAGCAAAATCATCTAAAAATCTTCCATAACTTAAAAACACATCCCAGATATCGCTCCATAAAACACATCGAAAAGATTTTTACGACGAACCATTCGGTGCAACAACCAACCAACCAATCTCTCCTTCCCGAATCTTCCAATAACCTCATCCTTACACACTACCCTCTCATTCAAACCAAACCCTTTCAGTACTGGGCGCCCGGATATTTCTATAGAACTCAATGGGGGATTTCGGGCGGTACCGATGGTTTGAGCCAAAGAAAAGGGTGGAAGAGCTATGCCATAAATACTCCCTCTCATTTCGCATGCATACTCCTAATATCCGAAAGGCGGATCCGGAAAAATGGCATTGTTTATTCATCTTTTCCATTTCTCGTTCGAGCGAATTCTTTTTCGTAAGGAGTGGGGGGGGGGTTCTCTCTATATACCGATGGTCGTCGATATCTTCCTCCGAATTAATTTATTTTTCGTATCTGACTGTGAAGGGAGGGATGATTTAGGCTTTTTTTTTTTTTCATATGAATATGATATGGAAGAGGCAGGAGTTGATTTCTGTTTGTTAAAGGTTTTGTAGGAGAACATATAATAGAGAAGGAATACTGGTCTTGGATTATATCTTAGGTAGCTCTCAGGTCTACCGTAGAGAAGGAATATAGGTATACGTTTTGGTTGTAGAATGGTGTTTTATTTTATCCTTGGTGGTTGAAATGGTTATGGAGAGACTGTCAACGTTACTATGGTCCGTGACTCAAGTGTTTGTAGCAGTGGTGTTGTGAGTTGAGTTGTGTAGAGAATGGATTTTTTTGTGAAATGTCACACTTATATCCTACTTATAAAAATGTGTTCTTCGTGGAATAGTACTTTTATTGTTTTTTGTGTACAAAGGGGACTATTTCTAACACATAAAGTTCTCAAGGACATCATTTGTAAAATGAATTTAATAAGAGAACCCATCTTTTACCATTTTATAAGAGACGTTCATAGCATCTAAACTTTAAAAATTAAAAAACAGGAAGAAAAAAAAGTTCAATTGGTATTCTAAATAATGTAGAAAACTTTTTAGAAATCACTGAAAGGTAACAATAAAATCGATTGTAAGTTAATTAGACAAACTAGTAAGGATATTTTTTATATGTTTTTTTCACCATACATAACCTTGTGTTTTTTAACATGTTTAGTATAAGGATTTTCATATTAGTGTCCTAAAATTGGATGGGGACCCTTTCAAAACCATACATATGATTCCCTTAACAAACAATTAATTTTACAACATAAATAGATAATTGATTTTTAAATATAACTTTAGAGTAGTTATTAACCTCACAAAACTTTCTTTACACAACTTCAACCATCAAACACGTATTTGATCCTCTAAACACACCCACTATTAACCTTTCCATCAAATAATACTACATCTGGTCATCTTACGCATCAGCTCAGATGATAATAATCCCTGTTACAGTCACAGTTACCCTTTGTACGCAAACAATATCCCTCCCCAGATGATTCAAACCCCGAGGACGGAGGAATATTTGCTACTCCTAATGCCCAGCGCAAGCAAATCTCTCCAGGGGACGATTGATATACAAACACGGGGCAATAAATACCTCCGATATCAGATTCAGAGGGGTTCAGCTTTATGTCACCGAGTGCTGCCGACAACGAGTGAGTGACAAACCCCCACGACCTTATCGGGGACATCTGGTCCCGACGGGTGATCGACAGTCCCCACAATATCGTCGGGCGACAGCTGATTGGTCCGTTGATTAGATTCATAATTATCTCTTGACTTATTTCCAAATGAACGAATGAATGGGGTCTCTGCTAATAAACCGGAGGGTCAACACAGTCATGTAGGATGTCGTTTGGGATGTAGGGATGGGGAGGATTAGAGGGGGCGTGGGTTGCATCCCTGCAAAAATGTGGGGTGCGAAGTTGTTTTTTTTTTAACTTTTGGGAATTTAATTGAACGAGTCGGTTTTAAAAGCACTGAATCCACATCAAAGCCCTCAATTATGATTTTAATTATGTTTTTATACAGGGTGTATCTGAAATCGTGCAACATCTCGTTTGGGATTGGAGGGATAGGGAGAAAGAAATAGAGGGGCCGTGGGTTGCATCCCTGCAAAAATGTGGGGTGGGAAGGATATTTTTTTAGCTTCTTGTGTGTGGGTTTTTACTGAAAGTGTTAGTTTTTAAAAGCAGTGAATCCCTGTACTTATTTACTTCTACCAATGGCTGAAAAAACGTGTATAAAGAAATGAGGGACCAGAACCATGAATCCCCAAATTCACAGCAATTTTATTCATACAGGGGGATTTGCCAATTCGGCAATATACGGCCAATTATTGTATCCTTAAACAGAGCATAAACAGATAAAATTTACTTTTCAGCTTTTTAATAACTAAACCGAGTGAAATCTTTAAGGTTGAGGATTTAGGGAAAGTAATAAATATTGATTGCGGTCGATCTTACAAGGACTGGTCACACCTAATATATCTAACCATATTGAGTAGATCTAACCTTTTTAATAAAATTAAATTAAGAACCAGATTCATAAATTTACTTTTAATATTTTGTTTCAATTTCGGTTTGGTGCTTTCCAAAGTGATTCAAATTGATATTTGTGGTTGAAGATTAATCTTATAGTCTTATGTACTCTAATTTTGGCAACAGTCGTCGTTTGTTATTCTCTCTGCTGAAAGCCACCTAGCACAATTTCGACTAGCGTCCCCAACTAATGCGTGTTGATGTTGATTTCTCCTACTCTCACTCGTTTCCCCGTAAGTAGTACTATACCTCCTCTCAACTAGGTTTCTATCTCAAATGGTCGAAGCCCAATACTTGATCTGAGTAGATCGATCTGTGCGTGGATCGAGTGCAGGTTCGAGTGGATCACTTGGATGAGTGCCAGCAGGTAATAGAAGGGCCGAGATTCCTTGCCTCTCGTAATGAACGACAATCGTTCTAGGGGGTGGTCTCGCTTAATGGAGTTAATTAATGAATCCATGTCCAATTAGATAGGGAGAGAAAGATGAATCTCAAACATTTGGTAAGGTTAATGCTTGAAATAATTCCGTATTGAATTTTGTATCTATTCCCTGTTAGTACTATGTTGCGTAAGATTGCATTGGAAAGCTGGAGTATTCAGCTCTATTTATTCTTTTACTATGAGTGATTTGAAGGTGCTTTTTTATCGGTACTTACGTATTATCCCGTCGACCATTCAGCGGCCGTGTAATTCAGCGGCACCGTTATATTAAAGTCAATGTGATTTGATAACGTTTTCGGATTCAGCGTCACGGTCGACGGTTATTTTCTGACAAGAGAAGTGTGTGTAAACGATATTCTTTTTAAAGCCAGGGCACCTGAAATATTTTCAGTTAATTTCTTCCATGTTCCTTTACCTAGTGAGATAATCGCCTACGTCAAAATCTCAATGATTGGCCCCTGTAAGAGCTCCCTAAAAATAAATTCTCCATAGGACCAACACAGGAGCCGTTAGAGAAAACCTTCGTTTACTCAAAACTAACTTAAGGGGACTTACACCACTTTCATTTTAACCAGCTCAAATAAAGAAGGGTTTTTAATGTATTGATAAAGGCGGAGAATGGATACATTTTTTATCATTGCATGTTAGATTGTTTAATAAGATGAGTAACTTCCTAAAGACTTCGTCATAATTGTACCTAACAACCCAATCATCAATACATAAACTCAAAAATTACCACCCCAGCCGCAAACCTCACCATCCAATCATATACCCCCTTCATCCCCCTCCCACAAAAATCTCATTATAATTACCTCAAATACCTGGGGATACCCAATTACCTTACCCCGAACCCACCAACTTTTCCCCACGATACTCCCCCGCCCCAGGAAAGGGGTCTCTTGACTGCGATCGTGACTGTGAAACATCTGTTTATGCGATTCCTAATTGAGGGGGAGGAGGGGAAAAGGGCCAACTCCCCTCGATGAGATATAAATTATTTCGCGGAATGATTGGATAAAGAAGAAGGCAGAAATCAATTGGGCAGAAGGTCCTGCGATTGACAGCTCTGGCGAGGGAAGTTGTGCTGTGTGGATGCTTCTCCTCCCATTATGGTGGGTGCTTTGGGGGTGGGTAAATGACAGGGTGTCACCCCTGATGCATATAGATTAGGGAAATTGTGGGTGGTTGGGCGTTAGTGAATTTTTGTACCTGTTTTTTTGTGTGAAATTATTTATAAGTAGGGCCAGGGTGGGGTGCATCCCCAACGAAATTTTGATAATTGTGTATAGCTTATTTATGTAATTTATATTGATTATTTATGTATTCCTTCCGGCGGTCTTCTTCGGGTGTCACTTCCAGCATTCCAAATTACGTTAAAACAGAACTAAACGAAACTTTTCCTCAAGGACCCACATTTTTGCTTCCAAATCAGTATAATCTCCTAAATATTAACATTGAATGCATTAAATTAAACACCAGTTGCTACCATTTAATGTTGAGCTAGCTACATTTAACTTACACTTTACATGTGATGTGGGTCGTGGAACTAATTTTGAGCCAACCCCCTTGAAACAGAGTTAGGGGCTTGCTAAGAAGTAGTAATTTATATAATAGATACCTCTCAGATATCATGTTCATTTGATTATCAATATTTCAGTATTTTAACACACATAAAATCTGGATACACACTTATGTATCCAGATTTTAGAGTAGTTAAAATACTATATAGCATTTCAACCTAAATTTCAAAAAAAAAAGACTAAATATTCATTCAGTACACAAAAATACTCGAGAGAAAAATTTAAATTTTTAATATTTTTTGAATTTTTTACAAGAAAATAAAACCTGAACTAAGTAAAAAACAAAAATAGACACAATCCACAGAAACAACCACCTTCACAAAACACCTACACACAGATACTTTCTCACAAAACAACCCAAACCACACCTCAAAAGTAACTAACTCCATAACCAACAACGAACGACAAACCACTCTGCTCAATCATATCTCCCCAAATCGTTCCTTTATTCCTCCATCGATATATTAACGTAATTGCCACACAATCTCTCCTCTTACAATAAAGGTCATTACAACATCAGATCCATCCGCAGAAACCTCCGGAGGCTGATTATCAAAAAAAGAGAGAAATTCCAGGGGATTCTATCGTCTATTAAAATTAATACCGAATTCGATTTGCCATCGAGTCCCCCTTAATTAGGTTAGGATAGCTCCAATTACCGCGATTCGTTCTCCCGTCCCGTCTTAACAACTTCTCTGGGGTGTTGTAGGCTTAATGACAATACGGAATAATCGGGGGAGGATTATTCGGTCCTCCATGGATGTTGCGTCGTTGTTATTGGAGTGTGACGAGTTTAGTTGTGTCGGTGCTGCGGTGTTTCGGGTGTGGTGTTTATTTGATGGTTAAGGTGGTTTGTGATGTGTTGGAATGTAGCTGAAAATTGTATTTTTGTAAATTCAATGAAATGTAACTGTTACTGTGTGTTTAAGGGGGATGGGAGGGGGAATTTGGTACACTCTACTGGTATTTAGGATATTGTACGAATCATTAATCGTTAAGCACATACAAATGTATTCAAGTGTTGGAAAAGCCTGTTATTCCTTTGATGAATAACCTGTATACTGCTCACAAAGAAATTTAGGATAAGGTACTTTCAATTGTTTACTTAATAATGCAAAAGCAAAATTGATTCTATACTAGACTGCACAGTTTATTATGACCCAATGACCTCACTACACCGAAGGAAAAACTGAGTAAACAGAAAGCATGTTGGGTTGCTAGGAGGAGTTTGTATGAATATCAGTGAATACGATTCGTGTGAATATTTATAAGCACAATCGACCAATGTGCGAACCGTTATAAGCACACAAATATATTAAGGAAAAATTTTATTCCTTTCATAAATATTTTTCAAAATGTCCTCTTACCATGACGAAGTTTAGGAAAAGCTACTGCCAATTATCATATTAGGAAATCGCAAAATAATCGCTCAAGAAAGTATTTCAATATCTAACATAAAAAAAAAAAATTGACACAAAAAAGATGTAAGAAAAATGCAACAAAAATAATAAAATTCTTTGTTTTTTTTTTTACACGACACACCATTAAATAAATAAATCCACAAAGTTAACAAATCTAATTCAATCAAATCCTCGTACGAAGCATCAATCACCGTAATCCAGCATCAATCATAATAATCCCCGAAAATGTCTTACTCAAGAGAAAAAAGAAAAAAAACCCTCCAGGACCAACTAAGTAAAAGATCAGACTCCCTTTCCGTGTCATATAATCTCCATTAAAACACCTTCAGGCGATTGTAACCTTTCTTTCCACTTAGCCCTTCTTTTTTCCTTTTAGCTCGGTGGCCAGAAATCAATAGCTTGTCCATTTGTCTTGCGCGGTCATTGGTCGGTGGACGCCCTTTTGGCCAATTTAATTTTGCCCTATCTGATTGCGGGTGTGACTGCTGTCCGATTCTTTTTATGGTGATTATTATTACACGAATGGTATTTTTATTGGGATTGGTCTTTCTTCAGGTTCTTCCATTTTTGGTCTCGGTGGGGGATTCTTAATGTTTATACTCAACAGCAACGTTTCCTGAACCATAGGCGGAAGGAGAAAATGGGTAAACACAAAGCATGTTGGGTTGCTAAGAGGTTTAACAAAATAATATTTTTTAAAATTGACGTTCTTCAATTCACTCAAAATTCAGACACCGCGATGGGAACTTTTTTGTTAGTGACGTCTTAGGGTCAACTAACGCTGCTGTCTAGTATAGGAAAGTTATGGAGAAATATATTGTTTTGATTTGAACTAGTTGGGTTGTATTAAAGCTGGTTTCTTTAAATATACTACTCTTATTTTGTTTTCATAAGGTACTCTAATTCAAATTTAGGGTTGAAGAAGTGACTTCTTATTTTGAATTTAAAAGTGAGGAAACAAATTTTATTATGTCGGGAAGATTGATAATGAACTAGAAGTACTTTTAACGGCTTAACTATTTTGTCTATTTATCAGATTTTGTTCACATTTGTGGGATATTTACTTTTAACATCCAGCTATATAGCAGACAAAAATCAAAATTAGGGTAAACAAAATAGAAAATATCATAACTAAAGATAATTTTACGTTTTTTATTAACGTTTTAACAGCAGCTCTGTTCAATTGACAGTAATAAAAATAACTACATTTTAATTTTTTGATGCATGTGTTACAAAATAAATACAAAGTATTTCATTACGAAAACGCCCGCAATAATTATTATAAATACACAAGAAGACAGTTTCGAAAACGTCAGAATTTCTTTTACTTCAAACCATCCTCTGAGCAATAGTAGATGAGAATATCCTTTATGTTCCGAAAGAAATAGAATTCCCGAAAAAGGAAAAAATATCTACCGCACAATCCTGAACTTTACAATAAAATCCAGACCCTTGTTTTAAAACTTAAAAACACAATTTCTCGAAATAAATCTCAACCAAAACAACCAGCCTAAGTGGCATCGCTGTGAAAAGAAAGCACCCTTTCCACCCTCCTACAAGAACAGAATGCTCTCCCCCCTCCCGAACGTGCCGTTCTTCGTTTCGCGGTCCATCCGAATCGATTTTCGAGTGCTATTTCGAACAGTCCTTAACAGTCCTCCGAAACGCGCACGAATAGTTGATAGCTCATTTTTTACGAGTTTTTTAATGCTTCGCTCGCTTCGAGTAGTTTGGGAGTCATGAAGAAAGAAAAAAAAATCGTTTTTGGGGAAAGTATGTCGAAAGGAAGTTTTATAGGTTAATCCCCGGTGTTGTTACATCACTTATTTGTATTGGATAGTAATTTTTGAGTGCTTGGATGGAATGGTTCTTTTTCCCCCTTGTTTTATGATGATGCTAATGATCAAGATTTACGCTTAACACGATATGGTTTTAATCTATTCTATACTGCAACGTTACTTGACACTGGAGACACAAAACAAAACAAAGTAGTTGCCAGTGCGGTGTCTGAATTTTTGAGTGAACGTCAATTAAGAAATATGATTAGTTTGTTAAACCCGTATTTATAGCGTCTTTTTATCACGGTTTGCGTACCGAAACTCCTCCTAGCAACCCAACAGGCTTTATGTTTACTCTGTTTCTCCTTCCGAGTAGTCTAGTATAGGTTATATTGTGCTTTTTGCGATAAGTATAAAATGAAACCTTACTTTTTAATTGCTCTGAAGACGACATTTGTAACAAAAAAGATGCGTGTTATTTTTATGCTGTTATAGTTATTTTCTTTTTCGTTTAAAATATAAATAAACCACTACAAAATCAGTATTGAAAATTGAATTATCATACTTAAAAAACCTTGTGTATAAAATGTTTAAACTGAGGTATTTCCTCGAAAACGAAGGACGATATTATTTTTAGTTTCATATTTTTTTAACTTTTTAATTTTCTTAAATCTCTAATTTACTAATATTTTTTATATAGGTTGCATTATTTTTTTTTGCAGTTTTAAGTTTTATAAATGTAAAATAAAGATTATTCCACGATTCTGAAGCCAATATTTTTTTTAAAATTAAACCTACGATCAAAATAATCAAGTAAAAACAATCTCCCTAATTTCCTGTCAAGCAAACGCAGATATTTGTTTTGCAGCAATAAAACAACAATTGTAACAAAACAGATGTACAGGCGCAGGCTTGTATTGATGTCTCTCAACAAAAACAACAGTACAGGTAAACAAAAGTTCAAATATCAGATGTTTGTTCCGCTGCATATAAACGACACTAACAGTAAAACGGATTTACAGGCGTAATTTTTTGAATTGTATCAAACAGAAAAAAACTTACATTTATTTCACAGCTTCGTGATGATATAAACTGCGAACCTGGAAAAAAAGTGTTTTTTAGTGCAATATTTGTATTGCCAAGAAAATTAGTAATTTTCAAAATGAATCGTGGGTATTTTATTAGATGAGAAAATGTGTTTTTATGCTTTAGAGCCAGAATAAAGTAAAACTAATTAATATAAAACTTAAAAATTATGTTTACTTTAGAAAAGACAGGATTTGATCATTTAAGAAAATTGAAAATTAAAATGTATGGAAAAAAATTATGTAAAAACCCTAGTGCCAAAAACAAGGGAAAAAAGTAAAAACTGAAACTTGTTTTGTTGTTGAATATGAGTAAAATGTTTCTAAAAATTAATGGATAAATTTTATTTTGTGATGGTTTATATCTATTGCAGCCTAAATTTTATCCGCTCTACTCAAAACTATACCTTCTATTGTTTTACCTGAAAAATATGTTTGCCTGGATAACCAACGAGAACCTAAAAGCGTATGAAATCACAATAATAGCATGAAAAGCAAGTATTAAGTAAAAACTATTTAACTGGGTACTGTTGTGCTTTCTCTAATCACATTTAAATATTTAAAAGTGTAAAACTCCCAGATCTCATTTACCCATTAATTAAGTCTTAATGCGACTCAGATGGAATGAAATTACGTTTAAGATGGCAGCACAGCTATCAAGAAACGCAGCGTCTTAAGCCTATCCGGGGGTTGTAAAGCTAATTAGGTGTTCTCGGTTTATTATAGTTTGAGGAACAGAATCACCTCTTGCATTTCATCGTCTTAATTAACGTACATTCTGCATGCCCAGAGGATGGAACATCCCAAAACTATTCGGCTCCCCTCCCCCTCCGAGCGTTTAGTTCCATCTCAGGAAACACTAATAGAATTAGAGACCGAGTGGACTCGGGATACGAAAAAAAAAACTAAGTGTTTTTTTTTCTCTTTCGAAGTGGATACGCCGGAGCAGAAGAAAAAAGAATAAAGATCGGACCGGGGAATGGTGACTAAAAAATTCAGGAGTCGAAGTACCGCAAAGAGGGAGGTAGATAGGAACAACTGTTACGAAGAAAGAAAAAAAAGTAGGGTTAGAAAAAGAGTACCACTCTGTTGGAGTTTTTTTTTTCTTCTTAGAGGAATCTGTAGAGGATGTAAGGGGAAATAAAAGTAGTGAGTTAGGATATTATTAAAGGAATGCAATTTAGAAGCTAAAATCGCTTCTGGAATCGGGAAAATTTATCTCTTCACAATTTGAGTTCCTATTTTCGGGGATAAATCTTTCCCGGGACTTGTTGGGAATTCTCTCTCTCTCTTTTGGTTTTTGTTCTTGGAGCGTTTTTTTAACAGCCGCGAAAAGGTCAGGGACATGAAAACTTACCGATAATCGATGTTTTTAATAAGTAGATTCACAAGGGCAATCGATGGTAAGATTTTAGTTTTTGATGTGTTGAAAGACTGCAATATTTTAAGTACTTCTGAAAAATAAAAAAAAAAGGTCGGAACTTGTATTTTTTTTCTTAATGGATTTAAATCGGTGGTTCCCAAACTTTTTCACTCCATGGACCCCTTGACTTTTTTTTGTGCTCCGTTTACCCCATTCTAAGGTCAAACAAAAACATTTAAGATGTGTTCTTTTTTACCTAAGCTTTTCATAGTGAAAATATGAGGGTTAAATTTCATCTTAGGACTATCTTAAATAAATGAGTAAAATATCTTAAATATAATTGGCTGTCTGTTTTATGGATTTGAAGGGAATTTTAAAACATTTTATGATAAATAGTTCCATAATTTTTTTTCACGAAATGTGGTAGGAAATGTTACGGTGTGAAATTGTCTAATATTCTTTTTACAAGATCCGTCAACTTAAAAAAACAAGTTTAATGAATGATAACATGATGTATTCAAACCTTTTCCCTGGAAAAGGTTTTGTACATACTGAACGTTTAGAATAGAAAACGATGTGTAGGGGGTCTGACAGAACCCCTGCGCGTGTTCCTGTGTAACAGAAGGGTGCGCTCGGGTTAGAATGAAGATGTTACCAATTCTAAAACAAATAGGAACTGGCTCCAACCAAATTCAAATAAGATATTTCAAGTCTGCACTCCATCGTAACAGAACGGTAACATCAATGATAAAATGAAAGAAAAAAAAACTAACTCTCAGAATGAAAGCGTAACAAAGCTCACCGTACCAAGAGAAGAAGCTACGAATTAACTCAACACAACACTGGCTGTCGAAGGAGAGAGAGCCCGAAGAGAGTTCAGCAGGATTCTCTCTCTCAAAAAAGCCTTCTCTCCCTGAAAGAGAGAGGGGGTAGGAGAGAGGGCAGTAAAACTAACGCGGTTTCTGCATTTTGAGTGAAATTTAACTTCAATTTAGAAATATGATTGATTAGTTTGTTAAAACGATTCCCTAATATGTATTTTGCAACTTTTACATTCTTAAAGAAAACTATGAGAGTGTAACTTTTAGCAGTAACAAATTAATGACTCATTTTGTTAGATTATGTATTAAAATTGGTCTTCAAACGGGATAAAAGCTATAGGGATTTCACCAGATTTTGATGACATTAAACGATATATTAATGATATATTTTGCGTTAAGTTAAATAGGAGTGATCAATTTTGATAACATTAACCGTGATCTAAATAAGCGGAGTCGACTGTAATATAAAAGCAAAATATGTTGACGTCATGAAGAAAGAAGATGTTAACAGTTCTACAACACAAATAGGAACTGGCTCCAACCAAATTCAAATAAGATATTTCAAGTCTGCACTCCATCGTAACAGCACTGATAGAATGGAAAAAAAAAACTCTCAGAGTGAAAGCGTAACAAAGCTCACCGTACCAAGAGAAGAAGCTACGAATTAACTCAACGCACACTGGCTGTCGATGGAGAGGGAGAGAGCCCGAAGAGAGTTCAGCAGGATTCTCTCTCAAAAAAGCCTTCCTGAAAGAGAGAGGGAGAGAGGGGGCAGAAGAAAAACTAAATGAAATGAATGAATAAAACTCGGTTCCTCATTCGTATTCAGCTGAGCGTGGAACCGTTCCGAGAATTGGGGGAAAACGAAAGGAAAACAAATTCAACAATCGGAGGGGGGGGGAAAGCCAGAGGAACCTTGCATTTTTCATTTCGCTCCGGAATTCGAACCTTCCAGGTCTATTGTCATATTGAGCCCCTTCGTTTTCTGGCACCACAGACGATTTTTATTCTTCTTCCAGAGACGTGAGGTTTTCCCGCCCCTTTTTTCGTTTGTGGAAAAATAATAATAATAATAATGAAAAGGGCAAAAATCTCTGGGATGGAGCGTACCTGTGTGTGTGCGGGGGAATATTTCTTGGGAAGAAGGGGGATTCTTTTGCGTAGAGGAATCTTTTGGAAGGTTTTTGAGGGTGGGTTTATTTGGGGGAGTTCGAGAGAGAGGGAGAATTGTGGGCGGGCGGAGTTATAACCTGTGAAAAATTCTGGTTCATCACGGCTGAATTCAGTTTGATGAAATGTATTCGGGGAGGGAGTGAGAAAGTCGGGTTGAGAATTGTCGGTTTTTAAAAATGAGAGGTGGCGGATTGTAGAAAGATAAGTTCGGGGATTGTACAGGGAGTTCTACACCTACAGTATACATACATGCATCGCGAAATTGTTTAAGCTGTGGAAAAAAGAATAATTTGAGAGGATTTAATCTTCGGATTCAGTGTTAGGTCTGTGAAAAATAAGCAAACATTTAAAAATGTGGAGGGTTTTTTTTCGAAAAACAAGGATAAAGTAGGACACTTTTACGTGGAGAAAAGCGGTTGTGATAGTAAGAGTGCATGCATTACTTTCTCTCTAAAAGGAATTTTTTTCGGACGGCTTTTACTTTTTCAGAGGGGTTTTGCTTTAAAACGATGAAGGACATTTGCTATTTGTTTTAACCATGATCCAATTTTTATTTCTTTCTGAAATTAATAAAACGATACAAGATTTTTTTTCTTTAGATTTTTAATAATAATATAAGGGATTTTCGGAACCCCCAAAACGGCATCAAAAAATAAATGATACATGTATCAGTCATTGCTAAGTTTTTACAAATACCTTGATAGGATACCTAATTTTTAACTTTACCTGTCTAAGGGTTTGGAAAATTATACTTCCCTTGCTAAATTTTATTACGTGTTTTCCAACTTTGGAATGACCTTCTAAAATAGCGCATTCGGGAAAAAAATATCAGAAAAAATTGCTTTGAACTGTATTTATGAGCAGTTGTAACTGTTTTATGACAGAAACATACTGTCCCTTTTAAAAGCGCTTACATGTAGAGAAATATGCTATTATTCTGGTATAAATCCATTATATCCACTATAATACATTTGCCATAACATTAATGCATTTAAACTAACAAATTCATGCGTATTAACTTCAACATTCACAATACTGTAGGTACTATTACTATGGTCGTAGATTACTGTATGTTTCCCTGTGGTATCCTCTATGGTCGGTTGATCTCCCATATAATAATGTATAACGCATACATAGGGCAGCCGCTTTACAATCCCAGACCTAATTAAACTAACGGACGACACTGCGTGATACGTTATAAAGCCATTGTCAAGAACGCGCCCGCTATTCGAATTATGGAATTAATAGTTATATGGGATTTCTCGTGACATCGCGAGGTATTGTCTTGCCTAGGTGTATTCATCGGTGCGTAACAGGTTGCGGGTAAATTGGGTATTTAATGAAACTATGTAGTGGATATGATGATTAAATTTTTCTTAATTGTTTTCTTTTAGAAGATTTTCTTTTAGAATATAGATTGAAATGGTTTTGAATTTTTCATAGATTGGTCTTTGGATTCTACGAATACAGTGAACATTTGAATTCTGTACAGTGAAACAATTTTACATCGACCCCGATTTAACGAACCCTATTATACAACGACCGGTAATCAAAGTAACGATTGTTTTATCACAGTAGAATTATTCGTTATTTATTCGTTTTATCGTGTAATACTGCTATTACCGAAGTCGACGATATTATACTTAATTGTTTGGATACTATGCCATTTTTTCAGTCATTCTAACTCTTTAAATCACTCAAAGGTTTTTGAATTTTATTGTTTTTCATTAGTTCTCTCTTATAACTAGAACTGCATTTTTTGTATTAGAATAAGCCTGCTCAAATTTGACATCGATGTGGTCCATATTATACTTGGTTGCAACGTTTCTTGAACCCAGTACGTCACAAATGCGGAAGGAGAAATCGGTAAACACAAAGCCTGTTGGGTTCTTAGGAGGAATCGTGATTGAAAAGCACTATATATGCATGGGTTAACAAAATAATCATATTTTTAAATTGACGTTCACTCAAAATTCAGACACCGCGATGGGAACTACTTCGTTTATTAGTGACGTCGTAGGGTCAAGTTAAGTTGCATTCTAGTATAGGCCATCTTTACTCGCCGCTGGCTAATGCATGTAATAAACCCACCAAGCCCACTCTATCCATCCTCCCAAACGCATTCAATTACGGGGCAGATTCACCCATCCCAAACAAACAACCCTCTCTCAATAAAAACGAAGCAGCTCACTTCCGTCCAGAGCCAATCAGCGGCCGAGGGGAATGGGGCTTTTTGCTCCAGCGACGCGGGAATGCCAATGAGCGTGGTGTCGCGGCGGCTTTCCGCATCCTGACCTTTTGCCGAATGCTGCACTCGATTCGTTGTTTCTTCCTTAGGGAGACAGGTGGTTAGAAGGATTAGAAGTGGGCCTTTTTTATGGTTCAGTGGAGGTTTTCTATCTTCTTGGTATTGAGAGTGACCTATTGTGTTTAAATTACTCAATTCGTGTGTGTAGAAGACACTTTTATTGTGTTGTCCGGATGTTCTCAAGATTTCTAATATACTCATCTAATCTATACTAGACATCAACTAAAGTTGACCATATGACGTCACTAACAAACAAAGTAGTTCTCAGCTCGGTGTCTGAATTTTGAGTGAAGGGTCAAGAAACGTTGCAGTCTAATATAGATGATGAAGCGAACACCTGAATCTATCATTCCGTAACAAATTGATTCTTTCTTGAGTTTCTTATTTTCAAACCAAGTCAAACCTATGTTAAGAAAACGAAACGTGAATTGGGAACAAAAACTATTGAAATTTTCGCGTAAAATATTATGTGTTGTAAAATAAAACCGAGTTTATTTTAAGTATTGGTAATCACAGATTAACATCGTCAGACTTTAAATTCTCGCAAAAATGTTAATAAACTTTGGTTAAGCTGAATGAAATGTGTATCGAGACTACTTTTAAAACATTGAAGACATATAAAGGAATCGTTTTTTGTGTTATAGAAAATTTGAGAATAAGGATTAAACTGAATTAAAATACAAAGACTTAAATTTATTACGTACGGTTTTAAAGTTTTTCTATTATCTCCTGTTTTTATTAAAGAAAAGGTTAGTTTTTTCTGTTGTGTGTATTTCACAAAACGAATGTATTTTACATTTAAGCCTAAGTAATTCTGCATTTCCATATTCTTAGATAAAGCTCCTCATTTAGCTAATTAATACTAGTTTTCTTGTTAAACCATCTGAAATAACTTTCTCAGCAAATGTTGAACTCAATTCTTCTCTAAAGTCTTTCTTTTGACAATCAGAACCCAATCGAGACTCACTAGCAGCATTCCTAAACAGAATGAACACAAAACTCATCAAGATCCCAACCCCCCCCCCCCACAAATCAGCTTCTGTTTACATTCTTTCTCAAAACACAAGACTCTGTGCAACATCAAAGCAGCGCCCCCTACCGGAGAAAGGTCCCACGAACCAACCTACCCGAACGGAAGGAAATAAAGCCATTGGAAGTGGAACCTTTTGTGTCTTTGGAATCACTTTCGGCAGCAGTGGGTCCTTTCCTGTTCAGTGCCTTTTAGTCGAGGGGCCTTTGATTAGACTTCCCTTTGCGCTGGTAAATTGTGCTAATCAGGAGTAGGGGCCAATCGAAAGCGAAAGTGTCCTAATCAGGAAAATATTTAGGGGAAAAACTTTTTGAGAAGCCTGATTGTGTGTTCACTCTTTGGTAAACTCGGGACGTCTCTGATGGAGCGGGTTTTAAGGTTCGTTGCTTGATGGATTTTGATTCAAATTAGTTAGATTGAGATTTCTATCGAAGAGAGAAAGTATTTCTTAAGTATTAAGAAAGTATTAAGAAGTATTAAGAAAGAGTAAGAGGAAAGTATTAAGAAAGAGTAGAAGAACATTTGCGGTGTTATACTTTGTGTAATCGAGTTAGCTGGGTTAAAATCAAATTGTACTAATTAGATGAAAAGTTACTTATAAAAAAATCAGCGTTACAAACTTTTTCTCAAGTTTTTCAAAGTTTATCTAGTTTTGAGGGTAGCTACAATACAAAACCTAAAAAAATCAGGGATTTCAGGAAAAATCAGAGAAATGCTTAAAGATATGTCCTGATGAGAGCATTTAGTGCTACCATTTTTCTTCCTCCAAAAACCATATTTTTTTAACTTTTCAAATTTCTATCAGGAATATATTCTGAGACGCATGCTATGTTTTAATGATCTTTAAACCACGGCTTACTAGATACTATACAGGCTAGCCGATTTTTGAACAATGAAAACCATTTGACAACTTTTCCAGCTTGGATCGCCACAAGTCCTACCTATATCACTCAACCAATAGGATAACACACTGACAAATAAGGAAAAATAAAGGCGTGTTTTCATGACGTAAACTTCTGATTGTTGGCCATTGGAGGTTGAGTTGAATTTTTGAGCCATTAAATCCCGCCTTCAACTCAGTGGATATGCTTTTGCCAGTTTGTCGAGTATTGCCATCTGGATTTTTAATGATTTCCATACTCGGCTAGCCTGTATAGTATCTAGTAAGCCGTGTTTAAACAATGTAACCGAATTTTTTTTTCATTTTCATGGTTAACAAGAGCATTTTTAAGCTATTTTTTTACATTCATGATTAACAAAAGCATTTTTAGGCTATTTTTTATTTTAAAGAACATTTGCCAAAATTCCATTTTAAACCGTTTGTTATTACAATATCTATTCAAATGAAAACCGTTTGGATGGTGAACTCTACTATTTTTAATCGACTATTACTTAAAACTCAACGAAGCGTCGATGCTTCTCAACACGAACTATGAGCGTGACAAGCGAGATCAAACGCCTCCGCTCTCCCAGAGCATAATTAATTAATAGCCGTTATTAATTAATTAAATTACTCTGCACGGATTAAACGCGCAACACAAGCAAACTAATAATTCGGCAACAAAGGCCAGCGCCTAATCAACAACTTGTGGAAGCACATTGTGATTCATGTTACGGAGAGCCAAAATCCATCCATCCATTCTATACTCGCATTGCGTTTTGACAAGAACGGAGTGAGAAATAGCGAGTGATGTAATCCCTGTAGGCCTCTAGGAGATTTCGCCTCTCTTAGGAAGTAAACGAAGATAAAGGGTTGGATACTTTTCATGATGACAAATGGAGTTGGGTATGGAGACAACGTTGTTTGTTTTGGGGGTTTTTTCTTGAAAAAGTATAGTTGGAGCCTGTTGGGGGTTTTTTGAGACGCACTCCAAAAAAAATATTTTATACTCTGCTCTATAACGGTAAATCATTTGTTTTAACTTTATTTGGGTATTCTGGAATAATGTTGAACAGAGGCGGGATTTTATAAAAGAAGCTACTTTGTGTTGACTTTTTATGTTCATAGAATACGTTAACTTGATTTGTTTGGTAGTCTCAAAACTGTTATCTCTATCAAAATTGTATAAGACAATTTATTTTTTTATCTCATTTTCAATTTGAATGTCAAAATAAAATTCCAAACCCTTTTAAAATCGTTCAAAATTTTCCTCTCAGCAACAACTTTAATGTAAGATAAGCTTGTTGGGTCTCTAGGATAAGTTTTGGTAACTCAAATCGTGATAAAAAGACGCTATATAAACTAGTCATATTTTAAAATTCAAGTTCACTCTGAATTCAGACACCGCGCTGGGAACTACTTTGTTTATTTTGTTTCTCCAGGGTAGAGTAACGTTGACGTCTAGTAAGTATAGTTGATATATATTTTGATAGGTTATGATTTTGATACTTGATTCATTTGGGTGATTTATCAGAACTCTTAGATGGTACAAGAACCTACCGTCCCTGCAATAATTGTGATGATATTCCCCTGACACCAGAACATATTTTTGAATGTCCTGCGATTATAAGATCTCTGGCTCTGCTTGGGGAATTCTCCCCCCTTCGAGAGTCTCTACTTTAATAACATCAAGTGGATAGCAGGCTGTGTATTGCATACACATGGATACATTTCATTTAACACTCCCATGGACACGACACCAATCAGAACTCTTAGCGCTATTGCAACCCGATAATTGAAAAGTACTGGAAAAACGACTGGCGTGTTGTTTACGATTCAATATAGCATCTATCCCCTTAAAACTTAAAAAAAAGAGTCCAAAAAGATCAAAACCGCTTCCGGATGCCATAACTCACTCTATCTCCCCATAAACAGAGGGTTAATAATAATAACTCCCCTCGAAAACTCGCTGATCAAAGCTATACTATATGCACAACAGAGGATCAGCAGACCGTCCTAATTCCTCGCAATTAGTCAGTTCTCCGCTCAAAACATGGTATTAATTTCCTCCCAAGGCGCCGTTCTCTTTCGAAAAAGGCGCCGATTTTGATTTATGCAAATTCCGAGAGTCATTACTGCCCCTTATCTCCACGAGGAACCCCTGGAACGGGAGATTTTCCGGGAATAGGGAATAATTAATCAGCCATCGGGGCTAATACGTACACCTCCGTTTCTGATGCCATTAGCAATGCGATTCTTGGAGTGTCATTTAAGGGGCATTAGACACTCTCCGAGACATTAGAACGTACGATTTCGAACGGCCGATAATTCCGAGAGGGAGGGAGGAAATCGAATCCATTCCGTCCCCCCCGTTCGTTCCTTCGAAAATGAGCCGTAGGGGTAGAATGGCATAGAGGCGGCAAGGATTGCAGTACTGCGTTACCAATATCAGTGTGCCAGGTAAAAATAATTCCTGTGCATTTTTGAGCTCCATTGGGGATAAGTCGCTCTAAACCACAGAAAAATGATCGGAAATATAAAAAAACCCCACCTGTTTATAACGTATGAAGTGAAGACTAATGACTGTAATCGTAAAGTTAGTACAGTTGACTCCACCTAATTTGATTACTTTTCTCCAAGAGTAGAATGATAACAATATCCGATTGATAACAATAAGCGATTTGATACAAGGAAGTTTCAAACTGTGAAACTCGAGTGTTAGCTTTGAAATCACAATTATGTAGTCCTAATTGAAGTATTTGAAACGATTACCTAGTTTTTATTCTACAACTTTTACATTCTTAAAGAAAAATATGAGAGTTGAACATATAACACTAATAAATTAATGACTCATTTTGCTTGTTTATGTAGTAAAATTGTGTAAATATATGTGTAAAATTGTGTAAAAATATGTAAAAATATGTAGTAATATATTCAACAACTTTTACATTCTTAAAGAAAATATGAGAGTTAAACATATAACACTAATAAATTAATTACTCATTTTGCTTGTTTATGTAGTAAAATTGGTCTTCAAACGGGAAAAAACATAGGTGTTAGGGGATTTCACCAAATTTTGATAACTTCTCACTACAAACCCAGTAGGCTTTCTGTTTCCGCAGTTTTTCCTTCCGCATAGTGACGTCATAGGGTCAAGAAACATTGCACCAAGTATAGTATCGTCGAAAATTGTTTTTAAAGAATTTATGACTCGAAGCGAGATTTCAGGACCCTAGCTTGGTGACGTTCACTTTGTGCATTGTCTTTTTCCCCTCTCGCGAAAGCTCTTCGGACCCGATCCGCCCTCTATTTCTTCCCCTCATACTCTTCGAAACGAGCTTCTCTATCAGGGGGGGGGGTTTGATCCTTTATGTTCAGGATTCGTTTTCTGGAGTGGACTGGAAATTCGATTTTGGGAGCCGTTGGCGTTCGCTCGAGTGTAAACAACCCCCCGAATATCTCGTTCTGTTTCGATTTGGGTCCAGCATCGTGTGAAATTGGCGAGATCCTATATTTGTTTACAACATCGATTGAGACGTTTCTTGACGGGGGGATCTGCATGAGTTGTTGAGAGTGTTCGCGAAGGTGGATTTGGAATGAATTTTAAAGTTACAAACGTTTGTTACATAATACTCGTTTCGGGAATGTCATCACAGTTGATTCCGATCCCGTGATTCGTCCTCTCGAGTTATTCGTAGGTAACTGCTTGTTTTAATTTTATTGTTTTTGAAAATTATGTAAGAATTTCATTTATACCACTTTTGAATGATTTGTTTTGACGAATATATAATATAGTATTTTCAATCACATGACTGGGACCTAACAACGGCCTTAGCAACAGAAGATGTTACAGTTTTTTGCCCTACAGAGGTTAACAGTTACAGAAAATGACACTAGCCGTGGAATTCTTCTATTGGAACATTTGCAATCACGTGATCCCATACCTAAAAACCGCCATAGCAACAGATAAACAACGGCCTTAGCAACAGTTAAAAGCCCTACAGAAGGTACACAGTTAAAAGAAAATAACCGGTTGTGACGTCACCTGAAAACACTCTATAAGCAATTAACTACATAATGTGAATTAAATAATCAAGGCCATTGTAAATTCTGCAATTAACTCAAATTTTACAATGTTACTATTCCTACACTGCAACGTTTCTCACCCTATGACGTCACTAACCAAAGTAGTTTCCAGTGCGGTGTCTGAATTTTGAGTGAAATGAAGAACGTCAATTTAAAGACATGATTATAGCGCCATTTTATCCCGATTTGCGTACCGAAACTCCTCGTAGCAACCTAACAGGCTTTCTGCTTACTGAGTTTTTCCTTCCGTGTAGTGGCGTCATAGGGTCAGGAAACGTTGCTGTTGAGTAAAATAAAATATAAGGATGAAAACATGCGATAAAAAGAAATTGTAACCCTCTCTAACATAACTGTTATTCCGATTTGTGCACCATCAGTTTTTAATAGCGTGTCGTATAAAAAAACAAATCACCACAAAAAAAAAATGTTTGATTCTCTTCTGAGATAATGGTGATAAATGAAGGGTATCCCGCTAACCACTCACAAAACTAGGAGAAAACTAATAAGAATGTCCCAAAAGAAAAAGACTGGCTGACTATTAGGAATTTTTCTGGGGTGATATTTTTTCCCCTTTTGAGTATTAATATAATGTCCGAAGGCGACTTGGGCCGGGAAAAAGACCATAAGCTGACCGGGGAACCTAACTAATGCGGGCAGTAAAGAAGGTAACTTTATCTTGACTGTCAGATACGGCCGCCGTTGTCGAGTATTTGTCGTATATTTACTGCACCTGAAAGTAATATAATACCGAGGTGTAGAAAACTAAAGAAAGATCTAAGTCGTATAAAGCTTTATATGTGTGTAATACCTTGAAATACCAGTCCGAAAATGGGGATAAGTCGACTTCGCTTAATGTGATTACATTTTTCCCAAGATCAGAATGATAACAATATATCCGATTGGCGGTTCTAAAAAGTTTCTAACAGCGTGACTAGAGTTTTTCATTAGAATTGCAACTGTGTAGTCCTAGCTGAAGTATTTAAAACGATTACCTTGTTTGTATTTTACGACTTAAACATTCTGAAAGAAAAATATTAAAGCGGATCATATAACACTATTACTAATGACTCATTTTTTATGTTTTTGTACTAAAATTGGCCTTCTAACGGGGAAAATTAGGTTTTTAAGGGATTTCACAAATTAGATATAATCTTATGTTTGTAATGACAAGCCAATTGTTGTTACACTGACCTATAAACTGCAGCACACAAACAACCAAAGCCATTAATTTTAACCAGCTCTATTGATATTTTTATTAATCTCGTTGTCTTACATGAGAAGTACTAAGTCACTTTTGATAAATCTTTTTTGAAAGCGGTGAAACGCCGCCAAGTAACTAGCAGATCCACACGATTTTCGCCAAACTGAATGCGATCAAGATGATGAGACACTGGCGCAAAAAAAAAAAAGCGATCGGGAATTGCGCCAAATTTGGCACACTTTCTTACATATTAGTAAAACCAGAAGTGACTTAGTGCCTTTCTTCTGTAATCCAACGATATGTACTTGTGGAACACGCCAATTCCTTGCATATTACTCAAACAATAAGACAACCCTCTAAAAAAAACACGTGTACGCTAAAAAGGCAACAAAAACCCCTTAAGAACACAAATTAATAACCCTAATGGCCCCTGAGAGAGAAAAGGAAGTCCTTGTTGGGGGATCCCCGCTAACAAGAACAGATTCCCAAACGATAAATCACACTTCGCTCGCATGAAATAGGATCTCTCTTAATGGTTTTCAAATGTCAAATGCAACATGATAAATGGGACTTATTGCACAAACCGGGCTGTCTTTGTTTTTGTGCTGGGAAAGTTCAACGGATCTTTCTATGTATTAGTATGAATTTTTTTTTTTAATGTCGGAACATTTGATTGTGGTTTGTGGTTATGCTAACGACTGTTTTTTTGCAAACTAACGCAGAGAAGAATATTTGTCAGGGAGTATGCGGAGACTTGTCAAAGAATGCGAAATTAAAATTGAATGTATTGTTTTGCTAGTAGTCATTGAGAAAAAGTTATTTCTGGTAGAGTATCTAGAATGCAATTAGAAATGTTATAAAGTTTCAAAACAAAAAAAAAAAAATACGTAAAAGAATTGCAATGCAAAATGAATAAGCAAAATATTTTAAGACGAATTTAGCTAATTTTTTTGTTTGGATAAATGATATGATTTTTACCAAATATGAAAGGTAATTAATCATTTTTAATTGATGAGCTTCGAAATATTTAAAAAAATTCATAAGGCTGTAAAATCAATGCTTCCCTATTTTTAAGCTTGCTGTTTCCCTTTAGTTTTCTTTGAATGTAAAGAATTAGAGCGTTGTAAATTTCATACAAAAAGCTATACTCTACATACGTTTTAAAATGATATTTTTTTACTTAAATAAATAAATATTCTATCTTATAAAGTTTGCAATATATGAATGAGATAGTCTCTATAATCTCCAAAGGATCCCATCTCTTTTTCTGCCCATATGTTCTACTGCAGAAGGTTAACATTTTCAAAAACACCAAATTCAAATAAAAATGACAACTTCAGAACCAGATAACAAGTTTAATAACCCCATAAATACCTCACGAATCCAATAAAAATCGAATCAGGATGGGTTTACAAGCAGCGACTAGAGCGACGCAAACAATTCAATCCAGGAAAATTTAGAAAATTTCCCACCGTTCTCTTCGCCGATGTTTAATCCGAACCTTCAATTGGTTCTCGGCGCCATGACGTAGGAGCTACGTCATCATCTATAGGAAGATTTTGATAATTTTCCGGTCGCGTCGCTCTCAACTCTGCATGGAAACCCACCCTAACTTCGAAAAAGAAAGGAAAATCTAACCCTAACACTATCACCTCTGAAACCTTCAATTACGAAAAGCCGGATGAGAAAAGATGCCGGACAGGAGGTTTGTTTACTTTTTCGCTATAGCGGCGCAAGTGCAATATCGATGGGGGGCAACTTTCGAAGATTTATGGGGGTTGGGGGGCATTAATAAATGAGGCCACTTGCTCCCCGCGACCGTGACTGTCTTATTGTTTGAAGGATGAGATGCGTTTCATTACTCACGACGCATTTTTCACTTTTGTTTCTTAACTTGTGTGTTTTTTGGAGAAGTTTTGAAATAATCGTACGTCTTACAGGGTGAGTTTCAAATATCGACTTTTAGTACTTTGAAACTAAAGCTCTTACGGTCTTGTGTAAGGTGTACCTACCTACTGCAAAGTGATTATGCTGAAGACAGCTTTCCTAGCAGCGAAATACAATAATTAAAAATTAAGTTTTAAACTGAGGGTTAGAGAGAATAAAATCTTTTTGTTGGAAAATTCCCAGCAAAAAAAAATCCGCAAAATTGCTTCAAAAAGTGAAGGTAATTGTGTGAAACACTCAGTCTGCAGTTTTCTCTAGAAAATTTTCTGTTTATTTTAAGACAGATGGAATATCTTTAGAATGGTTTAAACATTGCTGTAGAAGAACTGCAGACTTGCATACTGAAAGGCTTCAAAATCCTATTGCTACAAAATAACAAGAAAACTGTACTTTAAACGCAATTTAGACGCTTTTTTTAAGTAATTTTGCAGATTTTTTGCTGGGTTGTGTACAACGTTAGAGCAAGCGCACTGGAAAAAGTTTCATGAAAATATCTTAAACATTCAAGGAAATATTAACATATAACTTGGTGTTGGTTTAAGTTGATTCCAAAACTTGTGAGTAACATGAAATTAATTTATTAGTGCGTTCTCAAGGTTTGTTTTTAACTGTAAACCAGGTGGGGGAAAATTCGTAAATTCAATGCATGTTGCAATTTACTTATATACTACTAAATAAAATTGAATGGATCCTTTGCGCAGGTATTTTTTTATAATATTTAAGAGATTTATAAAATGCATTGGGGGAATAAAGTTTAATCAGAAGCAACATGAATTTTAAAAGTTCATTTCATAATATATTCTTAAATGTAAATGAAAAGGAAACATTACATGCTTATTTAGTTTTAAATAATTATACTCTTCACAATATTTTAAATTCCTAAATCAAAAACTCTTATACAGGATTTTAATGGAAGTCTAGTGTCTAGAATACCGTGTTTCCTAATTCATTTTTTCTGATCTACCCAATAAAATGTTTTAAAATTTGAATTCAGCACTTTTACAGCTATTTACATCCTTCTATTCATAACCCACTTCAGTCCTTTTGAAATGCACCCATAAATCCAGACTTAAATGACCTTTATCTATTCCCTCACTGTTTGAAATAGAACATCCTTCACGATAAAAACATTCTTTTGAATGAACGACGCATCAGCGAAGGCACTTTCTTCAACAAAATATATATTATTCAGGATAAAAATCCTAAACATCTCTAAAGTCAGGTCCATACATCAACTCAGAAAAATCGCTCCTCCCCTCCCCGTTTATCACATAACCCGCTTTAAAACGGCACATGGCGACATTTCGAAGACAAGTCTGCATTTGTCAACAAATTCCCTTTTGATTCATTACTGACAAGATAGGACGCCACAGCCCTCCAACCCTTTTGGACAAAAATTATTACCTTCCCTTTATAATAATGCGTGAGATTTGCTCTGCCAGTGGGCCTATTTCATTAAGTGGGCTGTTCCATTTTGATGCGGGAGGGAGAGAAGGGGGATTTTTGGTGAGGGGGAGAATATATAAGGGGCCGTTCATATATTACATAAGCACTGGAAAACTGGCATTCTTCCCTTGTTTTCATAACCGATGATTTTTTTTTTTTTTTGCTATTTTAACACTGTTAAAAGACTTGAACTCGACTAAGGGGTCGAAAAAATATTACGTAAGCACCTAAGGGGGGAGGGGGGTTGCTATTTGGTTATTTTCATGACAAGGTGGGAGGGAGATGTTATAAACACTGCATTTTTCGAAAATCTCTTTGTTTCTTGCATAAATAATTTCAAAAATTCAACCAAGAATAAATTTCACTAAAAAAACTGAACTAGGAAAAATTTAAGCATTTTTCACAAGGAAAGTTTTATCGATAGACGAGGTTAAGTGTTCATGGAAAAGAATGCATTTCGGAAACTATAAGCTTTAGTAAATATTTTGTACAAAAAAAAAGAACAAATGGGGGATCGGGCAGTTTTCTTACGTAATTATGAGAGTGGAGTTTGCAGTTTGCTTATTTTTGCTAACGAGGGGGGGTCAAAAACTGACCAAAAACTTGCTTAAGTAATATTTGAACGGCCCCCCTATTGGAAAAAAAATTTCCGGTATGAAAAAAAATTAAACCGGGTTATGAAACACCGGAACTAGTATGATACTAGAACCAGTATGATACTAGTTCTAGTATCATACTGGTTCTAGTATCATACTAGTTCCGGTGTTTCATAACCCGGTATTATAATGGTTCTAGTATATACTAGTTCCGTTATCATACCGGGTATGGTAACGGAACCAGTATATACTAGAACCAGTATGATACTAGTTCTAGTATCATACTGGTTCTAGTATCATACTAGTTCCGGTGTTTCATAACACGGTATCATAATGGTTCTAGTATATACTAGTTCCGTTATCATACCGGGTATGGTAACGGAACCAGTATATACTAGAACCAGTATGATGCCGGAACCAGTATCGTACAAAAACCTGTGTTTCAAAAACTACTTCTACAAACCAAAAAAAGTACAAGAATACACAATACAAAAAAGTACAAGAATACAGTCATATGTTATGTACATTTATGGGACACAGGTTTATACAAGAGAACAATACTAAATCAACAGAAACATCAGACTAAATTGTAATTAAAACCACGCACAATCACAATATATGAGGCGGAAAGCGAAAAGGGACCTCTAGTCGGCAAAGTTGATTTCGAGAAAAAGCCATAAAACCAGAAGAAGGTCAAAACTATCGAAGATGATGACAGTTTTAGTCTTCCAGAGACTTCAAGGGGGCGAAGGGTGCAGTGTCCCAAACACTGTGACCACAAGGGTATGGTGTCCCTGACACCGAAAGGAAAGGGTGGTATCCCAGATACACCTGAGGGGCTAGAGGAGACAAGGTTGTCCCAGACGAATTCATCCCTTTAACGAATGTGTGTATCCTCGAGCCTGGTTCCTTCGAGCATTGCACCCCCAGGTGATGGTGATGGTGTTGCAGTACTCTCGTTCACATACTAGGGTCGAACCGCATTTAATCTGAAACAAAACACAAATGTGTAAATTAATAAGTCACAAGATATTTGCCAAATACATCTAAAGTATATAAAGTGCAAAATTTACAAGGGTTATTGCAGCTAGAATAAAAAAGATTTTAAAAAATGTCATTCATTTTATTGTCAAGAAAATATACAACCAAGATGCTGGATGATTACATATGCTGAAATTAATATGATAATTTAATTTAAATTGAAATAAGGAAGTGTTTTGGACCTTTTGGCCTTGGTAGTTGGATTAAAAAAAGAAAACGAGGGATGTTTCCAAGCCTTATAAGATAGTGCAGAAATTTACAGGGCTCCAATTATGATAAGGAAGAACAGGGTCAAGATTTGAAAAAAATTATCAAGGCAAATAAGGAAAAGGAATTGCAACGCAAAAAATATATATTAAATCTGCTATACCACGTTAGACTGCAGCATCGTCCAAAAATTGTGATTGCTCTTCAAATCAGCAACAATATTGAGCTATGTTGGAAATAGTTGGATTCTATATGCCTCATTCCAGTTGTTTAAATTATTACCAATAAATTAAGAACAGGTTTAATAAAAACGGTTAAAATGTTAATAAACCATTGCTTGTGAGCTTGGAACAATAATGAATTAAAGAAACAATCAGATTAAAGAGATGGCAACAGAGGGTTAGCTGAATATTGCCACTGTTTATAGAATTGGCCACTTCTCATACCCTTCATTGCAAGTTTAAATACAATGTCACTTTAGCCACTTGTTTTTAACCCACCCATGTGATATCACCATCAATGTGTACCATTAATCTCAAAAACTTAGTTTTGCCTTTTCTCCTATAGAAAAAGTAAAGTACCCTTTAATTATAAAATTAAGCCTAATGAATGTATTATTACATTGAAACCAAAATGACAATTATATGAAAGAAAACTATTACTAGTGCGAAACCCAAACTCGCAGGATGCACCCACATTAGATTCTTTTAATTTTTTTATGGAAAGGTTTTCTGTATAAAGAGGTTAAACCTACTTGCAGCAAAGTTCCATCTGTTTGTACTACTATCCGCAGACACAGCATCCACTTCTACAACTCTGCTGGGAGATTTCATAATCATTTCACACTGAAAGATGCCAGGCAGACCTGAAATAATCAAGAGAAACATCAGCGATGATACTTGAAGTTGAATGCAAAGGAACACAGATGTATGATCAAGTGTAAAGGAATAGGCTGATGACACTATAAAATTGTGTTAGAAATTGCACTTAAAAGTTGAAAGCGTTATTTCCTGAAAACATTTCACCTTAATTCTTAATTAAGTCGAAATGTACTTAAAAGAAACTATCAAAATATATAATTGTGCGTAATTTAAATGCTAACAAAGAACTTAAAATTTATTAGTATAGTTTGGACATGGCTTACTAGATGCTATACAGGCTAGCCAAGTTTTAAACAATGAAAACCATTTGACAACTTTTCCCGCTTGGATCGCCACAAATCCTACCTATATCACCCACCGCCTTCAACACTGTGGATATGCTTTGCCAGTTTGTCAAGTATTGCCATCTGGATTTTTAATGATTTCCGTACTCGGCTAGCCTGTATAGTATCTAGTAAGCCATGGTTTGGAAATAATATTTGTTAACCCTTATTTGTTGTGTGTTTTGGGGAAGGTAGAATGTCTAACTTTCAATCTATTAATTTCTTTAATGAAACAATGGGAGGGATACTTGAGGGAGTACCACCTAGGTCCTTAGACTCACTTAGTGAGGCCATAAGCCGAGCTGTTACAGAAAGTGTGACTATGAAAGTCAGTCATCGGATTCAAAATACCCTTGTTTCTCCATCAAGTATATATTTGGTCCTCATTTTATCACCCCGGAGGAATGAAGCGTAATTCTGATGGTGGGTTAACACCACCGCGTCAAACCTGGCGAACAGTAGTCGTTTTCGAGGCTTAGAGGTTTTCTATTGCTTCTTTTGAATCGCTGTTGACCCCTATCGCCGCTTTTGACATGGTGGTGTAAATCCACCATGAGTCTGCTTTCCCCAACACGGGAATAGAACTTGGGCCTGTGGGGTGGCAGCAAGATCCACCACGCCACTTAGCTTCTCTTAACTTCTTTATGGCAGAAAAAAATTTTCACTGATAGAATGTTTTCCTACGCAAAAATTAACTTATTTTATTCATTTAATAATTTTACTGCAATGAAAATACTGTTTAGTAATAAATACTAACTTACAGACCTGGAAAAAGTACCCGAACCTACGAACCTGGTTCGGGGGAAGCCCCTGCCAGCTCCATAGGAGCAATACATAAGGTTCGGGGGAAGGTTACAACTTTTTCCAGGTCCGCTAACTTATTAATAAACAATTTTTTAGTCTTAAGCATAGTATAAACATGGTGTTAAGAAGTAAAAAGTAATTAACAAGTTCACAATATAATAACTAAACATGCTGTTTCTAAATTGTTTACAAAGTAAAATATTTCAGTGCTTTAAGTTAATTTAGCTTAGTCCATCATATACCTATTGACTATACGTCCATGTGTCTATTCAACACCAAATCACTCTCTACTCTCATAAAAGTATGACTAGTAGAGACCCACTCATGTAATTATATCAATTTTCATCAATGTGTAAAATTGATCTAAGTAGGAATTAGTTTTGTCTTTTCTCCCATAGAAAAAGGACCCTTTAGTTATAAAATTAAGCATAATGAATGTATTATTACATTGAAACAAAAAGGACAATTATAAGAAAGAAAACTATATATTACTAGTGCAAACCCCATCTCCCACTGAAAGATGCCGGGCAGACCTGAAATAACCAAGAGAAACATCAGCGATGATACATGCAGTTGAATGCAAAGAAACACAGATGTATGATCAAGTGTAAAGGAATAGGCTGATGACACTGCAAAATTGTGTTAGAAATTGCACTTAAAAGTCAAAAACGTTATTTCCTGAAAACATTTCAACTTTATTCCTTAAAGTTGAAATGTACTTAAAACATAGTTCCCACTCTTTTGTGAGGAAAAAAATCAAGTATTTAAGGGCTTAAATTTAAAATCTTTCATGAACTAAAATAGAAAGGCGGAAAAGCCATTTACAAGTAAAAAAAACTTTTCTCCCAATTTAGTACCCTTACTTCAAAAACCTTTCTTACAGCAAAGATTAATTATAATATTACCATTACTATATTTAACAATTTCAAAACATACTACTATATTTTACTTGTTTTGGGAAAGTCAAACAGAAAAATTCAAGTAGGCAAGTTATACCTGTTCTACAATATGCTAACAGGATATTAACTATTTGATTAACTTTTCATGTTCGAACTGAAAAGAATTCCAAATTAAAATATTTCAAATAAAATAATAAATAATAAAATTCAAGGACTTTTAAGGACTTAGCACTAAATTCAAGCATACTTTCCAGGGCCCTTGAATTTAAAAATGAAATTCAAGTACTTTTCAAGGCCCGTGGGAACCCTGTAAAAGAAACTATCAAAATATAATTGTGCATAATTTACGGGTATAGTACACTTAGGATGGTAATAAATAGATCTCTTGGAATAAAACTTAGCAAAATATTTCAACAAATTAAAGACAGGGAAAGAAATAAAGAAAATAAATTATGCTACTTAAATACTGCAAATAAAATGTTACAAGACCTAAACAGAACAGAAGTCAAGTAACAAAACATTTAAAAAGGTTAAAAATTGTTACTACTTCAATATTATTTCATACGCAGTCAAGGGCGGATTTAGGTAATGAACCCTGGGGGTGCGTAGTGGAAAACATGGGGGTGCAAACTGTCCCTGATGGCTTTAAAAACATGATTTTCCCTATAAAAATTTAATTTTCTCAAAAAGTTGACACCTTTAAATCCGCCCATGCGCAGTGCTTCTGAAAATGCACAGTTAAAGTTAAAGCCCATTAAATGTGTTGCTGATACTGATGGTTCAAGGGATAGCAACTAAGAGAACTATTATGTATTGTAATGTGTGTGAACAGTTGTAATGGGGAATCATTAACATATGCATGCATTTTGATTCATATGTAATATCACACATGATCAGCAATTAGCCAAAAACAATATTAAATAGACATGACATAGTACATGGGGGCCACTTTTCAAAATTTGCAAGACGGAACTTTAAAGTATCGTATTAATCATTTTCATCCAGTCTAGCAATTTTTTTTTAATTGCATGAAAATTCATAAAATATCATGAACAATTATAGTTCCTTAAATTCTAAATCAAGATAAAGCTGTATGTGAGTAAAACCATCTTACTTGTGGTCAAAATGTGCGGTTCAATTCCGTTAATGTTCCCGCTAAATACCGCTTTGCTCTTTTGGATACCAAAAAAGTAGTAATGTATTCGAAGTAAAAGTTTCCGGGCTTGATTGCCGTAGTCTCGATGTTAAAACTCTGACGTTTCACCCAAAACTGTGTTGGGCATCATCAGCTGTTTTTTCTCTCACGTAACCAACCACGTAACGTAAAAAAAACAGCTGATGATGCCCAACACAGTTTGGGGTGAAACGTCCAAGTTTTTAACATCGAGACCACTGCAACCAAGCCCGGAAACTTTAACTTCGAATACATCCGGCCGTGAAAGCCTTTCTGTTTTAATTAGTAACGTATTGCTAAAACAATTTTAGACTCAGATTAAAATGTTTATAATAGATCAAAAACTATTCATATTTTCAATAAAAATTTTAAATGTTGATATTTGAATGTATGGCATTCTCAAAAGCATGGCAATATTTAGCAGGAACGTTAACGGAATAGAACCAAATGTGCAATGTAGGTATTGGAATTTAGTACTAATTTTGCGTTTCGCAATATATACCTGGGACGGAATTCCGTTCATTGAAATTTTAAAATGATGGAATTCTGTCCCGGGGATGGAAGAGTGGCACCCATGCTTAATATAAACTTTAGAAATGAAACTCATCAAGCACTTGCCTTTGGTCAAAAACACAATACATAAAAGAATAAGTTCAAGGACTGGGTATGAATGCATTGTATAGTGCTTCCAAAACCCAAACAAATCCCAAAATTTTTTATATCATGGACCACTATATTTTATTTTTCTCATTAATCCCAACTATAACTACATATTCTTAAAAAAAGGGTAAAAATATCCATCTTGTAAATTAAATTGGTAATTTTGAAAGTCAAGTAGAACCCTTTTAAAGCAAAAATTTTAAGGGCATTTTAAAATTATTTTCTTCACATCCTAATTTTCAAAATCAGAATCACACTAAGGGAATCAGCTTGACAGTATTTAACGAAATGTTAACACATTTGAACTCAAAAGCAAACTATTCTGTACTTACATTTACATATATATTATGCTAGTATAAATCTTCATTACAAAAGGATGTGCCGGGCACAATGATCCCAAATCGGACTTTGTTTGAGGTGTTCTAGAAATTACTCATGGAGACATTTAAAAAATTAAAAGCAGCCCTGTTTTTATTTTGTTGAAAAGAAAAATATTTTAATTCTAAATAAAATATATTGAACATTTCAACTTACTTGAAAAGAGGAAAAGATAGCGTGGTCATTTAACACATAATAAGGTAAATATAAATAAATATCAACGTTTTACGTTGCCATTTCCAGAAATCAAATCAAATAAATCCAAATCTTTGGTGTGCCTGTGGCTAAGTATGTAGAGTAAAAATAATACATGACGATATCTGAAAACATCAAACCCTAATATAAGAGATAAATCAATGGAGTAAATAAAGTTTTCAAAAGGAATCTTGATGAAAATTTACAGTAATTAATTATCGAAAAGTCAAGAACGACAAGTATGCACAATACAGCCATTCTGTTTGTTGGTAGTTAATTGGCCTGCCCTGTCCCCCTTTATTTTTTTACCTACTTCATCAACTGATTAAATTATTCACATTATAACATTATTTTCATTGCATTTGAATATTAATGCATACATTATTTTAATCTAAAGAGGAGGGCAATTTATTATTTAGCAGGTATTTCCAGGTGAAAATGCGTTTTTGGGGCATTTAAGACATGGTTAACGCTCATTAAAAAACATTTCAGTTGAATAAACTTAAAAAGGACCTCAAAATACAATATGTATCAAATTTTTGTGCAATTTGGTGTTCAATTAGACGGATTTTCAGAGTCGGGGAAAAACAGTATTTTGAGTGAAAAACACAAGTTTGAAAAGGCCCAAAAATCGGTATTTAATGATAAGTTTGAATTTTTTTCAATTTTTATTTTTGTAGTTAAGTAATGTGGCAAACTTTTTCCAGAAATTCGGGTTGCCATGGGGATTCTGACGTCATCCAGGAATTTTCAAACACAAAAGAGGTTTACTTGTCTTTGTAAGAATCCATTGCATTTTTTGGGGGTATAGAAAAACGGGGAAAGGGGGAAAATATGAATGAACCCCCAAGTGTTTTATAACACTGTATTCCCTTTGATTAGTAGATTAAGAATATATAAAGTATGAGGGGGTGGGTCCCATATTTCGGGAGTTTTTCCGGTTTTATTGAAAAACTGAATCTGGGCGTCCCGCCCGGAGTTTTAGAACTAAAGGTATAAAATTTTAGTATTTTTAAAGTTCTTTAAGAGTTCTTCAAGAATCTGGTTACTGCTAAGCTTTCTGACAACTATTTCCAGAGAAATCTGCAAAAAACCGTCTTGGAAAACGAAACAATGAATTTAATTGTCTCTGGATCACGCAATTTTTACAATATTTGTTAGTGATTCATACTGTTCAAATTCCCACTTTAAATGCTTTCATAAAATATAAATTACTAAGCTGTGATCATAACAGATCCGCAGCTATTCAGCGTTAAAATTAGCATGTGTTAGGCTTAACGCACCACGAGGGGTCTATTCCCTCCAAACACTACGGTTTTCGCCACTTTCTAACACGGTTCTTAAAGGTCTTTAAGAGTTCTTCAAGAATCTGAATACTGATAAGCTTTCTGACAATTATTTCTAGAGAAATCTGTGAAAACACGTCTTGGAAAACGAAACAATGAATTGAATTGTCTCTGGATCACACAATTTTTACACTATTTGTTAGTGATTCATACTGTTCAAATTCCCACTTTAAATGCTTTCATAAAATATAAATCACTAAACTGTGATCATAACAGATCCGCAGCTATTCAGCGTTAAAACTAGCATGTGTTAGGCTTAACGCTTAACGCACCACGAGGGGTTTGTTTCCGCCAAACACTACGGTTTTCGCTTTCGCCACTTACTTAGCTCTAAAAGTAACGATCGAGTATATACTTTTACACAGTTTATTGCAATATATTATAAGCCAGATTATATTGTCCGAAACAAATTTCTGCACGTTTTTACATATGTATATATCAATATTTCCAAAAATTTTCATACAGGTATCGAGTTATCAAGAAATAAAGAAATTTTGATATAAATTCCAAAAATAATGTTTTGGAATTTATATCAAAATTTCTTTATTTTTCGAGAAAATTTCAAATATTTTTAAGTTTATGACCTAAAAAAATAAAGGTTGGAATAAAAAAAAGTCAACAAATTCTATACTGGTATCTAAATTTTCAGTATGTTTTAAAATTGGTAATAAAAATTCAGTAGCCTTTGGATCGTCTGACGTGACGTCTCCCAATGAGAGCTGAAAAGTCAGTTTGTGCGCATGCTCGAACGTCAGCGTTGGCGACGAAAGATTTTGGCTTCTTTGGAGGTAATGAGCAACAATGACGTGAAGGTTTGTTATGAAACGTGCCCCGATGGCTCACATGGTAGGGTATGGGCTTGTTAACTGAGAGATCACGGGTTCGAATCCTGGTGCCCGACAACTTAGCGACGCTGTTATTTTGACTTATTTAAAGGACATAGTTTTTATTTAATACGTTTTAATTAATATTATAATGTTTTAATTATTTTTATTAGATTTATAGATTATGAGAAAAGTTTTGTTGTTTTGATGTGAATATGTATCCGGCATTTTTACGACGCTTATGTTTTAAATTATTTAAAGTACATAGTTTTTATTATAATATTTTAATTATTTTCATTAGATTTATAGATTTTGAGAAAAGTTTTGTAGTTATGATGTGAATATTTTTAATTATTAAATTTTATAACATTATTCAATTTAATTTAAGAATTTAGTTATTATTTAATTAATATTAGTTATTATTTAATTTATGTAAGAATTTTTTTATTATATTTAACAATAACAATTTTTGTGTAGTTATGCTTATGATGTGAGTAAATAAATTTTGATGGCCGGATGTTCATAATTTTAAAATTAGGGATCGTTATGTTATAGTTTCGTGTTATTTTTCATTTAAATCCCCTATGTAAAACATGAATTATCTAGAAATGGACTCTTGGACGTTGAAAACCTAAGACCCAAACCAAAAATATACGGCATAATTTGAAACTGGGACATGAGCCTCGCCAAAGTAGTATTTTTCAACTCCCATTGGGTTCCGTCAGGCTGGATAAAGTGCACTTAAAAATTCTTGTACATTCTATACTAGTATAAAAATTTAAAGTATTCATTAAAACTGGTATCAACGTTCCCCAGTACGGTTTCAAAATTTCCAGTGTTGATCATAATGGTATTGAAATTCCCAGTATTCATTAAAACCAGTATCGAAATTCCCAGTGTTGTTCATAATGGTATTGAAATTCCCAGTATTCATTAAAACCAGTATCGAAATTTCCAGTATTGATTCATACTTGTATTGAAATTCCCAGTATTCATTAAAACTAGTATCGAAATTTCCAGTATTGATTCATACTGGTATTGAAGTTCCCAGTATCCATTAAAACCAGTATCGAAATTTCCAGTATTGTTTCATACTTGTTTTAAAGTTTCCAGTATGGTGTCATACTGGTTTTAAAATTTCCTGTATGTTTTTCCAGTATGGATACTAGTTCCAGTATGATTTATACTGGTTCTAGTATCATTTTGATACTGGTTTTGTGAACTTTTTCCAATAGGGCCCTAACGCAGTTTTTTTCTCGCTTCATTGTGAGTGCCGTGGATTGATGCCAAAACAGAAGACAAGTATTTGCAGTTTGCATTTAATGAAAGGATCTTTCGCGCACTGAACCCGTGCCAAGATTCGCTGTGTGTGTGTACTGGTTTTATAACCCTTTCAGTTCTAGCCGCCCAATATTTTCCGTAGGATTCAATGGTAATCTCGGACGGCGTAGGATTAATAGGGTTAAAGGCGAGCGTGCCGAAGTTGTGATAGGGTTTATAGATCGAGAATAGAAGGCACCGGGCGATTATTTGAATTGCAGATTGCATTGGCTCTTTTTTTTGCGATTGAACAGGGAACCGTTGTTTGCCTTTCAACTTGCATTTGGAATAATTTTTTATTCGAAGAAATATACTAAACTTTGCATTGTTGTTATTTCTACTGTATATATTAGGTGGTTGATACAGTGTAATACACAGTCAGTCAATAAAGTATTCGTACTCCCCACAAATTTGCACTCTACTATACTAGACAGCAACGTTCCCTATGACGTCACTACGCGGAAGCAGAAACTGCGTAATTAGAAATTCTGTTGGGTTGCTAGGTGGAGTTTCGGTATGCAAATCGTGATAAAAAGACGCTATATATACGTAGGTGTAAGAAAATAATCATATTTTTAAATCGACGTTCTTCAGTTCACTCAAAATTTCACACTTTTTGAATGGTACTCCTTTTGATACTTTATTACTTAGGGTATTTTTCTAAAACTGTCAAAGGACAGTGTTGTTTAGTATACACGAAAATAAGCTTTTCAATTTATATAACCAATAGGAAATCGGACTAAAATTGGTGAACCATTAGAGATACAAATTGTTTAAATCGCTCAGAAATAATGGCCACTTTTGATTGCATCCAATATAGAATCACAAAAAATAAATCATTTTTAAGTAACGCTGTAATTTATTCCCAGCGCCGTATAAGTTAAAACCAAACAAAGCTTTCAAAACAACACGCATGGAGTAACAATAAAATGTTTTTCAACAACAAAAAAAAGCATAATGTCATGCACTGCGTTATCAGAAAACACATCTCCTTCAGATCAAATATTCATAAACAAGCACTGCCAGCTCCACACATGTTCCGATAACGAAGTTAGTTGACAAAGACATTCTAGTCTTTTTTTTTATTCGAGCTGCTCAAGATGAAAGTGGTATAAGTCCAAAAATACAAAATTTGAGAAAATCATGGATTTGGAATTCTTTTAAGGTCCTTTACCTAGTGTGGTAGTTGCCTAGATCAAAGGTTCAATAAGTATCCCGTAAGAGCTACCTAAAAAATTGCCTTCCCCATAGGATTAACCCAGGCGCCGTTAGAGAAAGGCGCCGATACTCAAAGTTACGTTCAGTGGACTTATACCACTTTCATTCTAACCAGCGCATTTGACGAACTTTCCAACAACATAGCACGACCGTACATCACGTGACATCGCCAGTCCAATCACGACCCTCTTCTCCCAACAACAACAAAATCGATTCCGTAATTCAAACTACCCGATAATTGTGTCATCTAAATACGAAACAATTTACCCGGGTAACCAAAACCCTTTTTTTTTTCATTCTCTTTTCGAACGAATATCCATCTTCACACGCAAACATTATCCTGCGACGATAAACACCCCCAGGCCTAATTGAATCGCCCGGGATAATTGAATCCGGCTAATTTTGTTGCACCCCCCCCCCCTTCTCTCTTCTGACATAATTAAAGAGTGGGGTAGAATCAGGTATATTACCAATCTCTGCTTCACCCTTCTTTTTCGAAGAGGGGGGGGGTTGAGATTAAGGGAAAATGGTCTCTGGAGGGATCGGGGATGAAGCGGGGACTCCCTTGAAATAATAATAACGTGTCACGTGTGTGACTAATGAATCCTTTTAGATTCAGGGCTTGTGTTTGCGAGGGTGGGATTAAGTTCATTAGTCTTGGAGGACCCACCTTTCTGAACAATATCTTTCAGAAAAATAACGAAACGGGAGCAAGGGTTGAGGAGTATTGAATTAGTCTATTCTTATAACAGAGCTTGGGTGGATAAGCGTAACCTCAATTCCTGGCATATAAACATTCCTGACATTATTAGAGCACGCTTGTTTGTTTATCAGCCATAGCACCCTAAATTTCTTGTTTTGAATGAAAATCTCTAGCTTAATTTTTTAATTTTTTCTTAATTTTTAATAGCTAGGTAGTTTTCATGATAAACAAAAAGAAAACCCTCCTTTCGAGGTACTTAAAATTTAAATTTAATATTTTTTAGAAAAAAAATATTTAGATTCATCCGTAAAATTGTTTGAGGATGAATAAAGATGTAAAATATTTCATCGTTTATTTTTATTTTAATAAATGTTTGATTATGCCCTATATGTGGGGACGTTAAAACGCTTGAAAAGAGCAAAGATTTCTCTTATTTTTCTGGTTTATTTTCAGTTAATAGAAAAATTCCCTTAAAACTCTTAAAACTTGTAAAATGCAGTTCCTCAAATCGAAAATATTTTGTATCTCTAAACCACAACAGTAAGTTTAATAGTTTTGGGTCTCCTTAACATTTCCTTTCATAAGACTATCTAACCTAACAACTATTCTAATAATCTCATCCGAGCACAGCAATTATATTCTATCACCCTCTTACAATAATAGACAAAACAAGTCTGTGGGAATGAGGTTGACAATGGACATCTAAGGGTCCGGTAATTGCTAGAAGATTAGCGACAAGATAGCTTGACCTTTTCCCATTAGGGGTCTCTGCTGTCATAAGGGACAGGTTGGGCCAAAGCGGGTAATTTCATCAGGGGAAGGGCAATATTTGGGTGCGGTTATCGGGTAACCCCTTAATAGGGTTCGGTGGGCCAGTTTAAATAAAGGCTGGGGTAGATTAAATGTAATTGGAGACCAATTGCGCTGATGGTCGGTGTTGTTCGTGCTTGGAATATTTCGTAGCTTAATAGAGCAATCAAAAGCCCTGTAGACGTTTTTATATCTGTTGACGCATACCAGGGGTGCTATTTTTCCGGGGTAGCCCCGAAAATCGTTTTTTTTTTTAACGGCACTGGTTATTTCCACGAAAGTAAAAACTACACTTAACTCTAATCTCGCAAATTAGACGTTTAGATTTTGACGCAACGTTTAATACATCAAGTGATCATTTAATTTGTATTTAAACTTATTTTTAAAAATTATATTCTACAATTTCACACTGTCAAATAATAAAAATACATTTGAAATAAGAATGTTAATAAATTTGTCATAAAAAAATTTCAGGAACAAAAATGGGGTAAGAGTTTATCTCAGGGGTGTATGCCAATAATTTCAAATTGACCGATTTAATCTTCCGAATTTGTAATGAAAGGTTTTTTTTATCCCAATTCAAAATAAAACAAGGAAAAATAGGCAAAATAAATATCATGTGAAGTCAAAAATTCCGAATCATAAATATTAAAAATGCACTGGCACCTATTGATTTACTTTCATTTTTCAAATTTAAATAATCATTCAAAAATATTTATTTCCCTTCAAATATTCAAACTGTTCGAATAGCTTTTACTGCCTTACTATACCAAAATTAAAATATCGAACTAGACGCATGTTAGATGACACAGGCACCCATGAAGTGGAAACTTTACTTTGAAACTTAACCATGTTTCAGTCTCACTTTCTCCAAACAATGTACTGAATATTTTACAACATTTTGCATGCCGGGAAGACCTTTAATGCGTTTTTAAGTTAATAACACCATACCCAACTATAATAAAGAGATTCAGAAACAAAATTTACTCCTATTACCTACCTCTCACAAAACAAACTATAGAAATAATGGTCTCCTAGCAACGATTGTTGTAGCACTACGGTTTTATGCCAGTATATAGTTAGAGTTTCATTTAAATTTGCAGGGCAAAAAAAAAATTTATTCGTTCTGTAAATTATAGCTGGATGGTTTCATCGATTTGCTTGAAGCTCATGACCCATAACAATGAAGTTTTTGTATCTGTCTCTGTGTAGAATTTTAAAGGTAAATATCGGTTTTATATTTTGAATAAGAACATATGGGATTTATTTTAGAAGGTTAAAGGAAATATTGTAGATGTATATTACAATTATTTTTTTTGTAAGATAAAACTTTTATGGTACTTTTCCATTAGAATCGCGTAAAAAACCAACAAGCTGTGTTGAACGGAAAATATTAGAAATATCGCCAAAAATTGATTGCAATCCAACCAATTAAAATATTATACAGTGATTCTGTGTTTGAAAAAGTACATATAAGGAAAAAACAACAATCCTGTCAGAAAAATATCAAATTAATTTTTTTTCTATATAATAGACTACAACGTTTCCTGACCCTATGACGACACTATGCGTAAGGAAAAACTGCGTAAACAGAAGCCATCTTGGGTTGCTAGGAGGAGTTTCGGTACGCAAATCGTGAAAGACGCTATATATACGTGGGTTTAACAAACTAATTATAATTTTAAATCGACGTTCTTAATTTCTCTCAAAATTAAGACACCATGCTAGGAACTACTTTGTTTTGTTTCTCAAGGGTCAAGTAACGTTGCAGTCTAGTGTAGGTATCTTCCAAGTAATCTAATATCTCAAGATACTTTACATTATAATTTATTCCACCATTTTACATAATGACAACTTCCTGGTTTTTTATCCAAACCTTTTTCTAAATTCAAAACCGAGCATATTTTAAAGGTTAGTATATAACTTTCATCCACAAATGAAAAAAAAAACAGAAAAGCAAAATATCCTCCCTCAAGATCAATTCCAAAAGTATTTTTAACCTCTCAACTCAACTTATAAAAACTCCATTCACACACCCAGCCAAATAACTCAACTCTCGGAGAAAAACTGCAATAGACTGAATTATTTGTGCGAGCGTTTTGGCAACGGTAACCGATATTAACTCTGTCAGCAAGTTGCTCGCTGGGGAAATCAGAGTAAATGGTGGCAACATCGGACCGAACTCTTCATTCCACTCAAAAGAAATAAACTAGGAAAATGAGTGGGGAAAAACCCACTTTCAAAGAGATTCGTGAATTTAACCCGTATTAAAATACTCTTTGCACATTTATTTTGATAGTGGTTGTAGTTTGTAATTTAAACATGAATAATGGTTTATGAAATTATGTTTGAAACATAATTAATTGGAATGGTTATGAAACAATTAAGTACATTGTGATTTAGTAGGGCTTTTTTAACTTAATATTTGAGGTAGTTCAAACACATAGTTAAAAAGTTACAAATTAGCTTTTAAAAGAGTTCATGTTAACTTAAAACTCTTTAGAATTTAAAAAGTTTTAATTTGATCTTTATTGAACCATTGTATGTAGAATAATTATAATTTTAAGACTATAGGAGTTATTTCTATGTCTTTACTGCTTTCTTTTAGGTCACTCTTGATACTAAATATTTTATTTCAAAAATTAATTAAACATTGTATACAATAAAATTAAAATTAGAATAAGTCGCCTAAGAATTCCCTATATAAAGAAGGTATGGCAAAGAATTGTAATGCTTGAATTAAACTTCCTTTTTATATAATTTTAAGTTGTACATCTACTAATGAATACAAAAATTTTAGTAAATTTTGTTTCAAACTTATAATATACTTGAAATTCTCCTTCATCCTTTGAAACAGAGAATTATTTTCTCAAACTTGTAAAAAAAATACATGGTTCCAAGAACTTTTTTTCAAGAGATTCGATGATGTTTCCAAAGTTAATAATAAGTTAATAAAGTCAAAAGTTAATAAAGTTAATATAAAGATGGAGGGGGAAATTAAATTTAACATTTTAGTACAAACCACTGTGTAATGATAACCAATTATAATTCTTAAAACAACAGTTTAAAGTAATGCAAGTTTCAGTAAACTATAAAACTTGTCATAGTTTAGTGACACACACGTCACATGCAAAGTTGCAAAATCCGAATCCCCAATACAGACTCTGCATGGAACGGCCGGCGTCGCCCTATTCTACATTACAAACACACGCGCGTTTCCTCTTTGCGATGTTAACCACGTAAGGGAGGCATAAAATTTAAAGGAGTCCATTCCCATAAAAGAGAGATTTTCCCTAGGCTGCCAGGACTTTTTTTGATCCCTCTCTCCCCTAAGTAAAGAGCAGGAACAGCAGGAAAGGGGTTCATGAATAACTCAGAACCACCGGGTACTCTCCCGGAGTCTGTGCGGGTACGAGTTTTGTCGCTTTTGGTGTGGGAGAGCTATCAACCGCTTTACTTTCACCGATGGGCTTTATATGCGGCTTTTGTTGTAATATTTTATGTTATGTCTATGCTTTTGCTTAGTTGGAAGCACTAAGACTGAACTGAATTAAAAGTTCGAAGGATCCCCTGCAAAGTTTGAATTATGTAATGAACCGAAAACAACACATTATTGTTGTAATTTCAAGCTCTTTATGTTCGCATACTTTTTTTCTCATATTTTTATTACATTTTATAATCATTGTTAACTAATATAAAAAGGTATGCTAATAGTATTTTATTAAATGTATTTCGAAAACAATGCACTACTTAAAATCTGATTCCATGAAAATCTTCCTTAAAAAATCGAAGCGAATATTCTGATTACATGCGTTATGTTTATTTTATTTCATTTCTAATGTTACTAATTTCTCATGATTTTCTTTTCATGTAAAACTTTTTTGTGAATAAAACTGGGTTAAATTATTCTTTAGCTAGAGAATATACTAATGGACACTATACACTATGTCACGAAACATCTTAAAAAAATTATCCATTTATTATTTAATCCATTAGTTAATTAAACTTAATTAAAAATTATTTAAACTGTTGATTTAGGAAAATTAAATTACTATACAAGGAAAAATCAAATCAACAATGTGTTGTTTCCTGTTCGTGACGTCATTCAAACTTTGTTAGAGCAAGACCCTCTATATAATGGCCTCACAACTCGGACGGGTGACGTCACACTTTCTGCCACCTTTGACGTCACATGCAAAACGACGCCATAGGCTTAACATTGGAAATTTAGCGATTTTCCGCCACCTTTGACGTCACAGTGACGTAGTTGTCAGGCTTTGTATATAGAGGGTTTTGGTTAGAGTGGACATCCCGTGACTAAGTAATACTATTGCATGGTTGGCTCGGTAACCAACAAGGCGTCATATTTGTATAGTAGGGTGGAGCGAAAAAAACTTTTTTTCGAAATTCAAAAAGATACCTATGGCAAAAGTGGTCTTATGTAATAAGATGAAAAACCGCGCAAAAATTTTTGAAATCGGTTAATATCTCAGTTCGCGCATCGAGCTCAAAGTTTATAAAAATGCTTAAAAATGAACATTTTCCGAAATTTTTAATATAATATTTAAATAAAATTTATAGGAATATTCTCGCTTGTAACCACTTTATAAAAGCTCAAAAAAGTAAAAAAAAGAAAATTTAATGTTTATTTTTAAAATATTTTGGTGCGCAATTTTGCTTGAAAAATGCGAAATTTTCGAATAACACTATGCGACAAAAAAAATATGGGTCAAAATGCCACAGAACCTTTGAAAGCAGATTCTTATGTAAAATGACCCTCTGAATCCGAATCCGACCCCCGTGTTTCTCCATCAGCCTCAGATTTTCGGGGAACAGCTCCTCCCACTTTTTACGTTTTTTGACGACTTTATAACTTTGAACTCGATTTTCAGGGTGAAAAAGCATTGCTTTAAGTCTTAAAATTGCCCCCCAGGAGACAAAAAAGGTTCAAATTAATAAAATATGAAAATTTGTAACAAATGGATAGGTTTAAGGGGTAATTAACTCCCTAAAAACGTAAAAAAATCGCTAAAAATAGTAGGATTTGTTATACCCCCTTTATTTCACTTATTTTTGAAGCAATTCATTTTTAAAGGGTCCTAACCGTTCCCCAAGGACCCAAATTTAATAATGATATGCAGCAATGATTTTTAGGAAAAGCGGTTGAGGAGTTTTCACCCCCGAAGCACCCGGAAGACTCTCTGAATCGCGCTGGCGCACGCGCGCTCAAGAAACATGGAACACCTCCATAAAACCGGCCAGTTACTATCGAACCAAAGAATTTCTACTTAGGAAAAACTTATAATATACGAAAAATATCATTTTAAAATTTTCAAAGCATGAATATAATTTCTTGAGCACGCGTGCGCCAGCGCGATTCAGAGAGTCTTCCGAACCCTTCCGCGGGTGCTTCGGGGGCGATAACTCCTCAACCGCTTTTCCTAAAAATCATTGCTGCATATCATTATTAAATTTGAGTCCTTGGGGAACGGTTAGGACAATTTAAAAATGAATTACTTCAAAAATAAGTGAAATAAATGGGGTATAACAAATCCTACTATTTTTAGCGATTTTTTTACGTTTTTAGGGGGTTAATTACCCCTTAAACCTATCCATTTGTTACAAATTTTCATATTTTATTAATTTGAACCTTTCTTGTCTCCTGGGGGGCAATTTTAAGACTAAAGCAATGCTTTTTCACCCTGAAAATCGAATTCAAAGTTATAAAGTCGTCGAAAAACGTTAAAGGTGGGAGGGGCTGTTCCCCGAAAATCTGAGGCTGATGAAGAAAAACGGGGGTCGGATTCGGATTCAGAGGGTCATTTTACATAAGAATCTGCTTTCAAAGTTTCTGTGGCATTTTGACCCATATTTTTTTTGTCGCATAGTGTTATTCGAAAATTTCGCATTTTTCAAGCAAAATTGCGCACCCAAATATTTTAAAAATAAACATTAAATTTTCTTTTTTTACTTTTTTGAGCTTTTATAAAGTGGTTACAAGCGAGAATATTCCTATAAATTTTATTTAAATATTATCTTAAAAATTTCGGAAAATGTTCATTTTTAAGCATTTTTATAAACTTTGAGCTCGATGCGCGAACTGAGATATTAACCGATTTCAAAAATTTTTGCACGGTTTTTCATCTTATTACATAAGACCACTTTTGCCGTAGGTATCTTTTTGAATTTCGAAAAAAAGTTTTTTTCGCTCCACCCTATTGTATAGGCCAGGAGAAATTTTAACCTTTTAAACGCCGCAATTCATATTTCAAATTAAAGGTTCGGATTTTTGGCTTAAATGGCTTGTTTCATCCTTACTAAAACCAATCTTGACGTTTTTTGGCAGAAAAAAAATCCTAAGTATGATTTTGAGGATGTTCCCATTTGGGAACATCGGCGTTTGGAGTGAAGCTTTTAGGGGGATTTCCAAAAGGAATATATTTCAAAATTAATTCAAGTAAAACTACTGAAATAGGTTTCTACTCAATAATTGTGAACATTTTTATGATATTGGACTGTTTCTTCATATTTAATTCCCATGGTTGGACGATTGGGTATAATTTTATAGATTTTCATAAGAAAAAATTTACATATTTATTACATGCGTGACACTTTTCCGTACATTTTTATTGCACAATGGGTAATTTTTCGGTATAAAAAATACGAAAGAATGTTCCCATGCGTTTCAAAGCTAAACAGTTATCTTTCTGCATGAAAAATTAGTTTTAATTACTGTTCTATCCGGATATCTAGCATAAAATCCATGAATTGCATTCAAATTTAATTAGCTTTCAAGATAATCATAACTATCTCCATTGATTTGTTAAATCTGCGTTTCTCATGGAAGAGATTCCAAACTAAACAACATATCCCTTACATCCAACTTACGTTAGAAGAGTGTTTTTAGATGTACACACTTTTCATTATTTTCAAAATTCTTCAAATTTATACCTAAAATTTTTATGTAAAAAGGAGCACTTGAACAAAATAAGTACCCAAGTCCTCAGACACACTCCATATATGCCCTTTGCATAACTCTTAACAATAATAACTGAAAATAAAGTCGGTCGGGGAGTTAGAAAAATATACAAAAGTAGGAATCTGCTATAAATATTTGGCATCATTCCTTCATAAATCATGTGAAAAAAATTAAAATTATAGATTTAGAAATTTAAAACAGCATTATTAACCTGTTAAGATCCTTTGAGACAGAAAAGGTTAAAAAAACAAAAGAAAATAAGAAATATCTTGAATTTTTACATGTTATAAAAATCCCCTCAAAAACTATACCCCAAACGCCGATGTTCCCATTTGGGAACATATACGTTGAATTGGTATTTACTCTCGAAAATTAGAATATGAAGCTATTCTGCCAAGCCAATTGAAAAGATGTGTACTTAAGCTACCTAAACACAGCATAATTATTTAAAACTAAATTTATTTAAATTTATCATAAATTGAATCTTGTGCAACTTTTGGAAGAGCCAAAAATCTGTTATTTTGATATAAATTCTACAAAAAGGATTAAATTGCATGTGAAAAACTTTTGCATGTAAAATAACTTCATATCTTTGAGTTTCTTATTACCAAGTATCAAATTCCTGCATGAAAAATTAAGTGGTGAAAAAAATCCCTAAAGTGATGTTCCCATTTGGGAACATCGGCAGGTAAAAGGTTAAGTCTATGGGGAGGGGTCTCAAAATGACACAAAATTCATTTAAAAAATTTCCCAGCTGAAATATCCCTTCAAGACCGATCAAAATGCAAGTAAAAGCAAAAGACACATAATTTAACACCAAAATGACATACCTTTGATACAGTTTTCTTTGGTTTTGGTCCATATTTTTTTGACCGAAAGATTAACATGGCTGTATTTCTCGTCAAAAACCATTCTATGCAGATTTCGCCTCTCGTTAATAAGAATGGCTGTAAAAGTTTTTTGTAAAACACTAATGAACCGAAAATATGTAAGAATAAAAGTAACACTTTAGATAAGTTTTGTCTCTTTATTATACATCTAAGGAAATTAATTTAATTAAATGTAAAATATTTTAAAATACTTATTCTAAAAATATTATCATATTTTTATTTCTACTAGTGTTGTAAAAGATTTCCAAAGTCATTCTAATTAGCGACTAATTACGGGATGAACATAATCTGTGTAGCAACAAAACCTTTTGTCATTACACTACTCAATCACGGACGCCATTAAATTACATTCATTAACAATCTATTTACACTTTTACAAAATTCTAAACTCATTTCTAACTTACTTGTCAAATATATACAGGCCGACTTCATTAATCTCACGTTATCAACAACAAAAAACAATTCCATTTAAGAACATTAATAACTAACTATTGCCAACTTAAAATAATCTGAAAAACAAGTAAATAAATATCTAAAAAATTAATTAAAACAATGTCCTTTCTTAAAGTTGGTTTTCAAAAAGAAACTAAAAATTATCTTTTAGGGAAGTTGGTAAGAGTTCTTACAGTGTAAAAATTTTTCTTTACAGAAAGTCGGTCTATTTTCTAACAATCTGTATAGTTTTTATTATACTTTTATGCAATGTTGATTAAATCAAGACTTTAATTCCAGTCTCTCGTGTATGAAAAATGTATAAAAATAGCATATATTTTTTCGTTAAAAATAGTAAGTATATAAATTATTATTAATGCATCAAATGTATTTTAATTATTTGTGGATAAAGTAATTAAATACCGATTTAAGTATCATAAATGAAGTTTGAATGACTGAATTAACTGTAATAAATGACTAAGGAAGTTAAATGGTGATTTGAGTGTTATTTTAGTTATAGTGACGCATTGTTAAATTGTATATTACTCAAAACTATTTATTATGATCTTAATCTTATAACCAAGAAGGCAATAATCATATGGTGAAGTTCTAGGGAGTTCTTGGCGTTTCTCTTGGGTTTTTACTGTACATCTAAGGTAAGAAAGAGGGTATAATAATAAAGAAAAGAATAAAAACAATAATGCAAGGTTTTAACAATCAGACGAAAATAAAATAAAAAAAAAACATGGCGCCCGAAGATCGTAAACCTACACTACAAAAAATGTTGTATTTTAAATAAAATGGAGATTTTCTGTTTCACGACTGATTTGCTGTTACAGGACTGTCGTTTGTGTCAAAGAACAACTGTAAAAATAACGGAATTGTTTCATAGTGTGCTGGATTACGGTTAAAACTTGTGTTTTACAAAAAATGTAGATACGCCGTTAAAAAGTATTGTTGAATATCCGTTAATAAACAGTTATTTTACAGTTTAGTTACGGGTTAATAAAAATCACACCGTGTATATTTTTAAATACTACGTGCTTCTTCCCTCCCACACACATAGTAAACTGTAACCTCACCTCATCTCAAGCTACTCCCACCTTACACCTCAACTCTACAGTACCTAAATATAACACCACCTCTCTTTTCGCAAAGTCGGCTCCTTCCTCCCTTAAAAGATGATTAATACCCGCCTCTCCTCTCTTTGTGGAGTAAGCACATTCGCCGCAGAGTTTTAATAATGAGGGAAGGGGGCACAGCCCCGGGGGTGAAAGACCCCCTGTGCTGGGAAAGGGAGAGTTTTCTAAGAGGGATTATGATGTGCTGACTTGAGTTCTTGGGCTCAACTGGTGGAAATGGTGATGCCGGTAGTTTCAAAGGGGAGATTTGTTTTCTTGGGGGTGGTTCATATCGTTTTATTTAGAGTGGAACCAACCCTCTTGCATATTTAACTGTCTCTCTGACTGTTTTTTTACTATTATTTATAATTATAGTATTAGTACAGTCAACTCCGCTTAATGTGATCATTAATTTTTGTTGTCAAAAAGAATCACTAACCAATAGAGCATTCGCACATGACGTCACTTGGAGGACAAAAACAACGTTGCTAAGGCTGTTGGTAGGGGCGGGAAATGAAAGTATCCAATAGAAGCATTCGCACATGATGTCACTGGAGGAATAAAACAACGTTGCTAAGGCCGTTGTTAGGCAGAGTCATGTGATTGAAAATGCTCTATGATTTCAGACAAAACTATTCAATATTAGAAATAAAACTTTGAGGAATACAATAATGTGAATGCTTTTTTTTTTTTTTTTTGAAAAAAAATGTTGTCTAGATGTCCCAATACGTTTCGGAATTCAATACTCGATGCTCAAAGCGTAGCGAATTCAAATTGTCGCCTTTGTTTCCAAAATTAAGGACTCGTCACACGTGCCAAGATTTCGAAACACTCTTCCGTGCCATCACTTACACCAAACGATTTTTTTTCTCATTTCTTTATGTAAATAACACAATTCTCTATAAATATTTAAACAAAGGACATACAAAACAGGAATAGGAAATGTGATGTCTTATTTTCCCTAAAGTTATGCTGGTTCTAACAAGTAAAGAAATCGCTCTATTAATTTTTAGCAATAGTTTAATGGGGGAAAAGTTTCACTTCTAAACTCAAGTTCGCGCAGTATTAGGATTTTGTTATTACGTGTTTTATAACATTGCAATTAAGTTATTTATCAATCCTGGCATCAGCATCGATGGCCTAGTAATAAAGTGTGCGTCTAATAACCTAATGGTCCCCGTTTCGAATCCAGGCTGCTACTTTTGGGTGTTTTGCTTTAATTTAACTCGTAATTTTTCAAAAGTAGCGAAATTAGAGTTGAGTTGAGTTGTTACTTACGTGGAAATAACCAGTACCCACGTAAAATCTCATTCACGCAAACAATCCCTTCGCAAATTTCAACGTTGCTAATTACCATTCTAAAGACCCCCCCACACACAGCAAAACGCATAATCAGATAAAATCCGAAATCGGATCCATTCAATCAGCAAGCGAATTAGCGAACCCAAATTAACGCAAGCGACAACGACGCCATCCATTGAAACGACGTCACAAACGGTCACAAAACCGTCACAAAAGGCATTTTTAACCGTTCCGACCCGACGATATTCGATTAATCATCGGTTTGATGACGAATCGGTATGTCCGGCTGATAAATAACCCGGACGAGGCGTTTGTGTGTATAATAATTGCCGGATTCTTTACGATCCATTCGATCCTATTGCGCCCGGGATTGCCATAGGATTGCATACATTTTTTGGGCGGTCAGGATTGACGGGGATGGAGCGGGTCGCGTTTTGCATTCTTTGTTGGGATTGAATGATTTCGAAAGCGGATGTGATTGCCGAGGGATGATTCAAAAAGGAGCTTTCTATGGTGTATGTAGTTGGGGGGGTTTCATCATCATGTGTCATTGTCACTGATCCTATTACGCTCATTAGGGTTTTGTCTTCTGTTGTGTAATTTTGCAGTTCAATTTATTGTCTTAAACAGTAGGTTGGTTCAACAAAAGGGTGTGTTTCATTTCTCCCAAAGGTGTGATTTTAATGCGGGATCGATGTCACCCCGAGTCTAGCTTTAAAATCACAACTATGTAGTCCTAATTGTAGTATTTAAAACAAATACCTATTTTGCAACTTTTGAAACACCTTGTATATTGCTGCATGAATAGGATTTTCTAAAGCCAGATTTCCAAACCATGTGAAGTTTTTAGCCATGTAAAAATAATTGATTAAATATGAAAATTTTTCTTTAGGAAATCTTCCAAAAAAAGTCAAGGTTTCATTACTGCACAACGATTCATCATTCGAAATAAAGATAATAGTTAAGTAAAAAGAATTAAAGATCTTCGAATCTTGATAGTGAAAACCTTTAACTATCCATAGCTATAGTGTGGAAAGAACTTACTAGATTGAAGGTTTGATATACACGAGTGGTGTAAATTAATGTATTATAACATAACTAATTAAACTAACTAAATGATTTATAATGTGCTAGCGGGTTCGCGTATCTTAGTTCTTAATTAAATTTAGCTTATCGGTTATTCAATTACTACATAAAAGATGAGTACCGAAATAATATAATAAAAATGAAAGATTTGTGCTATGTTCATACTATTTAATCTTTGGCATACATACTTAACAGCTTAATTAATTACATCATATCAAGGGGTTTGATAAAATCCCGCCATTTCATTCCGACAGCTATAATCTGTATGTTTCGAACAAAACTGGTTAGGTTTTTAGTTCCGTTTGAACTTTTGATATATCGTTGGAATTTATTTTATAGTAAACTTTACGACAAACCAGAAAATAAATTCTTAACTATATCGGGAAACTACTTCAATTTCAATATGGAGCTGAAGAAGTAAATTAACTTTTGGGAAAGGAACGTGAAAATATGTCACGCTGTTGGCAAAAATGCTGCCAGGCAGGGGAAAGAATAGTTTTTTATACATTGCTACGAGACATATACTATATTTTTTTTAATGTTACTCCAATTTAATATGAATGGGGGAGACATAAATAACATTTTTAGCATGCATACAAATAACCTTATCTTGAAAACCATTTCGCATTCAACATTCACCCATCCTTCTAATATTCTGTTGTAAAGATAAAACTAACTTTTTGTTTATGAATCTTTTTTATTTTAAGCTTTAAATTACATTGACACCATATACCGTTATTTTTTTTGGTTTTTACGAAACAGGATTCAGTAATGGCCAAAGCAGTTGAAGTTGAAATGTGTTGGTTATTATTTATTTCAACAAAAACATTTACGTAAAACACGGAAAAATGTAACGGAAAAACCAAGCTTACTCACTTTATCAAGAAACATTGATGTAATTTAGATCCTAAATTTTATCTGTTCAAAATAACAGTTGCAAAAGAGTTTTTTTTTTTTTTTTTGATAAATCGCAATTTTAACACATCTAAATAATTCAGTATATTCAAGCAGTATATTGTTAGGAGATAGACCAACTTTCTTTAAAGAACAATTTTTAGATTTTTGAACTCTAACCAACTTCCCTAAAGATAACTTTTAATTTTTTAATGTACACCAACTTTTTGAAAGGACATAGTTTTCATTAATTTTTTTTATATTTATTTGCTTTCTCAGATTATTTTAAGTTGGTAACAGCTAAGTATTAATGTTCTAAAATATCTAAAAGATAATTGTTTTGGTTGATGAAGTCTGCTGATTACATTTCAGAGAAATTAGAATTTAGTTTAGAATGTTTTAAAGCGTAAATAAATATTTATTATTTTACTGACGTCCGTGATTAGAGTAAAGACAAAAAGGTTTTTGCTGTTGAATATTATTAGGTAATGTAAACCAGATATTTATTTGAAATTATATTCCTATTGTGAATAGAATTTTTACACTATGAGTTAGTTTTTTGTTCAAAATGGCAGTCCCAATTACGGTAGTAATAAATGCAACAATAGTAATTACTATGTAAAAAATAAAGACAACTGTTATTTTTTCCCCTTCGATTTGAAAGTCACGACTTAAAAAAATAAATAAATAAAAAACAATATATTTCCACGGAGAATTAAACGGCCGTGATTACGCTTTGAAAAGAGGGACGAATCTAAAATTCAAAACATGCAATTATTCCTCCCGGCATTGTTTAGGTTTTCGACAAAAGCAACGGACGAATCAATGAAGTGTATACCGCCTAAACTTCAGATAACGAGGCCAGAATTTATGCCGAAAGAATACCTTTTCTATACGCAGAAAAAACACTAATTATTCACGGTCGTAGTTAGAGTATCTTTAGCGAGAGATACAGACTGAATACTAACAAAGCGCACCGTATTAGATGATGGTAAGGCGTATTAATTAAAATGCCCATTGCTCACTATAATAACGCTCCGGGTATAAATAACTTACTGTTAAACGGTAATAGATGACTTATGCATTGCGTATCGCATGGGTATTTAATAATATCCTTATTAATGTCTGATGATGCGACGTAAAAAATAGCCGGACTTACCGGTGATGATGGGAATTATTTAAGTAATAGTTTCAGCAGCCAGCCGTGAGAGTAATCACAGCTTGGAGGTAAAAAAAAAAAAAATGGCGGACTCTTTAATAATGCACGAGGGGTTGTTGAGCTTGATGCATGTGACGGCAGCGTGTTGGTCAAGAGATAAAAATAGCAAGCGTCTTTTTGACTTTTGAATATTTTAAAAAATTTCTCTGGTGGCGTTTTACATTCGAGGATTACCTAATAAGCGGGGTTCAACACATTGTCGTACGTATTGTCAAGCGATGAATGATTAAATGTAGGGGTTCTTGACGTCATCTGGTTTTGAGTTTTGTTTATTTTTGCTAATTTTAGTTCTCTGGGATTTCAATTTCCTTTTTTTATTTACTTCGCGCACGGAATCTGGCTGTGCAGTGTCTGGTTTGACTTGTTGAAACATCCCTGTATATGGGGTAAAATTTTTAGACAACTATTCCCAGTCTTATATGTTTCTAGCCTTTATTCTTAATCTTTCTACATCTATCTGGCTTACAATTTCACTATGAACTTGGTGAACATAATTTTTGTAGTTGATAATTGACTCCATTAACGTTGATTACATAACTCCATGACGCAATTTTTTTCAAGAGAAGAATTATTAATTTATTATTATTAAACTGTAAATAAAAAAAGAACATAATTACTAGAGTTCTCATAGTCCCCTGGGATCTATTGGATCACCTGGGAATTTTATTTAAATATTTAATTAAATTTATTTTATTGATTCCAGTTTTCCCACTTGTGGTGTAAATTAAAAGTGAAAAAAATATTTTAAAAAAATTTCTATTCAATAGATAAACTGACGTTCATCTACGAAAATTCTGATAAACCACTTGCTAGACCCCCCCCCTCCAACCTCACAAGCATCTCATTCCTCAAGCAACAAAACCATCAACCAACCAAAAACCCAAAAACTTAACTGTATAAAACATTCCCCACTCAACCACGCATACTCCGAAGAAGCACTCACAAATAAATCAATCAAATTAACCACCACCATCCCTAACAATGCGCTCTATTTGAAGAAGAGAAGAAAATCTCCATCCATCCGAACCTCGCATTTCTTCTTTGTTAAAAGCGCCGTAGTAGTTCGATCCGCCCCACTATCGAAAGGCGGCCATTTTTATTATTATCCGTCCCAGAATTCCTCGAATATGAATCAACTTAATTTAAGCACCTCGCAATTTCCTCGCTTCACGAGCTCCCTGGAGGAGCTTTGTGTTTGGGTCTCGGGGCAGAAGGGGGCTCTCTTTCATTCCAGGGTGCAGATAAGGGTGTGTGGGGAGAATGAATTTTTCTCTCTCTCTTTCGCTGGGGATAGTTTCGAGTTTCCGAAAGGGGACATCTGTAAATTAAGGATGGTGTATAAAGGGGGTCCGGAAAAATCTCACCAGGGGGGTCGATTAAAATAAAATCCAGCGTCGACTTTTAGTTTAGAGACTATAGTACCGTAAAATGGGGTAACTTTGGAGCAATTACAATTTTCACATTACACCAATTATAAGCAAAGAAAAGTGGTTAACCAAAACAAACTTTACAAAACCAGTGTTTATATTACAGTCGAATCCGCTGAATGTGATTACTTTTGTCAAAGAGTAAAATGATAACAACTTATTGATGATGATAAGCGATTTGATAGTACTAGAAAGTTTCAAACCGTGTAACTCGAGTGTTTGTTTTAAAATCACAACTGTGTAGTCCTAATTGAAATATTTAAAACTATTACCTATACTATGTATTTTGCAACTTTTACATTCTTACAGAAAAATATGTGAGTGTAACGTATAACACTAATAAATTAATAAATATTTTATTTCATAAAATAATAAGTATCAAATCAGAAGTGTTCTTATTAAAAAAACACTTACATGCTTAGCAAAATATTGCTGATCAAAACATTGTATTAGATAATAATATTTTAATGTGTTTTGTTAAATAAGGATTATTTCAATGTAAATAAGAACTAATACCATAAAGTTGTGAGTACTTAACTGCGAAATTAACAGATTTTATTTCGAAGGGAATGAAGCCATCCTCTAGGGATTGCAATTAAAAATGGAATGTTCTTTATAAACAATTACATTTACCAGCTTAGTAACAAAACTTTTTTTAGTGCTCTTCAACTCTATCTGGCTTTAAAGTATTCGAGCAATTTATAACAGAGCAAGAAGTTTTAAAAAAATAACAAAAAGATAAAAATGGGGATGAACCGCATTTTTTTAAAAACTTTAATATTCATTTACTCCTTAGGAAAGAAAAATACCAGTTTTAATTCTTCAATGCTTTATTTTCCATTAGACACACCGCCAGAATTAGCAGTCTTATTATTATGCAAGTTCTAGATTTTTCCCCTCTTTAAAAACCCGAAGTTAATGATTTAAGGTAAAAAACTTCACCTTTTTTTTAAGTGTTTTTCCACAAATTATTAGTTACTTTTTCTGTATGTTTTCATTTCTAATGGTTTTAACTTGGATGTAAAGAAAAACATTTTTGCGCTTCTCAAAGAAAAACTAACTGGAGTGTAAGTTTTAAGTAAGGAGTAAGTGTAAAGAAACTTCTGTATCTCATGATTGTAAGAAGCAAAGTAAAAAATATGTGTGTATTAAGCTGGAACGTTATTTACACTGAATAAATACGTGATTCTTACAGACTGTGGGGAATGGAATTTATTCTAATAACTTATTTTAGGGGCCGTCCAAATATTACGTAAGCACCTAAGGGGGGACAGGGTTTGCTATTTGCTTATTATATTTCCTGAAAAGGGGGATATGAGTGATGTTTACGTAAGATGTTAAAAACACTACATTTTCGGAAAATATATTGTTTCTTGCTTAAATAATCTCAAAATGCAACCAAAAATAAATTTCACAAAAAAAATATTTCTAGCATTTTTCACAAGGAAAATTTTAACGGTAGGTAAAGAGTTCATGGAGAACAATTGATTTCAGTAATCTGAGCTATGCTTAAGATTTTGTATAAAAAAAAAAGAACAAAGGGGGGTTGGACAGTTTTCTTACGTAATTATAAGGGGGGTTGCAGTTTGCTTGTCTTTGCTGAAAAAGGGAGAGGGGGGAGTCAAAAATCACCAAAAATTTGTTGACGTGATATTTGAACGGCATCTTAGTTAGTGTAAACATTATAAATTAAATTTGAGTTAAAGAAATGAAGAAATCACACTGAGTGTTAACCTTACATTTTTATTCGACTTTGACTATTAGTGTATTTTAAATTAAATTCGATATTTTGCAGGTTGAATTATAATTTCTTTACTTAAAATTTTACAAATATATTTTAAAACTCTAAAACATTTAAGCAGAAATATAAAGATACAACGGATTTCTTTTTATCACGAGCAAATATATTTAGTCTTATGACAGGATTTTTTTTCCGGGGACTAAAGCAAATAACATTCCGTTTTATGTATCGCATAAAACACGATATTCGTTTTATGAAAAACTTACTTTTCCAATTTTGTAAATTTAAAATTTACTTTTTTCTTTAAGTACAAATACGACTAATAAAATATTTATTCAATTTCTATCTTATCCACATTGATGAAAGAAACTCTTAGATCTTTCTTTAAGATAAACATATATTACTTTTATTCATCTAATAAGAGACTATAACCATTTTCTTTGAAAGATAAACATAATGTTCTCTCGTATTTTTCGTATTTCTTTTACTTTAAGATCATTTACGTTAATCTTGTATATGTATCTCCATTAAGAAGTTTAAAATATTTATCTTTGAAAAAATTGTTTTCTCATTTATTTTCATTCGTTCAATATTTTTTTCAATTTCTTCTGATGCTAACGCCAACTGTAAATTATATCTTATTATGGAAAATGTTTACACAGAAAACATGATTTTTTAATCAACACCTTAACGTAAACAGTCCCTCGGCTATTTAGACTTTGACACTTTGTTTATTATTCGAAAAAAAAAAATATTACCCATATTTGACGTTATTTATTTTAAAAATTCTAATCGTAGAATTAAAAATTCAAGATCATATAATATTTTAAAACCTCAAATGAAGCATAGTACCATAAAATATACAAAAATAAATAAATAAATGCGTCACCTAGCAATAATTGCTTAAATAATTTCTATACACTAACATGTATTATTAAAAAAATCCCTCTTTCATAGACTTTTTTATGTAATTTCGATGCTTTTTATCAGAATATAACTCAATCTAACTGTAAAAATGGCCACCACCAGTGTTATGAGAAAATAATAGTAGCGTATAACATCAGCATTAAAATCACGCCTCCGGCTATTAACGTATTACTACATCACTTATTAGATCAACCTTCCCGAAAGTTATGTTAATATCATTCTGTCAATAAGATAACAGATTATTGGGTTAAGGAGTAGACTGGAAGCAAAAATATTCCCCAGGGAAAATTATGCTAGCCAAAGAACATTTTGATGCTGGAGGAAACACCCGTGAATAATAGAATTAGTTCAAAATACCAGACAAGCTAAGTCTTTATATAGTCATTGAGGTTATTTAGGTATTGCTTTATGTAGTTTCATAATCATTTTAATCTTCTAAAAAGCCTTTTATAGCCATTTTCTTTCATCAAGTTCTTATTTACTTTTAAAAATTTGTTGCTTATCTGTTAAATAAAACTTCGATCTCATAATCAAAATAATTTAAATAAGTATATGGAAATTGTATTAGTTATATTTTTATTATAAATTGTTAATTTTAATCTTCTACACTGTAAAAACAAATGGGTATTATTACCCAATTATGACCCTATTTCGAGGTTAAGATGTATTAAAAATTAATGTCATTGAACACTGCAAATATAGTAAACTTCAAATATAGTGTAAACATAATCTTTGAATGGTTTTGCAAGAATTAAAGGGTGTTATGTCTTTCTTTTTGAGTTCAAGAAACTCCAAAACCAGTGAAATTCTAGTCTGCCAACCGTGAATTATCCAAAACCCATTCTTTTAACTTTTGTAACACCACTGGCAACGGCAAGCCACCGCCATTGTTTATCAACATATCAACGCCGTGATCATTCATCGCCGCGTACATGAGGTAAGTAAATTTTTAACCTTACAAGTAGCCTTTTTACCTTATCGGCAGCACGTCAACCAGCGGGTATTTGATCTTTTTAGTCCAAAATTAGGTTGAAATATTATTTTGGTCAATCCAACATCCGCGATCGATACGTTAGGCTTAGGGTCCGCGCTTAGCTGTAATGTTTCCCCCGTTCATAACTTCGTCGAAAGATTATTAGTTTTATACAGCACCTTCTTATATTAACAGGCCTTTTAGAAATAATGAAGGGAGTGTGTCTGTACTTCTTGTGAATTGTCCTCGTTTTGTGAATTGGAAATTTAAAATTAGTGTTATATTGTATTTTTTCGACCAGATATACATGTTTTGGGAAAGCATGGTCCAGTTTTGTTGATATTATAAAATCTTTAAAGAAAAAAATGACTTATAATTATTACAGAGAAGCCCAAAAAGATCTTACAAAGCTTAAACAGTGGTTCTCAAACTTTTGAACATAGCAACCCACTTTTTATAATCAAAATCTATTGCGACCCACCTCATCTTCAGTTAATTACCCTATTCCCCTTACAAGATTTTAGCTTCATGCATGTGGGTTTTGGTCACCAACTATTTTGTTACAATAATTAATTACATGCCTGTTGCCTGTATCAATAGAGGTTAAATTAACTCTTTAAAAAATAAAGGGAAGGATTCGAACCTGAGCACATATCAAATTGTTTAATTGTGGGAGCAACAATGAGCTCTACCTCTACATTACTACAATATTATCACAACCTGTCATTGTCAAGTATCCCTATGCCGCTTGTTAGTGTGAGTGATCATAATTGCATGAAAAATGATTGAATGAATTCAATTTAACTTTGTAATAGGAAGGTAAAAATATTTTGATTTTTTTGGTAATTCCTTCAGTTTTTAATTACTGAAGAGCAATAACTGCTGTCCAGTTTCAGCTTCCCGGCCCATGCCAGTATACGATGTGTCATGTTCATTTTTGCACCATAATTTTTTAGGATATTGAGTTTCTTTATCTTCATAATAAGGTACTTATCCGTTAGCCAGGTGCAAGCGAAAAATTTCCAAATAATGTAGAATGAATTAAGGAATTCTCTGTTCGAACAGTCGCCTCCTGTGAAAGAACATCTGCCTCTGGCGCATTTGTTTCATTTTCCATTGACTGTTTTGTCATTCGCTTCGCTTGGCAAGCATTCGGTTCATAATTGGCGAGTGGCGACATTTGCGCCCGGCTAACGGATAAGTACTCATAATAATAAGGTAACATTTGTTTATTCTTGCTGTTTATTGCTTGTGATTTAAAATAAATGACTTAATTTTGTTTATTACCAAATGACATGATATTGGGGGTTTACCAGGGTATGATTGTTTATATTTATCCAAGTTAATTTAAATTCTCAAAATATTCATGTAAAGACACATTTATTTTTAGGTAACTGATTAACTAATTAAACTGATTAGTCGTAAGATACAGTATCTTGAAAGAAATGGTTGTTATTTTGTGAATCGAGTACTGTTTGTTTATAGTTTATACCCCACAGCTATAAAATTATATGTTGTACTTAACTAGAGTTGTAAAATTCTCGGTAATAAATAATCTTTCGGAGAATATTCTTCTAGAAGCTAACTAAAATAGCTTTTTTCTCTCTTCAAATTACTTTTTACTCTTTATTCTTCAAATTAGTGCATAGATCAATAGTGTTTTAACCTAACTTTTAAAGATTTTAATTTTTTTAAGAGAAGGTTTTATATGGAAGTGACTATTGAAAATAGTCTATATGGAAACCAGTTCTAAGTACATAAGTAATATAGTTGTTTTTTAATTTGTCGAAAAAATTTTGTTTGTATAAAGTTGATAATGCTATTAAATTGGTTTTTCCTTTTTCCTTTCCAGTTACTATAGTGAAGTGGGCTGCATGTGAGTGCAAGATGATGGCACTCCTTTATTGACTCTCTCGCAAGAAAAAAGAAGTCTGGCTGCAAAATTACACCTAGGCAGCGTTGGATGCAGGCAAGCCCATTACAGTAGGGTGTACCACTGGGTCCTACTGTCCCACCTCACGAGTCCCACCAGCAGTGGTCATTGCCAGCTCTTTAACTAGACATTTGTTTCGGGAGGAGTTTTGACCCAACATTATTTCTAAGGTAACCTCAAAGCTTTACAACTCTAGTTGCAACTATATAATTTGTATTCCCAATCATTTGTATGTATGGTGGCCAGGGCCGTGCTGGGTACCTTTAGAGGGCGGTGAACAAAGGGTGAAAGGGCACCGCTATAAATTATATTAGTAAAAAATCCCGTAATTTTCTGTTATAGTACCTTATAGGCGACGTTTTACAAATTACTTTTCACATTTAGCAATATACTGCTATTTGAGATGTTTTGATTGTTTTATTTTAATATTTGATTTTTTGTTACATTAGATTTTTAGTGACACTATTTTAAACAGTCATCATATTAAGAATAACATTGAATCCCTATAATTAATGAAAAAGTGATAGCTGGTTTCCGTTTTGCATATGCACTTATACGCATTTTACATTTATTTTGGTGCACTTAATTTCAAAATTTTGTCAATAATGTGAATCCCAAGTAAAATTGAAGGGACTGGGGTCCGTCCCTCCACCAGAAAAATTTTGTAACTTCCCCCACAAAATAGTTAGTTTATTTTGAGAACCTTTGGAATACACCAACAGAAGACCACTTCTTGTAATTAAGAGAATTTTCAAGGAAAATCAGTATATAATGGATTTAAAAATTTCAAGGGGGGTTTGGAGGTCCTTCCTCAAACAAGTTTTGAATTTTTACTCTTAAAAGTAGTGTTTTGACTCATTTTGGGACCCCTTGGGTTACACCCGGAGAGAACTGCAACTTGTAAGTTACATTAAAATAAAACTAATAAATTTCGCTGTAGCTTCAATAAAGAAGGGTGCCCAGAAAACACTGCCTGGTCTTCCGCTGTCAAAGTATGCATTATTTTTTTTGCAAATCAACACCCCAGCCTAGCAATTTCAACGTGTTTAGCTAAGGGCCCAATAAAAAATCAACGTTGTGGCCTTATACAATTTTGTAATTCATGTTTGACAGAAAGTAGCCTTAAAATCAGAGAAACCTATTATTTTTAGTTAATTATATTATCAATATTATTTTTATTATCAGTCAAAGGCAATCTTTTTTATGACAAATGACAATGAATGATTTTTTCAAAACACTAATACTAAATTGAAGATTTGCAATGTATTGGGAAGGTAGTGTTAAGGATGTGAAATATAGTACTCAAGATATGAAAAGTAAAATAAATACTATTTAGAATAAACAGGTATTATTTGTTTTATTTTTATGTTAAATGTTTTAAAATTAAAATATTATTTTCAGTATAAAAACAGTTTTGCAGTAATTTTTCCTTTAGAAAAACCTCAAATTTATTGTATTTACAAATCTACATTAGGAGCATTAGAAACCTAATAATCAAAGTTGTTTTCAATTATACGTCTTTTTACGTCAGTCCCTTGAAAGACGTATAAACAGTGCTATACTGTATACTAGTTCTATATTCTCCTATTTTAAGTTATTAATTCACTAGTAAAAATATTTCAGAAAATCTTTTAATGTTAGTACTTTTAAACAGGTCAACCCCCTGACGCTTACTCCTCGCAGCAAAGCTCCTCTTCACCCAGTTTCGCCTTTTCCTGTGATGGACAGGTCACCAGCTCTTCACTTCTCTCCCTGGTCCAGCCAGTTCACTGCTCTGGTTGCCAACTTCGCAGACATCACTGAACTAGTCTTCGCACCTCTTTCATAAAGCTGGATGGACATTCCAGTAAAAAAAGCCTAGACCTCGCCTCAGCTAGCAAGGCGAGTTCACCTTCTAGCAGCCTACTCTTCATACTATTCTTCTCTTCCAGACAACCGTTCATGGTCAACTCTGGTAGCAACATGCCTTAACTGTTTTGGGACAGGTGGCTTATATATGTGCTGGCAGCGAGTCGCTCCTACAGGCCAGATGGCACACTTGTGAGCCAACACTTACTTAAAAAGGCCCAGAATATTTTGTAGGAATAGCAAGATTTATATACTGCATTAAAAAAATGAGTAACTGGAATTTAGTGTTCTCTTTTAGCTTCTTAGCTAATATAAATTTGTACAAGTGTTCTATGGACTAACTATGAGCCTTAAAATATGTTTTTGCCATTTGATGATTTTACTATCTTACTATTATTCTACTATTTCTTAAGATTTGGCTTGCCAAAGACAATCAACTTGGTTGCAAACCTCAGTTGTCAACCAGGTGACTTTGTTAACAACCGAATTGTAAACATAAACTTAAAATTATCAAATGAATATAGTTTATATTTTGTGCACTTTCAATTTAAAATTATCTTGAGTTAATTTTTATATGCTAAAATTATATAGTATTTTTATTTGCAACTTTAGGATTTCCTGGACACAAATCTTTCTCATTGTATTATTATATTGGCAACAGTTTATTATTTGCATATGAAAATATTACGAAAATTAAAAAAGTGTTGACATTTTAAGTGTTTATTTTAATATTTGATTATTTTTTGGTAATTTAGCATAAAACTTGATGGTTGTTCCCAGCTAATCCTAAGGTACCCTTTTATTCTTATGCTTTTTATTTTGTTTTTAAAATGCTCCAATTAAGCTCCACCTGCCTAGAATTTGAAGTTGGCAACCAAATCTTTAAACATCAGCATTGAGATAAAATATTTCCATTTTGGGATATTTTTCTAAGCAAAATTTATCTCAAGTGTAGAAATGCTAATTATTTACAAACATAGTTGGATAAAACAAAAAACTCTGCACACAAAAATTCCTTCAAATAGTTTTTGCAAACTAATTAAATTCCCCCATGTCTTTTGAATTTTGACTTAAAAAAATATTGACTGTCCCAAACCTAAATACTGTAATGCTTCATAAGCAACAACAGTAAGAAAAAATCAATTTATTTACCAAAAATTTAAATTATATGAAAAGATTTTTTGCAAAATTCTAAAACTAGCTGCGCTTGGCGTGCGTGTGTGCTTCTATATGTATCCAATGTATTCTATGTTTGTGTTTTCTTCTCAAAGTATGTTTACAAAATACTTGTTTTGAAAAATTTTCAAAGAAAATGGAAGGTTAATGTTTAAATTTATATAGCATTAATTTTAAAGGTGTTCCTCCATGGAAGTAAGGTGTACCCCTAGGTAAGTGACCATATTGCTGAATCCATTTAGACAGCATCATACTTCTGGGCTTTCTAATTAACAGTGTATTTTATTGAATGTGATTTCAATAAATTTGCGCATTGTGTTACCACTTATTTAGTTCTAATTTTTTTTGTGTACTACTTACTGGGTTTTGCAAAATTTAACTTCATTGTTTTATTTGGTTTGAATTCTACTTTTAATGAAAATTATGGCTGAAATTTGCCAATTTTAAGTTTAGAAATTTAATTCTTTTAATTCAGATATAGACTATTTGATATTTTCCTGTTTAAAATGATTTTAAGAGGGAGGTGGTGTATATTTACGGCCATATTCACCACTAACCTAACATAAAGTTAACCTGGAATCAAAACTTCTAATTGGTAGTTGAAAAAGGGAAACAAGTTTTAAGCCAATCAGAGTGCTTGATTCCAGGTTAACCTTAGGTCAAGTTAGTGGTGAATACAGCCGTTAAACACCTATTTTATGAAACAATTTCATGGTTTCAAAACTGTAAAATTTGCAGAATTTATTCCACAACAAAGCCAGATTTACACTTCTAGCATCTAACTCATTAAAGGTTTTAATATTTTTATTGTATACTAAAATTAAAAATATTTGTGAAATTTGACATAAAATTTTCAATATATGAAAGCTCTACCTTTAATCAAAATTGCTGTGAAATGATTCAAAGCTTAAATAACCAGGTAAGTGTTTCATTACACCTTTTCAGAAGGGTGTTATGCATTACACTAAATATGGTGGCAACAAAGTTTCCACCTAACTTGGGGTAATGAAACACCTGTTTAATTACACCAAAAATGGGGCAGCAAAGTTCCCCTAGATTGGTGTAATGAAACCCAGTTTAATCCTGGTGTACCATTACTAAAAGTTAAGTGGAAACTTTGTTGCCACCATTTTTAGTGTTTCATCACTCAAAATTTTTTACAGTGTAAAAGGCCCTTTATAGCCATGTTCTTACACCAGGTTCTTATTTTTAAAAATATATGTTGCTTATTTCCGGTTATAATTAAATAAAATTCAGATCTTATATAATAAAAATAATTTAAATAAGTATATGAAAACTGTTATCTGTATAATAATATTATAGTAGGAGAATAATAGAATTAGTAAAAATACCAGACAAGCGACTCTTTATAGTATAGTCATTGAGGTTATTTATGTATTGCTTTATAGTATAGTTCTAATCATTTTAATCTTCTAAAAAGCCTTTTATATTCATTTTCTTACATCAGGTTCTATATTTCTTTTTAAAAATGCGTTGCTTATCTCCGGTTATAATTAAATAAATTCAGATCTTATAATCAAAATAATTTAAATAAGTAAGTGGTATTGTATTATTTATATATTTTGGTTATAAATTGCTTTTATTCTTGAAGAAATCGTACATTTTTCTGATCATGTGGGAAATTTATATAAATTTTGATGAATACAAATAATTTTGATGTTGTACTGAATACATCACTATCTTAAACTAAGCATTGTCATTGGAAGGAAAGTGATAATAATAAAACATTTAGACCAAAAACGTTTTAATATATTTTTTTTATCTCCGCATCGGAGTTGATCTCTAAACCATCTTGAGATTGTAACAAAAAACATTGAATAACACAGACTTGCTATCACCTGTGTGTTCTTGGCTTTGCTATTCAGTATTTTATCTACATGGATGTATGAAAAGTTGACCTTTTAGCATCTATCCCTATTTTCACCTGACAAGAATTATTAAATAGCTATTTAACTTATATCTAATTGTATCTTGCTTAATACCTATTTAAAGATGCAGGCAAGGATTGAACTTTCATAAATTATCATTCCTTATTTTCACGGTAAATAATTTTTTTCTCCACTCACAACTGTCTTCTGAAATACCAATTTAAGAACAGGCAACTGCATAAAATTTTCATCCTGCAGGTTTTTTTCCCCACATGATATTTTTACTCCCGGTTTCACATGTTTTCCAAATATTCTCCGAAAGCTTTGATAAGTAAAAACTCAACTTCAGTTTAAAAACTGAAAAACATCCCCCTAATATATTGCTAGTTTAACCAAGTTGGACCGCATTCTAAAGGAACCCCCGGAGACTACAACATTGAAACATCTTTTGGCAACGATCCCTGGCAGAAGGCAAGCTCCCACCAGAATCTCCTTCAACTAGGAGAGAGAGGGAGCACCTCCCCTTTTTAAAATTCTTTCTATCTTCTCACAGGATTTTTCAGGTGAGGGGGTCGTTGGAACGAATTTCGTTGGCGTTGATGAATGGGGGGTTAAAAGGATTGTTCTTGAAGAATCGTTTGGATTCTTTCACTGATTCTAATTGGGGTAAATAGAATGTCTCGAGGAGTCTCTCGAGGGCTGCTTTTGACTGCTAAAGAGATTGAGAAGGTCTTCTGTTGTAGTAATCTTATTAGCGGAGGAAGAGAGCCAATTCTGGTGGAGAAGTTAAGTGGATCCGGTTTTAGGAATGAATTTTCTGGGAACTTTTAAACCGTTAATCACTCACGGAAATCTTTGAAGAAGTCGTTTTAAGTGCGTTACGTTATCCTTTAACTTCCTCTGCTGTCTTTTTTTTTTGTTGTTGTTGTGGTGTTTGTTAAGGATACTTTAATCTGTGTGCTAACAATGCCATCCGAAGCTCAAAGGCGTGTACTTGAGAGTTTACCTTGACGTATGGGATATGTATTGAGGACTATATTTTTCTGATCAAGTCAATTTGGGATCTTTCTAGCTCCATTTATCATTGTCATTTTCAAATTAAACACATGTTTTAATCAAAATCGTCGCTGGAGCTTGGATGTGTTAAAATAGTTAACTTGTTTACGAAGGTTAATGGTCAATCTCACCGTTTAGTGCTTGACTCAGAATCCAGTATCTATTATAAGATCTCGTTCACATTTAATGGCCCAAATTTCATGGCTTTTATTTATGCCTAGTTAGTTTTATCAAAAACTAAATTTGAAACGACGAAACTCTACATAGTAGAGCTTCGAGAGAAGAGAACCTCGAAAATGAGAAATTTTCATATTTATGACTTAGGTAAATGACTAAAAGTATTCTTAGATAATATAAAAAAAGAAATTTCTCATTTTCCGGTTATGAGGAACGTTTTAGAATGTAAAAACTTGGGGAATTCTACCTAATTGAGCCTACGTTTTAGGGGTTCTATTCAAGGCATTTCTCTGCTCAAGATGTCTTTTCGTACTAAATCGTTACTGCTCTTTGTAAATGACTAATTTAGCAAATCTCTAACACTTTTTTAAATAAAAATAATAACTCACAAAAATTACCGCTAGGGGGCGTTGACAGTTGTCGCATCGGATAGCGCATGGTCATTTTACTATATCTAGTCACCAATTTTATGACTATATCTGCAGGGGCTCAAAAATAAAGGGAGTGGACACTTATCTTAGGACACCCTATATATTTGCTCATATTTTTTTTTCATTTAAAGAAAAAATAATTTCCTTCAGAGTTATCATAAAATCTATATGGAAGTAAATTATCGCCTTTTAGAACAAGCGCCTTTCAGTTTTTCTTTTTTTCTAACAGCTCCAATTCCGTTCGAAGGACACCAAACTTCTCAACACACTAACACTAAAAATTCGTTTTCTTTTTTTTTTCACACCAAAATGCAATAGTAGTTGTTGCAAACCATTCCGTGGAGCGGCTGCAGCTGATACGACGGTTAAGATATTACGATCGTTTAATGTCCTTAGTAACGAGAAATGTTTTTTCACACGACAGAAGAACCCTCTAATGGCGAAACATTGTCGCCACTTATGACGAGGAGCAAAAACACATACACACAAAAGGAAACAAAAACTGATGCAGCTGACAATCGGTCGCTTTCGTTTCTTGTTATTTGCCAACTTCATATTTTCTTCTCCTGCTGGATAGAATGAGAGTGGTGTAAGTCCACTGAAGGTAGTTTTGAGTAATTGAAGGTTTTCTCTATCTAACAGTGCCTGTGTTGTTCGTATGGAGAAGACATATTTAGCTATACTCGATAGCAACGTTTCTTGAACCCAGTACGTCACAAATGCGGAAGGAGATTTCGGTAAACACAAAGCCTTTTGGGTTGCTAAGAGGAGTTTCGGTACGCAAATCGTGATTGAAAAGCACTATACGTATATACATGGGTTTAACAAAATAATCATATTTTTAAATTGACGTTCTCCATTTCACTCAAAGTTCAGACACCGCGATTGGAACTACTTTGTTTATTAGTGACGTCGTAGGGTCAACTTAAGTTGCTGTCTAGTATAGAGCTCATACAAGCCAATCATTGAGCTTTTGACATAGCCGACTACTACACTAGGTAAAGGATCTTAAGAAGAATCCAAATCCATGTTTTTCGAAAACTTAGTACTGTCAACTCCGCTGTGATCACATTTATCCAAGATCAGAATAATAATAATATCCGTTTGATAATAATAAGCGGTTCTATTATAAAAAGTGGCAAACTGTGGAACTCTAGTGTTTGTATTAATATCACGACTACGTACTCTTAATTGAAGCATTTAAAACGATATTCTTAAGATATAAACGATGTATTTTGCAACTTAAACATTCTTAAAGAAAAATATGAGAGAGTGGATCACATTATAACACTACTACATTGATGACTCATTTTGAATGCTTATGTATTAAACATTGGCCTTCCAACAGGAAAAAAATGATTTTTTAGGGGTATTTCCCCAAATTTTGATAACATTAAACGATGTACTGATCACATAAAACTATACACTTTGGGTAAAATTAAAAAAGAGTGATGGAGACCGGTTAATTTTGATAATATTATCCGATTGATAACGTTAACCGTGGTCACATTAAGCGGAGTCGAATGTATTTTTGGACTTACACCACTTTCATCCTGAGCAGCTCCATATCTCAGTACATGAGCAAAAAGAACTAAGTAGAATTTACTCAAGTTTCTTTTATGCGCAGTTAAAACACGTCTTTTTTTTGTGTCGCTATTGAAGAGGAAAAGCACAATAGGAGAGATTTTAAAGACAAGCAAGTGTGTGGTAGGGGTAAAAAAAAGGTTCTTATTTTTCTTTGTAGTATTTGCGATAGTGCCATTGTTTCTGTAACGAAAGAAATGCGTCTAAGGACTTGATAGGACAACTGTCATATTTCTCAGCGCGTCTGGTTTTTCTGTAGTGTTCATTGTTGTCGTTATCTGAGAAATCTTTTGGTAGCATGTGACGTATATTTTTTATTAGTTTTTTTAGTCGTAAGTTCTTTAACTTAAATGATGTTATAAAGATGTTATGTGTGACATTATTAAACTTTGTGTAAGGTAATGCTCATCAGTTCTTGCATTTTTTGCAGAGGTAATAAAAAAATTAAGAGTTGTGATAGAGTTCTCACATATCAAAACCTAAAAAATTACATTTTTTATGGGGGATCAGTTTTTGGGAATGTATCGTTACCTGAAGTGAAGAAGCTGAATACTTCGTTATATTTCTAATTGTTAAGCACACCTGAAATCAAAACATGTGCTTTTATAACTTTTCAAAACGCAACTTCTTTTTCTAAGTATACAAAAACGTGTATTTCTTGTCATTTATCCTCCTCAAAATAATTCAGTCGTGAAGAATACAAAAAATTCAGTTTTTGCCCCAACTTAAAATCACAAAGTAAACAGGTAAAAACGGCGCCGACAGCTGCCTCGGTGACAGTGTTCTTTTTTACCAGTTTATTCCGTGCTTTATACTCTTTGATTTTAGCACTTTAACTATTGCAATCAGCTTTTAATCTCGTTGATCATTTTATTTTTTATAGAAGTAAGCAAAAAATAAAAGTAGTTTCATCATTCACGTTAACTTTGATTTTTAGATAGGGTGTAGTACTACTAGACTGCAACGTTACTGGATCCTGGAGAAACAAAACAAACTAAGTAGTCCCCAGCAGGGTGTCTGCATTTTGAGTGAACGTTAATTTAGAAATAGGATTAGTTTGTCAAACCCATGTATCTCGTACAGTGTCTTTTTATCATGATGTGGGTACCAAAACTCCTCGTAGCAACCCAACATGCTTTCTGTTAACTCAGTTTCTGCTTCCACGTAGTGACGTCATAGGGTCAGGAAACGTTGCGGTCTAGTACAGGCGCGTATCCAGCACGGCAAAATGTTGGGGATTTTCAGAAAAGTATCACTCAAGATCCCCTTCTGATAACTCCGGGGGTATGTGGGTCCTCCCCCAGAATAAAAATTGAACTTCGACCTGAAAAAAAGTGGACTTTTTACTCATTTTGAGAATCTTTTTTAGGGTCCAAGGGGGGGCACTGTCCGGAGTGCCCCCTCCAAGGATCCGCGCCTGGTCTGGTATAGGTATTTTACTTTAAACCCATGTAAGATGTAGGGGGTCAAGTTCTACTTATTTATATTCAACTGTAATACGTTTTGTTCTGTCTAACCACGGCTTACTAGATACTTATACAGGCTAGTCGAGTTTTAAACAATGAAAACCATTTGACAACTTTTCCCGCTTGGAGCGCTACAAGACCTACCTATATCACCCACCGCCTTCAACACTGTGAATATGCTTTGCCAGTTGGTCCAGTATTGCCATCTGGATTTGCAATGATTTCCGTACTCGGCTAGCCTGTATAAGTATCTAGTAAGCCGTGGTCTAACACTCGCTATTTTTATACCCTCATCCTAAAAAATAAAAATAACTTATAAACCATCAATTCACTGCAAAAAATACCCTTTAAAAAATTCTACCTCTCTATAAACCTTCAAAAAAAATTATATGGCCCAAAAATACCAGGATTTCGAAAGGACAGAAACCGGGTAAAGAATAACCCCGATATTTACCCGAATTGTTTTATTCGAAGGCCTTCCCCTATTGGAAAAAAAATTTCCGGTATGAAAAAAAATTAAACCGGGTTATGAAACACCGGAACTAGTATGATACTAGAACCAGTATGATACTAGTTCTAGTATCATACTGGTTCTAGTATCATACTAGTTCCGGTGTTTCATAACCCGGTATTATAATGGTTCTAGTATATACTAGTTCCGTTATCATACCGGGTATGGTAACGGAACCAGTATATACTAGAACCAGTATGATACTAGTTCTAGTATCATACTGGTTCTAGTATCATACTAGTTCCGGTGTTTCATAACACGGTATCATAATGGTTCTAGTATATACTAGTTCCGTTATCATACCGGGTATGGTAACGGAACCAGTATATACTAGAACCAGTATGATGCCAGAACCAGTATCGTACAAAAACCTGTGTTTCAAAAACTACTTCTACAAACCAAAAAAAGTACAAGAATACACAATACAAAAAAGTACAAGAATACAGTCATATGTTATGTACATTTATGGGACACAGGTTTATACAAGAGAACAATACTAAATCAACAGAAACATCAGACTAAATTGTAATTAAAACCACGCACAATCACAATATATGAGGCGGAAAGCGAAAAGGGACCTCTAGTCGGCAAAGTTGATTTCGAGAAAAAGCCATAAAACCAGAAGAAGGTCAAAACTAACGAAGATGATGACAGTTTTAGTCTTCCAGAGACTTCAAGGGGGCGAAGGGTGCAGTGTCCCAAACACTGTGACCACAAGGGTATGGTGTCCCTGACACCGAAAGGAAAGGGTGGTATCCCAGATACACCTGAGGGGCTAGAGGAGACAAGGTTGTCCCAGACGAATTCATCCCTTTAACGAATGTGTGTATCCTCGAGCCTGGTTCCTTCGAGCATTGCACCCCCAGGTGATGGTGATGGTGTTGCAGTACTCTCGTTCACATACTAGGGTCGAACCGCATTTAATCTGAAACAAAACACAAATGTGTAAATTAATAAGTCACAAGATATTTGCCAAATACATCTAAAGTATATAAAGTGCAAAATTTACAAGGGTTATTGCAGCTAGAATAAAAAAGATTTTAAAAAATGTCATTCATTTTATTGTCAAGAAAATATACAACCAAGATGCTGGATGATTACATATGCTGAAATTAATATGATAATTTAATTTAAATTGAAATAAGGAAGTGTTTTGGACCTTTTGGCCTTGGTAGTTGGATTAAAAAAAGAAAACGAGGGATGTTTCCAAGCCTTATAAGATAGTGCAGAAATTTACAGGGCTCCAATTATGATAAGGAAGAACAGGGTCAAGATTTGAAAAAAATTATCAAGGCAAATAAGGAAAAGGAATTGCAACGCAAAAAATATATATTAAATCTGCTATACCACGTTAGACTGCAGCATCGTCCAAAAATTGTGATTGCTCTTCAAATCAGCAACAATATTGAGCTATGTTGGAAATAGTTGGATTCTATATGCCTCATTCCAGTTGTTTAAATTATTACCAATAAATTAAGAACAGGTTTAATAAAAACGGTTAAAATGTTAATAAACCATTGCTTGTGAGCTTGGAACAATAATGAATTACAGAAACAATCAGATTAAAGAGATGGCAACAGAGGGTTAGCTGAATATTGCCACTGTTTATAGAATTGGCCACTTCTCATACCCTTCATTGCAAGTTTAAATACAATGTCACTTTAGCCACTTGTTTTTAACCCACCCATGTGATATCACCATCAATGTGTACCATTAATCTCAAAAACTTAGTTTTGCCTTTTCTCCTATAGAAAAAGTAAAGTACCCTTTAATTATAAAATTAAGCCTAATGAATGTATTATTACATTGAAACCAAAATGACAATTATATGAAAGAAAACTATTACTAGTGCGAAACCCAAACTCGCAGGATGCACCCACATTAGATTCTTTTAATTTTTTTATGGAAAGGTTTTCTGTATAAAGAGGTTAAACCTACTTGCAGCAAAGTTCCATCTGTTTGTACTACTATCCGCAGACACAGCATCCACTTCTACAACTCTGCTGGGAGATTTCATAATCATTTCACACTGAAAGATGCCAGGCAGACCTGAAATAATCAAGAGAAACATCAGCGATGATACTTGAAGTTGAATGCAAAGGAACACAGATGTATGATCAAGTGTAAAGGAATAGGCTGATGACACTATAAAATTGTGTTAGAAATTGCACTTAAAAGTTGAAAGCGTTATTTCCTGAAAACATTTCACCTTAATTCTTAATTAAGTCGAAATGTACTTAAAAGAAACTATCAAAATATATAATTGTGCGTAATTTAAATGCTAACAAAGAACTTAAAATTTATTAGTATAGTTTGGACATGGCTTACTAGATGCTATACAGGCTAGCCAAGTTTTAAACAATGAAAACCATTTGACAACTTTTCCCGCTTGGATCGCCACAAATCCTACCTATATCACCCACCGCCTTCAACACTGTGGATATGCTTTGCCAGTTTGTCAAGTATTGCCATCTGGATTTTTAATGATTTCCGTACTCGGCTAGCCTGTATAGTATCTAGTAAGCCATGGTTTGGAAATAATATTTGTTAACCCTTATTTGTTGTGTGTTTTGGGGAAGGTAGAATGTCTAACTTTCAATCTATTAATTTCTTTAATGAAACAATGGGAGGGATACTTGAGGGAGTACCACCTAGGTCCTTAGACTCACTTAGTGAGGCCATAAGCCGAGCTGTTACAGAAAGTGTGACTATGAAAGTCAGTCATCGGATTCAAAATACCCTTGTTTCTCCATCAAGTATATATTTGGTCCTCATTTTATCACCCCGGAGGAATGAAGCGTAATTCTGATGGTGGGTTAACACCACCGCGTCAAACCTGGCGAACAGTAGTCGTTTTCGAGGCTTAGAGGTTTTCTATTGCTTCTTTTGAATCGCTGTTGACCCCTATCGCCGCTTTTGACATGGTGGTGTAAATCCACCATGAGTCTGCTTTCCCTAACACGGGAATAGAACTTGGGCCTGTGGGGTGGCAGCAAGATCCACCACGCCACTTAGCTTCTCTTAACTTCTTTATGGCAGAAAAAAATTTTCACTGATAGAATGTTTTCCTACGCAAAAATTAACTTATTTTATTCATTTAATAATTTTACTGCAATGAAAATACTGTTTAGTAATAAATACTAACTTACAGACCTGGAAAAAGTACCCGAACCTACGAACCTGGTTCGGGGGAAGCCCCTGCCAGCTCCATAGGAGCAATACATAAGGTTCGGGGGAAGGTTACAACTTTTTCCAGGTCCGCTAACTTATTAATAAACAATTTTTTAGTCTTAAGCATAGTATAAACATGGTGTTAAGAAGTAAAAAGTAATTAACAAGTTCACAATATAATAACTAAACATGCTGTTTCTAAATTGTTTACAAAGTAAAATATTTCAGTGCTTTAAGTTAATTTAGCTTAGTCCATCATATACCTATTGACTATACGTCCATGTGTCTATTCAACACCAAATCACTCTCTACTCTCATAAAAGTATGACTAGTAGAGACCCACTCATGTAATTATATCAATTTTCATCAATGTGTAAAATTGATCTAAGTAGGAATTAGTTTTGTCTTTTCTCCCATAGAAAAAGGACCCTTTAGTTATAAAATTAAGCATAATGAATGTATTATTACATTGAAACAAAAAGGACAATTATAAGAAAGAAAACTATATATTACTAGTGCAAACCCCATCTCCCACTGAAAGATGCCGGGCAGACCTGAAATAACCAAGAGAAACATCAGCGATGATACATGCAGTTGAATGCAAAGAAACACAGATGTATGATCAAGTGTAAAGGAATAGGCTGATGACACTGCAAAATTGTGTTAGAAATTGCACTTAAAAGTCAAAAACGTTATTTCCTGAAAACATTTCAACTTTATTCCTTAAAGTTGAAATGTACTTAAAACATAGTTCCCACTCTTTTGTGAGGAAAAAAATCAAGTATTTAAGGGCTTAAATTTAAAATCTTTCATGAACTAAAATAGAAAGGCGGAAAAGCCATTTACAAGTAAAAAAAACTTTTCTCCCAATTTAGTACCCTTACTTCAAAAACCTTTCTTACAGCAAAGATTAATTATAATATTACCATTACTATATTTAACAATTTCAAAACATACTACTATATTTTACTTGTTTTGGGAAAGTCAAACAGAAAAATTCAAGTAGGCAAGTTATACCTGTTCTACAATATGCTAACAGGATATTAACTATTTGATTAACTTTTCATGTTCGAACTGAAAAGAATTCCAAATTAAAATATTTCAAATAAAATAATAAATAATAAAATTCAAGGACTTTTAAGGACTTAGCACTAAATTCAAGCATACTTTCCAGGGCCCTTGAATTTAAAAATGAAATTCAAGTACTTTTCAAGGCCCGTGGGAACCCTGTAAAAGAAACTATCAAAATATAATTGTGCATAATTTACGGGTATAGTACACTTAGGATGGTAATAAATAGATCTCTTGGAATAAAACTTAGCAAAATATTTCAACAAATTAAAGACAGGGAAAGAAATAAAGAAAATAAATTATGCTACTTAAATACTGCAAATAAAATGTTACAAGACCTAAACAGAACAGAAGTCAAGTAACAAAACATTTAAAAAGGTTAAAAATTGTTACTACTTCAATATTATTTCATACGCAGTCAAGGGCGGATTTAGGTAATGAACCCTGGGGGTGCGTAGTGGAAAACATGGGGGTGCAAACTGTCCCTGATGGCTTTAAAAACATGATTTTCCCTATAAAAATTTAATTTTCTCAAAAAGTTGACACCTTTAAATCCGCCCATGCGCAGTGCTTCTGAAAATGCACAGTTAAAGTTAAAGCCCATTAAATGTGTTGCTGATACTGATGGTTCAAGGGATAGCAACTAAGAGAACTATTATGTATTGTAATGTGTGTGAACAGTTGTAATGGGGAATCATTAACATATGCATGCATTTTGATTCATATGTAATATCACACATGATCAGCAATTAGCCAAAAACAATATTAAATAGACATGACATAGTACATGGGGGCCACTTTTCAAAATTTGCAAGACGGAACTTTAAAGTATCGTATTAATCATTTTCATCCAGTCTAGCAATTTTTTTTTAATTGCATGAAAATTCATAAAATATCATGAACAATTATAGTTCCTTAAATTCTAAATCAAGATAAAGCTGTATGTGAGTAAAACCATCTTACTTGTGGTCAAAATGTGCGGTTCAATTCCGTTAATGTTCCCGCTAAATACCGCTTTGCTCTTTTGGATACCAAAAAAGTAGTAATGTATTCGAAGTAAAAGTTTCCGGGCTTGATTGCCGTAGTCTCGATGTTAAAACTCTGACGTTTCACCCAAAACTGTGTTGGGCATCATCAGCTGTTTTTTCTCTCACGTAACCAACCACGTAACGTAAAAAAAACAGCTGATGATGCCCAACACAGTTTGGGGTGAAACGTCCAAGTTTTTAACATCGAGACCACTGCAACCAAGCCCGGAAACTTTAACTTCGAATACATCCGGCCGTGAAAGCCTTTCTGTTTTAATTAGTAACGTATTGCTAAAACAATTTTAGACTCAGATTAAAATGTTTATAATAGATCAAAAACTATTCATATTTTCAATAAAAATTTTAAATGTTGATATTTGAATGTATGGCATTCTCAAAAGCATGGCAATATTTAGCAGGAACGTTAACGGAATAGAACCAAATGTGCAATGTAGGTATTGGAATTTAGTACTAATTTTGCGTTTCGCAATATATACCTGGGACGGAATTCCGTTCATTGAAATTTTAAAATGATGGAATTCTGTCCCGGGGATGGAAGAGTGGCACCCATGCTTAATATAAACTTTAGAAATGAAACTCATCAAGCACTTGCCTTTGGTCAAAAACACAATACATAAAAGAATAAGTTCAAGGACTGGGTATGAATGCATTGTATAGTGCTTCCAAAACCCAAACAAATCCCAAAATTTTTTATATCATGGACCACTATATTTTATTTTTCTCATTAATCCCAACTATAACTACATATTCTTAAAAAAAGGGTAAAAATATCCATCTTGTAAATTAAATTGGTAATTTTGAAAGTCAAGTAGAACCCTTTTAAAGCAAAAATTTTAAGGGCATTTTAAAATTATTTTCTTCACATCCTAATTTTCAAAATCAGAATCACACTAAGGGAATCAGCTTGACAGTATTTAACGAAATGTTAACACATTTGAACTCAAAAGCAAACTATTCTGTACTTACATTTACATATATATTATGCTAGTATAAATCTTCATTACAAAAGGATGTGCCGGGCACAATGATCCCAAATCGGACTTTGTTTGAGGTGTTCTAGAAATTACTCATGGAGACATTTAAAAAATTAAAAGCAGCCCTGTTTTTATTTTGTTGAAAAGAAAAATATTTTAATTCTAAATAAAATATATTGAACATTTCAACTTACTTGAAAAGAGGAAAAGATAGCGTGGTCATTTAACACATAATAAGGTAAATATAAATAAATATCAACGTTTTACGTTGCCATTTCCAGAAATCCAATCAAATAAATCCAAATCTTTGGTGTGCCTGTGGCTAAGTATGTAGAGTAAAAATAATACATGACGATATCTGAAAACATCAAACCCTAATATAAGAGATAAATCAATGGAGTAAATAAAGTTTTCAAAAGGAATCTTGATGAAAATTTACAGTAATTAATTATCGAAAAGTCAAGAACGACAAGTATGCACAATACAGCCATTCTGTTTGTTGGTAGTTAATTGGCCTGCCCTGTCCCCCTTTATTTTTTTACCTACTTCATCAACTGATTAAATTATTCACATTATAACATTATTTTCATTGCATTTGAATATTAATGCATACATTATTTTAATCTAAAGAGGAGGGCAATTTATTATTTAGCAGGTATTTCCAGGTGAAAATGCGTTTTTGGGGCATTTAAGACATGGTTAACGCTCATTAAAAAACATTTCAGTTGAATAAACTTAAAAAGGACCTCAAAATACAATATGTATCAAATTTTTGTGCAATTTGGTGTTCAATTAGACGGATTTTCAGAGTCGGGGAAAAACAGTATTTTGAGTGAAAAACACAAGTTTGAAAAGGCCCAAAAATCGGTATTTAATGATAAGTTTGAATTTTTTTCAATTTTTATTTTTGTAGTTAAGTAATGTGGCAAACTTTTTCCAGAAATTCGGGTTGCCATGGGGATTCTGACGTCATCCAGGAATTTTCAAACACAAAAGAGGTTTACTTGTCTTTGTAAGAATCCATTGCATTTTTTGGGGGTATAGAAAAACGGGGAAAGGGGGAAAATATGAATGAACCCCCAAGTGTTTTATAACACTGTATTCCCTTTGATTAGTAGATTAAGAATATATAAAGTATGAGGGGGTGGGTCCCATATTTCGGGAGTTTTTCCGGTTTTATTGAAAAACTGAATATGGGCGTCCCGCCCGGAGTTTTAGAACTAAAGGTATAAAATTTTAGTATTTTTAAAGTTCTTTAAGAGTTCTTCAAGAATCTGGTTACTGCTAAGCTTTCTGACAACTATTTCCAGAGAAATCTGCAAAAAACCGTCTTGGAAAACGAAACAATGAATTTAATTGTCTCTGGATCACGCAATTTTTACAATATTTGTTAGTGATTCATACTGTTCAAATTCCCACTTTAAATGCTTTCATAAAATATAAATTACTAAGCTGTGATCATAACAGATCCGCAGCTATTCAGCGTTAAAATTAGCATGTGTTAGGCTTAACGCACCACGAGGGGTCTATTCCCTCCAAACACTACGGTTTTCGCCACTTTCTAACACGGTTCTTAAAGGTCTTTAAGAGTTCTTCAAGAATCTGAATACTGATAAGCTTTCTGACAATTATTTCTAGAGAAATCTGTGAAAACACGTCTTGGAAAACGAAACAATGAATTGAATTGTCTCTGGATCACACAATTTTTACACTATTTGTTAGTGATTCATACTGTTCAAATTCCCACTTTAAATGCTTTCATAAAATATAAATCACTAAACTGTGATCATAACAGATCCGCAGCTATTCAGCGTTAAAACTAGCATGTGTTAGGCTTAACGCTTAACGCACCACGAGGGGTTTGTTTCCGCCAAACACTACGGTTTTCGCTTTCGCCACTTACTTAGCTCTAAAAGTAACGATCGAGTATATACTTTTACACAGTTTATTGCAATATATTATAAGCCAGATTATATTGTCCGAAACAAATTTCTGCACGTTTTTACATATGTATATATCAATATTTCCAAAAATTTTCATACAGGTATCGAGTTATCAAGAAATAAAGAAATTTTGATATAAATTCCAAAAATAATGTTTTGGAATTTATATCAAAATTTCTTTATTTTTCGAGAAAATTTCAAATATTTTTAAGTTTATGACCTAAAAAAATAAAGGTTGGAATAAAAAAAAAGTCAACAAATTCTATACTGGTATCTAAATTTTCAGTATGTTTTAAAATTGGTAATAAAAATTCAGTAGCCTTTGGATCGTCTGACGTGACGTCTCCCAATGAGAGCTGAAAAGTCAGTTTGTGCGCATGCTCGAACGTCAGCGTTGGCGACGAAAGATTTTGGCTTCTTTGGAGGTAATGAGCAACAATGACGTGAAGGTTTGTTATGAAACGTGCCCCGATGGCTCACATGGTAGGGTATGGGCTTGTTAACTGAGAGAACACGGGTTCGAATCCTGGTGCCCGACAACTTAGCGACGCTGTTATTTTGACTTATTTAAAGGACATAGTTTTTATTTAATACGTTTTAATTAATATTATAATGTTTTAATTATTTTTATTAGATTTATAGATTATGAGAAAAGTTTTGTTGTTTTGATGTGAATATGTATCCGGCATTTTTACGACGCTTATGTTTTAAATTATTTAAAGTACATAGTTTTTATTATAATATTTTAATTATTTTCATTAGATTTATAGATTTTGAGAAAAGTTTTGTAGTTATGATGTGAATATTTTTAATTATTAAATTTTATAACATTATTCAATTTAATTTAAGAATTTAGTTATTATTTAATTAATATTAGTTATTATTTAATTTATGTAAGAATTTTTTTATTATATTTAACAATAACAATTTTTGTGTAGTTATGCTTATGATGTGAGTAAATAAATTTTGATGGCCGGATGTTCATAATTTTAAAATTAGGGATCGTTATGTTATAGTTTCGTGTTATTTTTCATTTAAATCCCCTATGTAAAACATGAATTATCTAGAAATGGACTCTTGGACGTTGAAAACCTAAGACCCAAACCAAAAATATACGGCATAATTTGAAACTGGGACATGAGCCTCGCCAAAGTAGTATTTTTCAACTCCCATTGGGTTCCGTCAGGCTGGATAAAGTGCACTTAAAAATTCTTGTACATTCTATACTAGTATAAAAATTTAAAGTATTCATTAAAACTGATATCAACGTTCCCCAGTACGGTTTCAAAATTTCTAGTGTTGATCATAATGGTATTGAAATTCCCAGTATTCATTAAAACCAGTATCGAAATTCCCAGTGTTGTTCATAATGGTATTGAAATTCCCAGTATTCATTAAAACCAGTATCGAAATTTCCAGTATTGATTCATACTTGTATTGAAATTCCCAGTATTCATTAAAACTAGTATCGAAATTTCCAGTATTGATTCATACTGGTATTGAAGTTCCCAGTATCCATTAAAACCAGTATCGAAATTTCCAGTATTGTTTCATACTTGTTTTAAAGTTTCCAGTATGGTGTCATACTGGTTTTAAAATTTCCTGTATGTTTTTCCAGTATGGATACTAGTTCCAGTATGATTTATACTGGTTCTAGTATCATTTTGATACTGGTTTTGTGAACTTTTTCCAATAGGGTCCTCACTTGGGAATGCACCTCACGTGACGTCGGACACTTAAGACACCCGTCTCGTCGCGTGCCGGCCCGTCACGTGCGAATACAATAAACCCGTTCCCACGTGAGTACCGCCACTTGGGCTTTTCGGTTCTTGCTGCTTTGACACTAATTGCGCCACGAGGATGATTTGCGACACTGGACCGGGCGTTCGTTTCTGAGGGACGTCGTTTTTTTTATTTTGTGAAGTTTTTTGTTTTTTCTGTAAATGGTGCTAAGAGGATAGGTCACACGACAGATAAGTTGTTTGGATTGAACAAAAGGGAATGAATGTATTGTCTGTGTTTTTGGTATTGAGAAGCTCGAATAATTTGTAAGTTAATGTGGTTTCAGCACGTATTTTGTCATTCTTTCGTCGACTGTAAATCAAACTGTGGAGTTGAAAGGGACTTGAATGAGTCAAACTTTAAAAACTGTAATGGACTCTAACCGTCTGACGTCACACGGAACCAACACGTGACCTACTGAGCTTGCGATTGGTTACCACAGGTACTTCACTAGTAGATCTACTAGTGTAGTATCTGTGGTAACCAATTGCAAGCTCAGTTGTAGGTCACATGTTGGTTCCGTAAAGTCTCGAACCAGATAGGCGGTTAGAGTCCATTGTCGTTACGAAACTAGTAGCTAGAGTGAGGTGAATCGTGTTATTTTAGTAGTTTACAACATGGGGATGCATCAGTTTATATTTCTATATTTCGTTTACTTTTAGGCTCTTCCCAAACTAAAAGACTTTTGCGGCACAAAATCATTAAGATTTGTATCAAACGGAGGGGAAAAAGAAGGGGATTTGAGGGGTGATGCACTCAGTGGCGGATCCGGGGGGGGGCACTCTGGACAGTGCCCCCCTTGGACCCAAAAAATCACTCATAAGTACGAAAAAAAAGTCCCAAAAAAAACATTCAAAATGAGTTAAAACCCTGCTTTTACAGGTCAAATTTCAATATTTTTTTTTCTGGGAGAGAACCCCCAGATCTTGAGTGATACTTTTTAGAAAATCTCCAATAGTTTGACATTTTTCTCAAAAGGTAAAGGTGATGGTCTGGAAAAGTGCCCCCCCCCCTTGAAGCCGTGCCTGGATGCACTAGACTACCCCAGCAGCGGTTTGAAGTGGAAGGGATGACCCCGTTACGCATTATTTTAATTTGATTATGTAATTGTTTACTTTTGCCTTTCTTTATTTTATGACGCCCTCAGAATAAGAGGGCATGACACGTCCAAAAATATCGGGGGGGGGGGAATGGAAAATACTATAAGAAAAGGGTGGAGAGGGAAGCTCGTATGCGGGTTTCCCTCAACACTCCCGTGCGATGAGGGCCTTCTTCCTTTATTGGCTAATTGACCCAGAAATGCCCTAGGCGGACTTTTGATCAATACAACCAAAACTAAACCGACCCTATTTCCCAGTAATCATCCCCTCCTAACCCCCTCAAAATAATATCCGTTTAATTTTACGACCCGCAAACCCCCCAGAACAGAATCCATCCATCTGAAGGGGACGATTCCCCCCATCTGGAGCCACTAACCCTTTCCCTAATCCCCTACTGGAATAAATCTCTCTCCGGGGCTATCAGCGCGCCATCTTGGTGGTCGGGAGCAGCAGAAATTAATCGAGTTATTAATTGCCCTCGGATGAATGAAATCTTTGTCAATAACCATCCGGGTTTGTTTATGACTCGGAACAGGTGCCGCGAATGCTGCTGTTTGGGGAAGGGATTGCCCTCCCTCGAAAGTGGGTCAGCAGGGCATTATCGGGTTGTTTGGATACACGTCTTATCTCTTTGGAGAGAAGTCTACTTGAACAGGCTTGGGTTTTCAGTCGTCGTTGTGCAAATATGTATACGGAGTGAGCCCTCCTTCTGTATGGATAAATGGTAATCGGGTTGTTAAAGTAACTTGTGAATCTTTGAGTAGTTATAACTCTGTTTCTCTTTCTCTGGTCCGTCTCTCTCTTTCTCACTCATTTTCTCTCTCTGTATCCCCTCTCTTTCCCTATTTCTTGTCCAGGAGCTTATTAAAAAATCAAGGGGGGTATTTGAGGGAGTACCTAGGTCGTTGGACCTTCAAACTCCAGTATAACTAGCCTCACTGGGTGAGGCTTGAGCTGAACTGTTACAGAACGTGTGACTTGAAAGTCACAGTCAGCTGAGGAGTGGCTAGCTTTGATGCTAACCCCCTCTTGATTTCCCCAAGTAACCTTGGTACTCATTTTATCGACCCCGGAGGGATGAAGGGCTGAGTCTGCCATGCCCGTGGACCGGGATTTGAACTCCGGGCCTGTGGTGTGGGAACGCGAAGCGCTTCCTCTATAGAGTACAGGATAATCATTGAAAAATAAATTATAAAGTTATAGAGTGTTTTCAGGTGACGTCACAACCGGTTATTTTCTTTTAACTGTGTACACTGCAAAAAAAAGGTCATCGATTTTACAGAAAAAAACTGTCAATTTTTGTGCCAGTTTTTTTCTGTTTTTTATACAGGTTTTTCTGTTAATATTTACAGATTATCTGCTTATTATACAGGTTTCTTCTGTTAATTTTTTACAGATTATCTGTTTATATACAGGTTTCTTCTGTTATTTTTTACAGATTATCTGCTTATCGTACAGGTTTCTTCTGTTAATGTTTACAGACCACCTGCTTATTTTACAGGTTTCTTCTGTTAATATTTACAGATTATCTGCTTATTAGGTTTCTTGTTTATTTTTTACTGACTACCTGCTTTTTTGTTTCTTTTGTTAATTTTTACATACAATCTGTTTATTCAAATTTCTTCTTTGATTTTTCAGTCCATTAACCTAAACTTGAACTTATGTTTTTCTAGTTTTTTAAGAACAGCATATTTTCAAGAATCAACATTTAAAATATGTTCAAATAACAATGAACCTGAAAATATGTTCAAATAACAATGAACCTGAAAATATGTTCAAATAACCTGATCATCAGATACAGTAATCAAAATATTTCACATTAAATAACACTTTCACAGCAAAATATCTTTTATTAACATATCTATATTATGTTTACACAAAGCAATTTATTATTGTGCTTATATTTAACTTTAAAATTATACTGTTCAAAATTTATACTAAGAGTAAAATGTGATGTGCTGAATGTCATTTCACTCCATTTTCCTTAAAAATCATTCAACAAAAGTGATAACTCTAAAATGCCTCTCTTCACTCCACATTAATTGTTTGTCTTAACTTTGGTTCTCAATACATATCAATTAAGGATGGTAATATATCATATGTCCAGAAGAAAAATCAAGCCAAAAAATTAATATGGAGTGCTGAGTGGCATTACAGGGTTATTTTTGGACTTACTCTTATTAAAAACATTTTAAATTAAAGAAGCTACGTAATGATTGAAATGGAGTGAAATGACATTCATATTTAAATTATAATCCAGCTGATTAAAAAAGTATTTGATTGGTACTAAGTCCCTTTAACTAACTTCAATCAAACATATTTGATAATAAAGACAAAAGTAAACATTAATACAAATTACAATTTTTACACAAGTTTTAGCTTTGTGTATTTTATGTTTAGTAATTAAATCATATTGCAGTACAAAACTTAGATAAGCTTTTAAAAATATTTCCCAACTAATCTAAAAATTTTAAAGACAAAAAAACATGAAACCAAAATACTTTTTACACAATTAATCAAATAGAGATTGAGGATTATGTTTGATGAGCAAAATGAACTAAAATTTAAATAGATCTAAAAATATCTATTTGAAACAGCATGATGTAGGCACATACATTCATGTTTATTTGAACATGAAATATTATAACAAAATTGAGAGTATCTGGTGCTAACATTTTTAATATTTGAAAACCTGGACACTTTTTTAAAATAGCCATGTTTAGTCTCAATACACCAATTAAATTCAATGAAAGAAAAACATAAAAACTCAATAATTTTTTTTACCAAAGTTTCAGTTAATTTAGAATACACAAATCATTTCACAAGAGTCATAACTCTTAAATGTCACTCTTCACTCAATATTAATTTGTCTTAATTTTTGTTCTCGGTACATATCCATTATAGATTAAGGACTTTAATATAATGTATGTTCAGAAGAAAAAAACAAGCCAAAAAATTAATATGGAGTGCTGAGTGGCATTATAGGGTTATTTTTGGATTTATACTCATTAAAAACATTTTAAATTAAAGAAGCTACATAATGATTAAAATGGAGTGAAATGATATTGATATTTAAATTATAATCCAGCTGATTAAAAAAGTACTTGAAAGGTACTAGGTTCCTTTCCACTGATTTCAAACATATTTGATAATAAAGACAAAAGTAAACATAAATACAAATTACAATTTTTACACAAGTTTTAGCTTTGTGTATTTTATGTTTAGTAATTAAATCATATTGCAGTACAAAACTTAGATAAGTTTTTAAAAATATTTTCAAACTAATATAAAAATTTTAAAGGGGTTTCTTTAAATTCCTTCTGTGTAATTAAACAGTAGCGGCAAAAGTATTCACAACTAAAACTTTCTTGAAAACCCCCAACCATGTGTGAACCAAGATTATCACCAACAATGGCACTTACTGTACCCTGAACACTTGCATCGTTAACTTTTATACCTTGTGTTTCTAAAATTTTTAAGTCACTTATCAACTGCGAAAATACTTTTTCATGTCCAAAAAACTTCAAATCATTTTCTAAGCATAAAAGAACTAACTGAATATTATCGACGTTTGATCGATATGAGGAATGCAGATTAGTTAGGGTGAAGTATACACCAATGACTTGGTGCTTTTTCCTGGCTGACCCTAGGGGATTAACAACTTCAAAGGCATCTTGGAATAAAATTATTCCCAGAGCATTGGGACTTTTTTTAAATAATGGATTACTTTTACGAACAGAACCATCCATTACATCAAAAAATACTCCACTTTTAAGAGGTCTATTACTATTATCATTGATGTGAATACAAATCATTTCACAAGAGTCATAACTCTTAAATGTCACTCTTCACTCAATATTAATTTGTCTTAATTTTTGTTCTCGGTACATATCCATTATAGATTAAGGACTTTAATATAATGTATGTTCAGAAGAAAAAACAGCCAAAAAATTAATATGGAGTGCTGAGTGGCATTATAGGGTTATTTTTGGATTTATACTCATTAAAAACATTTTAAATTAAAGAAGCTACATAATGATTAAAATGGAGTGAAATGATATTGATATTTAAATTATAATAAGCTGATTAAAAAAGTACTTGAAAGGTACTAGGTTCCTTTCCACTGATTTCAAACATATTTGATAATAAAGACAAAAGTAAACATAAATGCAAATTACAATTTTTACACAAGTTTTAGCTTGGTGTATTTTATGTTTAGTAATTAAATCATATTGCAGTACAAAACTTAGATAAGTTTTTAAAAATATTTCCCAACTAATCTAAAAATTTTAAAGACAAAAAAACATGAAACCAAAATACTTTTTACACAATTAATCAAATAGAGATTGAGGATTATGTTTGATGAGCAAAATAAACTAAAATTTAAATAGATCTAAAAATATCTATTTGAAACAGCATGATGTAGGCACATACATTCATGTTTATTAGAACATGAAATATTATAGCAAAAATGATAGGATCTGGTGCTAACATTTTTAATATTTGAAAACCTGAACACTTTCTAAATGGCCATGTTGAGTCTCAATGCACCAATTAAACTCAGTGAAAGCAATAACATGAAAACGCAATTTTTTTTTTACCAAAGTTTCAGTCAGTTTTTCCATACATATCATTCCTTGACAGTGATAACTCCAAAATGCCACTCTTTACATAACATTGCTCGAGATTTTAGGTGAAAATCGGGAGGGCGGGAGAGAGTCTAAATCGTGAGGGTTGGCAAATCAATTACGAATCAATTAACTCATGTGTCGATACTTTGTTTATCAAATTCAAAATTTTTGAGCTCACTGTTTCTTTAGCCTTGAAATCAGGATCATTCTTGGATCCTCTGCAAGGATTAATTCCAAGAAAACATCTGAAAATAAATATTTCAACTAGAGTGAATGCAATGGAAACTAAAGGATTGGCTGTAAGAAGAGTAGTTCCAGAATTAAGAAACCCAGTATAATGAAGTCTTGGTATAGAAAGTAATCTTACCTCTGAACAAATTCAAGCGTTGTAGCAGTTCTTTTGGGATAGTGAATGTTAAACACATAAAATGTGATGAACAAGAAAGTGAATCCCTGACAGAAATTGTCAGCACATAGAACCTTTTTCCTGTCAATGAACACTGTGAAGGATTTCGATAACATAACATCATCTCCTGAAAATTAAATAAAATGGAATGATGGAATGAATTTAAGTTTTCAAGTTGAACTTCCTTATCTGATGAGTGGCACACTATTCTGAACCAATGCAAAAGAAGACTATTGACTTTTCTACAAATTAGCAAAATAATTTTATCAATTTAACTCACCATAATATACTAGAGTGGGCGTACTAGGAAGGTCTAATTGATCCACATCAAGGGCAACCTGAAAACATGCAACATTGTATTAAAAAATTTCAGCAGAGCATAAAATTTTACTGAAGGCCATTTATGTATTTAAAAATAAAATGTGCAGAACACAAATATGATGTATGGTTAGCCAAATAATCAGAAAAAATACTAACATCAACTGCACACAATATTTGTCCTACATCTTCATCAAAGTAAATGGCTAAAAGTCTTAGAAGCGTGAGAATATCAGTCTCCTTATTGTTGGAACAAGTCTCCAAAACAGACTCCATCTTTTTAATGTTCTTTTTCTGAGGTAAGGTTTTTAAGTAGCTGAAAATTCTATACCCTTTACGGGATAAGGAGTCATTGAACTTTTCATAAAAGTTAATTTCCATTAAAATCAAAAAGTGCTGGCACAATCCCTCATTCGTAAATAATAAAGGCCACCTTTTCATTAATTCTTCAACTGGTGTTCTGCTGTTAATTTCCTTTCTTTGTGAATAAAATGTATCATTTAATAGTTTTTTACTATCAACATCAAGAACTTTGGAGGGGGGCTTTTGCAACATTCTTTTTCTTTTTTCCTCGAGCGTTTCTTCAGTTTCATTTTCTGGAAAATCAGGCATCCAATTCACACAGCCGTATGCGTCTGACTGCTTAACTTTTTTCTCAACATTATTGCTCCTCATTTTTCGTTTTAGAGTATTATATTGGCTAGTTCTATTTTTGTTGTCAAATCTAACCTCCATTTGTTTCTCTATAGATAGGTGTCCTTCACCAACTACTTCTCCACATAGCGTATCAGAAAGGGACTCCGGATACTTTTGCACCATATTTCTAGCAACTATCGATAGGGCTTTTCTTCCAGGCTTGGTGTAGGACTTACTGATGTTGTCAGTTACCACTTGAATTAAGTGTCTTCTTAAACCTGGAGTAAGGCGTTTCTTTTTTTCCAGTAACTTGTGCAGTTCTGTTGGCATTAGCTCCCATGGTATTTCATAATTGTAGGCCCAATCCAGATTATCAAATTCTCTTGGAGATTCTTTTCGAACTTGCAATAATTCTTGTTGAGTTTCTGCCAATGTGTTTAGCTCATCTTCTGCAAGGAAGGAAATAATTTATGAGATATATGCACAAATATTAAATTTTGATATTGATTTGTATGTTTGTTTAGTTATTCGACCATAAGATATAATGGTCATAAGAATTGAAAGAGTTCTCAAAACACTCCTGCTACAGACAAAAAAAGCTACAGTTCATTATCACATATCTTACACCACATTTAATTTAATACAATACTTTCCAGGTAATCTAGGGTTCTTCGGAGAAAATAGCAAACAGGAATGAAATATTAAGTCTGGTCAATTATTATGGTTTAATAGTCAAGTGTATTAAACCAAAAAATTAAGCTGAAAAAAAATGGAATTGGTAAATACATAAGTCAATTTCATAATTATAAAGAAACCTTATTTGAAATTAAATTTTTTGGATTTTAATTTTGTTAAGTTACTTAACAATAACTACAAAAATTATCTTTAGTTAATGTCCCCAAAATATACCAAGCCCCTATTTACCAGCTTGATTGCAGTTAAAATTAAAGAATACATAACATACCTGTTGTTTTCCAACATTTGATGAGGATACGAGCCTGAATAGTTTTCACCACGTCTGTCAAATCTTTTTCTTCGATTAATTTTAAATCGTCAAAGTTATTAACTCCCAGATACTCGAGATGCTCTAAAAGAGCATCGAGTGTACCATCTTCAATAAATGGTAAAGCTTTTTTGATACTCAATTTTATTGTATCATCCATCCTATACAACAGAAAAAAAATAAATTGTCTCTGAAACAGATCCAGGCTGTGTGTTATCTAGAATCATATACCTCAAAAACTCACTTCTAAATAAATGTGAAAATGATTTGTGAAGAGCTCTATACTGAAACCTTCACAAAAAGTTACTTGAATTAAGATTTAAAAACTTTGCTAATAATCATCAACTGCAAAGTGTGCAGGGAAGGGTTGCTTCATGTTTCTTACATGACAGATTGATGATTATTAGCATCATTAGGGCCATTCCATGGAAAAGTGGACATGAGGGTTGAAATTTCAAATTTAATATGAAATTAAAGGTAAAGATACAACCAATATGATATTCTAGAGACCTAAGTTCTGAAAAAGTTTTTTTTGATAGTTTTTGGGGGCTCAAAGTTTGGAAAATTTGAAGGCTTTTCAAGTGTGCAAAATAGGCTATTTTCAGTTTGACTGAGCCCTAGAACTTTTTTCAATCATTCTGACTGAACAAGCATTAAAAGCCACAGAATTTTTGTATAGCTGCCTACTTGCAACTTTGTTTATCTTATAAAATACTCAATTCCAGAAAAAAAATTTAATTACCTGGTTTTCGAGATATTTAAATTTACCTTATCCTGTTGTCACACCCGTCGCGATGGAATGGCCCATGATCACAAACCTCAAAAAATTAATAAGTATAGGAGGGGATCCTTTTATGCCCCTCAATGAAATTTTAAAGCATATATTGATCAGCATAAAAACATCAGCTATTGCTTAATTTAAAAATAAAACAAATGCATAATGACACATAAATTATTTAAACCATGGGTGGAAAATTAATATTCCAAAACAGCATGATGTAAGCATATACATTCTTGTTTATTTAGAACATAAGCAGGTAAAGGATAATAATCTAAGAAATTACTCATATGAACACAGCATGTTTTTAAAGGATTAGGTAGAATTTCATGCACACCCCACTGATGCAAAAAAATACTCTGATATATTTCAGAAACAAAGTAAACCTCTGTACCATTCTGAATTATTAGTAACTTAATTTTACCAAACACAATACCAACCGAATTCCTTTCTAGAGGTAAAAACAAATCTTTTTGGTAAGAAATACCTTTAACTAGAACATGATCTGATACAACAGAATCGAGAGAGCTCAGAGTAACTGGTAACGAATTTTGAATATCTGTACTAAACATGGTAGGATAAAAGTTCATACTTTTATTAATTGTAATATCATGAGGAAAAAAGCTACCCGAGTGAATGTAGGTTTGCAAAAGCTGATGACGTTGAGCTAGAGTAGAGCAAACATTTTTAAAATTACATGAATGCCTGGCACACTTTTTGAAGTAACTATGTTTACTCTCAAATCTTAACGTCCAGAGTCTAATTAATGGTCCAAACTGGGAAATAAGAGATGGATAGTGACACAAATAGTGATGCTTGGGTTTCATAGAGCCTGGAAATGCCTGGGAATGTAAATCTAAATGCTCATCAATGATAACTTGTAAATAAGTTATTTGTTCAATGGATATCTTTGGAGCACAAATAATTTCAGTTATTTTCCGTAACTGCAGACATAAGTTCCAGACATGATCAGTATCGTCCTGAATTTTTTGTCCAATCAATACCGGTAATAAACGTAGTAAAGACCAATTCTGAGCAGCATGACCAGCTATTTTATTACCCTTCAAAATTTTATTAGGTTTATTTCGACCATCCATACCTTTATATTTAAAAACAGCAACATTATTATTTAAGTATTCATAAGTGAACCACTTTTTTACATCTACAAAATACTTCAAATATAAAGCTAAATCGTAAGCTATAACACCCTCAAACAAGTCATGCCCTAAGCAGGGAGGGAGTCCTGGTTTACAAACATGAAAATATTGCAGCTGATTAAACAGAGAAGGAAATTTAATGCCTTCATATGATGTAACCGTAGCATCATTCGAAACTTTTTCAGCTGTAGAATCATACATTGCAGGAGTGCGAATTATTCCTAGAGCATAAGGGGTTTCTTTAAATTCCTTCTGTGTAATTAAACAGTAGCGGCAAAAGTATTCACAACTAAAACTTTCTTGAAAGCCCCCAACCATGTGGGAACCAAGATTATCACCAACAATGGCACTTACTGTACCCTGAACTCCAGCATCATTAACTTTTATACCTTGTGTTTCTAAAATTTTTAAGTCACTTATCAACTGCGAAAATACTTTTTCATGTCCAAAAAACTTCAAATCATTTTCTAAACATAAAAGAACTAACTGAATATTATCGACGTTTGATCGATATGAGGAATGCAGATTAGTTAGGGTGAAGTATACACCAATGACTTTGTGCTTTTTCCTGGCTGACCCTAGGGGATTAACAACTTCAAAGGCATCTTGGAATAAAATTATTCCCAGAGCATTGGGACTTTTTTTAAATAATGGATTACTTTTACGAACAGAACCATCCATTACATCAAAAAATACTCCACTTTTAAGAGGTCTATTACAGTGGCGTCCCTAGTACCACAAGCAGTGTCGGCGAAACTGGTTTGCGAGGCCCTAATACTAGATTTAAAATGAATTATTGTAAAATAATTGAAATTTTTTGTAATTAATTAACAACTTCATTAATTTTCCTTAAGATTAATTAAAATTTTAATTAATTTAATTATAAAATCTAGTACTTTAGGATAAACAGAGAGATAATGGCAATTTTACTCACAAATCTCGTAAAATTAAACTATTAATTACAGAAATAAATATTTTAACTGATTATTGCTTTTTACTTTTTATTCATTTCTAAATTAATATAAATACCTACTTTGGAGAACACCCCCTTGTCAACCCCATAATGTTCAAGAGAAAAAACATTTTAAATAGATGTCTTAATTTCTAAGGGGGATGGGGGTCCCCTCCAGATTTTTATGAAATTTCCCCCCATTAAATTAGTGTTTTTAAATCATTTTGGGAAACACCCGAAGGGAGCCGCTTCTTGTAAGCAGCAAAATTTTCAAGGTAAAAGTTTTTGAGGGGGGTCTGGGGGTTCTCCCCCAGGAAAATTTTTGAAATTTGCCCCTAAAAAGTATTGTTTTTACTCCTTTTGAGATCCTTCGGGAGAATTTACCCGAAAAGGATTTCTCCTTATAAGTTGCAGAATTTTCAAGGGAAAAACAAATAAAAATTAATGTCAAAATTATGGCCCTGAATTGGGAAGCCCACGATACCCTCAAAAAACTATTACTTATTCTTCTTCACTATGAATTATTTAAATTTCATTTTGAAAAATGATAGTCACTATCAATAAATATTAAAACACTGTTAACAGACGCCAAAGTTTTGTAGGGGGGTCTGGGGGATCTCCCCCAGTAAAATTTTTGAAATTTGACCCTAAATTTGATCCCTTTGAGCCATTGGTCGTGTATTTTTTAGCTACTGCATTTTAGGAGGATAATTACTCATTACTCCTTAAACCTATCCATTTTCTCCAAATTTTCATATTTCAGAAACTTTAACCTTCCTCTCGGGTATAATTTAAAGACTAAAGTAATGGTTTTTGACCCTAGTTCAGATGGTTTTGAAGAAAGCGAGGGTTTATTTTGTCTAAGAGCTCATTTAAAAAAATGTCGAGAGAAAATTTTCTGGAGCATGCTGTGCATCCACACAAAAATTATGGGGGGTGCTCGAATACCCCGCTGTAAGTACCCCTGTATAATGTACTAAAAGAGGCCTCAAGCTTCAGCTCCAAAAAAAGTTTCGCACCTGGGCTCCACAAAAGGCCTCGCGCACGGGTTCCAGATAAAACGTAATTGAACGTAATGAAAAACGTAATTGAACAGACATTATAACTTGTATTTAAACATGGAATCAAATATAGTTTAAATTTTTGCGAGGCCCTTAAAGTGCGAGGCCGTCGGCGGGGGCCGACGTCGCCGACGCCTAGTTACGCCTCTGGTCTATTACTATTATCATTGATGTGCTTTGAAATTTGTGTATTGGTTAATAAAACTTCAAGAGTTTTCAAAATAGGTACATACTGAATCGAGCAATCTTGCTGCAGTTTATTTTTACCCAGGTATATTTCTACAGGTGCAACAAAATTCAATTCTTTTTTAAAATACTGCATTCTTTTATAATGTGAATTTAAAGAATTTGTAAGTTCTCTAGATATACTATTATCATTAAGAAGATTTACTGACTTCTTAACTATGTCTTCATCAATTGAGAATGAATTTAAAGTGGTCTGCAATTTATTAGAAGATATTTCAGATATTTCAACATTCATTACATTAAACTGTTCAATGATATCTTGCACAACAGAACTGGGTAACAGATGTTTAGAATATAACTTTAAGATAAATAATGCAGTGTTCTCTCTTAAGTTTCTAGCCAAATCAACATTCTGAATTGGATGAATATCATGGTCACTGGAAGTTGCCAGAGGCACCGTTTCTAGAGTACTAGATTGTTCAGTTTGTATTTCATTAATACATCTATATGTATCGGAAATTTTATCAGCGAAACAATTTTTGTGATAACGACTAATATGGCTGCAAAAAGACGCCTTCGTGGAAAAATTTACAGAGCAATCATTAAATGGGCATGGAACTTTTATAGAATTGTCTATATGCATTTTAAGGTGGGAAAAGAGCAGATTAATTTTGTTAAATGTAATATGGTTGCAAAATGGTAAAGGGCATTTTAATGCAACGTTACTTACCGTTCTATTTTCATTATTACCATGATCTCTTCTCAAATGTGATATAAATGCAGAGTACTTTTTAAATCTTCTTACACAATTTCGATAACCACAACGATACTCAAAGTTATGCCTATTCCTCTTAGAACGACAGTGAAGAAGGTAAAGTTTTAAATATTTAGTAGAGAATGAACACTGAACACAATTAAATAATGGGGGAACCATCTTAATAATAAAAGCATTCAAGTATAATTAAATATATGAATAACTCATTCACAAGGCAAAATAACGACACGTAAAGAACTTTCATCTGATGGAATAGGATGGAGATACAATAAGTTATGAAGTAAAATAAACTTACTTTTGTTTTATATTTATAATTATATTTACAATTTTAACATCTAGCCTGACTTCAAACGACTTCAAACCAAAACTAAAATTGAGCGGTATAACATAAATAAGGTTACAGTTACATTTTGACTGTACTAAGGTAAAAATGCTAGCACAATAAATTAAAAACTCTCAAAGAAACAGAAATTTAGACCATCGGACGTATTAGAACCTCTCTGTTAAGTTGTAAAACCAATTTCTTTATTACTCAGGAATTATATTTGCAATAAAATTAAAACTTTTTACTTTAGTATTTGCAGCGCCATCTTTGGAGATTGAAGCCAACTAGATTTAGAACAGAAAAAATCTGTTTTCTCTCTAAAACAGATTTTTCCTATAAAAAACACAGAAAATATCTGCAAATTTACAGATATTTTTTACAGTGTACCTTCTGTAGGGCTTTTAACTGTTGCTAAGGCCGTTGTTTATCTGTTGCTAAGGCGGTTGTTAGGTATGGGATCACGTGATTGCAAATGCTCCAATAGAAGAATTCCACGGCTAGACATTTTCTGTAATTGTTAACCTCTATAGGGCAAAAAACTGTAACATCTTCTGTTTCTAAGGCCGTTGTTAGGTCCGAGTCATGTGATTGAAAATGCTCTATTCAAAAATATTCTTCAGTTGAAAAAAGTTGGACTTATTTCTTTTTTTTTATCCTTATGAAAGTTCAACTGGCAAAATAAATCTTAAAAACCACATTATTCGACAAGTAAATTATATCTCTGCTTAGTTCAGAGTACAAAAGTGAAAAATAGAAAGACAAAGACGAATAAAATTAAAAATTATTATGAAACGTCAAATATCATTGGATGAAAAAGTTAAAAACACTTTTGCTCGTAAATTGAAAGTTAATTTTATTTTAGCTAAGTTTACAGCATCACAGAAGATGGTAAAAGAAGTTCAAATTAAGTTAAATTTTAAATTCAATATCAAGAAATACAATGAATGGACATTGATTTTGCCAAGTTCAAGGGGCTGTATATAGAGTGGAGTTATTTTTTTCCCCTGTACACTCATGTGTAAGCTTGCAGATTTTTCTCTATTACAATATCCTTCAGGCTAGCTCTCTTACGAACCTCGTGAACCCCCTAGGGATCCGCAAACGATAAATAATTGCTCACACAACTAGCAAATCCACAAACAAGCAAAGACAATCTCACTCAAACAACAGCTGAACAAAAAAAAAATTCAATTCCATCTATCCCTACAGATACGAACCATCCCCAAGAATCACAACAAGCACACAAACCAAATAAAGATACAACACATAAAACTGGAATAAACCGGACCATCAAGCAATCCGACATTTATTCGATCAATCCACGTGACCGGGTCCTGGCCAATCAGAGGGAGGGAGGGATCAAGACGAGAGAGAGGCTTTAAAAGTGCCATTGCTCCTGAATTAACGGTTCTCGAGACAGGCTTCCCCTTAAGCCGGATTGCTGTCCGGGACGCGTAAATGTCCGGAATCCGGCAGAAATACGGCTCTGGGAAAAAGCTGTCCGGGATAGAAATTAATGGAGCCCGGACGACTTTTAGCGACTTTTCGACCGGTGTCGTTTATTGCTCCGGTCGGTCGGTCGATGGGGGTTTTGAGTAATAGATTCTTCCCTCCTCAGGTGCTTTTGTTTAGGAGTGGGAGAGGTCAAGACGTATTTATTTATGAGGGTTTTTGGGTAATGGTGAGATGCTTTTAGGGGGTGTATAAACGCAGAACGTAAATTGGGAATGCGTCCTTTGGGATGCAGTAAAGCAAATGATAAAAAAAAAATCGTTGTTAACCCATTTTACGCCGCTGTATGAACCGCTATTAAACAATTTAATTTTTTGCGAGTTTTGAGATCCAATATGTGTCTCTAATCATATTATACAGTTTAAATTTTCAAAAAATCTCTATTTCGACCGGAGATATGGTATGTTCCCAAAATGGGAGCTTTGGCGTAACCATCACCAGTTATATACCCTTCGAACAAAGGCAAAGGTCTTTCCCTCTTAGGTGATATCGCCTCTTCTAGGGGTCATTTTTTGGGTTCGTTTGTGGTTTTCCCCCTTTGTTCGAAACTGACGATGTATGAAGTAGGAGATACCAATGTTAAGCCGTGCTTGACACTACGGGCAATGTCAGGTAAGGAATTACACCGGTATCTCATCGAGCAATTATTCTCCCATCCAACAAAGGTGAAATGCAAACGACTTTCCCTATAGGGGGCGAGACACCTTTTGGGATCATTTTATGGAGTTGTTTGTTTTTTCTACTCTGTCCGATTCAAGGTAACTGGAGATATCCTGATGAGAAACCGGTGTAATTCCTTAGCTGACGTAACTCTACCGTAATGCCGTGCCTTAAGCACGCCGACGTTTAAGACAATGTCAAAAATCGACTATAGTAAAACTGCATTGAAGGTTGAGGTACAGCTCCTGCAACAAAAAACGTTACATCGTTCCATCGCTGGATAAGATGGGGAAGCCAGTTTTGACGATTTATTGACAGTTTCCTTTGCCCAAACTGTCAATTTATTAATCGCCACAACTGGCATCCCCAGCCTATCCAGCGATGGATCAGTGAAACGGTTTTTGTTGCGGGAGCTGTACCAGTTCTTGCACTAAAATCCTCAATTGTAGTCGCCAAATAGCCATACAGCAATAAATCGTATTGAAATTCAAAAGTTCTCTATTCATCAATACAGTCACCAGTAAAAAACTCTATTTCCCACCACATAAATCTAACTATCCCCTCTCTTCCTTCACAGCGACCATCCTGTACACGGCGGTGGTTCGCGGCAAGGTGGCCCTCCCGTGCGACATCTCGCCCCCCTCTGCGGACGACGCGGTGGTGCTGATCCTGTGGTACAAAGGGGAGGACCCTGCCCCCATCTACACCCTGGACGCTCGCAGGGGGACGGTGGAACAGGCCAGGCAGTCCGCGTCCCCTCACCTCGAGAGCCGGGCCTACTTCAATATGCTCAACCGTCCTGCGTTCCTGCAGCTGGACCCCGTGCAAGAGGGGGACGCCGGAGAGTACAGATGTAGAGTGGACTTTCGGAAGGCGAGGACGGTCAATACCGTCATCACGCTCAAGGTCATCGGTGAGTACCGATTTCTTTTCGCATCCTTCTTGTTGTGAGGTGTTTGTTTGTATTAGTTACGCTGTTCTGTATTGTGTGTAGACCAGGGATTCTGAACCTGAGAAGCCCAGTGACGTACTGTGTGTCTATCACAAGTTGAGCTCTCGTTTACTTTTCTGTTTGCGTAGCAACAGGATTCTCCTAATTTTCAACGGTGGGAAATTATTGCATTGAATCACTAGTCATCTTTGTTTATTATTTTAACAGTTCCGTAATCCCGGCCTCTAACATATATGCGGTTTTGGTGGAAAGTGTACCTTGATGTACTCTACTCCCCGAGGAGATTCCAGTGCCCTATACTAGACTGCAACGTTTCCTGACCCTATGACGTCACTAACAAACGGAGTAGTTTGCAGCGCGGTGTCTGAATTTGAGTGAAATGAAGAGCGTCAATTTAAAAATAGGATTGTTTTGTTAACTCATGTATATTCTTTTCATCCCGATTTGCATACCGAGACATACTTTCTGTTTAAGCAGTTTCCACTTCCGGGAAGTAGCGTCATAGGTTCAGGAAACGTTGCTGTCGAGTATAGATTCCTTCTACCAAAAAATAGACATAATACCAAATTGATGCCCCAATGCCAATTGAGTAATTCAGAAAGTAATATATTGGATTGGATTGTTTGTCTATATACGATTCAATTCTCGATTGATGTCGTTATTGTCGTGTCTCCCAATCACCAGTGTTGTGATTTCAATGTATTAAGTTATCCCTGGCATCAGATTAACCCCGCATATTCATTTCACCCCACCCTATTATGCATTTGAAACTGTACCCCTGCCATTCTCAAATTTATAACAAGTAACTAGTACTGAAATTTAAGCTTAACAAACATAATTACACAAAACCATCTTGAGATCGAAAATAGAAGATCGCATCCTAATTAACAGAGCTTGCTTTAGAACTTTTAAGAAAAGCATTCTAAATGAGAATGCATCCTAAATGTCTCCCTCCCTAGTTTCCGTAAGCATTAAAAGGCCACTCCGATTCTCAAAGAAACATTTTAGCCCTTTCAGTTCTATCCGCCCCAAATTTTCCAAAGGATTCAATAGTAACCCCGGGCGGCCATAGGACTGAAAGAGTTAACGAAGAAGGAGGAGGGAATCTCCGGCCTCGATCATAATGAGCGTATTTGCTCTCTCAAATTACCATCGGAAAAAGTATCGGAACGAAAAAAAGGAATTCTATTAGAGAAGAACTTAAATAAATAAAACATCGATCGGACACGCTTTTGCGACCAATGTATAGCACGGTGATTGCGCCAGGAGAAGAGAAAAAAAAGTTATTTCCATTCTTCGTTGATGACGCCTTGGCAACAGAATCAATTGCGGCAATATTTCACTCCTGCAATTTAAGGAGCAAACATAGGGGGCGAAAAAGTTCGTAAATAATAACATTCTCTCCCCCCCCTCTATCCGGTGGGGGACGCCGATAAATTGTCCCGCTGGGGGTGTGAGGAGACAGCCAGGTTGGTTGTTAAAAGGAAGGAATAGAAAATTATTCGCGTTGCCGTTATTTTTTTTTTTAAATGATTGGATCTTGATTGAATTATTTGAATAAGTGTTGTGCCAGTTTGTGGAAGTGCTTTTGTTTCGCTCTAATGTGATAACACACAGAAAAGCTAGGGCAGACGTAAGATATGGATATTTTGTTATCTGATGGTGAAATAATAGCTTGGCGATTCTGCGAAAGTCAGTTTGTTAAAGTAGTAAACATTATTTGTGTTCTTACTGAAATGTTGGTGGTGGGTAACGCTTTTACACCAATCAAAATTATGGATTGGATAAAATTTTATCCATTGCCAGCCTAAAGTTGAACCATTTTTTTAAAGCCTAAATGAACGTTTTAAATCTATCAATCATTTAAAATTATTTTAAAGGAGATTCAATCCCGTTTTGGTTTTAAAGTTAAAGTTAGCAAACACATTGCGAAAATGATAGGGGGGGGGGGCAAATAAATGTAATTAGGTTATTTTGAATGTGGAAGAGTGAAAGAGTGCATTTTGAGTTAATTTATATTGAATTGCTGATCCAATAATTAATTAGTAGTTGTAGTATATGATCCGCTTTAATATTTTTCTTTTAAAATGTTTAAGTTGTAAAATCCATACTTTACTAGATTACAACTTAATTTGACCCTACTACGTCACTAATAAACAAAGTAGTTCCCATCGTGGTGTCTGAATTTTGAGTGAAATGAAGAACGTCAATTTAAAAATATGATTACTTTGTTAAACTCACGTATTTATAGTGCTTTTCAATCACGATTTGCTTACCGAAACTCCTCCAATCAACACAACAGGCTTCATGTTTACCTATTTCTCCTTCCGCATTTGTGACGTACTAGGTTCAAGAAACGTTGCAATCAAGTATAGGGAATCGTTTTAAATACTTAAATTAGGACTACACAAGTTGTGATTCTAATGCAAAGCTCCATTTACGCTGTTTGAAACTTTTTAGTATAGAATCGCCAATCAGATATTGTGATCGTTCTACTCTTGGACAAAAGTGATCACACTAAGCGGAGTCGACTATACCATGTTTTTAACTCTCCAGCTCAATAAACATCAAAAATGCTTTTAAAAATAAAAAAAAAACCATGTTCCACAGAAACAGGACTTAAACCAATGTTAACATCCCCAAGGAAGGAGTGACTTAAAATTTATATCTCTCGAAAACATAAAAAAAGGCTGAAAATGCTATCAACTCTCGTGACGTAAATTTATAAATGACCCCTGCGCAACCTACTTTTCCGATATTAGTTTTTTTCCTCAAGTTTTTATCCTGTTTTTCCTGTGCTCCGGGGCCGCACGACATGCAATTAGGCTAATTCATTTGGGTCCGAGATTGATGCGAAAGCAGAATGAAATTTTTCGCTTCTCTCTCTAAAAAGCGCTATTTTTTTAATATCTTTGCAAAAAATAACCTCTCTCTCCTTTGAAGTATGCGATTTTTTTTTCTGTGTTCCCTTTTTTTTGTATTAAAATAAGAAAGAAAGAAAGAAAAAGTGAGAGGAGAAGTCTATGTAGACTTAATCAGGAAAGATGGGCACGGAAGCTTTTTGAAGTGGCCATTTTGATTTGTTTTTATTTAGGATTATTTCGAGTGACTTGTAATGAAAAGGCTATAAATGAAGCTAATTTTCGGAAAATGTTTATGGTAATGTTGGGATAGGAATGTCTCGTTTTTTTATTTTCCAAAATCAGGAAGATGAGGAAGTTTAAAATTTCACTGCAAATTCCTTAAACACTTTTGAGACACTAAGTAAACACAATAATAAACACTTCTTACTAAAAACGTTTAGATTGTGTTGATCAAATACAAAATTTGGTGAAATCCCTAAAAAAAACCCCCTTATTTTTTCCTGTTGGAAGGCCAATGTTTAATACATAAACATACAAAATGAGACATTTAATGTAGTAGTGTTTATAATTTATATGATCCGCTCCTATATTTTTCATTAAGAATGTTTAAGTTGCAAAATACATACAACAGCATCATTTAAATGCTTCAATAAGACTAAGTAGTTGAGATTTTAATGCAAATCATTATAGATCCGCTTGTTATCAATCGGATATTGTTATTATTCTACTCTTCGACAAAAGTGATCAGATTAAGCGGAGTCGACTGTAGTAGATTTTAATACAATGTGTTCATCATTACTTTTTAAACTCGATAACATTGCATACAACTAATGTAATTCATATTTTTAATGTCTTATAACTAACACTTATCAGATTCTCCACTGTAGTTTTGAATATTTTCAAACTAGACATGTGTTAGAAGTGAGGTTTTATTATACTGTCACTTTTTTCTCTATGGAAAGTATTTGTATATTCTTATAAAAATTCTTGCACAAAATTTAGTGACCCCTCGAGAATCACCTTCCAAAACAATCCATAACACCCCCTTTTCCGAATGAATAATAAAACGGCACAAACCCCCTAAACTGATTTAAAAACCCCTGAAATTCACACTTTCTTCACAAGAAAAAAACCCTTCCGATTTCCCAAGTCACCCCACATGAATGAGTAAAAAACCGTGATAAATGAATGAATGAAATTCCCCCAACTACGCACATTCTATAGAATGATAGCCTCGAAGAATCGAATGATGGATAGCCCCCCTGGAAGTCCATCCACAGACCATATTTATGATGGAACTCAAACCTTAGCTGGGAAATAACTCTGGCTAGTTTAAATAAAGGAATATAAGGATGCTATACCTGCGCCAGAGTTTGGAATACTTCTTCCAGATCAATCATTTTGACGCCTTAATGATTCGGGTTTGGATAAGTTTGTGAGCCGTGTATTTTGTAACTCTAGTAGTGTATCGCATAACTCGCTCTGTCTAGGTTTATTTATTTTTTGTTTTATTTGAGTTGGTGGAGGAATTTTAACCAGTTATTCAATATTGACGGATAGCTCGGCTTCGGGTTTTTGAAGTATGTATATTTCTCGTTCAGACGGATATAAATGTATGGTAGTTAGAGATATATATGAGGAATTCGTATAAATTGTAAACTAGTCCGTATTTTAGAAACGTTTCTAAAGGATCTAAAATTATATGGATTATTGATGGTTCTGAATTTCCTGTAAAAAAAAACGTTATTAGTATCAGGGTTTAAAAAAGTATTGAAATAAGTTTACCTTAATTAAAAAATTGAGCTGTTTGCTGCAACAACAACAACCAAAATCAAAATCCACATCAAAAGACGCCACCTTGGTAGCAGCAAGCGTTAGTTGACAATTTAGTGCCTATTTTACGGCAATGTACTACAACTGAGTCGTTTTGAGTAATCGGAGGTTTCCTATAGCCGTGCCTGTGTTGTGCTTTCCGTGTAACCATGCCAGAAACATGCTTTCGTAATATTTGAACATATAGCTACTGAATCGACTAGCAAAATAATCAACGAAAAAAAAAAAAGAGAGGACTACAAAATTATATTTTCATTCTTCTCCTACATTTACCGAATTCATACTTCAGTATGGAAGGGTTCCCCCATAGAAATCGAACAAAAAGCACGTAATTACAAAAAAAAAAAAAAAACTGTAGCTACCCACCCAAGTCATTTTCGTGGACCAACTTATTGGGAAAAGTAGAAACAGACTTCCGCGATTTGATGAGATTTCTTGATGGAAATGGGAGTGATTGCTTCCAACTTCTTTAGGGTAAAAACTTCTATTTTAAGATGGGGTCTCTAGTTTGCATGTTGGAATTGGAACTATTGTGATTTTTCTTGTAGTTGTTTCATTGCCGAAAACAGACGTAAAACGCATGAATATTGCTTTTTTTATTTTGATATACAGGGAGTAGTTTCAGTAAGTTCGCCCCAACTCTGCAGAGCCAGATTCTTTAAATGTAGTGTATTAATAATGTCCACAGAAAACTAAACTCTACGACCCATAATTTTTGAGAAAATCGTGACAGAAAAGGTATGATGTAATATCCGGTTTACGTTAAAAGGTTTTTTTAGGAAGATATGAATAATGTTGCTTGATATATTTGCACGCTGGTATGTTAAAAATATCCCTGGGCATGCATGCGCCGACCGTGGAATGAAATAATAGTTTTTATCGGATATATAACGTCACATTTTCGAGAAATAAAAGTCATCGTTGAGGTCACAGAGAAAAAATCCTAACAGATGGTGCACAAGGTTCTTTTCAAATTTCTGTAAGGTAGAAGGCAGCCTGGGAAATTCAATGATAGAGCATTTTCAATCACATGGCTTTACCTAACAACGTCCTTAGCAACGTTGTTTTTATCCTCCAGTGATGTCATGTGCGAATGCTTCTATTGTATGCTTCTATTCCCCGCCCCTAACAACTGCCTTACCAACGTTGTTTTTGTCCCCCAAGTGACGTCATGTACGAATGCTCTATTGACAGAGAAGTAGGCAGTATATTTTGGTGGTCAAAGCTGTGATTGGTTGTGACGTGTCGTTCAATATGTCCTTTCGGAGAGCTATTGAAGGATCAAGCTTTTTTCTCCGAGTCTCGTAACGTGATTTGATCGCAGCGCCGAAAAAGCCCCTAAATTATACAATATTCCATGATTTTTCGTTTTCCATTATCGCCTATAGCCATGGACCATCTATTCTAGTACTCTGTGGTTGAGGTATAGTAGTTCTTTGGATATTTTTTATGTACTCCACATGCCATACCAAATATGTCAAGTTTATGTACCTAACTTCTATAATAATAATAATAATAATAATAATAATTTATTTTCCATAATGTACAGAGTGAAATTTACAAAAATATTAAATAAAGAAAGAATACATTATGGATAAACCACCACTTTAGCAGTCTGCTGTGATGTGGTGGTGGTGGCAACATGCGAGGAAAAAAAACAATAATACAAAACAAACTTGGCAATTATTCCTACAGAACTATACACAACAAATTGTACGTACATAAAGAATAAAAATATAAGACTCTATTAAACAAATAATCAGAACGCTCTGTACTATGGTAGAATGTCCAAATGAAGAAAAACACTGTCAACCAAAAAATGTCTCCACATCATTGTTTAATAAAAGCCATGCCTTCAGGTTACGAACAAAAGAAGAAAACGTTACAGAGGAGGAAACAGAAATGGGTAAAAAATTGAACAATTTTGGAGCCGTAAATGTAAAAAAACGCTTGTAAGCTTCGATTCTAGGAAAGGGAATAGCAACACGGTTCAATTTTCTTAATCTTTCTGAAAAAACATTTAAGTTTCCCTGTAAATGCCCTCCTCTTTGAAAAAAAATTCGTAGAACGCGATATATATATAAATTTCTTAGAGGAAGAATTCTTAAGGGCATATATAAAGGAAAAGACGAATCCCGTGTCCTGGCTCCACTCACTATCCTAATTATTTTATTCTGACAAATTATTAATGGATATATAGTAGAATAATAGGTTCCTCCCCAGCATGATAAACCTTATTGTAATTTTGAATTGACTAATGAGTAATAAACAGTTCTCAGAACAGATACCGGGCATAAAAATTTTAAGTAATAAAATTTTCGGAGAATTGCGAACTTGCGGTTAACTTCTTCTAGAAGTTAACAAAATTGGGCCATACATGACAAACATTGGACGAATCTTGAACGTTTGTTCTACTCGAGCACTCAAAGAGTATTTGGCAGACTTGTTGAAACACACACACACACACACACAATCCCTTGATTATACAAAGATTGAAGGCTCTCATCCTAATTTACCTAAAGTTACTCATCAAGATGATAGAACTGTTAAAATCTGATAACGATATAAACGGAAAAACTAAAGCATCTATTCCCCTAATGGCGAAATTATATTCAGATGATGAACACAAAGATCAAAGACGCCGTTAAATTCTTTTAATTGCACTCCGTCAGGTAATTAGAACCTCAATCAAAGCAATGAAAAACATCTTTCATAGATCCTTTAACTGCGAATTTCACCCCCGATACATAATTACAACATCGGCGAAGGTTGGTTTGAGTCATTAGACCCACCACATCCCATTACGAGGCTTAAGCTAATAATAAGAAACGTACATTTCCACAGAAATTGGCCGTTTGCTATCTATCTGTCATGAATTAGTAGATGATCCTGATTCGCATGCGAAACATCCGAACTTTATTTAAGAAACTAATTGGGTTTTTGGGGCGGTTCCTAAAACGGGCAATTTTTCAGACGAATGACTTGGTGGGGGTGGACCACACTGGGCGACTGGAGTCGCTCGAAGTCGTTAAGATCCTTGTTGAACGGAGGGGAGAAAGAAGGGGAGTTGAGGAGTGATGCACTACACCAGTGGTTCCCAACTTGTGCCGAAGAAATTTAAAATAAATACATTTATTAAAATTTTCTAATCGGCGTTGCACGAAAATTGTCAGAAATTAAGCCAGATTATATACTCGACAACAACGTTTCTTGAACCCAGTACTACGTCACAAATGGGGAAGGAGAAAATGGGTAAACAGAAAGCCTGTTGGGTTGCTAGGAGGAGTTTCAGTACGCAAATCACGTGATAAAAAAGACGCTATATGGTACATGGGTTTAACAAAATAATCTTATTTTTAAATTGAGACGTTCTTCATTTAACTCAAAATTCAGACACCGCGATGGGAACTAACTTTGTTTGTAAGTGACGTCATAAGGTCAACTTAAGTTGCTGTCTAGTATATCCACAATGTGCTCGACAAAACAAGCTCATATCTCTATATAGGAAACTCATGAATTCAGGTTGTATCCAAGGGGACGGTTTTAAGGGTTCAACCCCTCTCATCCCCGAAATTTTGACATCAATTTTTTATGCTGTCTTTTCCTTTGAAAATTCTACATCCTACAATGAACAATCATCTTCGTGAGTAATCCAAAGGTTCTCAAAGTTAGTTTCAACAGTACTTTTCAGGGTCAAATTTCAAAAATTTTTAACCCCCAAATCCCTTTTAGTGTCCTCGCTAAATATTCCAATTTTCTTCGAATTACACATCAATCTAGGTTAAATTTTTCCTTCGATTCCTATTCTTTTTTTAAAGAAACAGTTCTTATCACAAGCGCGTCAAAATATAGCGGTTGGAAGTGGAAAGGATGACCCCCGTTTTCCTCCGCTACAAGAGTAGTCTAGTGCAGGGGTCCAAAGAATTTTTGAAAATTTTTATCGAGGTCCAGAGGAAAAAAGGTGCTTAGTTAGTTTTCAGTTATTATTTTCAGATACACTCATAGAATTAATTTCCGTCTTGTGAGCTTGTAAATTATTTTTAACAATTAAATTTAACCTTTAAAAAAGGTCAAATCATTTTTTTGTGTCTAAGAATACATAGAGCATCTAACAACTACTATAAAAAGATCTTAACAACTTCTAGCGACTCTAGTCGCCCAGTGTGATCCACCCCTTGGACCGCACGCCCTAATTTTCAGCCAAAAGAGGTGATTAATGATTTTCCTATTTAATGGAAAGCGGACTTTCATATTTAACGATCACAACGTTAATGAATTCAGAAGGATCCGTTCCGTGGTTTTGGAGGTTTTTAATGCGACTCTCTCTAGAAGTAATTATCGCTTTTTCTCGGGGGGTGCCTCCTCCCCCCATCGTTTTCCAGTGCTGCTCGGATGATCGTATATTTGGTATCTTATCAGGGGGGTTTATAATTTTGTGCTGTCTATTATATTTTACCTAGATTTGTCAAAAAAAAATGTTAATTTAGCTGTTTATCGTTTAAAAATGTCCTCGCTAAATATTTAATCTCGTGTCAAAATAAGCATTTATACCAAGTTTTAACTACTTGTCCTAATATTGATAGACTGGAATTTCCCCCCTTTGTACTATACCTTTTAAAAGTTTAGATTCAATTCTCGTAGAAAGGAATTTTACTTTACAAAGTAGATTATAAAGAAGGGAATTAAAATATGACTATCGTTTAAAGATACATAACTATTAATTAATTATGAATTAATATAGAATAAATGATTTATAACGAAACAAATTATCTCCCATTCAAGTACTACATTTTTACAAAATAAAAGTAGATTTAAAAACTGCCTTGAAAGTTTTTCCTTCTATTTTCAAGCTAAGTTGACAATTTTATTTGAATAAACTATTCATGAGTCTGATTTATTCTTGGAAAACCTCTGTAACAATTTGCGATTTGAGATTTTTAAGTCTTTATTCTCATAATTTTAGAAAGGTTTCTAGTGTCCACTTGGTCTTAGCCTGTAAAATAGAGAAGCGTATAAAAATAATTTAAGAATATTTTCTTTTAACATAGGAGATTTGTCTAGTAAATTAAAGAAACTAAACTTTCTGAAAATTTACTTTAATACTTAATTGAATATAAATAAATACTATATCAGTGTTCTACCATTAAAAAATAGTTCGTTAATCAATCTTTTTGCTAAAACATTGATTAAATTAAATCGTTTTACTAAAACATGGATTAAACTAAATAATCATTTTACTAAAACGTTGATTAAACTAAATAATCATTTTACTAAAACGTTGATTAAATTAAATAATCGCTTTACTAAAACGTTGATTAAATTAAATCGTTTCACTAAAAAATGGATTAAATTAAATAATCACTTTACTAAAACATAAGAAAATGAAATAATAGTTTTACTAAAACAGTGATTAAATTAAATAATCACTTTACTAAAACATAAGAAAATGAAATAATAGTTTTACTAAAACAGTGATTAAATTAAATAATTACTTTACTATAACATAAGAAAATTAAATAATAGTTTTACTAAAACTTTAATTAAAACATTGATTAAATTAAATAATCACTCTACTAAAACATAAGAAAATTAAACAATAGTTTTACTAAAACATTGATTAAATTAAATAGTCATTTTACTTAAACATTGATTAAATTAACGATTTAAACTCTTATTACGAAAAATAACTAAATTTGCATACTACATGGCTCAGTTCCAAAAAAGCCCTTAATTTAAGGTATTTAAGCGCAATTTCTATAATACCCTTTAATCACATCAAAACAAGATGCCTTACAAACAGCGTAAACATCCAGATTATATTGCAATAAAGGAGCTTTACTATAGCTGCTCTTAATTTTAGAACACGCGTTTTACTTCTTATCATCTTACACACCAAATTATCTTTAATCCATCATGCAAAAATACCTCACTAAACATTATATTAAATTTAAAGTAGGGTGAAACAAGCCTTAAAATTTAATAATCTAAATCTCATCAAAGAACGCTGCCCCTCTAATTACACGAAGAAGAGAGAGGGGCAAATATTACTAAAACGCCGTTTATTTCCTGCTTAATAATAACGCCCACTCAGTATAAATATAAACCGCGATTAAATTTCTCTCGCATATTGAGAAAGCTTCACAGTTTGAGTAGGTAACTATATTCCTTTCCTTCTCCGCCTTTTCTCTTGTGAGCTTTTAAAATTCCCTCTTTCGTTGAAACTGCTCAAAATTTATGAAATCGCTCTTCGCTTTTACAGGGTAGGAAGGCATTGGTTCGGAAAAATGCCGGCGTTCGTCTGCTAATCTGCTCTCGGCTCATTCAGTTTATGAAATTTTCGGAAATGGAACAGTGTTAGTAGTCCCTCCCCGAAGGAAGGGTTGTAGGGAAGAAAAGGGGTGTAAGTCGAACGGTCCCTTAATTCGGATGTTCTATTCGATTCGGATCAAGTTAACTTGGAGAAACAAAGGGCTTAGCCTCACAAGGAAACGTTCTCAGGCTAAACTCACAGAAATGGACGACGATTTTACAGGCGTTAGTAGGTGACTGAAAACACATGCTGTGCGGAGTTACAGTAGAAAAGCTGTAAAAAATCCTTAAAAATCATCATTTTTAACGCCAAATGCAAACTACTAGGCGAGAAATGCAGGGAAACCGATAATTGAATAGAGTGTTTTCAAGTGACATCACAACCGGTTATTATCTTTTAACTGTGTACCTTCTGTAGGGCTTTTAACTGTTGCTAAGACCGTTGTTTATCTGTTGCTAAGGCGGTTTTTAAGTATGGGATCACGTGATTGCAAATGCTTTAATAGAAGAATTCCACGGCTAGTCATTTTCTGTAACTGTTAACCTCTGTAGGGCAAAAAACTGTAACATCTTCTGTTGCAAAGGCCGTTGTTAGGTCCGTGTCATGTGATTGAAAATGCTCTATACCTGGCTGGAAAAACGTTGCATCAGGAGAATGAATTTAGTGAAAAAAGTAAAACGGCAGCTGGCAAACTAAAGCGCAACATACAACGTTTTTCCACTAAATAACACTCAGTTGCAAATTCAGCGCTTCCACAACATGAAGCATTTTTCCACCAAAACCAAGCACGATTCCCACTTTTCTAGCATATTATAGAATATCTAGCGGTTTGAAAACTAACTACTTCAATATTTGATTCGATCAAGCAAGTGACACAGATAGTTTTTCCATCAAAAACCGACTTTGTGAAAAAAAAAAAAACGACATGCAACGTTTTTCCAGCCACACATTCAATTCTTAAATGAACTGGCTGTGTTTCCACTGAAGCAGTTCGAAAATGTTCATCTTACCTTACCAAACCTTAAGGTTTGGAATCAAACTAAATGGTACTAAACTACTTTCAATTGTACTAAAGAGTGCTGAGAAAAGATTGTAGAGGGTCCTCTCCCAAAAACTTTATTTCTCACTTTTTGGATAGCTTATTAACAGGCGCGTAATTTTAATACTACTTCCTTCATCTTGACTTGATTCACTGTAGAAATTAAGAATACCCTCAATGATGTTTTTAACGTAAGCAATCAAATATGGAAAAGTCGAGTTTCGCAAGCATCAAGCGAGAATATTAACGAGTTGCCAAAAGGATTTCCATAAGATGGCTGGAAAAGGCCTTCCTCTCTCGAATTGCAATGCATTTTGAATATGAAAATTTCCATTCCCTTACAAATATTAAATACTCACTTTATTCTCAACTTAACGTTATGAGCGTTGCATAACCTTTAGAGCTCGTATAGGGGTTTTAGTTAATATTTAAATGTAATATTTATATTAACATAAATCCACAAATTTCAAACTTACAACTCCGTCCATGCCTCTTCATCAAGGGGCGCATTTAATATTAATAATATTAAATAGTTTATATATGTAATACTTTCTTAGGTAATCTAAAAATCAGCTAAACGAAAAATCGATTAGTTATCTATTTAACTAGCCTCTTGACTATTATTGAGTGTTTGGGAAACATTTTTACGAAAATATGGATCCAGTATCTTTTCATAGAATATGAATTATTTTCTGGGGAAATATAACTTTTTTAGTGTAATAATAAATGGGTAATAATGGATTTAATTAGGGTATGATTGAAGAACGATTCAACAGATTATTTACCCACTAATTAAAATTGCCGTGTCATATAGTTTGACGTTATTTTTTTTTCCGAAAAATATCTTTTGTATAATTTACTAAATTTTCCGCGTAAAAGCTTTTACTTGAAACGTAGTATTAATAATTATTACTCAAGTGTTATTAACTATCAGAAATGTAACAAAATTAACAATAATAGTTATTATATTATAACACAATAATTATTAAGTGATTTTTTTTTTGTACGTTTCCATATTTTATACAAGGTGTTTCAAAAGTCTGTTTCACGGCTTTTATTTGGAAACAACGTCTCCTAAGGTCATGGACGTAAAGGTCTACCCCTAGGTAAGTGACCATGGGGAATCCGTTGAAATGACATACAGCGCCCCTAGTGGCGAAATAAGAAAGTTAAAAAATAATTACAAAACTAAAGAAGATAGAGCGAAAACTTCAATAAAAATATTGTTTCCAATATTATGAGAAAGTCAATGAAAAAAAAAATGAAAGTATCGTGAGAAGATATTAGCATATGAAAATAACACTTTTTCAGGCCTTAGAAAAGAAATGATTTTTTGATTAACTAATTAATTGTATCTCCAATTAACTAAAAAAAAAACACAAAACTACATAGTATCACTGAAAAACTTGCAAATTTGCTATACATTTTTTTTTTTACTTAACCCCCCAACTTTATAAATTACTATTTAAAAATAGATCACATTCATAAAACAAGAATTCCACATCGTTATCATCATAAAATTCCAAAACTCTATTATGTAAAAACATTCTTTCAAATTTGTATAACGGGGCTTGATTCTATTTATTTTCCTCATCACATAAGACTTCTTCAAGGTACAGTAATTTTTCAAATTAGCTACAACGTGAACTCGAGAAGAAATTCACCGTTGCCACAAACAAAAATAAAAAAAAGTTGTCGATTTAAAACAAATTCTGTGACGGGGGAACTGGAGGCGAGAGAAATTTCTCGGGGAGTCTTAGCACGATGCCAAAACCAAAAAACAAAACTTTCGCGAGAGTTTTCTGGAGAAGATGAATAAAATAAAAGGAGGGGGGGGGGGCGCAAAGTGGGGAATAAAAAGCGGAAGGCCTCATTCAAAACCACTTAACGCTTGCTGCGGCGAGAACTTAAAAATGATGGATGCGAATTTTTTTTTCCCTATTTGTTCCGCGCGGGTGGCAACGGGACGTGGGCAGACGACCAGTGGTGGGTCACCGGTTGCTGCATTTTGTTGAGGAAAGATAAAACTTGCTGTGGAGAGAATTCGTCGGGTGGCTACTTTTAAAGTATAAAAGTAACGCTTCTTTAATGCCGCGCGGTATAAAATGGATATATATTTTGGGAAGAGCTACTTTGAAAAACAATTGTTTTTGTTTAAATATGAGAGGTGTGGGTTTTTTATTGTCTCCTTGGGCACGGTTTTTGAATTTGAGCAAATGTGATGAATAGTATTGTACTCTTAAAGAATCAGGTTATTTATATTGAACCTTGGTTCTCATGCATTAATTTAGACCCCCATTTAACATGTGAAAATGGCACTTTTTCATGCTTTTAAAATTCAGTGTTATCAAGTGTCCAATGTCCGTGTGTGTAGGGGTTTTTTTTCTCATTTTTTTGCTAAATATAATGGCAAATTTTAACTAAAAACTATTAAAAAAAAACTTGTGAATTTGCGATCTCTTTCTTTTTTGAGGCATGAAAAAAGTGATATTTTAACTTTCTAATAACTCCTCAACTAATTTTTTTCCCTGCGATTTTTATGATTTCACCAACAATATTCTCATAGAAGTTTTTGTTACGTCTCCTTTAGTTTTTCAATTATTTTTTTTTAACTTTTCCTAATTCTCCGCTAGGGACGCTGTGAGTCATCTCAATGGTTTCTCCATAGTCACTTACCTAGGAGTAGATCATACTTCCATGACCCTAGGAGACGTTGGTTCCAAATAACAGCCGTGAAACGGACTTTAGAAACACCCTGTACTATGTAGATTAGCCTATTCATATTTATATTCGTTGAAAATCGATCCAAGCCAATCACGCGTAATCCTAAAACTACTACTCCAAAGATCAACGCACAGAGATCGTTCTAAATTCCATTCTAAACGGCACAACTAATTATCCACTCGCTCCGAAATCGGCTCCTCAAACAAATAAATTCCATTATTACAGAGAGAAGGACCTAATCTTTGGCAACAGCAACTTCCCCCGAATCGTTGCCAATCCGCCAGAGGCAAAAGTGTACATCAAAATCCCCCTCATTCATCCGCACAACTAATAAACCCTTAATTACAACGGCAGCTCCTTGCCTTATTGATATTACTACAGGGGAGGTGGCAACGCTAGGTAGCTGTAGATATTTAAGCACTACCGTTGCCTATCGGTAATTAAGGTAAACTTCTCATTCAACTTGAAATTAATTAAAGTAGACTCTTTTAAATCTCGATGATACCCTTTGAGGGGCACTCCAAAGCGATCTTTAATTCCCGATTCGGAAAACACTCGGAAGAAGAATCGATTATTGTTTTAACTGCAAGTTGGTTGGTGAAAAAACATCGGATGCGAATTGTTTTTTGTTGTTTTAGAAATGAGTTAATGCATAATTAAATTTCATGTTTCGCAGGTTTCTGAATTTTTTTTTTTTTTTGCACTCCAGGGAATGGTGTTTTTTGAGGAACTAGTAGAATCATTTTAAATATGCCGAATGTGACTAGTGAACTTTTTTTTCCTAGTTTTGATTATTTGTTTTGAAATGTCCGGAAAAAAAGTGACCTATGAATGCATAATGGTAGAATCTAACGCTCAAATATTTAGCTGTCTATAGAAGTTTTACTTAAAAAAAAAACTCTTTAGTTTCTTCATGTTTTATTCACCATTCCTCTGTGAGAAAAAAAATGTCGCTTTTTTTAAAAAAAAATCTTCGGCACGTTTGCATTTTCAATTTGTTTCCATTTTAGTTAGTAAATAACTCTCTTCACTCTCTTCAATAACAGATAAGATTTTTTTTGTGACGTAAACGCATTTTAGCAAAATCTGTAAGTTTTAAAATAAGGGGCCGTTCAAATATTACGTAAGCATGGTTTCGGTCTTTGCCCCCCTCCCCCCTTGTCAGCAAAAGTAAGCAATCCTCAAACCCCAGTAAGAGGAAAATTTCATGAAAATATCGTGAATATTCGCTGATATATTAGCATGTGAAAGTAAAACTTTTTCAAGCCTCATAAAAAGAAAAGTGTCGCAAATTTGTAAGTTTTTCGGTGGTATTATGTAGTTTTGTGTTTTTCTTAATTAAATGAAGACAAAATTTAATCAAAAAAAACTTTCCCACTTCCGAACTTCCCGCACCTTAAGAGAAGTTGTCTCCAAAAAAAAAAACCAAAGTCGGGAAACGGACTTTTGAAACACCCTGTATAAAACAGTGTTACACTCTTCAAGAAACTTTATTTCACTGAAAGGCGAGGTATAAAAGGGAAGGATGGGTGTCAGGATTGATCAATAATATAATTTTAATGTTATAGAGCATTTTCAATCACATGACTCGACCTAACAACGGCCTTAGCAACAGAATTGTTACAGTTTTTTGCCCTACATAGGTTAACAGTTACAGAAAATGACTGGCCGTGGAATTCTTCTATTGGAGCATTTGCAATCACGTGATCCCATACCTAAAAACCGCCTTAGCAACAGATAAACAACGGCCTTAGCAACAGTTAAAAGCCCTACAGAAGATACACAGTTAAAAGAAAATAACCGGTTGTGACGTCACCTGAAAACACTCTATAAAACGCGTAATAAGAAACTCCTAATACTGCGCATGCTTCAACCTTCGCGGAAATAACCACTACAAGGTATAAAAGGGAAGGAAAACATCACTTTCCCTGCCGAACATTACCATGTATGTAACTGACTGCAGATAAGTTTGATTCAGATTTGTTACTTAAATCCTACTCCATAAATAACCTTCCCAAAACAAACTCTCAAATCCTCAGAGAGATCCATAGAAACTCGAGCAAATCATCTTCCGTCGGAGTTGTAAACAAATTCGGAGGTCGGTGATACGGGGACGAAACGGCCCTCGCGGGAGCCGACATTTTTGGAATTTCAGGAAAAGAGATTATGCGTCCTTTTATCGTTCTTTCGAGACCCTCCATCCCCCCCCCTTAGTGTAGGGAGGAAGTGAAATAAATTAATATTCGCGAGCGCATAACAAAGTTGTTCTTCTTTGGGGTGTATGTTCCCGGTTGTTTGGAAAAATGTGGGTCTTTTGAGAGAGATTTTGGAACGTCTGGGGGGGGGGTCTGGCCTGGAGGGAATCATGTTTAGAGGGGGGAATAATTTGTTGTTGTTGTAAAGATGGCGTCTATTTTTGGAAAGTTGTTCTGCTCCTGAATGAGGTTTTTAAATTTAGCTAGAGATTCGTAATTGGAAGCGCATAAAATGTTTCAAGGTCCAATATTTCCCCAGAGCACAACTAATTTTGTCCGAAATTTTCCCCCAAAAAGTCTCCATATTTTCATCAAAATTTTTAACAAAATGTCCCCATTATTTTCAGTCCAGTTCATGTTGGGCTGGGCGCGCACGAGTGACTAAAGTCACGGCGAGCAGAATTACTAGTATCAAAAATATCACTAGAAAACAATAGAGCATTCGCACATGACGTCACTTGGAGGACAAAATCAACGTTGCTAAGGCTGTTGTTAGGGGCGGGACATAGAAGTATCCAATAGCAGCATTCGCACATGACGTCACTTGGCGAATAAACAACGTTGCTAAGGCCGTTGTTAGGCAGAGTCATGTGATTGAAAATACTCTATAGATCTCTATGAAGAAATTCTTGGCAATCGGCCTAGTGCACGCACTCTACCAATACTTGAACTTGTTTCAATAGCCAAGGCAACAATTTTGTCTTTGTCACCGTGACAAAAGTCGCTCATGCGCGATCAGCCTTACTACTAAAGTACAAAGAGTTTTTATTAAAGAATATAGTAGTTTCTTATTTGCTGAACTTCTGTAATGTCCAATAATTACCAAATATTCCTTATGTTTCAATTTTTATGGACTTTATGCCTACCTATTTTTGCCTACTTCATTTTTTTAAAATTTACTTTTGGTTGAATTTTGAAATTATTCATGCAAGGAACAAGAGATTTTCGAAAATGCAGTAGTGTTTGTAACATCTTACGTAAGCATCACTCATACTCCCCTTCTCCTTTGTCAGGAAAAATAATAAGCAACTAACAAACCACCTCCCCCCTTGGGTGCTTACGTAATATTTGAACGGCCCCTTAGTCACATGATGTGAATTAATATATTGTTATCAGTTTCAAAACAAAATTATTGCCGTCGGTGTACATCAGTAACAAAAACATGTTTAAGTTTTACATATTATGTATGAGCTACAAAAATTTAAATTGAAAAACATAATTTAAATAATATTAATAAGGAAATAAATATTTGAGTTTGGGAACCTAATGTTTGATTTCGAGAGCGTGTTCGAATATTTATTTAAAATACTGGGTAAATAGTCCAGTCTTATATACTTTTCAGGCTCAGGCTTCTTATATAATTCTTAAAATAGTAGTGAATAAATAAAAGTTTTTAGTCATGTTTATAACCACAGGGCGGAAGCCATTCTATTATGAAGTTTATAGCAACAAAAACATACCCTTTGTGAATACCGGTTAAATAGACTTATGCAGGTAGCTGTTCAAAATGAATTTCTATGGGAGAACCTACAAAATCAATATGCATTAAACGTGAAACAAAAATAAGATGTGATTTTATGTAAAAAAAACTCTCATTCTTATAGGGTTTTTTTACCATCTACTTGAGAAATGAAAGAATAGAAAAGTTGGGACAGATCCTTTCGCAATGTCCGTCTTGAAAATATTCTTGCGCGTTAAAAATGTCCGTTTTCTCTTGCATAAAAACTTGTCTCTTTTCTAGCAGACGTCTCCTTTGTTTTTTTAAAAAAAACTTTATCGCTAGAAAGTCTTACATCGCACGGATAATTTTTTGTTCATTTTAGGTCAAGCATCTTGCATGCTATATCTAGAATGTGTGAAACTGCATTAAGCTGACCTATCTTTTGAACTTATTCTTGCGTAAGACTTTTAAGATTTCCAACAGTATTATTTATCAAGATTCGTACGAAATTTTGACCCATGGTCAAACTTGGGTTAAAAAAACCCCATAAAATATTTTTCTCATTGTTTGGAAGTTCTAAAGGAAGCATGTATTAGTATGATATCTTAAAACCAAGCATGTTATCTTCATATATCTCAAGAAAGCATTTTTTAAAGTGAACTTTTGATATACTTCAACGTATATTTTTGATTTGATCTAAAAAGCTTCTGCACATGATTTTGTTTCAAAGAAAACTTGCATTAACCGTTTTTATTTCTGATAAAATGCTATACTAGACTGTAACGTTTCCTGACCCTATGACGTCATTACGTGGAAGGAAAAACTGCGTAAACAGAAACCCTGTTGGGTAGCTAGGAGGAGTTTTGGTACCCAAATCGTGATAAAAATACTCTATATTTACAGGAGTAAATGTAACATATTTCTCAATTGAAGTTCTCTCAAAATTCAGACACCGTGCAGAGAACTACTTTGTATTTTGTGTTTTGTGTGTGTGGATGTCAAGTAACGTTGCACAGTCTAGTATATAAACAAATAATATTGCTAACCGCAATCAGAAAATAAATTGTACAACCACAATACTGAATAAGGTAGGAAATTCTGAAATTTAAGAATTTTTCTTTAGTTACACTATGGATGTACAATTTATAAGTTAGCACATAATGAAGTTCAATGCATTTTCACCAAAACATGTAGTTATACAGTTATTTTTTAATCCCGGTACCTGAATTTTTAACAATTAAGTACTTTTGTTACAAATATCAATAAAAGTACTGATATAAAAACAAAGTAAATCAATTGTATTTTTAAAAAGTTTTTGTCTAAATATTTTTTTTTCTATTTTATATTGTTACCAACTTTGCACAGTGTGGATTTGAATCTCAAATAAAAACTATTTCAGAAAAAAAATAAGTCCAGCTTGCTGTAGATCACTCGCTTACCCTCAAACTACACGAAAATAAAACGCCAGAGCTAATAAAAAAAAAGATAGAAGCAAAAGTTGAAAGAATAAATAAAAAAAAGAGGGAACTCGGTGAAAATTCGTGCAGTTCTTTCATTGCCTCAAATGGTAAAAAACTCCGGGTTATTGATTGACTTGCCAAGACCAAAAAGGACTTCTTGTTCCTTATTCTTAAAAGATATTTTTTATTTGTCTTATTCTTTTCGTTCCTTTTGTGTTGTAGCTGGTGGGGGAATATTTGGGCAAAAAAAGCATTCGAACATTCGAAGTTTCTTTTGTTTCCTTCTACCTCCATTCTGCTCTTTTCGTCCCCTTAAATTTCCTACCGTCGGAATATTACGGTGTTCTTCCGCTCTTTCGGGAAAAATGACTGATCGAATAACCGAAAAGACTTGTGATAGGTCGAGAAGAAGAGGATTCGAAAAGTTTGGATTGGGATTTTTTGTGAATTCATATATCCATTCTGGTTAATAAATCGCTATGAGAGATGTGTGTAGCGTTAATGGATCCTGTGGAGGTTTATACTTTGATTTTATTGCAAAGGAAAATATTTCGTAGAATGAGGTATTTCTTTAGTTTGAAACTGTGATTGAGGATACGTGTAATATTAAACGAACTCTTTAGTTTCACATACTCTGCAAACTACACAAATTTACACCTTTCACGGTACTTTACATACAGAATACACTAAAAAAAAATCCCGTAAAATTTACGGTTTTAAACTGGCAGCTGGGTTGGTTATGTAAAATCGTAAAAATTACGAAGTAAATCTGTAAAAGCAACGGTGTTTTACCATTTTAATCCAAGGAAAACCGTAAAAACTACGGTGTTTTACCATTTTAACCCATGATTTTGGTTTTGCAAGGTAAAACACCGTTGTTTTTACGGTTTTTCACAACCAACCCAGCTGCCAGTTTAAAACTGTAAATTTTACGGGATTTTTTTTTACAGTGTACACTTTAGAATACAAAACAATAATCGAAAAAATATAACATTGTGTTCAAAAATATTGTTCGGTAGAAAAATGTTGATGGACTTATTCCCTTTTTCAAATTTTTGAAATTTCAGCTGAAAAAAAAATCGGAAATACACCTTAAATTGGCAATTCTGTAAGCCCCACATATAATACTTGGTGGTATACGGAGAATTTTTTGTGTGAGAAATATATAGAAAGACTAATACACATAAAATTAAAAAGTATTATGAAACTGAGTCATCAAGGCAGTTAAATGAATATAAATGGAGTATCATTTGGAGTCCCAAATTCACTAGATAAAAAAATTAAACACTTCTAAATAAAAAATTTTTTATTTACTTAGTTTTACAGCACAAAGAATTTAAGATTGATGGATTGGCGCCAATTATTATTCGCCAATTATACCCCTATCTACCTATAGGAGTATTAATTTTTCTCTCATCCCACTCATGTGTAGAGGGAAGCTTGGAGACTTTTTTTTAGCTCAAAAAGTCAATTTGTCCTTTTTTGGACTTTTTCTTTTTTGAAGTGTGTAGAAAATATTTCTCAAATGTCTTACCCATCGACGAGTATGCACTAATATGATTGAATAAAAAAATCACTTGTTCTGTTACTTTAAAGAAAAACCCAATAACACCAAATATCGATTACAACTAAACTCTCAAAGCAGCACATTATCGCGAAACGTGCAATCTGTCGCACGTACACTGCATCCCAAAGCACCCCACACGAGTTGACACCGAGGCGAGCCTAGTTTTATGTAAAGCAACAAACTGTTCCAAAACACCAAAATCTTCTGAATAATTAATGTCCCCCTCCCCCTGGCTTCTATGCCTGCCATTAGCCCATTCAAGTGCAGCCAGAAACCGGTGTTAAATTAGTTCCTATAAAAACACGGTCACGCCTTGCCCTAACTTCATTATATATACAATAATAAATTAATGGATCGGTTTATACTGAATCCTTTAGAGTGGGAACACACTGGTCGACTAGAGTATCTTGAAATCGTTAAGATCCTTCTATAAAACGGAGGGGAGAAAGAAGAGGATTTGAGGGGAGATGTACTAGACCAGAGGTCCTCAAACTGTGTGCAAAAAAAAAAGATTTCAAAAATTGCGAAATTTTTAAATACGGAACGAATATACTTAACTGTTTATAGGGGTGGAAATATTGAATAATCCTACTTTTTTTCATGTTCTTCCGTTTCCCTTCTATACAAAACTAGGGCTAGGAACGCCAAATATTTGTTTTACAAATTACACACTTTACTTTTCACAGAAAAAGGGACAAACATATGATGCCTAATTTGGTGGAACTTCAGTTGCACAGGAATCACAAAAAATGTGGTGGAAAATAGTATGGACATCTTTTTTTAGCACCAAAATCTCAAACTGTGTTCCCTAAAAAAGAATTACTAATAGAAAATGCATTTAGCTGTGTAAAGTACTTGACTCTTTACTTAAAAATCTAATATATATTCCGCCCATCCCTAAATCAAACTACTTTTCACTGGTAGCTGTATCGTAGAAAGCTTTTTAAGGGTGCCCTGCAATTTTTTTAGTCTGCCAAGGGTGCCGCGTCGGAAAAAGTTTGAGAAATGAACATTAAAAAAACCAAATAAACTGGGCTAAAATTTCCGTTACATTCCAATTCTGTTTTAAAAAAATTAGTTCCATCACAAGCTCGTCAAAAGATAGCGGTTGAAAGGATGACACCCGTTTGTCTCCGCTACAGGAGAATCTTGTGCCCTCGACTCCCCTTCTTCCTTCCCACCCTTTGATAAGGATCCTAACGACTTTGAGCCACTTCATTCGCCCAGTGTGTCCTGACCCTAAAACGGGTTGTTCCCTTTTCAGATTTTTGTTTCAACATGAACTCTCAGTTATATTTTTGCTTTTAGAACGAGAAAAGTGCTTTAGTTAGGGTTCGGTAGTACCAGGGAAATTCATTTAGTCTAGTCACGATTTTTGTGTCGCTTTTCGAAAGGGTTCAATTGACATATTAGTACCATTTAGGGGCATGTTTTCTGGCGATGAAAAAATGTTAACGTCGTTAGCGATACGTTAAGCGTTGACTTGTACTTTGGAAGGTTTATTAAGTAGCTAAGCTGTGTTTGTTAAGATATATTGTATAATTTTCGGGAAATAGGGATACCCTTATGCACACTCAAATATGTTAGTTAGTAAGTAGTAACATTTTACGGATGTGTACTAAAAGTTTTTTAGTTCCTATGTCAGCTATGTTAAGCTGACATATTGATATTTATGGATTATTCGAATGGGATATTTAGATCCATTTGTTTGCATTGAACAAGATTTAACTTAAATATTACAATACTTGTGGTTGAAAATCTTATTATTCATTTTTTTTTGAAGAACATCCTTTTTTCTATAACTTTATAGGTAAGCTCAGTTTTTTTATTTTAAATTTTCACTATGTTTTAGAAGCTATTGATGTCTAGTACTAAAAAGAGTAGTCTTCATGTAATCACTTTGTCCAAGAGTAGAATGATAACAATATCTGATGTATGATAATAAGCGATTTGACACTAGAAAGTTTCAAACCGCATAACTCGAGCAAACAGCTTTAAACTATGTAGTCCTAATTGGAAAATATGAGAGTGGAACCTATGACACTAATAAATTAATGGCTAGTTTTGTTAGATTCTATAGTAAAATTGGCCTTTGAACGGGAAATGATGAAGCTTTTTAGGGGATTTCACTAGATTTTGATAACATTAAGCGATATATTAATCTCATAAAACGATACATTTTTCTTTAAATTAAATACCGTGATCACAATAAGTGGAGTCTGCTTCTCATAGTAACGCGTGTCTGTCCGTTAGCAAGGATTTCCATTTGTCATCAGCCTTCACGATTTCGCGCTAATTAATTTCGAACGGGATTAATCACTGCAGATGACGACAGTGATGACGTGGCGACAGCACTTGCTCGACCGTGGTTTATAATGAAGTTACGGGGATCGGGGGATGATGTATAGTATAGGAGTGCAATTGTTACTCTAGTCTAGGAGTTTGGAATGTCTACTACTGGAATTTGGGGGGATATGGGATAATTTAGATGTTTTCTATGGTCAAAGAAAGGAAATTTTTGAGTTTCGTGGGGATATAGTGTCCCCAAAAACCACTTAATTAGCTACTTTCACATATAATTACTCTTTATATGTTATAAAGGGTGCCCTAAGATAAGTAGCCACCCCTTAAAGGAGTGGCCACCTATCGTAGGTTATTACCCCAAGGGGGACAGTGCCCCCCCTTGGACCCAAAAAAAGTACTCAAAATGAGTAAAACCCTACTTTGAAAGGTAAATTTCAAAATTTTTTCTGGGAGAGGACCCCCACACCCTCCAGCGGTACCAAAAGGGGATCTTGACTCTTGAGTGATACTTTTTAGAAAAATCCCCAACATGTTGATATTTTTCTCAAGATAAAGGTGATGGTCTGGAAAAGTGCCCCCCCTTGGAGCCGTGCTGGATGCGCATAAGACAGAAATAAGAGAAATGACAGAAATAAGACTCCTAAAACGCACCCTCAATGTGGAATTTCCCAAGTTTTTACCTCCTAAAACGCTCCTTAACTGACTTAATATAAATTTGGGAGAAGGAAGAAGGGATACAAAAATCTTACAACTAAAACACTAGTTAACTATTATAAACAGTTTCTTTTATTATCAAATTGAACAAAACACTGAACACTAACTAGTCCAACAACCTCTACCCAACATTCCAAGTTAAGTCCTCCACTTTGTCTAATAATAATCACGAACAACTCACTTTAAGCCTATTCCTTCACTTATGGAGCTGCAATTAACATTCTTTTTAAACCCGTAAAACTACCGAAAATCTCGGGTTCTCCCCAAAAGCATTTATTTATTCGTCTTCGAAAAACGCAGGAAAATCTCATTTTTACCCCTCCCCCTGTCGCAAAGCGGACTTAATCCGTACGTCAAATAAATTTTCCCTAATGCGTTTAAAGTGTTTACAAACCCATGACAAGGAGTTCACAAATCCCGTGAATATAAAAACGACGAATTTTTTTTTAAATCCTTGTGTCGCTCTAAGAAGGGATTAAGCTTCGTTATTATTTTTAGCTCATTATCATCATTCTGGGGACAAAGCAAAGCTTTGTTTTCCGCCCATCCCCCTTTTCACCTTTGGAAGGGGGGGGGTGAGGGACAAAGGGGTGAAAAGTCGCGTTAATCCGCTGATATCTGCTGGTCGTTTTTGTCGAGAAAGCGTTAAGGCCTAGTTTATGCAAGAATGGCATAGGTTAGAAATCCGCACCTTTTTGGATTGTTGAATAAGCTTATTGGCTGTGATTTGTGAAAAGATTAGTAACAATGTAAAAACCTTTTTGCAACGCTAAATAAACAATCATGAACACTTGGTGGTTGCATTGCGATTGTGTTTGTGAAAAATATAGTGCTGTAAAAAAAGTTCTTAAAATTTACGAAGACAGAAAATGTGTTTTTATAGTGTTTTCGATCCGAATTTAAGAACAAAGATTCAAAGATTAAGAATTAAGATTCAAAACATGTTTTGCAACACTATTTTTAGAACACTTTTCTGGAAAAGATAAAACACATTTCTAACACTTTCCGAACGTATTCAGAACGCTATAACAACACCATAAGGTGTTAAAAAAACGAAGAACATTAAACCTAACAACATAACTAGTGTGTTGTTAATTTGAGGCCAAAAAGTGTTTTAAAATGTGTTTATTAAGTGTTTACATTTGTGAAGAACGTTTACACCCAGTCAGTAATGTAAGGTTTTTTTTAAAGGTTTATTCAACCTTGCATTGCAAACGACGGGACCGATTAAAATCGACGTTTTCGTTTCACTTCTCCTGTACACTTAAGTTCCTTTTTTGGTTCCATTTATCCAGGTTATCTCTTGCTTGTCATTCGCTTAAAATACTTTTATACGCAATGTCATTGCATGTATAGAAACCTTTAATCCAACCAAATCTCTAAACTTTTTCTCTAACCTTTAATCCAATTAAACTCTAAAAAATACACTAACCATATATTCAGGGATATTAATGTTGAAACTAGAAACGCTTTTAAAAAGGGATTTTCTTACTTTTTTCGTATTAAAAATATATTACACGCTTATCATCATTTCCAACATGATCCCTCGAGGTACTTAAATTTTCTTAATATCTTTTTAAAACATTTTTTATGAGAATCCTGGTTTATGTTCAACTGCTAGGGAAGAACTATAGATAAAAATGTAATCACTTTTTAGTAAGTGTTAGTAAATCTATAATTTCATACCCTCCATACACACTGCATTAATATCTTCACTCAGAAATAATTAAAGCATAACTATAAATTATGCATTTTTTCATAAATATACTAAATAAACACTTAATAGAATTTAATGTGGGCTTAATGAAAAACAAACTATGACACTATCATGAATTATAAATGTAAACAAGTTTCAAACTAAGTGCTACAAAAAATCATTCGAATATACGACCGCACGCAAATTCTTCACGGGTCCTCCTCTAGAAATTTAGAATCGCTGTAAAAACCATTAAGAAAACTACTCACACATACACAAAAAAACATTCCTTAGCATAAATCTCTATATGAAAAAGAATCTCTGTTATTAATGGCATAATTAATTTAGAGCATCTATTAATCACGTTAAGTAAAAACCTTTTTCTCGGCAGCAGCTGTTTTTTTTTTCGTGGAGTGTTTACACTGAGCGCGGGAGTGAGCGAGTTAATTTGGAAGAATTTTTGTCGCACCCCGGTTGTTTAGCTCATTAAAAGCGACTAATTAAAAGATCGCGACGGAATTTATTCGGCGAGTTTTCCTGCTGTTTCTTCTTGGGAGAAGAAGAACAGTTTGCGCACTTTGCTGGTGGTTCGGTGGCGTTTCAATTCCAAGGGGAGTCAGTGACAAAACTGTTACTATACTAGACAGCAACTTAAGTCTACGGCGTCACTAACAAACAAAATAGTTCCCATCGCGGTGTCTGAATTTTGAGTGAACGTCAATTTAAAAATATGATTAGTTTGTTAAACCCATGTATAGGGTAGTGGCACCAGTAACTGACACTTTAAGAGCAATTTTTGAAATAATTAGCTATTGCTACTTACTAAAATTATCCAGGAAAAAACCTTTTGTTCCGAAAAATTAAATGAAGTTTCAATATTTATTTAGAGCACAATTTGTTAGTCTAAGTAATTTTTTTTCTATTTTTAAAATATTTTTTAAGTTGGCATGGTCGAAGCACCAGTAACTGACACCCTGGGAAAATTTTGGAACCAATAACTGACACCTCCTGAACCAGTAACTGACACTTTGAAATACCTTTAATAAATAAGCTGTTTTTTGTATGCTACATTATTTTTTTAGCAAACATAATATAATAAAACAAATATTTTATTTTTTAAGTAATTTTGCAAAATATGAAGGAAAATATCAGGCAAAAAAAGGTATTTCAAATCAAAATACATTTAAAAAGGGCCATTTATGGGATATTATAAGACATACCATATTACTACATAAAAATGATACTAAGTCAAACAATTTCACATTAATAAGAAATTTAGTTTATTAATAGAAAATTGTACAAAAATTATATTTAAACTAAATTATAAGTACAAACAAAGAGGAAAGTTTTCTATCTGTTTTCATAAAAATAGTTGATTTACTTAAATAATTCAATGTTACTTTTAGGAAAGTTGGTTTCTGATTATTTAAAAAATGTAATTACAAATCGTTTGTGAAAATGATCCATTCTATTTCCTACCATCTAATGATTTGTTACGATATAAGCAGAATGAAAACACTGCTATATTCCAATACCAATAACTGACATAGGGCAGAACCAATAACTGACAGGGTGTCAGTTACTGGAAAAATATTAAATTTTAAAAATTTAACGGCACAACTTTATTCTAAATAGCTTCCACCATATTCCCTAGAATTTTAAAGCAATTACCTTGAATTTCACTAAAACACCAGTAACTGACACCCATGTCAGTTACTGGTGAAATTGATTTTTAGATCCAGTAACTGACACCCCATTTAAAATAAATAAAAAAATATTTTTTTACAAAAATAACTCTGTGGCATGAATTTATGTACTATTATCAGATACATTTCATGTTAAAATAGGTTTCAAAAAGAAAATTTGATTAAATTAGACCATAATCAAAAATGTGTGACCTTAATTTCAGCCTTAAGCCAACCTCTGAAAATCGGAAGTTTCTTAACATGAAATGGGAATTCTCAATTTATTAAACTTAAAACCCCTTGGTATAAAATAAATACTGCATAAAGTTAAAGATAAATGTCTAAAATATTAAGAGAGACCATGATTTATTTCAAGTTCACAATACAAATCTTATTATTATGAATTAAATCTCAAAGTGTCAGTTACTGGTGCCCTGTCAGTTACTGGTGCCACTACCCTATATAGTGCTTTTCAATCACGATTTACGTACCGAAACTCCTCCTATCAACCCAACAGGCACAGATTTGTTTACAGATTTCTCCTTCCGCATTTGGGACGTACTGGGTTCAAGAAACGTTGCTGTCGAGTATAGAAAGTTTCAAACAGCGTAACTAGAGTGTGCTTTAAAATCAAAACTATATAGTCCTAATTAAATTGATTACTTAGTATGAATTTTGCACCTTTTACATTCTTAAAGAAAATATGAGATTGGAACCTATAGCACATATTTTGTATGATTATGTATTAAAATTGGCCTTCAAATTGGTTATAAAGGAGGTTTTAAGGGGATTTCACCAGATTTTGATAACATTATGAGATATATTGATATCATAAAACGATATATTTTGCGTTGATTTAAATAGGACTGATCGAATCTGTTCAATTTTGATAACATCCGATTGATAAAATTAACCGTGATTACAACAAGCGGAGTTGACTTTACTATCAAATTTACTGTGGTTGGTTGGCGTTTCAATTCCAAGGGTAGTTAAGAAGAAAACTGTTACTAAATAAGTTGACTCCGCTTAATGTAATCGTGGTTTATAATATCAATCGAATAATATTATCGAAATTGGCTTCTCCCGATCACTCCTATGTGACTTGACGCAAAATATACCGTTTAACCCGGGAAAACCTGAATTAATTTTTTTTTCTCAAATTTAGTTTTCCTCTTTACTGTATGCTTACGTGTAAGCGTGTCTTGAAGTAGCATAAAACCATTTTAAAAAAAGAACTTCTTAACAAAGATCTGATATTTACAGTTTTGTTTACCTGCAATGTTGTTTTTGTTGTGAGACATCAATACAAGCCTGCGCCTGTACATCTGTTTTGTTACAAATGTTGTTTTATTGCAGTGAAACAAATATCTGCGTAAATTAGTGGGATTGTTTTCAATCTTAGTATGTTATTCTTCATGATAATCCACCAAAAAAATGAGAAAAAATATCAAAACAGTTAGAAATTTTTTTTTTTTAAAAATGTAGTGATTTGATTGCTATTGGTATTATGAACCTCAAGAAAAAAAAATTGCACGCACGTGCTTTTAAATTAGGATTAGGTACGAAATATGCTTTTCAGAAATGCAATAATCACATGTTTAATTCTATGGCTGTACGAATATTTGTTCGGGCTTTCAAATCGCTTCATTTTTTTAATTATTTTTTATTTGTTCTGATATAATTTTTGCTCTTTTTTGGTAGATTATAATGAAGAACAACATACTATGTTAGGATAATTTTTGTTTGGATTTTGCACGTGGAATTTAGCCGTAATAGCTGCAAATTTGTTGGGTGTACGAATATTTTCTGGAGTGACTGTATGTATTTAATTCTTTATTTAAAAGTATAGAAACAAGATCTGCATCTATTCATTTAGTAGCTGTAAGTTCTGCCCCACGCACTATAATCTGATATTCATCGTCTAACTAAACTAAATCATCAAATATACAAGAGTTGGGGTCTCATTTGTGAAGGTTTGAAGCTAAAATAAGTTTTTTATGCATATTAAAAGGTTATCCTTAAAAGAATTTCTTAACTTGAAAGTTCTTTCGAGTGCATATTTTCTTCGAAAAGCGACCTTTGGAGTAGCTTTTGAAAGAGGGGCCAAATGAATCGTCTCGAGTGCCCTCAGGAATTTAATTAAGTTTGACTTTTGTAAACAGCTTCAGTAGCCCGTTCTTTTTTAAAAAAGAGAAAAATTGTGCTTGAATAATTTTTGATGAGAAATAGTTAGCAGGAAAAGAATATTAAAGAATGTATGTGCTTGCATCTTCTGAGTAATTTAATGTAGTATGTATGATAAAAGTATTCATACTTATATTGCCAATTATGATTACTTTATGTGAGTATAATGTTTTATTACAGTGTTATGAAAATTAAATTGTTTTATTTATAAGTTTTCCCAATATTTGAACAGATATTTCATTTTACGAAGTGAAAATAGAAGTTTAGCTATTTATTTGTACCTTCCTTATTTAATATTTAATTCACCCAGCTAGATTATAAGAGTTATTAGAATTCAGCATAGCTGTATTTATTAGATTTACATTATTTTCCAAAAATAATTTGCTTTTTTTTATTTTTATCGCAACTAAAATAAAATAGGTTTGTCATTTTTAAAAGTTTTATATTTTTCCTGGTTATATTCTTTAATTAAATATGGTGTCATCATTTAAGGCGGGGAATATAGATCGAATCTTCATCCAATAATTTCTTTCAAAACAAAATATTTCAAATTCTAAATATCTAAATCATCAACATTATTCATATAATTTTAGCTCCCTTAAGTTATTGCGTTTTTGATGTAATGCATTTTTCCGTATTATACTTTATCTTTATCGCAATAAATTTCTTATTAACATTAGAGAAATGCTCTGTATTCAATGATACTAGATCAACAGCGACTTATCAAATCCCGAGGTTTTTCAAATCAACATTTTGCAAACATTTATTTTATCTTGCTCCTAGATTCCCGACATCACTTGAGACCCAGTATATTCGGAGAACGTACTCGTTAAATCTGTTGAGCTCTAAAGATATCATGGTTAGGCGCGGATCCAGCACGATTCCAAGGGGAGGGGCACTTTTCCAGACCATCACTTTACCTTTTGAGACAAAATGTTGGGGATTTTCTAAAAAGTGTCACTCTAGATCTCCTTACGGTACCGCTGGGAGGTATGGGGGTTCTCCCCCAGAACAAATTTTGAAATTTGACCTGTAAAAGCAGGGTTTTAACTCATTTTGAGAAATTTTTTGGGCCCAAGGGGGACATTGTCCAGAGTGTCCTCATTGGATCCGCACCTGGCCCATGGTACAGTTTACCATGGGTCCAGGTTGTCTGGAGACTACTTCCCTCCCCTTCAGATACATGGCAAAATTGTAGATCTGGCGATAGATGGTAGTGGCATCTATCATCCGATGCTAAAGTCGGACTCATGCCTCTTATATCAACCTTATTTCTCTGGAGCAGGGTTATTCCTAGGATTTTTTTTGGAGGAGTAAAAATACTCCATGACTTTTTTAGGAGGAGTGAAATTGAATTATGAGGAGTGAAATACAGAAATAGCATGTACTACATACATACAGAGACACGAAAACCGAAATCAAACTCCCTAAGCATTAGAACAATAAATTGAAAAAAAAAATACTAGGTCTGTATGAAAACTCAATTAAAAAGTATGATAATTAGGGTACCGTGGCTTTTGGCAATTGGCTTTGGCCAGAAGTCGGGCGGAAATGTCTCCGCTGAGATCAGTTGGTGTTTTGAGTAGAAAAGTATTTGTTGATTTCGGTTGAGCACGCGGTAGCTAAACCTTTGTGAAAAATTCAAATAGTGAAAATACTCCTGGTTAGTTCTTGAAAGAGTATTTCCGATTTTCAAGGAGAGAAATACTCTCTCAGAGGAGTTAAAAATAACTCTGCTCAGGAGCTGCTCCCCTTTGCCTTAATTCCTATACACCTTTGCTGATGTAGCTTCGATATTCTAACTGGCATCAGAAACAACACAACGATACAGGATTTTCTATAGTTCTGAGGTTATCTCTCTAACTAAACCAATGATACCTCGCCATAGAATAACAATACCTCCATCCATTGCCATTACACTGCACATCAAAGGCCACTCCACCCCAAATGAATAACCCTCACATATCCCCCTCTCTCGAAATCACTGCACCCGTATCCGGGAAATAATACGGGGGGATTTAGGCCCTCCGGATCGACCGCGATCAAAACTGCCGCCGTCCGGACAATGGTCACCGGCCGTGTCCCCCTAATTGTCCAGATTAGAGCTGATGCTAGAGATGACGTGATAACAATTATTCGTGCCCATTGATCGGATGGGGTTGCGATGCTAATCAGAAAGCGGGTTTTGTCTATCTGTTGTTGGAATGGGGAGACATTCGCGGGGGATATATGTACAGCAGTGGTGAGGCAAAGGTGGGTGAATTTATCGATTCGATTGGTTGGTTGATTGTAAATTGTGGAGTAGCTTGGATTTATGAACCTTTGATGTGGTGTTGCAGTTCATTGGAATTAGTTATTGTCATTAGTATTATATTCCATGTAGTCACGGAAGTTGTTCTTTGGAGGTATTATTATACACTGGTACAGTTTAACCTGCATATAAGAAAGTGCTTTTATAAGAAAAAATAACAGATTTGGTCGGTAACGGGAAAAACCTGGATATAACTGGGTATAAAAAAACTCGAATGGCAAAATTACTTTTTAAAGCTATACGCTCATTAACTCTTTCTCAACTATAAAATTGCATTTTTGTGGGTTTGATTCTAGGGTGATTTCTGTTGTAATATCATACAATGACGTGATTTTTTTCCGCTTGCAGTGCCCCCTGGTGAGCCAGCCATCAGTGACGAAGATGGCATCCAGATGAAGGGGATGATCGGCCCCTTCAACGAAGGAGACTCCCTCATTCTCGTCTGCGAGGCCATAGGAGGTAAGATTGTCTCATCTGTGGAATGCCTTTATTTTGAATATAGATTGACATTGCAGTAATCCCTGATTAAGAAGTTTTTCTAATGGAAATGTACTAAAAAACTTTTTATGGATTGTTCTCTTATGAGAGATGGAAGAATAACTCCTAATATATTAAGCTCAATACTGTTTTATTTCAATGTAATCGAAGTTAGTGTGTTGATCAAATAAGAGAAAAACATCCTTGATGTTCTTGTTCATGCACACATTGGCTCATGGCTCTCCATCAGGAAGAGCAATGTAAAGTGCAAATGATGGTACACGGGAGTTTGGCGGAGAAACTTATATATTTGGTCGCCAAGTCGAAAGAGCAGAGTCAAGACTTGACGATCATTTTAGATATATTTTCGCCAAGGTCCAGTATAGTAAACATTTCCTCGTTTGCCTTTACGTTGTAGCCTTGGAGATGTGATATGAAGTAAGTTATTGTAATACTCTAAGGAGGGATAATTTAGCTCTTATGAAATGCTTGAACAGTATATGAGGTACCCTAAACAATTGAAACTACTATTTGAATCGCAGAAAAGTTTTAACATTGGTGTAATGAGACAGTTATGTCATTCATTCTTCAAAGCACTGAATGGTGACCAACCACTAAAAACAGTTAAAGACAGTAAGATCTAACCGGTTATTTTTATTGCATTGAAGCACAGGTGCCATGAAACGGTTGAGAATCTCTTACAACCAAGATGGGCATCTAAATCTAGGTCAAACGAATCTAAAAGTTCCAAGAATGGATCTGTCTTATTACCTGACGGGTAATTTTCATAAACCGTTCTCTCACAAGCACCCTTTTCAAAGAGAAAAAACCTAACCTACAGAACCTTTTTAATTTAACGCTCAAGATCCCGATTTCGCTAGAACTTCTTTGCGGAGGAGGAAGAAGCAATTAAATTCCCTCACTTTCCCCGGGCAGGGAAAAATGGGAGGGGAATTAATCCCGAATAACCGTTATTTGATCTGCCCGTATATGTAGATCCTGACACTTATACCCTGGGCAGATCCGTGACCAAAGGAATCGCTTCAATCATTCGCTCCGCTGCGTCCGAGGAGGGAAAAAATAATTAAGAAAAGGGGAAAAATTTCGCATAAATGAAGAGATGGGAATTCTCTCTCAAAGTTAATTGACGGGTCCGGGGTGATCCCGGGTTATGAGTTTTCCCGTGAATTAAAAATGCCGGAATGGGGTCTTTTTCTGCCGCACGATCGTCCGGGAGTTAGTTTTATGCGTTCGTTTATTCGAGCTGCTCAGAATGAAAGAAAGTGGTTTAAGTCCAAAAATACGAAATTGGAGGCAAGTGTGGATTTAGATTTCTTGTAAGGTCCATTAACAAGAGTGGTAGTCGCCTAAGTCAAACTTGGAAAATTTGGGGCAGCTATACTAGGCAGCTACTTAAGTTGACCCTATGACGTCACTCACAAACAAAGTAGTTCCCATCGCGGTGTCGGAATTTTGAGGGAAATGAAGAACGTCAGTTTAAAAATATGATTATTTTGTTAGACCCATGTATATAGTGCTTTTCAATCACGATTTGCGTACCGAAACTTCTCCTAGCAACCCAACAAGCTTTGTGTTTACACATTTTCTCCTTCCTTGTAGTACTGGGTTCAGGAAACATTGCTGTCGAGTATAATGTGGTAGTTCTCCATAGGAACAACACAGGGAACGTTTGAGAAAAACCTTCGATTACTCAAAGTTACGTTCAGTGGACTTATACCACTTTCATTCTAACCAGCTCATTTAGTGGGGGGGGCGGAAAAGAATTCCTAACCTAAGGGGAGGAGAGTAGTTGTAATTGCAGTTAGTTTTAATAGTGAGGTTGATGGTATGGTTAGTAGTTGAAGGGCTGCTGGAAAGGGTTTTGGCACTGATGGTTAGTGCTCTTGGTTTGTTTTATAGGATTGGGGCCGTTTAAATATTACGTAAGCAGGTTTTTGGTCGTTTTTGACCCCCCTTGCCAGCAAAAATAAAGCCCCCTCTCATAAGAAACTGACCGCCCTCCCCTTTGTTCTTTTTGTTTTGTACAAAATCTTTAGTAATACTTAGATTTCTGAAATTTATTGTTCTCCATGAACACTTACCTATCATAAAAACTTTCCTTGTGAAAATTGCTTATTTTTTTTCCTGGTAATTTTTTTTCTTAAATATTACCAATATACTACAGTAAAATTAAGTTTTATTAAATTCAGATTAGACCATACCAACAATTTATTATTGAATCACAAATTTACGAACGTTTTTTTTAATCACTAGGGTAGACATTTTTATGTGTTAAATGAATAAAATAGTTCTATGTAATTAAATAAAATTTGAGTTTTAAGAATATATAAATAATGTGATGTTTCTTAAAATATGACTTCGATGAAAATATGAAATTTGTGTCAAATGAATAAAGTATTTGTAATTAAATAAAACTTAATTTTTAAGAATATACAAATAATGTGATATTTATTCAAATATCACTTTAACAGGCATGTGATTTTTCCGCTAATTAGCGGAAATCCGCTAATTTTAGAGGTATTGATTATCGGAATTCCGATTTTTTGAAATTTTATATTCCGCTCAATTTGTGATGCACAACCTGCGGCCCGCGAACTGATTTGAATTTTTTTTCAGATAATCCCTTTGTTAAATAATCCTTACTTTCCAGATTTTATCCAAGAAAAATGACTAATTCGCGGAAAAAGTCGGAAAAATCGCGATTTTCGCGCAAGTTTCGTTTTGCGTGCGGAGTTTCTCGGTCGGCCGCGGGCGCCAAGTTGGAAGGTGGCTTCCTGTGTTGCTATTGCGATGTAGAAAAAACAACTTTCACATTCTCCGGAAAAAGTCGAAAAATTGCGATTTTTCGCGAAAGTTCCGTTTTTCGGGCTCCTAGTCGAAGTTGGCTTCTCATTGTAATTGCGATGCAGAAAAAACTTTTGCGTTGTCAGAGGAGCCTATCTAGTGTGAAACCTCTTAGGTCGCATTTTTGTTGATTTTAGTCAGATATATAAGGAGGGAGCCAGGAGACTTCCCCCCTCAAAAAAAAATCTGACTAGATGTTCAAAACAAGTTAAAACCCTGTTTTTTAGGGTCGAATTTCCAAAAATTTTCTGGGGGAAGACCCACAGACCCCCTTTTGTATTTGGAACTCTCTTTTTCACAACTTTTTTTACATTAAGTTTATCAAAATATAAATCTTACCTAAAAATTTCACCCAAAAAAAGGGACCCCTAGACAGATTTATTTGGGCCCCCTCCTGAAATCATTTTCTATATATAGCACTGTAACTTAAAGCCCTGAATGAAGACGTTACTTAAGTAGCGACATGAGTTCAATCGTCCGCCATTGTGGTGAAATGCGCTTTTCTCTCATAAAGTCCGCTATGAGGGAAAGGAGTTGCAATAGTTGAAAAAAAAAATTGTTTCTTTTCCAACCTCTGCGAGAAGTTGGTTATTTTGAAAGAAATAATAGTTATTACTCAGGCTGTTTTATAACTTTAACTTTATTAGGGAAAACGATTTTAAGCATTGTTTATAGCTTTGATTTTAAGATACTGGATGGATATTATTGTTAAATTTGTATTTTTAAAGATATTTTGAATTAGTTTTTTGAGGCCACGACATGCATATCAAATCTGCTACATATGTATGTGAAAAATTTAATCAAAAATGATTAATGAAAACTGTGTTGTTTTTTTATAATGACCTGATCACTTTACAAAATCAATACAGGTTGATTAATTTAACAAGTGAGCATGATAAATGCAATACATAACTTGCGCATCATTACTAATATAATTCCGTAAAACTTGATTAGGATAAATGTAATTAAAATATTTTAAACTTACCTCACAAGGTGTATTAGTATGAAAATCTATCGCACTGGCTCTGGGCTTAAATCCCATTTCACCACAATGGCGGCTGTTTACATGCGTGACTGTTAAACGTCCAATCAAAATCAAAAGCGGCAAGATCAGCAAGATCAAAGTATGTCGCTACTTAAGTAACGTCTTCATCCAGGGCTTCTAGACACTTCTAAAAATTTTCAGATAATTTCTTTCTGGTGCAATCACATGCCTGCTTTAATCTTTTCGGTGAAATGTTACCAAAAATCTGATTAACTCAACATAAATTATAACTCCTCGTGAAGACAAATATTTCTATGCGTAAAATTAAGTTACCCACGGATGTTAATTTGTACGCTCTCCATTTTAACGCAGCAGCGTTCATTTAAAAAAAAATAACATTTCTGAAATTAAATTACAGTTCACATGGTAAGAACAAAAAAAAAAATGATGATATATCCAAGTGGAGTTTTGAAAGAAACGGTATTATCTGCAAAGAGAGGCGTATAACCACTGTTTTTCATTACTTCAAAACGCATTGTTTCGTCCCCTTTATTTTAATTAAGAACGACGAAAGAGAAATAATTTATTTCTCTCTCTGTTTTCTCTCCAAATTAATATCCACGCTCACATCAGAGAATATATCTCATATATTAATGAATGAGAAGTTAGGCGAATATTCGCGCGTAGATTAATAATAAATTTATTCTCCCTCAAAGTTCGCGAATAATAATAATTTTCTTAATAAACCCAATTTCGTAATTCGAGAAACCTAAATGGGAAAATCTTCTCTGAAGGAACAAACGAATGTTTTGATTTCCATTCTTCTGTTTGGAGAACAATTAAATGTTCATTAGACTGGCTTGGATGGATATTAAAATATTGTTAGCTGTTGCATAAACTATGATGATTTTCAGGAGCAAATAATATCAATAAGAATAAACAGTTAACTAACTATACGGGTTTTGATTAGTAAGTGATAGTACTCAAACTAATTATTATCTAGTATTCATTTTATGCATTGAATGAATATTAGTAATGTTTTCTAGAATTTGATCGTATAATGAGAAAATAGGTTTATATCAGTCGTTTTATTCATGAGTGGTTTGGAATAGAACTGAAGAAATTTTAATTTTAATAATGATAATAATAATAGTTTAGTTTATATATGTTACGGGCAATGTGATAAATTCAGTGGAATTTATGAATTAAATTTTTCACTTTGCCCGCCTCCACTTCGGGCATTATTAATAATGCCCGATTAATCACTTTGCCCATAACATATACATAAATAAGATGTCACAAATGGATTGGAAAAGTAATTAAAGCATACTCTTGATATGAAGAAGTATATGTATAAGAAGATAAAGAATTTTCAGCATAAGCTCAATTAGAGGAATACCTGCCGTTAGGGTGTCTCAAAAAACTACTGTTTAAATAACCTCGCTCTTCAGGGTTATAACCATTCCATTTGGTACCAAAAGATAGTGTGTAAAGTTTCAGACTCCTAAGTTAACTCTAGGGTTTGCCTATAGAGCGCCAAAGTTTGAAAAAAGTGGAAAAAACGACCAATTTTCAGAATGCGCTATTTTTGCCAAATTTTGGCAGCTGAAGTTCACGAGGCTTTATGATTCAACTCCCTGAAGCATTCCACCAATTTTCGCTTGCGAGGAAATTAATTGGTGACAAAAATTAGTCACTGAAAGGTTAGTTGTGGAATAATGATTTTGTACTGCAATGTACCCTTAATTCATCAAAATGTCGTAAAAAGGGGATTTTTTAAATTTTTTTTGAGGAACGCTGTGTTTTCCACTTGAATGAAAATATCACTTTGTCACAAAATGTTTAGAAAAACCCACTTCGTGAATAGTGTGATGCATTGTTGTTTTGAAAGGCCGAAGACGTATTTGAAGACGGAAAGACGTTTTGCTGGAAACCGTCCAAAAGTCCAAAGATTCGAAATGGGCCTTTTTGGAATGTATTGTCCACAGGAACTCAATACGATTAATAAAGGGTGATATGCTTGTGTAAACACTTAAGATATGACACTATTTTCATTGTAATTGGGGCTTCGCACTTTAAGTTTAACGATTTAATGTGTTTATCCTTCACTATAAATGTAAGAAATTCACTTCAGCGAAATGTAGGTTCCTGGAAATGATTTTGAAAATTTATTTTCGGTAAATTAAATAGGTTTTAAGTATTATTCTATTCCTTTTGCTTCTCGTATTTCATTAATCTATTTTTATCGTATTGATGCCGGCAATCGTTGAAAAATCTTACTATACTAGACAGCAACGTTAGTTGAACCTATGACCTCACTAACAAAGTAGTTCCCAGCGCGGTGTCTGAAATTGGAGTGAAATGAAAAACGGCAATTTAAAAGTATAATTAGTTTGGTAAACCCATGTAAAAATAGCGTCTTTTTATCACGATTTGCGCACCGAAACTCCTGGTAGCAACCCAACATGCTTTCTGTTTACGCAGTTTCTGCCTCCATGAATTGACGTCACAGGGTCATGAGACGTTGCTGTCGAATATGGTTCTGCCATTTAATTTATTTAGTGATGGTTGATTGGAAATTAATAGTGTTTAATTGACTGTGTTGGTAACCATCAGGCGATACTTCTATACATAAGTTCAGAATCACAAGTGTAGCAATTACCGAGTGATAAAAAGCAATCCAATCAGCTCATTACGCCCAAAACACATAGAATGCGGGCGAAATTGCAAATTCTCGTCAGCAAATATTTATCACCAGTGTTTGAGCAGCGAATAATATGAGGTCGCCCCCCCCCTCACAAAAAGGAAAAAAAACATCCAAACCCTTCGAATCTGGTTTCTAAAGAAAAGAACTCCACCAATCTCAAAAGGAAACTAATTTGGGGCAAACAGAACGCAACAAGGTTTGAAATGAAAATTGTTTTAAAAGTCAGCAGCAGCCTCCATATTGGTCTCCGGCAGAGCACAAAGTTAGCAAATATTAGCTTAGTAGTTCGGAAAAGAACTATCGAGAGCCCACACATATCTCTGCTCTTTCTAATATACTTTTTTTTCTTGTCCCTTTTCAACTTTATCTATTTCTTTTCATGAGGAGAGGAGTCCTATTACTTAATTCCATCAGACTGAGGGGCAAGTAGGGGACAAACGAAACGAAAAGGGGGGAAAACGGAGAAAAAGATTCTTGATTAAATCTTATTTTGTGAGGAACCTTAAAAACGTACCCTCAACATCGGAAGTATATTAGCTGGTGCACCTGTCATTGAAAAGTACTAACTTTTCGAGTTAGTTCCCGAATGTAATAAATGAGGATAACTTTTTGTTGAGGGGATTTTTGCAGTTACTTACACACACTGAGCGAAAAAAAATTTCAGAGGGTTTAGCAATTGTCTTGGTTGGTGAAGATAAGATTATAGTTTTCTTTTTTCTTTTGAGTAGAGTAGATGAAATCTTCAAAATTCAAGTAGATTCTGGTTTTTTTTTTTTTTTTTTTTTTTTTTTTTTGTCCAGAACAAGAATTGGAACGCAATAAAAAAAGTTTGTGTAGTTGCAGTTTTTCTTAGAGATGGTGTGTTTAACTAGTTGATTAAATGCTAGAAACAAACTTTTAGTACTTAATTAAAGATTAATACCTCCTACTACTTGTAAAATTTCAATAATAAATTTTAGTTATTAACTTAATGATGTATTGTATTTAAATAACATGAGCTAATAGAGTGTTTTCAGGTGACGCCACAACCGGTTATTTTGTTTAACTGTTAACCTTCTGTAGGGCTTTTAACTGTTGCTAAGGCCGTTGTTTAACTGTTGCTAAGGTGGGTTTTAGGTATGGGATCACGTGATAGCAAATGATCCAATAGAAGAATTCCACGGCTAGGCATTTTCTGTAACTGTTAACCTTCTGTAGGGCAAAAAACTGTAACCCTCCTGTTGCTAAGGCCGTTGTTAGGTCCGAGTCATTTGATTGAAAATGCTCTATTCCATACGTGACTCACACTACAAATGAGCTAAATTTATACCTTAAAATCAAAACCAAAGGATTATTATTCGATTAAATTATATCTATACCTTTGATTTTCCTTTTATTGATGGTTGGTTTTACATGCAAGCTACTAAATTTCATTTATTTTGTAATAGATTTCCTGTTTTTTGGCAAAATCTCAGAGTCACAGAGATAGAGAAAACCTATCCGAAATTTGATTAATTTAGGATTTCGTCCGAGTCATTACAAAAATAATATGCCAGATAGCCGGATAATATTTATTTTGAAACCTATTTTAAAAATTCATATTGATTAAATATTTTTCTAAAAATGAAGTATTCTTCCAATGCTAATAAGTCGTAATGGCAATCCATTATAATCTAATTTTCTAAAAACGTATATTATTCTCAATTAATTTTGTTTTACTCTGAAATACTTCCATAATTTCTTTGCCTAACCCAATCATCTGACTACTTCATAAGCACTCTAAAATATTATAAAACCCTAATTTGATTTTTTATCAAAAGAGCGTAGAATCATATCCATAATTTCTGTTTTTATATCAAGATAAATTAAATTACTTATGAAATTTTAAAAGGTAAATAAGTAAACAAGCACCTTTTTTATCCTGAGTTTTAACGGGTTGTTTTTATTATGGTTATAAATAGATTTAAGATTTAATGGAAAAAAGGTTTAATTAAAATAAAATAAAAGCTGAATTTCCGAAACATTGATAAAAATTAAAATCCAATACTCATAAAATATTTACTTTCCAACCAAACACCAACGGGATGATTAGAAAATATTGTTTTGTCGGTTTATTACTACTTTCAGATTAACTAATTTGTGTGTTTATATTCATTAGAAATTCAAAAAAGTTGAATCGGAATCCATTTAACTAATTTTTAACTTAGAAATATTGACAGTTTTTAGTGTACTGTCTAGACACCTTTTTATGTTTCGAACAGCAATTAATGGAAACTGTTTTCTGAGAATTGTTTCTAAATAAAATTGTTGGGAAGTAATTGAACGTTAAGAATATTTTTTTCTTGGTTTCTTGGTAATGCGTTATTAAGAAAATGTATTAAATAGGTAAAAGGTTTTAATAGTAAACAACATTATATCACATAGTTTCAAAACATTTAAATTTTGGAGGTACAAAGAAGAAAGTTCGGTCTTTGAAGATGAAATATTTTAGTTTAATGGGTTTTTTTTTGTGTGTGTTAAAACTACCAGTTGATCACCTTTATTATTTTGTGTTTATTCTTTACGCATAATTAAAAATCTTACATGCTTCTAAGATAATCACTTTTGATTTTAAAATATGATCTTTCTCCTTAAACAGCCCATTAAAAACTTATGAAGGAATGATATAAGTTTTTAATAATTAGTTAAGGCGGGTTAAAACAATTAAATTACTGTTTTGAAATTTACGTCAGCGTTATTATTTTCAGTGAAATAAAGACTTTTTTTTTAAGATGTAAGATAACCTTCAACGTTAGAAGTTTCTTTATGAAAGTATAATTTGCAAAATACATTCTAGATAATCGTTTTGAATACTTCAATTAGGACTACATAGTTGGGATTTTAAAGCAAACACTCGAGTTACGCTGTTTGAAACTTTCTAGTATCAAATCGCTTGTTATTATCAATCAGATATAGTTATCACTCTACTATTGGACCAAAATGATCACATTAAGCGGAGTCGACTGTATAAAATGTGTGGGTGATACAGAGTTTCAAGTACAAAGGGGGTCTGGGGGTCCCCCAGAACATTATTGAAAATGTAACTTTAAAAATAGGGTTTTTACACGTGTTGGTCCATCCAGTCCAAATATAGGGAGGGGCTCCGGGCTTGGCTTGCGTCCCCTTCTGAAGTTATCACTTCCCCTTAGGGGGCATGCCCCACAGTTTGAGAACCCTGAAAAATCGGCGTCAAAAAGACCCCCTAAATTTTCTTCCCGCGGAATCCACACACCAAGAACACCCCCTCTAGTAATCTATCAGCCCCGGAATTAGCATCGGGTATCCATCCTTAAGCCTCGCGAAAGTTGGCCCTGCATTAATCCCGGCCGAAAATAGTAGGGAAAATTCAATTAATATTGTTCCCTCGGAAGCCAAAGTAATCCCTGCGCGCGTAGGGATGATATACATAATTAATATGCTGATTGGTTAACGAGCCCATTTTGGGGCCACCAGAAGTTGGGGAAAACTGCTTCGGCACAGAAGGGAGGGAAATATTAATGATGTGCTGTCCATATGACTATTTATTCGTCGTCTCCTCTGCGGGATTTGGCGCAAAAGTTGGAGAAACTCTTCAATTTATTGGCTCTGGTTCGGAAAGTGATTAATTTTAGAGTATAGCGGTGTAGGTAGAGGCTTCGATTTGGTTTCTCTGTGAGTTTGGGATATCTCTCAATGAAGACGTACTGTTCCAAAAGTTATGAGACTGGTTGAGGCCATTTAAACATTACGTAGGCAAGTTTTTGGTCATTTTTGACCCCCTTGTCAGCAAAAATAAGCAGACTGTAACACCCCCTCTCATAATTATCTAAGAAAACTGCCAGATCCCCTTTGTTCTTTTTTGTACGAAATCTTTAGTAATGCTTAGATTTCTGAAATCCCATTGTTCTCCATGAACACTTAACCTATCGTTAAATCTTCCATAATAAATCCTTATGACAACAATTCTTAAATCCATTTGACAACTTTTCCCATCGCCACAAGTCCTACCTATATCACCCACCGCCTTCAACACTGTGGATATGCTTTGCCAGTTGGTCTCATCTGGATTTTTAATGATTTCCGTACTTATCTAGCCTGTATATTAGTATCTAGTAAGCCGTGGTTGAATCTTTCCTTGTGCTTAAGTTCAGTTTTTTTATTGATTTTTGGTTGAATTTTGAAATTATTTATGGAAGAAACAAGATATTTTCGAAAATGCAGTGTTTGTAACATCTTACGTAAACATCACTATCATGCTCCCCCTCGTCGGTAAAAATAAGCAAATAGCAAACCCCCTAGTAAAATAGTATAGTACTACTTTAATTTTTCCCCTTTGAATACTCATTGCCCCCCAATCGCCCCCACTTACTTATTGCCCCCCTGATAACCCAAATCGCCCACAGGTTGGGAACCACTGAACTAAATTATCTCCTTTTTTACAAATAAGAATAACAAAATTAAATTAACAGTTAAAAAGGGACTCCCCATCTATCTTTGATCCTAAACAATGAACTTTCTTTATAAATCCCTGAACATCATTGAACCTTTAAATTCAACCCACGGCCATTTTATAGCATAGCATGCCAGACATGCTATCTACCATGATTGAAAACGCCTTTTCTCTGATCAAGGATATAAAGATCTACCACCCAAGCCCAAAAATCCCTCAAGACTCTAAACTAAACCCTTGAGCAACCACCTGAAAACTCCCCCGGAAGTCAAAATCGATGGTTCCCCCAAAAACAATTCATCAGGAAGAATCTCCCGTTTTTTTTTCTCCCCTCGCCATTTAAAGCCGTTCAGTAAACTCGTTTCGCGAGGCTCTAATCAGGAATTTGGTTATTACGGGAAATATCATTAATATTGCTCCCGTGAAGGGAGGGAAAAAGGCCGCTGTTTTTTCCCTTCTCTAGCTCGCTGCCGTAGAGGTAATGTACTAAGAACGAGCTTTGGATGCATAGACCCTGGAATATACTAATAGACAGCGTATGTACGCGCGCATCCACATAGCGTTAAGTCGTTTTGTTTTGAAATATCCTCTCAACCCGAAAGGCACACGTATCCCTCGTTCATCAATGTTGTGTTTAGTCGCGTGAGCCACCAAAAAACCAGTTTGACCTTTCTCAAGGGCAAATAGAGTGTTTTCAGGTGACGTCACAACCGGTTATTTTCTTTTAACTGTGTATCTACTGTAGGGCTTTTAACTGTTGCTAAGGCCGTTGTTTATCTGTTGCTAAGGCGGTTTTTAGGTATGGGGTCACGTGATTGCAAATGCTCCAATAGAAGAATTCCACGGCCAGTCATTTTCTGTAACTGTTAATCTCTGTAGGGCAAAAAACTGTAACATCTTCTGTTGCTAAGGCCGTTGTGAGGTCCGAGTCATGTGATTGAAAATGCTCTATTTGGAGAAAACAAATGGGGAAATCACCTTTTTAATATGAAGCTACTAAAAATTCGCAAAAAAAATTAGACGAAAGATAATTCTTTGATTCAGAGTCTTAACATCGTTATAAGAGAGAAGTGCTGAGAAGCAAAGAGTGTTGTTGTTTCTTATGCCACTTGGAATAAATATCCAAGCTCCATCCGAAAAGCGTACAGGATTTAAGGCAAAGCGGCTCCTAAGAAAGTGAGGCCCATGAAATGGCAGGAGTCCGAAAATTAGGAGTACAAAAAATATGTACAAAATGAAACTTTTATTGATAGACTGAGTATGGAAATTTTACAAAAAAATCACCGTTTCTTATGAAAGTTTTAGTAGTTAATATAAAAATTATTATGGGAGTACTATTACTTCCCTAATATTTTTTTTGGAATATTTCCTCAAAGCGGACGGACTTTTAACGCAGTTTAAAACACTATAGGTAGTTTGAAAATCACCACAATCAAACATTCAGAAAAATATCCAAAACACGAAAAAGTTTCTCGATTCGAAAAAGTTCACGCGTGCCATTCCTGATTTACAATTTTCGCTTTGGATTATTCCCTCATAAAGGTGCAAATGATGAGCCTTTTACCAATATTGACTGGAGGAATATTATTTCACTGAATAAGTCTTCATTGTTTTCTCTCAATTTTCAGGCCCTTTCCCGATTTTTTAATGAGAAATAGATAGATAGTCCAGAATCTACTCCTCTAAGGGACTCCCCCATGTCTCGGCTTTCTTTCTGCCACCACGCCGGGTCTCCATACCGAAGCTCACTCTCTGTTCGTCGTACACCTACGACGGCCGTTTTCTTCATCACCTGCCCTTTTAATGCCTTAAATTATGACGAAGGCCTTCATTAGATTAAAGTGAATGATTTTCGGGGCCCAGAAAGAAGCGTTTAAAAGGTGAGGCTTGTTGAAGGTTTTGAATTTTTGATGGGATCACAGAGGGATATTTTCTTGATGGGGTTTATTTAAAATTAATATGGCTGACGAGCAGAGCTTTGGCTTCGATTTTTTATATTTTTTCGTAGCAATATTTTTGAGGGTTGTTTTAGAGAAAAATAGTTTAAATTTGTGTTAAAGCTGTAAATATGGTAGCATGGGATTTGCTATAAGATTCCTGATCGAAGGCTCGATTGAAAATATGTTTATTTTTTTATATTTATTGATTGCTCATTTACCTGTTCTTGATTTGACTGACTATACTAGACTGCAACGTTACTTGACCCTGGAGAAGCAAAACAAAAAAATAAGGATGTTCCCAGCACGGTGTCTGAATTTTGAGTGAAATGAAGAACGTCTATTTAGAAATATGATTATTTTGTTAAACCCATGTGTTTATAAAGCGTCTTTTTATTACGATTTGCGTACCGAAACTCCCCCTTAGCAACCCAACAGGCTTTCTGTTTACGCAGTTTTTCCTTCCACGTAGTGACGTCATAGGGTCAGGAACCGTTGCAGTTTAGTATAGAAGTGTTGCTTATAACATTTTTAGCGGGTTTTTTTTTGTGTAATTTTTAATACGTTAACAATAAAATCTGATAGGTGGAACTGGCGCACGACTTATCCAAAGGTTTTACTCTATACTGGGTGATTCGTAATTACGTGGACAAACTTTGCAGTGGGGTAGAGGGGACCTAGACAAGCATATTTCGAATAGGAATGGGGGGTCGCACATGCACCGTTAAAGAGCTAGGGCCTAATGTGGTGCGATGGCGTTGCAAAAGGCGGTTTTCCCAAGGCCCGTTTCACGAAACAAAAGATAATATAATACAAAAAATTATTGCATGAGGTACAGCAGTATCCGTACTACTTACACCACAAATTTAATAAAAATTGGACCACTTGTTAAACCGTGGGGTTAGTTTTAAAACGTGCAATATTAATCTTTTAGCCAAAGAATGGAGTTCCTTTAATGGTATTTAGAAAAATGATGATCGGGGAAGGAATTTTCAATGATCATACAGTTTCAATGATCAATGTATGATCATTAAAAATTCCTTTCCCGATCATCATTTTTCTAAATACCATTAAAGGAACTCCATTCTTTGGCTAAAAGATTAATATTGCACGTTTTAAAACTCACCACACGATTTAGCAAGTGGTCCGATTTCTATCACATTTATGATGTAAGTAGTAAGGATACTGCTGTAGCTCATGCAATAAATGTTTTCATTTTATTATGTTTTGTTTCGTTACACGGGCCTTGCCAAAACGTACTTTTGCAACGCTCTCGCACTACATTAGGTCCTAGCTCTTTAACGTTACATCTGCGCCCCCCCATGATTTTTCGAAATATGCTTGTCTAGGTCCCCTCTACCCCCCTGCAATGTTTGTCCACGTAATTACGAATCACCCTGTATACATTTTTAAAAATTCAGGACAGGAACAGGTCAAGGCATAGGTTGAATATAAAAAAAAATCCCCTTATAACACAACTGAAGTCATAGTTTTGTATCCCACATATCTTATCGCAGAAAACTAAAAAAAAACACGATTTCTTTTTCTATACATGCTTTCCGCCATCAGAAACTGGCTCCTCTTTCCACAGTCATAAACCAAACAAACGCGCCACATTTGAAATTCAAAATCCCTTGAAAACTGTGTGAGTGGCATTCCTCCGACTCGGTGGACAGGCACGGTCACAGTTGACGTCCGGAGAGCGAAAACCTCTACGACAAAATTCAAAAAGGAAGGAAGAAAAAAAATGTCCCTTTCATTGAAGAAAGGATTCTGTTTTCAATTTTCTTCGAACGGAGATTCCGAGTCAACAAAAGCTATTTCAAAGACTAGGATTTTTTTTATCTTTGTGTTTCGTGTTTCTTTTTCAAAATAAATGTTGTCTTCGGTCCTTGAGGTTTTTTGGGGCGAATGTATTTTATACGTTAAATGCGAGTGCGTGCATATATAAGAGTTATTGCGTTTGGGGTTACAAAAATATGGTAGTAAGAACCTATGCATCATATCCATATCAAATTCATCGATATTCCCATTTTGAAATAAGAGAGGAGCTTTTACACGATCAAATAAATATGCAGTTGACTCCGCTTAATGTGATCGCTTTTGCCAAGAGTAGAATGATAACAATACCCGATTCATAACAATAAGCGTTTTGATACTAGAAAGTTTCAAACAGTTCAGCTCGAGCTTTGAATTAAAATCACAACTATAGAGCATTTTCAATTACATGACTCGGACCTAACAACGGCCTTAGCAACAGAAGATGTTACAGTTTTTTGCCCTACAGAGGTTAACAGTTACAGAAAATGACTGGCCGTTGAATTCTTCCATTGGAGCATTTGCAATCACGTGATCCCATACCTAAAAACCGCCTTAGCAACGGATAAACAACGGCCTTAGCAACAGTTAAAAGCCCTACAGAAGGTACACAGTTAAAAGAAATTAACCGGTTGTGACGTCACCTGAAAACACTCTATGTAGTCCAAACTGAAACATTTAAAACGATTACTAGTGGGGTCGCTTATGTCATGTTTCGAAAAATTTTTGGCAGAAGCTTAGTGAGTGGTATCATTCGATTCGTAATGACGTCTACATTAACGTGGTACCGGGTGTTTTTTCCGAATTCCGTGCAGGGGGTTTCTATGACGTCATGAATGCAAGATGGCCGCCGCAGGAAAAAAGCTGTAAATGGCGATCTAGCAATGTTATCGGAACTATTTTTGAACAAAAAGCTCAGAAATATATATTTTTATCGAATATCTACAAAAATAAGCATCTAAATCGGTTAAAAATTGCGTTTATGACGTTATTACCAAAAAATGGCTATTTTCACCAAAAATACAGTATTTTGTCATGTGATACTTTAAATAGATGCTATTTTCAACGTGAATGTAATGAAAATATGATCATAATTAAAAAACCAACAATGAAAATTTCATTGATGCTCACAAAAGGCGGATATGACGTCAGAAATCCAAAATGGCTGTCACATAGAATAAAATTTTTTATTTTTTTATTCAAAAATTTTTTAATTGGGAATTATTACACTTATATGAATGTAATAAAGGTACTTTGAGGATAAAATTTAACAAAACATTTTAAAATTCCTGAAAATAGCATCGAAATATTAGGTGTGAAAGACAGAACTACAGTATTTTGTCATGTAATACCTTAAATAGATGCTATTTTCAATGTGAATGTAAAGAAAATATGTTCATAATTGAAATGCCAGCAATGGAAATTTCATTCTTTGTCACACAAGGCGGATATGGCGTCAGAAATCCAAGATGGCTGGCATGTGAAACGAATTTCTTTAGTTTTTTACTCCAAAATTTTTTAATTGGGAATTATTTTATCCTTAAAATGACTTTATTACAACATTAATAAAAGTATAATAATTCCCAAATAAAAAATTTTGGAGTAAAAAACTAAAGAAATTCATTTCACATGCCAGCCATCTTGGATTTCTGACGCCATATCCGCCTTGTGTGACAAAGAATGAAATTTCCATTGCTGGCATTTTAATTATGAACATATTTTCTTTACATTCACGTTGAAAATAGCATCTATTTAAGGTATTACATGACAAAATACTGTAGTTCTGTCTTTCACACCTAATATTTCGATGCTATTTTCAGGAATTTTAAAATGTTTTGTTAAATTTTATCCTCAAAATACCTTTATTACATTCATATAAGTGTAATAATTCCCAATTAAAAAAATTTTGAATAAAAAAAATAAAAAATTTTATTCTATGTGACAGCCATTTTGGATTTCTGACGTCATATCTGCCTTATGTGAGCATCAATGAAATTTTCATTGTTGGTTTTTTTATTATGAACATATTTTCATTACATTCACGTTGAAAATAGCATCTATTTAAAGTATAACATGACAAAATGCTGTATTTTTGGTGAAAATAGCCATTTTTTGGTTATGACGTCATAAACGCAATTTTTAACCGATTTAGATGCTTATTTTTGTAGCTATTCGATAAAAAAATATATTTCTGAGCTTTTTGGCCAAAAATAGTTCCGATAACATTGCTAGATCGCCATTTACAGCTTTTTTCCTGTGGCGGCCATCTTGCATTCATGACGTCATAGAAACCCCCTGCACGGAAATCGGAAAAAACACCCGGTACCACGTTAATGTAGACGTCATTACGAATCGAATGATACCACTCACTAAGCTTCTGCCAAAAGTTTTTTTTTACACCATTGGTTTTTGACACAAGCGACTCCACTATACCTAGTATGTATTTTGCAACTTTTACATTTTTAAAGAAAAAATATGAGAGTGGAACATATATAACACTAATAAATTAATGACTCATTTTGTATGATTATGTATTAAAATTGACCACCTTCAAACGGGAAAAAAGAAGGGTTTTAGGGGATTTCACCAGATTTTGATAACACTAAGCGATAGATTGATCACATAAAACGATACATTTTGCAATTAATAGAGTGATCGGGACCGGCCAATTTTGATAACATCATCCGATTGATAACATTAACCGTGATCACAATAAACCGAGTCGACCATTGTAAAAAAAAAAAGAATTAGAACTGAGTTAAGAGAAGATGACGTCAAATAACATTTTTTTTTCCAAATTTTTCAATGTCTTCGGCCACTGTTTTAACTCCGCCGTTCCGCAGGTTGGCCATCCCTGATTTAGAGATTTCAAGCTTAATGTAAAGCCAAGTACCAGAACCGCAGATTATAGTAACCCCCCATTAGATCCCTAATTGATATTAATACGATATGCTCGTGAGGAAATGCTTCTTACGAGCTCCAGAAAACAGATTATGCAGGTAATCTTTTCATCCATATGCAAAGAACCCCTTTTGCATCATCTCTTGCATTATCATCCCATCTTCTTCAAAAGCAACGCTTTTGTGAAACAACATTAATTCATATTAGTAGTCGGTCTGAATACAAAGTTTTTGTGCCAGAATATTTTTTTTAACTTTATAACGACTTAATGGCGAATTTATGGATTGCATTTTGTTTTCTCTTAAGAATTACTACCCAATGATTTGTTTACAATAAACAAAAAAATACGGACTTTCTCATGTAATTCAAATTTGCGGTATGAGAATAATTCTAATGAGAAACGTTATTTTACTTGCATTAGTAACTTTGAAATGCTCTATACTTTTGCTATCGATTTTTTTTTTATGTAAGCGAGTTAGATCTGTTTTATGCGATTTTTGTTTTAATGCTGCAATATTCAGTGAGGTTTCTTCAGTATAATCGTTAGGTGTTCATATACCTGCATTCTACGTATTGTCAATAGTATATTCATGCATTTATTATGGTATCTACGTAGTCTCGACCATTTGTTAACATGGAAGAAATGTATAAATTACGTATTCCAGCATTCATATTGGCTATCGATTTAGAAGACGATAAAATTTGTCCCTATTTGTCTCAGCTTGTAGTTTTTATGTTATGAAAATTTGAAATGTGAAGTTAGTTAATGTAAATTATAGCTTCCTTAAATTATTCCCAAATATTTTCGAAAGAGCTTTATTTCTTTGAAAATGTATATAATTTCGAAATAAATAATTTAAATTGGGTTGGTAATATTTAGGTTTAAATTTGATAATATTGGTAATCTACTTTAAATTACATGTCCACCTTACGTGTACGCTTTAGCTATAACCAAAGGGTAATTAGAGTTTTCGGTAAAATGAACTGAAAGCCAGGATTAAAAATCACACGAAACAAAATATGTTTGAAATGCTTTTAATTTTGCTAATTAACTTTCCAAATAACCCATTTTAATTTGCAAATCTAATAAGTTTAAAACTGAGTTAGATCAATTTCTAATTCTAAATTTATTTCAACACACCATTGAGATTCGCAGTCTGATCAAAAATACACAAATGATAATAAGCACAATGATGTGAGCACAAAAATGATGATAAAAGAAAGACAAATTAAATTTCAAATTTAATCAAAAACTGCAATGAATGGACATCGATTTAGCCAATTTTAAGGGGCTATATCGGCCGTTAGGGGTTAGTTGTTTTTTCTCTTTCCACTCATGTGCAGAACGAAGCTTGGAGATTTTTTCGCGCACAAAAAGTCAATTTGCCCTTTTTTGGACTTATTCTCTTTCGTGTACTGGGCGATTCAATTCAACAAATTTTACCTTCAAAATTATTTCCTTGATGAAAATAGCTATTTCTTATAGATTTTGGGTCACTCAACACGAAACTCACTATCAAAATTCTCAATTGGCTCAAGATTTTTGGGGAACGGCCCCTCCCCCTTTTTACGTTGTTTGATGATTTTTTGATGACTTTTCAGGGTCAAAAAGCATTACTTAAGTGCTTAAACTACTACCAAAGGGACAAGGAAGGTTAAAATTTCTAAAATCTGAAATTTTTTAGCAAATTGATAGGTTTAAGGGGTTATTACTCTCCTAAAAGGCAAAAAAATGGCTAAAAATTATAGAGGTTTTTATACGATATTTTTTCCTCTTAATGGTGATCTTCGTGTTCAACGATCCAAAACTATAAGAAATGACTATTTTCATCAAAGAAATTTTTTCATTGTTAAACAATGTTATTCTTTTGCGTGGGAAAAAAATCAACATTTTCCGAAACCATGGAAACGCAAGAGGGGGAAAGTATGAGTCCCGCGATTTTCATCATACACCTACTAAAATTACACTGAGTATAATGGAGTATAATAAAACAAATTCATCGCATCACAACAAATAACCCCAACAAACAGTCTTTCACACACATCACCATCAAATCAAGCCACCTATTTCCTATCCTCGCGAATTACACCCACAGCATTATTATTGCCACCAAAAAACACCGTGAAAAATCGTCGGCTATCAACCGCACCATCTCTCCCCCACCCCCTGGTTCGAATCGCAGGGACATTTGAGGGCGACATCCCCATTCGGGTGAGGAATGCCCCGGGTGCCTTTATGGAACGTCGCCTAATGCGCTGGAGGATGACTTAGCCCCCCACCAAATGAAATACTCCGTTGGTTTGTTTGTTTGGCTCATCAACGGTAAAGATCATCAGCGAACTGCTTTGTTCTCTTCTGCTGGGTGGCATTAGTTACCGGAAGGACCCCGAATGGAAGTTTATATTTCCCGTGAAAGGGGATGCGCCGGTGGTGTCTTTATGACGTATTTATTTGGATTTAAGTATTCTTTATTTCCTCTTTTGTGTTATATGCGGAATGATTTACCTATATACACTGATAACGGGATGCTTTAATGGATTTTTTTTAATGCTGGGAATTGCGCTTAGTGATATGTTTGGGAACCAAAATATGTCAGTAAAAAAGTATAATAGAGCCCTAATTTTTGAAGTTGCTACGTAACTCTGCCTATAAAATGAAACCTATACTCGACAGCAACATTTCCTGGACCCAGTACGTCAGAAGGAGAAAAGGGGTAAACACAAAGCATGTTGGGTTGCTAGGGGAGTTTCGTTACGCAAATCGTGATAAAAAGACACTGCATGGGTTTAAAAAAATAATCATAATTTTGAATTGACGTTCTTCATTTCACTCAAACTTCAGACACCTCCGATGGGAACTACTTTGTTTGTTATTGAGGTTATAGGGTCAACTAACGTTGCTGTCTAGTTTAGACACACTTCCGTATTCTCTGCTGCTTGATGACCAGCAGTTAACCAGCAGTCAAAGTAGGAATATCCGAGTCTGATAGATAAAATTCTACTTTCATTGCTGAGATAATTTTTTAATGAACTTTCAAAAAATTGGGTTTGTATTACTGTGTTTTCGAGTATTAAAATCTCTCTATATATAATGAAGGTGTCCGTGCCTGGGTTCCTGGGTTTGTCCGGAACAGATTTGGCTCAATTTCTCCAAAACTACCCGTCCGAATCGAACCAAACTTGGTACACATACGTATGGGGACGGGGGAAAGACAATGACATCATTTCCAAATTTCTAAAACCACCCCTTCACCCCCTTTTAGGCCTTTTTGAAAAAGTCGCCTTACTTCTCCACTAAAGAAGATCTGTTTAACTCGCATTGTTGCAAATAATACAACAAAAACAATTTTAAACATAAAACAAAGTATTTAAAGATGAAACTGGACTATTTTTTTTTAAAAAAGGTTATAAATACTTTTAAAACTTGAAAACTGTCCTTATAAAAAACTTTATAACACTATTTTCTTATTAAAAACTCCATTTTCCATGAAATTTATAGTTGAAACAGAAAGTTTTAAGAATTAGACTGGTTAAAGTAAAGATTACATCATGCAGTTTTTTTAGAAAGTTGATGATAGAAACACTAGATCAATTTGTTATTTAACCTTATAATTTGTTTCTTTGGTGTAGTTTAACGGGATTTTTTTTTCAATTTAAACAGGGGGTATTTACAAATTTTGGGATTTCAAAAGTCTGTAATAATTTTAATGGATTTTTTTCACTTAGAATGGATGATTGGGTAACTGTCGTAATTAAATGTGCAACACCGGAACTGGATGGTTAGGTTAGATTTACACAGTTGGAACCGGGAGGGAAAAGGCACAGGGAGCACGGTGATGAAAATGCACCGGGAACACCGAGATGAAAAGGCACCGGGGACACCAAGATGAAAAAGGCACCGGGATATGAAAAAATACTGGGAACACCGGGATATGAAAAACTACCAGGATGATTGGTAATTATGGTTACAGAAAATTAGGCATGTAACTTGAGAAAATTTTAATAAATTGATACACTCCACCCGTGCAAGGCCGGGCATATCAGCTAGTAGCTGCTTATAAAGTGAAATGAAATTAATTTTATATTTAAACGCCTAGGTGTTTGTTAAAACCGACATTTTAAATTACTTAGTTAATTAAATTACTTAGTTTATAATTATAAAACAAATTATAGAAAGTCTTTATAAAGACAAATATAAAGTCTTATAATGCATTATAATATAAAGTCTTTATAAGACTTTAAAAAGACTAATAAATAATATTATTTTTTACTTGAAATTAGATCACCTTTGAATCATAATATCACCACAACTAATTAATTCCTTGTCTTGAAAAAATACTTGTCCCACCTAAGAAACTCAATTTCAAAGACGCATTGAAAAAGTGCCGCCTTATAAAACACACCCAACGCAGAAAAAAACCCTGCAATACCATATCAAAAAGTTTGAGTTACCAACCCATTGGTTGTCCTTAAAAACCAAAAAAAAAAACACCTTCGAAATACTGACATCTCTCGGCCACCCCCGAAACTCCGTGTAGCGTGAAATGAAGACCCCGTAGTATCGGTACTCCGGAAGTGCCGTTGCGAACTTGTCTCGTTTCGGAACCAACTTTTCCATCGGGATAATCTTAAATGGGATTCTGGCAACGGCATTGAAGGAATAAGGCGGTTTTTGTTTCTTTCTTTCTTTCTATACGCGTGTCGCGAGATTTGTTTGAATGACATCTCTTGAGGAGATTGAGGGGTTTATGCGACGGAATTTCTGGATTTGGTGGTTGGGTTTGGGGGGTTTTGTATCACAACCGGATAAGATCTTTCGTGTTTTTTTTTGTTTACAAATCCGGAATTCTTTATACTTCGGAGAAATTTTACCGAGTAATTTAATTAAGGGGCCGTTCAAATATTACGTAAGCACCTAAGGGGGAGGGGGTTTGATCTTTGCTTATTTTTCCTGACAAGGGGGAGTATGAGTGATGTTTACGTAAGATGTTACAAACACTGCGTTTTCGAAAATCTCTTGGTTCTTGCATAAATAATTTCGAAATTCAAACAAAAATAAATTTTACAAAAAAAATTAACTAGGAAGAAATTTTAAGCATATTTCACAAGGAAAGTTTTAACGATTGGTTAAGTGTTCATGGAGAACAATGAATTTCAGAAATCATCTAAGCATTACTTAAGGATTTTGTACAAAAAAAGAACAAAGGGGGGTTGGGTAGTTTTCTTTCGTAATTATGAGAGGAGGGTTTGCGGTTTGCTTATTTTCGCTGACAAGGGGGGGGAGGGGTTCAAAAATGACCCAAAACTTGCTTACGTAATATTTGAACGGCCCCAAATAAATGTAAGTACATTTTTAGCAACAACGAGCTAAATCTATTTGTAGCTTCATATTGGAGTTGGTTCGTTTTTGCTGCGCAAGGGCCTTATTTGTACCTTTATTACGTTTACATTTGTGCTTTATTTAGGATGTTGCATTTCCTTAATAGTCAATCTGCTTGTATATCTTTATCAAAATGAAGGTTGCTGCGGTTGGCATAACATTCCTAATTTAATCCACTTAAAAACTTTTGGAATCCTTTCTTAGTTTCCTTTTTACTGTTATCCCCAGGTCGAATCCACGAAGCAAATTGTAATTTCTACACTACATCAGATTTATATAAACACCGTTACTTTCCCGAAAACCAACCATGAAAATATCACCCTTTCAATACCAACATGTACATCGTTGATATTTTCTTAACCTTTCAAAATTCCACCAACTTTCCTCCATATTTATTTTACATCACCCTTGTTGACCTCCCCTCAGGTCAAAATGAACGATCCCCGACAACGAGAAATCTCTCCTAAAGCGTCTAATTTATGGAGAGCATTAGCCCCGTTGCCAACACCTGATAACTCGGGGCGATTCTTCGCCCACTTAAAAATTCGCCCTCCTCCTCCTCTGTTTACCCGAGATTCTCTCGAGGAGGGGGAGGGAATTATACGGCGCTAAATCCCAGCACTTCATTCCCGGCATTTAACGCTCAGTTTCTCTAATCTTCCTCTTTTCGCCGAGGATTCGCATTCAGGATTCTGCTGTTTCCGTGCTTGAGATTTTTGCCCTTTTCAGAGGGGTCGGCTGTGAGTCTCTAGTGAACGTAGTAGGCTCACTCCGAACTATACTAGACAGCAACTTAAGTTGAGCCTATGACGTCACTAACAAAGTAGTTCCCATCGCGGCTTCTGAATTTTGAGTGAAATGAAGAACGTCAATTTATAAACATGATTATTTTGTTAAACTTATGTATTTATAGTGCTTTTCAACACAACAGGCTTTGTGTTTACCGATTTATCCTTCCGCAGTTTAAGTGTCAATTTCCTCTTCAACCATACATTCCCGCCTATAAAACCCCCAAATGAGTTAAAACACTACTTTTAAGAGTAAAACTTCAAAGCCTTTTCTGAGAAGGACCCTTATACACCCCTTTTTTGCTTGAAACTCCAGTATTTCATACATTTTTTCATTAATTAACACGTGAGGGGCCCATTTGAATTAATTATAAACCGACCCCCCCAAAAAAAAAAGAAGGCTAAGTATGTTAAGGGCTTGATTGCAAAACTTGCAACTTCCAAAATTTTTTCTTGGCCCTCTCCTGAATTCAAACATATGGGCGCCCATGCTCCACACAAGGTATCTTGGTGTATTGCTTGTCTATTTTCGGAAGGCGGCAACTCTAAAACGTGCCTTCCACAATACAGAACTGCGAATACTCAGCCGCCTTCCAAAGGATAGACAAGCAATACACAGAGCCTTGTTGATGAAACACCCAGTATAAATCAAAGCACATTCAGCTCCCAAAATGATCTAACGCCACCGGAATATGCCAAATGGAGCGCTAAATGGGATCGAATATACGATGGAAGCAATGAAATCTCTCCTCGGTCCGATCAGTTTATTCCTGTTATGATATAAATCTGTCGCCTTCGCAAAAAGGGGGCAGATTGACAAGGGGTAATGGGGCAGGGCGGCAGAAATGCGACGTTTTTCAAGACTCTGTAGGGGAGGAGGGAATTTTTAAAAGTAACCTTAAGGAGTTATGTAGGTATTTGTCGGTCGGTTAGCTTCTCAGAGGATGAAGAATTGGTTATTTTGTTGTTGAACTTCATTGACAATAATGGGCGATTCCAGAATTTTTTTAAAAACGGAAGAAAAATACGGAATTTTTTAGTTCTAAAAATGGTTATAAATTCAAAAATCGACACGAAATATTTCAAAAAAATTCAAAATATAGGAAAACATCTTGTGTTTATCAAACACATTTTATAGTAGAAAAAAATTTATCTAAATATAGTAGATAAAACAACCTTTGAACAGAAACATTTTTAAAAGAAAATTCTTTTAAGTCCTATAAAGTATAGGTCATTTTATTTTTGTACCACATACTCTGAGAAAATTGGAAGAAAATATATTTTGAAATATCTTATTATAGGTAAAGGTATTCAATTTGTAGAGAAAGGAAAAACATTTTATTCCAGGAGAAATACGTAGTATAGTAAAATAGTCCATCTCTGAAAAGATTCTTGTACTACTAGTCATCCTTTCTTTATAAGTTTGGTACGTCATAGAGTAAGCGTATGTCTTGCGATTTTGTTTTGTTGAAAAACTGAATAATTTCTAATTTTGACCCTCACTAGATAGTTGTGGGTCAAACAAAACCTCTACACTTATTTAAATGCATTTACTGTGCCTAAAGTGTTTCTTTTCTAGAAAATTTCCCCCCTAATGTAGAAAGTAGTTTTGATTTCCTAGTTCATTTTGAGCTCTGTAAATGACTTATTCATTCTCCTCTGATTATTCTAAAAGACCATTCGCACTGTTTCAGTTTTACTGTTCATTCTGAGTGATTACTCCTGTGAATCGCTAGTTTGTATATAGAAAAGTGAAGGAGTTAAGAGTGACTATATTCAAACTAGCGATTCACAGGAGTGAATCACTCAGGATGAATAGTGGAAGTGAAACAGTGTGAATAAGCCTTTATACAAATACGCATGTTCCTCTAAATTGGAAAAGATATAGAAGCATGCAAAAGATAAAGAAGTAATATATTCAACATTTTGATAAAATATGCAAATTCTAAAACTAGTTGTAAAATATTAAGAACGCTCACATTCCAGTCAAAATTTAATTTATCGAATATTAGAAAACGCACATTTATCGCATTAAACGATTCAGATACTTCCAACCAACGAATATTTCGATTTCACACAAAACTAGCAACAAATAAATCGGAACAAAAGTCACGTCCGCATCGATTTTTACATCCCTGGAGCCGAAATTAAATCCTCGGAAACATTTTATTACTCCCCGAATTTCGTGTTAATTCGGAAAGAGCATTCGATTTGCGGTCCCATAAATCGTCCCTGCTGCCTATTTGCCGGCTCGGTTAATTGTTCTGGTTCGAGGATGGAATTATTATCATTAAGAAGAAGAAGGCCACGGATCGATTTCCTCCTCGGATCGATCCAACTTGCAGATGATAAGAGTAATCGAATAACGCCGACGAGAGAATATCGGTATTTACGGGTTTTCGCGTTCTGCTGGCGAAAATTCTCTCTTCTCACCGATGTGTGGGGGTTATTTATTTGAAAGCAGGGGTGAGGAAGAATATTCTGGTCTTGTTTGTGGGGAAATTATTATCGGTGGTTGGTGTGTTATTGAAAATTGTTTGTGGTGGGTTTGGAAAACGTTAGTCCAGTCTGGTGGATCTGAGTTTGTTTGGAGTTATAGTATTATTTAGTGTTATTGGTTAGATAATAAGGTTAGGATTAGGAGTTAAATTTAAATTTAAAAATATTTTTGACGTTTGTGTAATAGTTAAGCGAAAAGTAGATTATAAATTCTAGTGTTATAAATGTTATAGTATATAGAGTTTTCAAGCGTTTTAATCAATATTTAGGATATAAATTAAAAATTAATGATTTGATTAGAAATTGGAGTACTGTTGAGCCAATAACAGGGACATTTTGTTTAATTGTATTTCATTAAGTGATGCAGTATGTTATTTAGTGAATAATGTTATTTTCTGGGCGTAATGTCAAAAATAGTCCTTGGTTTTTGAAAATTTAAAGCACTACCAATTATTTAGTGCACAATACCATTTTCTGAACTAAATATCGAGAAAAGTCCTGGGTTTATCAAAATTTAATGAATTAAAATACATAAAGACTTAATTTGCTCTAAGGAATTGAACTTTTCCAATTTATTTTAGTTGACTGGATATAAAAAAACATTCTCATATTAAACGTAGTACCAACTAAAATGCTTTCTAGTTTCACTGTAGGTAGTTTAAACTGTAGGATATTATGCACGTTCCATACTGAAAATTTTTCATTTCCCTTCCTTTCTTTCTTTTTCTCTTTTTTTCACACTTTTATACTTTATTCAATTAACTTTATAATATTTATACTTTATTAATTCAAGAACCATTAGTTCATGTACTGCGTTTATTTCAAGAATCTAATATTCATGAAATCATGACTGACACCCAGGCGCGGATCAAAAGAGTGGCACTCTGGACAGTGTCCTTGGACCCAAAAAGGTTCTCAAAATGAGTTAAAACCCTACATTTACTGGTCAAATATCCAAAAAAATTTCTGGGGAAGTACCCCCATACCCTCCCGGCAGTACCACAAGGGGGTATTGAGTGATACTTTTTAGAAAATCCCCAAAATTTTTACATTTTGTGTCAAAAGGTAAGGTGATGGTCTGGAAAAGTGGATCCGTGCTGGATCCGCGCCTGCTGACACCTGTGCTAAACCTCATCCAGGGCCGTATCCAAGGGGGGGGGGGGGGTTTAGGGGTTCAACCCCCCCCCCCCGAAATTCGGACATCAATTTGTATACTGCTATTTTTCTTGAAAATTATGTCTCACAAGGAGCGATCCTCTTCGGGTATAACCCAAAGGGTCTCAAAATGAGTCAAAACCCTACTTTTAAGGGTAAAATTTCCAAAACTTTTCTGGGGGAGGACCCCCCAAACCCCCTCGAAATTTTGAAATCTATTAAGTATGGTTTTTTCTTCAAACTTGTGTGATTTACAGGGAGTGGTCCTCTTTGATGTGTAACTTAAAGTGTCTCAAAATGAGTTAAAATGCCACTTTTAGGGGCAAAATTCAAAAAATTTTCTGGAGTAGGAACCCAAAAACCCCCTCAACATTTTGCCATTTATGACAATATACCTACCTTGAAAATTCGGCCGCTTATAATGAGTGGTTCTCTTTGGGAGTAATATAAAGGGTCTCAAAATGAGCTAAAACACTCTCTTGAGGGGCAAATTTCCAAAATTTTTCTGGGGTAGGACCCCCCCTTTTGCTTGGAATTCATATTGTTCATACAATTTTGAAATTTAGTGCATCAAAATTTCAATCAAGTGTTGTCATCCAAAAATTAACATATGAAAGTACTTGTAAGGAGGTACCTCAGAAAATATTTGAGTCAAACCCCCCCCCCCCGAAACAAAAGTCTGGTTACGGCCCTGACCTCATCGCTAGATAGCAACACTCTAAAAAAAATTTCATAGGCACTGCTACCCCCAGATAACACGGACTCCCGCATATAAAAAACACAGGAACCACCTCTCAATTCTAAACGCAAAGAAAAAGGAACTCGACAAACACGAACGGGGACATAAGCCCCCCCCCCCTCGATCCCCTTCAAAAAATCCGTCCCACAATCAACATTCCCCTCAGTTCGGTCCGACATAACTCATGGTTTAATCCCGCATAACCGTGAAGTCTGAACCACTGTTTAAAGTTTCATGAGTCGGGGTTTTTCACTTCCCGCTCCCAAAGAAAATCCCCATGATGTCCCCTGGAAGTATGTACACAACGTGCCGCCTTTACTGAGCAGAGGGTGGGAAAAAAAAAGGGGTTTCCAGGAGCCGCTTCTGATTGGCTGTGGAAGTAAGTCTCGGGTTTTGATTTATCTGTTGATTAATTCACTGGCGGGTGTCGGTTTTCTGAATGGGATTTCTGGACTGGTGAACCAATACGCTTGGTTTAAGTCTCATTCAGACTTATCAATTTTTGTGTTCGTTTTGAAAGAATCATACAAAGTGAAAAGATTGAATTGGCGCTCCACTTTTTAGTCCTTCAATTTTCAATGCAAACTAGGGATTCACCGGAGTGAATAACTCAGGATTAACAGTGAAAAGTGTGAATTGGCGTTTCTTTACTCCTTCACTTTTCGATGCAAACTAGGGATTCACCGGAGTGAATCACTCTGGATGAACAGTGAAAGTGAAACGTTGTGAATGAGCCGTTAGCGCTGTATATTGACGGTTCGAGGTTAATGTGGGGAAAGACAGTAAAAATTGTATGAACGTATTCTATCATATTGACCCAATCGTATTTGGATATAAGGTATCGTATTGACTGGTCCCTATCACTCCAATTTATATTAACCCAAAGTGTATCTCCAAATTAAATGAAAATCCATAAAAAAAATCCTTTTCCTGTTGTAAGGCCAATTTTTAATACATTGACATACAAAATGAGACATTAATGCAGTAGTGTTATATGATACGCTCCTTTATTTTTCTTTAAGAGTGTTAAAATATCAAAATACAAACTAGGTAATCGTTTTAAATACTTCAATTAAGACTACACGGTTTAGATTTTAATGCAAACACTCGAGTTACGCTGTGCCACTTTTCATTACAGAACCACTATTATTATCAATCGGATATTGTTATCAATCTGATCTAGGACAAATGTGATCACATTAAGCGGAGTCGATTGCATTTTAAGCGTCAGCATAACTACCCAATAAATGCAGTTTTCGTGGTATTTTAACCCTTTAAATTTCACTAAAAGTGTTTACGTAAATTCATAGCAATAAAAACAATTCACTAATTGATTTTGTGTGTTAAGTAGTAGGTTTTAAAAGCTAGACATACCTAATGTCAAAAATATAAGCTAATACCATGTAAAAATAATGTAAATTTGATAAACAGGTAGCAGCAGTAAACAGTAGTAGCAGTCCAAAAATTCTAGAGGTATTTGCTAAAATGCTCCTTTGACATTTTTTCTTTCCTTGATAAAATGAAAACACAAATCACACAACATTGTTAAAACACATCAATGTATACACAAAAAACTCAATAAGAATTAAAAAAAAACTAGTGTTTTTACCTCATTAAAGAGTTGTCGAAATTTTAAGTCTGAAATTTAATCTCTGGCTATACTAAAAAATTTATTAACTTCGTTACTTTATCAAAATAAAAGAAAATATAAGATAATTATTTTTTCTTTAATTAAAGTTTGAACGTTTTCTTTAGCTTTAAAACAAGATAAGAACGAGATTTAATATTAAAAATTCCTTTTTGGGAAAGTTTTAAAGCTTCGCATCTAGTGAAAAGAATTGAACCAGTAGTTTATAAAAAGTATGGTTTTAAATAAGATTGCTTTTAAATTTTTAATTAGAACTCTAATGGTAACAGTAAAAAATTAGTTTTCGGGCAAAAATATATAAATTTTTAATGTTATTCAATCACAAATTTTAACGCAATGATAATGTGCTTTTAAATTTTTAATAAGAAAATCAAATGGTATTAATAAAAAGTATTAATTTTCATGCAAAAAGGGTATGAATTTTTAATGTTTTCAATGATAAATTTTACAAGGCTAAAAAGTGTCCTTGTCACATATGGTTATGTTTAGGAATTAAATCTAGTATAAAGCTTAAAAAACATATGAAAGAAAAAAGTAATGTAATCTTTAAAAGTTATCCATTTCCCTTTGCCACTCCGCATTACAAATTAATAAACGTCGCGGTTGGGATTATTTGCGGACTTTTAAAATGTAGATTACATTCTACATAATTTAAAAAATAATAAATGAAATTTTCTAAGTGCATTTTGCCTCTAGTTATTCAGATGGCTTTGGAATTTTTTTTTAAAACACTAGGGGGCCTGCCCCCTGCTCGCTATCGCTCACCAACCCCCGGAACTACTTCGCAGTTCTTTTTAGATCGCTTCGCGATCTCAGCGAGCAAAGCTCGCTTGTTCCATCTTACCAATCACCCCGCTGGTCGGCTTAATTAATGCTCCTTTACAACCGAAACTACTTATCACTCTTGCTGATAAATAATTTAATCCAAATCATCCCGAAAAAAACAATTGCTGAAATATTACTTTCCTAACTTAAATTGAAAATAAAAGAAATCACACATAGTGAGCTATCGCTCACCAACCCTCTTAACTGCTTCGCAGTTCTTCTCAGATCGCTTCGCGATCTTAGTGAGCAGAGCTCGCTTGTTCATCTCAACAATCCAGCAGAAGCCTTTTCTCGACTTAATTTAATTAAGCCTCTTGTAATACCGAAAATACCTCTCTTGCTTATCAATAATTTAATTGAAATGTTAAAAAATATTCAGCAAGTCTACTAATAACCATCAACCACTTTGTAGAAAAAAGCATTGTTGAAAATGAGAGAAATCAGACTAACACGCATCAGATAAAACACGCATAAAACTCGTCTGTTTCTCTAGTGAACGGCGAGAAAGAGAAGAAAAAATTGAAACTTTGAATCTTAATAATTCTAAAACTAATTAGAATTTTTGAAAAAACAAAAAGCCAATATTTTTATAAAAATTATTTCTATGTGTCTTTAAAATATCATAGTTCTACTGTGATTAGTTTTGCTTTTATAACGAAAAAACAGAAAAATCGTCAAAATTTTCGAAACTTTAAAACTTAATTACTCCAAAAATAATTCGAAATTCGAAAAAAGGGCGACGTGGTGCAAAACTGCACATCTAAGAGTATGTGTCTGCAAAAAGTCATATTTCTGCTGCTAATAGATTTTGCTGGGGGCGAACTCGCAGCAGAAAAAAATAATTTTCGACTTTGACATTAAATAACTCTAGAACTAATTATCTCATCTATTAGCTTTTAGAACGAAAACGATCCTCATACATTTGTCTAGAAATGTTTAAAATTTCACAAATTTCCGTGGAATAGTTTTTGCGTAGTGAGAGTTCAAAGTGTTCAAAAATAAAATTTTCAAAAGCAGCGGCGGCGGCGGCGGCGGCCGCGGCGGCGGCGGTCACTGTTACTTTTTTTTAATATAGAGAGACTAGTAATGAAAAAAAAAATGTGTTTTTTAAAAAATGTATTGGCGACAAACTTGACATTTAATTCATTAAAGAAAGTCCCTCAGATGTATAACAAATACAACCCTTGCGTAAAGTAATGTACTGTGTGTGTTACTTTTTTTCTTACAAATTTCCATTTTACATATATTTTAAACGACTCTTCGAAAGCCATCTTACGAGGGTTGTCCGTAAAGTAAGTTTCCCAAAATTCTGTAGATGTGAGAAACACTGTTATGGTGGATTTGGCTACACTGGCCTGTACCTTGGGCACTTTTCTTTAAATCCCCGCCCCCATCAGCTATCTGCGATACTTATTAAAGGTTTGGCAGCTATTTGAGATGGACCTTCCACTCGATTCTCCCGCCAACCCCGTTCTAAGTCCCCCTTAGGCCGTCCAGCACGTTGGTCGTATTGGGCGTCCGTTCGTCCGTTTTTTAATTATCTGTACCATTTGCTCACATTTTTTGCGCTCATACACTTTTCTCCGTAGACTTCACACATGTGGGAATGACTTTCCACAGCCGCAAAGTTTTTCGTGCACACAAAAAAAAAACAATTTTAGAGAGTGGCGGGAGAAGCGAGTGGAAACTCCATCTCTAACAGCTCCCAAACCTTTAATAAGCATCGCAGACAGCTGGTGGGGGCGGGGATTTGAAGAAAAGGGTCCAAGGTACAGGCTAGTGTAGTCAAATCCCCCATAACAGTGTTCCTCGCATCTGCAGAATTTTGGGAAACTTACTTTACGGACAACCCTCGTAAATAACGAGAGGCAAACTAACTGCACAATAATAATTGTTTAACAATAAAGTTCTGTAAATTAGTTCTTAAACTTCTAAACTTTAAGTCCCCCAGGGGGTTCAGGGTGAGATAATATCGCATTGATATTAGTTATCCATATTTGAACTGTGTTCAAAATTTTGTGTTTCTGTCACATCGAGAAGTCAATTTAAAAGGCAGACGGACAAGATTGAAATCGACCTAATAAAAGCGTTGCAATGTAATGTAAAACAGTTGAGGACGAAACGCCGTTTGCCAAATCGAATCATGAAGAAAGGGCAAAAAACAAAAAAAAAAAAAGACTTAATCCCGTTGATGTAGAAATATATTTCACCATATGCTTGTCGGCATATAAAGTTCAGAATCCTTTTTATAGAATCGACACGAACGAAAGACTTTTAATCTGTTTTTTCAACACCATCTCTAAAAATATCCCACCACTGAGCCATATTATGAATAATTTCCCCATTTTTTTTTATTTATTCTCTGAAAGAGAAAATTTATTTTATGTAAAAAAAACACCAAACTGAAACGCACTGCTGTGTGTGTACATAAGAGGAAAACGAATCTGAAGGATTCTTTTTGCTACTTTTAATCAGCGTAAAAGCGGCCAAGAACCTAACGAATATGCATCATGTAGCGTTCCTTTTTTTTGTCCTTCGTGATATATTTTTAAAAGAATCCTTTAGGGGGGTTATTTCATTAGAATGCAAATGTGCGAATTTCTCTCCTCGCTTTCCTGATGTGAAAGATTTTCCGTGTAAGAAATTATTGCGTTGGTACAGTGATTTAAGTATTTTGAATTCGTGTTCCTCGTTGGGTATAAAGAGAAATCTGGTTCTGAGACGACCGGTTGTGTAACTCGGTTATATAAAGCTGAGAACGTAAATGAAAAGGAAGTTGTTTTTTAGGTCGTTCAAAACAAGCTGTTCGAGGGAATTTTTTGTTCATTTTCTGTACTGATTGCGTTACTGGTTCTTCTCTAAAGCTAAATATTATAGAAATCCAAGCAGTGTTAAAGCAATATATTAACATGATTAACAAACATAAGGTAAAAGAAGTTAAAATGTCAAAAAGATGATAAAAATCATAATAAAACAAGATTTTATTCCTCAGTTAATGTCTTTCCGTTTACATAAAATAGCTTCTGTGTTTCAGATAACGTAGGCACACCTAGACGACTCAGAATCACATAGAAAGGGGGGGGGTCGGGAATGCGCCCCTAACGATCTAAGGTGTCTTATATCTGGAATGGGATGTTGTTTAATATCTAGTGAAATTTGACATGCAACCTTTTAAAATTTCATTGAAAACTTGCAAAATCGTTCAATTAAGATATTTACTACAGAAAACCGATAGGTCTAGGTCAGGACATACAGAAATTTCTGCTTTTAAATTGGTTTTAATGTAATAAATGCCAGAATCAAACTGTTTTGCTGGTTTTAATCCAACTTTAAAATATTAAGTGTCCATTTACTCTGGGGATTATTCAACTTTACATTCCCGCTTATAAAAACCACTAGGTGCAAGTAGTTAGGGGTGCATTTCTGATCCCCCTATGTTATTGTGAGTCGCCTAGGTGGGCCCTACCCCCCTAGAAGTTTTGAAACATTTATCTGAATCACCCTGTATACGTTCGATTCCCAATATGCTATAGAGCGAATGGGTAACTTAAACTAACTTTTACCTTAAAACTAATCGAAAATACCTATAAGTAATCATAATCACCAAATAAACTTAATTATGAGACTTTAACTTATTGTTAAGTATTGTCAATTACACTATTGCTATTACAACATCTTTGATACTTGAAAACTATTCACAGACACACGAACATCCTTCCCCTAAAAGACTCCCTTCGACCCCCCCCCCCCAAAAAAAGAAAGATCCGGGAGCATATATCCCCGCCAAAAAAAGCAACCCCCCCTAATCAATAACATCAAGAAGCTGAAATCAATACAATATGCATTCTCGAAGAGAAATCCAAAGACGAAGACCGAACGCTGCTGATAACCCACAATTCAAAAAGGGAGAAGAAAGGGAATCTCTTCGGGAAGAAAAAAAAAAAGGGAAGAAATTGCGTTTCTTCGCTCAAATTGTCTTCTGTCGATATCATAAGAAAAATGCCTTTGTTGCTGTGTTGCAAGCCCGGGGCTTGTTTTAAAAGGACATCAAGGCAGTAGAAACAGAGGAATATTATGCTCTGTGGGGAATGCATTGATTTGATGGATTTGTTTGGATGAGATGTTTAAAGGAATTTTGGATGAATGTGAGCACAACGTTTAGAGATGTTCGTGATCTGGTATTTTTGATGCAGTATTTTATGTGGATATGATTTAAATGCACGAAACTCTTTTGTAACGGTGTGTAAGCACAGTGGTAAACAGTACTGATCAAAAGTGTTTTGATTGGATTGCGATTATGTTGTGTGAGAAATAGATAGTGTTGTGAAAGTGTTGCTAAGAATTACTAAAAAAAAGGAGATTTATTGTTTTTCGATCCAAATTTAAGCACATTTTTAGATTTTAAACATATTTTACTACACTTTTTTTAGAACACATTTCTGGATAGAACACATTTTCAACACTTTTCAAATATATTCAGCTCACTATCACAACACAATAAGGTCATAAAGTGTTCTACCTAACAAAACCACAAAAGTGTTGTTAATATGGGGACCAAATTGGGTAGGAATGGATATACTGCAAACGCTCACAGAACCAAATGTAACAACACTTTGGTTTGTATGTTTGGCACTTCATCACTTTATTGTGTTGTGATAAGTGTTATTCCTAGGATTTTTTTGGAGGAGTAAAAATACTCCTTGACTTTTTTAGGAAGAGTGAAATTCAATTATGAGGAGTGAAATACAGAAATAGCATAAACTAAATATACAGAGACACAAAAACCGCAATCTAACTCCCTAAGCATCAGAACAATAAATGAAACAAAATATAATATATTCCTCTCCTAAAACGACCAAAAGTAGATCCAATGTTCCCAAATTGTTTTCCGGCGACACCATCCCAGATAGCATTTTTTGGTTTTTTGAAGGTTTTTTTACCCTTGCATTGCAACCCAAAAAAGGTTTTTTGAGGGTTTTATTTGCAACCCGATAACCCCGAAAAAACCTTAGGATAACCTAAGAAAAAGGTACGCTAGTTGACATTACCAACCTTTTGCGTAACCTTGCGGATTAACCTTCTACAAGGTTATAGGCACAGGTTTTTTCAAGGATAGACAAGAAAACCCTGTTTCAATGCTCTCTAGCCAGGTTTTTGAAAGGTTTCATAACAACCTTAGAAAAAAAATTTTTCGTGTAGACTGCGGAAACCAATGCCAAAAAACCTTCGTTCATTATTGCGGTCATTGGTTTTTGTAAGGTTTCCAAAAAATCTTGATTTAATATTGATGTTTAGGTTTAATATTGCATTTTTTATTTTTTTCGGAGTTTCTTTGTTAAATTATATGATGTCGCAAAATTTTTCCCGAAATATTGCACAGTATATAATACATATTTTCAGGGAAAATTTTGTATCATAATTCAATAAAGAAACATCGAAAAAATTAAAAATGCGATACTAAACTTATAACTCAGGAGATAAATAATTTATCACAACTTTTTAGCTAGGTGAACACACCACTTTTAACAAAAAGTAACTCGAATTTTATGCTGTATGATTACAGAATACTTCAAAGTAATTATTAAGTAAATACAGTAAAATGAAGTAATAAAATAAATTTAAAATTAAGTTTTTAAAATTCATAAAAACAAAATATACATATATATTTTAATTTCTACAAAAATTTTGTTTAATTTAGGCTCTAAAGCACTAATGAAAAAACTTACCTTTAAATAGAAGTATAATTCAAGATGGACACATTTTTATTTAAAAAACTTATTTCAACACATTAAATGTAAGAAAAATCAAGTTTATTGAACAACTGATACAAACACAACAAATTTTACAAACAGCTTTCTAGCATCACAGGGATTAAGGTTAAAGAGTTCATATAAAAAATATACATTAAATATAAACTGTGAAGGTAATAACTAAACTTAAAAATGTAATATAATTAAAATTTGTTTAAAAAAATGATTCAAATAATACTATTTCAGGGGACATCAAATGCAACTGACAGCTCCTGCAAAAAAAATTTAGCAATTTTATTTTTAACTATTAAAAAAAGTACTTTCGCATTAACCCATTGAACGTGCCACTTCATCGAAAACATCTCAAGCAATAAGAGAATGAGAATACATAAAAGTGCCAACCCCGAAAGTTTAAATTAACGTTACTGATTTAAAAAATTAATTCTAAATAATATTCAATATAATGCAGAAAATTATAGACCAATGGTTGGCAACTGGTGGACTGAAGTCCAAACAATTTATGTAAATTCCTTGGTTGCCAAAATTTTCATTTTGAAATATAATTTGTAGAGCCAGGTGGGGAAAATGGGAAAAACAAGGTTTGATGTTTATGTACTATTGACAAATCAATATTTATATTTTAACCAAGGTAAAATGCACATTTTTTAAAATAAGAAATTTTACAAGCTTTTTAAATGTGTTAAAAACTTCTGGAAAACATTAACTGCAAAATATTAGTAAATATCATAAATTATAAAAAATTAAAACAAACATGAGTTTCATTATACTCTTTGATCCATTTGCATAGAGATTAAGAAATATAATTTTAAAATTTCTTTTAAGTGGGAATAAGCCCTCAATGGAAAAAAATAGTGCAAATTGAAAAATAGTGCAAACCCATTTCCCCAAACTGTGAACCTACTATAATTACATATAATATATACATTTGAGAGATAGCATATCAGCAGTGATCAAAATTAACACTGGTCCGAGACGACTGAAAATAGGCTCTGGCCACTACTCAGAAAATCACTAGTCCAGCAGACCAGTGGGGGAAAAATATCTCACTCTCCAGTTCTAGTCTCTTTTTTTTTGCTGCATAACTAATTAGAAATTTTATATCAATTAGAGAAATACTAACATTTCATCAAGAAAAGTGTACTTAATAGATATTTTTAGTTTTTTAGAATTAATATTTGGTATTCACTTTAACTGCAGTAACTACTTTAAATATATTGGAACCTTTTCTTTTTAATTTGCCAGACAAGTCATTTTGGTTGAGGACCAGTAAGATTTGCAAAGTAATAGTTAGCAGAACCAGTGAGTTATTTTTCCATTTTCTAACGCTGCATTTTAGTTTTTAATATCATACAAGAAATAAAGCTATGTAAAATGGTTTTACTGTTCACTGGGTCACATATGACAGCATAGTTGCCAACCTCATGGCTGCAAAGAACCTCGATTTTCGTTTTCTATCTTCTCTTATAATCCGATTAAAGTATACTAAAATTTCTAACCCCAATTTCCTTTACATAATACTGATAGCAATTTTAAGGGGGAAATCTAATTATAGGAGTAAATATGAAATTTGCAAACACCGATAAGACACCCCTGAGAGCCGCGCTCACTAAGAGTTGACCCAGTGGTAGAAGACTTTTACCTTTTGGCTGTTTTCGATTTTGGCCAAGGACTCTAGTTCAGGCTCAAATGGTTTGAATTTCTACGTTTGTTTTTGTCTTTTAAATTCTTTACTGGGCTGGGTCATAATCGTAGCAATGCGACTAAAATAATATCTTAACTCACCCGTCAGCTTTTCTTTACTTTTCTGACAGTGCATCCCTGGATCCTGCTGTCGCATCATACCCTAGCGCTGAAGAAGCTACTCGCTGCTGCTAGTTAGTGGGGGAATTCGTGGGCTAGTCAGCCTGTTTCTATCATAGAAGTCTGCTGGCGCTACACCGGCAGCTGCTGCTCTTGCTGCCAAGGGAAAAAGATGTTTTATTGCATGATGCAAGAAAAATTTTAATTTCAACATGTAGCAATAAAAAAAAGTGGGGCACTGCGTTTTCTAATCTCCTTTTTACACAATACTAATTGCAATTTAAAAAACTAGAGTTTTAAGGGGGAAATCTGATTATCAGAGTAAAGATGAAAATCTCAGTAACTAGGTACTTGCGTATATCCCGTCAACAGCCGTTAAGTTAAGCGACACAAGTATAGAACAGACGATAGACTTTAACCAATTTTTTGAATTCAGCGGCACTGTCAACGGGATAATACATAAGAACCCTCCAATAAAATCTGAGTACTTGGCAGCTATGCGACAGTTTCAATAGAGTAATCCAAAAAGCAGAAACTTACGATGGAATTGGGTGGAAACAGACTCCGGGGTGGCAGGAGAGGTCCGGGCATTGATGTCATAGGGCACTGGCTGGAGCGACTGGCCATGAGCTGTAGGTGTAATCGCTGCGGGGGAGGCTGCTACCTGAGAAAAAAAGTTGCTTTAAAGCACAATGCTACTTGGTGTTCAGATATTAAGTTCTGCAATCAATGAAAAGTTATAATCTCAACGTAGCAAAGCCCAATCACAAATTTTCAGTGAATTTTTTAAGGAGGCTGTCCATAAAACATGTCACTTTCTCCCCAACATTTCTGACCCCCTCCCTCCCCTGTCACTTTGAGATAACATTAATATACTAATTGCAATTTAAAAAACTAGAGTTTTAAGGGGGAAATCTGATTATCAGAGTAAAGATGAAAATCTCAGTAACTAGGTACTTGCGTATATCCCTTCGACAGCGTTAAGCGACACAAGTATAGAACAGACGATAGACTTTAACCAATTTTTTTAATTCAGCGGCACTGTCAACGGGATAATACATAAGAACCCTCCAATAAAATCTGAGTACTTGGCAGCTATGCGACAGTTTCAATTGAGTAATCCAAAAAGCAGAAACTTACGATGGAATTGGGTGGAAACAGACTCCGGGGTGGCAGGAGAGGTCCGGGCATTGATATCATAGGGCACTGGCTGGAGCGACTGGCGATGAGCTGTAGGTGTAATCGCTGTGGGGGAGGCTGCTACCTGAGAAAAAAAGTTGCTTTAAAGCACAATGCTACTTGGTGTTCAGATATTAAGTTCTGCAATCAATGAAAAGTTATAATCTCAACGTAGCAAAGCCCAATCACAAATTTTCAGTGAATTTTTTAAGGAGGCTGTCCATAAAACATGTCACTTTCTCCCCAACATTTCTGACCCCCTCCCTCCCCTGTCACTTTGAGATAACGACTTTTAAAACAAAGAGTCCTTTAAATAACAACTTAGAAAGATAGTTCATTAAATTTAGTTTTAATTTGACATACTTACTCATAACCAGCAAATGGCAGGTGATAGAACATTTCTTCTAAGCCTTCAAATTAATCATATTGCAGAATCTAAAAAAAATATTATAAAAATATGTAATAAATGTTTTGAATATCATTAATTGGAACAGATTTGATAGAGGTCCTCCACAGCGACAGCCAACTTGGCAAATGCTCTAAAGCAGTGACCATTCAACCTACATCAAATCTGTTCCCATAGAGGGGTGAATAATTAATAATAAAACACAAGATGAAATGTAAGTCGTTGAAGATTAATTATACAGATTCAAAAAGGGAATCCACAGCAATTATTAGGAAAGAGCAAATTCTTTAAAAACAATGAATTCCTTTTGATTTAAATAGTTTTTTTTATTTACTTAATTATAATATCCTAGTTGTGGGGTGTAAACAAACAGTATGCAATAGACGATATTAGTGTGACGTCACTTGCTTGTTTAGAAACGTTGATTCCATCTGTGATTGGTTTCGTGACTGGAAGTAATTCCATACGGAACCAATCACAGATGGAATTAACGTATCCAAACAAGCAAGTGACGTCATGAGTAATGTTGTCTATTTACAAAAATAAATAAACACTTCTTTCATGATACTGTGTCTTACTGCAATTTTTTTAAAAGTGGTTTAAATCAAATATGAATATCAATAACATGGATACTAGTATTTTGAAAATTAACCCAATACTAAATACTTAATTATAACATCCTAGTTGTGGGGTGTAAACAAACAGTATGCAATAGACGATATTAGTGTGACGTCACTTGCTTGTTTAGAAACGTTGATTCCATCCGTGATTGGTTTCGTGACTGGAAGTAATTCCATACGAAACCAATCACAGATGGAATTAACGTTTATAAACAAGCAAGTGACGTCATGACTAATGTCGTCTATTTACAAAAATAAATAAACACTTCTTTCAGGATACTGTGTCTTACTGCTATTCTTTTAAAAGTGGTTTAAATCAAATATGAATATCAATAACATGGATATTTTGAAAATTAACCCAATACTAACTTGAATAAACATCAACAACAAACCCTGGTTAACCACCCAAATCATGATGCTTGCTAACATTCATTTGAAATTACAAGAAATAACAGGTAGAATAAACAAACTTACCTCATTATTACAAGAAAATAGAGATAAAAAAAGTTATTTAACAACTACGGAATCCTAATAAAATTACGACCCAACGATAAACCCATTACATCGTATACAGGCCAGGAAGCTAATGCTTAGTCCGCAGTAATTGCTCTTTGATAACTCAAAGTTTAAGGAAGTATAAAAAAATTCAAATTACTTAAACCTTCAAATTGAAATTAAAAACCCCAAGAACAACTAATTTGTTAAGTAAATAGGATATAGCACATAATTTATGTTTTTAGGTTGTCAGATAAACAAATGGTGCTTTGAAGCAGTGTTCCCCAACCTTTTTACCAACCACGGACCGGTCAACGTTTGATAATTTTACCGCGGCCCGCTGGGGGGTGGCATTGATTTTGGTTTCACTTTCGATGTAATGGGATTTTCGGAAGTTTAAAATACGCAAATTTTCAATTCTTTACAAAAAGATGAACCCGACAAAGCGCATTGATATTATTACACTTTTTCTTTATTTTTCTTTCCGTTTCGCAGAAAAATGTACTGTTTAATGGATTTTCTTTTCATTAACTTATAGTTGTAACAAAAAACTCAGACAACTGTCACCATTACTTCCGGGTTGAACAAGTTCGCCACAAAAAAAGAATATAAAAATTTATGGATTTCTAATGAAGCGTTTTTATTCAGTTTTCTTGGTAAAATAAGATGGTTCTCATGGTGTGCATGATTTATGTCACTACCTTCGGGCCCCTTTTTAAAATAAATAAAATTTAATGAAACACAGATGTTTTTAATTTGGAGTATAAACCTAAGAATTTAAATTCATTTTCAATGTAATGGTCGACCCGCGGCCCTGTACCATTTGATCCATGGACCGGCACCGGTCTGCGGACTGGGGGTTGGAGACCACTGCTTTAAAGCACAATGCTACTTGGTGTTCAGCTGTTTTTAATTCCCCCAATGAATGAAAAGTTCTAATCTTAACGTAGCAAAACCCAATCACAAATTTTTTTAAGGAAATGTTCATAAACGATTCACCTGCATCTAAGGTGACATGAGAATCATGAGATAACTTTTAGAAGTTTTAATTTGATTTACTTACTTATGGCCAATGACCAGCAAAATGGTAGATGGAGGTGGAACATAACTTCCTTCAAATTTCAGGAGCATAATATTCATCCTATTGCAGAATCTAAAACAAAACATTATAAAAATATGTAACGAATAAGTATCATAAATAGGAACAGATTTGGTATAGGTCCGCCACAGTGACTGCCAATTTGGCGAATGCTCTATAGCAGTGACCATCAGGCGCGGATCCAGCACGCCTCCAAGGAAGGGGCCACTTTTTCAGACTATCACCTTTACCTTTCGAGAAAAATGTCAAAATGTTGGGGATTTTCTAAAAAGTATCACTCAAGATCCCCTTTTGGTACTGCTGGGGGCTATAAGGGTCCTCCCCCAGAAAAAATTTTGAAACTTGACCTGCAAAAGTTGGGTTTTAACTCATTTTGAGTTCTTTTTGGGACTTTTTTCGTACTTATGAGTATGTTTGGGTCCAAGGAGGGGCACTTTCCAGAATGCCACCCCCCTGGATCCACCACTGGTGACCATTCAACCTACATCAAATCTGTTCCCATAAAGGGGTGAATAACTAATATGGTTCTTATCCGTTAAACGAGCACAAGCAAAAAAATCCAGAATGAATTAAAAAATTCTCTGTCCCAACCGTCGCCTACTGCATTTGTTTTCGTTTTCACTTGACTGTATTGTCATTCGCTTCGCTTGGCGAGCATTTAGTTCACAATTGGCGACATTTGTGCCCAGCTAACGGATAAGTACCATTAATAATAGAACACGAGATTAAATGTAAGTCGTTGAAGATAAATTATCTCTAAAAGATTCATAAAGGGAATCCACGGCAATTAGGGAGATTGTCTAAAGAGCTGTAGAGCAGTCGCAAAGTTTGACGACTGTTTAAATTGGCAGTAGCTGTATGCCATGGAGGACCTGTTTTGAATACGTTGCAACTATTCTAGATTCCAACCTTTCTTGTCAGTGATGTCACGAATCCCATTTGAAGGCCAAATTTATAACATTATCATACGAAATGAGTCAATAATGTATTAGTTCTATATGTTCAATTCTCATATTTTTGTTTAAGAATGTAAAAGTTTCAAAATACATAGTTGGTAATCATTTTAAATACCTACTTTGAATTTGGACTACATTATGTGATTTTAAAGCAAACACTCGAGTAACGCTGTTTGAAACTTTTTAGTATCAAATCGGTTATTATCAATCTATTTTATAGTTAGATTTTCAAAACAAGAAGTTAACAATGAATGGCAAATGAAAAGCACCATTTGTTGACCTAGATTACTTCAGTCGAAGGGATGTTATAACTTTATCAAAACATTGAATTATGAAAAGATTACAATAAGCTCATTAGCGCACTAGCGTATAATATCCCAGTTACGTGGTATAACACAAGACCACTGTTTTCATTCCAGATCCTACTTGGTTTTCAGTCTATGAACCATCTGAGGGGGGTGAGAATTTAAACCTAGGTCCTGTGGCTTGGTAGATGGTTGGTTGTTTTGAGTTTTATGGTGTGGCTTGGTAGAAAAAAAATTCTGCATTGTGGGAGATATATTCACATTAAGTTTTCACATAAGATTTTTAAAGATATCAAGAGTTACCTAATGTGTAGTAAATATGATAGTACAGCATGTAATTTATGTTCTTAGGTTATTTACATACACTGTAAACAAAAACTAATCAGATTTTGAGAAGGAAATTTAAACATAATAGGTCATTAACACAACTACAGAAAGCATAGGACATGTACCGAATATTATTGTCTCAACTAAAATTTTAAAATATGTCATTAAAAGCTACGATAAGCATTGTTATCATACGATAGCATTGTTGATAAGCATAGCATAGGGCAGGAACCATAGGATCTTACAATTCTATTCACAACTCATTCAAATTCACGTTTTGAACTTACCACCACTCGGTTGCTTATGTGATTTGGAGGTAAAAAAGAGAAACTTTCAGGAAAAACAACAAAGAAGAGAAATCTCGCACAAAATGTCGACATAAATACTTATGCTGAAAACCTGAAAACGAATTACACAGCATTAAGGACGTAAACAAATCCATCCAATGATTGGATTGGATTGTTTACGTACATTTTCCGGTTTGAGTGCTTGATACAGTACATGCAATGAACCGGCGATGATAAATCATAATGCCAATCGCGGTTAAAAGTAAATATAATAAAAAGTGAAATAATACGCTACTCACTTGAACTTGGGTCGGCGTCCATCTTGAAAGGCCGCGTCTTTTCCAGTGAACATGACGCATGCGCAGAAAGGCTTTTCGGGCTTTTCTTTGGTTTTTCAAAAATAGGCCTTTTTGTAATATTGAGGATGGGTTCCACAACCCAACCATTTGTTGGGTTTTTGTAAGGACTCAATGACAATAAAAGAAAAAGGTTAGCCGCAAGGTTTCATGCTACTAGGGATTATGGCCACAAACTATTAATATAAAGTTAAATTTCATAGGCAAAGTCTAATTGATGGGAATCGCTGCAAAACAAATTTCGGTGGGGCACGGTGCATTTTCTAAGCTAAACCTTTGTGAAAAATTCAAGGAGTGAAAATACTCCTGGCTAGTTTTTTAAAGAGTATTTCCAATTTTCAAGGAGTGAAATACTCTCTCAGAGGAGTTAAAAATATCTCTGGTTGTGATAGTGTTCTGAATATGCTTAAAAAGTGTTAGATATGTGTTCTGTCCAGAAATGAGTACAAAAAATAGTATTGTAAAATATTTTGTCAATCAGAAAGTGTTCTAAATTTGGATCGAAAACACTGCAAGAACACATTTTCTGTCCCTGTAAAACACAATAATTTATTTATTTATTTATTTATTTACATATTGTCATACAGATATAAAGTATCCATTTACATGACAAGATAAAAACACCAAAAGGCAAAGAAAAATACAAATACACACACGAAACAGGTAATAAAAAGCAAGTATTATAGCACCTTCTGAATTTTTTTAAAAGAGTAAAAAAAAATATCATAATTATTGGGAAGATTATTTACTATTTTTATGAATTGTATGAATGTTTGGTTCTGAAGATATTGATTAGTGTAAATAGGTTCATGGAGTACTGTTTTATTGCGAGTGATATGTTTAGGGACATGGAGTTTAAATTGTTACAAGATAGAGGGACAATCAATTTTGTTATTTAATATGTTGTAAAAAAAATAAATACAGATATTCTTATTTAATTTATATTATTTTATTTAATTTTCTTATTTTATTTATTATTTAAATACAGATATATAATTTACACTACTTCTTCTAGAAAGCGTTTCGATTGTGTTACGATTGCTTGCGTTGTGTATGAAAGTGTTGCTGAAGAAAGAAATGTATTCCTACGGTTTTTCGATGAAATTTTAAGAACACTTTCAGATTTTTAAACATCTGCAGTGTTCCCTTTTTCTCGAGATGCTTTACACGTTATTTCTCTCTCATTCGCAGGCAAGCCCCGTCCTACGGTGACGTGGTGGCGCGAGTACTCGCTGCTGGACGACTCTTACTCGTTCGTGCCTGGGGACAACCTGGTGCGCAACGAGCTGAAGATCCCGGAGCTGAAGCGCCACGACCTGCTGGGGGTGCTCACGTGCCAGGCTTCCAACAACAACATCACCGTGCCCGCCTCCACCGCAGTCACGCTGGACCTCAACCGTGAGTACCCACACTTTTTGTTTGAAAATATTCGTCTTTTTACACTTTCCGTTGTATTTTGACAAAAATTTTCCCGTATCCGTTTTTCCGTGAATTCTTCCACAAAATAATTAAGATTCAATAAAATTATATTATAATTTTTTTTTAAATATTGTACAGTCTACTCCGCGGGCCGTTCAAATATGTTTTTGGCCATTTTTGAACCCCCTCGCTTGTCAGCAAAGATAAGCAAACCGCAATCCCCCCTAATAATTATGTAAGAAAACTGCCCGATTTCCCCCCTCCTTGATCTTTTTTTTGTAAAATATGTTGTCTGGATTCCAGATAGGTAGTATTCATTGTGGAAAAAAAAGGCAGATATCCATTCGTCATTCATTCACCCATGAATATTTAACTAATCGTTAAAATTTTCCTTATGAAGTAAAATGCTTGAATTGTTTTTTCTTGTTGAATTTTTTTGAAAATTTATGTTTGGTTAAAATTTAATAACCTAGTGAAGATTTAAAAAAATGTAAATGGACCGCTTTGTAAACAACGTTGAATATTTTACTACATTTTCAATGTGAGAGGAACTCAATTCTGTTAATATGCGATTTTTCGAAGCAAGAATTTGATAAAAAGTAATGTGACAAACTCGTTTTCGTAAAGAAATAACCTACATGCAAATAGCTACCCCATACTAACAACCTCCAAAAAAGTGATCCATCTCGCCATCTAAATATGACCATCTCAAAATTGATCCATCTAAATATGACCCATCTCGCAGAGTGATTCTTATCGAATTAATCAGTTCAATGAGAATTACTGTCAAAAGAAGATTTAAGAAACCTCTATGTTAACATTTCTTCTCGTATGACCTACACTATTTTTACACCCCTTTAAATCTTCCTACCAATACAACCCCATTCTTACATGATCGACCGGGATCTTTACACAGGTAGTCGACTGCACAAAACCCTGTAAGGGGGGATCGACCGTAAAAAAAAAATAAAAATAAAAAATGTTCGAAAGTTGTATCGGAATTATGGAGCCGTCATCCATCACAAGAGATAAATGGCGGCTCCAATTTAATGGAAAACTGCGACCGTAATGAAGGAGATGTCCTTTTTGGACATCCTTCGAGAATATTTTTTTTTCTCATCATTCTGTTCTCCGGAACGAAGGGGACGGGTCTCACCGGAAGCCACGCGGTGTTGTCAAAAAGTCAATTAATGGCTTTATGGCCGAGTTTTAAAAAGGCGGAGGTTGTATCAGTTCGACACGACTGTATGTTCTATTTCTGCAGACCGGTTGTGGTGTATTCTTCTACCCCAGGGGTTCTCAGAATGTTAAATGCCTTTACATTGTACTACTCGTACAAAAATATTACGTTTTGATTAAAATATTTAATTATTTTGATTACTTGAAAATTGCCCTTGTTCACTCAAAACATTTATCATTCTTCTGAAGGCTCCCACTGAAGATCAATAACTTGCTTGTAAATCTCGGTTGTCCATCAAGTCCTGTTTTCTTGTCCAGGACTTAGTTGACAACAGAATCGTAAACATACACTTTAAATGATCAAATGGATATTTCTGATATTTTGTGCACTTTAATTAAAAAAATATCTGTTTTAATAATTCTCGTGTACTGAAATTATACTATTTTTTTATATTAATCTTAGGGATTTTTTTTTATTTTCTCATTAACATGTTCCTAATATTAAACTCCTCCCACCAAGAATTTGAAGTTTATTACCAAATTGTCAACTTAATTTCAGCCATAATCTTCTCTACAAGACTGGGAACTATATCTATAATTGTAAAATTCCTGATTTTTAGACTACCTGTAAGAAAAAATATTCTTAAACAAAACTTATAACTTTGGGAACAAAGTGTAAAAGCCAAAACATAGAGTTAAGTTTCATTAATATCTCTAACTAGAATTATCTTTCTAAACGTTACTGGCTTTGAGCACATTCCAATTAGCTCATTGAATCTTAAGTAATGTATTTTTTTTTCTGATCAGAAATCTTTTTTTTTTTAAAGAAACTCTGACTACTTGTTAAGAATAAGTCAGATTTTTGTGATTACAACCATTTTTTACCGAGTGTGTATGTCCATGGCCCTTAACAGGAATGCTATATCATCCCCAGACGACTAGCAGCCAAGCTGTCTTGCAAACGATAACATATTAGAAATTTTTCAATTACTCGATGTAGGTTGAGGATCCTAAATTTGTTACAGAGGCTACTTGAACACTAAATTCTCAGAAAATGTAACAAATAGCCTCTGTTGTGGTTTCTATGAGATAAACCAGGTTAACCAAAATTCTTATAACTATCATAAACAGGCGGTATTTTCTTCGTTTGAAAAAAAAATACTAAGAAAAATTGTTGTAAGTTAGTTGCAATACAGAAAAGATAAGAATTAGTTTCTAAACATAATTTATAAATGGTTTTACCTTGAAATAACTTCAGATTCCTTATCGGAAATCTGTGGTATCTCATGCCAAATTTAATTAAGATATTTTATTAATAAGAGTCATAAGGGAATTGAATTTTATTTCTATTTTAAAATTTCGCTTCATCCACATCCACAATCTTTAAATTTAATTTTTACTTTATATTTTTCATCTACGGAGTATCCCATCTACTTAATGTAATCCGTATGAAAAGTTTCTAGTTTTTACATCAGATATCATCAGTAAATGTATCCAAATACTAAATGGAAATATTATATCGACTATTTAATCCATGGATTATTTCAGAAGTTAAAGTTCTTTAGGTATTAGGTCAGACATATTTTCGTCTAGAAAATGTCTAGCCTTCTTTTTATGCTTTTATACTATACGCAATCTAACCTTCCAGTACCGTGTTCCTCGAGAGGTATGCTATAAATACACCAGCAGATCTCATGTAATACAGTACTACCTTTTTCTTATTATATTTTAGTGTTTTGGTATAAAAGTATTTAGGGGTTGCATCGAATATAAAAGAAAATTGAGTTGAAAAGGAAATCTAGCAGATCACAGAATATAAATGATAAATACTTTGATGAAGTTTTTTTATGAGAATAACTGTGTTACATGAGGATATGTTCCCTGCCCATTAAGAGATAGGTGTTTTTTTTAATATCCCCACAAATCTTTAACTTTAAGTCGTCAACAAGTTATATAAGTCTATAAAAAACATACTTTTCATGAACAATCTTTGATTAATGTATTGCATTGTAAAACATCTATGAATATTGTTAAGGCGCAAGCGTGCTGATTTCTGATTGGTTTCCGAAATGGGCCAATCAGGATTGGCACGTGGCAACGGTCCCGTAGCGGCTCTGCACCTATATGTACTTATGATCTGTTGTTACAATGTAAGTTAACATTGAAATTAGTATTCTCTACAATTTAAACAAAGTTAATTTCATTTCAACAAATATTTAAAACTGATATTACCATATATTATTCCCAACCCTGTGTTATTTGTTGAGCAAACACAATTTTGAAATCCTCTTCTATGATATTGCTTCTCAGTCCCAAAGCCAACTAAAATCCCAATAGGTAAACAACAGGTTAGACTAAACTGAGGATTATTTAAAACGAGTTAAATCCCTTGTTTAAAATGAAGAGCCTTGAATTTATTTGACTAACTATTACATACCCAGTTTAAAATTTCGTATGCGTCTGATACTTCCCGGCTCAAAACGGATTAACAGTCTCCAGGCAATTTTGAAAGAATTCGTGTCGTTGAGAAAATTAAACTGAAGCTTTAGGATCATAGATAGCTCCTAAACACTCGTTTTAAGAGATTTCTAAAAGGCAGACACTATAAGAACAACGGATTTGGTTTGGGGATAGCGGAAGCTGTTACCCAATTACATTCGAATTCTGCTGAGATCAATTTGAGATTCGCTAAAACTACTATATTTATACTTTGAAACTTTATTAACACTTAACAAGTTGATCCTGTTTAGCGTGTAGCCATTTTTACTGGAGCAATAGTGCATTTTTGAATGCAAAATTCAGCTCTTAAATTGGTTTTAAGTAATAAATGCCGGAAGCGAATGATTACGATTGTTTAATGCAATATTAATAGGTTAGGTGTCAATTTCTGCTGGGGATTATACAAATTCTCATGTCCTCTTATAAAAACCCTTATGTCGTTAGGGGTGCATATCCGACACCTCCCCATTCCTATGTGATTCTGAACAGTCTTGGTGTGCCCTACCCCTCCTAGAAGTTTGTCCCATAGGGTAGTGTCACTGTGGGATTCGGGCATGGCCACTTAGACTCATAAAGGCCATACACAGATGTTCGAAGTCGTGACGGGAAACAGTAGGCAAGTCGTCACTTTTCAACAGCGCAAGGTACAAGATTTCAGACTGTAGTTGCGCTGTTGTCCAAAGAAACTATGAAGAGTGAAGTCTTGCCTACTATTTCAGTTCACGATTTCGAGCTTCTATGGCCTTATGAGTCTAGGTGGCCATGCCTGAATCCCACAATGACACTACCCATATTGTTATTGATACACCCTGTATGTTTACTATACTAGACTGCAACTTAAGTTGACCCAAAGACGTCTCTAATAAACAAAGTAGTTCCCATCGTGGTGTCTGAATTTGGAGTGAACGTCAATTTAAAAACATGATTATTTTGTTATACCCACGTATACATAGTGCTTTCCATCACGATTTGCGTACCGAAACTCCTCCTAACAACCCAAAAGGCTTTCTGTTTACGCAGTTTCTGCTTCCTGGTAGTGACGTACTGTATTCAGGAAATGTTGGTTTCGAGTATAGTGTTAAGTTATTTGTGAAAACAACAGGCGTCTCCAACAGAAATAATCACATTTCGGTATAATTACGATTCGTTCCTCACCTTTCTCCTCTTATTATCGTTTTCAGTGAAGCCCGTGGACGTGCGCATCGACCCCCCTCGGCAACCACTGAGCGCGGGGCAGGAGTACGAGCTGACGTGCCTGGCGGCGGGCTCTCGACCCCCAGCCCTGCTCACCTGGTGGAAAGGGGGCAAGCAGCTCAAGAACCCTTCGGACGAGCGGCACTCGGCGGCGTCCGGGGACGTGGCCACCTCCGTCCTGAGACTCGTCCCCTCGGTGCAAGACAACGGGGCGCATTTCTCGTGTCGTGCCCATAATCCGGTTATTCCTGGTAGTGCGGAGTCGGACGGGTGGACGCTAGAGATACACTGTGAGTATAGAGCAGACTAAACTTTTTTGTTTGTTTTAGGGTCGGTTTAGAGCGGAATGGAACGATTCGGCGCGGCCGTATCGGCGTGAAACCAAAAAAAAAAAAAAAGAGTTTTTGAATCTGTGTTGAGTTTTGAATTTTTTTTCCTTTCATTTTTCGGATTTTGAAATCACAAACGAAGTGGAATCACAGGAAGGCCCTCTTTGTTCTCTATATTTTTAAGGCGAACAACCTCATGGATCTGATCTGATCCAGATCAGAGAGATAAAAAAACGAAGAACTACTGAATTTTCAAAAAAATATTCAGAGGGTATATAAATGTTTGACCTTATTCATCTTTTAATGCTGAATATTAATTAAAGATGAGTCTTCCTCCTGAAAATGTTTGTAAATTTCCTTAATAACTAATTTTTGGATACTCCATTTTATCCCTCCTCATTATAAAGGTTGACCTAAGCCTTTTATATCCCCTTACCCCGCTCAGGGGTTAATTTCAGGGTATTCAACCTCCCTCTCTGAACCTCAAACTTTAAATTTTCACCATAGAAAACAACCCACCAAGGCTACTCCATATATAACAGGTAAATATAGGGGGTTCGGGGGTCCTCCCCCGAAAAAAGTTTTAAGTTTTAGCATGCTAAAAAGTGATCTAAAGCTATTTCTTGGGGGCGTTTTAGGAGAGTTTCGCGGGCCGCCAGTTGGAAACCCTTGGTATAGCGTCCTTTGTTTTTTAGGCTCCGAACATACTCGGCGATTATAGTCACCAGTGATCCTTACGTTCCCCCCCCCCTTGACCCTTCTATTCCCACTGACCCCCTTTCTTCCTTTCAGACGTGCCGCACGTGTCTCTGCAGCTGGGCAGCACGTTCAAGAAGGGCGAGATCCAGGAGGGCAACGACGTGTACTTCGAGTGCAACATCCACGCCAACCCCTGGGTGTCGGAGGTGAGCTGGTTCTTCAAGGGCCACGAGCTGAGGACCAACACCTCGGCCGGAGTGGTGATCAGCAACCAGTCGCTGGTGCTGCAGAAAGTGCAGCGCCTCAACAGGGGGCTCTACTACTGCATGGCCACCAACTCGGAGGGCACTGGGCGGAGCAACGAGGTCTTTCTCAGGATCAGATGTGGGTATTCTTTTCTATATTGGAATCACACCTTGAAGACCCCCCACAAATTATTATTTACAAGAGTCTATTGACGGTACGATTACAAAAGTTTGTGAAAAATGAAAGTTTTCGTTCATAAAGACACATACAGGTGGCACCCCTAAAAAGGAGAAATATAGGGAGACACCAAAAGGTCCTTAATTTTTGCTTGGGCGAAGTCATTAATCAGTCAAAATAAGTGTCAATCAAAAATTTAAAAATAATTATAAAAAATATGGATTATAGAGTCGTTGATTCCAATTTAATGTGTAGCTTCAAGCTGATTAGATCCATTTAAATTCTCAACAGAACATGCAATGATAGCTCTTTAAAACCCTGGGGCCATAACTTTCACTGGGGCTTTCACAATATCGTGTACAATGTGTATAATTTGGTTTGGAGGGAAGGGCTTTTTTTTCAATATTTAATGAAAATTAGTTTTTAACAAATATGTTCTTTTAATTAACCGTTTTGTAATTTTCATTCATAAAAAATATTAATCCGAAAGACCCTTGTAGCTTGGCGCAATATGATCACGCTTGGTTCTCTTGCGCCAAAAAACAATGATCATTTAACCAACCAATTTTATATTGAGGTTAGCTAGGTTATAATACCCTATTCAATTACAAACCCACTCTAGTACAGACAGCAGTGGAATCAACTAATTTCTCCGAATGCCTAAATACCATAATTCCCAGTCTCTCTGAGCCAATGAGGAGTCTCAGTTTCAGATCTCTTTTAAAATGCAACCCTCTCATTGGGTATAAGAGCTTGAGAATTCGGATAAACATTGAGGTGTCTTTCATTTTCATGTAAGCTTTAAATGTTTCTCATGACTTTAGTTTTTTTGTATCTCGTCTTTAACACAGAGCAAACTTAGTATCTAAAAAACCATATTTATAAGCTCGTCTCCAAAAAAAAACCCACGACCTATTTTTTTTTTTCTTCGCCACAGCAGAAGAAAAAATCCTTTGACAAACACCCCGCCATACCCTCAATTGCACAACCCGGAACAGCCCTGAATCAATTCCCGTTAATAAACTCAGAGCTCTGAAAATATTTCAACAGATGGAAATGATTCCTGTAATAAGATATAAATGACGCAAAGTAAAATTGAGTGCAAAATCAGAAAGGAAGAGACGGGCCAAATGTATTATTGCAATAACAATAAATTACCCGGGCAGATGTGGACATTTATATCTTACGTCGGGCACTCCTTAATTTATTATCTCCGGTCATTCCATTTTTTTTTTCTCTCAGATATATCACGCTGACATGCCTAATGGTTTTATTTCTATGTGTATATTGATTACACAGAGAAAATGAATGGATGGTTTTTTTTTAGTTGGAAAGCATATGGTTGATGTTGTTTACAATGTTCATTTTTTTTGTCTTTTGGGTTTTTTTTATTTTTTGAAATCGGAATATATTGGTTGGGACTTGATTGCTTACATTGAGTGTTTTACTGTGTAATGTAATGGTGAATGGTAGTTCGGTTGAATTTTTGTTTAAAAGGCAAGTTGGATACCCCATTTAATATTTTTTTTCATACAAAACATAATTGTATGGAATGAATAGAAGAAGAAGGTATGTAACAAAGGCTCGTTTTGAATTGGTTGACCTTAAAGTTTTTTTTTTCTTTTTGTTGAAACTTATACGTTAATTCATTTTTGTAACCTATAAAAATAAGTAAAACAGCTACAATATTGATTACTTTTTCCCTAGCAATAAAACATTTGTAGATTTTTTTTAAACATTAACACATACAGCAGTGTCGTGTATCAACTTTATTATTATCATCATACATGATACATCATACATGAAAGTGCATAGCACAATAATATTTAGCATTATTTCTTCGTACTACATCACAACATGTTTCATTTCATAAAAAAAAATATTCCAGTTTCGTTGGGATTATGCAGATTAATGTATTGTATGATACAGAAAAATAAAATTGGAAATAATAAACTTAAAATTAAGTACTTTGAGAAACTTGGAAATAAAAAAAATTGCGTTCAAAAGAATTCGAAGAAACTATTCATTTAAAAGACCATTAAGGATATTAAACATTTTTACTTGGTTACTTATATCTAAAACAGATTTGTTTTGAAGCTTTAGGAGAAAATTTAAAAACAAATTATTTAATTTGCATTTTAATACTTTACGTTAAAACAAATTCGAAGTGTGCTTTAAAAATTAAAAGGCATTAATTAGTATATCGTGTTAAAGTAATGGTTTCACTTCAATTGAAAAGAGGAAATTACTTACCCATAGAAAATTATTTAGAATTTAATCCAATTTGCTAATTTACACATTCTATCACTTTATAATGTTTTCTAATGCTTGCAGGGATTTAAAATGATTCGATAGGAAGTAATTTTCTGATAAATATTTATCATTTTTAACTATTATATAAAGTTAAGACATTATTAGTTAAGTATTCATTATACTCACAAACAGTTGAATAAATTGGCAATGAGGATATTCGAAATCATTACTCTAAGTTTATTTTTTGAAAATGTTTATATGTACTGTTTATCATCATTTAATTGAAAGAACAAACTCGACAATATTGCCACTCAAAATATTTATTTACAAACTCAAAAACCGATTTTCAATTAGAACGACAAGGAGTCGCACGCGAACATCGTAATTAAGAAAATAATCATAATCGAAGTATCAAACACAAAGTTGAAAAGGTCTCAAAACAAACAAACAAACGCTTCAAAAAGATAAAACAATTTCAATAAGTTATCATTCGATAGATACACCCGTGACACTCACAACAATCACTTTTTATTACCAGTCATCAAAACTCAATTTCACCGATACTTTTTTTTTTCTCATCAACGAAATTATGAATGAATCCGTCAACTAATTTGCATCCATACTGTTAGAGGGCTCTCATGGATGCAAACATGATCCTCTAATTAATTTCAAACAGAAGAAGAAGAACAAAATGTTTCAATCCATCTTTGTAACAAATCACTTCTTTTTCCCCCGACTACTGTTTGCGTTTCAAATCCAAAATGCCGAGAAAGTTATTCTTGAAGCAGCGCTAATTAGTGTAAAGATCGAGTGAAAAAAAAATAATCGAGTGATTAACTGTGCTTCTTTCGAATCGAATGAATGAATGAATCGGATGTTTGCGGACACTTCACTCTTCCCGATCACTTCAAAAGATTAGAGTGCGGTGTAAAAACTGCCGACTAATTCCGTTTTAAAAGCGAATCACTTCAAAGGAATGATTTTATGCTGATTTGCGGAATGATTCTTTTCGATCTATGGTGAGGAGCGCCCGCATCGCATCGGTCGTGTTTGGAGTGTCGAATAAAAATAGTGTAATTTTGTTTTTGAATCGTTTGATTTGAAATAATAATGAATGCTGGTTTTGGTGTTGAAGTTTTTTTTTTAAAGGTCGCGGTGTTTGTAAATTAAAGCACTTTTATGGAAATATTAATAATCAAGGAAAATTACATATCGAATGAATTATTTAATAGTATTCCATGTTACTATTACACATTTCAATCCTAGTTCATGGATATCCAGTACAAATACATTTTCAGAAACAGGTTAATAAATTAAATACAGGATAGTCAGAGGATATCATAGTATAGACCTAAAACTTAAACCAAAAATACAAACTTTAAAATTAATGCGAACATACTTTTCTTTTCGTCACTCAGCAGGTACTTAAAAATTTCTGTGTTTTCAGAGTTCTTTTGATATTTGTCATCAGAATGACACTTAGGCAAAATAAGATTATTTGAGTTTTTAGAGCTGTCTTATCTGATAGTTAGGATAGACATTTCCTTTTTGGGTTCCTTGGTTTGAAAACAAAGGAAAAACGTTTGTTTGTTTGTCAAAATTGTTTTTAATTTTTTTTTATCCACAGTGAATGTTTCACTCATTCATATTCACTTACTCCATTTATACTGGAGGGTCCGAAAGTACAAGAATGTAATGAACTATTCGATCTTTCACCGACGTTTTTGGTGTTAGTTGACATTGTGAAAGTCGATATTCTCCAATTTCGGTCTTTCACGGTAACACCATTACAACAACGACTTTGTTGCTCACTCACTCTCTCTCTCCTTCTGCAGACGCCCCTGAGTGCCAACCCCACCAGAAGCGCGTGTACGGGGTGGCGCTGTTCGAGACCGTGGGGGTGCAGTGCGCGCTGGACGCCGACCCCGACAACGTGACGTTCCGCTGGCGCTTCAACAGCTCTGGCCGCTCTCTGGACCTGGGGGCCTTCCAGTCGGCCGCCGCCACCTCCACCGCCGCCTACAGACCCCGCGCCGACGACGACTACGGGACACTCGTCTGCTGGGGCAGCAACGACGTCGGGCGACAGAGGGAGCCGTGCGTCTTCACCGTCATACCCGCAGGTGAGTGTGTTGGGAAAGACGCCCTTGTGGCGGATTTACACCACCGCGTCAAAAGCGGCAATCAGCAATTCAAAAGAACCAATAGGATGCCTCGAAAACGACCGCTGACGCCGCTTTTGACGCGGTGGTGTAAATCTACCATTGCACCCGTATTTCATGCTATTTCGGGTTTCACAGTGTAAAACCAAAGTTCATATTCACATCTATCCCGCTACCTTACACAACACCTTCCCTTGGCGACTATTTGGCGAAGAGGTTTCATGGAAAATCACGCTACGCGATCGGTCACGGAGTCTTACGTCATCTGAGACAGACGTGCAGGATGTGACCTTTGCAAACGACTTAGAGATATGGTAATTTACCATATTATATCTGTTATTTGGGAGGATTAAAATACGAAAAAGACCAAAAACTCAGATAAACCACATGATAATGTTTACAACATTTGCGTAAAATACGGGGATTTAAGGTTACACCACTTTTTTAATATTACTTTAAGTTGTTATAAAAGGTTAACCTTTTCAATTAAGTTGTTTTGTGTGAAATGCCTAAGAAAAAATGGAGACCCAGCCTCTTCCATCAAGTGCATTTTTCTCAGCAAGTTTTTTGCGACCTTTAGCTTTACGAGATGGAGTAAAAGACTTTTTGAATGACAATGAAATCTTTAATTCTGTACTTTTCTTTTGAATTTCTTTTCAAAAACCCCTCTTCTAAAGGAAGTCTAAAATCCTTAAAGAGCTTTCATTTTTAAAGTAATTTTATAGTAATCACCGAAAAACGTAATTTCAAGGAAATATAGTCCTTGATAACCAATATCCGACTTCCTTCATAATCCCACGTTGGTTTCCCAGCAACAGAACGACCCTCAAGGACAAAGTAGTTTTACAGGTAAACTTGTATGAAGGAGAAAATGTCTAACAGATCAACATTAGGACAGGGCTGTGATAGTTACTGTTTCTACTAGGACTTCTACTCAATTTGTGTAGTTTTGAGGTAGACTTGTTTTTACGAATATTTTTAAAAGATTTGGTGGCGCTTCTCTCAAATCGTAAAGGGTGTTTCGTCGGCAGTTTTTTTTCGTGGTTGTCACTCGACAGTCTATTCTCGACAGCAATGTTCCTTGAACCCAGTACGTCACAACACGGAAGAAGAAATTGCGTAAACAGAAAGCCTGTTGGGTTGCTAGGAGGAGTTTCGGTACGAAAATCGTGATTGAAAAGCACTAGTACTTAAACACGGGTTTAACAAACTAATCATATTTTTAAATTGACGTTCTTCATTTCACTCAATATTCAGACACCGCGCTGGGAACTACTTTGTTTGTTAGTTACGTCATAGGGTCAGTTGCTGTCTAGTATAGACAGCAACGTTACTTGACCCCTGGATATTCAAAACAAACAAAGTAGATCCTAGCGCGGGTATCTGAATTTTGAGTGAAATGAAGAACGTCAATTTAAAAATATGATTAGTTTGTTAACCCCCATGTATATAAGTGTCTTTTTATCACGATTTGCGTACCGAAACTTCTCCTAGCAACCCAACAGGCTTTCTGTTTACTCAGTTTCTCCTTCCGCGTTGTGACGTCAATAGGGTCTTGAAACGTTGGGGCTGTCGAGTATAGTATAATGACTTTGAAAGATGACTTTCTAAATTATTCAACATTGTGCCTTTTAGGTCCTCCGGAGCCCCTGCAGAACTGCAGCGTGGTGAACTACACCGAAGACTCTCTGCAAGTGGAATGCACAGAGGGTTACGGCGGAGGGTTGACGCAGGTGTTCCAATTGGAGGTGTACGACGACGGCGGGAGACGCTTACACGGCAACCTCACCAGTGCGCAGCCGCAGTTCTACGTGTCCGGGCTGCCAAGCGGCCGCCTTCTGCGCCTCGTGCTCTTCGCCAAGAACGCCAAAGGGAAGAGCGCGCCAATCGTGCTCGCCGCCAGCACACTGCGCAGTCCGGAGAAGCTCACCGGTGAGACTCTTATTGGTACTTGTTCGTTAGCCGGGCGCAAGCGAAAAATCGCCAAATAATGTAGAATGAAGAGAGAAAAAGAGCATCTGCCTCTTGCGCATTCGTTTCGTTTTGCGTTGACTGTTGTTTTGTCATTCGCTTCGCTTGGCGAGTGTTTGGGCCACAGTTGGCGACATTTGCGCCCGGCTAAAGGATAAGTACCAGAAACTCTTTTATTACATTGATTGGTTCCTTAGCTTTTTTCGTACTGCATCGATGTTGCTCTACAACTTTGTAATTGACTAATTTAGCAAACAATATCTAAAAGTGTTTACTCCTAACATTGCCGCTCCAATATTATACATATATTATATACTAGCTGATATGCCCGCCGTTGCTCGGGGGATAAAAGGCTTATCAAACTGTGTGTTAAAAAAAAAAGAATTATCGTTTAGATGCAATAGAGTCAACAGTCTTCCCGCTAGGATTCTTTTTTGATGCCATACCACTTCGTTAAGATGTAAAAAAAACCCTTTAAAAATACCACCTGTTTAGATTTAATGTGTGAAATCCCCATCCCCGTTTTTAAAGAGTAATTTTTCAAAATAGAAAAAAAGTCAGGGGACCTTCTGAACCCCATTATTTTTTTCTCTTTTGTCCTTTTCTCCCTCCATCCATTTCTGCAATTGGTATAAATGTATATTTGAGGCAAATTTCTCCGCCTTCGCTTCACAATAAAGATATATTATTGAACAGCAATGTCCATAGATAAAACTTATTTCCCCCTCATCCCGCTAAATTTTTATAAAATACAAAACAATTAAATATACTACATACTTTTATACTTTTTTAAGATGTTAAACAAAATCTTAAAAAACCGGTTTAGAATTAGTGTTTATAACCATTTTTTAATAATGATAATTTTTTTTAAAATCAGGGGGAGACCCCCTGAACCCCCCTTTGCTGATTTATCACCAACTCATTCATTGGAAGAAATTTCAAACATGAAATAAAAGTAAACATCATTTGAATCGACACTGAAAATGCCTGTGATAAATTATTGTTTTTATTTTAACTTTGCTGGAAATACTTAAATTTGATTAAATAGAAAAAAGAGAAAATTTTTCAGTGGAACGGTTTTTGGTTTTCATAAAAAAAATTATTTATTAATTAAAAATTGCTTCTTTATCATATTTTTTAAAAATTCACCTGTTATAAAACATTTCAAAATAAATATTTCCAACAATAGAGGTTTTGCGTGTCCTGGAAAGAGCAATAACCGCAATAAATTTAACATTGAAGGCTAAGCATAAGAATATAGAAAAAGGACAAAAAAGGCTCCTTGGAATGCTTTGATTCAGAAAATTCTTTTTCGCTAACCTTCCTGGTTGTGTCAAGAACAATATGCTAAAATTTCATAACAATCACATTAATAATGTGGATGCTAGGATCCAAAAACTAAAAACGGGAATAAATATTCAAACCTCCGTGCACCCCCTCCAGAATGGAATATCGAAAAATCCAGAAATTACTTTCTTCGAAATACTCTCAAGAAGGTATTTCCAACAGTTCACTTCGTAATATCGATTTCTCGGTACTGTTTTCTTCGAAAATGTAAAACTTGGTTTATGCTCAGCAAAAACGGGTTTTTGGAATATTCAGACCCCTTAAAATTCGAATATCCAAAATCTGAAAAATGCCTTTCTAGAAATTGTTGCTAGGTACCTTCCTGCGAAATAACGAAGATCTGGGGTCATTTGGGACGCTGCTGGGCTCAAAAACGTCGAAAACGCTCCAAACCCCCCTGTGGGTCAGAAAAAAAATATTTCGAAAAATCCCTTCTTAGTGCGCGTATACACCGTAAGATCTTCGACCCTACCAAGTTTCGAGTCTTTAGCCCCGGTAGATTTTGCTGTGCGTTGCTGAGTGAGTGAGTGAGTGAGTGGTAAAGCTCTTTTATTATTATAGATTATAATGCATATATTATGCAATAGGATAGATAGGGGATAGGGCATAACCACTTTACTATACCTAGACACCACTTTTATGACTATCTGTAAGGGTGCAAAAATCATAGGAGGTTGACACTTATCTTTGGACACTATGTATTTCTCCTTCAAAAATGTTCTGCCATCCTATTCCGGATGTTGCATTTGTCAAACTACGACCCTGATTGTGGCTAATTAAAAATAAGTGGTAACTTCCTAAACAATTCTTTTTTAATTCAGTTTTATCTACTTGTTTCTAGAAACTATGAGCAGTACATGCATCGAATTTTTAATATTTAACTTATGTGGATTTTGGGATGTAAAATTATTTCAACTGAAATGGTTTTGTGCTTAAACTGATTAACTTTCGACAGGAATGCAAGGGATGATCATCTTTAGGCCAGTACTAGGACTTCTAATTGGAATTATCGTAGCAGTTGTCACTGTGACGATAGTCATCATTATCTATATCAAGATCAAAAGACGTCGGAAAGAAAAAGGTAAGTTTTATATTTTCAACATATTTTGCTATATTTTTTCAATATATTTATTTAAATTTTGTACGTTATTTTACCTATAGAGGTGTGCAAATTATTATGCTGTATTATATTATAAGTATTAAATTATTGCTGTATTATATTAAATTATTATACTTTATACTGTATTATATTGCGTTTTACAATATGGGGTTATAAACCATTTAAAAGTAATTTATGTAAGTCAGCTACTGTAAATATATTTATGTAATGAAGTATACATACATCCTTTTACTTCTTTCTTTGTTTCTTCTGTTCATTTTTACTTCATAGTTTGTTTTGAATTGATATTCATGTTAGCATTTTTACTGAAGTATCGATGAGTAATTTAGGAGGGTTTTTTTTTTGTATTTTTAATTTGATATCAAACTATATTTAATGCTTAACTACCTATGGATCAATAACACATTGCACAGATTTTGTACTGAAAGAAAAAATCTAAAAATAAAATGTTCAATTCATTGATTAAAAGTACGCCAAAAAGTATAAAATCATTCATCCAAAGTAAAGTATACCACATGAAGTGTGAAATTCATTTAAATATTATAAAATAAATTGCTTTTCATGGTCGATTAAAACACGTCGTATCAAGTACCTACCACCTTTGAATACAATAATTTGCACACCTCTGTAAATCCTTGCCATAGGCTTATGCCTGAGTTTCTTAATAAACCTTTCCTAATGCAAATTGCAAAATGCAGCGGGGCATAATATATCAGAGCAATATTCTACTCTCTACTTGAATATTCCGGAGGAAATATCAGATTCGGATTGACTTGTTAAAATTAATGTCCCCCCTCAAAAGCGTATATAGGAATGCAATTCATTTTATCTGGTACTGCATTTCCGTTTCTGAAATTTCTATTTCATTCTTCTCGAGAGGATCGATTTCGTCATTCGATATATCCAGAATCGATTCATCTCTACTCGGAGAGGAAACCCATAAATTATTTTTAAAGTTCCATTCAAGTGTAAGTTGAGAAATCCGTTAAATTTCCCCGAGATTTATATATATTCGAGTCGTTGCTTTGAATTATAACAATGCCTTTTAAATGGCTTTTCTACAATCTATATATTGCGGAGGACTCACGAAGTAAGTTGAGTAGTTGGAGGGAATACTGTTTCTCAGTAAGACAACTGTTCTTACCCGACAACTGTTGCCCGACAACTCAGTTTGGTCACTAGTGTTATAAATATAGGGGAGACACAGTTGGACTAGTCTTAGATAGAAATCTATTGCAATGTTGAAATATGAAGGGGCTTAATATTTTAGGCTTGCGCTTGGGTGATTGTATAAAGCTGCGTCCCAGGATTCCCGGGCCAAATCACAAAATGAGGCTATAACCTAAAAATTGGGGTCCAAAAATATCGTTCAAAGAGTGACCGGTTATTTATAATAATGAATCCCTTAAAAATATTTAGGGAGACATTTTGTTGACCAATAGCATTAATATCGATAATACAAAACACTTTTACAAAACGAGTAAGCATGTAGTTTTCCTAATTAATTTTTGATGTTATTTTTTTATTTTAAGTTGTTCGTTTTTTATAGTTATTTTACCTTACCTTTATCAGTTTCCATGTTTTTTTTTCTTTTTCATCGATCATTGTTCTTTATTTTTAAAATAATAATGAGAAAAGGTATTGAAAAAAAAACCATAAATTTATATAAGCTTTTTTCTCCCTTTAGCAACTAAAAGAACTCCTGAAGTCCCTGACAAGTAAGTCTTAAATATATTCATTTACTTCTTAAATGAAAATTCAAAGAATCGATTTCAAGTTAAAATATTGTCGACGATTAACATATTAAAAATTTTCAAACCTTGATGATAGAATCAAACTCAAACCTAATGCAACATGCTCCGTTATTACAGGTGTCAGACTCCACTGAAAAAAGACACAGACGACATAGCGGACAGTGAAGAGAAAGGGCCGGATATCATTCCAGCTAACATAAACACGAGGCAACACTTTATAGTGAACGGTAAGGTTCTTTTTGATCAAATTGTTTTCATGATTTTTTTTACGTAATAAAGTAGTTCCCGCTAAAGAAGGTATTTTGTTAAAAAATAAAGTTCATAATTGTTTAATGTTTATCCATGATCATAATATATCGTCAGCTTACAAAAGCGAAAGGCACTTAAGTCAATTTTTGTGAATCTTTTGAAAGTGGTGAAAACAGCGCCAACGAAGCCTATGGGGATTCCCTAAATCTCGTCAAGTTGCAAGGTGATCAATTGGTATGGCGCAAAGGAAAAGAGTTCGGCTGTCGCCAAATTTGGCGTAACCTTATACAGATTATATTTTAGCCAGAAGTGACTTAGTGCCTTTCTCCTGTAAGCCGACGATATACAGGGTGATTAAACAAGGCCGCCCTAGCTCTGCACAAAATGATTCCTCGCAGGGAGTACATAAAAGTGCAGTACCAAGTACTGTACCCCTGCAATCCATAGTTTTCGAGAAAATCGACTCAGAAAAAGGTACGGTGTCATATCCTGTGAAAACGTAAACATACTTATTTGGATATGTTTGTACACTACAATGTAAAAAAAAATATCTACTGGGCATGCATGCGCGAGGTGTGGAATGAATCGAGTTTTTATCGGATATGACGTGACATTTTTTTCCGGAAAATAAAAGTCGTCGTAGAGGTATAGTTCTTTGGATATGTACTCTAGGCAAGGAATCTTTCTGTGTAGAATATGGTTGGACTTGAACACCCTGTATGATTTTTAGTTTTGATTTGAAAAAGTATTGACTTTGTTTCTCTTGTGCAGAGGACCCTAAGGAGCAGGTGTCTCCCGCCAAGGGTGGCGCCGTGTGCCATTGGGGCTCTCCACCCAGAAACCCGTGCTTAGAACCTATTCCAGTGCAACAGTGCCCAGCATTTAGACGGGTGAGACACTTTTTTTCATTGATCAGTTATGGAGTTTTCACTATCTGTACATTGTAAAAAATTCCCGTAAAATTTACAATTTTAAACTGGCCGCTGGGTTGGTTGTGGAAAACCGTAAAAATTACAAAGTAAATTCGTAAAAACAACGGCGTTTTACCATTTTAATCCATGTTTTTTGTTTTTCAAGGTAAAAAACCGTTGTTTTTATGGATTTACTTCGTAATTTTTACAGTTTTCCTTAACCAACCCAGCTGCCAGTTTAAAACCGTAAATTTTACGGGATTTTTTTTTACAGTGTAGATGATATTTTTCAAGTTAAAGGTAATAATCCAGGATGATTATAATTAAAATTGTAATAAGGCTGTGAAAAGAAAATCACTTATCAGAATTGTCTGATATTTCATCTGAGTGTTCCTGAGGCAGGGAGATTTTTTCCAGGTTAGGAAATGTAGTACCAAAATTAGCCGATAGGGGCCATTTTACTCGTCTTAACCCCTTCCGACGAAAGTAAAACCAGGCAAAAGGTATAAGTTGAACTATTTTGCCTTTCTTTAATTCGGATTCAAGGGGATTTGACAAGTTACAAAAAAAAGTTTAAAAAATATCTAAAAACAGGGGAAAGAATTTTTTGTTAGAAAAATGTAATGTGTGCAATGTAATAACAACTCAGAGAAAGTGTACAATTTTATAACTGGAGTTTCCTTAAGAATTTAAATTATTAATTAAACTCTCATTTTGCCGTTAGAAGAGCTCTAATCCGCCCCAATGTATTCACCATAGTCACTTAACTATAACTTAACTCGCTTAACTATAAGTATTCGTTTCTTCCATGACTCCACGAGACGTTGTTTTGAATCCGAAGGCGTTAAACGATTTTTGAAACGCCCTTTTGAAGAGGCATTAAAACCCAAATCAGTTCAAGTTTAGCCCAAGAATCTTGGTATGCATTTTTTAGAGCACCTTAAACTTGATAAAAGGGACGGAATTACACTCAAAACACGATTAAAATGCGTTGGAAAGCTTATTTGGAATCTCGGGCTGTCTAGGAATTAAAAGGTTAAATCAACCCAAAACGGAGCTTAATTTAGCAAGTTTCATCCTACTGAAATTAAGACACGTTTACTCCTACCATTTCTCTATCTGTAGAAGCCTCTTTTAAAACTAACCTATTTTTAATCAGATTACCTAAGAAGCTTTATAAAAGACTCTCCACCTCTATAAGGTTACCATACTATATTAAGGGGACGTCCATAAATTACGTGAGGTGATTTTTCCAAATTTTGGACCCCTCCCTCCCCCTTGGTGAGATTTTGCTGGACCCCCCCCCCCTCCCTCCCACGTGAGATTTTCTCAACCACTAGTTTGTTTCATCGGCATAAAAATTACCATCCAGATTGAAAAATTTTGATACAAGAACACATTGAAATAAAAAATGATTCTAACTTGTAATTATCACGACTGACTGGCTAATGATTTGCTGTTTTGACTAATCTGAGCATTTTTCTAAACTTGTGCTAAAAAATATTTAAAAAGAAATGTATATTTTCTAAACTAAAAGTTGACGTGAGATTTTAATTGACTCCCCCCTCCTCCTTGGGGAGATTTTCCTGGACACCCCTCCCCCCTTTTGACCTCACGTAATTTATGGATGTCCCCTAACCTAAAGCTGATTCAAAAACCAATTTTCGTAAAATTAGGAATGTGTTTATCTCATCTAAGCATTCACCTTATTCTAACGTAGTAAATATTCGTAATAAGTTAAGATATTTTGAAACTGAAATCCAGACTTAATTATACAGTGATTTATGTCAATTTGCTTGAAATAAATACTCGAAACTAGCTCGTTCCCCCTTAGGATGTCAATTTCCCAGACATTTTATATCAAACGTAACGTATTTGAGCTCAGACGGTGGCTTCAGTTCAAAAAGGATTGATATAATAGAATTCGGGGAAATAGAATAATAATGCAAACACACAAATTCCAGGAGATTCCGTTCCATTACTAAATTTCGAACATAGGAATGCTTCTAATTGAGCCAAAACCGAATTCCTTCATTTGTGTATAGTGGGTATTTTGAATATTTCATTCGATAAAGTATGGTTATATTGATTTAATATGTTAGGAATTATTCGGGTAATTTTAAAAGGTTATATTTTCATTATATGCTCAAAGGAAATCATCTTATTTTCTGTCCGTAAAGTCTTTTTCTCTGTTTTTTGAACATCAATTTAATATTCTTGGAGTCTTTTGACGATTTTAATATTGCAAAAAAAAAAAAAATCTGGTATAAAAACACGGGAAAGGTGTCAGTTTTTAGGGTTTTCATTATATGCGACAAGGAGTATTTCTAATATACTAGCTGTGTTTGAATAAACAGCATTGTATAAAGAAATTAAAAAAATAGTTTTATAAAAAGTGTGTCAAGGTGACCCACTCTGCCCTAATTTTTTGTTTTATACTCCTGCATACATCGTACTCGCGAGCAAAACATTCTCTAATTCTTTAATCGAACAACTAATGTTACGATAGTTGAAGCATGCGAAGTAGTAGAAGTTTATTATTACATGTTTTATAACATTAAAATTGCGTTTTTGATCAATCTTGGCATTAGCACCGATAGCCCAGTGGTATAGTGAGCGGCTAGTAACCCAATGGTCCCCGGTTCGATTCCTGGCTGCTAGTTTTGTTATTATGCTTTAATTTAACTTGTCATTTTTCAAAAAATAGCGAGATTAGCTAGAGTTGTTACTTTCGTAGAAATAACCAGTGCCTTCTTTAATATAACCCTATCAATTTATGTTTGGCCTTACTGAGATCACTGGAAGTCTTCCAATTTTACATAAATAAACCGCACAAAACATCTCAAAAGCAGCTCTACAGCACAGATCACACTCTCACTGCTTTCTTTATTCAGAAAAGTCGTGACATATTCCGTGACACGTCCGGTATATCTATTTACGAGCATTTTAAAGCAAAGAAGAAGAAAAAAACACTCCATTCTAGGGTTTCATCATCATGCCCCAAGAAGAAAAAAGCGCGACAAAAGTGTTCCATTAAAAGGGAGGACTCGCCTAAGCACGTTCTCAAAAGATTATAAAATACACAGAGAAGCTATTCGAGGCTATCGAGAACGAATAAAATGTTTATGGAGGTGAGGCATGAATACATATTTCGAACTTTTATGCGATCTCGCTTGTCAAATATTCATTTCCTTCACGTGTGCTTCGATTTCGAAAATGTTTATTCGTCCCTTAGGTGGGTGTTTGCCTTTTGGAAGGGTTTTTTTTGTTGCAAACGCGATATCGTGATTGGGAGAACGAATTGGATTTGTGGAGATCGTTTCCCGTCTAGGATTGCGATGTGTCTGGAGTCCAGTAGCTCGCAACGATTTTTATTATGTTTGCATGGAAACCAGGGCCGTTCCGGCCGGGCGTGCTGGCCGTGCCTGCACGGAGGCGCCGACCGATGAAGAGGCGCCTTAGAAAATTTTTTTGACCCCTAACTTTAAGGGAAAAATATTCCGTTACGTCCTGACTCAAAAGAAACAAACCTAAGCAGTAAGCTAGATCTCCTTTCCTTTACAAAAAAAGCTTCAAAAGGCGCCTACAAACGAGTAAAGAGCGCCCTTACTGGGTTATACACACCCGTCCCCCTTAAGAGAACTAATATAGGCGCCTTTTAAGAAAAGTGCATTTTGAACTTTTTGTATGGAGCGCCCTCATCTAGTGAATCTATTAAAGGGTGCCAACTCTTAACAAAAATTTTAATATGCCCGACTTTGAAAGCTATAAGGAAGACTCCTTTTAGCTTTCAAATTGTATGGGGCGCCCCATCAAATAAATATATATTCAAAGCGCCCACCCTGAGAGAAAAATTGAACACACAGACTTTGAAATATGTAAGGCGTCTTACTTAGCTAACCCAAATTGTATGAGTTGTCTTAATTAAATGGATTTATCAAAGACCGCCAGACCTGCGAGTGAAAATTTTAACATTCCCAACTTTAAAAGATATACCATATTGTATGGGCGCCCCCATCAAATGAATCTATTCAGGGCGCCCAGTGCGCCCATTCTGAGTGAGTTAAAATTTAAACACTCCAGACTTGAAAGCTGTAAGGCGTCTTAGAAAAACCGAATTGTATGAATCTACTAGCGCTTTCAGCGCTAGACCCGGCGTTGCCCGGGCGCAGTAAAACTTTATATAAATACCTATAGCGTTGCTCAGACATTATTGACGGGCTGCGCCCGTACTAAGTTCCTTGGACAGAATCTCATACACTTTGAAATAGTTGGGAAGTCATATTTGTTAAAAAATATTTAAACTTAAGGTGCAACAGATTTAGTAGAGTACCTAGACTGCAACACTAAGAGGCCCGCTGCAAACAGTTAAATGAATATAATCGAAGAATTAAACAAAAGTCAGTAAATGTATAAAAAGCCTGAGTGATTTAAAGGCACAGCTCAGTGCCTGCTCTTAACTCATTAATTCAAAGATTGACATTTTTATGGGTTTTTTTATTCTGAAGAGCGTTATCAAGAATGTGTTTCAAAATGAATCACTCCTTCTCTCAATAATATCAGCTTGTTTCTTTTTTTATTTTATCCTTACATTCAGTCGCTTTCGCAAGGTTTCTTTTTTTATTGAACAACGGATTTTTCGGCCAATCATATGCTTTATCAAAACAGCAGACGGATTTCTTCATTTTATATATTAAGATTAATAGGCGCCCTCCTTGGATGAAGATTTGATTCACCAGTTATTAAATAGCTATCAAGCGTTTGCCTCAAATCATATTTTAATAGATGTCCCTTAAAAATTTCTATATAATAGGCCCTTGACTTGTGAAAAATGTTTTGAAGAAGACTATTGTAAAAAACCGAATGGATATCTCTTACGTAAATTTATTAGGTGCACCTGGAGCTGCTACCATGCCAACTTAAAAATATTTTAAAAATAGAAAATAATTACTTTTTCAAACAAATTGGTCTCTAGATAAATATTGAAACTTCATTTAATTTTTCAAAACAAAAAGTTTTTTCAGGATAGTTTTATTAAGTAGCAATAGCTAATTAATTTTTATATTGTTCTTAAAGTGTCAATTACTGGTAACCATCAGTTACTGGTTAGATAAATAACCAAACCATACAGCCTCTATCGAGAACTAGGCGAAAATTGAGTAATCCTAAGTGAATATTTTTGAGTTTATGGCCCAGGGCCGTATCCAAGGGGGGTTCAAACATGGCCACCTAAACTAATAAGGCCGTAGAAGCTTGAAATCTGAGTGACGTCATGCCTTCTCTTTCGCGTCATCGACGCGTTTAAGACAACAGCGCAACTCCAGTCGGGAATCTTGATCGCCCCACCCTTTACAGCCTGATTGGTCTCCACAACTACGGTGAAAACGTCACTTGAATTAGCCACACCGACACACGTGTCGAATATTTCAGAAGTGAGAAAGTGAATTAGAGATTGCGAACCTCAAGTTGATTCCGTGCTCTATTATAAACAATTTTATGTTATGTAGTTTCGTTTTGCAGAACGAAAAAGAGGTTTCCCTCAAGACCTGAAAATGGTTTTATGCAGAGTTAATTTTAATAATCATATTTGATCAGCGATCACTAAAATCTGGTTTAATGATTAAATTTTGAATAAAATTGTAAAAATCGGGCCTGGTTTAAAACTCATGATCGGACATATTTTAAGCCTTCAAATTTACGAATACAATGGAGGGGGGGGGATTAAATATTAACTGATGTTTCCTCTTTTCGATCAGTTTTATGTTATCATCAACAGAAAGATTTTGCTGGTTTTAGGTCCAATCTTAGGTGCCCAATCCAAGGATTGTGTGCAAATTTCAGATCAGGATTATTCTGCTCTTTAACCCCCTCTGTCATTAGGAGAGTAATTCTTAGCAATCCTAAGTCAAATCAATCCTAATTCAGATCAAACTTTCTCCCATCTGAAATATTCGGCACGTGTGTCGGTGTGGCTAATTCAAGTGACGTTTTCACCGTAGTTGTGGAGACCAATCAGGCTGTAAAGGGTGGGCGATCAAGATTCCAGACTGGAGTTGCGCTGTTGTCTTAAACGCGTCGATGACGCGAAAAAGAAGGCATGACATCACTCAGATTTCAAGCTTCTTTGGCCTTATTAGTTTAGGTGGCCATGGTTCAAACCCCTCCCGAAATTTTGACATCAATTTTTATACTGTTTTTCATTGAAAATTCTGCAAATTTATAAGGAGCAATTCTCTTCGGTTGTCAGCTAAAGGGTCTCAAAATGAGTTAAAACACTACTTTTAGGGGTCAAATTTCAGAAATTTTTCTTGGGGAAAACCCCCAACCCCCCCACCAAAAAATGAGTTTATCATTATTCTTTAAACTGAAAACTGTAAAAATTCCCCATAATATATTGAAAAAAGCTTGATTTATTTTAACTGAAAACTAATTTTAATTAAATAAGTAATGCCAATATTATTTATTTATTAATAAGTAGAACCCCTTTACAACGACCCTCTGTTATAGCAACCCTTGCGTTACAACAACCGATAATAAAAGCACCTTTTTATTACAATACTGTTAATTTTATTCGTTAAAACGTCCGCATTTTTTTGGCACCATAAGGAGTCGCTTTATCAAAGTTCTACTGTATCATTAAGTTAAGTAATATCAAATTTGTTTAAAGTGATTATTAATTAGTTAAAATTAACAAATAATTTAAAATAAGTGATTAATTAATTAAAAATTAATTAAAAGTAAAAATTAATTAACTTAGAATTAATTATTAATGGGGGTGAGGTGTAAGGGGCGCCGTAATTTATTGGCACGGAGGCGCCTTCATACCCAGGAACGGGCCTGATGGAAACTAAAAATTTACTAAGGGGGTGTATTAACACTTTGATAAAGCTCTCTTTAGTTCCAAACGTGAAAAAAAATCATGGTTTATTTTGAAAATTTACGTAGAAATGAGTAAAAGGCCTAACAACAAACAGGTTCAATAATACAAATTCACATCAGTTCGTAAAATTGAAAGCATCGAAATGTAACACAAGCAAAAAAAAACAAAGAATTCCCCCCCCCCCCCCAAATTAGGTGCACGATCTATACAGGGTGTTTCAAAGTGACTTTCACGGCTTTTAATTGGAACTAACGTCTCCTAGGGTCATAGAAGTAAGATGTGCCCCTAGGTAAATGAGCATGGAGCAGCCTTGAAAGAGACTTTTTAGTACGAGAGCCAGTGACATATTTTGGTGACGAAATTCCTCTCAAGCGATAATTGGTGAAATGCTTCAAAGAGTTGTATCATAAAGCCTCGTGAACGTCAGCTGCGGTTCCGTGGGTGGGTTGAGCTGTGGTAGCCCCCCAAACACACTCAAAAAGAAATAAAATTTTCATTCCTTTCCTCCAGGCTAAAAATTTGATAAATTATAGTTAACCCAATATCTAGAAGAAAAAAATGCGTCAGCTGGCTCTAGGGCGGTGGAATAGACGTCAGCCGCTCGCTTAAACATTTGAAGCTTCCTCCTCGAAGAATCATATCAAGGCAAATGGGCGAATAGCGGAATGGTTGCTCCTAACGCGCGATGGGAGCGACCGGGTTCCCATTTCATTCTGCTACTCACCGTACAATACCGTACTGTTTGAATCACTAAGTGACGTCATAGTAACGGGACGTTTTTTTCTTGTTTTCAGCAGGAAGACGTGACGTACGCCGAGCTCGCGCTGGACCAGCAGACGGCGGCCACGATGACCGTGCGCAGAAAAGACCCCCCCACCGAGTACGCCAAGCTGGACCTGCAGCGCCACCTGGAGGACGAAGGGGGCAGCGGGGGGGAGACGCCCCTCATGAAGAACAAGCGGGAGAGCGCGGTCTGAGCCACCCCCCCAGCGACTAATAAAGTGCCGAATTCTTCATCATCTTCACTCCGGTGGGCGGGTCCATGCTGCTCACCTGTTGAGGCGAGGGAGGGGGACTGACGAGGGCATCCCCTTATGGAATAATTAATATGGCATCCCCAACCATGTTGATCTAAATTCGTTTAAGGCTAAATCTTCAAGTAACTGGTTTAGAGCCAGATGCAATGTTTTGAAAATTCTTTACCATAAAAGGAAAAGTGTACCCTTTCTAAAAATATTCAATTGTGTATCGACAGTCTACGACTGTAAGGCTAAACAATTGAAAACCTTGTCTCAACAGCAAGCTTACTCCAAATCGTAACAGCTTTGCTAAAAATCCATATTATTCCACTAACCGCTTCAAAAACTATTACGTAAGCACCTAATGAGGGACGGGGTTTTCTATTTGCTTATTTTTTTGCTTACAAGGGGGACGGGATATAAGAGCTGCTTACGTGAAACAGTAATATATCTCATTATTTTCACAATAAGTAATATTAAGTAAGTTTTTTTGTAACAAAAAAATTTTATATAAAAGGTTCAAATTTCGAAAGGAAAATTTAACTTGAAGCAAATTTTAGGTGTTATTCTTAGGTCTACCAAATTGATAAGGAAAAGCGTAAACCATGACAAATGTTTAAATGGATATTTTGCACTTTTTTTCGGTTGTTTTTATACAAAAAAAAGAAAGGTGGTAGTTTTGTTACGTAATTAAATATAAGAGGAGGGTTGAAATTTGATTATTTTTTGTTGAGAAGAGGAGAGGGTCAAAAACTACCAACTAAAATTATGTTTGCTCAGTATCTGAACGGTCCCACGCTTCGATTTGGAGTTTGCTAATTGTTTAAATCAATGTGACATTCATTAGATACCCAAAACAAGTTAATTAAAATAGCCGAATATGTGGTGTGTGTAGGCAAAAATTAAACTGAATTATCATCGCCGAGTCTTAGAAGAGAAAGGATGGTTCTTGAAAGGAGGATAGGTAGATAACAGGTGTCCTCCTCCCATCTCGCCTCTCCGCAGCGACCCCTGGACACTAAACCGAGGAGCTTTCGAAAGAGAGAGGAAGGTATACCAGAGCTTTTTCTGATCATCATCTTTGATGCATATCTGTGAATTTTACAAAAAAAAAAATAATACACGTCTGAGACAAAAAAACAACACTTCTTCGTGGAACTAACTACATACAACGGGACAATTACAACTCTTTTTCATACACACAACCCCCCTCAGTCAAGAAAAACATTGAACAACAAGTCCAAACGTGACCCACTATATAAGGAACTATGACCTTTTGGACAGTGCACAGCGCTCAAATCTAGCGGTTACCTTGGACTGTTTGGTGGCAAAATTACTGTCTGTCTACCACAAGATGAGCTCTCGCCTAGTTGCTATAGAAACAAGACTGGTTCATTTTTTTAAATAAGGGTAAACCGTTTTATAATTTGGCGGGAATTTTAAAGCCGACGGAGGATTATTGGCAGAGTTTTTGAGGATCACAAGCATGGTCTTCTTCTTGGAACTGATGCATATGTTAAAAGCTGGGATTAAAATAATAAACCAAAAGTACTAGTGATTCAATGCAACAATTTCCCCCTTTGGAAATGAGTAGAGTCCTGTTGCCTTGCCAACAGAAATGTTAAACGAGAGCTCGACTTGTGATAGACAGACAATATTCACACTCAAAAAAACCCGGTGACTCAACCCAAGTTGAGAAGTTCTCATCCTATTTGTCAACATCATCTTCATCGAGTTGATGACTGATTCTATGTGCCATCGCATCATGATTTCTGGATTTTTTAAAGAAGGAGACGGAGACGTATATTTTTTAAAATTAAAAAGAAAAAAAAATGCTTAAAAGTGCTATCGATGTTGCACAGGTAATACTCAAAGTTGTTATTATTATTGTTCTAAAGTGTGGTCTTGGGTGCCACGTGTAAAGGATGACGATACCGGTGTTGTGACGAAACTAAGGGCCGTATTCTGAAACACAAACACGTGGAAGAAACAAGAACGGTACCGAAACGGTGAAAAAGCTCACGAAATGAGAGATTTCAGACTCCGGAGCTCTCGTCCGCCATATTGTTCCGAGATTCGAACCGTTTTACACTTTTTGCGGTCTGTTAAATAGTTCCAAAAAAAATCTAGAACAACTACTAATTACCAAAAAAAAATTATCAGACATTAATAGTATATTACGAAAGTAATGGACGTCTATGTTTGTATAAATTTGTATCATCAGTGTATAATTACTTGTAAGAATGTTCGAGAGAGGCGCCACGAGCACACGAGAGGAAAAACGGCAACTATACTCGACAGCAACATTTCTTGAACCCAGTACGTCACAAATGCGGAAGGAGAAATCGGTAAACACAAAGCCTGTTGGGTTGCTAGGAGGAGTGATTTAAAATCACTATATATACATGGGTTTAACAAAATAATCATATTTTTAAATTGACGTTCTTCATTTCACTCAAAATTCAGACACCGCGATGGGAACTAGTACTTTGTTTGTTAGTGACGTCATAGGGTCAACTTAAGTTGCTGTCTAGTATAGAGACCAACCATTCCCAAATTGCTCGTTTTCTCTACGTGTTTGGGTTTCTGAATACGGCCCTAATAGTATTTATTTCTTTATATTCCATTTTTTGACGAATCTCTGTGTTTTTCACCTGCTTGAGGGTTTTTTTGTATAAGACAAGGAGGAGGGTGGATTTTCTACTATACAACTATAGACTGTTTTTGTGTTAAGCGGCTTTTTATTTAATTTCGATTTATTATTACGAATATATACAGCACATGAACCCACGCAGCACTCTCGAGTTTTTACTACAAGAGACTCTAGTCGTCGTGTGAGTTGAGTTGTTCGAATTGTCTAATGATTAATTAATTAATTACCTGTACAGAAAGAGTATGAGTCTTTTTTGTACAAATGATGTGTATGTAAAAAAAACATTTGCAAGTCATTCTGTGATTATAATTAGTACTATGTCAAATCGGAGTCTTAACAGATCACTTAAATGAGTCGTTATCGGACGTTTACAGCAAAGTATTGTACTGAGCGTGGGGAGAATTTCAATTAAAAGGGCCAACAGTATCGTCAAATGTAAACTTATTATAAAATAACATTCATAAATTTACCCATCAGTGAAAGAGAGTGTTTAAACAAGTCCGCCCACAAACCCTGCACAGCCAGATTTTTTGATCAGAGCACATAACCTCAAAAACTGTACCTTTACCACCCATAGTTTTCGAGAAAATCGCGACTGAAGATAATGACGGCAAATAAAACAAGGGGAGAGGGACTAGAAGGAGTACCTAGACCTTCAAACTCCAATATAACCAACCTCGCTGGGTGAGACCATGAGCAGAGATGTGTGACTGAAAGTCACAGTCAGTTAACCCATTTTCGGCCAAAGTTGCGAAAACGCAACATTTCAATAAATATTTTTTTATTAATGATGTGATGCATATTTTTCTCAAATTTTGTTTTTCGGCTATTGTTAAGGTTTCTGAAGGCATTAAAAAAATATTAGTAATTAAATTGAAGTAACCATTATTTTTTTAAAAATTTTCAAAATACGTCACTTTTCTAACTTGAAACAGTTGTTGACAAAGTCGAATTTTTGAAAATTTATAATTAATCCATTTAAGATCTATTTAACGTTTTTATAATGGACTAAGGTTACAAGTTCTATAATTAAAATAAAAATAAAAAAATTCTCCTAAATAAACTAAAAAATTTTTATTTAAATTTAATGTTGCGTTTTCGCAACTTTGGCCGAATCCATGTAAATTCGGCTAAAAATATCAATTTTTTTTTATTACCTAAATTTCAAATATTTACATGCTAATATTAAAATATGTTTTGATATAAAAGAAAAGTGCAAAAAATTTTGTCCTCGAGCGATTTTTGGCCCCTTTACGAGTGTTCGAACTTGAGAATTCGCTTGCTGAACTCCAGTTTTCCCCGCAATGCACTTTCTAAAATCTACATTTCCTCTACAATTTATTTTAATAAAATGTAATGCTTTCATATCAAATCATGTATTTGAGTCTCTGAGGTGTTTAAAACTATTATCTACCTTTAAAAAATGAAAATTTAAATATAAATTATGCATCCACTTTCTGTTCTGGAGTTTTTCCTGCAATACACCTGCATTAGAAAATTGCGCTTGACCTTCAAGCTATGTTGACCTCTATTCAGACCATAGATAATGGGTCCAGCACATCTGTGTACACAAAATTTTAAGTAATTGGTAGGGGGTTATAGAATTTCAGGGGATAGGTAAAGGAAAACACAGGTGCAAGACTTTTCAATGGAAAGCCCATGACAGTTTTATGACTTGTAAATCTCCACAGTAGAGCGTCCACGCCCCTTACATTCTTATTGAGTGGGGAAGGAGGTAGGAAAGTGTATTGAGACAACTAAAACCACAAAATATCCCACAGCGTAGAGAAATTTCTGCCCGTCGCATGACGGGCAACGGTTTGCACTGATAGACTGCCCCCGTAAGATTGGTGCATTGATTCGGCCAAAGTTGCGAAAACGCAGCATTTCATTTCTCATATTAAATATTATTTTTTCTGCACGAAACCTTTTTTGTGTCTTAATGAATGTAATTTAAGCATGTTTCAATGAAAATATTACAACATTTTATAAAATTTATATGCTTGGCCTAAAATGGGTTAAGGGAAATCCCTTGTTTCCCCAAGTTAACTTGGTCCTCATTTCATCGACTCCGTAGGGATGCGATTTAAGTGAAAAAGAAAAACAAAGGTTATGGAAAACAAAAATATAGTTATTTGCATACGTTTGCATGACTAAGATGTTAAAAATATTCAGTGCTCATGTCTGAGCATGCATGCGCGCCCCGTGGAATTAAATATTAAATTTTTAATCGAAAGTGATGTCACAATTTTTTCAAAAAGAGTATTCGTAGAGTAGAAGAGATTTCGTAGAGGTACAGTCTTTCTTATATGTACAACATGAATAGTAGAGGTACAGTTCTGTGAGCCTTTTTTTATGTAATCTACGCAAGGGATTTGGCTGTACAGTTTTCTGGGCTGACTTTTTATAACATTAAATATTTTTTTCTCAACATATGTAATTAACAATAACTATTTCTTTTTCACAATGTAACATTATTACCCGGTAATAGTTCTGAAGAAAAAAATTACTTTGTGATATCAGATGTTCTAAATTTTCGATCACTAGGTAATCAAGGCTTGACCCTTTATCGAACATTCCAAACACGTTTCGAGTATTTAAATAAATAAATGAGTATTAAACGTAGGAGCTGTCGCAAAGAGTGATGTGTCCCAAAAAAGACTGACACATAATATTTTAAAAAATGAATAACTCAAAAACTAAAAAAGATACAAAACACGGTTTTTTGCATCCTACTCTAAAGACCAAATAATTTTATGTCACAAATTTTCGTAAATCGTAGTTCTCAAATCCCCCGACAGATGGCAGCCCTATTTTCCATTATTTCCTATGGGAAGGTTGATCCTTTTATACCCTGTCGGGGGATTTGGGAACATTGATTTACGAAAATTTGTGTCATAAAATTCTTTGGTCTTCAGAGTAGGATGCAAAAAAAACCCCGCGTATGTTTATCGTTTTTAGTTTTTTTATTTAATTTTTTTTTAAAATGTGTCAGTCTTTTTTGGGACACCATGTACATACGGATATTTCGTTCTTAAATCATTCCAGAAACTATACGGTGAGTATGACAATCGAAAAAAATGAGCACATAGGAAAATTTAAAAGGATATATTTTGTGTTGTTCTTCTTGATATTTATTTTGTGGTGAGAGATAGTTTGGTTACTTTTTATGAAAAGGTGCACAAGTTTGAAAATTGTTTTTTTATGTGTGAAACGTTATTATTATGGAGATTGCAAATGTATAAGAAGAAAATAAGGCTCAAATGACTATGTTCATAAACATACTGTTGATGTCCTATTATAAATCCAACACTTTTTTAATAAATAAAATATTAAAAAATAAATATTTCTTTTCCTACTCTGGCCTGTCTTCTTTTTTGGATCTTCTTTACTTATTAATTTTCTCTTTCAGATTTTCCTAACAAAAAATTATGTTTAGCGTTAGGGATATTTAAACCTTTCTGTAGACCTAACTTTATAATAACTCTTTATAATTTATCATACCAGGATTTATATCGCAAAGTATTGTTTTAAGATATTTACATGACTAAATCCTAATATGTTTAAGAAGTAAAAGTAGGTAGTTAAAATTTATTTCAACTACTTAATCGTTCAGAATTTGTTTTTTAATTGATTTGTGGATAGACAAAGTTTGAATGGTATATTATTCAAACGAACTACTAATGAATAATTTTCTCAAAATCCAAATTGATCCAACAGGTACTGTACTGATCTGGTACATTCTAATACTGGTATCTGTTTCACATATAGGAATAAGTTAATGATCAGTTTCTTAATTTTAAATCCGTAAATTGCTGTGTCTCAAGCTTAAAATATTCTAAAAACATTATAATAGTTGGTTAAGAGTGAATTTGTCACCCATTAGACAAACATGGAGAATTAAACTAAACTAAACACTAGATTACAGGTCCATCACACCTTCTCTGTGGACAAAATGACATCTTAGAAAAGGTACCAGGAAGATGAGTAGATTACAAAAGAAGGTGTTTCAAAAGTCCCAGATGTGTAAGTTGGTAAAAACTGTCCTTGTACACATTAGAATGAACCACGACGTTAACCATCGAAGTGGGTTCTAAATGACCCCACAACCGTGAGATCATTCATCAGGGCTGACGAACGGAAGACTAATTTTTAAGGGTGTCGAAGCGACCCCCCTAGAAAAACCCCCCATTGTCCTTTCCCTTTTGTTCGTTGGGATCGATAGAGGTTTTCGCTTCCAGTCGATGGCTTCCTCGCAGCTGCCAGGGATCCCAAGGCGCAACAAATCGCTAAAACTTTTAAACACCTCCTCCTCCGCAATCTTCCCTCCCCCCCTCCCCCTAGACTTATATCGATCCCGTTACCCTGCTTTAAACGTAAGCGACACGAGGGGGGAGGAAGAATCGGGTTCGAAAAATTGACATCTTCCACATTTGTTTCTTTCCTTTTTTTAGAGGTTTTTAAGGGGGAGGATTTCGAACTGTTGAGGGGGGGGGTCTGATGGAGCGGTTTTCAACTGGTGGTGTTGGGTAAGGGGCCATTCATTAATTACGTAAGGGTCCCGAATAGGAGGGGGGTTGGAAAAATCTACATACCCTCACTTGGGGGGGTCAAACCCATTCTTACGTAAGAATTTCCAAGTTATGTAAACAAATTCAAATTATTCTAATCAAATTACTATTGAATCTCTACTGTGATGAATAGTATTCCAAAAAGACTAGAGATAAAAATATAATGGTAAAATGTAGTTGACAGCAAGAATATTACTTATCTGTTGAAAAATAAAAATCTTTCATTTATGTCAAACTGAGAGTTTTAGTGTAACTGATCCTTTTCTAACATTTTATTATTTTGAAAATCGAAATGGAATCTTACGTAAGAATAGGGGGAGGGGTTTGAAAAATCTTACGTACCCTTTACATGGGGGTAGGGGGGTCAAAAATTGCCAAAATCATCCTTACGTAATTAATGAATGGCCCCTAACGGCTCAGAGAGAGAGACGTTTCTAATCTACAAATAATTTTGAAAATTTTTATCGAGGTCCAGAGGACGTTTAAATTCGTATATTCAGAAGCCACGTTCACAACAGACAACCTGTTCAACCGGAGAAAGAGCTAAAAAAGTAGGGGAAAAGGGATCTCCAAAAACTAACCGTGAGGGAATAGAATAGCCCGTTCACAAGTGCACTCGTCTAACTCGTCCTACCGGTAGAAAGAATCACGTGACACTACGGGAAGCGAGCGAGAGCGCCCTCTACAGGCGATTAGTGCAATTAAAACATTTCCTACTGCTATGGCCCAGGGGAGAATGTTCAACGGATTGTCCGGTGAGGTTTTCCCTAGCGTAGGTAGAACGGTAGAAGAAGAACCGGTTTTCTCTGCCTTTCCCCGGTTAGAATGGTTGTTGTGAATGCGGCTAGATACACATAGTTTTACATGGATGTAATTTAAGAAGTCTACGCTATCTTATAAATTAAATTGTTTAAATAAGAAAAAAAGATTGTCAAGTAAAAATTGCCTTCCAATCAAACAACATTATAAAAATTAAATTTACTTATAAAATATTAAAAAAGAAAAAACATTGATAAGGCTATCGCTCAAACGAATGGGTGTCGTCAGCAAGGGAATGCCGAGGCATTTTTTTTTCAGAAGTTTGAGATTTCCTCCCCAGAAAGATTTGCTAAACCGTGATTCATTAAGGGTAAACATTTTCAAAGGGAAATCTGTTGTATGAGAATCCTTCAACCCCCTTTAGAAAAACTATACTATACTTGATTGCAACGTTTCTTGAACCCAGTACGTCACACAGTACGGAAGGATCAATCGGTAAACACAAAAGAGGAGGTTGTTAGGAGGAGTTTCGGTACGCAAATCGTGATTGAAAAGCACTTTATATACATGAGTTTAACAAAATAATCATATTTTTAAATTGACGTTCTTTATTTCACTCAAAATTCAGACACCGCGATGGGAACTACTTTGTTTGTTAGTGACGTCGTAGGGTCAACTTAAGTTGCTGTCTAGTATATAACCTATGTTCGTGTGAAGGGAGAACTATGAACCCTGCCTCCAGATCTGGAACCAATCATGAGTTAATTTTTTTTTATCAAAATTGTTATTTAAATTCGAATATGGAATCAAAAGTATCTGATAATGAAAATGAGGGTAACTTGTAAAAAACTTTTTTATCGGTTAATTTAATGGTTTAATAAGGTGTAAACTTAAATTGTTGGAAGCTACGTGTTCATATTTAAAAGAATCCTTTTTAGTGCGTGAAATCATGTAGAAACATTTAAATACAACTATAGTGGAATATTATTTTTTTCTAAAAAAGATTCGAAATTTATGAATTTTTAGCATGATTTTTACATTTTTTCAAAATTTTACTTATGTTTATAACGAGCGTTTAATGCGAAGATCAGTTTAAGAGGAAGTTTACATTTTATGGAACATAACCGAAATGATGCTTTAAAAAGTTGGTCGACGAGCCATAATCCCATCTGTAACAGCCATCCCTAAGTAGCACAGCTCATAACAAATACGTCAAGTTTACGTAACTGCAACTAGAAGTAAACTAAATTTGGACATACATGACGAAAATTTAACGAATCTCTAACATTCGTGCTTGTTGGGATAGAAATTATACCCTTGTTTTATAATAGCTGGCAAGAGGCCTTTTTCCTCTGTTATATGTACTGAAAACCAAACAACAAATCAAATATACACAAGGTATCTTTACGCATTCATCTTTCCTTGTGGCAACAGAACAGTGTAGGTGATTTCGTGGGAATTTTCATACGGTAGTAGTAATGCAAGAGATTTTCCTTAGAGCAGTTGCGTCGCGATGTCTGGAAGTTAGGTGAGTTTCTCAATTTGGTATTCTCGAGTGCTATTATCAATTTGGGGTTTTTTGTGTTGATAACAGTAAAGAAACAAGCTGTTGTATGAGAATTAAGCTGTAATAACGAAGTTCTGAAATTAATTTAGCTTCTTAAATGATTAAAGATGACTTCCTTCTTTTGGGAGTAGTAAGCCTTTGAGAGTTTTAAGCCTAATTTTTGTGATGTAGGCGAAATAAGGTTTTTGAGAAATTTAAACTTTAAAAGTTCTTGCTTTTTCCACATTTTATATTATTATTATCTTAGTATTATTTAGTTTGTGTTTTTGTATTGATAATGTGTTTTAATGACAGCTCGAGGGAAAACTTAAGTCTTGGAAATAGTTTTGTGTATGTGATAAAGTTGAGTGAATTTAAGTTTATATAGAAAGTTATGGAGGTCTTAAAACTCAGGCTTTGTAAATCTTATCTATTGAATTGAAATTTATAAGGTGCTTTTAGTTTGATTTCCCATCTAAGCATGCACGATTTGCATGAATTAGCTCTGTAAAACAGCGAAGTTTTCAATAGTTTTAATTTCTAGAAATGATGGAGGTATTTCACTATAATTTTTAAAAGCAATCGAAATCTTTCACATTTTTATTACTAAAGAATGGAAATATTATTTCAGTGAACATTAAATGTATGTTAAAGGTCAGTCGCTATAGTTCTGTTTTAAAGAAGTAGATATCTGTTAGGGATTCACTTATGTTTAGAATAATTTTAAAACTTAATATATTAATAAATATAAGGTTCGAGTTACTCGAATGGCTTTCCGGGATTTTGAGTTGAAGTCAGTTGCACCCCTGAATATGATATGTTCGAGGTATACAATCTATAGTAGTGTTACAGTACATGTTCTAAAAAATAATATTCCAGACGAGTTGTAGGGTTCAACAACCCCAGAGATTTTTACCAATTATGTACATTTTGTAGTGTATCAAAATGGGTGATCTTCTCAGATCTCCAGAAATTAGTCTAAACACTATTTCTATGAGTTCAATCTGTATATGCCCTGATTTAGTCCTAGCACCATAAAAAACTAACTGAAAACCCAACCTAATAAGCATAATAATCAAATTATGACCAAAAAATTTAACTTGCATGGTTCCATCTCGGTTATCATGTACACGGCCAATTTTCCCAAAATTGAGGTAAATTTTAACCCTTGAAAAGTATGATCGTGCTGGTAATAACTGAAGATTTAGATTTCAAAATTGCTTTTATTAGTATTAATGTCAAAATGGAATTATTTTGCTTGTTTAACATAATGAGAATATCTCCTTGGCATCTAACTTTAACGGTTCCTCTTTCTGTCAAAATAAAAAAAAAAATTGATCTTTCTTCAGTTTTAAAATGCAATTTTGAAACTAAATTCTCAAAAGTGTATCCCAGTATGAATAGCAAAAGGATTACTTAAAGTCACAATCAAATTGGCCAATGTGCTTTTTTTAAACTTTTCACCTAAGTGAATTTTTAGATTCTCTGGCGTTGTGGTAGGGATATAATGTCTAACACATATTTTGATGTTTTTCTCGTGACTTTTTTGTCTACATATTTGAAGTTTCTGTCGTGGAGTTTTGTGTTTTTTGCAGGAATCCGAAGAAAGCTGCAAGATCCGTGTGGTCATCTGAAGATCTCCAACAGAGGTGATCGGCAGAATCGAAAGTTCTAAGGAGAAGGAAACCATCGTAAGCTCAAAATTTTTGTAAATAATGGTTGTTTCTGATAGTGTTTTTTGAACTTCATACAATTTTAAATGAATTATTTATTTTTGTCGTGTCGAATATTTTAAAAATTATTTTGTTAAAATGAAGTGTATGTTGTGTTAAATATTGCTATAAGTTATTGAGTTTTTAATCCCCTTATAACTTTTCATCCTGTTCTTATCGGGATCTCTCCCCTAAAAAAACCCTTAAGAATCAACCAACTTAAGGTGTAAACCCGTGAACAATTGATCTCGCAAAACCTTAAAGCTAAACTTTAGAAAAAAAAATTGAGCTAAGGTTAGGTATTTTATAAGGAAAGGTGTTCATAATAAACACAATTTTTTTTCCGTAAATGAGCCAATTAATTATTATTCAAAATTCTGAAAGATCGCCCCTATTCAAAAAATTCCTAAAATTCAAGTTTAATCACATTTATTATTAACCCCACATAACATGTAAAGTTGAGGTCAAATCTTAAAAATATATTTCTAATCCTATTTCTAAAGTTATTCTTAGGTTAGGGGAATTATAATTGTAAAAAGTCTAAGTGATTGTTTTGCTTAATGTATTTCTTGTGTTCAAAAATTAACTTACACATTAATGGGGTATTTTTTAGAAATCTTTAAGCAAGCACTTTTTTTGTGTATTTCACGGGAATTATTGACTTTGATATTTGAGAAATTCAAAGTGAATTTAATTTCCCGAATCGATTTTAAGCGATGTTGATTGTGTTTTCAAAATTAGTTTAGAATGTTTATTTGTAATGTTTCTTTAAAGAATTTTTTCTAACGTGATAAAACTTTGAAGTTGCTCTTTTTGATATTTTCTTCAACTTATGTGACTTAGTTTCCCAATTTCCTACTTTACTATAAGTTAAATATTGTAATTTTTTGCTTTCATTGTATAGAACAAACGTCCTATTCAAATCGATTGGAATAGAGGTAGTTAAGTATGTCCGAGAAAAACATTTGGAATCTTTACTGATTTATTGGGTTTCTTTAAAGTTCTAGACAACCCTTCAGTTTTTATTACTGCCATTCGCAGAGATGAAATTCAATGAATATTCAATCAAATATTATTAAAATATTTTATTTATTAAATTTAGTTTTTAAGACTTTTATTAAATTTGGGAAAGTCAATTTAATCAATTAAAATACCAAAGAATTTTTTTCATAAGAAGGATATGGTAATGCAACATCTTGTTGTTCAATTTGATTAAGATCTGGCTATATTCTATAAATTTTTCCCATTTTTACTGAGGAAAAAAAATGTTCTGGAAGTATTTCAATAGAGAAAAAAAAAGGTTTTTTTAAAAAAGGACAAAAGCCTTTCTATCTTTGCATATAATCTCTGTCGATTGGGAGTAAAAATAATGCATTTACGAACTAAATAGACTATAGAAAAATTGCCTAATATTTTTTTAAATTAAGTTTTCTATACTAGACAGCAACGTTTCTTGACCATATGACGTCACTACGAGGAAGCATAAACTGAGTAAACAGAATGCCTGTTGGGTTGCTAGGAAGAGTTTCGTACGCAAAATCGGGATTGAAAAGCACTACCAATACATGGGTTTAATGAAATAATCATATTTTCAAATCGACGTTCTTCATTTCACTCAAAATTCAGACACCGCGATGGGAACCAATTTGTTTTTTTAGTGACGTCATAGGGTCAACTAACGTTGGTAACGATTGGTATGCTGGGGACCGCCCTGGCGCGGCATTGCACGACGCTGAGAGTAGATCCGAGCAGACGACCATTGCCAGGCTGCTCTCCGATCATCTCCGATCAAGGTTTTCCTCTTTGCACAAAATGTGACAACACAGGCTGCGCATGTTTTAATGTGTATTGGTTGTGCTAAGGACGAGCTATACTCCAGCCCAGGCACAGTGTAAGAGATTTCGGCTTCATGGACTTGGTCTGATACTACTCTGCCGTCCTAAGCGAAAGTGCACATAAACTAGTTTTCGTATAAATTCATTATCTTTCCCGATTGGCGCGTTTTTTTTATTTGACGAGAATGCATCTCGCTACTTCCTAGCCTCTCCAAGGGTTGTCAAAATTTTGAACAAAGCCCTTAACTATCAGAAATGAAAGCAGATTAAAGTTGTTTTGTAAAATTAAAATTCCTATCAATTTAAATAGAAAATAATATTTAAACAACAATAGAATAGTTTAAAACTCATTGTGCTGTCTAACTTCAATTTATATTAGAGCACTATAACCAGAATATGTGAGTCCCTACAACTGCAGCTGAAATGCTGTGTCCTGTGTATTTTTCTGTGCTGAAAGCTGCATCTTGTTTTCCTTGTCTTGTGCCTTATTGCCGTTCTGTTTCTGAAAGACATTTATTTAACCCGCGAAAACGCGCGCAGGGCCTGAGAGGCCCTGTCGCTTCAATAAACCTTCATAAAAACACTAATTTTTAATCAAAAATGCTGAAATCCCGTGTATCTGCCTAAAAGGTTTCCACCTATCACCTCCTAAAGTATAAATAGAGTGGGTATGTTATTTTCCGAGTTAGGTTGTTGTTTTTATTGAAATGCTTCGAAAATTGGGAGGATTCGCGCGAATTATAACCAAAGAGGTCTCGAAAAGTAACTAAAATCTATAATTTTTTTAGCAAAAAAGAAAATTTAAGGTAAACAGCACTAAATCAACTGCGGAAATCGGCCCCCCTTTGAAGATAAGATAATCTCGGGCACTTCCTTCTGAGTGCTGGTGCTTTTCAAAATAGTCTAATATACCTATATTAATAAAAAGCAGTCAACTTAAAAATGAGTTATTATGCACTTTGAACGATTAAATTATATGTTTAAACTTTCCGTGATAAAATTTTAGGATTCACTGAACATTTAGAACGGAAAACGATGTGCAGGGCCTGAGAGGCCCTGCGCGCGTGCCCGTGTAACAGAAAGTAGCGCGCGTCCTCCCGGGTTAAACACAAGGACAATGTTCAATTTTTTAAAAAATCCGAGTGAGTGTCTCCATAAATTTGTAACTGAACCCTGTTTGCCTTAAAGATATACCCATTTCGGACTCTACGGCCTCGTTCAGCCAGAAAATCAGTATGGTATCTGTTCAAAAAATCTGCAGTATCTGGTTATCGGACAATAGGAAAACCGCAATCAACCCCCTTCAATGGTCCCTCCAACAAAAGACAGCCCTCGGGGAGGAGCGAGAAGTCACTATCTAATTGATTGGGGGGGATGACTTCGGACTCCTTCGCTATTGTTGGAGGGGTCATGAATGGGGAGATAGGGCAGATTTTTTGAAGAGATACCATGCTGGTTTTCTGGCTGACCGTACCCTAACGCAGTTCTACGCCACAGCCGATAATAGAGGCTTTTTTGGTTGTAGCCAATATTTAGGGCGCGGTCAGCCAGAAAACCAGCATGGTATCTCTTCAAAAAATCTGCCCTATCTCCCCATTCATGACCCCTCCAACAATAGCGAAGGAGTCCGAAGTCACCCCCCCCAGTCAATTAGATAGTGACTTCTCGCTCCTCCCCGAGGGCTGTCTTTTGTTGGAGGGACCATTGAAGGGGTTGATTGCGGTTTTCCTATTGTCCGATAACCAGATACTGCAGATTTTTTTAACAGATACCATACTGATTTTCTGGCTGACCGCAGCCTTAATCTAAGAATGAGGGTTTACCACACAGAATGGAAAATCTGCCAAATACTTTTTTGGCGATATTTTTCTCAAAGTAAATCTGTCTAAAATTGCCTTTATGTGCACTTTCGCTTAGGACGGCAGTACTGTCGGCCAAGAGGGAAAAGTCACACACATGTTGCTGTCTAGTATAGTAAAGAATGTGAATGTACTTTAACTTAAGTTGCGCAGTCATTTTGAAATTGCATTTTTTTTTGTTAAAAGGGAAAACTCGAGAGGTTAAAAATCACCTTGTACTTTCTTACATTTGTATTTCAGATGCTCGAGATTTCTGATCCCGAATACTACAGAAGGGAATCTGCATGTGGTCATCATCCCTGGGGTTATTCAATGAACGAGTTTCCTGAGAAGTCAGTATCTTCAGGCGAAGTGTCTTCTTATAAGATGCCCGACAGTTGAGTACGGAACTCTAGAAAGACTGCCCCGATCATCAGGACCGACTGGGGAAGGAGTTTCTACTCTGTTTGGGGCAAGTTTCAAATCATATTTTATTAATTTATTTTTGTTAAAGGGCTGTAGGGGTCATCCAGAGAACTCGGGCCTGGCGCCAAAAATGGCGGTAAAATGGTGAATTCTGGCAACCTAGTTCTATAGAATTTGAAATGCTTACTCGTCAATAAACTGATTTGTCAACACCGAATTTCGCCAAAAAGGTCACCCACTTTCTTTGGATTTACTGACTTTAATTGTGATTTTGAAGTGTAGTTTTGTCTGTTCAAGATGAAAATTTAATCTTTAACTAGTTGAGTGGAATAAATCTATTAAACTTTAAAAACAAACGCCTAGTAAAAAATCTGCGATTCATAAGTTCTTTATGCATTTATTGTAGACATAATTTAAAGTGGTGCAGTTGGTATTTTACTTATGGTTGTTTTTTCAAAAAATCTCTAATGTAGAAGGGACTAAAAATTTAAAGCAATTCTTGTCTTCGAGCTGTATGTTCTAATCCAGAGGGACCCGAAGGCTGCACTCGGCTCATAAAAGGGGATCTAATCCGGCCTTTAACTTCGAACCTGTGTTATTAATAAATGTTTATTTTCCAGAAGTTGAGATAAATTAATCTAATGGTTATATACTGCATCTCTATAAAAATCTTCATTTTAAAACTACTTTAACATCATTAAATTTTCCAATATTCGGTTTACCAAAGTCTTCATTATAGCAAAAAATCACTAGACTACGTAAACAGAATATTATAAATTTTCGATTCGAAAGTTTGAAATTATAAATCCTTCCAAATATTTTTCCTTTTTCATTCATCCTTTTGGTCGAAAAGTTTAAGGTGGGGTTCGTCTTTAAATGTTAGATTCGTTCAGTTAAACTCATTCACTAAAATGTTTCCTTAAGATGTTAATTTCTTTTGTCCGAATCATAATATTTTTACTATAAGATCAACAGATCATTTCTTCAAATTCAAATCATAATAAATTAATCGTATACATTAATGATAAATACGACGAAATATGTACGGAAACGTCTTCAGGGTCTGCTCTAACCAACTATCAGTGATTTAGAATTCAAAAAGTAAAAATAATTGTTCCCTGAACAAGGTTGCTATCAGTGGAAGGGATCTAAAAAATTAAACGTCACTGCTCTATAACCAACTGATCTAGTCTTATCAAAACTGTTATGGAAAAATTACTTTTCACTAATGATGAAATTTTGTTTAGGTCAGTGAAGAAAACTGCCTTGGTCTTGATCGCTGCGTCAGTGCAGAGAAATCAAGACTTCTCAGTTGACCAGGGAAGACATTCCGAGTCCAAGACGTCCAAATCCGATCCTGATCATTGGTCCAAGTGCGATCAGATTTTGAGGATCGTCCAAAAGTTAAGGTAAGTCTGAAATTGGTCTTGAATTTTAATGTTGTTAGATTTTATTGACAGTTAAATTTAATTTCTTAAGACCGTTTGTAAGTGTTTCTCAAATATTCCTGTCACAAGTTTTATTAGATAACACTAATCATTAAGGTGGTGTCACAAAAATCTCGCGCAACATCCGATTATTTTTAAACGTATCTCGTGAGATATTTCAGATGCCAAACTCGAAAGCAGCATAGCCGTTCTTTCATGTCAACCAACCATCACTTTTATTTTATCCTTTCATTCTATTCCCATTCCTTTAATGCAGTATGTAATAACTGAATTTAAAATATTATTAAAGCTTTATCTTAGAGTTAAAATCTTGTTTAGCTTAGATTCACATTAAAGATTGAACAGTGTTTTCTAGTTTTCTATTTAAATTGCGTATCGTAAAACGGGGGGAATCGAGAAAACTTTTCTTCAACGTAAAAATAATTTATAAAAAAACTTTTCGTGAGCTTTTTTAAATGAATATTCTGTCTTGTTCTGTGTCAATTCTAAGCAAAACCCAGTTTTAAAAATGGTTAATCTTTTTATTAATATTTGATGGTGTTCCGATTAACTATAGGGGTGAATAACCTAATAGAATGTTTTCCAACCAATTATCTTCTTTAGAGGATTCATACTAACATTTTTTTTTTAAATTTAAACTCCCAAGGTTCCCCACCAATCGCCCACCTTGGAAACACTTTCAATAATAGCATAAGATTTAAGAATGTCATTTTGAAAAATACAAAAAAAAAATATTAATTAATGAAAAGGCACTGCTTAATAATCATAAACTGAGCATCAAACATATTTTAAATTCAAAGTTTTTCACTTATTTCCTCATTTTTATCATGACGTATTTAAATCACTGGTTTTTTTTCTTTCGTTCCAACCAATTTTGTATATTTATTTCTGACATTTAATCCTTTAAATTCTAGTAAATAAAATAGTTTCTAAATAAAGTAAAAAAATAATAAGTAATAAATAAAAGTAATAAAAGTAAAAAAATAGTTTCTATTTAAATTAAATAATTTATGAAAGGTTGTATAGTATCTTTGGCCGTGTCCCAAGGTTCCCCACTTAACGCTTTGTATATTAAACTTACTCTTTTAGGTTTAACAAAACATTTTTTATTTCTTTTTTAAAATATGAACGGGTACACGTATTTTAATCTCAACATAAATATAAAAACATAAAAAAACTTGTATTTAAAAACTATTTTCAAATTGCACGCGCAATTCTAACTTTGCACCACCAAAAACCAGACGCACCAAAGATCCCAAAAAACGTTAAAAGTAAATTTTAGTTTGATTTATTAGTACCTATAAGCAATAGATCATAATTATAAAATTGCGTCTCAAAAATGAGGTGTCCCAAGGTGCCCCACTCTCCCCTACTGTTAATATTCTAGTGTCATGCCTGTTTTGACTGTAGTATATTCTTTTTCAGGAGCCTGAATTCAATGTTCTGGGCATTCCGTAGCTTGATGAACCCCGATACGACGAGATCAAAGTTTTAGATGATCCTCTACGCTCTTGCGGTCCACGAGACTTTCCGATGTTTGTCAGAATCAGAAGCAGTCTGAAGATCCCTTCTTACAAGACAAAGATACTCTCCTGTGATACCAGAAGGCTCCTCTTGGAAGCAAGATCCGAAAATGTCCAAGATCGAATGTCCAGTCCCTGAATCAAGACCAGCTACCAAGAGGCTCCTAGTTACAGCATGATCTGAAGAAGTCCAAGATCGGGACTACTAATCACTTTCTAGGTCCCTTTCCTGATCATTGATTGAGGAGGTTTGATCTGTAATCTTCGCATGCCTTTCTACCAGAAGTCTCCGAAGATGTCCAAGATAGATTTTTCAGTCCCAAAATCAAGACAAGCTACCAGGAGGCTTATAGTTACAAGAGCCGAAGAAGTCCAAGATCGAGCGTACTAATCACTTTTTCTAGGCCTCTTCTATCCTGATCATGCGTTCTTCTCGAGGGTTCTTTCTGTAATCTTTTGAAGACTTGTGGCGAGAGAGCTTCTGTCGACAGCAAGGTTCGAAAAAGTCAAAGATATTTCCCTTCTTTCCTGAGCATGTGTTGAGGAGTTTCGGGGTTAGTTACATGGCTTGCTTCAAGAGTGCTCCTGTTCGCAAAGAGATCAGCAAAGTCCAAGATCGCCCATCTTTTTTTCTAGGTCCCTCCTTTCCAGAGTTTGCATTCAGGAGTCTCAGATTGCGTTTTTCAACATCCCAAGTCTTGCTTCCAGAAGGCTCCTGAGGGCACCGTGTTCCGAAGAATCTCAAGATATATTAGTGCATGATTCAAGACAGTCTAAGTAACCTTCTTCGTACTTCCTGAATCAAGACGCCAAGTCCAATATAAGAAACTGGTAGGTGCAATATTTCCACTTTCAAAATTGCAATGAAATGTAAAACTTAACTTTTTCCCCATAAATGTTACTAAGTTCTTTTCTTTTTCTAGGTTCCCTTTTTGGCAGAAATTCCTGGTTTTACTCTGCAACGTGCTGTTAGACACATCAGGATTAAGAACTCAAATGTCATCTCAGTTCCCGAATCTTGTCATCTAAGTCCTTTTGACAAACTTTTAAGATTTCTTACTCTGTCTATTTTGCAAGGGATGTAAATCTTTATGGTACCAAATAAAGATTGATGTCTTCTAATTCGTTGTATTTATTGAACACATCTGTCCAGTTTCTGATTTTTGCTACTACGTCCACGACGCTCAGATTGAACATGCGCGTGGACTTAGTATATATAGGGCGCGCAGGAAACCTAGTGCGCATGCGCGAACTCAGGAGATAATCAACCAAGGCAAGTTGGATAAACTAGCCAAGGAGTTAGCTGGAGAAAGAAAGAGGTAGCAACCAAGGGAGGCAAGAAGTTGCAACCAACGAGGCAGCCAAGTTAAGTTGAAGAGCTAGCTAGGAGGTAGAGGATACCAGGGGAAAGATAGAAGTAGCAACCAAGGTAGAAAAGCAAAGTCCGAAAGATGACTCTGGACTTGGTTGAAAAGATTGAGTTTGAAGTTGATCTTGGTTGGAAATAGTTAAAGAGGACTTTGAGATTTTTTCCAAGTCCAAGAGTTGGTGAGAACTCAAGTGCCAATACAACTTTTGGACTTTGAATTTTCCAAGCAGTTGAGTCTTCAAAAAATTCCATTGCTTGGAAAATTCAAAGTCCAAAAGTTGTATTGGGACTTGAGTTCTCACCAACTCTTGGACTTGGAAAAAATCTCAAAGTCCTCTTTAACTATTTCCAACCAAGATCAACTTCAAACTCAATCTTTTCAACCAAGTCCAGAGTCATCTTTCGGACTTTGCTTTTCTACCTTGGTTGCTACTTCTATCTTTCCCCTGGTATCCTTTACCTCCTAGCTAGCTCTTCAACTTAACTTGGCTGCCTCGTTGGTTGCAACTTCTTGCCTCCCTTGGTTGCTACCTCTTTCTTTCTCCAGCTAACTCCTTGGCTAGTTTTTCCAACTTGCCTTGGTTGATTATCTCCTGAGTTCGCGCATGCGCACTAGGTTTCCTGCGCGCCCTATATATACTAAGTCCACGCGCATGTTCAATCTGAGCGTCGTGGACGAAGTAGTAAGTGTTGGGAAATAGAATAAAAGGACCCCCATTGAGACACAGTTCTTTATTGAGTAAATCTAAGGTGGGGTTACAAGAGTTTGTGTTACATCAAAGAGAATCCCTCGCTGGTCAGCATACCATAAATGTAAAACAGTTCCAGTTAAAACTTTCCACCCGGAATTGTCCAAACGCAGCCTCGAAGTTTTCTGCAAGACAAAAACAAGTTAAGAAAAACAGTACAATAAAATCGGATTGCACATACTGAGATAAACATAAGAGCAGCAACTATCGCGGAGAATCTCAGAAATCTCTAAAACTGGACAGCCCATCTTGCTCTACTGCATAGTATACTGATGTGCTACAAAAAAAACCTTAATCCGAAGCTAGTCTTGATTTTTCTCCAACGCCCTAAAAAAATTCAGCCTGGAGGAATTTCATTGTGGACTTTGATAAAGCAATACTGAGCTACCACAAGGATTTTGGAGGATAATCTTCCTAAAAGGCTACAGGAACTCATCTCGCTAATCAGCAACAATTCTAACCATAGGGACCACGGCAAATTTTGAAGTTTTAACTCATCTCCCTTTTCCTTAAAAAGGCTGTAGAAAACTAAATGCCGATGCTGATATGTCTATCCAGACTGAATGCTACAAACCATAGGGATCATCAAATTTAGAGAATTGCTTTGATATACTCCATCTTCCTAAACTGCCCCACAGGTTCTAAATCTAAGGGTCCTTCTATTCTAAAGACCATAGGGATCCCCCAATTAATAAGATCTTCTCCTAAGGGACTGCCGAAAACTCTCAAAGCGGGGACTGAGCTTACCCTTCTGCAACATTTTAAAGCGCTGCAGAAAAATCTTTAGGCATAGTTCATTCTCCTTCTAAGCACCATCATAGGGAGAGTCCAAAATCAGACGTACCTATAATAGTCTGACTGCCACGGAAAAACTTACAAAACTTTGAAAAGAAGTTCAAATCTAAATTATTGTAGCACTGATTTGGCACAAAACGTTTTTTCAGGGGTTTTTTTTAGGAATTACCACTTTCGCCCCCAAAATTGAGGGAAATAACCAGTTTCCATAACAAACGCCACAATACTGTTTACGACGTCAAAAGGTTTTCTCGTGGCGGTCGGACAATAGTTGTTCTTCATCAACAACTGCCACAAGCTCTCATTGCCAGAGCTCTGCATCATTTTTAAGGACCATAAGGGTCACTGATTCTAAATGCTCTTACTACTTTCAAGGGACTGCAGGAAATACTCAATGATGCGAGATTTATCCTAATCGATCGTCTAATTAAACACCTGCTCTTTCTAAAGGTCTGAAGAAAGTTCTCAATTCAGAGCTTCTGCAACATCCTAAAAAGCTGCAGGAATCCGTTCATGCTGGGATTGCTACATCGTTTCTAAGAACCATAGATACCTTTTAATTTATTCCTAGGCTTACTAGTTGTAAATTTTTCGAAACGGGCTAGTGCTCTAAAGCAGGGGTCGGCAAGTAAATTTACTTGGGGTCCAAATAATTTTGAAAATTTTTTATCAAGGTCCGGAGAAATATAGGTTCTTAATATTTTAAATTTTATCTTTAGATGCACTTATTTTTTACAAAGCTGTAATTTGAGTACCCTACCTTCTTAATTAAATTGTTAAATTAAGAAAAACTGTCTTTAACTGCTATTAAAACCGTTTCAGATCCAAACAACACTATATAAAATCAAGTTACTTCTAAAATATTTTAGAAAACACTGATAGATAAGACTATCGCTCAAACGAATGGCTGACCGTTAACAAGAAAATGTTGAGGGGCAAGCAATTTGGTATTCCTCCCCTAAAAGATTTGCGAAACCTTTATTTTTATTGACTAGGAAGACATTAATTATATTTTAGCACTCCTCCGAAGTTATAAGATTCTAGTTTATTGAATTAACTTTTTCTTAGGTACTTTTATGTTATTATTAGGAGTTTTATGTTGTAAAAGGGGGTCTGGGGATTTCTCCCATGAAATTTAACCCTTAAAAAGCGGGTGAAAGAAATTTTTATTGTGCAAGATAACGTATTAATGATTTTAAAATGTTTTGGCGGTCCCCCACGTGCCGACCCTTACTCTAAAGACCATCTAGACTATTTTATTTAAGGGAATATTTTTGCTCTTTAGCATTGCTTCTAAGGAGCTTAGAGGTTATTTTAATCACACGCTCATCATGCTCTTTAGTACTTAGGATTCGGTTTATTCATAGGTTTGTATAGCTCTTAGCATCCTCCTAGAATATTCCAGCAGATTAACACACTTATCTTAGGTCTCAATACTATAATTTCCTACTCACTATTAGTATGCTTTTTAATAGGTTCCACTATTTAAATGCTATGGCTTAAAATTAGATTTTTTTTTTCAAATTTGAAGTTTTGTATTGTTTTTTCAAGCATTACGAAAGAGGATAATATACGTAAAAAATCTTAGTACTAAAACCAATATTTATGACGGATAAGTTGAAATTTGAATTTAATTAAAGGGAATGGAAGGGGTTTTTTTTTCAATTTCTACATAAAAATACTTTTTTTGAAAACGCTTAAGGTAAGTTTAACCCCTGAACACCTTTGAATTGATTTTTATAAATGTTTAAACTTTTGGTCATGTTTAAATTCCTGAAAATTAAATTTTTCTTACAATTTTTTTTTTATTTTATGTATTGAATTTTAATTTTATGATTCACAATCAAAATGATCCCTAATAAAATCTCCCCACGTTGAATATAACAAAGTAAACGTTTAAAATAAAATACCGCAAAATACGACTTATTAGTTTATTGTTGAGTAATAAATAGTGTCCCTTACATTTCATTCTATAGTCCAGCAATCTTGATGACGAACGCTCCCAAAAACTTGCGAATGGACCATTGGTCAGGTCAGAGCATTTCAAAACTTCATCAGAAGCGCTTTTCTTCACTCATCGCTCCCGGGTTTATTCCATACGGAGGGGTTCGAAATCTGAAAAAGAAAGGGAAAAAAAAACAATCCCAGTTCACAAAAACATATTTCAACAAAAAGGATCAAGATTCCTACACAAAACAAATTAAATACCCAGGTCCTAATTTTGATTGTTGGCCAGTGTATTTACTATACGGTCTACTACTATTCGGCGCGTCCGTTTGGGCGCCAGATATTTTCATTCTGAAATTTTTATGAGTTACTAGGCAAATTTTGACTATAATGTCTTGGTCATTTTTCTAAATGTATTGGAAAAAGTTTTCAGATCATTTTTTGGAATCGTGTTTTATTCAAAGTTGAAACTTTTCTTTCTACAAACTTTACTTTCTACAAAATTTAAACATAAAGTAGACATGAAATTCTATATGCAAGTTTGCATTTACTTGCTTAATATTAAATGAACACTTTTAAACCCAATTATGAGAAAAAAAAACAATAGAGTGTTTTCAGGTGACGTCACAACCGGTTATTTTCTTTTAACTGTGTACCTTCTATAGGGCTTTTAACTGTTGCTAAGGCGGTTTTTAGGTATGGGATAACGTGATTGCAAATGCTCCAATAGAAGAAATCCACGGCTAGTAATTTTCGGTAACTTTTAACCTCTGTAGGGCAAAAAACTAACATCTTCTGTTGCTAGGGCCGTTGTTAGGTCCGAGTCATGTGATTGAAAATGCTCTATTATATTCAATTTTTAGGTATAACTTTTTTTTTCTCAACTCTAAAAATTCTAATGAGGTTGTAGGATTTTTTAGAAACTTTCACAAAAAACTGACATAAAATTTTATACACATAATAAAAATAAGTATTTGAATTATTAATAACAACGCTCAATTTCTACCCCTTTACGGTGAATTTTTACCTTTACCCTCATTTTTAAAAACAAGTTTTGAAATTCCGTTTATTATAGAAGGAGAAAGTTGGATATTAGATATTGGAACCTGGCCCACCTTTGGACACTCCACTTTTCTGACGCAATTTTATAGTTATGAAATCGTATTACTCTTCAACGTTTTTTGGAATCTTTGGTGCGCCTGGATTTACATGACTTTTTTTGTTTTGCATGGTGCAAAGTTAAAATCACTTTTAGTTTCAAAATCGATTTTTAATAAAATAAATGTATTTACGTTATAATAATTATGTGAAGATTAAAATACGTATATTCACAAATATTTTAGAAAAGAGAAAATTGTTTTGGCTAAACATAAGAGTAATTAATTTTAATATATAAAGCGTCAAGTAGGGAACCTTGGGACATGTCCAAAGATACCATCAAACCTCCCATAAGTAAAAATTGATTTTATTTTAAAAATAAATCAATTAAGAATTAAGATTACAATTTAGAAATGTGTGCAAAAAAAGTATCTGAGGAAACAAAAAATCAGTGATTTATGTATGTCACGACAAGGGAAAAAGCGATACATTTTGAATGTAAAACATATGTTTCATGTCCAATTTAAAATTAAACATAGCTTTTTTTGATAATTAGTATTAATTTTGTATTTTCAAAACTACAATAGTTTTACAGCTATTATTGAAAGTGTCCCAAGGTCTTAAGATGACTTAAATTATTTCATATATATTGGCTGTCCTTTTTTCCCAGGGTGAATTTTAAAGTTTAAAATCTTTCAGAAAACTTTTAAAAATAATCTTAAAAAGTTAAGTTTGTAACGATGGAATGACCCAACTGCCAACTTCAAAACATACTTTCAAGTATAAATTGGCAAGATAAATAGAGTTCGAATGTTTATAACAGTCTATTTTTCTAGAAACAAATAAATGTAACTATTAAGATGTGTAGATTAAATTATTAACAAACAAACATTTATAGTATGGTAATATTTTAGGTAAACTCATTTTTTAAGTTGTGTATAGAATTATGTACGTTCTAAAAGCTAGGTATAAAAAATGTAATATAATCAAAACAATTTTCCTTCTTACTACAATTACAAAAAATAATTCTGCTCAAAAAATTGTCTTCACCGTATAGAAAATTACATTTAAATATTAATTCAAAGTTCCTTACAACTGGAATCTTATGTAACGTTTTTCAAAACTGAAATGTGACAAAATTTAGTAAAAAACCCCTTAAAAACAATAGTATTTTTATGAAAATTTCATAACTATCCCTCTTTATGAAATAAAGTTTCTGGAATTATTAAATTTTAAAATCAAATATTATTCTTAATTAACTAAATCACTTCTATTTTTTTTTTTTTTACTTTTTTTAAATGTAATTCTTTTACTATTGGGAAACACCCTTCGAACCCTATGATACAAATGCCTTGAGTTCTATGCAATTTTTACGTTACTCAATTACAATTAATTTCCATACAATGTCAATACAATGTCTGATCTCTCTTAATATCAATGCGTCAAACAATAATAATTATTTACTTATAGTCATTATTGTAATAAGAATAATGAACACAGTGCTCAGTGAAAGTTATTCTGAAGGAATGTGAAACATGTGCAAGAGTCATCATGGCATTGCAGTTCAAAAGATAACTTAGAATTATTTTCCTTTATAAGCTTAAGCCGTTTTGTGTATTTATAGAATAAGAATAAATGATTTTAGAAAAGGATTGATAAAAACTGCTCCAAAAAGATTCTAACTAAAAGTTTTCTTTGTCACTAGAATCCATTTTTTTAGTGATAAAAAATTAGAATTATAAAAGCATTCTTGCAAAGATTATCTAGAAAAAATTGAAATCTGCTCACAAAATTTTTTTAACCATGATTTATGAAGATTACCCAATTTGAAATTTCACTTAAAATTGGGGAAATTTAAGGAATGTGAAACATGTGCAAGTGTCAGCATGGCACTGCAGTTCAAGATAAATTTAAAGTCATATTTTTAGAAGCTTAAACCGTTTTGTATATTTCTAGATTCTGAATAAAGCTATGATAGGAATAAAAATATTCTAATTAAAAGTTTGGGTATATCTAGGAAAAACTAAAATCTGCTCAGAAAAAATTTAATTTAATTAATTTAATTTCTATTAGTAGAATTTACTAATCCGTAATTTCTCTGTAGAGATATCTGTTAGAAAATAGAAGGAAATATTTTTGTCTTCCGCGCACCCATCGTTCTTAGTTTGATTATGTAATGCTTAAACCACAAATATAAACGCTTTGAATACAAGCCTTGATAAGGCAGATTTATATTTTTTAATAAGTTTGAAAATAGAACTCTACTAAATTGCATCCTAAGTAGTTATAGTATAACTACTGTAATTACCATGCAGTTAAAAACACAAAGTAGCTCAATTTAATATATTTCGTGTTTATTTTAATGTAAATATTAAGAAAGCATGAAATATGTAACTTTTATAGCACGGGGAAAATAAAATAGCACATGTTTTCCTCCAATGAAATCTGAAAATGATCTAAATTTAAAATTCGATATAGTGAGTTATTTGGGTTAATTATCACAAGATTTTAAAATTCTTAAGCAAAGAACTTTGTACTTCATTTTTTTTAAATGTTGTGTATATCAGCTGAACTATCGTCCAAACATCAATTGATGAGATTGAAGTATTATGGAACGACACTATTTCAGAGAAATAATTTGCCTTGATAGGTAATTTTATTTTTCTTTTGCTTAATTTTAGAGACGTAAAAGCAATAAATAATTTAATTTTTTTTTTAATTATGAACACGATTGTTTTAGTCTTATTTCAAGTTACCTTACACCCGCTAATAAGTTAAAGATTTTTCGTCAATTAAAAATCTCAAATTTACATTTTGAGTAAATACACTAAATTTCAACCTAATTTATATCGAGTATGAATTTAATATACTAGCCCTTACACATCATTTTGCATCTTGACTTCTTGCCTCCAAGGAGTCATTCGATTTCACAACAAGCGACGCCGTTCCAATTTCAGAACATTCCAAAACGGTATAAAGATGATCTCTCAACCAACATCGTGCACCTCGCACGGGTTTCTTCTTCCCTCGGATTACTTCGAAATCCTGAAAAGAATAAACGGTAGTGATAACAAAGGGGTTGTAGAACAAAAATAGTGTTACGAACAAGATGATTACAAGTTTCACCTTTATTTACAAGACTGAAAACAATCTAAATTTAAAATTAGATATAGCAAGTTATTTGGGTTTATTATCACAAAATTTTCAAATTCTTAAACAAAGAACTTTGTATTTGATTTTAAAACATGTTTTGTACTTATTAGCTGAACTATCGTCCAAACATCAATCGATGTGATTCGACGTGTTATGGAATGATACTATTTTAGAGTAAAAATAATTTGCTTCCTTTGATAGGTAATTTTCTATTGCTTAATTTTAAAAAGAGACATAAAAGCCATAAGTAATTTAAAAAATTTTGAATTATGTGAACTCGATTGTTTCAAGTTACCTTACAACGCTAATAAACAAGTTGTTTTCAATGAAAATCTTAAATTTACCTTTTGTATAAAATACACTAAAATTTAACTTCATTTATATTGAGTATGAATTTAATAGTAGTGTGTGTAGAAAATCTTTTAGATCTTTTAGTGTAGAAAATATACGGTTTTTTCTTTAATATTTTTTAGCACAAGTTCAGAAAAAATGCTCAGATTAGTCAAACTAGCAAATCATTAGCCAGTCAGTCGTGATAATTACAAGTTAGAACCATGTTTTCGATTTCAATGTGTTTTTGTATCAAAATTATCAGTCTTATTTCAAGATACCTTACAACGCTAATAAACAAGTTTTTTTCAATGAAAATCGTAAATTTACTTTTTGCGTAAATATACTAAAATTTTACTTAATTTATATTGAGTATGAATTTAATATACTAACCCTTACACATCATTTTGCATCTTGAACTTCTTGCCTTCAAGGAGTCATTCGATTACACAACAAGCGACGCCGTTCCAATTTCAGAACATTCCAAAATGGTATAAAGATGATCTCTCCACCAACATCGTGCACCTCGCACGGGTTTCTTCTCCCCTTGGATTGCTTCGAAATCCTGAAAAGAATAAACGGTAGTGATAACAAAGGGGTTGTTGAAGAAAAATAGTGTTACGAACAAGACTGGTATTACAAGACTATACTAAACAGCAACGTTTCCTGAACCCAGTACGTCACTACGTGGAAGCAGAAACTTCGTAAACCGAAAGCCTGTTGGGTTGCTAGGAGGAGTTTCGGTACACAAATAACATTATTAATAACATTATAAAAGACGTTATAATTACATGGGTTTGACAAACTAATCATATTTTTATATGGACGTTCTTCATTTCACTCAAAATTCAGACACCGCGATGGGAACTACTTTGTTTTTAGTGACGTCATAGGGTCAACTAACGTTGCTGTCTAGTATAGTGTTTCATGTGTAACTTACAAGACCGGTATTTTAAGAAGCATTTCACGGATCCAAGGAAAACTGAGTGATTGTTTGGATTAGAAACTATTATTATTGTGATGATGTTCTAGAATTAAGCGAGTTTTGTTTTTGCCTGGGCAATAGCCCGGCTCTCATTTTATTCTTGTTATAATTTTCTGTACATAGTTTAAATTGCTCATTAAAGCCATAATTTTTTTTTTGCTTACTTCCTGATATAGATTGGAGGAAAAGAGTACAGTTGGAAATTTCATTACAATGTTAAAGTTGGTTTTTTTGAAAGTATGACAGTTTTCCTTGTTTAAAATACTGTTTGAATCATGTTTCTATCATAAATAGAACAAGAAATCTTCTGTTGTATGCTGGTTTTGGTCTAATCTAAAATTTTCTACCTTTAATGAGTTTTTCTCAAAAATTTTTCACTATTCCTACCTTACTAAGTACTAAGAACCATGATGCATTTTACTTTAATTCCGATACGGTGAATTAGGTAAAAAAATATTTTAAAGGAGGATATTTTAAAGAAGCGTTAAGTAAACATTTTAAGAACTTTCTTACGCAATGTGTACTTAAAAAGGTTTCTAAAGTGATTAATCTAAATTATGTATAACATATTTAATACATTTGGTAAAAATTAGTATCAATAATACCTTGAGCTTTACCAAATTAAATTAATCTCCAGTTTGGAATAAATAAAATTTTAAAAACTTTCTGAAATGTTTTTGATATTTCTTTAACTACGAACTCAATGGCTAATCTTTCAAAAAGTTTCAAACATATTCTTAACTAATTAATATGTTTAGCTTTTACCACAGCTTAATCCTCCAAAGACGTTTGACGAATCCAAAAACAGTAGCGTCATCCCAATGGATCATCTTGCTCAGGTTGGAGCATTCCTTAAACGGCTAACTTTGCACCTGGCAAGGGTTACTTCCACCAGATTCAGCAATCTAAAAGTAAAAAGCATAGTTAAGCATAGTTAAGCACAATAAATGAACGGAAATAGGAATAAGTCCAAAAACCTAATTTTGAGAAAATCGAAAAAAATTGTGTAATATGATGTAGTCCTTATTCATATAGTAAATTTTTGGGTGGAGGGGAATTCAATTAGAGAAGCCCCTAGTTTTGTGTTACTATAAAAATAAATAATGTATCAAATTTAAACTCATTCAGACAGTATTAACAAGGCCTTGAAGTTTTAAAAAAGTGCAATTTTCAAACTTATGAAACTTCAGCTGAAAAAATCCTCGTCTAAAACCACTTACATTGACAATTCAATTATATTAATGCTTAGTTTACAGTACAAAAGAAATGGAACTACAATAAGACAAATTAAATTAAAAATTGATACCGAGTCATTAGGACAGTTTAATGAGTATCAATGCAGTTAAACAATCACTAAAAATATTTAAATACCTTTTAAATTAAAAAAAATATTTTGGCTTTGTTTACAGCAAAAAGTACAAGAGAGACAAATTAACTTAAATTTTTCATTGACTCAAAAATATATGGATTCAATTTTGTTGAACTGAAGGGGTTATAAACAATCATAACTCGAAAGGAAAATTTGTTAATTGAAATATAGCTACTCATCCATGCATTTTGTTACTCAATCTGTAGCAGCTAAAACCTTTCGACTCTTCTAACCAATCGACGTTCGTAAATAAACCTTTACAATTCTACACTAGCATTTTTTTTAAATATTAACACTAGAAAGACGGCACTAAGCTGTATACCTAGAAAGACTGAGTGGGCCTTTTTGGCCCATCTCTGATTTTTTGCATACGGAGCTAATTATACATCTAAAATGTAATAATATCATATAAATAACTGTTAGAGTATAAGATAGGGACTCAATCTTCAGATTTCTATAGGATTTTATAATTTTTAATTATTAAAATAATTTGTAATTATGGACATGAAAAGTGCTTTCGCTATATTTTTATCCATAGATCTGATAAATGAGTTGCTACTCTAGATAAATGACACTGGTAGGAATAATTAATAAAACCCATTCAATAAATATAGTAAAGTTTTTAAAACTGACCTGTTTATTCGTATTTTGCACATTTGGAGCAATGGATACAAAGCATTTCTCTAAATGCGCATTGTCCACAAACCAATTTTTTACTGTCGAAACATGTCTTTAATGCATGGTTTCCTTTAGAGGATACTATAATTCCACAAATAACCCTTTTTCTCACTGCTGTCTTCTCTTTTTATGCTTCCCCCCTTTTTTATAGTAGAAATGGTTGTTTCTTTGGCAGACACATAAGGGGCACGGAGCTCTTTACATAATCTCAAGATGAAATTTCTACGACTTAATTTCTTTTTTTCGGCTACTACCTTGTATAAGATCCATGCATTTACAGCAGAGATATCTAATATGTTAGAGAAAACATGCATAGGCCAACCTTCCAACAGCTAGAGCCTGATTTGGTACTATATAGGCGTATCAATGATGTCAATTCCATACTTAGTTTCGTTGTAGTAAGCTATAGTATCCGGCTTTTTCTTTTCCTTCTAGTTGTCTATAATACGGTGTTGTGCAGTTAAGGTTATGTCTTTATTTTTTTAAATAAACAATTGTTGAATAAAGATTTTGATTTCCTAATTTTGCAGTTGGCGGAACCTCTCTACGGTTTCTTCTAAGTGTTCCAACCAGGCTAGTTTTGCTTGGGATTTTAGTTTTTCACACAGTTTTTATATTGTAAAATAGCTGTCAGTTGTTAAGTTCCTTTCTTTTCCCCAGTATGGCTGGGTACACTTCACAACGCATCATTTTCAATGCATCAACAGGGAATGAAGGTTAGCAATTTCCCCATTCAAAGAAAACAGCTGGTACAGTTCAAGTTGTAAAATGTATTTCTTTTGTGAGAAACAAACCTTATTGGTCACCTTGTTGACCGAAATTCAATGGTGAGAACCTTTATCTTTATGGAGGGCACCATAAATTCATCCTTTGAAACGTCCTCCCCTCGACCACAACCCCAACTGAGAAAGGGGCGTTCTAAACCGAATCGAATTGAATGGAACTTGAAAGAGATAACACTTGTAAGAGATAACAAACAAAGAAGATCCCCTCCTCTTTCTATAGGAAAATTTCATGCATATACGAGCGGAACGAAGCAAGGAAAACTCAGCAGAGGTGGTACGGTCCAAAAAACCCCGCTCCGTCTTTCTAGGTATACGGTTCGCTATCTTGGCTCCTATGAGACTAAAGTGAAAACGGTTTGGTATGCACTTTAATTGAACCAAATAAGGAAAAGTCAGAAAATTTCAAGCCATTCGGTCGATTAGAGTTGAAATTATTACGCCGCAAACAGCGCGATGGGCCAAAAAAGCCCATCCCGTCGTTCTAGTGTTAACAGGCTGACACATCTCATTTTACAATAAATTATTCTATTCTAAAGAAAAATGTAAAGGAAAATAAATCTATATCTATAAAAGCCAAATACCACTGACTGACTGACTGACTGACTGACTGACTCACTGGTAAGTGACAAACACTCAACACGGAATCTCCGAAACTACTGGACCCAGAGGCTTGAAATTTGACAGAGACGTTCCTCTCAGCTATGCGACGCGCACTAAGAACGGATTTAAAAATCGAACGACTCCTTCCCTGTTTGTCGGCGCTTTTTCTACTCCGTTTTTCCCATTGAAATAGCATTATGCATTGTTGAAATGCGTAAATTGCAGTAGGTTTATTTCTCTCTTGAGGTTTCGTCTGGCCTCATTTAATCAAATATAATTTAAAAAATTTCATAATTTATAACAAATTAAGACGAAAAACACAGTGTAAATTTCTATTTCAAAATTATAACAATTTTCAGGAAACATATAAATTCAAATAATTAATTTTGAAACAACATTTTCCTTTATTTGTAATTTTATAATTTTTTTCTAAAATAAATATATTTATGGAAAGGCTAAAATAAATGGTTTCCATGGAAACAGAGCTGAAATTATTTCATTGTTTCATGGGGCATGGTTTACTAGACTTATACATTCACTAAATTTGCTAAATTTTTATTGTTAAGTACTAGAAAACCGTTTTTACTAAGAAGTTGGCTATCATGATAAAAGGAAAATGAGATTTATCAAGCATTTTTTTATTTTGATAAAAATGTTTTTATTTTTGGAGATGTAGGATCATGCAAATAAAAATGGATTCTCTATCATTTTTGAATATAAATTAAATTAGGTATAGTTAAATATTTTGCTTTGGTGGCGGGAGTTGTTGACTGAATTACACATAGGAATTATTTTTTGATTAAATTAATATCATTTTTGGAAAAAGATAGAAACTTCATATACGGTTTACGGTTTGTAACATCCTGTAGGAAATTATTCCCAAGGGGTTCAAAGAGGGTTGCGATTTTTACTTCCTAAGTTATTATCAAGTGATTTATAAAAACCGAAGCGTAATTTTTGAAAAGGACATCGGAAATACTTCATAGAAATTTTGTTTAAGATTTTAAACTATAAATTTCAAAAGACTGATGATTTGAATTGGATTGTTCTTTTACAGCCACAGTAAAATGCGGAACGGGATACGTTCAGGTATATTTTCACAGTAAGAAACCGGGATGAAAAAGACGACGGGGACGACGGGATGATAAGTGATTGCTAACCAGGAAAAGAAAAACCATATAACTCAATAAACCTGATGATTTAAATTGGATTGTTCTTTAACAGCCAAAGTTAAAAGCGGGGCGGGATGAGTTAGGGTATATTTTCAAAGTAAGGAACTGGGAAGAAAAACAAGACGGGGGTGACGGGATGATAAGTGACTGCTAATCCAGAAAAAGAAAAGACATACAGGGTGTCCCGTAAATGATGTGTCACACTTCTAGGGGGGATAGTAGACACCTAGACGAGTCAGAATCACATAGGACTTAGGGGTCCCAGACCCAATCCCAGGGAGTTAAAAATGGAGCGACACCCCAAAACAATTATTGAAAAATTCAATTTGTAGAAGAACTACTATTGGTAAAAATGTAATTATGGTCTCAAATTTTGTGGTTTAATATGATCTTCAAAATTATCTTGACAGTTTTCAATTTAAAATTTTTTTTATTACGAAAAAAGTTAAAAAACAGCAAAAAAATGTGAAAAATATGTCAAAACTTTATTTTGTTTTCCGAAATCCTTTCTTTTGATTTGATAATCTGAAAGAGCATAATTAATTAACCTTAAGTCCAAAGTTTCACGTAAATGGCATCAGTATTAAACGCTTGAGAGCCTGTTAAAGTTAGTTTTAGGCGTGCTAAATCGGCTTCGGAAAACGAATGTTTAGGGAGAATCTCCAAGTTACGGATAGATGTCTGCCAACTTTCATTCCTCGCCCGATTTGGCGAGACAGGAGATGAGTATGAAAATATCTGAAATGCGCCAATTGAACAATTTTGCGGGATGAAAATTTCAAAAGCGTAAAATGTTGATTCTTAATTCTTATTATTTTTAGGAAACAAGAGATTAATTAATTTAATTAAAAAAATTTTTGAACATAAAGAACAAACATGATTTTACTACTGATTTTTAGGAACTATCGATCTTAAAAATCAATAGTATGAATTGTTAGAAATTATCTGATAGTATCGATAGTTTTTTATTCAATCGATAGTTGTGTTGGTTTTACAAATGTATCAATCATGCTAACAGCATTACTACTTATTGCGTTTAATGAGAAAAACTGTACATTTGATAACTTAGGTAAAAAAAAAACAGAAGAATCTATTATTTACAAACATGGTTCGTAAAATATCTTTTGTACATAGTTTTTGTGGTTATTTTCCATCATTATACCCCCGCTCACCGCTCTGGGATACGTCAGTCAATGGATCCTCAATCGCTAGGTTCGTGATTTCGGGTTGCAATACAAGGGTGGTTCCTATTAATTAGAGAATGATATAATAAGCAAGTGGGTATGCAGGGTCTCCCCTCAACTTCCGATATAAGAAATTTGCAAAATAAAAGAATGCAGGTTATTGAAAGTTATGACAAACCTAAGATATTGCTTATCGGACAAGAGTGGATAGCCCCCGTACACTTTGCTTATTCCCATTGACATTTCTCGATTAATAGAAACCAACCTTGTATCGCAATTCCAAAACACGAACCCAGCGATCGAGGATCTGCCGACTGACCTATCCTAGTGCAGGGGCAGGGGGGGCTCATCTGGCTCTCCGATTACTTTCAGCCAGGATGACGTAATCGGCTGGAAGGCGTTGAAGTTTTGACAGGAGTGACCTATCAGGGTTACATAGGGAAATCGCGGAGCTTCTTATAGGGATTTTCTTACGTAGAAGGGAGTAATATAAGACGCGGAAGGGAAAATATAGACCTGTGAACTTGCCTAAGCAACAAATCATATATTTAAATATCAATACTTATGATCTATATGGATGCATTCAATTTTTTAACTTCTGATGGGTTAAAACTGATTAAAATTTTTCATTGAATTAAATTTTGAGTATCTTGTTTTCCTTCTCATAAGCAACTTGAAGAACAAGTTTATAGCTTACCAAATAGTGGATTAAATACAAACTATGAAATTTAAAATTGATTCCTATGCATAATTACGGAGGTTGGTTTGGTTTGGTTTTTGGTTACATATATTTTCCGGTATGTGTGCTTGATCTCAAGGATCCGCTTATACACCTTCGTCAAGTAAGACAGACACAACAGAATTTTTACTGGCACAAAGAAGGAAAATACACCCTCTATGAATACACCCAGGGGCGAGGTGAGAATCGAACTCACGACGGAGCAGTGCGCACACTGCTGGCGTGAAAGGCAGAGGAGCAAACCGAACAGGCCATCCGTCCCCCATTACGGAGGTTCATTACTTAAATCAATAGTGATCGATTTGTATCAATATTTTAAAAGTTAAGCAAATTCTCACTATCTGTATTTTAGAAAATTCTAAATACAAAGAAAATACCGTTTTTAAAGCAGTATTTAGTTACAATCCGATACTTTTAGATCACTAAAAAATCCTCAAATTGTGAGCTATTTTTGGGTTGTTCTTCTTTTGTATGTTTAGTATAAAATTGATTACGCTACTAATCGCCTTTATTACTAATTTATTAAAATTCAAAGTTAGTTTATTAGGTACTAATTAATCTGATCTCACTGAATTTATTATTCTAATGTATCTTGTATTCTGATTATGATTGTAGTAACACTGATCTATCTAAGACATATTGATCAGTGTTAGAACAATCACATAATCAGATGATAATAAATGATCACTTAGATTCTAAGTGATAATTACATGAAGAAAAAATCAAGTAATTTGTTGATTTCGAATTCAATTTTGATTAAACGTGACAAACATGAAGGAGATAATTTATTGGGTATAAACCTTCACCAACTTGCCGACTCCCACATACGATCGCCGAAAGAAATCTCGAACTGAAACGGTTAGTTTTGAAGTTGGATCAGTGTTCCAAAGTTACGATATGATCATTTTATAAGATCTCCAAGGTGAGGTCACATTGATCCTGTTTTAGTGTAAAATTTGAATAGTCTTCAAATTAAAAAATGATACATAATAATAATTAAAAATATTGCCAAGCTTTAATAATATAATCATTAAGTCTATAAATTGCTTTTAGTATTATATTTCAACTCTTTTCAGTTTCCATGAAGGGAGCTAGAAATATATTTTCCCTCCCAAATCAAAATTGCTTTTAATCTAAAAGAAATTAATATGTTCCTAAAACCAATCTATGGATTCCTCTTGCCTTTGGGACGATCTACTTCGGTTTCTTACTTCAAATTAACAATAGATATTCATCAACATGAAGCTATAATATCAATTTAATCTAAAACAAAAACCTTTTTAGATTCATATCTTAAATGCTTCAAAACTGAATTGTTGGATCAAAGTTTAAATTTCCCTCTCTCCTGTCAAAAAAATCCCTATTCTATTTGAACCAATCGAAGGAGAAGCTGGGGTATCACGCGAATTACGTAATCGGCTGGAGAGCAGTACGTCACACGAATTTTCGTTCCTATGTGAAGAGCCAACCTTATCTTATTCTATTAACCTTGGTGCAGGGGTATAATGAAAAATAACGACAAAACTGTTTACAAAAAGTGTTCAAAGTTGGCATGGTGGTTCACTTTTTTATGGGATGGGAATTATTTTGAAAAAAAAAATAGTAAATTAATTAATTTACTTAAATTTTTGCCTTCGATTTCAGACAGTCACAGTAGTCTTGAAGATAAATGTTTATTGAACTTAACAAAACAGAGACTTAAGAAAAAATAAGTTGTAACTATCCCTTTTGCTAAACAAACATTGCTTATTTTCTTAGGTATAGTAACAATTTTTTCTTGAGTGTCTGATTTGATAGCTTGAATACATTTACCTTTTAGACTTCTAGTGACGATCCGAAAACTAAGGCCACACATCGCCAAGGAAGTTTGAACTATCTGTAGAAGCGTAGGTTGGCGAGGAATCTCGTATCGCAAATAATGTTGGGAAATTTGGAGAGCATCTATCCGTAACTAGTAGATTCTCCCTGAACGTTCGTTTTCCGAAGCCGTTTTTGCTCCCATAAAACTAACTTTAACAGGCTCTCAAGCGTTTAATATTGATGCTATTTACGTGAAACTTTGGACTTAAGGTTAATTAATTATGCTTTTTCAGATTATCAAATCAAAAGAAAGGATTTCGGAAAACAAAATAAAGTTTTGGCATATTTTTCACATTTTTTTGCTGTTTTTTAACTTTTTTCGTAATAAAAAAAATTTTAAATTGAAAACTGTCAAGATAATTTTGAAGATCATATTAAACCACAAAATTTGAGACCATAATTACATTTTTACCAATAGTAGTTCTTCTACAAATTGAATTTTTCAATACTTGTTTTGGGGTGTCGCTCCATTTTTAACTCCCAGGGATTGGGTCTGGGACCCCAAATCCTATGGGATTCTGACTCGTCTAGGTGTCTACTATCCCCCCTAGAAGTGTGACACATCATTTACGGGACACCCTGTATAACTTGATAAACCTGATGATTTCAATTTGATTGTTCTTTACAGCGAAGGTAACAGCCAAATTTAAATGCGGGACGGGATGAGTTAGGGTATATTTTTACAGTTAAGAACTGGGATGAAAAAGACGACGGGGACGACGGGATGATAAGTTCCAGAAAAAGAAAAGACATAAAACTTGAAAAACTTTTTAAAATATTTATGAATTAACTCAACCCGTGCAAGGCCGGGTAAGTCAGCTAGTATCTAATAAATTTAATTTAAAATAATCCTCCAGAAAAGTTGGTTTACTTAGAAAATTTAAAGGTCACTTTTTAAGAAGTTGGTTATCATAATACAAGATCTATTTGCAATTCTTTTGAGAAAGTTGATCAACTGTATTTCCTACTAACACAACCATTCAATCATCAGTAGATTTTAAACATGCTTAATTAAACTTGTTTAGAAAGATCCGAATTTCCTTAATATTTATGTTTTTAATTAGTTATTTTGAAAGAAGAGTTTACATGATATTGAAATAACTGTTAGAAATAATATTTTAAAATTTGAACTGCTTTGTACCCATACACAAAAAAAATGGAATACCTAGTTTAATTTTTACATAATTCTAAAATATACACCAGACGAGTGATTAATGTCTAAATCCATCAAAAAATCATAGATCATAAGCTGTATTAATTGTGTAAAGGTTAAAAATTGTTTTACGTAATACTCAAATTGAATTTATTAAAAACAATAAGGGTTCATTATAAGGATCTACTCTTATCTAAACACTTTAATTACAAATATTAAAGATAAAAACTATTTCATAGAATACTAAAAAAACAAACATTTTAAGATGTAATCATAAATTAAAATGAAATAAATTTTTAAAAATACAATTGTTGATTACTAGAAATGAAAATTAAATTATATACTTTATACATTGCTCAAAATGAAATTCTTTAAATGATGCAAATAAAAATATTATGCAACAAGCAAAATAATAATTGTAACTAACAAGTTACAAAGATTAAAAGTCAATTTTATACTTAAAGTAATCAAATTAATATAGTATTTGAAATAACTAGAAGCCAAAAGGGTTACAAGTGACGATGTGATACAACTTGGTGTATAAATTAGTAAACATTGAAAATTTAGTTTAAACAACTTAAAGGATTGCTGTTTAGTGTTTCGATTTATCTTTGAAATTTGAAAAGCACATAGAAACTGAAACTTAATAAGTTTAAACTGTGATTTTTCCAACCTACCTCATATACTTAAGTTAAATTGCATTGTCACAAAGTTCCTTGGTCACTAACCCATCATTCATTGAAAACAGGTTTTATAAAATGAATAGTTATTGATTCAATTTTATTAGTTTAAAAATAATAGTTGTTTCTAACAATTTTAATATCTTTAAAGTAATAGTTTTAAACATTATATAATGAAATTATCTAGAAGGATATCCCTGAAAAAGTATAAAAGTTTCAACTAAGTTATAATTAGTATTAAATAATTTATATTTAAGGATTGCTCAAAATGAAGTTATATTTAAATTAATGCTATTAAAAATGAAAGTTAGGTTGATGCTCCAGAAATTTAAGAAGATGAAATATCAATTTATTAATTTTTAACATTCCACCAAAAAATTTTGGCTCTTAAATTTAGCCATATTGCCTAATGTGGGTTCGCAAAATGAAAGTCTGCCAATAATAAAACTTGGGCCTCGTTTCAAGTTTCTTAGAGACTTAACTGGGTGAAAATAATAGTGTGGTAATAGATCTTTAAGGTTGATGGTAATAAATAAGTAGTTACATTTTTCGAAAAAATCTGAGGTTTATATCATTTTTCCTTCACTTTAATTTCCAAACTTTAACTTTCTTATACACATAGGGCTCATGGTACCAATACCTGGATAGACCCCTGAATACAAGGGTTGCTGTTTTGACATCAGTATTTATCATTCTACCAAAGTTTATAAAGCAATCCTAAAGCACGCAAAAAACAACTAAAGTAAATTTGAATTTAAGTGGATATGCCTGGTTCTGGGCACCAACGGCCACAATTTATTTCATTCGTTTAACTTTAAAAAACAATGAAAAGTGTCCGAATGGCTTACATAATATACGTAAATACCAAAAAAAACATTCTACTCACTACGCCCGGTTGGGTTTGATGATGCATCTTTCGTTGACCTTTCTGTTACGGTTAAGCACCCCAGTTTTCGGGTTCTACACGTCGTTCAGGTCACTGCTACCCAGGTAGATTAAATATCTTCGACCTAGATACTTCAATAGGTACTTCGATGTAAGAGCTGGAAAACATTGTAAGAAACTGTTATAAATACGTGTATGCAAAATTACAAGCTAGTTTTTAAGTTGAAAAAAAATGGTTCTATTGCGTATGATCCCGTCGACCGTGCCGCTGAATCCGAAATTGTATAATCACAGCCCATTGACTGTTTTATAGCTGTGCCGCTGAATTTGACGGTCGCTGAACGGTCGACGGGATTATACGTAATTCGTCACCTTAATATCAAACAATGCTATCTCCGTTCGGCAAACTTCGGGAATCCCGATCCTTGGCGATCGGATCGTTGGAGAAGCTCATTTGATTGGTTTTGATCTTTCCATAGCTCGATGATGTCAGCGCTTACGAACCAATCAAATGAGCTTCTCCAACGATCCGATCGCCAAGGATCGGGATTCCCGAAGTTTGCCGAACGGAGATAGCATTGTTTGATATTAAGGTGACGAATTACAAGTAACAGGTTTATTATATACTAGAAAACAACGTTTCCTGTTTCCTGAACCCTGAACGTAACTACGCGAAAGGAGAAACTGAGTAAACAGAAAGCATGTTGGGTTGCTAGGAGGATTTTTGGTACGCAAATCGTGATAAACACTACAAATACATGGTTTTAACAAAACAATTATTTTTAAATTGACGTTCTTCATTTCACTCAAAATTCAGACACTGCGCTGGGAATTACTTTCTTTGTTAGTGACGTCATAGGGTCAGGAAACGTTGCAGCCTAGTATAATATTTTTGATAATATATTTATTTACGACACTTAAGGAATAAGGCTATGCAAAGTTTGAGGGCGGACACGTTAAACACCCTGCATTTTAGACTATCTCTGGTGATCAATAGGATTGCATTTTTAAAACAAATATCTGGCTTAGTTAGAACACTTTAAAAACTTGAACTATAGGCAAGCAAAAATTAACAAACATTAAAAATTAAATTCTTTGAAAATATCACATATTTCAAAATACAGAATGTTAGCTTTTGAGTAGAAAGTAAGTGTTTCTGCTCCTCTTGATACTTAAACTATGATTCATGAAATAAAATCTAAAACTCTAGGGTATATAAGTTCATACGATTTATAAATATCGTTAAATGCAAAAACGCCGGGCATGGGCGACATTTTTGGCAAAATTTGGTGTTGTAAATGCCTTTTATTGCCAAGTAAGCTATTCAACTTCTATAAAACAAGGTTGCCAGAATTTTATCGCCATTTTTGCACCAGGCCCGGCTTCTATGCCGGCGTTCTTACATGAACCGAAATATCAAATCTTAACGCTTTCATTTGGTACAAGATAATTTTAAAATAAATTTTGTTGTGTCTGGTAAAAATTTTAACTTTGAGCAAGTTTGCCAAGCCCAAGGAACTATGGCGACAAAATGTGACATTAGTGTGACAACTTAAGAAGTGGCAGACATGCTACAATTTTCAGTAAAATCAAGGGTACTGCTTTAGAAAGAGTCCTTCAGTCACCATTTGTAACCACAACAACAAGCTTTAAGTTTTATCATTTGAGCTGCGGGTAAACATGGTGGCTGAATAACTCTTTCTAAAGCTGTTCCAAAACAAGATATGTAACATACAAGATATAGTATACAAGAGACGTGCCGAGAGATACTATGTTAATGCCCAAAACCTATATAATGCGACTGTAAAACTCTAAAAAAAACCTTAAATAAAAATATATTAGGGCAACGTACTTCAGATATTGAACTCCTGGATTATTAGATTGAACTGGGCGGGTTTTCCTGTCGCACCAATACCATGGACTCCAATCTCGCGTACCGCCCGTATCTGAAGAACTTGTCACTGCGTATGAAAATCACGCATCGAACTTGAATTCCGGTCTTAGACTGAACAGGAGTTGGGATGTTGGGTCGCTCGAAATAAATTTCTTAATCTCCAACCCCCGCAGCTTCTAACACTCACTGTACCCAGGAAAAAGATGTTAATCGTCCTTCCAGGGGGCTGGGTGGCTTACTGAGTTACGTGCTAGCAACTACGCTACCCAGGCAGCACAATTGTTCATAATTCATCCAATTTTTGTCATATATGGCCAAATTTTGTTTACTTTCAGTAGAAATTACGTAAACTTGACATATTTGGTTGGAGTTGTGCTACTTGCTATTACTAGGGGCTAGCAGTCTGCGCACTGCACCTGTCATCGAGTTCGATTCCGGCCTTGCCCGGTGTATTCTCTCTCTCTCTCTCTCTCTCTCTCTCTCTCTCTCTCTCTCTCTCTCTCTCTCTCTCTCTCTCTCTCTCTCTCTGTGTGTGTCAGTAAAAATTCTGTTGTGTCTGACTTACTTGACAAAGGTGTATAAGCGGATCCTTGAGATCAAGCACACATACCGGGAAATATATGTAGCCAAACACCCAACCCAATACCAATCCAATCATCCTTCCAGTTCAGACCTCAAGAATCACTTGGAATCTGAAATGAGTTTTACTGCGAGGGCTCACATTTGGGTTGGGTTGGGGTTACATATAGTTTCTGGTATGTGTGCTTGATCTCAAGGATCCGCTTATACACCTTCGTCAAGTAAGACAGACACAACAGAATTTTTACTGACACAAAGAAGGAAATTACACCCAGGGGCGAGGTCAGAATCGAACTGACGACGGGGCAATGCGCAGACTGCTGGCGTGAAGGGCAGTGAGCAAACCCAACCGGCCATCCGTCCTCCCTCAGTAGTTGGATTGGGATTGATAGCATGTAATAATCTCCGACTTGTGTGCTTGATCTCCAGGATCTGCTTATAAGCCTTCGTCAAGTAAGAAAGATAGACAGACAGACAGATAGACAGACAGAGAGAGAGAATGAATATACCCAGGGCACGGCTTACTAGATACTTATACAGGCTAGTCGAGTTTTAAACAATGAAAACCATTTGGCAACTTTTCCCGCTTGGAGAGCTACAAGACCTACCTATATCACCCACCGCCTTCAACACTGTGGATATGCTTTGCCAGTTGGTCCAGTATTGCCATCTGGATTTGCAATGATTTCCGTACTCGGCTAGCCTGTATAAGTATCTAGTAAGCCGTGCCCAGGGCAAGGCCGAGAATTGAACTCAGCACCAGGTACAGTGCGCAGACTGCTAGCTTGAGTTGCCCTAGTAGCACAGCTCATACTAAATATGTCAAGTTTACGTATCTGCAACCAAAAGTAAACGAAATTCGGCCATACATGACGAAAATTGGACGAATCCTGAACGTTTGTGCTGCTTAGGTGGCTGCACGTAATCCAACTAGGCCACCCTGGCCTTCCTCTCAGTAAAACGCATTTCAGTGATTCACGAGTTCTAAACTTGGAGGTGCTGAAACAACTTTTTTTTTCTTCACAGTTTAATAGCGAAGCTGCAGGGGTTGGAGATTATGAAATTCATTTCGAGCGGTCTAACATCTCAACTTCTGTTCATTCCTCCACTGAAATTTAGTTTAGTGCGTGATTTTGAATACGCAGTAACTTAATGATTTTAACCTCGCCAGTTTGAGAGGTTCAAAGGACACGGTATTGTCAAATAACTCCAAGTGTATTCATTTAGTTAGGGTTCAGATGAGGACATTGTCTTTAGTTAGCAAAGGTGGTGATTAAACGTGTCCTGAATCAGCTCCTTTTGGGGCCATAAAAGCCAAGCTTATTCTAGTGGGCCGGGAGTATCATTTCTGAAAGTAAGTTTTCTTAATACTCATATCTTTTTGATTGCATTTAGTTGTAGTGTCTGATTATGTAAGTTTAGGGTACTGGTTTTGTATCTACTTATGTTTTGGAACAGCTTCGATAAGTCCTCCAGCCGCCATGTTTACCCATAAGCTCAAATAATGACAACACTTAAGCATATTGCTGTGGATAAACATGGCGGCTGGAGGACTCTTATCGAAGCTGTGCCTGAATTTTTGCTACCCCGCAACATGTCCTTTAGTGTGTCAGTATGTGTTATTTGACTGCTTAATTGTGCACAGATTCGATAAGAGTTCGAGAGAGCTTTTTAATATAAATGTTAGGGTAGAATTAGCGTATATTACTAAAAGTAAAGTTGTGAGTAATAAAGTTACAAGATGAAAATTACTGGAAATTTGACTCTAAAAAAACGGGGTTTTAGCTAGTTTTGGTACACCTAGAGTCGAAATTTTGGATATACATTTTTAGGTAGGACTTGCACTTAATATAAAAAAAAGTTGTAAATAATAGTTCCAATTACGAAGGTCCTATTGCTAGAATTCAGGCCTTGATTCATTTTAATTCAACTTATATTTTCCAATATAGTCTAAAACTGTACTAGAGCGCAACGTTTCCTGACCCTATAACGTCACTGCGCGGAAGGAAAAACTGCGTAAACAGAAAGTCTGTTGGGTTGCTAGGAGTTGAGGTACGCAAATCATGATAAAAAGACGCTGTGATATACATGTGTTTAATAAACTAATAATATTTTTAAATTTACGTTCTTAATTTCATTCAAAATTCAGACTCCATGCTGAAAACTACGTTTTGTTTCTCCATGGTCAAGTACGTTGCTGTCTATACTCGACAGCAACGTTTCTTGAACCCAGTACGTCACAAATGCAGAAGGAGAAATCGGTAAACACGAAGCCTGTTGGGTTTCTAGGAGGAGTTTTGGTACGTAAATCGTGATAAAAAGACGCTATTCATACATGGGTTGAACAAAATAATCATATTTTTGAATTGAGGTTTTTCATTTCACTCAAAAATCAGACACCGCGATGGGAACTTCTTTTTTTAGTGACGTCATAGGGTCAACTTTCTGTCTAGTATAGTATAATTTGTTACTTGTTTTAAAAATATCCGCTCTTGTTTGTTAAATGAACTAGGAAATATTTAATGTCATAGTATCTTTCTCAATGAATTGAGAGGGAAAAGCAACAACCTCAAATTAAAATATCGGCACCTTAATATCAAACACTACTATTTCCGTTTGGCAAACGTCGGGAATCCCGATCCTGGGCGATCGGATCGTTGCAAAAGCTCATTTGATTTGTTTTGATCTTTCCAGCTCGATGATGTCAGCGCTTACGAACCAATCAAATGAGCTTCTCCAACGATCCGATCGCCCAGGATCGGGATTCCCGAAGTTTGCCAAACGGAGATAGTAGTGTTTGATATTTAAGTGACGATAAATAGGTACCTGTAGATTAGATTTTGCTAACAGAAAAAATGAAAGTGGAATAAAAGTATATATAGTCTAACTTAGATTATAATGAAGTTTGTAAAGTTCAAATATTTCGATCCGTATTCTGTCATTAATTTTACCATTTTGCTCCAAAGGTCCTTGCCACGATCAGTCAAGATCACATCTGGTTATGTGGAACTCTGAGACGGTACAGAAAACCAGTAACCTGGAACAATAACCTGGAACCAGCTTTTTATTCTGTAAGTAATTTTTTTTTTATTCTAGGTATTTTTATTGCTGTGGACTGGTTGAATTTCGTAGTAACTTTTTGCAGCGTTTAGAGATGCCTTTTTTAATAAATATATTGTTATAAAATAATACCTAATTGAATTTTCATTCACGATAAGGAAAAAAAAATTACTATTGAAAAAATCTCAAATTCTAGCACTTATCATTATTTCTTATTTTAAAATGGCAGATTTGGAACTTTTAATCGTAGCCATAAGTATGAAAACATAAAATTAAAAATAAGAATTATTTTTCTTCCTGTAAACATTTTCATGTAAATATCCAAATTTCAGTCATTAAATCCTTCCTATCGAAGTACTCACACTGTTGTTATTAGAGAAGTTGTAACAAACCAACTTTCATAGAATATATTATTTGGTTCTGAGCATTCGCACATGACGTCACTTGGAAGACAAAAACAACGTTGCTAAGGCTGTTGTTAGGGGCGGGGAATAGAAGCATACAATATGAGCATTCGCACATGACATCACTGGAGGATAAAAACAACGTTGCTCAGGCCGTTGTTAGGTAAAGTCATGTGATTGAAAATGCTCTATTGTAAGTGTGCAAAGTGGTCAAAAATAGGCCAAAAATGGGCCAACATGAGTTCTATAAATTAGTATCTCTTCTAATTGGGTTTCACAAATATAATTGGCATCATTTTAAAGCATTTTAAATGTTATTTTTGATAAAATAAAACATGTTATAAGTATTTTGAAAAGTAATATATTATACAAAACATAGTAGAATTAAGTAATTGCTCTCACCTTTAAAATTTTGAAAAAAAAATTCCAGGAATAGGTAATATTATTGAAAATAATCTGGGTCAAAAATGCTATCAGTGTCAAAAAATATTTGAACCAAAGTTCTATTTTTCTTATATCCTTAAAAAATTTGAAAACTACATTTTTTGTTAGTTGGATGAGAATTGAGTTTAACTTCTCATTGATTTTTAATTGAGTTTGACAATTAGTGCCCTTGCACACATTTGGTGCATCCCCAGCTTTATGCTTACAATTTGTTCTTTAACTCAGACGTAGTGTAACTGTGTACTCAAATTTCACATGTCGAATTGAAATTAGTAATAGTTTTTGAAAAACATTTTTCTTAATGGCAACTGTGCTTATTTTCAGATTTGGAAAGTGTTAGGAGCTCCCATGATGAATATGGATGGATTCAGCAGTGTCCGTGCCGCTAAGGAATGATCCAAATAGTACAACGAGATGTCGAAAGTTTTGTGATCGTCCATGGAAGGATTAACTAGTAACATGATGGGTAAGTGCAACATCTAATTCATCTTCATTTTTTTTAGTTCTTAATGTATTTAAATGAAGAATTTAGTTTTTAATACTTTTATTCAAATATTTATTAAGGGGGTTAAAATATTTTATTAGGGGTTTCGAAACACATTTTAAAGTTTAATAATTTGTTTGGAATTTTAAGTTTTCATGAAGAGTGTAAACCCTAAAATTCATGGTATAGAACACTATATTTTGTTGAAGGCTTTAAATATTTAAAACTTTATGTTTTTCCAAAAAGGAAGGTTTATTAAAACATATAAAACTAAAAAAAAAATGAATTGAATTTATGCTTTTCTTTAAATCGAAGAGATATAGTGTTCCGAAACTTGAATACTATAATCGGTACAATTTTTGATTATCCGGGGATTCCCTTCAACTTAATGGACGTAACAGTAAAAAGACCTTTGCTATATAAAACCTTTTACTCACAACTACCTTCTCTTTACAAAGCCATATAAAAACCTACTTTTCTTTCTAACAATTTTTAAAACTCCCACTAATAATAAGATAACAACGTATGAAAATACAAGATGAGTCCTCGAGAGCTCTACGTACTCGAGCTATTGGCTACGGACACTAGTTTTCTATAAACACTAGTTTCCGCAACATATAGGATGTTTAAAATTTAGGTTCGTGATTTTAAGAAGCATTAGTTTAACAAAATAACGAAGCAATTTGAGCGAGAAATTCTTATTTTTTTTTTCATTAAAAACCTTTCTTTTGAAATTCACAGTAAAGTATTGTTTTCCTGTTTTGCAAAATAAAAATGAAAGTAAAGTTTAAAAAGTGTGTAATCTAAACGCTTATAGAGTAGTATTTTATTTTTATCCTATTTACATGATGCAAGGAGAACACCTTTAAAGATCGATCATATGTTTAGACTGCCAAAACACCCTATAAGTAGATATGAGTCGTCTAGTTTCAAAACCAGATAAGTCACTTTTTCCTAATTTTTCCAGGAACAACAAAAAACTAAATATTCAAACAAATTATGCAATTACAAAACTCTTAGTTTTTATTTAAGATGCTAGGAGATGGTTACATTATCCACATGTATAAGCTTAGATTTAGTTGGAGCACTTTTCAGAATAAAAGATTTAAAACACTGTTTTTTTTTTGTCATAGATTTCCCTCAAAATTAGTGTTAGTCATGAAACATTATATGTATATTTTTTAAAGCTTAAAACTTGGTCATTTGCTAGATCTGTATTTCAACAATCAGAACATAGCATAAACTGAAAATGAAAAAAAAAATCTTATCTATCTGGTTTTGAAACTAGACGACTCATATCCTGTATTTCATTTATGGCTGAAAAGTAATTCAAACGGTATTTTACACAAAGAAAACTAATTATTTGTCAAAATTGAAAAAAGTTTAAAATATGACTATTTTTCCTTTCCAATAGTGTATTTTATTTATATTTAAAGACCGTCTAAAGACACAAGAACGTTGTTTGGCTGAAAACTCTACATTATGTATTGGAATGCGGTGGGGTCGCAAGATTTAGAGACGTCGGATTTTTCATTTGGAGAAGAAACTTCCTTTAAAAGCTGACACGTAAGGTATCAATATTCAATTTATCCTTAGTAAATTATAAAAATATACCTCAGTGTATTTTGCTCAATAATTGTATTTGATATAATTATGTGGTGAAAAATGCGTAGTTTTTATTAGGGTACAACGATTCTCTTTTCCTTCAAACACAGGAAGTAAGCAAAAAATGTTATGTATTTAAGGAGCATTTTAGACTATGTAATGAAAATTATAACATGAATAAAATGAGATCCGGGCTATTACAAAGGGCAAAACAAAATTAGCTTAATTCTAGAACGCCATCACAATAATAATAATTTTAAAATCCCAACAATCATCGTTTAGTTTTCCTTGGTTTCATGAAATGCTTCTTAAAATATCAGTCTTGTAAATACACGTGAAACCCTAGTCTTCCAATACGACCAGTCTTGTTTGTAACACTATTTTTGTTCTACAACCCCTTTGTTATTACTACTATTTATTCTTTCTAGGATTTCGAAGCAATCCATGGGGAAGAGAAACCCGTGCTATGTGCACGATGGTGGTTGAGAGATCATCTTTACGCCGTTTTGGAATGTTCTGAAATTGGAACGGCGTCGCTTGTGTTGGAATCGAATGACTCCTTGGAGGCAAGAAGTTCAAGAGTAAAAATGATGTGTAAGGGTTAGTATCAAAGTCATACTCGGGTATAAATTAAGTTAAAGTATTAAGTATTACAGAAGGTAAAGTATTAAGTACTAAAGTAGTTAAAGTATAAAGTATTTGCGTATTTACTCAAAAATTGTATTTGAAATATTTTCTCTCTATATTAAAAAAAAGTAACAGTGACCGCCGCCGCGGCCGCCGCCGCCGCCGCTGCTTTTGAAAATTTTATTTTTGAACACTTTGAACTCTCACTACGCAAAAACTATTCCACGGAAATTTGTGAAATTTTAAACATTTCTATTCAAGTGTATGAGGATCGTTTTCGTTCTAAAAGCTAATAGATGAGATAATTAGTTCTAGAGTTATTTAATGTCAAAGTCGAAAATTATTTTTTTCTGCTGCGAGTTCGCCCCCAGCAAAATCTATTAGCAGCAGAAATATGATATTTTGCAGACACATACTCTTAGATGTGCAGTTTTGCACCACGCCGCCCTTTTTTCGAATTTCGAATTAGTTTTGGAGTAATTAAGTTTTAAAGTTTCGAAAATTTTGAAGATTTTTCTGTTTTTTCGTTATAAAAGCAAAACTAATCACAGTAGAACTATAATATTTTAAAGACACACAGAAATAATTTTTATAAAAATATTGGCTTTTTGTTTTTTCAAAAATTCTAATTAGTTTTAGAATTATTAAGATTCAAAGTGTCAATTTTTTCTTCTCTTTCTCGCCGTTCACTAGAGAAACAGACGAGTTTTATGCGTGTTTTATTGATGAGTCTGATTTCTTTTATTTTCAACAATGCTTTTTTCTACAAAGTGGTTGATGGTTATTAGTAGACTTGCTGAATATTTTTTTAACATTTCAATTAAATTATTCGGAGAAAAGGCTTCTGCTGGATTGTTGAGATGAACAAGCGAGCTCTGCTCGCTAAGATCGCGAAGCGATCTGAGAAGAACTGCGAAGCAGTTCAGAGGGTTGGTGAGCGATAGCTCACTATGTGTGATTTCTTTTATTTTCAATTTAAGTTAGGAAAGTAATATTTCAGCAATAGTTTTTTTCGGGATGATTTGGATTAAATTATTTATCAGCAAGAGTGATAAGTAGTTTCGGTTGTAAAGGAGCATTAATTAAGCCGACCAGCGGGGTGATTGGTAAGATGGAACAAGCGAGCTTTGCTCGCTGAGATCGCGAAGCGATCTAAAAAGAACTGCGAAGTAGTTCCGGGGGTTGGTGAGCGATAGCGAGCAGGGGGCAGGCCCCCTAGTAAATGAAAAAAAAACCTTTCACTTATTAGAGGTGTAAGGTAACTTGGAATAAGACTGAAACAATCGTGTTCATAATTTAAAAAAAAATCTCATAGAGCATTTTCAATCACATGACTCGGACCTAACAACGGCCTTAGCAACAGAAGATGTTACAGTTTTTTGCCCTACAGAGGTTAACAGTTACAGAAAATGTCTAGGCGTGAAATTCTTCTATTGGAGCATTTGCAATCACGTGATCCCATACCTAAAAACCGCCTTAGCAACAGATATCTCGTTACCTAGCAACCGCCTTAGCAACAGTTAAAAGCCCTACAATGGTTAACAGTTAAAAGAAAATAGCTGGTCGTGACGTCACCTGAAAACAGTCTATTTATGGCTTTTATGTATCTTTAAAATTAAGCAAAAATAATGAAATTACCTATCACGGAAATCAAAAACAAAGGTTTTTTTTCAAAAGTATATTTAACAGGCCCTTTGTTATCACTGTTTATTCTTTTCAGGATTTAGAAAGACACCCGTGCGATGTGCACGCGACGTTGGTAGAGGAATCATCCATATACCGTGTTGGAATGTTCTAAAATTGGAATGGCGTCGCTTGTATTGGAATCGAATGACTCCTTGGAAATTGAAAAATTATCTGTAAGCGTTAGTATCAAATTCAAACTCGGGTATAAATTAAGTTAAAGTATTAAGTATTACAGTAGTAAAAGTATAAAGTATTAGTGTATTTTACACAAAAATTGTATTTGAGATATTTTAAATGAAAAAACCTTTTATTTAGAGGTGTAAGGTAACTTGGAATAAGACTGAAACAATCGTGTTCATAATTTTAAAAAATTTAAACTCTTTACTGCTGTTATGTTTCTTTAAAATTAAGCAAGGAATTAAAATTACAAACAAGTTTCTGATAGTCATATTGCCAGGAGAAACAAATCTTACAAAATTGTGATTGTTATGGGAACGGATGATTCCACTAAATTTTCAGGGGTAACGGTAATTCGTAAACGATGAACAAGCGTTTTGAGCAAAATTTGCTTGGCTATCATTTGGCTCTGTACTTTCTCTTCAGAGTTTTGTTTTTCTGTCAAAGTTTTTCAATTTTTAATAACGTCGTTCCATAACACTTCAATTGATGTTTTATACGATAGTTCATTTAATACCATTTTTAAAATTTATAAAGTTCTTCGTTTAAGAATTTGAAAATCTTGTGATGATAAACCCCAAATAATTTACAATATTGAATTTTAAATTTAGATTGTTTTCAGGGTTTATTGAAAAAGAAATGTATTCTATTTTTCCCATGCTATAAATGCTGCACATGTCATGTTTTTTAATATTTACCAAAACATAAACACACAATATATATGAAATGAACATACTTTGTGTTTTTAACTGCATGGTTATTATACAGTAGTAATATAACTACTAGGGATGCAATTCAGTAAAATATCCATTTTCAAACTTATTAAAAAAAATATAATTCTGCCATGTCAAGGTTTGTATATATTCAAAGCGTAACATAAAACATAAAAATTTATTTTACATAAAAATTGTTCAGAACTCAAGATGATTGTCTCATAAGGTTTGAAGGGTGTTTCGGAATAGCGAAGGAAGTTTAAATTTATAATAAGAGTAAAAACAAATAATTAGAAGTCATTTTTAGTTAATTAAAAATGATAATTCATTTTATAATTTAGTAAATCCAGAAATTTTATTTCATAAAGAAGAATAGTTATGAATTTTTCATAAAAATACTATTGTTTCTATAAGTTTTCTTTGACTAAATTTTCTCATATTTCAGTTCTGTAGAACGTCACATAAGATTCTAGTAGTAAGCAACTTTGAATTAATATTTTAAATGTAAATTTTTTCTATACGATGAAGCATAGATATGAGTCGTATACTACGATTTTTTACAAATTATAGTAAGGGGCCATTCATTAATTACGTAAGGATGATTTTGGCAATTGTTGACCCCCCCCTACCCCCATGTAAGGGTACGTAAGATTTTTCAAAACCCTCCCCCTATTCATACGTAAAATTCAATTTCTTACAAAATAATAAAGGAAGATGGATTCAATAGTTTTATTTTTTATCTTAACTTATTGCTACTCCAATAAAAAAGATACACCTGTGTGTGTGTGATATATACCTTCATTTTTTAAAAGAATTAAAGCTTCGATAATATATCGAGATCGTCAGCATTTTTAAGTTTTTCTGGGGTTATTCAATAGGGTCACTTGGGGTAAGTGGGTCCCTGGGGTAAGTGGGTCACCCCCCTCAAACTAAACTATGTAAAGGACATTTCACACTTATTCACATTGATCATGTTACATTTTGTCACACTGATGGGTTTTGCATGTATTAGAGTTCTGTGTCATTTCTTTTTAAGATTATAGAACTATTGTAAAAAAATTTCCATAATTTTTTTTTGGAGAGTTCAAGATGCATTTTCCAAGAAGTGTTTCCAGGAAAGTTTTCACTATATTTTAATGTTTTTTCAACTGTTGTGCCAGGTTTGACTTAAAATACATACTGCAATTTGAATTTTCACAAAATCTCTTATTTAAAAATTTTTAAGAGGGGGGTCCCACTTACCCCGTAATTTAAGCAAAGTAGGGGTAAGTGGGACACCCTAGACTCACCATTTTAATGTTTATGGAAACATTTATAAGTAATTTATTGAAATTTTATATTAATTTTGCGGTTTAATATAAGCTGTGGTAAGTAAAGTAAGCTATTAAGTTTGGGTTTTTTTATTCACGTTTCCGAGAAATTAATTAAAACACACAGTGGGGAGGGGGAATAGTTTCGAGGGATTCTTAATAAGTCTCCCGAACCATTCGAACCTGAAGAAAACATTCTGTAACTGTAGTGTTCCAAGAAGGGGTCCCACTTACCCCAACCAACCCTATTAATTTAAATGTGAGTAGATATCTCGTACATGGATTAAGTTACAATAAAATATTTTGTACCTAAAACTTCTATACTTTATCAAGAAAGACCCACTTACTCCCTCTTAAGTTTTGCTTGCTTTCAATCAAAATAAAAAGGGGGTGACCCCTTCCTATGGGGTAAGTGGGACCCCCGTCTCATTTTTTACAAAAAGACCAGTTAAGAAAAATGTAGAACATTATTTTAGAACCTAATTATAAATTTTTGTTTATTAATAGTGTCTTAAATAGAATATGTCATCAAGTTCAAATTGAACCTCTTCAAAAAACTTTTATGAACCTACGATGGGAACTACTTTGTTTGTTATACCCGACAGCAACTTAAGTTGACCCTATGACGTCACTCACAAGCAAAGTAGTTCACTTCGCGGTGTCTGAATTTTGAGTGAACGTCAATTTAAAAATATGATTATCCCATGCATATCGCGATTTGCGTACCGAATCTCCTCCTAGGATCTCAACAGGCTTTCTGTTTACCCATTTTCTCCTTCCGCGTAGTGAAGGGTCAAGAAACGTTGAAGTTTAGTATGTATGCAAATGTGTGATTTCTGTATGAGGATCACTCATGAGGAACATTGAAAGAGTGAACCCTCTTTAGTGTAAACCGCCGTTCACGACTCCCTTAAAGAAAAACTTTGCTATTTGTTTCAACTGTGATCCTTTTTGTTGCAAGGTGTTTTTGTGAACCGAAATTGTTATTTTTTTCTTTTTCAGATTTCGAACCCCTCTGTATGGAAGAAACCCGTGAGCGATGAGTGAAGAAAAAGCGCTCATGATGGTTTGGAATGATCCGATCTGACCAATGGTCGATTCACAAGTTTTCTGCGGCACTACTGGACTAAACGACTTAGAAGAATGAAATGTAAGGGACACTATTTATTACTCAACAATAAACTAATTAGTCGTATTTTACGGTATTTTATTTGAAGCATTTTATTTTGTTATATTCAAAGTGGGGAGAGATTTCATTGGGGGTAATTTTGATTGTGAATCGTAAAAGTAAAATTTAATAAAAAGTAATAAAAAAAACAAGTGTAACAAAACTCAAAGTTTCAGAAATTTAAACATGACCAAAATTTTAAACATTTATAAAAAATCACTTTAAAAGTGTTGGTGTTCAGTAGGGGTTATTCAAAGTGGGGAGATTTTAAAAATGACAATTTTCGAATCTTGAAAGTAAAATTCAATACATAGAAAAAAGTGTAAGAAAAATCAAAGTTTCAGGTATTAAAATTTTAAACATTTATAAAAAAAAATCAATTTGAAGGTGTTCAGGGGTTAAACTTAAGCGTTTGAAAAAATTGAAAAAAGTTTTTATGTACAAATGAAAAAAACTTTATTTAATTAAATCAACATTTCGATTTATCTGTCATAAATATTGGTTAAAATATTTATATTTTTTTTACTTAAATCATCCTCTTTCGTAATGCTTGAAAAAAAAACAATACAAAATTTCAAATTTGGAAAAAACGTCTTTATTTTTAAATCATAGCATTTAAATAGTGGAACCTATTAAAGTAATTATCACAAAAATTAAAAGCATACTAATAGTGAGTAGGAAATTATAATATTGAGACCCAAGATAAGTTAGTTAACCTACTGGAATATTCTAGGAGGATGCTAAGGGCTATATACAAACCTATGAATAAAACGAATCCTAAATAGTACTAAAGAGCATGATGAGCATGTGATTGAAATAACCCCGAAGCTCCTTATAAGCAATGCTAAAGACCAAAAATATTCCCTTAAAATAGTCTATGGCTTCTAGCTGGCCTTTAAGCAAGTGTCGACAACTGGGGGACCACCAAAGCATTTTGAAAATCATTAATATGTTATCTTGCACAATAAAAATTCGCTTTACCCGCTTTTTAAGGGTAAAATTTCATGGGAGAAATCCCCAGAGCCCCTTTTATAACATAAAACTCTTGATAATAACTTAAAAGTACCCAAGAAAAAGTTAATTCAATGATTTAGAATCTTATAATTTCGGAGGAGTGCTAAAAATTAATATCTTTCTAGTCGATAAAATAAAGGTTTCGCAAATCTTTTTCGGGGAGGAACACCAAATTGGTTGCCCTCTACATTTTCTTGTGAAAGGTCGGCCATTTGTTTGAGCGATAGCCTTATCAGTGTTTTCTAAAATATTTTATAAGTAACATGATTTTTTACAATGCTTGGATTTGAAACTGTTTTAAGAGCAGTTAAAGACAGGTTTTTTTTATTAATTTAACAATTTAATTAAGAAGGTAGCGTACTTAATTTCCACTTTCTAAATAATGTGCAACTGAAGATAATTTGAAATAGTAATAAGAAAATATTTTTCTCCGGACCTCAATAAAAATTTTTCAAAATTACTTGCTGACCCCTGCTTAAGAGCTACACCAGCTCATTTAGGAAAATGTAGTACAAGTCTATACTAGACAGCAACTTAAGTTGACCTTACGACGTCTCTAATAAACAAAGTAGTTCGCGGGGTAGATTTTAAGCAAAATGAAGAACGTAAGTTTAAAAATATGATTACTTTGTGAAACCCATGTATTTATAGAGCTTTTCAATCACGATTTGCTTACCGAAACTCCTCCTAACAACCCAACAGGCTTTGTGTTTACCGATTTCTCCTTCCGCATTTGTGACGTACTGGGTTCAAGAAACGTTGCTGACAGGTATAGGAATGTAAAAATATCTGTTGTCCTTGGTGAAACGATTTAGTAACAGTTATCCCAATATGAATAGATGACTAACTTTTTAGGATGTTGCAGAAGCTCTGAATTGAGAACTAACTGCAGTCCTTTAGAAAGATGGGCTTTTGAAAAAAAAAGCAGCTTTTGAATTAGATGATTTTTATGGTCTTCGGAGGATTGGTGCAGGTTGGCAAAAATAAATCCCCCGAATGAAGAGTTTACTGCAGAAGCGAATGCCTTGCATTGAGAATCAGTCTCTTAAAACGAGTAAGGAGCATTTGAACCCCCTTAGAGATGTTGCAGAGATCTGGCAATGAGAGCTTGTGGCAGTCGTTGATGAAGAACAACTATTGTCCGACCGCCACGAGAAAACCTTTTGACGTCGTAAACGAAGTTATGGAAATGGGTTAATTCCCCTGAATTTCGGGGGCGATGGTAATTCATAAGCTAAAAGCGTTTAGTGCCATATCTATTGGTGTATAATTTATATCTGAACTTTTCAAAATTTTGTTTTTGTCAAAGTTTTTCTCGTGGTGGTCGGTAAGTCTGATTTTGGACTCTCTATGGTCCTTAGAACTCATGTAGGATAGCGAGAATAAACTCTGCATGAAACTTTCTCAGCAGCTCTTTAGAATGTTGCAGACTCTGTCCCCGCTTTGAGAACTTTCGGCAGTCCCTTAGGAGAAGAGCAAGAGAAGCTTCTTAATTGGGGGATCCCTATGGTCCTTAGAATAGTAAGACACCGAGATTTAGAACCTGTGGCAGTTGTAGTACAGCGAGTCAGTTCTCTAAATTGGTTGATCCTTAGCATTGACACAATAACAATATCTGCAATATCATTGAGTATTTTTCTAGCCCTTTATAGGGAAAAGAGCTTCTAAATTTGGAGCTGTCCCTATCGTTAGATATGCTGCTGAGTAGCGAGATGAGTTCCTGTAGCTTTTCGGGAAGATTATCCTCCAAAATCCTTCTGGTAGCTCAGTATTGCTGTATCAATGCCACAGTGAGTTTCCTCCAGGGTGACTTTTTTGAGGGTGATGGAGAAAAACTAGGCAAGCTTCGGATTAAGGGTTTTTTGTAGCTCAGCAGAAGAGCAAGATGGGCTTCCCACTTTGCGATAATCTCTGCGAAAATTAAAACTTGTTTTTCTTATGTTAATCTTAATATGTGCAATCTGATTTTATTGTACAATTTTTCTTGACATGTTTTTGTCTTGCAGAAAAAACTACGTGGCTGTGTTTGGACGGTATTACGCGAGGCTCCTTCAACTGGAACTGTTTGATGAAAGGCAACTAGGGAGTGTTACGGAAAATCGCTTGAGCTTCCTGTCAGCTGAACATATGTAATTTCTACATTGATGGTATGTTGCCCTGCGAGGGACTCTCTTTGATGTAACACAAACTCTTGTAACCCCACCTTAGATTTAATCAATAAAGAACTGTGTCTCAATGGGGTCCTTTTATTCTATTTCCAATCACTCACTACTTCGTCCACGACGCTCAGATTGAACATGCGCGTGGACTTAGTATATATAGGGCGCGCAGGAAAGCTAGTACGCATGCGCGAACTCGGGAGGTAATCAACCAAGTACAATTGGAAAAACTAGCCAAGGAGTTAGCTGGAGAAAGATAGAGGTAGCAACCAAGGGAGGATAGAAGTTGCAACCAACGAGGCATCTAAGTTGAATAGCTAGCTAGGAGGTAGAGGATACCAGGAGAAAGATAGAAGTAGCAACCAAGGTAGAAAAGCAAAGTCCGAAAGATGACTTTGGACTTGGTTGAAAAGATCGAGTTTGAAGTTCATCTTGGTTGGAAAAAGTCGAAGAGGACTTTGAGATTTTTCCAAGTGCAAAAGTGGGCGAGAACTTAAGTTCAAATACAACTTTTGGACTGAAATTTTCCAAGCAGTTGAGTCTTCAAAAAATTCAGTTGCTTGGAAAATTCAAAGTCCAAAAGTTGTATTGGGACTTGAGTTCTCACCAACTCTTGGACTTGGAAAAAAATCTCAAAGTCCTCTTTAACTATTTCCAACCAAGATCAACTTCAAACTCAATCTTTTCAACCAAGTCCAAAGTCATCTTTCGGACTTTGCTTTTTACCTTGGTTGCTGCTTCTATCTTTCCCCTGGTATCCTCTACCTCCTAGCTAGCTCTTCAACTTAGCTGCCTCGTTGGTTGCAACTTCTATCCTCCCTTGGTTGCTACCTCTATCTTCCCTTGGTTGCTACCTCTATCTTTCTCCAGCTAACTCCTTGGCTAGTTTTTCCAACTTGCCTTGGTTGATTATCTCCCGAGTTCGCGCATGCGCACTTGGTTTCCTGCGCGCCCTATATGTACAAAGTCCACGCGCATGTTCAATCTGAGCGTCGTGGACGTAGTAGCAAAAATCAGAAAGTGGACAGATGAGTTCAATAAATACAACGAATTAGAAGACATCAATCTTTATTTGGTACCATAAAGATTTACATTTCTTTGGAAAATAGACAAAGTAGAGAATCTTACAAGTTTGTCAATAGGACTTAGTTGACAAGATTTGAGAATGATATTTGAGTCCTGCTGCGAGTCTAAGAGCACGTTACAGAGTCAGACCTGGAAATTCTGCCAAGGGAACCTAGAAAAATAAAAGAACTTAGTAGCAATTTATGGGCAAAATTAGTTAAGATTTACATTTCATTGCAATTGACAAAGTGGGAATATTGCACTTACCAGTTTATTCAAATGTACTTGGTGTCTTGATTCAGGGACTAAGAAGACTACGTTCCATTTGGAAACTGTCTTGATTCAAGCTTGATTCTTCGGAACACGGTGCCATCAGGAGCCTTCTGGTAGCAAGACTTGGGAAGGCTCTCTCTGGAAAGATGGGACACAGGAAAAAATGATTGGCGATCTTGGTCTTCAATCATCTTATTGCCAGAAGGAGCAATTCTTGTAGCAAACCATGTGAAGATTGCAGACCTAACCCCGAAACTCCACAATGCAATGTTAGGAAAAATGAAACTCGATCCCAGACTTCTTCGAATCTTGCTGCCAACCATGATCAAGAAGGAAGACACCTAGGAAAAAAAGTACATTTAATGTAGTATTAGCCGTGTTCGAATAAATATAATTGCATGAAAATTTTACAAAAATTATTTAATAAAAAGTGTCCTAAGAAGCCCTCACCTACCGTAAAACGGGGATAATTTCCTACAGGGAGGTGAATCGAAAATTTAGTTTTTGCTTTTAATTCCCTCGCAAAATAACATCATGGTGAATTCACCCATAGAATATAGAGTAACGTTTTTATGCTATATCTTGAAATTGACCAAACAAAATATATATTTTATAATTAGTATGGTTGATTTAGTGGGAAAAACCAAAAACCGCAATGTCCTATTTAAGATTTGTTTTGGAAAATGTATTACACATGTGTATCAGTTGGAAAAATCTGGGGAAATGGGCTATGGGACTAAAACCCCCTTCACTACCGAGATATAATAATTCTTTCAATTCAGTTTTTTTTTCTTAAAATAGTATTAAAATGCTTCAAATAGTTCATATAAACTTTCATTTCAGGAAAATGTTTTTCAGGGGGCTTACAATTTAAGGTCCACGTTTGTGGACCCAAGTACTTAACTTAGTAAAACATGGCACAATTCTGGTACCCAAAATTTGTTACTTTCATTAATTATTATTTAAATTTTTAAATTATTTATAATTTTTGTGTCATAATAAGTTATTTGAAGGCTGGATATCAATTTCTTTTTTTATATAAATTATTTTTTTAAAAAATCAAAAATTTCTTTTTGGGGGCATAGACAATGTTTTGTGCATGTTTTTAACATTTTTATAATATAATATAAGTAAATTAACATTTATATTGTAGAAAATAGTATTTATTTTGATTTTTTTTTAAATATTTTGAAAAATTTTAAAAACTTCAAAATTTTTTAAAACTTTTTTTTTAAAAAATATGTGTTTTTAATATAAAATTCAAAATTTTTAATGATAAAGTAATAATTATCATTTTAATTATCAAATATATTTTTTGAATGTTTAAAATAGTTTATTTAACAATTTTTCATAAATTTTTACTACCGCCCGATTACTATCGTTGAGTACCTGGGTCCACGTTTGTGGACCTCTCAATATCCTGCTCTCAAAAACTCAAAATTTGTAGGATTTCTTTACGAACAGTTTTATTCTACTCAAAAGGACACTGTTTATTAAAAAAAGTCAAATTAAGTCTCATAAACAAATTAATTTAGGTTTAAATCTATTAATATTTCCATGTTTTAGATTGGACGCCATTTTTTCCAAACTGCTCTTTTTAATAAGGATCTATATGCAAAATATCAGTTTCAAGCGCCATCTCTCGATTGAAATAGGAAGCAAAATCATCAAATAACACATTTTGGGGGATTTTAGCTGTTAATTTCAATAAAATGCTTGTTTTTGCGGGGAAATGCCTAGGTCCACGAACGTGGACTCCAGTAGTGAAGAGGATAAACCAGACATTGCTTAAATTTCTAGAATTAAGGAAACATTCCTTTCACTATTTCTATTTTAATCTTCTTACTTTTGTGTAAAAGGGTGAAGATTAGGCATTTCTGATGTCAATAATTGAAGAAAATAACTTCGGTTTTTAAAAATTAAGGTAATAACTAAGTTTTAGAGATCTCAGACCCAATAAGACATATGAGCACGTATTACGTGTCTGTATTAAACCCTCATCAATATTGATACCTGATTGATATTGATAATTAAAATCTGAATCAGAAAAATAAAGATTTTATAAGCAGTGTCCGTATTAAAATCCACTATCTGCGGAGTGAATCGAAACACCTTCAAAAATTAATAAAAAGATTACAGTTTTAAAAACCTTTTGTGTTTTGCTTAAAATTGAGACGGAACAAGACTGAAAATTCATGTAAAAAAGCTCACGAAAAGTATTATTTATAACTTATTTTTACGTTGAAAGTTGAAAAGTTTTACGATACGCAATTTAAAAATTGAAAGCTAGAAAACATTGCTCGATCTTCAACTCGACTCTAATGAGCTGAACAAGATTTTAACTCGAAGATAAAGCTACAAAAATATTTTTTCATTCAGTTATGTTATTAAATACTGCATTGAAAGTATATTATGTGGTGCAATTACTATTACTATTACTACTTAAATTGCATAGCGAATATTTTACTACATAAAAATAAAAAAAAAAGAAGCTAAAATAAAAGGGATGGTTGGTTGACATTAAAGAACAGCTCTAAGCTGCCTTCTTCCAATTGCGAGTTTTGCATCTAAAGTTTCTCACGAGATAGGTTTTAAAAGTAATCTGATATGGTGCGATTTTTTTTGTGACAGCCTCTTAATGATGAGTGTTATCTAATAAAACGTGTGACAGGAGGTTTTGAGAAACAGACTTACAAATGTGTTGAAGAAAAGTTTGAATGTGTATTGTACGTTAAGAAACTAAATTTAACTGCCAATTAAACCTAACACTAAAATTCAAGACCAATTTCAGATTTACCAAAAGTCTTGGACGGTGATCAAAATCTGATCGCACTTAGATACCCATGATCAGGACATAATTCGGACATCTTGGACTCGGAATGTCTTCCCTGGTCAACTGAGACAACTTGATTTTTCTTCACTTCTGAACTGAAGGTAGAGATCAAGAACATGGGCAGTTTTCTTCAGTTTCCTAAAAAATATTTCATCATTAGTGAAAAAGTTCAATTTTTCCATAACAGTTTCGATAAGACTAGATCAGTTGGTTAGAGCAGTGATGGCTATTTTTTTTTTTTAATCCCTGAAAGCAACCTAGTACAGGGCGTATTTTTTTACTTTTAGAATTTTAAATTACTGATAGTTGATAATCATTACTGATAGTTACTGATTTTTTATTTAAATGCACTCAAATAGTTTTACAATGTTTTTAGGAGTTTTACAATTTTCAATCTGAGTGCTTGTACCTTTTTGTGGTTAAGTAAACTATGAGTTTAAAAGATCATGACTGGTGGATTTGCGAGGTTGGACCAATAAGCCAGTTGATCCCAAACTGTGCGCCTCGAAAAGACGTAGTTTTTTAAGAATAATCCCCTGAATTTTCAAAAATTTGTATAGATTGTTTAGTTATCCATTTTGGTCAAATGAATTTCAAAGAGAATGATAAGTATTGGAGTTCTGTACATAAAAAAAATTAACGGTTAAATTATTACAATGGGCGATTCCGGCATTTTTTGAAAACAGAGAATTGCATTTTCTAGTTAAAAAATTGTTATAAATTCAGAAACAGACACGATAAGTTTTAAAATAAATATTGACAGTGGCTTTGCACTTGTTTCGTATTGAATGAGGTCAGATGGGTGCTTTGGACTCAACTAAAAATAAACAATCGCTTTAAATCCTAAACCATTGTTTAAAATAACGTTTCACATTGAATGACGTTAAATGTTTTTTTCCCGCCCTTTTCAAAAGCCAAACTTTGAAATTAAATTAAAAACTAAATAAGTAATAAAGTAATTAAAACAATTTCACACATTTCACAGTTTTATAAAAATTAATGCACGTCATCTACAATAATTTGTAATATTTTAATTTCCAACTTTATTTGTATAAAAAAATGTAGAATCAGTTGTAGGTATTTTTTACAAAAAAAAAAATTGATACGTGAAAACTAGTGATGTTTTTAAAAAACAAATTGCAAAATTTAAACTATATTTAATTCATAATTATTTTGTTAAACCCATGTATTTATAGTGCTTTTCAATCACGATTTGCGTACCGAAACTCCTCCTAGCAACCCAACAGGCTTTATGTTTACCGATTTCTCCTTCCGCATTTGTGACGGTTCAAGAAACGTTGAAGTCGAGTATAGTGATCTTTTGCAACAACGGAGACTATGGTAAACCACCGAATACTGGAAAATTTAATGATGTTAAATTGGTTTTAAATTGAATATAAAGATATTTTATAGAGACGAAGTATATAAACATGTAATTTATCTCAACTTTTGGAAATAGATAGTTTTTAATAACACTGTTCAAAATTGGAGGCCGAATTAGATCCTTGTATGCGCCTAATGCAAGCTCGCGGGGTTAGAACATACAACTTGTAGACAAGACTTGCTTTAATTCTTTAATAGTTTTAGCCCCTTCTACATTATGGATTTTTTGTAAAACCAACTGTAAGTAAAATGCCAACTGCACTACAATTTACGTGCACTGTTATTGGGTCTACAATGAGCGCATAGAGAACTTATGGATAACAGATTTTTTACTAGGCGTTTCTTTTTAAAGTTTTAATAGATTTATTCTACTCAACTAGTTAAAAGATTACATTTAACGCAATTTTCATCTTGAAAAAGACAAAACTACTCTTCAAAATCACAACTAAACTCTACAGCAACGTTAGTTGACCCTATGAAGTCACTAACAAAGTGGCTCCCATCGCGGTGTCTGAATTTTGAGTGAAATGAAGAACGTCAATTTAAAAATAGGATTAGTTTGGTAAACCCATGTATAAATAGCGTCTTTTTATCACGATTTGCGTACTGAAACTCCTCTTACAAGGAAACGTTCTCTAGGGTGAACTCACAGAATTGGACGAAAATTTTACAGGGGTTAGTATATGACTCAAAACACCTTCTGTAAAAAATTAGCTGCTAAATTACAGTAGAAAAGCTGTAAAAAATTATTAAAAATTATCATATTTAACGCCAAATGTAACCCTACTAGGCGAGGATGCTTCCTTTGGCTCTGTGCCAAAAAATTCTAGAATAAACTGGCCGCGTTTTCTCTGAAGTAGTTTAAATGAGCGAATAAAAAAAAAGGTTCATCAAATGCAAAAAAGGATTAAAAATTAATTAAAGGAGGAAAATAAATTAAAGGAAAGGAAATTAATTAAAAAACTGTTGTTTTAATGGATATTCTGAAGTACTTTTAACAAAATATCTCAATTTCACGTTCAATACAAATTTAATCATCCCATCTGATAGAAAATTCGCCAAGTCGCCAAGTGGTGTTAACTGAATGTGGTTGGCATCTCAGAACCCAATTTTCAAAGTTAATTTACTCCTTTCCTAATGAAATTTAGCAGCTAATTTTTTCACAGTAAGTTTTTTTAGCCATCTTCTTATGCCTGTAAAATTTTCATCCAATTCTGTGAGTTCACCCTGAGAACGTTTCCTTGTTAGCAAACCACCAGGCTTTCTGTTTACGTAGTTTTTGCTTCCACGTAGTGAAGTCATAGGGTCAAGAAACGTTGCAGTCTATACTCGACAGCAACGTTTCTTGAATCCAGTACGTCACAAATGCGGAAGGAGAAATCGGTAAACACAAAGCCCGTTGGGTTGCTAGGAGGAATTTCGGTACGCAAATCGTGATTGAAAAGTACTATATAAACATGGGTTTAACGAAATAATCATACTTTTAAATTGACGTTCTTCATTTCACTCAATAGACGACATTAGTCATAACGTCACTTGCTTGTTTGGAAACGTAGATTCCATCCGTGATTGGTTCCGTACGGATTTACCTCCAATCACGGAACCAATCACGGATAGAATCAACGTTTCCAAACAAGCAAGTGACGTCACACTAATGTCGTCTATTCAGACACCGCGATGTGAGCCACTTTGTTTGTTAGTGACGTTATAGGGTCAAATTAAGTTGCTGTCTAGTATAGTATGTACACAACTTAACACAATACAATAAATGTAAACAGTAAATGCATGCATTGCGTTTGTTTTCAATGCTTTATTAGATTTGTTCAACTAGTTAAAGATTTAAATTTAATTCAATTTTCATCTTGAAAAAGGCAAAACTACACTTCAAAATCACCACAACTAAAGTCCTTTAACAAAAATAAATAAAAAATTCATTTGAATTTACCCCAAAACAAAGTGGAAACTCCTTCCACAGTCGGTCCTGATGATCGGTACCCAGTCTTTGAGTTCCGTTCTGGACTGTCGGGCATCGTATAAGAAGATACTTCGCCTGAATACACTCTCAGCTGACTTCTCTGGAAACTTGTTCATTGATTAACGCCAGGGATGACCACCTGCAGATTTCCTTCTGTAGTATTCATGATCAGAAATCTCGAGCGTCTGAAATAGAAATGAACGAAAGTACATGGTGATTTTTTTAACCCTTGGTGATTTTCATTTTAATAAAAAAAAATTAATTTTGAAATGATTGCAAAACTTAAGTTATAAATATCCACATTCTAGAAAAAATATTATACTAGACAGCAACTTAAGTTGACCCCATGACGTCACTAACAATCAAAGTAGTTCCCATCGTGGTGTCTGAATTTTGAGTGAAATGAAGAACGTCAATTCAAAAATATGATTATTTTGTTAAACCCATGTATTTATAGTGCTTTTCAATCACGATTTGCGTACCGAAACTCCTCCTAGCAACCCAACAGGCTTTCTGTTTACCGATTTCTCCTTCCGCATTTGTGACGTACTGAGTTCAAGAAACGTTGCTGTTGAGTATAAACTATTTTTCTGCTGCCTATTTAGTTTGTAAGTGCACAATTTTTACTTCCAATCCACAGAGATGATATGCAAAGATGAAAAGGCTGTAATATTATATTAATAACACTTTTTTTTCTCTATTGAAATACAGCCAGAACATTTTTTCTCAAAATCAAAATAAACAATCAAATCAAAATCAACTTAAGGTATAGTACATCTATTTTCTAGAAAACTATTGAAATTCCGGGATTCATGCTGTTAAAAAAAACGAGTTTCCAAAGCTACCACTGAAAAGTAGCCCCCCTGTCATACCTAAGTCTTAAAATTATTCTAAAAATAAGTAATAAGGAAGTACAAATAATAAGTAAACATAAGTGGATCCCTAACATATATCTACTTCTTTGAAACTGAACTTCAGCAACTGATCTTTTAATTTTCACCGAAGGAATATTTCCTTCCTTTGGTAATATAAAAATGTAAAAGAAACATTTCGATTGCTTTTCAAAATTATAGTAATAAACCTCCATCATTTCCTCAAATTAAAACTATTGAAAACTTTCAAACTTTACAGAGCTAGTTCATATAATAGTACCCATGTTAAGATTTGAAATCTTAAATTAAAAATTACTCTTTTCATCGACTTTAAAAGCTTAAGATGTAAGTTATATGAAACATCAAAAAGCTAAAGTATCGTGAAAAGGTAAGACTAAACAAGCTAACCATTTAAGCACCCGATCAATTTCAATTCAATACACAAGATTTACAAAGCCTTAATTTTATGACCTACATAACTTTCTATAAACTTAATTCAATTAATTTTATCAAACATACAAAATTATTTCCATGGTTAAAGTTTTCCCTCCAGCTGCCATTAAAATCTACTATCAATACAAAAACACGTACAAATAATACTAAGATAATATAATACCATAAAAGGTGGAAAAAGCAAGAACTTTTAAGGTGAGACTAAACAAGCTAACCATTTAGGCACCTGAGAAATTTCGATTGAATACACAAGATTTACAATGCCTTAATTTTATGACCTTCATAAATTTCTGTAAACTTAAATTCACTCAATTGTATCAAATACACAAAAGTATTTCCATGGTTCTGTCATTAAAATCTATTATCAAAACAGAAACACAAACTAATAATACAAAGATTCCATAAAAGCTGGAAAAAGCAAGAAATTTTGAGTTTAAATCTCAGAAGCTATTTCGGCTACATCACAAAAATTAGGCTTAAAACTTTCAAAGAAGGAATTAACCTTTACATTTAAGCGCTGCAAGCTTATTTTCAGAACTTCGTATTTGCAGTACTCTCATACGACAGCTTTCCCTTACTGAATTAACACAAAAACCCAAATTGACAGTACCAGATAGTACAAATAGAGAAACGCACCTGTACTTCCATAAACAGCAACGAATCGGCTCTAGGGAGAAAAAATCCTGCATTACTTCTGCGTTCCCAAGAAATCACCTACACTGATCTGTTGCCACAAGGAAAGCTGAATGCGTGAAATATACCTAGTGTAATTTTGATTTGTTGTTTGGTTTTGATTACGTATAATTGAGGAATAATGCCTCTTGTCAGCTATCACGAAATAAGGGTATAGTTTTTATCCTAACCAGGACAAAAGTATTCGAGAGTCGTCCAATTTTTGTCATGTATGGCCGAATTTAATTTACTTTTAGTTACAGTTACGTCAACTTGACATATTTGGTATGAGCTGTGCCCAGTGGCGGATCTATGGGGGGGGGCTATAGGGGCTATAGCCCCCCCCTTGGGATTTAAGTTTACACTACATAAAATTGAACTTTTTCGAAAAAAAAATTTTATTTTGTTTAAATTTTGTTAATTAAAAAATTTTGTTAAAATTTTCAAAATTTTAAACTTTTTTCAGTTTTTTGAAGCCTTTTTTACAATTCAAAGGGTCTACAAAGCATTAAGTCCCTTCTTTATCCCTTCTAAGATCTTTAGCCCCCTGCATTTTTATAAACTCCATTCACTATTTAAGGATTTCTAGAGGTTATAGCCCTTACAAATTATTAGCCCCCAGCATGTTTGAAGGTTTGATTCGTAATTTAAAGGGTCTATCCAATGAGCTTAGCCTCATCGACGTCCTCGAGACGTGTAACAAACATAAAAACGCAAGGAGGCTAAAAGCATTAGCCTCCTTGCGTTTTTATGTTTGTTACACAAATTTATGAGCTTTAGCCCTATGAAACATTAGCCCCCTCCATGCTCTTTAATAGCCTTTACAAAGCTTTTAGCCCTCTTGCGTTTTTAAATATATTTGGTTCACTATTTAATGAGCTTTAACCCTTATGAATCCTTCCATGATCTTTAGCTCCGACAAGGCTTTTAGCCCTGAGTTTTTGTAGATTCAATTCACAATTTAAAGGGGCCAATGAGTTTTAGCCCCCATAAAGAATTAGCCTCCTTGAGATGTTTTATATTGTTTAGTTCGCAATTTAATGAGCTTTAGCCTAAAAGCGTTAGCCCCCTCCAAGATCTTTAGCTTTCAGCACTTTAATATAAATGCGATTCAGAACTTGTAGATTCCAATGAGCTTTCTAAGCCTTACAAAGCATAACCTCCAAAATACTTAGCCCCTTACATTTTTATAGATTTGTTTCACATCTTAAAGGTTATGAGCTTTAGTCCCTCTGCAAGATCTTTAACTCCCTGGTTTTTATAAGATTCACCTTTTAAAAGGGTCTAATGTGCAATGTCTCTTACAAAACATTTACTCAGTTAAAATAGAGATGGGGTTAGGGGGTTCAAACCACCCCCAAGAAATTCTTATATCTTACAGTTTTTTCCTTTGAAAACGAGTACAAGAAATCATCTTTTTCGTGTGACACTCAAAGAGTCCCAAATGACCAAAAATGAGTCAAAACACAACTTTTTAGGGTCAAATTTTCAAAAATTTTCTTGGAGGAGGTTCCCCCAAACCCCCTTATGCCTCGGGATGGATGTAGTATTCACTAAACATTGAAATTAAGTGAACGAAAATTCACATTTGATCTATATTCTTGGAAAGAAATATTTGACTCAAATCATCTTAAAAAACCCCTCCCGGTTGACACACCCTTATTATTTTGATATATTTAATGATTAACTAATTTAATTACTAATTAATTAGTTATATTTAGCAATACTAGCCATTTACAATCAACACTGCCCTCAATATTTAAGACAATGAATATTGTAAAAAGCACGGCTTGTTACTTCATTATCATCCTCAATCAGATTAAGTTAGCCCCCCCCTTGCTCATGTTCTAGATCCGCCACTGGCTGTGCCACAAATGGAAAGAAAGACAAATGAATTATTTACGTATTTAAGATACGCAAATGATGGTTTTTAATGGAAAAATCACTTAGTGAAATCGTTTGGAAAAAGTTAAATTTATAAAAGCATTGAAAACCCGGGAGACGTCCGCATCTTCTTTTTACTCTCAGTCCCCTAATAGCACAGCTCATACCATTTATGTCGAGTTTACATAACTCCAACTAGAAGTAAACGAAGTTTGGACATACATGATATATTGGACGAATGCTTGGGTCTTAAAATCTTTCCATTTGTAAAATTTGCGTAATATTACGCCCCTAAAACTGTTTTGTTTTTTAAAAAAGAGAGATTTTTAAAATTATCATTTTGTGTTTTAGTGCTAAATTAAGGCTTCAAACTCACGATTTGGTAATTTACGGAACGTGCCTCATGTTTTATGTTCATCAGTTGGGGGAAAAAAATTTCTTGTAGCGAAATTTTGAACTATTTTTGTTTTCACCGGAAATAAAATCCCATCACCTTCTGACCCACAGATTAAAAGCCGAACAGGAGCGTCCAAAACGCTTTTTCACACAATATTTCTTTTACCCAATTGTTTTGATATTTTTTTCATGAAAAAAATATGGGTAACAGGTTAACTCAGTGGTTTTCGTCTATAATTTTCCCTTTTATAAGAAAAGAATCTTAAGAATAGATATATTTTGGAATCTCTTTGGGTAGAGCTAACGCCCATACCCTCATATTGTGAAAACCTTGTTGAGATTGTTACCATGGATAATAAGGCAGCAACTTTATTTAAACTTCAGGAAGTTATTGGTGGAATTTTATTAGTCAGCCACACGGGGTTTCAGCTCTTTTGGTTGAAGATAAGAGTTTCTGTTAAAATTTACTAAGCCATGGGGTCTGTCAGACCCCACGCGCGTCCTCGAGGGTTAGTTTCCTTTTTTTATAGCCATCTCAAAAAGTGGAAACTTAATTATACCCACCCTGTATTTCTAATGTTAGGTACGCCTTGCTGCTTCTTAATTCCTGCAAATTAATATTCTATGAAACCACCCTGTAATTTGTTCCTATATCTTGAGTTATTTTTCGTATAAAACTTTGAGTGGTAACTTCACCAATATTCCTACTCCCAGAGAAAAAAAACAATATCCCTACCTCGAACAGCGTCAAGGCACAGTAGTGCCCAATGTGACATTCGTTATTCTCGGCGGTTGCATTCCTGTCTGTGTAGTAGTTGTTGTTTCTATAATCCCCGGGACTTCTCCTTTCGTGTTTTCTTCCCCGCAACAACCAAAAACAGTATGCTCGATTGAACAAGTTTATTTGGAGCCATTGCTGCTTGTGCGACAGCTATTACCGCTATTCCGCTTGGTTAGTTCTCGAGATCAAGTCTAGTGGACTTGGTCTGAGACAGAGGGTTTAAGGTAACGACTCCGTGGAAATAGTTTCATATACTCGACAACCCCCAACGTTTCCTGAGCCCAGTACGTCACTACGCGGAAGAAGAAAATGGGTAAACACAAAGCCTGTTGGGTTGCTATAAGAGGAGTATCGGTACGCAAATCGTGGTAAAAATACACTATATACTATATGTGGATTTAACAGAATAATCATATTTTTAAATTGCCGTTCTTCAATTTCACTCGAAATTCAGACACCGCGATGGGAACTACTTTGTTTGGTAGTGACGTCATAGGGTCAACTTAAGTTGCTGTCTAGTATAGTGGACTAGTCTGAGACAAAACACTCAGGAAGAGGGTTTAAGGTAATAACTCAGTGGAAATGGTTTCATAGTATAGATCAGTGGCGGATCCAAGGGGGGGCAGTGTGGACAGTATCCCTCACTTGGACCCAAAAAATCACTCATAAGTACCAAAAAAACTCTCAAAAAGTACTCAAAATGAGTTCATACTTTTACAGGTGAAATTTCAAAATTTTTACCCCCCAGCGGTATCAAAAGGGGATCTTGAGTGATACTTTTTAGAAAATTCCCAACATTTTGAAATTTTTCTCAAAAGGTAAAGGTGATGGTCTGGAAAAGTGCCCCCCTTGGAGCCGTGCTAGATCCGCGCCTGGTATAGATAGAATGTTGGTATGGTTATGATACCAGGCGCTTATCCAAGGAGGTGACAGTGCCCCCCTTGAACCTTTTTAAAAAGGTTCTCAAAATGAGTTAAAACCCTTCTTTTGCAGGTCAAATTTCAAAACATTTTCTGAGGGAGGACCGCTATATCTCCCAACAGTACCACAAGGGGATCTTGAGAGACAACATTTGTGTCAAAAGGTTTAAAGGTCATGGTCTGGAAAAGTGCCTCTTGGAGCGGATCCACGCCTGTATGATACCATGGGTACTATTAACTTCAACCCAAGATCTTGGAAAACTATTAGAGTAACAAACCTTTTATCCGGGATCCCAAATTCCGGAATGCTTAAAATCCGGAACGTTTACAGGTTTTTTAATTTTTTTTTCTGAAGGTATTTTCCTCACAAAACGCACGGCACAACCGATGAGACAGAACAGTCTGGAATAGGTTATTGCTAAAGTCTAAATTATTTATTTTTGAAATTTCTTAAGTGCCCCCTCTCATGTTGCTACAATTATTGAAACATTATTACATGCAAATTTTCAGGTCCCTAGGCCAATTTTGGATCCCCGCGCTCCTCAAAATTAGTTTTCCCATGTTAATGTACAGGGAAAACATTAAAAATATCTTAATTTATTGTTTATTGTTTTTAAATAATAAGCCTGGAACGCTGTCAATGTTGAAATCATACAAAAAGTTATTAATATTTTTTTTTATTTCTGTAAATTGGATTTCAAAGTGTAATATTTATTCTTGGATGTAGACTAAAAGTTAAACAACAATATTAATAAGCCTTTAGAAGCTTTTGAAATCCCTTAATTTTCATTAAAATAAAATGAACAATGCTAATAATTAAGCTGTAATTTTTTTTCTACCCAATTTATTAGCATGATTTTATTCAAAATCTAACACACAAGCTATTAAAAATTCATGCAAATCCAACAATAACTTTAGAAGATATTTCAAAATGCGATAAAGCAAAAAAAACCCCACAAAATTAAACTTTTAATCGGATTCGGAATTCGCTTCAGTATAATGTTTGAAACATTCAATAACTTCGGTTCTAAATGTCCTAGACACAAAATTTAAAGTGCTTTTAAAGCTTATGAATAGGGCTATAATTCTTAAAGGTATTTTGAATTGACATAAAAAATGTGTGCATGTAACTAAATGGATCTTTGTTGTACCAAAAACAAACTATTACCACATAAAGCTGACTACATAAAACTTCTCATCACTGAACAATAAACACTACTATTACAATTAGACCAAACATTCCATATAAGACCTATAAACACATCTTAATCATACATAATCCCGCCTTAACTATTAAAAGGCTCCACATTCATTAATTTTTCATCCCATCCCAATACTACAAGAACCTGATTAGCATGCTTATCAACACAGCCTTCCCAAGAAAATCCTCCTTTAAGCGTACTATATCGAAGAAGCACCTGCATCGACCTAATATTTTCATCAAATATTTCCCAGAGTTCCCTCCTCTTGGATTAGCTCTAAGCCGATTAAGTGTCTTTATTTTCCTATCGCAAGAATGAGATGTTTTCGCTCTCTTTTCCTTGCCTGGCCTCTACCTCATTAGCCGGTGTTATTCTTGTGTCATCGCAATGAGAAGCAAAACCTTTTGCTGGATGTATGTAGTATTTCGTTTTCGCGATATTCGTTCCCCATTATTAACCGTGGAGATGTGCCAAGACTTTTAAATTCTGATTAGAGAGGAAATCTTGTTTTGTTTTTTATTGTATGGGAATAGCAGCTATAAATTAAATACTGTCACCTAAAATTCTGAAGTAGTATTGCATTATAAAAATGTTTCGTGCAATAGCGGAAGAAGACTTACATCTTCAGTATATGGGTACAGTACATCCAGTTATTAAGATACGTGGCTACGATTGGTGCATTAAGGGGAATTGATTTGTTTAATTTAGTGTTCGAAAGTTGTCATTCGCTTTTCCAAGAAGCACAAACGCTCAAGATTTATCCAATTTTTGTCAAGTAGGGCAAGTTTCTTCATTTCATGTCACGAAACGAACGGTATCTCGTTTTCAATTAGATGCAGTAACTAATATGATTCCTCGGTTTAATTTTCAATAAAAAAACACGTCTTTATGCTTAGATACCTGAGAAGAATATAATTTAGGGCGTCTTTCATTTCAATGTAAAGAATATAGCGTTTATTTAAGAAATAAATGGCGCATAAAAGAATTAATTTAAGTACAAGTATAATAGTATAATTTTTTTCGTCCGGCCGAGAAAGCCTTTCGCATTTATTCAATTTAAATATAAAGTACAAATTAATTACAATACAGAAGTGATTTAATTAGTATTTATTATACAAATAGGTTAAAAGTATCCAGTGTTCTGATACAAAAGCAATATTTGTATTTCAGAAGTTAATACAATCTACTTAAAAAGGATTCATTAGTAGAATATTACCTTCAGAACAAGTTTCTTATCATTTCCTAACAAATAATCTTTTAGTTAAAATTTCGTTTTATTGTTAAACTAATTCGTAAAAATAACATTGTTAATGCTATACAAGTTTTCGTTACTAGAGTTACTGTTGTTTCATAGATATCATAAATAACTTCGATCTTAATTTAATTAAATTTTTCAAGTTCTAAAGTACTTTTAAATGCAATGTAATATTTCCTCCCTTTTCCTAGACTCCCATGAAAAAATCCCACCAGGAGGTTGCACCAAATAATTTTAAAAGCACTAAACTTATAAATGGCTAATTTCAAATGTGACTCCCACTACAAATGGTCTAAAGTTGAATCTTAAAACTCACAATTCAAGAATTACTAGGTATTTTCTGAGTCCAACTTACCATATTCCCAATTCATGTCAAGCTGTCTTCTACGTCCTCTCAGAAATACCTATTTTTCTTTGAAATCAGCCCTGTAATATTTCAAAGAAAAATAAGTGTTACTCCCATACAAATTGGAGAAGTCACTTCAACAACTTTCCTCTTTAAAGTGTTTTAAATTAGGAGTAACATAAAATAATGCAATAATTAAATATGTGATATACATAAATGCAACAATGAGTACAACACTGAACACTTGAAAAGGAAATTTAGAAACAAAACAAAGAGATTCTCAACAATGTAATGAACAATGAGTTCTTAGATCGAGGATTTTCTCATTGTTGCTTATAAACAATCATCATATAAATGTATTTCTATATTTTTAATTTGCTACTGCTTACTTTGAAAAATTTGTAGCTGCTTGTGGAATTACTGCGACTTTTCCATTTTCTTGTGTGAAACTTCTTTTTCTTTGAAATTATACAGATACCGTTTCAAAGAAAAAACATTCACACGCATTTTCGAGAAGAAATATCAGATATCGTCATAAGATGGAAAGCTCAAGACTAAAACTCAAATACAGTAAGATTACTTTAGATTATCCTTTTCAAGTATTAGATAATGATTTTAATCAATGGTTAAACCAGAACTCTAGATTAATGCATGCTAATTAGCAGGTTATTTGAACTGTATTTAGAGTGTATTGCTACATGAATGTAAAATAATGCATATTACAGTTATGTAAGATGACTGAGATCCTAGTCATCCGATGTACGCTGCATGATGACTCAAAGATGACTACTGTTGTAAAAAAAACAAACGTTTATTGTAACAAAATAGGTTAGTAGGAACAGATGAAAGTTAAACGTGATGAATCGTGATTTCAGTGAAGGTCGTGAAGCTCGTGAAGTCCGCCACCTCTCTAACTAGGCACACCACCTTCGATCCCGCTATGACACTCAACCGCCGATCGTTTTAGGCACTCCGCCTCCAATCTCGCTTATGGCACTCAGCCGCCAATCGCCAATCTCACCCGGCACTCAGCCGACTATCGTAAACAGAAACTCAAAAACACGCTCACAATTAGAAATCCTGGTGAACGCTCTTTAGGGGTGACGTCATCTTTCCACGAGGCAGTGGCTTCTCTTCTAGCACGTGCTGCTCTTCCGTACTCGCACTCGCACTCGTACTTCAACCCCACAGTTATATCAATGAAAATCGTAAAAATGTGGCGATATTTTAATAAATAATTAGAGTTTAAATCGGCTCGGCGATATATAACGGGGCAGTTAATGGAATTGGACCAAGAATAAAGTAGTCAGCACACTGCATTATGTCAATGAAAATAAATATTGCTACTAGTTTCGTATTAAGTAATTCAATTTTCAATGCAATTCAATTCAATTAAGATGATGATTTTAATGCCCACATATTGTATCCATATCCAGCTTTAACCAAAACTAAATTTCCCTCCAAAAAAATCCAACCATTTCCATTCAACATCCATCCATAAATTAAAAACTAGCGTAATCCCCCTGAAACCCAGAGCATGACAAACTAACATCACAGAATTAATAACATTAAGCGCCTTAATTAATTATGAATCCATTAATTATCATCCCTTTTTTTAGGATGCCGTATGAAATCCAGATCATCCTCTGTATTAATTGCTCCACGCCGTACTTTATTTATATACCCGCCTCCCCTTTTTTATTTATGGATCGACCTAGATAGGATTTCACGCATTAGCGGGCGAGTTCAAAGCTCAAGGAGGGGCGTTATTTAACGAGTTTTTTCTCTTGCCCCGGAGTTTCATAATTGTTTGGGAGTATTATCGGTCCTCTCGAGCGGCAATTAACCCGGTGTTAATGATTTTAAGTTAAATTAGAAGTTTGTTCGAATTCATTAAGGGGTTTTAAGGGCCACCGGGGACGCTGTTATCGCCCGGGGCAGGGCGTTTTTGTCCCATTAAAGTCTCGTAAATCGAAATGCCCATTAAATCGGTTCTGCTGTGTGTTAGGTAAGCCATTTAGCAAAGTCAAAGGTTGAGAAAGTGTGTATATGACCGTTTTGTTGATAAAAAAAAATTCAACTTTCAATTATATTCACTGTTTTCATTAGTTCAGGGATGGCTATTACTTTATATTTTAACCACGGCTTACTAGATACTTATACAGGCTAGCCGAGTACGGAGATCATTGCAAATCCAGATGGCATTATTGGACAAACTGGCAAAGCATATCCACAGTGTTGAAGGCGGTGGGGATATAGGTAGGTCTTGTAAGCGGGAAAAGTTGTAAAATGGTTTTCATTGTTTAAAACTCGGCTAGCCTGTATACGTATCTAGTAAGCCGTGTTTTAACATATTATGATTATCATCAGTGTTATTCTTAGGATTTTTTAGGGGGAGTAAAAATACTCCTTGACTTTTTTAGGAGGAGTGAAATTCAATTTTGAGGAGTGAAATACGGAAACAGCATAAACTACATATACAAGAGACACAAAAACCGCAATCAAACTCCCTAAGCATCAGAACAATAGAAAAAAATATATAATTTATTCTTTTCCTAAAACGACCAAAAGTAGAAAAGTAGTTTTAAGGAAAACATGTTGATTAAATTAATGATAGGTTAGAGTTAATAAATATTCAAACTTTTAAGAGAGTTCAGAGGGCGGTAACTCCCTCAAGTTACCAAGTTAAGTCAAGGTTAGTGTTTGACCTCAAACACTAAGTATTTAACCTTACATACTCCAATAACATCAAGGCAGCAGGCTGTGTATTGCATACACATGGATACATTTAACACTCCCATGGACACGACACCAACCATTTAACCTTACCCTATAGCTGTTACTGTGTCGATTGGCAAACAAAAACATAATACTTTGGTACTTAAATCGTAAAAATTCTGTAGGATCACCAACGTGCAGTTACTCTTTGTTATCCTCTGGGTAGTTAAGTCTGTATAAAAAAATAAAAAAATTGATTGATAACAAAAAATAATAATGTTAAGAACTTTCACTTACTTTCTTAACCTAGATTTGCACTCTGGAAAAAAAAAAATTCGAAGTGGTTATTTCCACGACAGTTGAAGCATGCGCAGTAATAGAAGTTTGTTGTACAGTATTAAAATTATGTTATTGAACAATCCTGGCCTCAGCACCGATGGCCTAGTGGTATAGTGTGCGTCTGGTATAACCTAATGGTCCCCGGTTCTATTCCTGGCTGCTACTTTTGAGTATTTTGCTTTTATTTAACTTGCAATTTTTCAGAAGTAGCGAGATTAGTTAGAGTTGAGTTGATACTTTCGTAAAAATAACCAGTGCCTTCAAAAAAAAAATTCCAACCTTTTATTAAGCCTTTCGAGAGAATAAAAATAACTGATGCCGATTTTTACCGAAGTCTTGATTGCTACTCTTTTATTGGTAAAAGCAAGAGCAAAAACGATCGAGTGCTTCTTATTGCTACTCCAATCTTCCTCGAAAAAGAATCATTCATACAAGTATATCAAAATTAAAGAAGTACCTCCTGAGCATTGCCACTCAGGAAAGACAAAAAAAAGAGTCGATTAACATTTTCGGTATAAATTACTTGCACAGAAAGACACATAACGGTTTTTTTACGAACTAAACAAGGGAACTTTCACTTTAATTAGAGGTAAAACAATTACATTTTCTTTTTTACGGAATCATCGACGAAAAAAAAAAGAATGGTTCGATTCGGGGGCATATCGAGGAAAGACTGAGAAAAAAAGACGACGAAAGAAAAGCGTTTAGCTCCCAATGGGCTCCCGAAGTCTAGTTTTGAAGCGATAACGATACGATAGTAATGCTTAATCGATAGGTAAATATCCGTTTTCTCTCAAGGGAACAAAGCTCGGGCTAAATTTAATTAAAAACTTTTACGTTTTGGCTATTACCAAACGTTTTTGACGTTCCTAGAGCTTTTTTTTGTCGCTTCTTCTTTAGAAACAAGACGGAAAAAATACTTGTTGGACCTCGATTTTTTTCCCCTCTTGAATCTCGAGAGAAAACCGCCTTTTGTTAAAGGAATGGGAGAATCAAGTACGATTCTAATTAATGAGGGTTTTCGAATTTAGAATGATTTCGGTTTGCTTTTTTTTTTAGATTTAGGGTCATAAATCAAATGGACACTTGTTTTCACTCATGGCCATTTGTTACTAGTAATTATTCGTCATGATTGGCTCGTTAGTGGCTAATTCAACTGAAAAGTAGTTTCCAGATTTTGTAATTTGTTCATAAACTTTTTTAAGTTCTGGGATACCTTTTTTTCTAATTTTGTGAAACTTAAATGTAAAGAAACATCAAGATTGTATGCAAAGTAATTTGATACGATTGAAAAGTAATTTCTTAAGTAAGTTATCCAATATCTAAACCAGGGAATGCTTAACTTTTTCAAGTCGTAGCGCACTTAATATAAGTTATACTATCCCGTAGAACAAATATTAAAATTGAATCGTTTATTTCAGAAACAAGTTAAACGCTGTGTTAATCCACGGCTTACTAGATACTTATACATGCTAGCCGAGTACGGAAATCATTGGAAATCATGGCATTATTGGACATACTGGCTAAGCATATCCACAGTGTTGAAGGCGTTTGGTGATATAGGTAGGTCTTGTAGCGCTCCAAGCGGGAAAAGTTGTCAAATGGTTTTCATTGTTTAAAACTCGGCTAGCCTGTATAAGATCTAGTAAGAAGTGATTAATCCAATGGGCTCTAACTTCTTTCTGAAATAAACGATTCAATTCTATTAACTATACAAGGATCACTGAACTTTATCACAACTATGTTTATAAGAATTAGCAATGAAGGTTATAAGGCAGGTAGGGAAAGTTGGAAGGGGTCAAACACTATCACACAGTCTGAAGAGCTGCACTAGTGAAGAATATGCGCATGACATTAGTTTCTGAAAATGGTTTTAACCCTCCCCCCCGAAAACAAGAAAAGATAGTGTTACAGCTCTGGTCATTATTTATTGTATCGAATGGAATGTCCCCCAATTTTTTTTCCCATACTTGGCCTGTCTTACAAAATATATTTCGTGGGAAAGATACTAATTGGAATGGAATGAAACTAACTGGGAAAAATAACATACTGAAATGATTTTGTCATAGTTATGTAACAAAAATTTCACTTAACTAAAACCATGGGGAGATCTAAAACTAGTGTGAAACATTAATATGTGTGGCGACAATGAAGTGAACGGAACTGGCATATCGATCTGGGTATAAAAACAAAGCTGTAGTCGTGGATCGGCTCTTATTATTATATGATCATTTTCCTTGTTTGTTAAATAAAGTCATATTTTACAATTACGTGTTGGAATTTGTTGACAACTACATATGCAACAGTTAACATTCATGTAGCGATACTCCCTAAATACAGTTACAATACGCAACTAATTAACATGCATTTATCTAGAGTTCTGGTTTTACCGACTAATTAAAATTATTATCAACAACCTAAAAAAGGATAATCTAAGTAACCTTACTGTATTTTGAGTTTTAGTCTTCAGTTTCACATCTTATGACGATATATTATCTGATATTCCTTCTCGAAAATGCGTGCGAATGATTTTTTTTTTCTTTGAAACAGTCTCTGTATAATTTCAAAGAAAAAGAAATTTCACACACAAGAAAATGGAAGAGTCGCAGTAATACCTTTCCACAAGCAGCTACAAATATTTTAAAGTAAGCAGTAAAAATTTAAAAAAATATAGAAATAAATTGTTTTAAAATAATAGTTTGTTTATAAGCAACAATGGGGAAAACTTCGATAAAAAAAAATTGATTTTCAATCTAAGAACTCATTGTTCATTACATTGTTGAGAATCTCTTTTTTTTATTTCTAAAAATTTCTTTCTTTAATTTTCAGTGTTGTATACTCATTGTTGCTTTTATTATTAAAGTATTTAATTATTGCGTTATTTTATTTGTTACTGCTAATTTAAAACATTAAACACTTTCAAGAGGAAAGTTATTGCAGTGACTTCTCCATTTTCGTGGGAAATAACCTATTTTTCTTTGAAATAATACAAGGCCGATTTCAAAGAAAAATAGGTATTTCTGAGAGGACAAAAAGACAGCTTGACGACATAAAATAGGAAGATGGTAAGTTGTAAGGTAAAATGACTAAGTACGGTAAGACTGATAATCTTTAATTTATAAATGAATAGAATATTTTTTTATGAACGTGTAGCATAAAAGAATAATTTGGTTTAAATCTGCGAGCGCTCGACACTGCTGGCCAGTGATACTTTTGTTTTTCATTCCCTTGTTTTTGTAACAATAAAGCAGAAATTTAAAAAGACACGAAATTAAAAAATAGATAGTTTTATTATCTCTGAAACTTTTGTTATAGCTCACGAAGTACTAATACTTTAATTTTACCCTTCCCTTACTGAAACGCGTAATTTTAATTTAATAAAGCGCGATTTGCTACATAGATGGTTTTGAATAAATGATCGTCACAAGGTGGCAAACCTTTTATAGGGACAGCAGCGACTCCTATTGTCAATGCGGCTTATGATCTTTTTTTTAGTAGGCATTTTCTAATGTTCGGCACTAGTTAACTAGAACTAGTTGCAACTAGTAGTTAACTACTGGTTAACTAGTAGTTTAACTACTTTTGGTTTAAACTAGCTCAACTATTAGTTGAACTCCTTTTTTTAATAACTACTAGTTGAAACTACTTTCAAAATTTCAACTACTTTCAAAAAAATTCTTATTAAAATTTTTATCAAAATATAGAAAAAATTGTGCTGCAAAAATTTAATTAAGATGATAGAGTACTCAAAATACCATAACCAGAATTAAAGGCCCTTTTTGCGCGTTTTTTGTGATATAGATAAGAAAGATGTATTAGAATTTTGCCAAAAAGTAGGGTATGAAATTAAATAGACTAGTTAACTACTTTGGGAAATAGTTAAGGTGTACGTACACACTTGAAACGGCCAAAATCGACTGAAAAACCCAAAAACATTTTTTTGGTTCAAAACCATCTTTATTTCATAACTTTTCCAATGATACCAAAAAGATGATCGTACGTCGAATATTTTTCAAGTTATGATGTTTTTTATGAGGCATAGTTCACTAAAACTTTAGTTTCGTTTTCAGAACCAAAATGTAAACAAACACTCAAGAATGATTTTCATGGTTCAGTGTTCAGTGCCAGTGTTATGTTTTATCTGTATACAAGTTAAGTATTTTCTTTTTACAATATTTATTTATATTTTGTTGGCAACATCCTAATTTAACTTCAACTTTTACTGTTTAGCACATGTTGTTTATGCTTTGTCTAGACTCGCTCTCGCACATGCTTTTTTTGCTCCTTTGTTTCTATTGTGAATTTTTTGCTAATATTATTACGAAGATGGGTTCAGCTTCTAGAAGTAAGCGTTCTAAGAAGAGGAAATATGTTCCAGTGAAGAGTAAGGTACAGAAACCTCTTAAAGTGCCATCTGCTTCGGAGGTGAAACTTGGTAACATTAATGATGTGAAGGCAGGTAATGATCACCTGGGAGGCCAGAGCTTCATTGTGGAACTTGAGTGTTTGAACAATTTGTTCTCATCATTATCCTGTCCTCTATGTGAAGCAGGAAAACTGTTTGTACGTATAGATTCATCAGTGAAAATGGGATGCTGTGTGTACCTAAACCTGATTTGTTCCAGTTGTGAAAGTGCTGTTGGAAGCTGTGAAACTTCCAAAAAGAATGGCCAATATTTTCAAGTCAATAGGAGGTTAGTTTATGCTATGAAGCAAATCGGTGGTGGGCATAGAGAAGCGGAACAGTTCATGTCTGTTATGAATATGCCTCCTCCGCCTAACCAGGTTCCTTACAATGAGCATACCAAAGCTCTGCTGGGTGTCGTGCAGCCTCTTGCTAAGGAAACAATGCGGTTAGCGGCTCATCGTGTGAGAGGTCTCCGGGACACAGAATGCGGCGTGTCAGTTGACGGGTCTTGGCACCGTCGCGGTTACTCTTCACTAAATGGAGTAGTGACTACCCTTTCTATTGACACTGGAGAGGTGCTAGATGTGGAGGTGATGTCGAAGCACTGCACTGGCTGCAAAAAATGGAGCGGAAGAGACAAATCCTCTACTGAGTATGCCAACTGGGAAGCTAGCCACCAATGTTCAATCAACTTCAACGGATCCTCAACATTAATGGAGTCAGCTGGTGCCGCGAGGATATTCGCACGCTCCAAGAAGTTGTACGGTCTGGAGTACATGGATTTTTATGGAGATGGGGATAGTAAGAGCTATGCAGCTGTTTGTGCAACAGAGCCCTATGAGGGGAAAGTAATTCGTAAAAAGGAATGTATAGGGCACTATCAGAAGCGGCTGGGTACAGCTCTCAGAAAGCTAAAAAAATCAGTTAGAGGATTAGGAGGTCAAGGAAAATTAACAAATGCTAAAGTTAATACCATGCAAAACTACTTTGGTCTGGCTCTCCGCAATAACACCGAAAGTGTGGAAAAAATGAAAAATGCCATTTGGAGCACTTTTTACCATCTAAGTGCTAAAGATGAACACCCTCTGCATACAAAATGTCCAACCGGTAGTAAAAGCTGGTGTTCATATCAACGAGCAGTACATCGAGGAAAAGCCGATTCATATAAACACAAAGGTGGGCTTCCTCTTGATATCCTGAAGCACATAAAGCCAGTTTATGAGAGGCTCACTGAAACAAATATGCTAGAAAAATGCCTCCACGGAAAGACGCAAAACAATAATGAGTGTCTGCATTCACTCATTTGGAAACGGAGCCCAAAAACCAAATTTGCGGGCATTGCCTCAATTAAACTCTCAGTCTTTGATGCTGTACTTCATTTCAATTGTGGAAGCAAACCAGAGCTGGAGGTGCTAAGGAGAATGGGCATAAAACCTGGACTTTATATGATGGAAGGAGTCAAGAAGAAAGATGAAACCAGGATATCTGAGAGCTTGCGACAGTCAACGCCATTCCAAAAGCAACGCAGGAAATCTATGAGAGGGGCTAAAAAAAGGAAAGAGGACAAAAGTGTAAAAAAGGAAGGAGTAAGTTATGCTGCAGGAGGCTTTTAAAGGTAATATTTAAGTTAATTTTGCTCTTTTATGATGAAAATGTAAAACTTATACACTATGAAAATCTCGGTTTTTTTTTATCAAAGTGTTCATATTTTTAAAAATTTAATAAGTTTATAAAAGTTTTTATCTAATTATAATCTAAATAGTAGTTTTAATGTTTAAACATGAATTCAGAAGTTATTTTTAACTATATAACCTTTGAAACATGTTTGCTGATCTTGTCGTTACTTTCTCGAAGAATCATTATCTTGACATAACATTTTTTAAAAACATGATTTTTCAAAAATCAATTCATGCTGTCAAAAAAATTTTGTGTAACCACCCATAATATAGTGCATTGCAAGTTCTAAACCTCAAAAATATACTTTTATACTTTGTATTAATCATGAAAACAAGTTTCCATGATAGTACCAAACTTCAAACGTAATTTCTGAAGAATCATGTTTTTGGAAGTTATCAGTTGGTTCAAACAGTAATTACGAAAAAGCTAAGATAGCTATCACAATAATTTTTTTATTATATTATTCTACATAAAATTTTAAATGTTTTGGCTTTTCATTTTTCTTTCTGGGTTGTTTAGTTTTTTTTTTATGAATTTTTTAAAAACAGAATTCCCATAAAATATCTGGATTTTCAGCATTCCTTTGGAAAAAAAATTATTAAAAAAAAACTATTTATCCTAGAAAAAAAAATGAAAAGCCAAAACATAGAGTAAAATATTGTTGTTTTTACTACCAAATTTCATCTCTCTAAACTTATTAGAATTTACACAAAAACCGTTCAAAAAACACTCTAATTAGCTAGTTAAATGCTAATTAACTAATTAAAATATGCTTATAAACTGTTTTTTTCATCAGAAATAGATTTAAGCATACTTTAATTAGTTACTGTAAAAAAATTTTATTTTTAAAGTTAAAATTAAAGAAAAAAGTTTCAAGTGTGTACGTACGCCTTAACTAATAGTTGCAACTAGTCCCAGGAAAAAATAGTTAACTACTAGTTACAACTACAATATCCCAGACTAGTTAGTAGTTGGTAGTTAACTATTTTTTTCACCACTAGTTGCCGAACACTAAACTTTCCCTACATACGAGCAATAACCTTGCCCATCTCCTCGAATACTACCAAACCTGTTAACAGTTACAGAAAATGACTGGCCGTGGAATTCTTCTATTGGAGCATTTGCAATCACGTGACCCCATACTTAAAAACCGTCTTAGCAACAGATAAACAACGGCCTTAGCAACAGTTAAAAGCCCTACAGAAGGTACGCAGTTAAAAGAAAATAACCGGTTGTGACGTCACCTGAAAACACTATAACTTTTGTGTACTATAAATATTTGAAGTGAAAGTAAGAGCTCTGTAAAAAAACTCGGCTCGAAATTTTAATTATATCATAACAAACGATATAATTAGAATTTTCTTAAAATAGAATTTTAATGCAGAGCATCATATATAAATTTACACGCTTAATTAGGGAATATAAACATTTATCTTGCAATTTTGTGAGGGTAAAGGATTTTAAGCTATATAGTACAGAGTGGTCCAATTTCAAACTTAGTGGTCCGCGGAATTCTCCGAGTTGGGAACCACTGCTCTAGATCCACCTCATGAAATTTATCCCCAAGAAAACTGTAGGGATTTCGACCCTAAATAAAATTAACTTAAAATTACACAGAAATCACACATAAAAGTTCGACCTTAAGACCTTCCACCCAGGGCCCTCCACTGAACAACCCTTTCCAAAATTCTACAAAACTTGCCATTTTCGAACCCTGCAACCGACACCCCTCGACGTCATAAATCAGGCGCGAAACAGCAGCACACCAAACACCTTCCTTTGTCAGCCGACCCTCCAAGATGCCCGACCCCTGGCCCCCCACCCCATTAATCCACCCCCAGAATATGCCCCGATGCGCAGCCGACCAGAAACACGGCGCTGATTAATTGGATTATATTCAATAATTAATCAATTAATTAATCGCGGTTTCGAGGAGACGGGGGGGGGGGTCAAGTGTTGGCCTCAAGATGGTGGGCTGAGGAGGTATGTTTCGGATTTTGTGGAGAAAGGAGTGTTTGTTATATTATACTAGACAACAACTTAAAACTTAAGTACACCCTATGACGTCACTAACAAACAAAGTATAGTTCTCATCGCGGTGTCTGAATTTTGAGCGAAATGAAGAACGTCAATTCTAAATTGAAACAGTTCTAATTCTAGTTCAGATTCTAATTTTAACAGTTTATATTTTTAAAAATTAATGTTTTTTGGCATGCTGATTTTTATTGAGACTCAAGTAAAATCAGCATGCCAAAAAACCTTAAATTTTATAAATATTAACAGTAAAAATCCCTAGACCTTTTACCTCACCCTACCTTACTCGACAGCAACGTTTTCTGAACCCAGTACGTCACTACGCGGAAGGAAAAAATGGGTGAACAAAAAGCCTGTTGGGTTGCTAGGAGGAGTTTCGGTACTAAATCGTAATAAAAAGACACTACATTTACATGGGTTTGCCAAACTAATCCTATTGCTAAATTGAAGTTCTTCATTTCACTCAAAATTCAGACACCACGATGGGAACTACTTTGTTTATTAGTAACGTCATAGGGTCAACTAACGGCGCTGTCTAGTATAGTGGTTATGGGTATGAAATTTAGGAGGTTTATCTGAACATAAAACCTGGACTTTTTAACTTAAGAAATATACACTTTAACGCTTGTAAGCAGACTCCAACTTCCAATGAAAATTTTCCATTCTACAGTAACGACCCCTTTATCCGGAATAGAAATCTAAAATCCGAAATCCCCCCAATAGGGCAGGTTTTCTAATTTATTTATGTACTTTTATTTCTAATTTATTTAATTACTTTTTATCTTGATGAAAATATTCTTCGTTTTACTCATGTTTTACTCGCAGGTGGTGGTTGGCTCCATGGTTGTAGATCGCGCCCGATGAGTTCGCAACGCCAGGTGTTTCGACTACCGTACGATCTGAAAAGGGAGTGTTTATTACATACAATTTTTTGCAAACCATTTTCGAGAATGGGAGATGAAAAAGAATAAAAAAGAGTTGTTGAGAAAGAGAAAGCTTTTATTTTTACAGGATTTTATGCAGATCCAGTCATTAGCCGCGATGTGCTTGTTTATTATTATGCAGGGCTACGTTAAATCTGCATTTTTTTTCCCCTGCCGCATCGGTGTTGGGAGGGTTTCCGTAGTTTTTCCCGATGATTTCCGTAATCCGTAGTATGAAAACAACAACCGTAGAAACAACGTAGAATCCGTAGTATTTGGAGTATCTGTTTGTAAGAAACGCCCCTAGAGTTATTTTCTAATTTAAGCTTATTACAAAATATTCCAATCCAACACATATACAATACAATATATATTCCAATACAATACCTATTCCAATACAATACAATATTCCAATACATTCAAAACAATGCTTTATCGATTACATTTCATTGAACTGAAAAACTTTTATTCATAGTTACATTCAAGCAGGATATTTCTCAATTGAAAATATTACAAAAGAAATAATTTATTTTTATCACTAAGTAAGTTAGATATTGTCTATAATGAAACAAATTTTATGCATTCAACGTCAATTCACAATCGATTTCGCATGAAATATATTTTGCAACTCTTGTAGTATAACAATAGATAATTAAAACTTCTGCAACCTTCAATTTTTTTTTTGTATACTCTTATTTGAGAAATGATTGAATATTGCTGTAATTCAGGTAAATTTTTCAGGTTATTATATTAATTTTTAGCATTTTCACCGAGTATTTCATGTAAAATAAAAAAAAGTACGAGACGAAACCAATGTTATAAAACCAAGGAAATATTACACATAAGTCCATTTCTCAATAACAAACTTCCTTCATATTTAACTTTTAAATTCTAATAAATTTTAATTTTAACTGGATTTGTCCACTTACTTTATAAAATTTGGGAAATTCCAGTTTTTATCTAGACTCAAGATACTTTTTAATGTTTTATATGTATTTTTGGTCTGGATGGTTAATGTACTTACTGTAGTGACTAATACAGCATGAAGAAAATCATCAGATCTGTTTTTTTATCCTAATTATAATTAGGATTATTAGAGGGGGTTTGCTATTTGCTTTTTTTTCGGACAAGGGGACAGAGTAATCAAAAATTTCCAAAAACATAGCTTTGTTAAGGGGACATCCATAAATTACGTGAGGTCAAAAGGGGGAGGGGGTCCAGGAAAATCTCACCAGGGGGGAGGGGGGAGTCAATTAAAATCTCACGTCAACTTTTAGTTTAGAAAATATACGTGTTTTCTTTGATATCTTTTAGCACAAGTTTAGAAAAATTGCTCAGATTAGTCAAAACAGCAAATCATTAGCCAGTCATAATAACAAGTTTGAAACAATTTTTTTGATTTCAACGTGTTCTTGTATCAAAATTTTGCAATCTGGATGGTAATTTTTATGCCGATAAAACAAAACTAGTGGTTGAGAAAATCTCACTTGGGGGGGGGAGGGGTGGGGTCCAGCAAAATCTCACCAAATCTCACCAAGGGGGAGGAAGGGGTCCAAAATTTGGGAAAAAAACACCTCACGTAATTTATGGACGTCCCCTAATGTTTGAACAATCCCTATATAAAATGTAAATCGCGTTTTAACTTTACACAACAGAGTGAAAACGAGAAAACTAGTGGGAAAAGCACACCAACAAAACATTTTTCTTTGTCGACAAGTGGGAATAGGAGTCAAAAATTTCTGAAAACATGCTTTGTTAATATTTAAACTCTCCCTATCAAATGTAAATCGTGTTTTAACCATATACACAACAGAGAGAAAACAGGTGGGAAAAGCACATACATGAACCCTTCCGTGCGCAAGTAAACAGGCGGTACAGGTGAATCTGTCGATACGAGGGCACCTCTACACTCCCATCTTCGATTTTGTGTCAACACAGAACGAGAATGGAAATCACCGGAGAGCATTCGGGTGCAGTTCCCCCCTCGTATATAAGTAATCGGCCCAGTTAACCGGTGGGATTATTTGGAACCGTCAGAGTCTGGAAATTTAACGTCAGATGAAGCATCAAGTTTTGTGCTTTGAAATAAGGCTGATTTTAAATTGGGAGATTTAAATCTTGGGAAAATAGGGATTTTGTATGAGGGTAAAAGGTTAGACTCTGCTCATACATCCAATAAAGAGAAACGTAAAAAGTGATATTTTTGACTCCTATTGGAAAAATTTTCCCAGTATTTCATAAACCAGTATCAAATTATACTGGATCCAGTATAAATGATACTGAAACCAGTTTAAATGATACTGGATCCAGTATGATTTGATACTGGTTTATGAAACACTGGGAAATTTTTTTCCAATAGGGATTGGAAACGTTTTTTGAAGGATATGCGTTTACATTAGATTGAAGCTAACCTAACTAAAAATTAGCGTTCTCTATCAGGTTTAAAGGATTTTTTCTCATAGAAAGATTATATTTTCCGTGATATAATATAGTGAAACTGGTCCATTGCATGGGCGCCCATATGTTTGAATTCAGGAGAGGGGGTCCAAGAAAAATTTTTGCAAGTTAGTCGGTCAAGCCCGTAATTATAGAAATAAGTTTCTTTTTTTTATAGGGGGGCGGAGTTGGTTCATAATTATTTCAAAGGGGGCCCCTCACGAGTTCTTAATGCAAAAATATTTTGCATAATACAGCAGGTCTGGTGTCTAAGAGTCCTCCCCAGAAAAAAATTTTGAAATTTTATTCCTAAAAGTAGTGTTTTAAACTCATTTGGGTGACTTTTAAAATAGGATCCTCCAACGCCGAGCCGACAAATTTCATGTAAGAAACAAGTACATAAATAGTGGTTTACATTATTAGAAACTATTTATATTTTGCTCTTGAATTAACTTACAATCATATGATCACTTACATTCAATACAACTTACAATACGACTTACAATCAATGTGATTCAGCCTCAGGGTATCACTTTCTTGAACACACAAGGCGTTGTTTCACAACCAAAATACTTAACCGGACTTTTAAATTAGTAGTGACAATTTTATAATGAAATAAAAACAATAAATTATGAAGTTCCAAATCACGGTTTCATAGAAAACTGCATAGCTGTTTTATAAGAAAGCAAAGGAATCAAATTTTTATTATAACCTGCGAATTCATTATTTTGTTCCAACTATTCCACAAGCTTCTATAACCAAAAGATTTAACCTAAACCTTACCTCCCAAAAACTCATTCACCATACCACCATACCCTCTTTTTACACAACATGTTTTCTAAGTATTCTCTCTCGTTCCTTCTAAGCACCCCATCACCCCTGATTCCTCTTCCGCTCTCCAAATCGATTGTTCCCTCCCCCCACACATATAAAAGATTCGAAAGGCACGTCCACACCATAGCAAACGAAAATAAATAAAACGCGTTTATTTTTTGGCGGGAAAATTTCCCCAACAGAACCAACCGTCTTCATTAGCAACAGCAGGGGGTGGTTCTTCCTCCAGAAAAGGGAAATGGAATGTTTTCCGTTAATTGGTTTATTCCATTTATTCCGCTTCGGTTTGCTTATCGTTTTCGAAGGGGCTTTTTTCCTCTCTCTCTCTCACCTTATTCGCGGAATATCCCCTTTTCCCCAAGTTTTAAAAGGGAGATTTATTTGGAGGAAGTGGAAATAAATGAGCTGGTTAGAACGGAAGTGGTGTAAGTCCACCGAACGTAGTTTCGAGTAGTTTTCTGTACACTGTAAAAATGTGTTGAATTTATAGTAAAAAAACTGAAAACTAAAAACAATCTGGTGAAATACCCTAAATACCTCCATTTTTTCCCATTTGAAGGCCAATTTTAATACATAATCCTACAAAATGAGTCATTAATTTATTAGTGTTACGTGTTTAGGGTGTTCCAAAAAAGACTGACACATTTTAAAAATCAACAACTAATAAGTCAACAACTAAAAAATATAAAAATAAGCGGTTTGTTGCATCCTAAATCTGATAGTCTCATGAGTAGGTTTCAACCATCCGCATAGTTTTATCTTTTTTTAGTTGTTGAGTTATTAGTTGTTGATTTTTAAAATGTGTCAGTCTTTTTCGGGACACCCTATACCACTCTCATATTTTTCTTTAAGAATGTAAATGTTGCAAAATACATACTAGGTAATCGTTTTAAATACTTCAATTACGACTCCATAGTTGTGATTTTAAAGCAAACGTTTTAGTTACACTGTTTGAAACTTTCCATAGTATCAAATCGCTTATTGTTATCAATCGGATATTGTTACTTTTGGCCAAAATTGATTACATGTTCACGTAAAACCAGTATTTACTATTTTTTTGATTATTTTGATAATTACATACTACTATTTTATTTACATGATACACGTACATTGTGTTACATGGTATATGAGCAAAAGTAAGGGGATCATTTCTATTATGTTGATTCGTAAATGTAGGGAACAACCGATGCAGTATATCAGTTTGCTTTATAATGCCGGTTGATAAGAACAGATTTTTCTTCAAAAAATATGGGTAACTTCTGAGAGATTTACAGTGTTATTTTTACAGTGTAACGGCGCCTGTGTTGTTCCTATGGAGAAGACATTGTTCAGGCAACTCTTACTTGTTGAGTTTTTGACTTAAGCGACTACCACACAAGGTAAAAATACAGTAAAAAAAACTTAAAAGAAATACAAACCCGCTTTTTTCTCAAATTTTGTCATTTTCAGACTTATACCACTTTCACCCTCAGCAGCTCAAACATTTCGAATCGGAGTTTTTATTTTGACGAGGGGGGAGTTTTAGGTGGAAAAATTAAATTTGAGGTGGAATAAGAAGCTAAAGAGTTTCTGGAAATGCAATTTGGTGGTTAAATGCCTAAAGTCCTTTTTTTTCTTTTATTATTTTGAGGTAGGACTAATGGGATGTATTCCGAGTCAATATGTCTCAATTCATTTAACGGAATTCGACCTGAATTCCTAAGTGATTCGATTCTTTATTTTATTAGTGGTTGCGAAAATTGCGAAAGAACGCTCTGAATGGTGGATTCAACGAGTCTTTAGAGTTTAAATTTGACGTAAAGTATCAATTTATTATTTGTCTATTTGTGCAGTTAAATTAATTGTTCAAAAAAGGAATTTTATCATGATGAGTAAAAGCTGTGTTTGAAGAGACATTGTTAAACATTGAGGACAAGTGAGCTATTCCTTATTAAATGATAATGCTTCTAGTGGACCTAATGGTAAATCAGGGCCTGTATTTTAGCACTATTTTGTGATTAACATATAGATGCTTTTCATACAGATATACAGGAGGAACGTTTAAAACGTGAACATGGTTATTTAGATATGTTAGCAGACTGAGATGTTGAAATCATCCAAGACGCATACATGCGCGTCCCGTAGAGTGAAATAATGAATTTTTGTATCGGTTATGGCGTCACACTTTCATCAAAAAAATACAGTCATTCCAGGAAGTTTTCGTACACCCAACAAATTTACACTATTATATATCTCCTATTACGGCTAAATTCCACGTGCAAAATCCAAACAAAAATTATCCTAACATATATTATGTTATTCTTCATTATAATCTACAAAAAAAAGAGCAAAAATTATCAGAACAGTTAGAAAAAAATTATTATAAATATGAAGCGATTTGAAAGCCCAAACAAATATTGGTACAACCATAGACTCTGCTTTTTTGAAAAGTATATTTTGTTCCTAATCCTAATTTAAAAGCACGTGCATGCAATTTTTTTCTTGAGGTCCTTGAGGTTCTTCAAATCACTTCATTTTTTTAAATATTTTTGTAACTGTTTTGATATTATTTTGTTCCTTTTTTAGTAGATTATAATGAAGAATAGCATACTATGCTAGAGGATAATTTTTTTTTTGGATCTTGCACGGGTAATTTAGCCGTAATAGGAGATATATAATAGTGTAAATTTGTTGGGTGTACGAAAACTTTCTGGAGTGACTGTATGCGTCGTAGAGTAGCGGTACAGTTCTTCGGACATTTTTAAGTACTGTCCAGAGTTTGGGCAGACATGTTGAAACACCCTTTATACACAGCAAAAACCTTTTGGTATAGAGGTGAACCCCAACCCCCCTCACTATACCTGATCGATCCGTGGCATTCAATTCCTCCGGCCGTTTGATATATATGTTACGGGCAATTTGATAAATCCGGGCATTATTAATAATGCCCAATTAATCACTTTGCCCATAACATATATACGTTCCTGAAAAGAATAGGATTTCGAGAGAAAAAAAAACAGGAAAAAAGGAAAAGGCCAAGGAGTTATACTCAACAGCAAGTTTTCCTGAACCCAGTACTTATCACTACGTGGAAGGAGAAAATGGGAAAACACAAAGCCTGTTGGGTTGCTAGGAGGAGTTTTGGTACGCAAATCGTGATAAAAATACACTATATGTACATGGGCTTAACAAAATAATCCTGTTTTTAAATTGACGTTCTTCATTTACCTCAAAATTCAGACTCCGAGATGGGAACTACTGTGTTTGTTACTGACGTCATAGGGTCAACTAACGTTAAGTCCGAGAAACTATATACCTCTAACTAGTATAGTTAACTAGTTAGAGTACAGTTTCTCGGACATTTTGAAGTAGAGTCCAGAGTTTGGGCAGACTTGTTGATGAAACACCCTCTGTAACACAACAAAAAACGTCGGCATAGAGGTGAACCAAACCAAACCTCCTCACTATACCTGATCGATCCCACGCATTCAATTCCAGTCTGATAAATAGAGGAAAAAAAACATAGGAAAAAAACGGGATCAATAGCTCCCTTTTCAGCGGCGTCCCCGGAATAAGGTGTTTACCGAAAGCATGCTATCGGCTGCAGCACAGGAAGTGTTTGTCCCCTAATTTCGAATGGATTCCGGAGAATCTCGTCTTTTTGTGGCTGATGAGTAAGTTTCGTCACGTCGGTTTGGTTAGTGATAAAACCGAATTCCAGATTAAGTCCACTAGTTTATCTTGTTAACGGTCGCTTTCCGTTGCCGCCGGATTTATGGCCTTTTCGGTTTTCTTCTTTTTCTTCTCTCTCTCTCTGTTTGTGGTGGCTTATTCGGTAATTCGTTTTTGGAAGAAGGGTGACTTGGGCGTTTTCCTCCATGCTGGGGACGTGATACTTTGGGCCACCCCGAAATTTGGTCGAAATATACATTTTGGGAATTTTGTGTGAATTTGTGATTAATGTTGTTCATACTTTTAAAATGTTTGAGCGATTTGTCTATTTATTGTTCTAAAAAAGGTAGAGATTTTATAAATCCACCCCTGGGATACGGCCATTCGTCAAACACAAATGGACAATAGACGACATTAGTCATTACGTCAATTCCTTGTTTGGAAACGTTGATTCCATCCGTGATTGGTTCCGTACGGATTTACTTCCAATCACGGAACCAATCACGGATAGAATCAACGTTTCCAAACAAGCAAGTGACGTCACACTAATGTCATCTATTGCAGTCAGTTGTTTTTTAAAATCTAATTGTATTCAGAATCGCTTAAAACTTCCAGAAAACATTTTAATATACCTTTCAAAGCGCTGATTTTTAAGTTATTTTTAATTAATAAAAATAGCTTCGTTTCGGTTTGAGCTGAAACAAAATATGACGTCACACGTGCTTTGTTTACAATCATTTCACTATGAAATATTGAGCTCTATAAAAAAAAATCAACTGCAACGTTTCTTGAACCCAGTACGTCACAAATGCGGGAGGAGAAATCGGTAAACAAGAAGCCTGTTGTGTTGATAGGAGGAGTTTCGGTTCACAAATCGTGATAAAAAGAAGCTCTATAAATACATGGGTTTAACAAAATAATCATAGTTTTAAATTGACGTTCTTTATTTCACTCAAGATTCAGACACCGCGATGGGAACTACTTTGTTTATTAGTGACGTCGTAGGGTCAACTTAAGTTGCTTGTCCAGTATAGTTTTTTATGTTATCACTATCTTTCATAGCGAGTGTGTTTCCATGGAAATGGTGTTCCTCGCATTTCCGAGAGGCACGCTTGTCGTCACATTGTTTTACGTTTTTCATTCAGTAATAAAATATCTCAAAATTAATTGAGAAATTTTTTGGGAGAAAACCCAAAAGGCGCACATTTTCGGACTCATGAGAAAATTTTTAATAAATTAAAATTGAAAACTACATAAATGTTGCAATTCTCCATCGCCTATGCACGACAAGCTCCCCCCCCCGTCGTCTTAAAATGAAACAATGACATGGAGGATACCTTTGTCAGCACGAATAAAGACATTTACATTGAGAGAGGGATTGGCCACCTTTTGTATAAAGCGAATCCCCAAAGGTGGAGTATACTCCCTCCGAACAAAGAGCCAAATTCGATCTGAGCGGATTCAACCCTTTGAATCCTAAGCGGACGAGATTTCCAGAAAATTCTATAGAAAACTCTGGGCGGACAGAAACGAAAGCGATAGGTAGCGTTTACATGCAGCTATTCGAGCGACTCGATCGGAAAACTGGAGAAAACAGTCAAAAATCCTCATTGGTTTAAAATATGGTCCTGTCATTGGTTTTTATACTTGACAGCAACGTTTCCTGACCCTATTACGTCACTTCACGGAAGCAGAAACTGAGTAAACAGAAGGCCTGTTGGGTTGCTAGGAGGAGTTTCAGTACACAAATCGTGATAAAAAGACAGTATACATACATCCACCCCACTCTAACAAACAAAGTAACATAAGTAAGTAAAGAACATTGGTTCTTAGTAAAGGTGGGCAAATCTGCTTCTTTTTGAAAACGTAGCTGTTACGTTCGTTAAGGAAAAAAAGCAACTAAAAGTAGCTGCTGAAATTAGCAGAATATCACTCAATTAGAGGTTGAGGTTACAGACGCTATTTTGTAGCTGCTACTGATACGTAACTTGATCATGTTTTCCTTTCGTTTCCTTCTCTAACTGCTACTGCCAGGGTTGCCAGGTGAGAGAGCCCACTCAAAGCCAAATCGGGTTCGTAAAAAGGCCAAAAAAAAGCCAAATTTTTTCTCAAGCAAAAATAGCTTAAAAATACGTCTATTTCAATTTTAGGCGCAAGTTCAGACTTGCGTATGCGCCAAAAATGAAAATATTTATTAAAAAATAATAATTTCCATGCTTGCTCTGAATCTGAAATTCATTTGAAGCCCTCACAAAGGGAAGTAAGGACCAAAGTAACAAAACGTTTGTCTAAGAAAATTAATAAAAACGTTATTTTGAACTGATAATGACTATGAACTTCAGAAAAAATTGTGGAAAATGGGGAAAACTGCTAAAAAAAGTCAAATTTTCAGGATTTAACAAAAAAAGCCAGAAAAAAGCCAAAAAGCCAAACGAAAGTTTCAAAGCCAAACGAGTTTAAAAAAAGCCTAATTTCCCGAATTTGGCCTTAAAAAAGCCAAACTGGCAACCCTGGCTACTGCTAAATTTAGGCGATTCTCATTGGTCAGCGCGTAGCAGTGTAGATGCGATTTTTTGACCAATCGAGAGCCTACAAATGCTGCTAACTTTTAGCAGCTATTTTAACACGTTTAGAAGCTACATCAATTTTTTACCGGTAGCAGCTATTTTTTAGCTGCTACTCGTTTTTGTCCATCTATGCTATGACCAGTGTTATTCCTAGGATTTTTTTGGAGGAGTAAAAATACTCCTTGACTTTTTTTAGGAGAAGTGAAATTCAATTATGAGGAGTAAAATACGGAAATAACATGAACTACATATGAACTGCCCAGGATGAAAGTGGTATAAGTCCAAAAATGACAAAAGTTGAGTTGAGAGTGGATTTGGATAGAGTTTTAGGTCCTTTATTTAGTGTAGCTGTATGCAAAGAAAAAAGTTGATTTGTTGGCCCGTGAGAGCGACTCAAAAAATGACTACTAACGCGAACGGCCGTTTTCGTCAGGATGAAAGTGGAATAAGTCCACTGCTCCGCTTCGTTCAGTGAATTTGTTTTGATAAGAGAAACCCCAAGGACACTCGCACAACTGCAAAGGCGGGGCCCGTGCGATTATGAAAAAGCGTCTTACTGGAGAAAATTTTATTTTTGTTAACTTTAATTACAAATTTATGGATGACCCCTTTTTGTAAACAAATATCCGAAAATAAAATCCGCGCTTTATTAGATTAGGCGGGAAAACTTTAATCCTTTAATCGTCATGGCTAACACAGACGCCCCTTTGCAGTCAATATCTTGTATGTATTTTAACAATCATTCTATGTAAATTACAGTTTGCTAGTAACTTAGGGTATTGATATTGGTTTTGGGATAAAACTTAGTAAAATGTTTTAAGTTTATTTTTTAAAATTTAAAATTCTTAAAAATAGAAATTAATGGTTAATTTTTTTTATTGTTTTAAAATATAATTTAATTTTATTGAAATTTTCATTTCCTAACTTTAAATCAATCAATTTGATTTATTGCTCAACTATCTATCATAAAAACTGCAAAAGTTTATAAACGGCGGCCATCTTGAAAATCACCCTAATAACAAGTTAAAAGGAATTTAATAACCTAGTATAATTCAAACAGTGGCGTACTTTATATCAAATGTCATAAATAAAAATTAGTAAAATACTTTAAATTTACTTTTTTAATTAAAATTTTTTAAAATTAATGGTTAAAAAAGCGTTTATTGTTGTTAAAAATAACTTCATTTTAATTAAATTTCCATTTCCTTACTCAAAATCAATCAATTTGATATATTGCTCAACTATCTATCATAAAAACTGCAAAACTTTATAATCGGCGGCCATCTTGGACGCCATCTTAAAAATCACATCGATAACAAGTTTTTAAAAAAAGAACGAAAACCTATTTTAATTTAAACCTTAGCTTTAGTTAAAGCATATAGAAAATATAAACTAGAGACATATCAAGCGAAGGACGTTTCTCGGTCGCCATCTTGAATATGACCCCCCAAAATGGGTTACATAAAATTTTACACCAAAATATTCGTATTCTATGCATCAAAATCTGTGGAACAGAACATTAAAATCTAACTTTGCACTAACCAGTCGCTCAGAATGCCATATTTACTACATCCCAATACCCATCTTCCTTCCCGAAACCCATCAATCTGTCAGGATGAAAGTGGTATAAGTCCATTAAAGCTAATTTAAAGCACTTTCAGTTAAAATTTGATAAAAGTTGATCCGCAGCAAAAATTGTGTCCCTGCCTAAAGACAAATCCACCCCACAAAGTAAAAATATAAGCAATCCTGAATTTTTAGCACAGGTTTTTAGAAAACGTTCAATTACGCAAAACGAAGTTCAGTGGACTTATACCACTTTCATCCTAACCAGCTCATATACAGACACGTGAAAACCGCAATCAAACTCCCTAAGCATCAGAACAATAAATGAAAAAAATTGCTATGGCTGTAATTAAACACAATTAAAAAGTACGATAATTAGGGTGCCGTGGCTTTTGGCAATTGGCTTTTCCCAGAAGTCGGGCGAAAATGTCTCCGCTGAGATCAGTGGGTGTTTTGAATAGAAAAATATTATTTGTTGATTTCGGTGGAGCAGGGTGCATTTTTTAAGCTAAACCTTTGTGAAAATTCAAGGAGTGAAATCCTGGCTAGTTTTTTTTTCCGATTTTCAAGGAGTGAAATACAACTCTGTATAAACTCAGAGGAGTTAAAAATATCTCTGGCTATGACCTAGTAGTTACGCCATCATTAGTAATTTGTAGGGAATTAACAGGAATGTTCCGACCAGTCGAGTCGCTCGGATCGCTGACCCGCCCTTTCAACGTGAAAGAGAGTAGGAAACGGATCCAGCTTTTGAAAGGGATGTTGAATTAGGGGAAAAATAAACTGCGACAAAAGCGAATGCTAAGTAAGTAAGCCTCGCTTCTCGCGTTGCAATTAAAGGGAGGGGAGTGAAATAAGATGCCGGATTCGAGTTGCTTATCTTTGCTGAATTTGGAAAAGGAAGGATGGAAGGGTTCATTTTCAGTGGAGGGAGAGTCTGATGTTTTGGGGAGCTAAGCAGAAATTTACGAAGTGCCGAAGGGTTAGAATTATTAAGGATCGTTTCCAGTTTTGCGTTTCGTTGAAATATGCCAATCTCTGGTAAGATCTGGCGAATCACAGGGAGTCAAAAATGACGTCACTCTGATGTTTTACTGTGATTATTTGTCTCTCTGTGATTATTTAACTCGTCTGAGAGAATATTTTACTCCTTGAAAATCGGAAAGACTCTTTAAAAAACTAGCCAGGCGTATTTTCCTCTTTCAATTTTTCACAAAGATTTAGCTTAAAAAATGCACCGCGTGGCCTCACCAAAATCAACAAATGATATTTTTGTATTCAAAACACCAACTGATCTCAGCGGAGACATTTTCGCCCGACTTCTGGAAAAAGCCAATTGCCACCCTAATTATCACACTTTTTAATTGAGTTTTCATACAGCCATTGTATTTTTTTTTAATTTATTGTTCTGATGTTTAGGGAGTTTGATTGCGGTTTTCGTGTGTCTGTATATGTAGTTCATGTTATTTCCGTATTTCAGTCCTCATAATTGAATTTCACTCCTCCTAAAAGAGTCAAGGAGTATTTTTGCTCCTCCAAAAAAAAATCCTAGGGATAACACCGACTATAATGTATATCTAGAGTATGAAGATTTGAAATGAATCAATAGATATTTTACTCTAAATTATATAAAATGTCTTGAAACCCTATATTTCGTATACTACATACGATATGATTAGAAGCATATAGGGACAGTAGAAACGACAGAGCGGAATATCAGTTGACCCCGCTTATTGTGATCATGGTTAATCTAATGAATCGGATAATGTTATCAAAATTGACCCGTCCGACCACTCCTATTTAACTTAACGCAAAATGTATCGTTTTATGTGATCAATGTATCGCTTAAAGTTATCAAAACCTGGTGAAATCCCCTAAATACTTCCAGTTTTTTCCGCGTATGAAGGCCGATTTTAATACATAAACATACAAAATGAGTAATTAATTTAGCACTGTTATATGTCCCACTCTCATATGTTTCTTTAAGAATGTAAAAGTTGCAAAATAGGCATTCGTTTTAAATACTTCAATTAGGACTACATAGTTTTGATTTTAATGAAAAACTCTAGTTACACTGATTGAAACTATACTGATATCAGGGATGAGATTTTTCAGACTTTTGGAGGATTTTCAGACTTTTTACTTTTAAAAAAATCAGCTTGTTAATTTTTGACTGGGAATTTCATTTTTTCTAAATTCAAGTCGATGTTCTTGACTTATGTAGCTCTTTTATGTGGTAAATTTTCATTTAATATAGCAGCTTAACAAATTAAAACTTTTTGTTTTAAAAGTGTAAGAATTTATTGTTGAAATTAATGTTAACTAATTATTATTATTAGTTTTTCCGACTTATTTTCAATTTGAGAAATCAAATGTCGTTCGAGCAGTTTTCCGACTTTTTGCTTTTTTGCCAATCTCATCCCTGGTCTTACAAGGAGTATTTCACATTGGTGTAACTAAATGATCTCAAACTGAGTTTAAAACACTAATTTTAGGGGTAAATTTCCAAAATTTAGTAGCCCAAAACACCCTTTAAATTTTACCGTTTACTATACTATACTGTTTTCTTTTAACATTCTTAACATTATGCTCTTTGAGTGCAATCCACAAAGGGTCTCAAAATAAGCGAAAACACTGTTTTGAGGGGTGAATTTCCAAAATTTTTCCGAGGGAGGACCCACCAGACTCCCCAATTTTACTTGGGATTAATATTGTAAACATTCTTTTGAAATTTAGTGCAACAAAATTTAAGTACTGCATGTAAGTCATCTGAAACTTATTGTATGAAAGTACTCGTAAGGAGGTACCTCAGAACAGTGTTATTCCTAGGATTTTTTTGGAGGAGTAAAAATACTCCTTGACTTTTTTTAAAGGAGTGAAATTGAATTATGAGGAGTGAAATACGGAACTACACACGATATAGAGACACGAAAACCGCAATCAAACTCCCTAAGCATCAGAACAATAAATGAAAAAAATTACTACGGCTGTATGAAAACACAATTAAAAAGTATGATAATTAGGGTGCCGTGGTTTTTGGCAATTGGCTTTGGCCAGAAGTCGGGCGAAAATGTTTCCGCTGAAATCAGTTGATGTTTTGAGTAGAAAAATATTATTTGTTGATTTCGGTGGGGCCATCCGGTGCACTTTTTAAGTTAAACCTTTGTGAAAAATTCAAAGAGTGAAAATACTCCTGGCTAGGTTTTTAAAGACTATTTCCGCTTTTCAAGGAGTGAAATACCCTCTCAGAAGAGTTAAAAATATCTCTGCCTCAGAATTAACGTGAAGTCCTGGTCAAACCAGAAACAAAAGTCTGGTCACGGCCTTGCTCTTATCCCTTTTTTGTATCTTGCTTTTGGATACCTTGGCTTACTTATCTCAAATTCATGAGGAATATAGAGTTGTTAAATTTTCTTGCTTAGAGAGCTAATATGCCCGGCCTTGAATGAGTTAGATATTTTTTTCTTTAAATTTTTCGTACATTCCATACTTGATTTTGTTGGGTGAAAAGTATTAAAATCCATCCAGTTGTCAAGCATTTTAATTTTTGAACGATTTCTACATTTTACCGTATGATCCCCCATGAAAAAAAAACAACATAGAATATAAAAAAGTATTCTCCTAAAAATTACTTAAAATACTCATTTAGAGACCTTGATTTAAGTAATCTTTAGGATTTTAAGTAACATTTGGTTAAATTAAATAATTGAAGCATAATCCTGAAATTTAAAGAAAAAAAACCCCAATATTTCACCTTGAAAGGGTTTTGAATATTAATAATAGTTTTTGGTTTGTTGACCAACTTTCTTAAAAGATCATCTTTTAATTTACAATTTTTATGTGTATTAAATGTCTTAATTGTGTTTTAAAATGTCTTAATTGTGTTTTTTTAAATGTCTTAATTGTGTTTTTTTAAATGACTTAATTGTGTTTTTAAATGTCTTAATTGTGTTTTTAAATGTCTTAATTGTGTTTTTTAAATGGCTTAATTGTGTTTTTAAATGTCTTAATTGTGTTTTTTAAATGTCTTAATTGTGTTTTTTAAATGTCTTACTTGTGTCTTTTAAATGTCTTACTTGTGTTTTTTAAAAGTTTTAAAAATGTTTTAATTGTGTTTTTCAACTTTTTTTGTTTTAAAACATGAACAAAAGTTAAGAACAGGGCTTAATTTTACCTTATTTCAGGGATGATATTTTTCAGACTTGTTTGATTTTTTCATGAAATTTTTAGACATTTACTCTTTGAAACATGGGTTTATGAACTGATATTTTGGATTGGAAATTGCATTTATCTCAATTCAAGTTGATGTTCTTGCTCTTTTAAGTGGTAAAATGTTCATATTTGAGGCAATTTAATGTAACAGTTTAATGTTTATATTTAATTTGCTGCCAAGAATAATCAGTTTCAGATTTAAATGCTATCATATTCAAAGATTCTAAAAATACTTTTTTTGGTTATTTCTGCCTTTTATTTTATGGGAAAACTATTAACTTTATAAAACCCTACCTTTTTACACGGATTTCAATAGAATTTGCATTATAATTTTAGTCTTTATTCTTTTGGGATCATTCAATGAGTCATTCTTTCTAAAGGGTACTTATATTTCTTTCAGATCATTACTATACGGTAAAATTTAAATTTCAAAGATTAATGTTAACCTCTTTTTATTACTAATTTTTCTGATTTATTCTTAATTTAGATCCAAAGCCAAACAGTGTATAAATACTGTTGATCAAATGCCGTTTTTGCAGTTTTCAGACTTTTTGTTTCTTAGCCAATCACATCCCTGTAGTATCGAATCACTTATTGTAATCACTCTACTCTTGAACAAAAGTAATGCACATTAAGCCCCAAATTTTTCTTATTGCCATTGATTTATCTGCTCATTATATTCGATTGGTTGGCAAAACAGATGACAATATTTAACGAAACATATGAGGGTTGGTTTTTTTTAACCTCCGTTTTGTTCCTGGAAAAAAAAGTAGTAAGAATTTCGAAATAATTTTGGTTCTGGGAGTTAGGTACATCCTTCATGATCAATTTGCAGCGTTTACAGTAAAAAATCGTACATTTTTTCTATTAGTTATCGAATTACAAGCGCGCGTATTTACCATGGTATTTACCAACCCATAGAGAATTTCGCTTTCCCCTCCTGCGATTTTCACCTGCTCACCCATTGTTTAAAAATGTAAATGCTGGCCGAACGGAGCGGTCGCGCGCAGTAGAAAGTGAAATTCTTTATGGGTTGACGGGAAATAAGTTCGAGGAGCGCGTTTGTAAATTCGATAACTAACAGAAAAAAATGTCCGATTTTTTCCTGTAAAGATCCAAATTGATCCTGAAGGATGTACCTAACTACCAGTACCAAAATTATTTCGAAATTCCTACTACTTTTTTTTTTTTTTCAGGAGCAAAACGGAGGTCGAAAAAAAAACAAACAACATGATGTCAATAATTCCCTTAACATAATTCTATCGATCGTTAGTTGAAAACCAGATGCCAAATAAGCTTGTGTATAGCATTGTTTATATCTGTCTGAATCCTGTTATACTAGACAGCAACTTAAGTTGACCATACCATACAACGTCACTAACAAACAAAGTAGTTCCCATTGCGGTGTCTGAATTTTGAGTGAAATGAAGAACGTCAATTGAGAAATATGATTATTTTGTTTAACCCATGTATATATAGTCTTTTTATCATGATTTGCGTACCGATACTCCTCCTAGCAATCCAACAGGCTTTGTGTTTACCGATTTCTCCTTCCGCATTTGTGACGTACTGGGTTAAAGAAACGTTGCTGTGGAGTATAGTTTCCATTGATTTATCTTCCCGTTACATTCGATTAATTGGCAATTTTAGGCGATATTTCTAATATTTGGCAACCAAAACAGCTTGACGATATTTAACGAAACATACATGCTGTGAATAATTCCCTGTACATAACCCTATGGCTATTTGACGTTGCTTGCATATAGCAATGTTTATATCTGTCTCGATCCTGTTATATTCCTGCAGACGGAATACAACGGAAAGTGTCCGTGTCACCTGCCCCTGTCACCTGTCTCCTGTGACGATGAGAGTCTGGGAGGGGCGTCAAATGCACGAGAAACCCAAGCCATGGAGAAAATTGCGACGGGAAAGATAAATAGAGAGTAATAGTGTTATAGCAAATGCATATTTAAGGAACAAACAAAAATGTTTATGCAAATACTATTTTTCAACTCAAAAACTGTTCAACTGAATAACACTCCCAGCAAATATAGGGTCAGGTGGAGCAAAATGGGTATATGGATTTTAACAGTTTATATTAATAAAATTTAATGGGTTTTTTTGGGAATGCTGATTTTTATTGGCCCTCAATAAAAATAAGCATCAGTAAAAAAATTAATTTTATAAACTGTGGAAATCCCTAAATCCCTTTTACCCCCGTTATAATAATTTTATCCCTCCTGACCCTACTTTTTTTTTTACATCATTTATTATTTATTTCAAAAAATTACAGTCAAAACGAACAAAACAAGAAAAATATCCATATCACCTGGGATCGCAGCGATCCATGTAGGTGAACAAAACATGCATAGAATAATTACAAAAAACTAAAACGTGAAGTTATGAACTAAAGAGAACAATACATAAAAATAATATAGGAACAGTATAAATATAAATGTATTAACAGGGGTGGCAAACAGGGTGTCTTAATTGACGGGTTTAATATCTGTCATAAGGGGGTGGTGCATAAAAAAATGAGGATAGTTGATATTATACAATAATATAAAATTTAAGCAAGAAAAATTTCAATATTTTCTATAGAAAACAAAAACTCTTTTAATTTCTTTTTAAATACATGTTTGGATGAACTATCTTGTATTTCTAAAGGTATTAAATTAAAGAATTTAGGAGCTAAATAAAAGAAATGTTTACAAAAAATAGTTTTTTCAGGTTTAGGTATATCATATACTATATTGGGTCTTCGAGGGTTTATTACGTATCGCCTTTTGCATATTTCTGAGTTTAAGTAAAGATAGAAACTTGTTTTAAAGAAAAAGAGGTAGCGAATGGGTAAGATATTCAAAAGTTTGAAGCTGTTGACGGAAGGTGCTTGTGGTGATATCAATTTTAAAAATCTTTCTTGGAGCCTACAAATTCTTTTTAAATTTATCTGATAGTCTCCACCCCATATCGTTAGGCCGTAATTAATTCTCGATTGAACCCAAGAATGGTAGAGTTTTATTAGAAATTGGTTGTTTACTTTCGGCTTTAAATGGTAAAAATTTAGCATAATTAGTCTTAATTTGTCTGCAATATAGTTAGTATGTGATTTCCACTTTAAGTTGCAGTCAATATGAAGTCCAAGATATTTTATAGTAGACACTTTATCTATTGATTTACAATTACAATCATTGTAGTTATTACACTGATAAACATGGTACTTTACTGACAGCTGAACTGGAGAATTTTGTTTTAAATTAAAAATCATATATTTTGTTTTTTCGACGTTTAATCTTAGACAATTATCAAAAAACCAGTTACTTATCTTGACGAGATCTAAATTCATCTTTTGGATCAAATCTTCATAAGAGTCCACGGAATATAAAAGAACTGTATCATCGGCAAAACTTATTATTTTACCGTGTAAACTGAGGCTACATAAATCATTTATAAATATTAAAAACAGCAGGGGACCTAAAGTTGAGCCTTGGAAAACTCCATAATTTATTGGAAGGCATTTGCTTAAGGTGTTGTTGATCTTGACAATTTGTATACGATTTGATAAATAGGACTTTAAAAAGTTATAGAAGTGCCCTCTGATTCCCGCTGAAGTCAATTTATGTAACAAAATACCGTGATTCACCGAGTCAAACGCTTTCGATATATCCAAATAAAGAGCAGCAGTTTTTACTTGTTACTTTTTATTTTTACTTGTTATGAAACTTCCAAATTTTGGAAATTCCGGAGGTTTGTGAGTTCTTTTAATGTATTTCACTGGTGAGGGGAGGTTATAAGAGGTTCAATAAGTCACTGAAAGAAAATATTTTTAGGTCTCACATGATAGGGTATAGGGTGGAGAAAAATGGGTCTAGTGGGGTAAAACAGGCCTACGGATTTTAACAGTTTATATTTATAAAATTTAACGTTTTTTGGCATGCTGATTTTTATTAAACTCTGGAAAAAGAAAAGTTTGATTTTCAAAAAAAAAAAAAAAAAAAAGGGTTTGTTTCACCCAAAAATTAAACAAATTATGAAAGACAACAGATAAATTCGCTGCACAATTTGTTTTGGGTAACCACAAGCATCCTCGAGTGTCTGTTTTAAACCTGATAATTTGGAAATAAAACAACATAGTTTTCCTTTTGTACACTCGTGTAACTTTTCCCTTCCCACATATTAATTAAGGCAATCCAGCTTCGTTCAAACGCACTAAAATCAAAACAGAAACCTCGGGTTTTTTTTTGTTTAAAAGAAGAAAAAAATACATAAAAAAATACAAAAATCATCGCCGCCACATTCATTAAAAACACATTAGAACTACGAAACCTCCCCTTTTACAACTAACTGTAACCGTTAATAATTCTCCGGCTCGTAACATTATCCCCAAAGGGATTAAAAACGCCCCTTGACGAAATCCGTCACTCGTGGGATATAACGTCATTACTTTTCAATACGAAAAGAAATTACAAGCGAACAAGAAATAATCTCCCCAAAAGAAGCAACAAATCTTCACTCATTAAGAAGGTCGAACTTTTCCTAGGGAAAAACAACGGTAGCAAATTAGTCCAAGAGCAGTTTTTGAAGTTGCTAATTAGCGAGTGTTTTAATTTAAACTCGCACTTAATTGCATTTTTCGAGGCGGTCTTTTTTTTTTTGAAACGCGTCAAAAAGAAAAATTTTTAGAAGTTGAAAACAGATTTTTTTCTCTCTTTGTAATAATATGCGATGATGAAACTAATATTTTGGTTGTTTGGTTGGCATTTAAATCGCATAACTCTTTGCTCCATAGGGAGATGATTTTAATATTTGAACCCGAATACAGACTTAATTAACATACAGGTTAAGAGAACTCAACAGCAGTTGTTTAATTTTACTTTTACATTCTAAACTGGAATGGTAATAAGTTCAAACCATATAATTGCATAATTTATCAATATATAAAGCGAAATATATTAAAACTCCGTATGAAAAAGATATATTAGGTGAATATATCTTCTCTTTTATGAAGGCAATTAAGTGAATGTCTGGAGAAATTTACCAGTTGACTCAAAACGCGCAATTCAATTCGGGAACCATGATGGTTTATTAATGTTTATTAGATCACATTTATGTACTATCTCTTGTCCCTTTGTAGAAAAAGCATTGTACGTATAAATTAACTAAATTATATGGTGGTTTTGCAATGATGAACAAATCCTAAATAATGATGAATCCTAATTTTTGATTATACATTTTAATCATCATAATAACATTGTTATATTATTACTTCATATCGAATTAAATCCATCCATCCAAGAACTTATCATTAAAATTATATCAAAGAATGTATCCAGTTAAAATTGTTTCGTGCATTAACCTACCTGGATAAAGCATAAATTTAATCTGAGTATGTATTTTGCAACTTAAAACATATTTAAAGAAAAATATAAAAGTAGAATATGCTATATCACTAATGAATTAATGACTCATTTTGTATGTTTTTGTATTGAAATCGACCTTTAAATGGGAAAAAAAATGTTTTTAGGGATTTCCACGAAATATTGCTAACATTAAACCCTGGTAAGAATCCATAATAACTCTTTCTAGATAGGTAAAATGTATGACGAACAGATCCTCACAAACCAAAACACATATCACACACCAAAATTAATCAACATGAACGCAAATTTGAGACCCCGCCATACCCTCGACACTTTTCAAAAATTAAAACTATGTTCCCTCCTTCTGGAATAATCCGAATTCGTTTGGAATAAAAGATGCCCATGGGGAAAAAGGAGATGCCAACATTATACTCCAAGAAACTGGATTGAGTATAATATTAATCCGACGTTGATAGATGACAATGAAATTGCAGGAGGCACACTTGGTTTTATTTAATCCTGTTTTTTTTTTTTACTTAGCGTGAAAATGTCTGGTGTTTGGGAATTGAAGATGTGTAAAGGATTAGGTATATTGACTTATTGGATATATTATAATCAGTATAAGATATTAAAAGGGGATGTAACGAGGTAAGATATAGTAAAAGTGTTTAAGGGTTAGATAACTGTCTTTGATGTTAAAAGGGTAAAACAGTTACCCTTCTTTTTCCTTCTTCATTGTTCTATTCTTCCATATGTTTTATTCTTCTTTGTGTATGTTTAATTTACATGGGAGCAGGTAACTTATTAAAAACTAGTTATTAACACCGTCATAAACTGTTGCTTAAGATGCTACGTATGCCATCTCACTTTTTCTCTTAATGGTCAATTATAACTTCAGATACAATAAGGCATAATTGGCGCTCAATTGGCAACATGTTTTGTTTCAGCAATTTTTTATAATATGAGGATTTTGTTTGGCTGCAAAAATGTTACCGCAAATTACTTTACTTTTAAATTACTGTTACTTTTCAAGAAGGATTTTCGAAAAAATAAAGGACATGGGGGCATGGAAAATTTTGAAAGGCTTTGGTGGGGCATGAACAGAAAAAGGTTGGGAAACACTGCTCTAACCACTAGGCCAGTACGTCGGTGCTTTGCATAGTGTATATTATAGAAGAAGAAATAAATAGAATTTTCAATTCTATACTCTCTTTTTTCTACGTATTTTACCATCATCAAGTACCATTTAAATGCCTTGGACAATATTGTTTCAAACATGAAATAAGCACGAGTTAATTGACTCATTAATTTAAAATCAAGCCGACATTGCATTTCCCTTCTTAAATCATCCGTATTCCAGGATTTAATTAAACTTAACTGACGGATATTTTAAACCGTATTCTTCAGTAAATTGATCCAAGCATTTTAATAACCGTCTACCGAATCCATACCTCACAATAAGGAACAAATAAAACCCCAGAACCCAATACACCCCTTTCACAACACAGGCACTGAACTCATCTCAATCTGGATCCAAAACTTATATCCCTTTCAATTGAAGACTGAACTTCAAAAACGAGCTAAGTGCCAAAACTAAAAAAAAATTAGTTGGACCCGAAAAACCAATCCAAGTGCCATCACCAACACCCTATATATAAATCCAGCTAAGTGCCACGACCATGATTAGTAGGTCAAAAACGGCCTGAAAGATGACTTATTATGTGTATTTCTATGGAGAATGAAATTTAAAAATGATGAATTACGGGAAATTTACTTTTTGGCACTTAGCTCGTTTTTGAAATCCAGTCTTCAATTTCTCAAAAAAAGACGAAGCCATTTATTAAAACACGATCTTCGTCGAAAAGAGGATCTCAATAAAATTAAAATCAAATATTACCTTAATTACGAATTCGCCTCAGGGGTTGCAGCTTCCTCCCCCTTCATCCAACAAAAGCGAGATTCGGTCGTATAGTAAGACGAGCAGTCATTAAGTTTCGGGCATCGGAGCACGCTTTTTGATTCCATTATCCGCGCGTGTATACACCGGAATTGGAGATGTGAGGGGCTGTATGCAAAGTGCGATGCGTTTTCCTGTGGAGACAAAAAAAAGAGGTATTAAAAGGTTGGGGATCATTCAAAAATGAATAGTCAGTTTGGAAAAGGGAAAAAACCAAAAACCGAGTTTTGGCATGGCCGTCTAGACTCATAAGGCCATAGAAATTCGAAATAGTTGGCAAGACGTCACTTTTCAACAGCGCAACCCTACTGAAAAAAATCTTCACTTTTTCTTTAAAAAAAAATCTGCAGAATATCTGCAGTTATTTGAACATCTTCATTCTGAAGAAAATCTTAAGATAATGTTCTTAAGAAAATCTTAAGACAAAGACTAAGACTCCAAAACATTTAAATCTTCAAATATTCTTCAGAAAGAAGTGATCCGCAAACCTGGGTGACCAAATAATAGTTAAGAGAATGCAAAAACACAAGAGTGGCAAACAGAGTGTCATTAAATAGAATACATATTTTCTGTCTTACAGGTATGTACAAAAAACACAAAAACCATGATGAGTATCAGAAGGAAATATAAAAAATCTACATTAAAAAATTTTCAATATTTTCTATTGAAAACAAAAAATCCTTTAGTTTTTTTAAATAAATATTTGGATGGACTATTTTGGAATTCTAATGGTTGCATATTATAAAGTTTGGGCTATATAACAGAAATTATTACAAAATATAGATTTTTTGGGCTTAGGAATTTAAATTCTGTTTATAAAATAAGATTCTGTGAAAGCAATATATTTGGAAGAAAATTTGAAGATTTTGATCATTCTGAAAAATGTCTTTATAATTGTCTTCAATATTTCTGCAGATTATATAAAGATACAACAGGTCTTTAAAATGTCTGTAAATGGTCTTCAAAAATTCTGAAGACAGTTTAAAGGTAGTGGTAAATCTGCTAAAAAACTTAAGAATTTCTGTAGAAAGTGGCTTTTTCTTAAAAAAATCTTTAGATCATTTTTAGTAGGGAAGGTACAAGATAGTTAAGTAATCTGGAACAAGAAGTGGAGTTGCGCTGTTGTCCAAAGAAGCTATGAAGAGTGGCGTCTTGCCTACTATTTCGCGTCACACTTTCGAACTTCTATGGCCTTATGAATCTAGGTGACCATGGTTTTGATAAAAATCGGGGAAAAATTGTGTAAGTAGTGGAATTTTCTTTGTATTAACCACAGTATTTTTACTAGAAATTTAAGACCCTATTTAGAACACAGAACAATTATCGAAAAATATAAGTACATTCACATTATATTGTATAGAGTTGAAAATATTTGGTTTAGAAAGTTGAGAAAAGTTTTAAAACCACTTAAATTGACAACCGCGCTGGGAATTAACTTTGTTTGCTCTCAGCTTGTTTCTCCAAGGTCAAGTAACGTCGCAGTCAAGTAGAGTTGTAAAATTTATACAAGAAAAGAAGTTTTGAAGATAAAATAAAAAAAAAATTCAAGACAAAGAAAAACTTATCATATTGTATGAAGGATAAGAAAAGCGTTTTGTCTCTATTGTCAAACCAAAAACCATAATAAAATGGTATTCTTTTACATGTCCAATGCACCCTAATAATGATAATATGGAGTTACAATTTTCATAATTGTTGAAAAACCTGTTTTTTTTTTACAGTTATCGACTTTTATCAAAAGAAAATAAATAACATACAGCATTAACAAACGTACGAAATAAAAGTATCAAGGATCGACAAAAAGCCATTTTACCTCAGCGACCACCTTATAAAATGCATTAATTACTGTATATTGTATTTCTTCAACGAAATACTCTTTTACGTATATTTTATTGAACATTCAACGATTAAATCGAAGCAGTAAACGAAATTGAAGATAACTTTAACCACAAATGAAGATAACTTTAAACATTCATGGTGGCAACTGTTGCCCCATATCTTGATTGTAGCATAATTTTTATTCCTAATGATCCTAGCGTGCAGCTATAATACTGACGAAGACAACAGCAAATCGATAGAAAAGTAAAGCTGTCATGGTAATTTCTCTTGTTATCGTGTAGCTTGAATTTGCATGTGAATACGAAAAGCCCTTAGAGATAAGGAGAACAAAATACTCACAACAAACAAAATTGAGTAATGTTGTACTGTGTGGTATAGTTATGCTCTTAATAAAAATGTATTTTGTTTAGAAGTTGATCTTTACGGAATAGAAAAATGGAGGGTAAGGTTTTCGTAGAAAATTGAGGTTTATGGAAATACAATTTTGGTCAAAATATTAAATTGTTAAATTTGAGGTCTGTTCAAATTTTGATAACCCTTCCTTCATTGAGCCTTAAGTCTTGGAATAAAAAGACTATGTCTTTTAAATACTTTACAACATGCAAGTTTTAAGGTAGCCATGTAGAGGATGTTTAGACAATCCCCCCCCCAAAAAAAAATATTGAAGTAAAAGATATCTTTATCATAAAAATACCCAAAGATCTATACCTCTACGAAATTATTTTTACTAAAACTGCGAGTTCATATTCGATAAAAAAAAGTATTTCATTCTGCAGCCTTGATATGCCCAACTATGCAAATTTATATGATGCAGTTTTAAACAACATTTGTAAGAGTAGACCGGATATGACGTCATACATTTGCCTGTCGCAATTTTCTATAAAACTATGGGTAGTCCTAGTATGGGTAATATGGCTAATATGTATGGGTATGTAGCGTGGTAACTATGGGTATACCTATCCCTACTATAGTATGGGATAGGTATAGTCCTCTGGGTATTTTTAATGTACTCCACACTATGAATCTAGTTGTGCAGAGCTTGGTCGAACTTGTTGAAATTGCGAAAACTTGTTTCTGCATTAAATCCAATTTCAGAATAAGCAAAACTGCATTTTAATCACATTATATACATAACATTTTAGTGGAACTTTCATTAATAAAATGTTATACAGAGTTACAGAGTAATGAGTATGAATGAAAAGTATAATAAAATCAATTCAGTATTAGATCTTTCCATAATGTACCCATCACCCATTTTGCATCCTACAAAACATTGTTACAACATCGACAACCTGTTTATCCACCATTCTAAGTCAAAAACACACGCCTCTCACAAAGCTTTACAAACAACCTATACTCACCCCAATTCCAATCCAAAACAATGACAACTTTCACATCAAAGCAACTGACGCAACAAGCAAACCGACACCTCGTCAGAATCACCATAAAGCCACCGGAGTTAATTCGAAACGCTCATTAATTAAGAGAACACTATACCCCCCACCAAAACAGAGCGATCACTCCACAGAAAACAACACCGCTACAGTATACTAGTAATCCTAGAGCACTAGTAGTTATTCATGAGCAAGAATCGATAGTGATTATTATTGCGAAATCGCACAAAGATTGCTTCGGACGTACGACCAACGATGAAAGGAATCTGCGCGTGTGATTATTGCGGCTCGATTTACATTCCGCCGTGCATATACATTTGGGAATATCGGTGAATATATTTGTTCCGGTGTAATGTCCCTTGCTTATGGTAATGAGCGGCCCCGGGTAACTCCGAGGAGCATGTGCGTTGGCTGTTGTCTCATCGAGGTGTATGTGTGTGAGTGATGGATCTTTATCAGTGGTTGGACACTGTATCAGTAGGGAAGGGTAGGGTAGATTGAGTCAGGCGCGGATGCGTTAAAACCCTTATTTTACAGGTCAAATTTCAAAATTTTTTGGAGGGAGAACCCCCATACCTCCTACCCCTAGCGGTACCAAAAGGGGATCTTAAGTGATAAATTTTAGAAAATCCGCAATATTTTGATATTTTTCTCTAAATAAGGTAAAGGTCTGGAAAAGTGTCCCTTTCTGTTTTTTTTCCGTTCTAAACATTCAGTAAATGCAAAACGTTTATCAGGGAACGTATATAAATACACCATGTAATCATTTAAAGTGTGTAAAAACTTTTTAAGTTTTAAGTTGAATTATTCAAACTTATTGAAAAATTTTCTCATGAATCGAAAAATATGCTTGGGTTTTCTCCCAAACATTTATGTGCTGTCCTTTAAAAACAACCCACTGTTTCATATTTTCTTCATTAAAAGCTTAATAAAAAAGATATTTAAATCGAACAAAAAACTGTACTAGCGGTTCATCCTCCCTAACATTTTAGTGCTAAGCATTTTTAATTCCAACTTTCCATTACAAATTGGCAGCCAATTAAGTAAGAATTTGAAAAAAAACACTTTTCCTAGAAGGACTCTAATTGGCGGACTGAGCTAAAACTTAAATATTTTATTCTCATAGTAATGGGATGACATAAAAACGCGCGAAAAATGCTCTAAAGTCTTTGTAACATGCATTTTTACAAAATCTGCAAATCTAAAGCACATTTTTTGCCAAAAATCTACATTTTCTCAGCTTGTTTAAAAAATAAGTAAATAAACCGTTCTTTGACCAGTTTTTACACCCCTGACACTCTAAAGAGCATAGAAAGACAGGGTATATGAGATGGTAAAATTATTTTAATTATTTAATTAAAAATCTCAATGGGTTGTTTTTAGGGTACAATTTGGAGTGGGTTGTTTTTAAAGGACAGCACACTATATACTCAATTAATTTTGAGTTATTTCATTACTGAAACATCGTGACGACAAACGTGCCTCTCGGAAATGCGAGAAACGCCATTTCCATGGAAACACACTCGCTATGTGAAAAAAAAATAGTGCACAATCTTTCAAAGCGAAATTATTGTAAACGAGGCACGCGTGGCGTCACAATCTGTTTCAGCTCAAACCGAAACGAAGCTCTTTTTAACTGACAATAACTTCAAAATTGGCCCTTCGAAAGGTATATTAAAATGTTTTCTGGAGGTTTTAATCCATCCCAAATACATTAAGATTTTTAAAAAATTGACTGCAAATTGTCCATTGCATATTTAGTTTACATTTCTGGTTTCTAGATATTGGGATTTTTTTCGTGTATTTTAACCAAGAAAACATCGGAATTAAATTAAAGGAGTAACGTTTTGCTAATATAACAGTATCCCTTACATCCAAAAAGATTTAGAAAAGTTACACTGTATTACTATTGTTTCAAAACCAGAGGAATATTAAGTTGCATTGTCTGCTTCGATTCTTACAATGCAACAACAATGATAAATTAAAAGCACCAATCTATGTAAAAGGATCCATCAGACAAATAAAAAACCCGCCGCTTCATTTAAACATGGAACAGAGAAAACAATATATTGGTAATGAATCCAAACACAAGGGATGAGATTTAATTAGAGAAGTATTCTTTTTTTATTAATCCTTCAAGAATAATGGAATCACAACAATACTATATCCCGCGCTTTACTGATGATATTTCTGAAGTTAATGAACACGATTCGTGATTGCATTAATTCCGAGGAAAGAGATTGAAAAATAAAACAGTATCGAACACCGAATGTTAACGCTGGTTCGAGGGTGTATACAGCTTGTTTCAGATTGGTCTTGCTGTTTGTTAAATTGGCTCTGTGGCTGATTTTGGGAGTGTTCGTATGAGTTTCACTTTTTTTTTATTTTTAGAAGATTAGTAATTTTTTTAGGAGGTGAAGTTAAGTGCTCTTTTTAATATTCGAGGTAATTGAATAATCAGTTTGAAAAAGGGAATGAGTTAAAAAAATGGTAAATTGATTTTTTGTTTTTAAAAAAAATCCAAGCTTCGCTCTACACAGGAGTGCACTGTAAAACAAATAACGTGAAATTTATGGTTTTAAACTAGCAGCTGTGTTGGTTGTGGAAAACCGTAAAAATTACGAGGTAAATCCGTAAAAGCAACGGTGTTTTACCTTGTTAATCAAAAAACATTGATTAAAATGGTAAAACGCCGTTGTTTTTACGGATTTACTTTGTAATGTTTACGGTTTTCCACAACCAACCAAGCTGCCAGTTTAACCCTTTTAGTAAAACTAACGTCTAAACGATGATGTGCAATAAAACCTTTCATCAAATTCTTATAACCAATTTTCCCACTGTGGATACTAACTGTGTTACATACTAGTTTATTTATTTACAAATTGATTCATTTATTAATAGTCACTCAGGTTTCACAACTTAATTTACACATAATAATGGATTGCCAGATTACCCAAAAACTCATATATATTCGGGTACACATTCAATGTTTTTATAGCAGTGACTAACCGCATGAAAGCCTTTTCCTACAAAACGCTTTCAACAAAATAAAAGTTAAATATTAAACTAAATAAAAAAGGAGTCTGCTTTTGTATATTATACGCTTTAACAAACCATTAAAGCTAAAAAATGTAAGTTTATGATTAAATATTTAAAGGAAAAAAAAATTTCTAGAGAAAAAGGAGTCATATCTTTCATTTTCCATAACATTAACTCGGAATATAATAGGGAACAAGTTATGGAATGTTGTGAAATTTTAAAGACCAAACTGTGTTGGAATTTGCTTAGATTTTTTGAGCGTGAAATCATTTATATTTTATCCCAAACTACAAGGATTTTAACTCTCGCTTTTTTCTTTAAGAATAAATCGTGGGAATAACAACGAAATATTAGCGGTGCTAGAAGTAAAATATAACTGGAAGTTGTTTTTCTACCATCGCATGAAAATTTAAGTGTTTTCTTGGTAGTTCTTGGAGTGTTATTAATAAATATAAGGACTAGCTACCGCTTTTTTTAAAGAAATATCGTGTTGTGAAATGCGGCTTCCAAACTTATTTGTGCTCTTTTGTCTGTAAAAAGTAGATTTTCTTTCGGCTTTTATAATTTTAAAACTATTAAATATAATTCTGTAAGAAAATTGGTGCGTACCAACCATACATTAGACTCCTTTATAAGTCGTGTTAAATTCAAATATACTTAAACACGAACTCATAAAGTAACTTACATAATGTATTAGTATCTAATTTTTTTTAAAAATCTTACTCGAATGATAATTGTTTCTATTATAACATGTTTAGTCTATTAAATTAATTTAGTCTAATTAGTATATTAAATTAATTTAATGTAGTTAGTATATTTAGTAAATTTCTTTAGTTCCTAAATGTATCTATTCATAAGTTAAAAACGAAAAATAGGAGGTATAATTTAATTTTAAAGTTGGATTGTTGCATTTTGAAGACAACTTTTAATACAAGTTTTATCTAGTGAATTTCGGTTAAAACACATATAAAACATAGTTTATTTTTTTTAAGTTCATTTGCCTATTGAATTTAATAAGTTAAAATGAATTTATGTTTTAATTTTGAAATCCTATTTATTTTTGAAATTAGTATGGGATTTTCTTTATGGATTAAATTGTTCCTTCTGGAGATTTTCCTTCAGACAAATACCATATCTGCTTCAAGTCAACACCTTGCTTGATTTTGTTCTTTTTTCTTCAAGTAATGCATTTTCTGATTGAAAACTAAAGTTTTGAATCAAGTTGCAAAGGAATGTTTCCTTTTGAGAACAATAGTGAAACTGGTGAAGGTTAATTACGGCATTATTAACAATTAGAAACGTGGGAAATTCATATTCCAAGTGTGTTGCGTTATTAGAAAACCTTAAAATCGTTTTCTCTATTTTAATTTAAGTATTTTCGTAAACACTGCAACCTATAAAATCAATTAGCACAACATTATCATTGTTTAAAATAACCAAAATAACTCAAAAAGATTAATAATCATTAAATTCATTGTTGCTTTATAAATTTGAAACACAGCTAAACAAAATTAACAGCATTGCACAAATTTTAAAAAAAAAACATAAAAAACTAACTTTTCTAAGGAACTCAATACCGTAAATTGAGGAAATTAGTTTTTAGAAATTAAGAAATCTCATTTTCTCGCATTTCATCAACTGTTCCTTGATTTCAATGTAAGGAAGTTTATTACGACACTCGCACGCTCACTATAAAAGCTCTGTATTAGCTGAAATCGCGTTCAGTGATTTATGCGATGTTGTGAGTTTTCAGTGGCTAAGCGTTCTGTTAACCCCGTGTATCAAGTGCATTCGATATCTGTACACAGGATTAACATAACGTGTTGCCTTTTTACTACGTCGCCTTTTTGTTCGTGTTTTCAGATGAAAAAGATAGTGAGTGAGTATAAATTTGTATGCTTTTGTTATTAGGTGGTTATTTGGAAGAATTTTATAGCTCAAGATTATATGAAATTGAATTCATGTCCATAAGTATGTTTCATTTTCTTCAAACTTCGGCCTTTAAACTAAGTATTGTAATCATAATTCAAATATTTTCCTGTTTAATAACAATAGGTCCTCTAGAATCTACATATTCTATGTTTTAAAATAAAATTGATACTTTAAAGATACCTTCAATATAAAGAGTTGAAATTTAAAACACATACTTTTCAAGTATTTTCCTTTATTTCATTCATGAAATTTTTGTTTACTTTTTAAAATTGAATTTTTTAAGAAAAAGTCACATGATAGTTTCAAGATTTAAAAAAAAATATTATTTGTTAAAATGCTGAGTGCTGGATATTAGCAAAATATTTTGATTAAATTATTGATAAGTTAGAATTAATAAATATTCAAACTTTTAAGAGTGTTATTAATGGAGATGAAGTGCGTTTAGAAAGTTTGATGACGTTTCTAATTATTTTTATGGTTTTATATAGTGAGCCAAGTTCAGTGAATAGCTGGATTTTGTGAGGAAGCAATCCAAAAGATCCTGCGTAAGTGGGTTGGTGAGCATTAGCGAGCAGGGGGCAGTAGCTCCCTAGTTATCTAACTTAAGGGGGTAGGCTCACGTTTCAGAATCCCTATCTCCGTAATGTTAAAAATGGGCATTTTAGGGAACAGTTATAAAAAAATCTATTGACTGAAACATTCCAATTTTTTTACTGAATATTCCTTCAACTATATTACATACTTTGACTAGAGTTTGTTTTATTCTGATGCCTAGTTATTTTTTAAAAAAAAATTATCTGCATGTCTCTGTGATTTTTTTTTAAAAACACTAAAATTTCACTATATTTATAGCCATAAGTTAAGTTCAAATGTTTTGTTTGAAAAAATCCTTGGTCAAAGTATGTATTAGAGAATCAATAATAAGTGTACAAAATTTCAAGTAATTCTATACAGTAGTTTAAGAGAAAATGTTCCTTATAGAGCAAAAAATACAGTTTGGAGAAAAATGGATTTTTGTAAACAAAATCGCGCTTTGACAGAGAAGGGAAGTTATTTTCAAGAAATAATTAAAAATACTTCCACAACTCGTAGAAACATAATTTTTACATCATTGGAAGCGTAAGAATTCATATTTTCAGAAAATGTAAAAACTAAAAAATGGATTTTTTGGTCGAAAAACGTGAGCCTACCCCCTTAAAGCAATACCTTCTTCCTTGCCCAAACTGTTTCATCCTCCTTTTCAAAACACCCTTTTACCGAATGTCACCATAAAAGAAAACCACATTCTAAAAAAGAGACACATTAAATCATCCCACCCCCCTCCACAATTTCACTTTTCAACTCCCCATCAGAGGACACGCATTTCTCTAAAAAAAACCTTCCATAAAGAACCCCTCCCCATAAAGGAACAAATAAACCTCACAAAAGAGAAAAACAAACATTTTTTAAAAAAAAGAAAAACTTCAAACCCCATCGCTCAAGAAACGGGAAGGGGTGATGAAGTATGAAAAAAGAGGGCGGGGCAACCGTGACGTCACTCACTTAGCCGTGACTAGCACCAATAAAAAATGACGAGCCCCGACGCGAACGCAATTTATGGGGATCGCCATCAATGCCCCACTAAGGGGTGGACCACACAGGGCGAATAGAGTCGCTAGAAAACGTTAAGATCCTTTTCAAACGGAGGGGAGTTGAGGGGCGATGCACTACTATACTCGACAGCAACGTTTCCTGAACCCAGTACGTCACTACGATGAAGGAGAAAATGGGTAAACAGAAAGCCGGTTGGGTTGCTAGGAGGAGTTTCGGTACGCAAATCGTGATTGAAAAGCACAATATATACATGGGTTTAACAAAATAATCATATTTTTAAATTGACGTTCTTCATTTCACTCAAAATTCAGACACCGCGATGGGAGCTACTTTGTTTGTTAGTGACGTTATAGAGTCAACTAACGTTGCTGTCTAGTTATAGACTACTCCTTTAGGGGAGGAAAACGGTCGTCATCCTTTTCACTTCCAACCTCTATCTTTCGACGCGCTTGTGATACAACTATTTTTTTTACACAAAATTGAAATCTGGTAATTTTAGTCTAGACCAAGCACGGATCCAGCCGGGATCCAAGGGGAGGGCACTTTTTGAGGATCACCTCTACCTTTTGATGCAAATAGACAAAATATAACTTTTTTTTTCTATATAGATCATCTCTCCAGATCCCCCAATGAAATTTATTTTTGAACCCTCCCATACTTCTCCCCCCAAAAATTATAGGGATTTTGTTCCTAAATAATTCATTTTTGATCAGCACAAGCACTTAATGAACGAAAACGTTTGAACAATCTGGGGAAAGTGACCCCCTGGAAGGAAAAAGAGGGCCAAGAAGGAAAAAGAAAGATAATAAAGGTTAAAAAGAAGAAAAAGTAAATTTTTAAATTACCGAATTTTTTGGCCTTTCTAAGTCTACATTTTCCTTTTATAATGCTTATTTCCCCTTCTTTCTCTTTCTTTTTCAGCCCATTGATTGAGGGGGCACTTTCCAGAGTGCCCCCCTTGAATCCGCGCCTGGTATAGACTGATGTGTAATTCAACGTAAATTGGAATCTTTTGTGAGGCTTGTCAGTGAGGAGTATTTTGACCGCTCTGCTACAGGAGTAGTCTAGTGCCCTCAACTCCCCTTCTTTCTCTTTCTAGTTCAAAGAAGGGGGTTCAGGAAACGTTGCTGTTGAGTATAGACTGCAAAGTTAGTCATTGACCCTGGAGAAACAAAACAAACAAAGCAGTGGTGGTGTCTGAATTTTGAATGAAATGAAGAACGTCAATATTAAAAATATATGTTAAACCCATTCATATATAGCGTCTTTTTATCACGGTTTGCGTACCTCCTCCTAGCAACCCAACAGGCTTTGTGTTTACCCATTTTTTCCTTCCGCTTAGTGACGTACGAGGCTCAGGAGGTTTTCAGGTTTTTGCATACCTAGAATCTTTGGAGTGTTCTGCACCTTATGATACCTCATTCATGTACCTATGGGTACGAAAAGGTACACAAAAACGCTAGTGAAAAAGGGCGAAACAATGAAATTTCTTGAAATCCTTAGGCGAAAAGTGCTTGTACTGAAAATCTTGATTTTCGGAGATGCGCCCTTCTTGCTAAGGACGGCACTCCCCTCCGTTTAATAAGGATCTTAACGACTTCCAGCCACTCTATTCTCCCAGTGTGCTCCATCCCAAAATAAAGGAACAGGGGGGAGGAAGAGAGAAGATTCCCCATTTTGCTCAGGTTCTCAAATTTTTTCGGTCCCTTTTTCTTCCCGTCTTCTTCGCACTTTGTGATGTTTGGTTAAATAATGTTCCGAGGAGGGAGGGGGGCGCGATGGAAAATATATATCGGCGCGGAGGAGGAATTTGTTCGGAAAATCCGTCTTTCGCCTTTTTTATTTTTTTTGCTCTATAAGAAGGGTGACGGAGTGTCGAGATTTATTTGTCGTGTCATCAGATTTCTCCTCCGGTTGAAGTGGATGGTAATTTTTCGGAGTTATTAGTTTGGAAACACTCCTTCTGGAAAAGTCTTTTATAAAATTTACGACACAGGAGAGTTATTGAAGTGTTTAAGGTGTCCGACTACTTTTAGAACTCATTTTTTTTAGAAAGGATGGTTATGATTTTTTTTGGTGCTGTTCGTTGAGCCGATTTGTTGACTAAAATCGCCTATCAAAATAAGAAACAAAATCGACATATTGTAACGGATTACTATTCTCGACAGCTAACGGTTCCTGAACCCAGTACGTCACTACGCGGAAGGAGAAAATGGGTAAACACAAAGTCTGTTGGGTTGCTAGAAGGAGTTTTGGTACACAAATCGTGATAAAACTACACTATATATACATGGATTTAACAAAATAATCCTATTTTTAAATTTACGTTCTTCATTTCACTCAATATTGAGACACCGCGATGGAAACTACTTTTATAGTTAGTGACGTCATAGGGTCAACTAACGTTGCTGTCTAGCTTAGATCCAGAGATATCACTGGACTAGTGCTACAAAGTTCTTGTGAAAAGAACACGATTATTAACTGCATGGAATAAATTAGATTTAAAATGAGCTAGATTAGAGAGAATAGAGAACTGTGATGGTTTGTGTTGTGAAGTTTCCTGGCTCTCATGTTATTTGTAGCTCATCCCTTTTCTTGTTATAGGGTAATTACCCCAGTAACTTACACTTTGAGAAATAATTCATAATATTAAGCTTTATTTTGAGAACTTGAACTAAATGGTGGTCTCTCTTACTAATTAAACATTTATCTTTAACTTTACGCAGTATTTATTTTCGACCAAAGGGTTCTCAGTTTAATAAATAAATTGAGAATTCCCATTTCATGTTAAGAAACTTCTGAGTTTGAGAAGTTTGCTTAGTGATGAAATTAAGGAATTTAATAAAAGAAAATTAATGAATTTTGAAATTACTCAAAAGTTTGTTCCGATATGTATAGTAGAACCACGGCTTACTAGATACTTATACAGGCTAGCCGAGTTTTAAACAATGAAAATCATTTGACAACTTTTCCCGCTTGGAGCGCTACAAGACCTACCTATATCATCCACCGCCTTCAACATTGTGGATATGCTTTGCCCATGGCTTTGCCAGTGTGTCCAATAATGCCATCTGGATTTGCAATGATTTCCGTACTCGGCTAGCCTGTATAAGTATCTAGTAAGCCGTGGTAGAACTCAAATAAAAGGAATCCCTTATACTTTACTTTTTATCTCTTGCTTAGAGCTTAAAACAAAAAGCTAAATGCGCAGGCTTAAATTATATCGGCTATTATATAGGATCATTTCTATAGTAAAATTAGCGAGTTTTCTCAACAAAACATACACAATGGAAGTAAAAATATTCTTTCATTTGGTGTTTGTTTGTTATGTTTTACAACACTTACAATAATTCTTTAAACAATGAAGTATTATAACAATGGGAGAGAACAGAGATAAAATTCTTCAAATTAGGAAGAAAAAAAAGTACAACAAAGGAATTTAGCTCTGACGAGTGAATTATAGAAGAGTGTGTTGAGAAACAGGTCTTGTTGAAATAGATGCTCTGATGAAATAACTTTTTTAGTATTGTGTATTATGTGTTTTCAGAAGGTATGGTATTTCTTACGCTTACAAAGCTGTTTAAACGAGAAAATTTATTTCAGAGTATTAAAAATTTGTAGTTTTATTTGCTCTAGAAGGAAATAGACTAAATTATCAAACTATTCAAAACAAAGTAAGTTCATTTTCAACAGGATTTCATTAAATTAATTCTTAAAAAAAAGAGAGTATTAGTAATAGTGATTGATTAAAAAAACTTTCCGTTCTCCCACTACAGGACTATCCGAATGTTACGTAAGCACATGGCCTTAAAGGAGAGAATCGCTCACTTTTGTAGGCCCAAGGGGACATTCATAAAAACCCTTTATTTTGAGTGGCTTAGCCTGATACTTAAGCCCCCTGTTTAAGACCTTCAAACTCCAATATAACCAGCCTCAATGAGTGAGGCCATAAGCATAATAGCTATTACAGAACGTGTGACTGAAAGTCACAATCAAACAATTTATTTGCTAAAATCTCTTGGCTTTTCAAAGTAGTTTATGTAAAAAAAAAATGAATTACTTACTTCCTTATCCTCTTCGCGCCAGCTGGCACATAAGGCTGAAAAATGAATTAAATAATTAATAATTACGAATTCGACATACATTTATCTTTTTGTATTTTTAGTTAAGTTCTAAGCTTTTAAATTTTAATTGTTTAACACGTTTTCTTAAAAAAAAGAGAGAACGGAGGTAGTTCGTTTAAGTTCTTATAAAAGTAGTGTTATAATTTGCTTAGATTTACTGACAATGGATTCATAAAATTCAGTAATAATGTGGGACCATGTTTTTAGTTATTTTTGACCCCTTTTCAGTATTAATAAGGAAATTAAAACCCTCCTCTTATATAGAATAGTAAACTACCCAAACCTTATTTTGTTTTACAAAACCATCATCGAAAAAATCAATTTTCTTTTACTAATTTTAGTTTTTAAGCATATTTTTTTTTTTTTTTGTAATTTAAGCCGTTCTTAACACTTACGTAAGCATCCCTCAATCCCATTCCCCCTTTTGAGCAAAAGTAAGCAAATGTCCAAACCATCTCCCCCTTAATCACTTACGCAATATTTAAACGACCCCCAAAAATCAATTAAAAAAATCAAACACGATCTCAGAAGAAAGTGAACCATGACGAAACCGATTCCTTCTATTTATAAAGACAGTGAATATAAAAACGGATCCCACTATGGAGAGAATACAAAAACGTGCCAAAATAGTCTTATTTGGCGACTTTTGAGCTAATTTGATGAAAAATACTAGAATACAATGAGATTTTTTTTTAAAATCTTAAAATATTATCCCTCTCACTCTCCCTATAGGATCCCTTCTCTCTCCGCCACACTATAAATTTTTCCTGGTGGAGTACACTTGACCACTGGTCACTTCTCTCTTAAAATTTCCTCCTATACTCGACAGTAGGGTGGTCGCTAATAACATGGGGAAAAAAAATTTTTGTTCGATTTTTTGCGGCACCCCCTCAAAAGGTGCCATTTGATGTCAAACTAATATTCTGAAAGTTTCAGACCAAAAAAATAATATTTCGACCCCGCGCCCAGCCGTCAAAGTTTCGAAAAAACGCGAATTTTCACTAAAAACTGCGCGTTTTTCACCATAAAATTCGAACCGGATATAGTAGAAACAAAAACAAGGATTCATTCTTTAGATAATTTATTAAGCTTTAACTTTTTTAATTGAAACTTTTTTGTGTGACCCTTGGATCAAAAGATACAAGGGGGATTCCTTACCCCACCCCCCAATATCAATCTTTTTAGGAAAGAGTGGATTTTTTCTTTTATTCATTAAATATTGTTTACTGGTTTAACAACATGAAAACAATCATTTTTCAACCATATAAGTATGAAATTTTAGGATGTAAAGTGAAAAGAATTTTTTTGAATTATTCTTTTTATTCCAGATAACAGTTAATAAAAAATACACAAAATTAGGATTATTATTCACACAACAGAAACACATTTAAATTTAACATTTGAAATTTACAAAATATAATGCAAAATTAAAGAGGCAAGGGTTTAGAAAGAGTAGGTTTTTTTTGTCCGGGTAATTTTCTACACTTGAAATAACTTGTAAAAGGTATTGCTTCTGTTCTTCGTCTTTAGTAATTGTTGCATTAAATTCTTGCACTAGTTTAATACCTCTTTCAGCAGCATCATTAACAACTTTTCAATTTTTCACAATATCAAATCCTTTTGAAAACACGAAGTTAGTGCACCACTCATCTGGATAAGACTTTAAAAACTGTGTCGAAATACCTTTTAAAAAAGTTTAATGTAAATGGAGTAATAAAGCTATCTAGTTCTTTGCTTAAAAGAGAATGTTAGTCATTTAAATTCACTTTCAACTTCACTGTTCTATTTTCTTCATTATAGTTTTGGTCCACATCATTTTTGCTAGATAATAAAGCCATGTTAATTTTTATATCTTTATTTAGGCTTTTATCAAAAAACCAAATGCAAGTATTTCATGGTTTAAATACCATAATTGGTTTATAAATTTAGTAAGTACAACTTCTGATACTTCAGCATCTGTTTTTTATGATTAATTAATGATTTAATTAATTTTAAATCTTGATTCAGAGCTAATATGGGATCAGTAGCGTTAAACCACGCTTTTACATAAATATTTATGATCAAAACACAGATAGTTCTCTAATTGCTTCCCTCACTTGAAGGGTTAAAGTAAACTTGTTTCTAAAGATGAAAATTTTTAAGCAATAGATTGCTTTAGCCATCCATCTAGCTTGATGAAGAACTCTAAATGATATCTGATGTGGTTTTGAAAACCCAATAAATATCAAACACAGAAGTAACAGTTCCCTGTAGTCTTTCTTCTCTAGGAAGATATTTTGAGTTTTGAAACTGCTCGGTCATGAACTTCATAGAAGTTGCACATACTAAATTTATAAACCACTTATGGTATTTAAACCCTGAAATAATTGCATTTGGTTTTTTGATAAAAGCCTAAATAAAGATATAAAAATTAACATGGCTTTAAAAGTATTGTCTTACAAAAATTATTTGGACCAAGACTATAATGAAGAAAATAGAACAGTGAAGCTTAAAATGCATTTAAATGACTGACATTCTCTTTTAAGCAAAGAACTATAGCTTTATTACTCCATTTACATTAAACTTTTTTAAAAGGTATTTCGACACCGTTTTTAAAGTCTGATCCAGATGAGTGGTGCACTAACTTCGAGTTTTCAAAAGGATTTGATATTGTGAAAAATTTAAAAGTTGTTAATGATGCTGCTGAAAGAGGTATTAAACTAGTGCAAGAATTTAATACAACAATTACTAAAGACGAAGAACAGACGCAATACCTTTTACAAGTTATTTCATAGTGTAGAAAATTATACCCGGACAAAAAAAAACCTACTCTTTCTAAACCCTTGCCTCTTTAATTTTGCATTATATTTTATAAATTTCAAATGTTAAATTTAAATGTGTTGCTGTTGTGTGAATAATAATCCTAATTTTGTGTATTTTTTATTAACTGTTATCTGGAATAAAAAAAATAATTCAAAAAATTCTTTTCACTTTACATCCTAAAATTTCATACTTATATGGTTGAAAAATTATTCTTTCATGTTGTTAAACCAGTAAACAATATTTAATGAATAAAAGAAAAAATCCCCTCTCTCCAAAAAAAATTGATATTGGGGGGTGGGGTAAGGAATCCCCCTTGTATCTTCTGATCTAAGCGTCACACAAAAAAGTTTCAATTAAAAACGTTAAAGCTTAATAAATTATCTAAAGAATGAATCCTTGTTTTTGTTTCTACTATATCCGGTTCGAATTTTATGGTGAAAAACGCGCAGTTTTTAGTGAAAAATCGCGTTTTTTCGAAACTTTGACGGCTGGGCGCGGGGTCGAAATATTATTTTTTTGGTCTGAAACTTTCAGAATATTAGTTTGACATCAAATGGCACCTTTTGAGGGGGTGCCGCGAAAAAAATTCGCACTTTGATTTTTAGCGACCACCCTACTCGACAGTCAACTTTTCCTGAACCCAGTACGTCACTACGCGGAAGCAGAAACTGCATAAACAGAAAGTCTCTTGGGTTGCTAGGAAGAGTTTCGGTTCTCAAATCGGGATAAAAAGACGCTATCTATACGTGTTTTTAACAAAATAATCCTATTTTTAAATTGACGTTCTTCATTTCACTGAAAATTCAGACACCGCGATGGGAACTACTTTGCTTGTTTTGTTTCTCCAGGGTCAAGTAACGTTGCAATCTAGTATAGTGTTCCAGAGAGTGATTCAATACCATGTCAGTCAACAAAAGTAATCAAGAATCATACAAGTAAATGATAAATGTAAATGTCTATATTAAACCAAATGTTATATTTCAATAAAATGTGCATACAAAAATTAAAGAGTAAGAAATCATTATTTATTGATCTTATTATTTAGTTTCATCTCATTTTGAAACACTTTGAGGATCACCGATTCTTTTTAAGCTGAAGAATTTTCAAAAAAGGACAACGTATAATAGACATCACAAAATTTTGTAGGAGGGTTCGGGGGTTCTTTGGGAGTTCTACCCTCAAAAGTAGTGTTTTAACTCATTTTAAGACCATTTTGGTTACACCCGAAGAGTACTCCTTGTAAGTACAGAATTTTTCTGGAAAAAAACAGTATAAAAATTGATGCCAAAATTTCGGGTGGGGGGTTGAACCCCTAACCCCCCTTGGATAGCTTAGAATAAAACATTTCAGGGTCTACGGAATAGGGATTTTAATCCTTTTCCGATGAAAATAATTCCAAATGGTTTTATACAATTTTTACCATCGGCCATAGGCCTCGACTATCGGTCATTTGAAGACCCATCGGCCAAAAAATATGCCATGGGTCGAGCCCTACAAATTAAATTGCATTTTCAAGGAAATAAACACAGTTAGTATATAATGCTTTCAGTAATTAAATTCACGCTATTATTTCTCACCAAATTAGCGAAAAATACGCCAAAAAAGACTACTTCGACCCATTTCGCATCAATCCTACAGTGGGATGTAGTTTTTATACCTCGTCCGCGTGCCAAGGAGCACTCAACCCCCTTCTAGAGATTTACGGCTTCAATCAGAGAGCGCACGGAATGATGGAACGGGTTTTAATAGCCAACCACTGATAGAATGAAAGAAAAAAAAAGTCTTCTTCTACAAGCATTAACACTCGTAACATCAGCCGTAAATTAATTATTCAGGGCTCAGCAGATATTAATAGAGAGAGAGGGATGGGCGTGTCGGGAAGGTAAGTCGGTGGAAAGTAATTAAGACGTTCCGTCTGATGGATGAACGAATGGAGGGTGACACGACGGGAGGGGGTATTTTCGGACAGTGGTTTGACTGATGGAATGAGGTGTGCAGTCGTTTCTTCTGTTTCTTTCTTTCGGTGCTTTGTTGAAATGCGAATGATGAAATGCTGCGATATTGTTAGCATGTTAAAAATTATGTTTGTTGATTGGTTGTTACTAATTTACTATTTCATGTCCTGGTTGCAAAAGACAAAATCAAGAATGCAAAAAATCCACGGCGAGAAGCCTCAAAAAAAGAGAAAATTAGCAAATTTGCAATTATCTTTTTTTTTTTTTAGCTTAATGCGTCAAGAGAAAAGCAAAAACTGTATCACTGAAAATTTTTCATTATTGAGGACTGAAAAAGTGCCATTTTCACTTGCAAATATCTCCTCGAATGCTGAAGATATATATTTTCGTAAAAAAACAATTTCTGCGAGATTATTTTTTGTGATTTTGCCGACAATTTCTCCTTGAAATTTCTGTTCTATCTCTTTTAGATTTTTAATTATATTTTTAACTTTTTATTTCTCAGTTAGTGGCGCTGAAAGTCATCTCAATAGATTCTCCATGGTCATTTACCTAGGGGTACACCTTACTTCCATGACCCTAGGAGATATTAGTTCCAAATGAAAGCCGTGAAATGGACTTTTGAAACACCCTGTATAATATGCTCACACAAACGGCTCTCTTATTTTTACTGTTACGAACAGGTCTGATAAACTCCCGTCTAATTGTTGCGCGAATAGTGAACTTTCCATGGTACTTTCACCTCGAGTTTATTACTGATTCGAGTGGATTCTCTTCGATTGAGTTTTAAAAAAATATAGAAAGAATTATAAGTAAGCAAGTTTTATTTTGGCCTTGGTAATATCCCGGCACTCATTTTATTCATGTCATAATTTTCTGCACATAGCCTAAATTGCTCATTAAATCCATTCCCTTTTTGCTTACTTCCTACAGTGTTTTCAGGTGAAGTCACAACCAGTAGTTTTCTTTTAACTGTTAACCTTTTGCAGGGCTTTTAAGTTATTTTCTGTAACTGTTAACCTTCTGCAGGGCTTTTAACAGTTGCTAAGGCCGTTGTTAGGTAGATGTGATTGAAAATGCTCCATGTTGTTTATTGGAGGAAAAAAAGAGGACCTTCGGAAATTTCGCAACAATATTTTCCCCAAATAGTAAATTTTAGATTCACCACTGGTTCTTTTCACGTTTTTTCAGTCTAAACCTAAAAATCAGCGGGAACTTTCTTCGGGTAAACGAAAGACGGGGAAAAAAATTAATTTGAGGGAAAACTGTGACTCTGAGGACAGTTTCCCACCAATATTTCAAAAAATCCATCCGGGGACAGTAAAATCCCCCCCCTCATATAATTTATCTATGCAGAGAACAAGTTTTTTTGTGATTTTTCCAATAATTTTCTCATTGAAGTTTTTGTTCTATGACCTTCATATTTTTAATTATTTTTCAACTTATTTTTATTTTGTCGCTAGGAGTGCTGAAATTCTCAATAGGTATGGTACTCAATAGATTCTCCAGGGTCACTTACGAAGGGGTGCACATTACTTTAAAGACTTTAGGAGACGTTGGTTCCAAATGAAAGCCGTGAAACGGACTTTTGAAACACCCCTCACTGCTCTCTTTTTTGATATTTTCCCAAAATAGTACATTTTTGATTCATTACTGGTTCTTTTCACATTTTTTTTTTCAGTCTAAACTTAAAAATAAGTAGCAACTTTCTTGGGGTAAATGAAAGAAGACGGGGAAAAAATTTAATTTGAGAGAAAACTGTGACTCTGAAGACAGTTCCTACTCACAGTCGGCGAATATTTCAAAAAATCCATCCGGGGACAGTAAAATCCCCCCCATCATCTAATTTATCTACGCAGAGAACACTTCACGCAGGTTCAAAAATTCGGAACCCCCCCCCCCTTCCATTCCATTCATCCATCAACGCCAGGTGACACCGTGTTGGCAAATGCACCAAGATGAATAGAGGAAGAGTAATTCAGCAGGAAAAAGGGAAGGAAGTTATAATAATTCTCCGAGATACGGTGTATAGGGAAAAAGGTAGGGGAAAAAAACAACTGAAAAGTCCCAACACGAACGCTCCCGTCTCTGGCTGGTGGTAATATATATTATTACATTTACAATTTGGCCTCCACAAATGGTTTTATGGAAATTATGATTGAAGAGGTTTTGTGAGATGGAACCTTTTTGTATTCCTCGGATTTCTTCGCTGGGTAGGTTTTTGTCGAGGGCTAATCATTTTTTGATGGTGCGTGGTGAGAGCGGAATGTATAAGTTGTGGGGGGGTTCATTATATTCTATTCATTACTGTTGAGGTGTTTTGAGGGTGATTTTTGTGGTGGAATTACGACTATTTTTGCTTTTTTTGTGTTCATTTTTTTTTGGGGGGGGAATGGTATTTGTTTGCACTTAATGTAATGACTCGGAGAGGTCGAGAAATTTGCGTTCTCGTTTGACCGTTACAAACCAATTGATGTCATGGAAATTGTAGAGCATGCAAGGTATGATTGGTTTAACGTGAATAGTTATGGATGGAGAACTAGTGCAACCCTTTATTTCTCACGTTGTGAAAAAATAGATATTCTGAAACTTTCTTTTAGGTTTGTGGAGAATGAGAGAAATAAAAAGATATAACGAAATTTAGAATTTAATACCATCTGAATACCTACTGATGAAGAGGAGGGTATGCAAAGTATGCCTCTCTATTCTAAAAAAACGTTTTTGGTGAACGGTTTCCAGATAAATATCTTTTACTGCTGATCCGTACGACACATTTTTGGTATCACAGTGTCGGGATTCTTTCGAAGAATATAGTCAGTTAGCTGTTGGATTTTGAAAAAAAATTCTCAATTTTAAAATATTTCCATTTTTTAGATTACTGATAAGGTCGGAGTTACAAAGCAAGTATTGTCAGACAATCCAATCACAACGACCAATTGGCGCCATATTTTATGATGAAACACTTTTTTTAATGTTTTAAAAATTATACTTTCTAAATTAATTATCATTCAGACAGATTAAAAGTATTCTAAAAACTTAAAAGTCTGAAGATGAAACTAAAATTTCACACACATTTTCTGAAATCGTATTTAATTGTAAACATTGAGTGTCGTATAGGTTTTGTCTTTTATTATTTCCAATGTCTTAAAAGGTATTGTGCAACAAATCTGGGTGTAAACACAAATATGAATGATAAAAACTAGGTATAGGTACTAATGAGTTACAAGGTACTACGTGTATTAAATTTAAAAGATTCAATGGTTTACATATTTTATTTTTCAGAATGTTGATTAACAATAGTTATTAATAGACGTGCTGGATATATTTAAGGAAAACATTTTGATTAAGCTATTGATAATTTATTGTAAATTAATATTAAAACTATAAGTGTTATTCATGGAGATGACTTATTTTTGGAAAGACGGTTGACGTTTCTTCTTCTAATTGTTTTATAAAGAGAGTTAAGTTCAGTGAGCTGGGTGGTTTGTGAGGAAGCAATCTAAAAGGTCCTGCGTAAGCAGTTTACGGGGGTTGGTGAGAGATACCGAATAGGGGGCTGTAGCTCCCTATAGTACAACACAAAAGTCAAAATCATACTAGAAAAGTTAAGTGCGTTATACAAAGCGTTTTCAATACTGAAGACGAAAAGGGGTGCATAAACATTCAGAAAGTCTGGAGAACTGCTGTATCAATCACTTAACCAGCTAAATACAGAGAATTCCCGTTTAGCTGTAGCAACAGGTTAAAGCTACTCTGTAAATACGCGAATCAGCCGTCGTGTAACAGCACTGCGGGTCAGAAGCTGCGGCAGCATCGAACCCCCCACATCATCGATTGGAACATTTAATCGTCGGAGACTTGAGCACGATCGCTCCCGAAATGATTATTCGCTCGAAATTCTATGGAAGCTCACACAGACGGATGGCTGATGCTCCTCCCAGAATAGATACAGAATGTATGGTTGCGGATCTATATAGACTAAACGAGCCCTTCCTACTGTGGGTGGTTAATTCGTTATAAGTTGGTACGATGTCTAGTTGAATGCCGATTTAGTAGGAAAATCATTTTAACACTTCAATTTCTTTAATATTTTCGTTTTGTAATTAAATTTATGCTGGTTGCCAACAAGAACTAAGCTGCAGTTAATTCGATAGGGTCGGGTGGGGGAAAATGGGTCTAGAGATTTTAACAGTTTGTAATTATAAAATTTAATGTTTTTTCGCATGCTGATTTTACTTAGGTCTCAATAAGAATCAGCATTCAAAAATACATTAAGTTTAATAAATATAATCTGTTTGACCAATTTTTCCCCACCCGACCCTATCTATATATAAGTTGTTGAAAAAATATGTATGAGAACTATTGTTATTAAATTTAGTTATTTTAAGGAATATATCTTTCTGCATTTTCCCTGAAAATTTGTTTCGTTAAAAGGTTTCTCAAGAAGAAAAAAAATGAAGAAGCATTGGTCTAGTCAGGTGGCCATGCAGAATATCTTTTCTTAACCAGGGTACTTCAAAATACAACTCCTAACGCCTCCTAACTCCTAAAACGCACTCTCAATTAGGTAGAATTTCCCAAGTTTTTACCTCCTTAAACGCTCCTCATAATGCGAAAATGAGAAATTTTCATTTTAATGACTTAGATAAATGACTAAAAGTATTCTTAGATCATAAAAAAAGGAAATTTTAGGAGGTAAAAACTTGAGAAAATTCTACCTAATTGAGAGTACGTTTTAGGGGTTCTATTCAAGGCATTTCTCTGCACAAGGTGTATTTTCGTACTAAATCGATGCTGCTCTATAATTTTGTAATTGATTAATTTAGCAAATGTAGATGGGGTGTTGAAAGTTGTCCCATCGAATAGCGCATGGTCAATTTACTATACCTAGACACAACAATATGTAACCAATATAAAACAAGATTCTCAGAACTATATCTTTAGAGTCGGATTTTCGTGCATCCAGTTCTCTGACTATTATTACTAGTTGAAGAGGGATCAATCCAACGAAAGGATATTCGCAATTTTATGGAACGTCTTTACGTAGTAAACAACTTGCCCCATTCCACGAAAACAGCGTTTATTCGAGACCAAATATGCAGAAATTTAATCAAATGTGGAATGAAATTTCCCAGAGATTGAATGACAAATATATTTCGATCGCAACGAGCAAGAAGTTCGGCATTATGGGTGATTTCTTTAAAAGTTCTCCTTGCGTAACGGTTTCAAATATACATTATCTGTGGCCTTACTTTAATCCTTTCAGACCTAGACCGCCCGAGATTTCCATTGAATTCTATGGTGAATTTGGGGCGGTCAAGATTGATAGGATTAAGGATGAATTAAGTCGGTATTTCGATATTATTTGAGGTTTGATACGATTCATTTTCTTCGTAAAATGTGGGATCGAGGAATTAAAAACTTTTTATGTGGTTGGAGCGGTTACATCGGGAAAAATAAAGTGTCCATTTGGAAAAATGGCATCGAAACAGTGAAGGGGATGTCCAAAAATTACATGTGGTCAAAAATGAATGTAGGGGGTACAGCAAAATCTTACTAAACTCTCCAGAGGGAGGGGAGTCAATAAAAATATCATGTTAACATTTTAGTTTTTAGAGAAAGCACGTTTTTCCTTATTTTGTTGCCTGCACAAGAAAGGACGTTTATATAAATTACATTTTATTTTAGGTACCATGGACGAGCCTTGTGCTCATTTCGTACCACATAATTAATTATTTTCTGTGTTTTTTTTGCGTGTTTTATTTTGATCATGTAGTATGTTACATAATAATTATGGTCTTTGATTCAAAAAGTCTTTATTCTCTTTTTTTTCCACCCCTTTTTTACCATTTTCATTCATATTGCGTTTTGTTGCGTGTATGTTATATCCAAATAAAAATTCTATTTCATTCTAATTTGTGACATAACGTGTTGCATAAGGAGTGGTGGGAGAGGAGTAACAGTTGACGTCATTTGAATCGCCAGTTTGAAAAAAAGAATAAGTCCAAAAAATTACAAATTCACTTTTTGTGCTCAAAAATATCTCCAAGCGGAATTAAAAGTTCATTTCTCTTTTTTTTCTTATTCTTTGTGCCGTAACCTAATTAGTTTACGTAAGTAAATTTTTTACGTTAGTAAATTTTCATTCAATTTAAAAGTGTTTTTAACCTTTTTTTTCCAATGGATGTTTGACTCCATTCATGTTCACTTACTCCATTGATAGCGCCTTAATGACTCAGTTTCATAATAATTTTTAATTTTAATCGTCTTAGTATTTTTATCTTTCTCACTTTTTTACTGTGATTAAAAGCAAAAAAGATACTAAGCAAAAATTTAATTTAAATGCGAATTTAAGTGGTTTTTTAAAATTTTTCTTCTGTTGAAATTTCATAAGGTTGAAAAAGTGAATAAGTCCATCAAGTTTTTCATCTGTAAATTGTTTTCAATTATTTCCCTGTTTTTTAAATAGGGTCCTTAATTTCCAGTAAAAATTTGGTGGTTATACAACAAAAATTCCATTACTTAGCTATACAGTTTTTTTTATTTTCTCAAACCTTGGTTTTTGGATTTATTTCCTTTTTTAAACTGACGATTCATTTGTGAATGGTCCCCCAACGTAAAATACATTTACTCATTTCTAAATCAAAAATAATAATAATAACTGCCTAGCTTCACTAGCCACGAATCTAATGATGACCATCATAATCAGAGTATCGTTTCGTGGTTATTTAACTAATATTTGCATTGCGTCATTCGAATGGTTTCCGCATACCCATTACACGGGAAGAACTAATGCGCCAATAAAACATCACCGAGTGTAGGTAATTGAATACAACATCCGAAAACAAACGTCATTTCATTCGCGATTATGCGAATTCTCTTCGGGAAATCGTCCCCATTTCGAACGAAATCACGTTTGTCGAGGTGCTCATTTTGTCCCCCATCAGGCATCGTGCGCAAAAGGTAAATTTATCGGTGCATAATGCCAAAATGTTTAGAAAAATAAGAAGCCAAATGGTGTTGTTTAACATAGAGGAGAAATAGTAAAAGTGGAGTAGGCATTCTCGTTGAATCGACCCCGGAAAATTCTGAGGCTTAGTTATTTTTTCAATTAATTTCAAAGTTCGTCTTATATAAAAAGAGTGCGAAATCGGCTGCTACGTCACAAATAGATGTGTGTAAAACACCAGTAATAGCCAATTGAAGAATAGCTTTTCGGCGATTCCCGATATTGGTTTGCATCAAATTACGTCACGAGCGTTTCGAGGTCAACTCAAATTAAGCTATTTTCATTTTCAAATATATATAATTAAATATTTTTTTTAAACTTTTAATGCTGATTTTGGAAATAAGAACAGTTTAATTTTTTAGAAAAAAATGACTGCATTTCTATTTTTAAAAAATACGGGAATTGTCTATAGAGTGTTTTCAGGTGACGTCATGACCAGCTATTTTCTATTAACTGTTAACCTTTGTAGGGCTTTTAACTGTTGCTAAGGCGGTTGCTAGGTAACGAGGTATCTGTTGCTAAGGCGGATTTTAGGTATGGGATCACGTGATTGCAAATGCTCCAATAGAAGAATTCCACGGCTAGTCATTTTCTGTAACTGTTAACCTCTGTAGGGCAAAAAACTGTAACATCTTCTGTTGCTAAGGCCGTTGTTAGGTCCGAGTCATGTGATTGAAAATGCTCTATTGTCCGCAATAAATATAAAATCTCCATTCAACACAGGTAGCCAAACGTAGCTGTGCATAACAGCAAATTATTCAAATCACACCTTTGGTAACGGGCAAATTCTAATTGAAAAAACATGCTTCGGTACAAAAGGTTCTTTAAAACTTCAGGAGATTTTTTTTCCCTTTCTCAACATCATCAACTCAGATGTAGAGAAGGCAGTTTAACAAGTAGCAGCTGGAATCGCCATATACATATTCATGAATGTAAATCCAGAGCGAAATGAAAAAGAAAATTTAATTCGTCCAGGGTTGTTGGGGTTTTTTTTCATCATTCTTCAAAGAAATGACCGAAAAAATATGTTTTTTCTGTTAGTGACCAAAGATTTTATCTCGTTTATGTAGTGTTATTTTTTAAAGGTTCGTTTCACTTTAGGTTAAGTGTGTTCCAGACATGGGTTCCAGATGACACTTGAGCATGGAAGGTTGAAAGGAATGAAAATCTCTATCTGTGGGTCGCAACAAAATTTTTTGAATTTTTCTAAACATATAAAATTTAGATCCTACTTGACCAAACAAGTTTGATTTTGAAAATAAATTCAAAACACTATTTCATTTAAAGCAACTCTTTACTCAATAAATGTTATTTCTATCATTTGAATTACATACGTATTTTTTGCTAAAGGGTCTAGTGCAAATTTGTTGTGTGTACGGATACTTCCTGAAGTGACTGTAGTAACTTTTTAATAACTTTTACGAACGTGTTGTTGGTTTTTTGGAAATTTATTCTATTGAAATACTTCAAACACAGTTATTTTCAAATCAAATTCCGATCATATAAACTTTTAAAGAGTATTTAATTAAAACTACTACTACCCAAAAAAACAGGACTTAAAAATTTAAGTAAGTATAGAATTCCAATTATCCGAATCAATTAGGACCGGACCCCATGCGGATAATCAAAATTTCGGATAAATGGATTTTCCCCGAGAACAGAGTGTTCTAAGCAAGCCGTTAATTGTTTTAAAGTATGGACAACCGAGCATCTGAGCTAAGATATTGGCTTTTACACAAAGAATCCTACCCAAAATAAGGATTCCAATGAAACTTTACTGCAAAAGACACTTCAAAACGAACTGTTCTAAATTTTGTTTTACCGCCTTCATTATTTTCTTTAAAAACTTTTATCTTCATTTTTCAAGCATTGACACGAAATTTAAAAGATTAGGTTTGAATTCTGAAAGCGGTTCGGATAATCCGCGGTTCGGATAATCCGCGATTCGGATAGTCGGAGTTCGGATAATTGGAGTTCTGCACTTCAAAACAAATAATTACACTTTCATGGAAAACTTCAACCAACTTTCGAGGAGAAAAGAAGATAAAGAAATTTTGAAGAAAAAATGTATTAATATGTAACAAAAAAATAATTTACTTGTTTTCGTTACAAAATTTAATTTTTACATTGGATTTTAACATAAAAATAAGAACATCATGGCACATCTGTTCAAGCAAAAGCACCTATATCTTCACTCCGACCAAATCGATGGACAACCGTCTCTCTGGACTACAGTATAGATTTATGTACCCAAAATCTCTCAAATGCTCAAGACAATATCTCTTCTGTAGCTTTTTTACGGTGGACATACCTTCGCTTCGATACTCTTAAGGAGGGACAACAAAAGACCTTTTACGGCTCTCTAAAGCGTTGACGGTATCTACACCACCTAAGGCTTCCAGAGAATAAAAAAAAATTGTGCGCGTAATAATATAGATCCCGGGCTATAAATACGCCGAATTTTATGTTACATTTATAAAAGCGATGGGGCAGGAGGTATAAAAATCGATCCTACTATAGACTCCTATGGACGAAATACAAAACCCGCCAAAATTGTCTTATTTGGCAATTTTTCGCTAGTTTGAAGAGATAACATACAGTGAGTTTTTTTTTTTTTAATTTTCGAAAGTATGTAATAATGCATTTCTGGTTCGTTTCGAACGGTATTTATTTCGTTGGAATGAATATTTCGTTCGTAACCAGGGTGTTAGGCAGACTAATAGCAACTAACTATTATACACTGAGCATCAAACTTTCATTCAAATGTTAAATGCCTTACAAAAAATGATATAAATGCTAGCGAATTTTGAAGTAAGATAATAAAAGACTGCAGTAAATTTAAGCTGGGTTAAGACAATACAGTTCGTAAAAATGTACAATACGATTATAAGAAATAAAGACTATATCAGGGTTTTGATAAAAAAAAAATGACTATATAAATTAATGTTTTACAAAAAATATACTTCAGCTAAATCTTAATTATTAACATCATCAATCCCAAATTTAAATATAGTCTTTTGAATAATTTGTGCAACCCCATGATCCATTTGGCAGGTTTCGCATTGAGTCTATAGTGGGATCGGTTTTTATAGGAGGAAAAGAGCAGTCGATAAATTCGGCTTTTTGCCAAGATTTCGCAGCGACACCTCTTGAGGGAAGGATAAAGGACGTAATAGACAGGCAGCTGATTTTTATTTATCTATCCATCTTTATGATATTAGAGAGAGGGGGACGTATTGATGTTATTGACTGGGCTGGTTGAGGACAAGGCGGGTTTGGCGATGGATTACCGTCCCCGGTGGTGAGGATTTATGGTAGCAGGTGGCATTGTTCTTTCCCAGTCGCCCGATTTTCTGCTGTTAGATTGGTAGTATATCTGTTAAAATGTTTTGTAGTTGAAAGGTTGGTTTAGAGTCGTCATATTAAATAAATGGCTATTAAATAAAGAGTCTGATGCTCCCTTACAGAAGAACTAAGTATTGCTAAATTTTAACTATAAATATTTCTTTAGTATGGAACCTTCTGTTTTAAATGAGCAACTCCTGGGTTTATAAACTAATTAGTATGCCCGTAGTGTATGTTTATGTTTATATAAAAAAGCATATTGTTCCGTTTTACCGTAAAAATGGTAAGTGCATAGTAATGGAGCGACGATTTGTGGTTAAATTTCACACTAAACTTGGAAAAAACGGCAACGAAAACCCACTTTTTTTTATTGGAAGACATGTTTGGAAATAAATTTTTGACATTACAAGAGTTTTTGTAGGGTTCACTGAGTGTTTTCAAGAAGGCTGCGAATATACAGAAAATTATTTACAACGCAAATTTTGAATTTGAAAAAGAAAATACTTCATTAAAACAAGTAGTTTTAGGTTCTCACAACATCTACACTTCAAACCAATTCAACAATACAACAACAATTCAACAATATAGAGCATTTTCAATCACATGACTCTGACCTAACAACGGCCTTAGCAACGTTGTTTATTCGCCAAGTGACGTCATGTGCGAATGCTTCTATTGGGTGCTTCTATTTCCCGCCCCTAACAACAGCCTTAGCAACGTTGTTTATTCGCCAAGTGACGTCATGTGCGAATGCTCTATTACAAGAAAAAAAACATAATAGTCCACCAAAAACACTCAGAGAAGTCACACAATTCGTGAACAATATCATGCAATACATATTCACATACCTTAAACTGTTGCCAACATTTTTTTATCTATTAGTTATATCAGGCGCGAAATAATAATCCATCGGGCATTAGGACGCCTTCCAACTTTTCAGCTCCCTCATTACATAGTGCATGGGGTATGGGGGCAGAATAAAAAATAAAAAAAGTGTTCGAATATTTCTCGATCTGAGACGGCACGTTTCAGACAAATGGTGGCTGTTAGAACGAACAAGATGGGTTGTGAAAAAGCGGGGAGGAACGGTAACAGGAGTGACCTTTTGGGGTGGTGAATACATACATGCACGTTTTATGACGGAAAAGTCTCATTTTTCAGTGTGATATTATCCTGTTGGATGTTTTTTTTTTTTTTTTTTTTTTTGATGGGGAGTGATTCTTATAAAATGTTATTGGTTGGATGTAGTAGTTAAATGGCTCGGAATTTTTGGATTTTTGAAGAATTAGTTTGTTTCATAAGCTTTTAAGCACTAAGAAGAGTTTGTTCAAATATTACATAATCAAGTTTTGGTAATTTTCGACCCCTCTTGTCAGCAAAAATAAGCAAACCGCAAACCCCTCTCACATAATTACTTAAGAAAACTGCTCGACCCCATCTGTGTTCTTTTTTTTTGTACAAAATCTTTAGTAATGCTTAGAATTCTGAAATCCCCCATTGTTCTCCATGAACCCTTAACCTATCGTTAAAACTTTCCTTGTGAATAATGATATGTTTTTTTTTGTCATGAAACATAAGCAAATAGCACCTTAATAAGCCTTAGGTGCTTACGTAATATTTGAACGGCTCCTTAGGATCGCAGCCTATGCCACCTCTATGTTGTTTTACCCCTATGCAGGGGATTAAGAGGATCTGTGTGGGAGGAGCTTTGGGATTAGAGGTAACGAGAATATGATATTTGGGTTGAAATTTCCCGATATATTTTTTTATCTATGATAAATATAATTTCGATGAACTCATGTGACTTGATCTAAGAATTTAGTCAGATCACAAGAGATTTTTATTGCTTATTTTATTTATTATTTTTTATCGCAATTTTAATTGTGTACTTTAATCTAGCTGGAGACGAAAGCATATCATTATAAACACCCGATCTGGTTCAGAGAAAATAAATTAAAAAATCTTAAGCATTGGAATTATAATCTTATTACTAGCCAGGTTCTGTAGCTGAACTGTGGGAGTTAAAGAAATTGGCGCATTTTAAGAGATTGGGATAATTCAGCTTTTTTAGCAGATTTTTTTTTTATTTATGGTTTTGAAGAATTTATTGTGATGCAACATTTTTTTTTAAACAAGAGTAAATAATGTTACCTTTTTTCAGGTCCAGTTGATGAGCCAAACCAAGAATCCATCATGTGGTACGGACCAATGCACGAGACTGAATTGAGCTTTTCAAAGCCTCGATCTGAAAATAAAAAGATCAATTATTGTAGTTGGTTCAGTTGCAATAAAACTTATTTCCCCTTGAATTTAAGTGCAAATTAAAGTGAATTGCAATTGAAAGTTGATTCTTTCTTTGGGACTGTTAAAATTAAAAAATTAAATTGCAGTTATACTTATAGTTGCTCAACTGGCCTGGCTAACTGTTAATTGCAGAACCTTTCACTATCCATTGATTTAATTGTCCAATGTTAATTGTTGAAAACTATAAAAATTTCTCTCAACACTGGTAAAAACACAATACTTAGAGAGAAGATACTGCAACAAAAATGTCTGACAGTATGTGTTATCTTATTTTTGTTTAAATTTGAAGTAAAATTTTATAGCCATAGCACACCACTCAAAGTTCATTTATACCCAATAAATATTAGTACTTTTAATAGCTCTTTTTATGGGTGCCCTACAACATCCAGTCATTATATCAGAGATATCAATAATTACACGTAGCCAGTAAACAAATATTTTACTTTAAAATTGAAATCACAATAAACGCAAGGAAACAAAATAGTTTGCTCCAATTATTTGAAAAGAAAAAATAAAATATCATAAAGTCTAAAAATTTTTATAAGTTATACAGTAAATTATGGTATACACTAATTTAGATTTATTCCAAACCTTTAGGCACCACCAATAGGTAAACTATGAATGTTACCATCTTACAACAACAAAAATTACTCACTACAATATTAGAAATCCAAAATTATACTTTCAATACATAGTATTGATTCATCGAGTGTTCAAAAATATATTTTATATACCACATTACCACATAGTGCCTTTTTATCACTATTTGCGTACCAAAACTCCTCCTAGCAACCCAACCTTTGTGTGTTTACCCATTTTTTCTTTTAACTTTTTTATTTCGCCGCTAGGGGCGCTGTAAGTCCTTTCAATAGATTCTCCAGGGTCACTTACCTAGGGGTAGACCTTACTTCCAGGACCCTAGGAGACGTTGGTTCCAAATAAAAGCCGTGAAACGGACTTTTGAAACACCCTGTATATACATAGTAAGTTTAACAAAATAATCATATTTTTAAATTGACGTTCTTCATTTCACAACGCGATGCAAACTACTTTAATTGTTAGTGACGTCATAAGGTCAGGAAACGTTGATGTCTAATATAGTTCCCAGGGGTTGTCGAGCAATAGCAAAGCTAGTTAGGTATAAGATATTTTTCACGTAATCTTGCACAAGATAAATTTGAAAACTGTTTTTTCTTGACATAAACACTTTAAGAACACTTAGAAGCTACAAAAACTAATATTAAAACCTCCAAAAAGTAATGAATTCGGTACTTAAAACTGCTCATTAAACGTTAAGAAAAAAATAAATTCAAGACGTGTTTATGAGTTTGCAGCGCATTAGGCACACAATCGTCTATATTTAGAGCAGTCAAGGAGTAATCACCGCCAGCGTCGCAAGTGGAAACGGCTCCTAATGGGTTCTGCGACAACGAGCGAATTTACGTCAGTCAGTTTTCGAAACGCAATTAGCGCTAATTAAAGCGCCACCCTCGTTCGTTCGAAAAGGAGGAGGTTTCGTTCGAACATTTTTAGAAGCTTCTCCCCGAGATTGTTTCGGAGGACCCCTTCGAAGAAAACGGCGGAGGAAAGAAATCTGGCAATTTCGGAAAGTGATTGTGTTCGAAACTTCGAACGAATAATAATAATAGGTTCTGATTATAATAAGAGGGGGTTCTCGTGATTTTAAACGTTTTCAGTGAAGTGCCTTGCCGGTAATGGGACTCTTAATTGTACGGAGATGGAGATTATGAAAAAGCATTTCGGATTGGTCAGTTTTAAAAGTAGGGTTAACTGCAGTTTAAATGTTGTAATTTGTGTTTTAATGGCGATCTTTCGTGCGTTGGGGAAATATTGTGTACTTTTCCCTTATCTAACCCGTTAAAAATCGCTATAGGGGCATTACACGGTATTTGTTACATTTTTTAAACTCTAAGTAATTGGGACTTTTGGGAGTTATATCATGGCCATTTAGACTCATAAGGCCATAGAAGCTCGAAATCATGACGTGAAACAGTAGGCAAGACGTTCACTCTTCATAACTTTTTTGGGCAACAGCGCAACTCTAGTCTGAAATCTTGCACCTTGCGCTGTTGAAAAAAAACGTCTTGCCTACAATTTCGAGTCAGCGTCACTTTGGCCTTATAAGTTTAGATGGCCACATGATATAACATCCCAAAGGTCCCAATTATAACTCCAATTTCAAGAGTTTTTACACCTGAAACTGGATAATTTTTCCATTCCTCTTCAAAATCCCATCCTGAATCCTGAGTTGCTCGCGGCACCCTTGACATCACTTCACGGCACCCACATCACTTCGAGAACCACTGTTACATTACATAAAACCACAACCGCGGAAGAGTTCCCCCCTTACAAAAAAAACCCAATCAACTTTATTAATTAATTAAAACTGAGGACATCCTAATGCGAACGAAGAAACGCACCGAACTAAAAGACGACGAAACAACAAGAGTCATTCATCCAATCAATGCGATTCCATCCACATTACTGTTGACACATGACCGAGCTACCCAAACAAAAGCCGGCGAAACAATCCCATAAAAATGAAAAATTGAATCAATTGTCCAAAAAGCAGAGGGTTCGCTAAAGACCCCAATCAACCACTTTGATTATATCCCATCTAAATATAATCGAGTGAAGCTATTTTTATATATATCCGATGATAATTACAGCGTGCCGATTCCTCCCTTTTTTTCTTTCTTTGTTTCCTTTCTTTTTAAAAGGGGTGTATAATAAACCGGGTGGGAGATAGCTCGTTAAATTGAAATATTGTAGCCAGGAGTTTAATACGGGCATTCTTTGGAGGAATTAGTAGGAAACTTTATTAAAGCCTTTTCTCAGAAGAGCCTGTAATGAGAAATGGGGGAGGGGAGGGTTCGGCTAGTGTAATGAACTGTTTTTAATGGGCTGTTTTTCGCCTTTAGCCGAAGGGCGCGTCTTGAACTTTGTGGAGTTATCCAGTAGTGATGATACGCAGTCCATCAGTAATATTTTAATACTCTATCTAATATATTAAAGTTACTTTATCGCGTAAGATGAGTTACGCTGCTCATGTTTCGTCCAAAATCGTTATTTGTAAAAATGGAAAAATAACAGCAATCCTTTTTTTTATAAAGACTGAACTAATATGTTTGGGTATTTAGATTACATAATAATATTTTTTTATCACTCAATGAATTATGTACTCAAAGTATGATTTTGTATTTCTAATCTTTTAGTGAGTAATTTTTGTTGTTGTAAGATGGTAACATTCATAGTTTGCCTATTGTTGGTGCCTAAAGTTTCGGAATAAATAAGTTATACTAGATGACTAAAATTAGTTTATACCACAATTTACTACATAACTTGGGGGAAAAAACTCAGTCTCTTTAAAAATACACACAAATCACACAATCTATCTTAACTTACAATGAAATAAGTTTTCATATCAGTATACCCAGAGTATGCTTCTACTATATCACTATATAACCAATGCATCACAATAACTTATCTTAAATGCAACCCAGTTTAATTACAGAAGAAACATAATCGATAGTTACTTGTTGCGTTTTTTTCTATTCACGGTCTAATAATAGCCAAAACAGTGAAAATATGATTAAAAAGTTCAACAAAAACGAAATTCATCCTTTTCACTTTTTCCGATGTAAACAGACTGTTCGTTGTGATCGGCATAAAAGAAATACAGCTACGTTTTATAAGATAAAAGGAAACAAAACATACACAATAATACAGTACTATGGTCACCTGGGAGCTCTAGGTACACATAGGCGACAAAATTCACTGTTATGAAATGCAAGTAAATGAAATAAAATTGAAACAAAAAAGAAAAGATAAAAGATAAATAATAAAGCAGTTATACTTTATGAAATAAAATTGAAACAGAAAAGAAAAGTTAAAAGACAAATAATACAGCAGTTACACTGAATATTCGGCTAAGATTCCATGATCTTTAAGGCCAAATATTCAATGCTTCGAAAAAGAATTTTTCAGGTGAAAATTTTTCTTATTTGAAAGAATAAAATAACGTATTTCAAAAATAATTTCTCAGGCGAAAATTTTTCTTACTTGAAAGAGGAAAATAACACATTTCATAAAAATTCTTTCACATGGAATAATAAGAATACAAAACGAGTTTATGTAATACATTTATATAAAAAACTTTATTGTCATCTAATTTGTCGAGAAGAATGGATTGTAATGAAAAAATCTTTTTATTATATAAAAACTCCTTTTCATTTCCCAAATATTTATCTCATAGAAAAGTATTAAATTTTACTAGACAATGAATATTATAACGTGTTCCCTTTCTAGGCTGTCTGGCTAATCATTATGATGATGAGAGTTACATTTTAACTAAATTTATAACAATGTATTTTACTTAAATAGTAGAACCTAAAAATATAACTTTACTCACTAACAATGTAACTTTACCAACAAAATAATCTAAACAATACAACCGTATGACGTGACTACGTGGATGAAAATAATGAGTAAACAGAAAGCCGGTCGGGTTGCTAGGAGGAGTTTCGATACGCAAATCGTGATAAAAAGTGTTTAACAAACTATTCATATTTTTAAATTGACGTTCACTCAAAATTCAGACACCACGCTTTGTTTCTTCAGGGTCAAGTAACGTTTCAGTCTAGTATAGTTGACTTGTTGCTCACTATCCACTGTGCATGCATGCGCTTAGCATGGAATAAAACATTTAAGTTTTAACCGGATGTGACGCAACATTTTTCAAAAAATTAAAAGTCAAAAGAGTTATAGTTGTTCAGGCATTTTGATCCACCCCACGCAGTAATCTTTCTGTTGGGAGTTTGGGGGGACTTGATAAAACACCCAGTATTTTTAAAATACTAGTAAAATGTTATATTTTAATGCTTTACAAACCCCATTCTAAAATATCCCCTTTTTTTCGTCCCCTAGCATGTATCCTGTTAAATAAATCCCTATTTATGTTTCTTTAAATCCAATAACATTCAGATTAAGGTTACATGATTTGAAAACCGATACTTTAAATAGCACGGCCGATCGATTCTGCCGTCATTTCACCTTCACTGGCTGCTGCATAATACGAAACTAAAATTTACTTTTAATGCCATACATTAAAGGAAAACTATTAAGAAGAAAAAATACCCCTTTGTTGGGCTTTAATGCATAAATATCAGCAGAAGAATAGACCTTTCTGATGGACAGCTTAACAAAAACCAGGTCAAAAAAAGAAAAGTTGGTTTCAGAAATGAGATTCGCGGCATAAATTCAATTACACGTCTCAAGAACTTGTCTAACTGCAACCGTGGACCGACATACTAAACGGCTTTGAAATATTTACACGGGAAATTTCGGCTGCGTTTAATGGAAATTTGTTAGGCCTTGGATGGCAACGGTATTTTATATCTGCGACTACCAACTTTTTCAAGCGCGAAACTTTGGTCGAAAGCATTTGCATGTTTTTATTATTATCAATTCTAGAGAAAAAAAAAGCCTTCGCGATAATAGGATGCAAGTTTTTTTCTCCCTTGCGGTCGAATTTTTTTTTTCTAACTCCCTACCCCCGAAAAAACTTTTTTTTCCTCCGTTTGCCCCTTTTTTATCAGATGAGGTTAAAACCAATTAACTAACGAAATTACTTTTGGAGAGGTAACTAAATTAAAAGACTTATTTAGAAAGCTATATACTTCCTTAATCTTATTAAAAATAATGAGCAAAGTTGGCGATGGCGATGTTTTTTAATAAAAATACTTTTTAAGAAAATAAGTTTTTTTACATGAAGAACACAGAAGTGACAGTTTATAGGATGGACTCGTTAAGGTTTTACCCAGTTAATTAAAAAATTTATAAAATTAACACTAAAATGTATTAAAAAATATGATAATATCTACCAACATTTTCAATGTTCCAATTCAATCAATTTTATTTTTAAAACATTTCCAAACATTTATTCAAAAAACAGTTAAAGGAATATCTGTCAACTATTGAGAAGAATATTCATGATTTCTTTTATTTAAAATATTATGTTTTTGTATTACTTTGCACATTAACTCATCATTTTATGGCAAAAGTATTATTTATTGGCACCCTGTTTGCCACTATATTCATTTCATGTATTTTTTTTTCTTTGTATTCAAGGTTTTTTTTCTTCTAGTTTACTTTTAAATTTTGTCATAGGTATTTACGGTCACCTACATGGACCCAGAGATCCCAGGTGAACTTGTGATTGTGTGTTCTTTTTTTTACTTACATTTTAATAATTAATAAAAAAATTGCTTTACATATAAGTTATACTTGTAGGTTTAGTTAAATGCCTGAACTTTCACGAATTTATAGTTTTCATTAAAACTTTCAAGAACAAAACAAAATATCTAAACTGAAAGAATGGTGAAGATATTGCATTTTAGTATAGAGCATTTTCAATCACATGACTCGGCCTAACAACTGCCTTAGCAACGTTGTTTTTGCCCGCCAGTGACATCATGTGCGAATGCTTCTATTGGATGCTTCTAGTTCCCGCCCCTAACAACAGCCTTAGTAACGTTGTTTTTGTCCTCCAAGTGACGTCATGTGCGAATGCTCTATTCGTAGTTAAACTCAGTGTCCACAAATTTTTTTAAACTTTACTAGGGGGCCTGCCCCCTGCTCGCTATCGCTCACCAACCCCCGGAACTGCTTCGCAGTTCTTTTTAGATCGCTTCGCGATCTCAGCGAGCAAAGCTCGCTTGTTCCATCTTACCAATCACCCCGCTGGTCGGCTTAATTAATGCTCCTTTACAACCGAAACTACTCTTGCTAATAAATAATTTAATCCAAATCATCCCGAAAAAAACTATTGCTGAAATATTACTTTCCTAACTTAAATTGAAAATAAAAGAAATCACACATAGTGAGCTATCGCTCACCAACCCTCTTAACTGCTTCGCAGTTCTTCTCAGATCGCTTCGCGCTCTTAGCGAGCAGAGCTCGCTTGTTCATCTCAACAATCCAGCAGAAGCCTTTTCTCGGCTTAATTAAGCCTCTTGTAATACCGAAAATACATCTCTCTTGCTTATCAATAATTTAATTGAAATAGTCTACTAATAACCATCAACCACTTTGTAGAAAAAAGCATTGTTGAAAATAAAAGAAATCAGACTCATCATAAAACACGCATAAAAGTCGTCTGTTTCTCGTGTTTCTCTAGTGAACGGCGAGAAAGAGAAGAAAAATTTGAAACTTTGAATCTTAATAATTCTAAAACTAATTAGAATTTTTGAAAAAACAAAAAGCCAATATTTTTATAAAAATTATTTCTATGTGCCTTTAAAATATCATAGTTCTACTGTGATTAGTTTTGCTTTTATAACGAAAAAACAGAAAAATCGCCAAAATTTTCGAAACTTTAAAACTTAATTACTCCAAAACTAATTCGAAATTCGAAAAAAGGGCGACGTGGTGCAAAACTGCACATCTAAGGGTATGTGTCTGCAAAAAATCATATTTCTGCTGCTAATAGATTTTGCTGGGGGCGAACTCGCAGCAGAAAAAAATAATTTTCGACTTTGACATTAAATAACTCTAGAACTAATTAACTCATCTATAAGCTTTTAGAACGAAAACGATCCTCATACATTTGTCAAGCAATGTTTAAAATTTCACAAATTTCCGTGGAATAGTTTTTGCGTAGTGAGAGTTCAAAGTGTTCTAAAATAAAATTTTCAAAAGCAGCGGCGGCCGCGGCGGCGGCGGCCGCGGCGGCGGTCACTGTTACTTTTTTTTAATATAGAGAGAAACTGAAAATTTATTATTGAAACTTAAATACTACTAGTTATTATTTTAATTATTATTTTTTTTTCATGAATAACATTTACTTATCCAATCAGAAATTGAGCATTTTAATTTGATTTGATTAATTTATTTAATTCCTACAATTACTGAATTTAGCTCTTTACACAAACAGTACTGAAAAATTAACATTCAATATTTTTAACGGTTGACAATAGATTTATTAAATAAAACTTTAAAGTAAATCCGTTAATTAGCTTACATTACAAACTAAATATTAATAAGCTCTTAAGTTTCCTTACCCTTATAGATGACTTAAAAATCCTTATTTTACTAACATCGATCAACAACTGAAGTTTGAAAATAACTTTTTCCGCAATAAATCATCACAGTGTCAGGTTTGGTAACCCGACATGAATACCAGAGCTACAGAGGGGGTCATCATCTCTAGGGGAGCAATATGGAGCAGAAAACATCAATTACATTTTCACCTCATCATTTTCCCATCATCCAAAACCCTCCTCACATTTATAACGAAGGGTTAAACTCTTCTTGAGAACACTATTTTTCGCTATTCTCTGACGAAAATATGAAGCGATAGGTATAATAGCTTGTAGAGCTTAAATGAAAAGATACGCAATTTATGATTTATATCCTAGTACTATTTTGGGTGAAATTGAGGTGCTACAAGAAAGTAACTCCAATGAAAAGCTGTTGGAGATAACTATGATGGAGTTGGCTGATCGAAAGTAAATATCTAAATGAGCCTATACTTCTTTAATTTTCTTTCCTATATTTAACTATATTATTTACCTTATTCCTTATTCTCCCTATTCCCATTACCCTATAATAATAATTGAGGTGATTTGCTTTTTGCAGTCTCTCTCTCTCTCTCTCTCCTCTCTCTCTCTCTCTCTCTCTCTCTCTCTCTCTCTCTCTCTCTCCTCTCTCTCTCTCTCCTCTCTCTCTCTCTCTCTCTCTCTCTCTCTCTCTCTCTCTCTCTCTCTCTCTCTCTCTCTCTCTCTCTCTCTCTCTCTCTCTCTCTCTCTCTCTCTCTCTCTCTCTCTCCTTCATTTATCTTTCTTTCCCCTCTCTACTACTCTTTCCTCCCGTTTCCCCTCCTTCTATCTTCCTCACTCTTCTCTTTTCCTCCTCTCTCATTCCAATAAACATTATACCCAACTCAACCAAACAATTACAAAAAACAATTACAAAAAAAAACAATTACAAAAAATTCCTCTCATTCCCTAGTATATTTCTCTCATTTTACTCATTTTATATCATTCTTTCATCCCTCTATCTTATTCTTTCCTTCCATTTCCCTTCCCACTATATCTCTCTCATTTTCTTTTGCTCCTCTTTCAATTCCCTCTCTCATTTCAATAAACATCACACTCAACTCAACTAAACAAGTCACCTCAATCGCAACCAAAAAGCATCTCCAAACCACCCCATGCACCCCTGTACTGTACTAGACAGCAACGTTAGACGTCACTAACATAGTTCCCATCGTGGTGTTTGAATTTTGAATGAAATGAAGAAAGTCAATTTAAAATATGAAAAGTTTGTTAAACCCATGTATGTATGTATATAGTGTCTTTTTATCACGATTTGCGAACCGAAACTCCTCCTAGCAACCCAACAGACTTTGTGTTTACCCATTTTCTCTTTCGCGTTGTGACGTACTGGGTTCAGGAAACGTTTGCAGTCGAATGAAAAGACGAACGATTCCCCCATTGTTTATTCCCACAAAACCAGACTCACAGCACTATAATTCCCAGAAGCCCTCCCAACAGGTATACCACCGAAAAATCTATATTTATCTACTTTTCCTCATTTTCTATCTTTCTTTCTCTCCTCTACTTATCTTTCCTCTCGTTTCTCTCTTCTTCTATCTTTCTTTCTCCCCTCTACTTATCTTTCCTCTCGTTTCTCTCTTCTTCTATCTTTCTTTCTCCCCTCTACTTATCTTTCCTCTCGTTTCTCTCTTCTTCTATCTTTCTTTCTCCCCCTCTACTTATCTTTCCTCTCGTTTCTCTCTTCTTCTATCTTTCTTCTCCCCTCTACTTATCTTTCCTCTCGTTTCTCTCTTCTTCTATCTTTCTTTCTCCCCTCTACTTATCTTTCCTCTCGTTTCTCTCTTCTTCTATCTTTCTTTCTCCCCCTCTACTTATCTTTCCTCTTGTTTCTCTCTTCTTCTATCTTTCTTTCTCCCCTCTACTTATCTTTCCTCTCGTTTCTCTCTTCTTCTATCTTTCTTTCTCCCCTCTACTTATCTTTCCTCTCATCTCTCTTCTTCTATCTTTCTTTCCCCCTACTATACTTCTCTTTCCACTCATTCCTCTTCTTTTATATTTCTCTCATTTTCCTCATTTCTTCTATAATTCTTTCATTCCTCCCTACTCATATTCCTCATTTCAATAAACATTATATTCAACTAAACAAGTCACCTCATTCGAAACTCTGAAACACCCCATGCACTAAAGACGAAAGTTTCCACAATTTTTCCAACAATTCCAACCATCCTCACAGAGCACTATGATTCCCAGAAGCCCTCCCAACAGGTAAGACCACCGAAAGATCTATATTTCTCTACTCTTCCTCATTCTTCTATCTTTTTTCTCCCCTCTTCTTCTCTCTCTTTCCACTCATTCTTCTCCTTCTATATTTCTCTCATTTTCCTCATTCTTCTATAATTCTTTCATTCCTCTACTCGTATTCCTCATTTCAATAAACATTATATTCAACTAAACAAGTCACCTCATTCGACTAAAACACCCCATGCACCCCCTATACTAAAGACGAACGATTCCACAAAACCAGCCTCACAGAGCACTATATAATTCCCAGAGAAGCCCCCCTCCCAACAGGTAGAAAGAGTATCGCGATAAATTACCCTCCACAAAGGCTAAGCGGCACGGACACCTGACGCGAAATATTATCGTCTCTTTCAAGGCTTAAATAATAAGGGGGGCTGCCCGCCGCAACTGCCGCAACCCTTGATCGATAATAGTAACCGATCCCCCACAAACAAAAGATTTTTATTATTCAAGAGCAACAATGGCTCTCTCTGATTCCATTGTTTTATGCTCTTCCTCGCCAGAGTGGAAGTAACAATGAGAGGGATGTGGGGGGGTTCTATTAAGAGGTATGTGTTGTGTGAAGAGATGGCTTGGGTCTTGAATATTATGGTGATGGTAAAGTCCTCGTATCAAAGTGGTCTGGGATTTCTATCTGTAACTCGGTTTGTGTTAATTTAAATGTGACGACTTTGAAAACAAAACTAGGAATAGTATTTTAATGATAAACTTAACGTTTTTTAAATTTATTTAGTTCTCATTTGTCAAAAACGCAATGCCGTAAACCTACGAAGACCTAGCATATTATACTTTGTTTCTAAACCCCAAAAAGTCAATATTCTGTAAAAAGTTTTGTTACATATCCCCTAAGTGTTTCAATAAATTACCAATACATATTCAAAATAGCCCTTCCAAACATTTATTCAAAAAACAATTAAAGGAATTTCTGTCTACTATTGAAAATATTGAAGATTTCTTCTGTTCTGTTTATTGTATGTTTTTGTATTGTTCTGCACTCAAATTCACCATTATGGCAAAAATGTTACTTATTGGCGCCCTGTTTGCCACTTTATTCATTTCATGTATTTTTTTCTTGTATTTAAGTTTACTTTTTAAACTTTGTTATACATATTTACGGTCACCTACATGGACCAAGAGATCCCAGGTGACTATACTAAGTAGTATCATTTTCTTAAAAAAAATTTAACTAGCTCACCTCTCATAAACAGCTTAATTTTAAAAAACAAATTATTCTATTCTAAAGATTAATTTTTAACCAGTGCCAACTTAGAATAATCTGAAGAAACAAAATAAATATCTAACAAGTTAATTAAAATAATTCTCCAAAAAAGGTGATTCACTTATAGAGCATTTTCAATCACATGACTTTACCTAACAACGGCCTTAGCAACGTTGTTTTGATCCTCCAGTGATGTCATGTGCGAATGCTTCTATTGGATGCTATTACGTCCCGCCCCTAACAACAGCCTTAGCAACGTTGTTTTTGTCCTCCAAGTGACGTCATGTGCGAATGCTCTATTAATTTTTAACTATGTTACTTTTAAAAAAGTTGGTCAGTTATCTGAAAACTTAAAAATATAATTACAATTCTTTTAAGGAAGTTGATCTACTATATTTCCTAACACATAACAAACACCACTCTAATTCATTATACTCATTTTAAGTATATTTCCATGCAAACAATGTCATTACAAGGAACATCGCAATCAAGCAAAGCGACAGCTACCTTGTTGACTAGAGCGCGGATTAGCGTTCGCCCCGGGGCCTACTCTCAAAACGAACTGGCCACGGCGAGTTCGAAAGATTAATTGCGGAGGCTCCCGTCATTAATGGCGCGTCAAAACTGTCACCCCCGGGGGGACATATTGGTTCCAAGGCGCGAAAATTTCCACGGATAGTTTAATGCTAGTTTGACTCGATGGCAGTTATTTAAAGGCGTTCTGCTGACCATGTTGGAAATGTGCTGTTTGGATAAAATGTGTCGATTAAAACACTTTTTGTTGACAACTAGGGTTGTATTTGGTAAGGGTTGCCTTTAGCAACCTGCGTTTTGTGAAATCACGATTTTGTAACAGTCGATTTCAGATGTTAATGGAGACAGGCTTTGTCAGACCATATGAGTTAGGATACTATAAGGGAATAAAATTAAAGGAAGATCTTAAATAGTTATGGTTAAATTTTTATGGCCATGTAAGCTAGTAAATGATCAAATATTAAAGGAAAGACTAAAATAATGAGTAAATTTATCGGGCCTTGTAATCTAGTAATTGATCAAGGAAGGAGTAAAATAATGAGTAAATTTGTCAGGCCACGTAAGTTAGAAAAGGGATAAAAAAAATTAAAGCAAGGTAAGTAAGTAATTAAAAATTAAAGAGATAATTAAAACAAAAGAGCATTTTCAATCACATGACTTAACCTAACAACGGCCTTAGCAACGTTGCTTTTATCCTCCAGTGATGTCATGTGCGAATGCTTCTATTGGATGCTTCTATTTCCCGCCCCTAACAACAGCCTTAGCAACGTTGTTTTTGTCCTCCAAGTGACGTCATGTGCGAATGCTCTATGAATAAATTTGTGTGAACTAAGCGAGTAAATTTAAGTAAAAGAAGAACTGAAGTATTGAGTAAATTTTGAATGAAATAATGAATAAGTGGATAATTTGTTCAGGCCATAAAAGCTAGTGAAAGGTCAAAAATTAAAGGAAGAACTAAAATAATGAATAAATTTGTCAGACTTAAGCTAGTAAACTATTAAAATTATAGGAAGAACTAAAGTAATGTTATTGATTTTTAGAATCGAAGAAGAACAGAGGAATATTTGGTGCTACAGTAATTTAAACAATATTTTGACAGTACACTTTGATATAAATTAAAAGAGGATTGTAACAATGTTCAAATCAGTATCAGATAGAACAGATTGACCAGTGAAGGAACAAAAGCATCATATCCTACAAAATTTGCTTCATCCTTTAGAGCAACGGTGGGCAACCTCCGGCCCGCGGGCCGGATCCGGCCCGCCACGTCATTTGGTCCGGCCCGCGGAACATTTTAAAGATTGTCATGGAGAAAAGTAAAAAAAGATTTCAAAAAGTCTCCAAAGGACTTAAAACACTACTTTTGAGGATCAAATTTCAAAATTTTTTTTGGGGAGAACCCCAAACCCCCCCTCCACCATTTGGAAGTCTGTTATAAAGTGTTTTTTCTTGGAAAATTCTGCCGCTTAGAAGAAACGGTTCCCTTTGAGTGTTCCCCAAAGTGGCTAAAGCCCCCACTAGTTAAAGGGGAACATTTTAAAAATTTTCCTGGGGTTGGACCCACAGCCCCCTCGAAATTCTGAGTCTTTTTATAAGTTTTTCCCTTGAAAATTATGTGGTTTATAAGGAGCCGTTCTATTCAGATGTAACCCAAAGGGTCTCAAAATGAGCTAAATCACTACTTTTATAGACAAATTTTACTGGGGGTGACCCACGGACCCCCATTTTTACTTGTAGCTTAACATTGTAAAATTTTGACATTTTATGTGCAACATAGTTCAAATACTACTTAAGTGATCTAAAACTAAAACTGATCTAAAACGTAAAATGTACTAGTACCTTAGAAATCACGTCGAGTCAATACCCCAAAACAAAAGTCTGGTTGCGGTTTGTCCCCAACCAAAAACTGAACCCCTGGCCCTCCACGTCATTAAAATCTTTGAGTTTGGCCCGCAAATTCAAAAAGGTTGCCCATACCTGCTTTAGAGAAATTGACAATTTCCAAACATCTGACATTATACTAGACTGCAACGTTACTTGACCTTGGAGAAACAAGCTGAGAGCAAACAAACAATGCAGTTCCCAAAGCGGTGTCTGAATTTTGAGAGAACGTCAATTTAGAAATAAGATTAGTTTGTTAAATGTGTTTATGATTTGTATGTGTACCAAAACTCTTCCTAGCAACCCAACATGATTTATGTTTACTCAGTTTCTGCTTCCGCGTATTGACGTCATAGGGTCAGGAAACGTTGAGAAGTCGACATTTCCCAAACAAACATGTGAGGTAATGCATTAGGTAACTCGAGTGCAGATAACAGTAGGGAAAGGGGGCAAGCAATCCCGTGAGATGAGGCACGTGCATGAGAAGTGTCTGCGAATCCATCTTGTCCTCTAATGACCTGGAATGAGCAGTGCCGCGGGGACGCATTTATTGTTTTAAAGCGCAACTCCGATGCGGCCACCGGGCTATTCAATTGGCGCTGCTGTTCTACGGTGAATGCAATCGAGCAAGCGTCATCACTCACTCCATCATCGTATATAGAATCAATTCTTTCGCACAGGAGAAAGGGGAAATAAAATTTTAAAGTATATCCAAGGACCTAGACTCTGACCAAGGCTAAAGCCATTTTTGAACGGAAAATTCTTCGAGAAATTAACAATGTTTGGAGAAGAAGATATAACTTGGAGCTGTATAAAATTTACAAAAACCCAGATGTCTCATAATGTCTGAAAACTTGCAAATGTGTTTGTAAAGATATTTCAAACAATTTTTTAACTAAAATTTTTGTTCTATCTACTTACTAAGCTTTTTAATTAATGTGTTTAAATTCTTTATTTCACCGTTAGAGACGCTGTAAGCCGTCTCAATAAATTCAACATGGTCACTTACCTAGAGGTACACACCGTACTTACATTACCAAATAAGAGACGTTTTTCCAAATAAAAGCCGTGAAACGCACTATTGAAACACCCCGTATAATATATTGTATACCATTACATCATTCTATCATTTGTGATCATTATCATATCTATCATTTGTGTTGTTTTGATTTTTGTAATTTTGTGTAATCTTAATTATAATTGTTATTTACCTAAGTTTTTTCTTTAAGTTCTTATGCCATGCAAGTAGTCACCAGTACTCTGTTGCCACTTGGTGACCAATTCTTATTTTTTGTAGACTGTATTTTTAAAAAAGATAAATACATTATTATTATTATTAATTGTTTTTTTTATTTTACGTGAAATTTCAAAACTCAATTTGTTACTTAAAGTAATCAATTTTATATTTGAGTAATAACACCAAACAAAAAAATGCAAAAACTGAGTATTCTAATATTTGAACAGTTCTCGAATTCCACGGCAATTCACTCATTTTCAAATTTAATTATCGATTCTGGCATCCCGGTCATTCACTTCTTTAAGCGATTCACGGGACAGTAAATAATAATGCCTGTTTTTTCTCTCACACCCTCAAGTCTCCAACCCACCATTCGGTAGGAGAATATTTTTTTTTTATTCACCTGCGGTCTCCACTTTCCCCTCCTCTCCCCAGAACTTCTGCTCCGTTGGAAATAATTACATTCGATAAAAAAAAAATGGCGACAAAAAAAACCACCGCAACAATGGAAAAGTGAACAAGAAATTACAACAACTTAATAGTAAAGAACTTAAAAAGGAAGTAATTTCCAGCAAATTTTTTTGACGCCTCGCTAGTTGCAAAACTGACGATTTTAATGCAGTTTTTTTTATAAACTCCCTTTAGTTCCAGACTCTATTCAAGTTTCTTTCTTTTTTTTGTGGCAACTCTAATCCAACAACAGAGAAAGACGAGTAGGTTCGAAGGTGGTTACTTCTTACACTTCGCAGAAATTATTTGTTACTTTCCTTGCATCTTTTTTTTCCAGAGGAACCGTTTAAAAGCCTTCTCACAATGACCTAAAACGCGGAATTAAATTTTCAAAAAACAAATTTTTTTTTGTTTGCATTTCTGTTGGTAGACAATACTCTTTCCTATGACGTAATACGAGTGCGGCGCATTTTAATTTTTCTTCAAGGAGTGTATTGTGAAAGTGCGAAGGAATGTCCTGGAACAAATTATTTTTTAAAGGTCTTTCTTTATATTGTCGGTTTCCGCAGACTTTTTCATGTATTTGCTCTTAACTTGCCTTGGGGATTTAATTTTTTTTAGGGTTTGAAGGAATTTTTATTTTTTAAAAAAGGCATTTCTTCTCTTCGATTTCATAGAAAGACTAAAAGAAACCACCAGTTGAATTAATTTGTAATTTTTACTTTAATTTATTCCGCCACAAGGAATCTCGAAGGATTTTTCGAAGAATTCATTAATAATTCGAAATAGGTCTTTCGTTGAATTCTCTAAAATTATTTTAAAAAACGTTTTTTTTTTTCAAAATTTTAAATTTTTTAACCGGGTGCAGCTAGCTGCTCATTAATTGTCTTCTAACAATAACTTTGAAATTTTTATATTGAGTAGGAAATTAGGGAATATGTTACAATCATTTAGTAATTAGATCATGAAAGCAAAATATTACATAAGATGGACAACGAATACATGTTGTGTTACAAATAGTTAGGTATATAAAAATATTGTCTTAGGTTTCATGTATTTAAGATAATTTATTAAATTAGATTTTATGCACTTGAAAAAACTAACAAATAAAACATTCTAAATACATTATTTTAATTGAAATTCATTATCAGTGGTAGAAATGCTTACAAGATTTTTTTTTCAAAATTCGATATAATTTGATAACATTTTTGTTTGCTAGTTAGTAAAACTGTGCTGTTATTATTTTGTTAATTAAAATGTTCATAAATTATTCAATACCTTATCAGTTCTCATAAATGACCACCTAACAACACTTATTAACGTTTCATACATTTCTTTTAAAACTCAAACAAAATATAACGTATTTTAAATCGCAAAACACAAACAATCTTCGATACACTGACAGTAGTTTTACAAAGTCTCAAGAAACGTCTTTTATGCACACAGATAATTCACAAAAGATAAAAATTCAAAACAAATGAATTCCCTCAGTACAGCATTTCGTTTTAAAAATTAAATTCTTCCACCTCACAAGATCCATAAGAGGTGGTCGGAAAGATCTTCAGGTAGTTTTCGAATAACCTTCCCATCATCCCCTCGTGCATCAATGGAGAAGAAGAAGAAGAAGAAGAAAACCCTTCAAAGAGAGAAGGAGTTGAAATCCTTATTATTATCGGAACACTGTAATGGAAGCCAGAATCAAAATTGATTTCCCCCCTCCTTTGTTCTTAGCACGAAAAACTCGTTATTTCTTCCTCTCCGGTGGCAACACTAAATCTCGGGCTCCTCTTGGGGTTCCGAACCACCAATCAAACTTAACATGCCCTTGCGCTGTGCTGCTACCATTATTTTGCCCTAAGACGAATGACGTAGTATTTTTTGGCTCTAAGTGGGGCTCTTGTAGGGGCTCTTTTTGTTTGTTTTCTATCCCAGGTAGCACAAGGACATTGGACAATGATGTGCCAATACTGGCCAATATCGCGAACATCGTTGAATATCGGACATCGGAATCACGATATCTGACAGCTTTGATCGATATTGCGTAATTTTTTAGAAGAGAGGGAGATTAGAAATACATTGAAAAACATTTTTTATAACGTTATTTGTATGAAAAATAAGTGTGAATGTCAATTTGGACCTTTTTACCCATTTTTTGGTAAAATTGCTAAAATAATATCGGTGAACTGATTTTGATTAATAATGGCCAATGTCGTGAAATGAATATCGCCATGGCGATTTCGATCGATATTGTATGGCGTTGCGTAACCGACATCAGAAAAACGAGATCACAAGTCAATTCAAAGTCGTAGGAAGGATATTGGCCGATGTTTGGCAGCATTGTAAAACTGTTATTGTAGGTACGATATTGATTGATAATGAGTGATTTTTTCATAGAGATGAAAAAAAAATTAGATGTAGATTTCATTTCCGAGTGTTTTTTGATGCCAGTTTTTGATTCTGACAACAGTTTTAAAATATTCATCAGTCAAAACAATACATGTAATTTTTATATTTAATCGGATATTGGCCGATATTTTTCAGGTAGAATGAAAACATTGGCCAATGCTGTACTGAGAGTGACCACTATCGTAGGATGTCGGAATCTGGATATCTGACAGCAATGATTGATAGCGAAGCAGTGTAAGCGAAAAGCCGCGAATGCGCTCTTCAACGTGCCGAGAGCATTTGTGGCGATGGCGGCTTCCTTGAAACCGTACGGAGAGCAACATTTACTCTTGCACCGCGCTACGAGCGCCAAATCGGTTACGGATAGTTACGGTCATTCGCGGCTGTTCGCTTAAGCTGCTTGGCTCTAATTTATGTCCGCCTTAAGAAACAATGTTAACCACCTTTTTGGTAAAATTGCTAAGATAATATTGGAGGAAGGATATTGACAAATATTGGACGAAGTCTTGAAATAGGTGTCGTAGAAATGATATTGTCTAATGAAATGATATTGTAGTAAAATATTGATTGAAAATGAGTGATTTTTTCATACAGATTAAATGGAAGTTAGATTAAATTTTTTTTTTCATCTCTGTGAAAAAATCAGTCATTATCAATCAATATCGTACCTACAATAACAATTTTACAATGCTGCCAAACATCGGCCAATATCCTTCCTACGACTTTGAATTGACTTGTGATCTCGTTTTTCTGATGTCGGTTACGCAGCGCCATACAATATCGATCGAAATCGCCATGGCGATATTCATTTCACGACAATGGCCATTATTAATCAAAATCAGTTCACCGATATTATTTTAGCGATTTTACCAAAAAATGGGTAAAGGTCCAAACTGACATTCACACTTATTTTTCCTACAAATAACGTTATAAAAAATGTTTTTCAATGTATTTCTAATCTCCCTCTCTTCTAAAAAATTACGCAATATCGATCAAAACTGTCAGATATCGTGATTCCGATGTCTGATATTCGCGATATTGGCCAGTATTGGTACATCATTGTCCAATGTCCTTGTGCTAACTCGTGGCACGTTAAGCCTACTTGTACTGACTTTGATATTGAATAGCTCCGGATTTACTAGAATCACAGCTTAGCGGTTTGTAATTTGTGAAAGCATTTAAAATGAGGTTTCGAACCGCAAGTTTTACCAAGAGGTGGTGTAAAAATTGCGCAATCTGAAGAATTCAATGTTTCGTTTTCTTAGACGGTTTTTCACAGATTTCTCCCGAAATAATGATCTGAAAGCTTAGCAATAACCATATTCTTGAACAACTTTTTGAAACCTCTCAGAATAATGTTAGAGAGACTCCTTACCTCTCAGTAAAAAGGAGCTAGGGTGTTTGAAAGTGAAAATTAGAACGAGCTCATGGACTCAAAACATCAAAATATGGATCTCACCTCTTAGTGACAAAGATCGTTTTGAAGGGAATTTTAAGGAGATACACACATTAAAATTTCAGACCCCTACCTCTAAAACTCCGGGCGTGACGCCCAATTTAGGTTTTTTCAGTAAAACCAGAAAAACTCCCGAAATATAGATCCTACCCCCTTACGCTTTACATATTCTTAATCTACAAGTCTATGTGAACACTATGATATAAAATACTTGGGGGGCACTCATGCTTTCTCCCTTTCCACCTTTTTCTTACATCTCCAAAATCCCAATGAATCCCTATAAAAACTAGTAAGCCCCTTTTGTGTTCAAAAATTCCTGGATGATGGCAGAATCACCATGGAAACTCAAGTTTATGGAAAAAGCTTACCACATTACTCTACTACCATAAAAAAATTTAAAAAAAAAATCAAACTTATTATTAAATACCAATTTTGGGCCTTTTCGGACTTGTGTTTTTTCCCCGAAATACTGTTTTTTACCAGACTCTGTAAAGCCCCTAAATATGTACTCAATTGCTTAAAAATTCGATATATTTTGAGGTCATCTGTAAGAATATGCCAAAGAAATAAAATTTGAAAGCATTTAATGGGTTTAAAAAGTCCAAAACGCAGTATTTTGCCAGGAAAATGAAAAATGTCTGTAGCCTTAGCTGACCCGTTCCTCATCTCTACCGGGATTGGTTTTTATAAAGTTCTCGAGAAAAAAGAATTCGTAAAAATAAAAATTTCGTCCTACCAATTAAAATATGAGCACATTTTTACTTTCAAATTTATTTAATCAAGATTCCTTTTTAAAACTATTTACTTTTGATGATGTTTTATTTATGTCGAGTATAACTCTGTGGACTGAGCCACCCCAAAGATTGGATTTCCCTTCTGCAAATGGCAACACCATGGCAATACGTCATTCATTTGTTATTCTTTCTTGGAGTTTGGACTGTCCTCGCGTGTCGCTTGCACTCGCGGCACTCGCACTCATGGTCAGTTTCTTATGCTTCACATGCTTATTTCAAGTAAGTTATACGTTCAATATATTTTATTTAGTTACCATCAGTGTAGATAATTTTGTAAATGATGAAGTCTTCATTTGTTTGTGTTTGTTTGGTTAGCAAAATGGAATGCTACATCCTGTTGGATGATTTGCCTCATACAGTGATCGCAGTTGTCCTATAATTCCTATATTTTTGGGAAAATCCGAAAAAATGTCCTATATTTTCAAAAACGGCCATTCGTCCTATATTTTTTCCATTTCACAAAACCAAAAACTTAAACTGCCTAAACTTCTTTCTTAAAAATCGAGAAATAGTTTTTATTTCCAAGAAAAAAGACTAATTATCGTGGAAAAAGTCGGAAAATCGCTATTTTTCGTGTAAGTTTCGTTTTGCGTGCGGAGTGACCAATTGCGGAGACCATTGCATAGTGCATTGTTTTGTTACCATTGCATGGTTTTAATAGTTTTATAATCTAAATTTTTGAGTCTGCTGGAATTTATTTACCATTTTTCAAATTTGTGAAAGGATTTTGAGCATTTTTAAAAGTAATTACCTTTTGGCCAAATATTTAAAATATTGAATTTTTCATAATATATTCTCATTAATTTGGTTTTATTATAAAAGGCTTGTGTATTAATGCATATTAAAATTTTGTCGTTCCAATAAAAGGTATGATTGATTTAATTTTGATGTCCTATATTTTTTTGTGGGAAATCCTATATTTTTTCTTGAGCCTGCTGCTATCACTGCTCATACCTGAGATATTTATTTTTGTAAATATTAACATAAATAACTATAATTGTAATTAAATTGTTAATTGCATACTAACTGCATTTAATATAATTGTGAAATCCAATTCGAACTACTCACCAGCTGCCACTACTTACTTAAACCTTTTAAAATGGTATATTATTGGAATTTTAACATGATTCGTAGGACAAAATTTACATTTTTGGTCAAATATTCTTACTGGTCGGTCAGTCTCATTGTCTTCAAAATTAATTTAGATGTTTAGGGAACTATGTAGCTTTTAGAAAGTTTATGACTTATGTTTTTCTAAAAAGTAAAACTGGAATCCCTAGTAAAAAGTTCAAAATTAAAATTTTGGAGTGCAGAATTATACTTTTCTATAGAGCTCTCCACACATAGTTATAATTAGGAAAACTGGAAAGTTCTGTCGTGTCAGGGAGCATCTGTGTATAATGCATTTTTTGGTTTTTTGGTTACATATATTTTCCGGTATGTGTGCTTGATCTCAAGGATCCGCTTATACACCTTCGTCAAGTAAGACAGACACAACAGAATTTTTACTGGCACAAAGAAGGAAAATACACCCAGGGGCGAGGTGAGAATCGAACTCACGACGGGGCAGTGCGCAGACTGCTGGCGTGAAAGGCAGAGGAGCAAACCGAACAGGCCATCCCGTCCCCCATTTTTTGGTATTTTTCCATTACAGTAAACTAGTTAGATAAACTTCAACTTCTATTTAAAGCCAGTTTGGTGAATTTTGGCTCTTTTTATTTTGTTGGCTCACCTTTCAAGATATCCTAAATTCTAGAATTTAAAAGATTTTGCTTTTTTCTAGCTGCCATCTGGTGACCTAGCCCCAGTTAGTATCTCATGTTTACGAGGTGCTAAAAGAAAGGAGCAACAACAGAATATTCAATTGAAATGTGAAGGAAGAGGAACGCCTGACTGGTGACCATGGTAAGAAATCCATCATATGATTCAAATTAATGAGTATTTAAGGCAGGGTTGCTTGATTTAAATCAAGTTGATTTAAATCACCTGATTTTTTTAAAAAAAAATCATTGATTTAAATCTAAAATGTTAAACTGCCACAATTTAAATAAAAAAATAGTTGTATGCTTTAAAATGCTTTGCAAGGTTATTTGCATTTCAATTTTTTTTTTAAATTCTGGTTATTGTACTACCAATTACAAAAATATTTACAACGAAAAGAGGTAAATAGCAGCGTTTGGAATCAATAATTGTGATAAATTAAACTAGAATTAAAAATCTTTAAATTTTTTTCAGGTATACATCCCCTTTTCAAAACACAAGCATGAGAATGATTTTTAACGAAAGCTTGCTTTTATAGTTTTAGTCATGTTTTCCAAACTATTATTTTTTTAAACATAATTACAGCGAATACTCTGGGTACATAACTGTCAATAAGTTGCTTATTTGATTTTATTTGTATAAGTAATTATTATTTTAAAGAAATAAATGCACAATACATTTAGTGAAATTAATTCAACTGAATTATTGAAATTAAAATTTTTACATAAAATTGATGCATAGATTTTTTTTAGAAATCATCACCATTTCTTTTAAAAATTGATTTCACAATTAGGTAAAAATAGTTATAGAAAGAAGGATAAAAAATTTTAGTAACTGATAGTACAATTAATTGTTCATTCACCATTTTAGGATGGGTTTGGGCATCTCACCATGAAATGGTAGCAAACTACTTCCCTTAATTAATTCAATTAATTAATGCCTAAAATAGATAAATATTGGGATATTAAGTAATGCTAAACTATTATATAACATGCATATTACAATATCAGTAAATTATAACCAGTTTTGGGAAGTTCAGAGCTAGTAATTCATTTAAATAAAAAAATCTGATTTAAATAAAAAAAATCCTATTTAAATAAAAAAAATCAGCAACCCTGATTTAAGGTAAAAACAATATGAAATAACTTCCAATTGATGGGGAAGTAAAATAGTAACTGAGTAATTTAAAAGTTAATTCCCATTGATTTGTTTTGTGTCAACATCATAAGTATTAATGTTGTGCAATTGCCATGCTATTTTACTTGACAAATACAGGGGCCAAGAGGGGAAAAGAAAGAAAAAATGGCAAAACAAAAAGTATTTTTTGAATGGCTAATAAATGTTATTCTTTCTTGTACCCCTTCCCCCCTTCTTTCCTCCTTTATTAGCTCAAAAAGGGAGCACTTTCCAGAGTGCCCCCTTCGATCCACGCCTGGTAAGAATAAGTATACATCAAGTACCTATCATTACGTCTTTTTTAGGAGGTTAGGTGAAACATGCCAATCAAACTCGATGCGTCTAACAAAACTCAACTGTCAAACAGGGCACAACTACAATATACAGTATAATTTTGTATCTGGTTTTGACAGAAATGAAGATAATTTAATTATGTGATCCCCTTTAAAACATCACCCCTGTTTATTTGAAAATCCATTTTTAGTTTGTTTCCAATATATCAAGTAATTTAAATTGGAACTGATTCCATTTAAATATCAATAATGATCTTTTTATAAATATGTTCAAGCTTTTGATTTGACTAATCTGCATTTTTCACTAAAACTAATTATTCTCCTTTCCTTCTAGCAGTAGCAGGGAAGAGGCATGGTAATATACAGACAAGGAAGCTGTCTGATGCAGACAAGGAATTACTCGATTGTTTTGCATCAGTCCCAAGCAAGCATAGAAATATTCTTTCAACTGAATTTTTTTTCTAAAAACAGTTAAAAATTGCTTCAAATGTTTCATATTAATTTAAAATTTTGATAATTATTTTTCAAGGGGTTTATCTGCCATTGTGGACATTGGTACTCAACATATAGTAAAAGGTGTCATAATTATTATAACACAAAATTTTATCTTATTAATTTAATTTTTGAATTATTTACCTCTTTAGTTTAAAAATGATATTTAAAAGCTATAATTCAAATTCATTTTTAAAGTTTATTCTTTGTTTTAAGTTTTTGTGCAAACAGAATTTTTCTACAAATAATACTACTACTTTTATGCAATAATTAATTTTACTTTGTTTCTGTAGAAAAGAGTATTTTGAATATGTTTAGACTTTTTTAAAAATTCAAATGTGTAAAATTTTGTGTAAATATTTTTAAAAATTAATTAAGGGATAAAACATAAAAATGTCCAACTTAGCTAAACTTTTTTTCCAAAAAATTTTTGCATTCTAAATAATTAATATCATTGAGTAACAATGTCCATCCTGGTGGAACTCACAAGACGTAGCTCTCAAATACCCAAAATATGTCATTTTTAAGTGGTATAATTTATGTCAAATTTATTAATGTTCTACAGATAAAGAATGACTATTAATTCTGATGTTCAGTGGATGAAGTATTTGTAAAATAAACATGTATACTTGCAAAATAAATCATTGTATTATATTTACTTTGCAGCTGTTTTTTTTATCATGAAATCTTTAAGTATTTAATTCTTGATTTATGTGTGGTTATCAACAAATGCAATAAAAGTGTATTTCAGATATGGACACCTGTGAATATTTGGAGGAATTGAGCATTTTTTTGTAAGTGATATTGATCAAAGTTGTAATTGGTTTCTCTGGTTTAGAAAATATGAAGGATTGAAAAAAACTATTTAGGCATGAGTATATATATATTTAGTAGGTATGTCTGGAATATATAAGGAACAATTTATAAAACTTGTAAAGCATTTGCTGTAAAAATAATTAATAATGATACACTTGTGAATAACAAGAGGTATATTAAAGTGGAAAAGTGATTTTCATCAATGGTTATGTTTAGAATTCCTATCAGTGGGGAACTGTCTATTCAGCAATCTCAAATCTGATAATGTCGATTCCATCCGGTATTTGCCATTATATCAGGCTCCACAAAAATTTCTAAGGGGTGCTGATTTTAATGGCGAATACCGAACGGAATCGATAACTATTGGAAAAGACGGAGGTCGAAACTCCGGCGTTAATTAATGCTGTACGATATTCAAAAATTGCAAATCCGAGATTGGCCGATATTTTTGACGGGACCGAATAACATCGAAACTCGGGCATTGATCAGTGTTCTAAATTATTCTAGAATCTCGCATGACATCGATAGATCTCGGAAAAAACGAACATCGAAACTCTAGGATTGATCAGTATTCATCAATCTCGAATCCAATATTTTTTGAGGGGTCTGATGATCGCCAATACCTCATGACATCGATAGATCTCGGAAAAGACGAACATCGAAACTCCAGGATTGATCAGTAATGTTCAGTATTTATCAATACCAATCCGATACTAGCTGATATTTAATTTTGAGACTGGCCAATGTTTGCAGAACGAAATTGGCCAATGCTGTCGTGACGACATTGTCCGATATCGATAAAAACGAATATCGGAGATGCGAGATTAATCAGTGTTGTCTAATATTATCTGATTTCGAGAATCGGTATTGGCCGATGTTCAAGGGGGGGTCATTTTGGTAGTGGCCAATATCGACCATACAATATCGATCGGGATTCGTGTGCTACCTGGGATGCGCGCGGCCATTGTAAGTGGTCCCCAGGGGGATCCCCCTGATTTGTGATGCAAGGGCTCTTGTAAATTATTGAAGAGCAAAACCTCGTATTTTACTTAAGTCGTTTGGAATTGCTGTTGCGTGGATTGAGGTTTATGTGAGTTTGATTTTTTTCTTTTATTACCTGTTGTTGTTGTTACCTTTCTCCCTGCGAGAATTGAATGGTAATAGTTTGCTGTTAGTTTGTAAATGGGGTAGTTAGTTCCCCGCTGCGGAAATATCGGGGATCGTAAATTTTCTTTAGTTAGTTAGATCATAGGTTTCCGAACGTTTTTGGACCACTGCCCCCTTTTATAAGAAAATTTGTCACCGCCCCCTTACAAATTTCTGCCCTTAATTTGTGTATATTTCATAGACTTTAAATTATAAACTAATGAAATAAAATTTTGTAAAGCTAGTATGTATATGTTGCGGGCAATGTGATAAATTGGGCATTATTAATCATGCCCTTGCAATGTGATAAATTCAATGGAATTTATCAATGAAATGTATCACTTTATTAATAATGCTCGATTAATCCCTTTGCCCGTAACATATATATGGATTATATTCAAATGTTAAGTTTTCTATGCATTTCAAAGTGCATTTTCAAAATATAATTGTAAACCCCCATTCAAACTACTCACGAGCCGCAACGGGCAACCTGATTAACTTACTTAATCAAGTCCAAGAAATTCCACTCCCCTTCTATTAATAGTTAAGGTCCTCATAAAATTCCCTTTCAAACTATACAAGACAGACTCGCACAAAATCTTACAATGAAATATATTTTACAATTACCATTCTTGGAACTTATAGGGTTCAATTACTGCTTTAATATTTCGTCCTTATATTTTCCTCTATCTTAGTAACAACCTCGGTTAATAAAAATTTATAATGTTCGGAAGCTGAATTGTGTCAAAGGATCAATAATGCTTCGCAGAACAAGAGAATCAAAGGTCTGGTCTATAGATAGTCAAATCCTCTAACGTCGTCGAAAATTCAATGCACAAAGATTCTATTTACTATTTGAAAAGCAGATTAAGTAGGTGTTATTGATGCGCATAAACTACCTGGATGTTTCACTGCAACCGTCGGAGCCGTCTTTAGAAATCTAGGAAGTTGCATTAGGGAATTAATTCCCTTTACACGGTTCTTGGAATTCTAAGTAATTGCATTCGTTGTATAAAGTGTGTGGGAATGAACTATTCTACTCGACAGCAACGTTTCTTGAACCCAGTACGTCACTACGCGGAAGGAGAAAAGGGGTAAACACATAGCCCGTTGGGTTGGTAGGTGGAGGAGTTTCAGTACGCAAATCGTGATAAAAAGACGCTATGTATACATGGGTTTAACAAATTAATCAATATTTATAAATTGACGTTCTTTATTTCACTCAAAATTCAGACACCGCGATAGGAACTACTTTGTTTTTTAGTGAAGTCACAGTGTCAACTGAAGTTTCCGTCTACTATACTAAGGTAGCTATTATTTAGATTTTCCGGGAAATTTTTTGGGTTAAAAAACAAGGGAAGTAAATCTAAATAAACAAATATGTTTGAAAATATTTTATTTATTAAGTACTTTTCTTGATTAAATGTAAAATATTTCACTAATTAGCATACGTAAACCCCAATTAGTTAGAAATCGTGGCTAGAACTGTAGAGGGGGGTATTTTTTGGACACTGGTCCGCCGGACCAGTGATTTTCTGACCACAGTGGTCCAAGCCGTTTTTTGGTGGTCTCGGACCAGCATATTAGTAGGGGAACCCATGATTCTAAATGTGGATTTACTCGAGCGCGTCAGATAATCATAGGGGAGACATGCTTTTGAGTAACTCCACCAAATATAAGCTCTCCATGTTGGTGGGTTTGTTTAGAACAGCCCGTCAAAATTTGAAAGAAAACTAGTTACATGGACATACTCGAGAGCGTCAGATTGGCTACCAAGACAGTTTACAACTAGTTGAGCCTAGTTTCCTGGCTACTAGTCTATAAACATTTTGTTTCGTACATTTTTCTCAAAAAGAGCGATAGCGTCTTACCGGTCTTGGCTTTACTTTGCAACTTTGTAACCCTACCGCTCCCTTACCCACCGCTCAAATCGGCAGATTTTAGAAAATGTACACTTTTTAGCTGGTAACTAACCTACCTTATCGTTATCTGACGCGCTCGAGTATGTCCATTTAACTTATTTTTTTTTACAAATCTGACGGGCTGTTCTAGACAACCCCCCCCTACATAGAGAGCTTATATTTGGTGGATTTACTCATAAATATGCAAGGTATCCCCCTTATGATTATTTGACGCGCTCGAGTTACTACCCAAAAACACTCTGGGCTCCCCTACTATATCACCTCCAATTTCGAACGCTGATAATTAATTAATACCAGTTTAGATTACAAGTTCAAAATTAGGATAGCTAAAAAAGCGTTCCTACTCTTGGTGGTCCTTAAGGAGAACCCCTTTTAGAACTGCCACTTGCTATCAGAAGGAAACCATTCCCCGGCGACAACAAAGTTCCAAAGCAGCAGCTCGTTCCATGGAGACGATGAACGACCTCCCAAATCGCTGCACCCCGATAAGCCCCCTCCTAAAACAAATCCCTCAACTTAAAACAGTCCCGCTACTCTTTCGATCTGGATAGATAGGGGCAATTGCCCCCTTTTAAAGAAGAAGAAGAATCCCTCTGCAAATGATGATAGCGGGGCCCATTCCCCAAGCGGCGGTCCCTCTTCTCCAAAGTGGGAGGAAGATGGAGATGCAGGAGGCGATTGTGAGATGTTTTGATTTAGGAAAGTGAAGATTCAAGAGATATGCCCTCTATCTCTTCCCTTGTGTGTGTGGAACTATTTTGGTCATCCTCTGTTTCGAAGGGATGTTTTTAGAAGGAATTTAAATTTCTTATTAGTTTTACATTTTCGACTAGCTACTAGATGCATATGTGACACACTGATACTGCCCTTTCTTTCAAAACAAGTATAGTGTGTTGTCCTTTAAAAACAACCCACTCCAAATTGTACCCTAAAAACAACCCATTGAGATTTTTTAGTTACATAATTAAAATAATTTTACCATCTCATATACCCTGTCCTTCTATGCCCTTTACAGTGTCAGGGGTGTAAAAACTGGTCAAAGAACGGTTTATTTACTTTTTTTTTAAACAAGCTGAGATAATGTAGATGTTATAAAGACTTTAGAGCATTTTCGCGCGTTTTTATGTTATCCCATTACTATGAGAATAAAATATTAAAGTTTTAGCTCAGTCGGCCAATTAGAGTCCTTCTAGGAAAAAAGTGGGTTTTTTTTTCAAATTCTTACTTAATTGGCTGCCAATTTGTAATGGATAGTTGGAATTAAGCACTAAAATGTTAGGGAGGATGAGCCGCTAGTACAGTTTTTTGTTCGATTTCATTATCCTTTTTAAAGCTTTTAATGAAGAAAATATGAAACAGTGGGTTGTTTTTAAAGGACAGCACACTATATTTTCCGGTAGATAAATTATGTGAGTTGAGTGTTTTTAGTTTGATCCAACTATGGAATCTAGCTGCGCAGTGTTTGTGCGGATTCTTTGAGAAACGTCCTTTATCAGAGTTGGCAAAAACCTGGGGTTTTTCAATAAAACCCTGAGAAAAAATCCAAGGTAAACTGTTTTTCTTTTCAGGAATAATGTGCTTTTTTTTTCAAAAATGAAGCGAGTTTATGCTAAAAGTAAACGGGGATTTTCAAATTTTAGAAAATTCCTTCAATACAATGTGTTCTTTCAAAATGAAATGTGGTTTTTTTTTCAAAGTTAAGGGATTCCAACCCTGCCCTTTATAGTTTTCATAGTACAACTTTCCATACCCTCTATAAAAACGAGACCCCAGAACAAGTGAGAAAATGAAAACTTCCTCCCTAAATCTATTCTTAATCATTGTTCCTTATGGGAATGCTGTTAGTAATTCAATTCAATTAAAATGTACAAATCCCCCTTTTGGGAAACGTCTGTTAAGCCCAATTCCCATGGGTTGCGTTTTTTGAAAATACGCAAGCGAATTTACTCGTCGCGAATTTTGAAGGATCTTTTTCCCTAGCTTTTTTGCCCGCTCTGTTTCTGATTACGCTCACTAGAGGTCACTGACTTTTGCCTACTATCGTATTGGCGCCAAAATTTACAGTAACTTTAAACAACTTGATTAAGTTTTATAAGTATGCATTTTTCATAAAATTAGTAGCATCCACTGAAATTAAATCAATTTAAAGCATTACTTCTAAAATTCTAAAGTTTATTCATAACAAGACATCGAGAAGCTCCGAATTGGAAATGTAGTTTCATATATACATAAGCTGTTGTAAAAAATGAAACAAGTTATTTTAAGCTGGTTTAAGAACATTAAATAAAAATAATTTTCTCACTGAAACTCCTTCAGGAAGAACATATATAAATTCTGATTGCACATGCCGATCGACTCTTTTTTTTTCTATTCCCTCACATGTTCTGATGAAAATATTAGTTTCACACATCCAAATCATGATAAGTAATGTATTTGTACAGTAGATCTCCAAATATTCGAATTAATTGGGGCTATTTCTGATTTGGATCATAATAGAAAAAGACAACTTACTAAGAAAAATACAAAAATATGCAGAATACAGACGGCATGGGAAGAATTAGTTATACCAATGAGCTATCAAGTATTAATTTAAATTACAATTATGGTTCTACATAAAGTTTTATTTGTATATTTTGTACATCTGTATAGAGTCTAACAATTCAGAAAAGCATAATGAAAAATTGTTTCGAACTACAGTTCTCTTTACGAATTTAAATATACCATTTTAAGACATTTAACTCACCGCTTGCCTCCTGAATTCCTGCCTACTTCCCATGCCGTCTGTTTTTTTTTTTAATATTCCTGCAATCTAGAAGCCGCTCATTCTAACAAAGAGGCTTCTTTTATAATTTTATTAACTTTGTGAGTAGTTAACTCATCTTAATTAGTTTCCATTTTAGGATGCACAATTTAAATTCGATGGATTTTAATCTGCTTTGAACCATCAAAATAAAATGGATGCTGTTTTGTTTTATAAGGGCTTTCTTATTGGTTGGAAGAAATCATGTGACTAAAAACGCAAGCGTATTTCCCCAATTTCTTAAATTAAATCTAAGAAAAAAGTCGTGCGAATTTTGAGCGCTGCGTTTTTTCTTCTAGGCCTATGATTGGACTCTTTATGACATGTGATCATGTGAATCTAGTTTTAAAAGAAAGAATTGCTCTTCCTCAGAAAATGTAGGGAAAGTAGGGAAGCGTTTTTCGCCGACGAATTTTAATACGCAACCCATGGGAATTGGGCTTTATAGTACTATTATTAACTTTTCCTAAAACATCTACTTTATACCACGGCTCACTAGATACTATACAGGCTAGCCGAGTTTTGAACAATGAAAACCATTCGACAACTTTTCCCATCGCCCCAAGTCCTACCTATATCACCCACCGCCTTCAACACTGTGGATATGCTTTGCCAGTTGGTCCCATCTGGATTTGCAATGATTTCCGTACTCGGCTAGCCTGTATAAGTATCTAGTAAGGCGCTTATAGAGTGTTTTCAGGTGACGTCACAACCGGTTATTTTCTCTTAACTGTGTACCTTCTGTAGGGCTTTTAACTGTTGCTAAGGCCGTTGTCTATGTGTTGCTAAGGCGGTTTTTAGGTATGGGATCACGTGATTGCAAATGCTCCAATAGAAGAATTCCACGGCTAGTCATTTTCTGTAACTGTTAACCTCTGTAGGGCAAAAAACTGTAACTCTTCTGTTGCTAAGGCCGCTGTTAGGTCCGAGTCATGTGATTGAAAATGCTCTATACGAACCACACTAAAGGTGAATCAGAGTCATATCCAAACCTGAAATACTACCTTTCTTATATCACCGTCTTTCACACAATTTAAAAACAGATTCTTTTCCTTTAAAACACACCGAAAAGAAACCTCCCCTAGAAGAACACCCTCGACATAAAGATGAGGTGAGGAGAAAAAATCTCAAGGAAAACCGCGCACAACATAAAAAGGACCTAAAACCCTCCAAAAACACCGCCCACCTGCCGTCGTCCTATTGAAAACCAATACCTGCAACATTTGCAACTTCAGTGTTGCCAACGCTCGGAGAGAAAAAACAGAAAAAAAACCACCAACCACCAGAAAAGTGTATTTCTGATCCTTTGAAGAACATCATTACGAACAGGATATATTGTAAGGAGAAGCCAGAGGAAAAATCTCCCCTAGTCACGAAGGGATCTTGACCCTCATCGAAAAAAAAAATAGAATAATGAAAAAAAAGAACGAAAACGTTCTCTTCTTCTCTGGACCGAGTGGCCGCTCCGAGATCAAAAGAACTTCCTGGAGAGGGGGGGGGCAAGATGTTCTCTTTCTTAATCGAAAGGAACGAATGGAATGATTTTCTTTTGCATCCTTTCATTGGGTGACGTCACTTGAAGAGCTCTTTTCATTGGTGGAGATTCTCGTTTGGGTCATTAAGTCGGGGGGGGGGAGTAACTGGAAAAGAGCAGAGAGATTCCTGAGTAACCCCTTTTGTGGGGATCAGGAAGTGTATTTAACGTCCTCTTGTGTTCTAGGATTTTCTTCCGTATTTACTTTTATGAAGTAAGATACGTAATATTAAATAACATCCAATAACGTTCTTTATCTATTCCCTTGACTTTTTTTTTCGGGATAGTACGTTGTTAAAATGTAATTTAAAAACAATGGCCAATATAGTAAACATAATACGAACATAATTTCACTATGATATTTAGCCACTAAAAATTATTTTGTATTTTCCAGTGTTTATAATTAATAACCATTACAAAAACGATTTCTCCATTTATAAGACGGTATTTCCAATGTTTATTATAAGACGGTAAATTGTAAAACTGTCTACTACACTTGTTTAAATGGCAAATGATAAGAAAATAGAGCCTAAATATCAAGAGAAGTCCTTGATAATAAGATAGAATTTCTAAATATCGACACATACATTGACTGTGTTGTGAGTATTAAGAATTGGAAAAATCGTCCATGTCTATGTCAATTTCAACTGATGTGTGAGGAAGTAGGAAAAACGAATTTGGAAAATTTAATAACTAGTTTTAAAAATTTTCTAAACTTAAGTTCGAGTTACAAAATTTTAAGAAATTGGAGGGTAAAGTCTAAATTGGTGAAGATTCCCAGGTCAAAATTTATGCTGGTGCAAGCAAAGAAAGTATGCTGGTTTTTGCTAGTTTTTGCTAGGTATGCTAGTTTTTTATGCTAGCGTATGCTTGTTTATGCTTGCCAGCATGGGATGCTATCTTAACCAGCATACATATCATAGCATGGCTTGCTTATACACAAGCATCCGATGCTTTTAAGCAGTTCAAGCTACTTTCACAGCATGGAGAGCTAGGTACCTTGATGTGCTATTTTATGCTTTTTTTATGCTTGCCAGCTTGGGATGCTATGTACCTAGCTTGGGATGCTATGGCTCAGCCATAGCATCACATGCTATGAACAAGCATCCGTTGCTTTTAAGCAGTTCAAGCTACTTTCATAGCACGGAGAGCTAGGTACCTTCATGTGCTATTTTATGCTTTTTTATGCTTGCCAGCTTGGGATGCTATCTAGCTAGCTTGTTATGCTATGTCTCAGCAATAGCATCACATGCTATGGACAAGCATCCGATGCTTTTAAGCAGTTCAAGCTACTTTCATAGCACGGAGAGCTAGGTACCTTCATGTGCTATTTTATGCTTTTTTATGCTTGCCAGCTTGGGATGCTATCTAGCTAGCTTGGGATGCTATGTTTCAGCAATAGCATCACATGCTATGGGCAAGCATCCGATGCTTTTAAGCAGTTCAAGCTACTTTCATAGCACGGAAAGCTAGGTACCTTGATGTGCTATTTTATGCTTTTTTATGCTTGCCAGCTTGGGATGCTATGTAGCTAGCTTGGGATGCTATGTCTCAGCAATAGCATCACATGCTATGGACAAGCATCCGATGCTTTGTAGCTGTTTATGCTACTTTCATAGCATGGAGAGCTGGGTACCATGATGTGCTATTTTATGCTTTTTTATGCTTGCCAGCTAGGGATGCTATGTAGCTAGCTTGGGATGCTATGTCTCAGCAATAGCACCACATGCTATGGACAAGCATCCGATGCTTTGTAGCTGTTTATGCTATTTTCATAGCATGGAGAGTTAGGTATCTTGATGTGCTATTTTATGCTTTTTTATGCTTGCCAGCTAGGGATGCTATGTAGCTAGCTTGGGATGCTATGTCTCAGCAATAGCATGACATGCTAGGTACAAGCATTCAATGCTTATTAGCTGTTCAAGCTAATTTCATAGCATGGAAAGGTAGGAACCTGGTAAATATGCGCCTTGTGGTACGTTAAGCCTACACGTTCTGACTTATACGCTGAATACCTCCGGATTTATTGTAAGGATAGCTGAGTGGTTCATATTTTCTGAAAGCATTTAAAAGGCGGTTTCTAACAGCAGGTTTAACTAAGAGGTGGTGTAAAAATTGTGCAATAAATTCACTGTATGGTTTTCAAAGACAAGATGGTTTTCACACATTTCTCCCAAAATAATCGTTGGAGAGCTTAGTAATAACCATATTCTTGAAGAACTCTTTTAATCTTGTTAGTGAGACTCCGTTTCTCTCCGATAAAAAGGAGTTTAAGGCGTTAAATGTTTGAAGAAACACATGTTTGGTGGGAACGAACCCCTCGTGGTGCGCTAAGCCTACACGTAGAATATCGGACATCGGAATCACGATATCTGACAACTTTGATCGATATTGCGTAATTTTTTAGAAGAGAGGGAGATTTCATCATAGGGAGAAAACATCTTTTATAACCTTATTTGTATGAAAAATAAGTGTAAATGTCAATTTGGACCTTTTTACCCATTTTTTGGTAAAATTACTAAAATAATATCAGTGAACTGATTTTAATTAATAATGGACAATGTCGTGAAATGAATATCGCCATGGTGATTTCGATCGACATTGTATGGTGTTGCTTAACCGATATCAGAAAAACGAGATCACAAGTCAATTCAAAGTCGTAGGAAGGATATTGGCCGATGTTTGGCAGCATTTTATAATTGTTATAGTAGGTACAATATTGATTGAGAATGAGTGATTTTTTCATAGAGATGAAAAAAAATTAGATGTGGATTTCATTTCCGAGTGTTTTTTCATGCCAGTTTTTGATTCTGATAACAGTTTTAAAATATTCATCAGTCAAAAAAATATATATAATTTTTATATCGAATCGGATATTGGCCGATATTTTTCAGGTAGAACGAAAACATTGGCCAATGATGTACTAAGAGTGAACAATCTCGTAGGATGTCGTAATCTGGATATATATGACAGCAATGATTAATATACAGCTTGTTTTTCTTAGGAAAGCGGCTGAGAACTGCGGAAACGTGCTTCTTCCACAATACAATACGTGCCACACAAGATTCCGCAGCTCTCATTTACAGGTGAACACTTTACTTTTCGAGTGGGAATAGGCACCTCGTGGCACGTTAGTCGTTAAGCCTACTCGTATTGACTTTGACATTGAATAGCACCGGATTTATTAGATTAACAGCTTAGTGGTTTATATTTTGTGAAAGCATTTAAAATGAGGTTTCGAAACGCAGGTTTTACCAAGAGGTGGTGTAAAAATTGCACAATCTAAAGAATTCAATGTTTGGTTTTCATAGACGGTTTTTCACATATTTCTCCCGAAATAATGGTCTGAAAGCTTAGCAATAACCATATTTTTGAACAACTTTTTGAGACCTTTCAGAATAATGTTAGAGAGACTCCTTACTTCTCTGTGAAAAGGAGCTAGGGTGCTTGAAAGTGAAAATTAGATCGAGCTCATGGACTCAAAACCTCAAAATATGGATCTCACCTCTTAGTGACAAGCATTGTTCTAAAGGAAATTTTAAGGAGGTACACATATTAAAATTTCAGACCCCTACCTCTAAAACTCCGGGCGTGACGCCCAATTAAGGTTTTTTCAGTAAAACCGGAAAAACTTCCGAAATATGGATCCTACCCCTTTATGCTTTACATATTCTTAATCTACTAGTCTATGCGAACACGATGATATAGAATACTTGGGGGTGCACTCATACTTCCCCATTTCCACCTTTTTCTTACATCCCAAAAACGCATATAAAATCAAGCAAGCCTCTTTTGTGTTCAAAAATTCCTGGATGACGGCAGAATCACCATGGAAACTCAAATTTCTGGAAAAAGCTTACCACATTACTCTACTACCATAAAAAAATTTAAAAAAAATCAAACTTATTATTAAATACCAATTATTGGGCCTTTTCGGACTTGTGCTTTTTCTCGAAATACTGTTTTTTACCAGACTCTGAAAAGCCCCGAAATATGTAACAAATTGCTTAAAAATTCGATATATTTTGAGGTCATCTGTAAGAATATGCCAAAGAAATAAAATTTAAAAGCGTTTAATGGGTTTAAAAAGTCAAAAAACGCAGTATTTTGCCAGGAAAATTAAAAATTTCTGTAGTCTTATTTAATCCGTTCCTCATCTTTACCGGGATTGGTTATTATAAAGTTCTTGAGAAAAAAGAAATGCTTCAAAAAATTTCGTCCTACCAATGAGAAGATGAGAACATTTTTATTTTTAAATTTAATCAAGATTTCTTTTTAAAACTATTTACTTTTCATGATGTTTTAAGTCGAATTTAACTCTGTCGACTAAGCCACAGCGAAGATTTCCATTTAGTTGGTTGATTTCCCTTCTGTGGCAACGCACATTCCTTGTTTATTCACGTCATGGCGTTCGGCGGCGAGGGATGGGCAAAATCTGTCAAAGTATCGATATTCGGTATCGATCCGGATCGAAATCCATGATATCGATCCCATTAAATATCGGTCATGAAGTATCGATACTCAAAGTATCGATACCACTTTCGATACCCATTTTTCGATACCGTGCGGCATAGCATTTCATTACCTCTTTTTATACTTTCAGTACCGAAAGAATATCGAAAGATATTCAATACCCTTTAGACACCTTCTTATAAAAGGTACATCTTGAATCAGTATCGATACTTCAGTTGTGGAGAATTTAAATATTTTCGATACCAGAAGAAACTAAGAGTAAATATTAGGATTAAACAATAGTGCTGTTTCGATACCTTGATGCTAGAATTTTTTTTTCGAATGGTATCGATACTCCTCTTTTCGATACCGCACCGGATGGCATTTCAATACATCTTTTCACACTTTCAATCCAAAGTAAAAGAATATCGAAAGATTTTAAATACCATTTCGATACTTTCTTATAAAAGGTACATCTTGAATCAGTATCGATACTCCAGTTACAATTTTCCCAGGCTAGAATTCAAATTTTTTCAATACCAGCAGAGACGAAGATTAAGTGATAGTATCAATAATTCTGTTTCGATAACTTGATGCTATAAAATTTTTTGAAGTGGTATCGATACTCATTTTTTCGATACCACGCCGCATAAAATTTCAACACCAAAAGAGTATCGAAAGATATTCAATACCCTTTAGACTCCTTCTTATAAAAGGCACATCTTGAATCAGTATCGATACTTCAGTTGTGGAGAATTTAAATATTTTCGATACCAGAAGAAACTAAGAGTAAATATTAGGATTAAACAATAGTGCTGTTTCGATACCTTGATGCTAGAATTTTTTTTTCGAATGGTATCGATACTCCTCTTTTCGATACCGCACCGGATGGCATTTCAATACATCTTTTCACACTTTCAATCCAAAGTAAAAGAATATCGAAAGATTTTAAATACCATTTCGATACTTTCTTATAAAAGGTACATCTTGAATCAGTATCGATACTCCAGTTACAATTTTCCCAGGCTAGAATTCAAATTTTTTCAATACCAGCAGAGACGAAGATTAAGTGATAGTATCAATAATTCTGTTTCGATAACTTGATGCTATAAAATTTTTTGAAGTGGTATCGATACTCATTTTTTCGATACCACGCCGCATAAAATTTCAACACCAAAAGAGTATCGAAAGATATTCAATACCCTTTAGACTCCTTCTTATAAAAGGCACATCTTGAATCAGTATCGATACTTCAGTTGTGGAGAATTTAAATATTTTCGATACCAGAAGAAACTAAGAGTAAATATTAGGATTAAACAATAGTGCTGTTTCGATACCTTGATGCTAGAATTTTTTTTTCGAATGGTATCGATACTCCTCTTTTCGATACCGCACCGGATGGCATTTCAATACATCTTGTCACACTTTCAATCCAAAGTAAAAGAATATCGAAAGATTTTAAATACCATTTCGATACTTTCTTATAAAAGGTACATCTTGAATCAGTATCGATACTCCAGTTACAATTTTCCCAGGCTAGAATTCAAATTTTTTCAATACCAGCAGAGACGAAGAGTAAGTGATAGTATCAATAATTCTGTTTCGATAACTTGATGCTATAAAATTTTTTGAAGTGGTATCGATACTCATTTTTTCGATACCACGCCGCATAAAATTTCAACACCAAAAGAGTATCGAAAGATATTCAATACCCTTTAGACACCTTCTTATAAAAGGCACATCTTGAATCAGTATCGATACTTCAGTTGTGGAGAATTTAAATATTTTCGATACCAGAAGAAACTAAGAGTAAATATTAGGATTAAACAATAGTGCTGTTTCGATACCTTGATGCTAGAATTTTTTTTTCGAATGGTATCGATACTCCTCTTTTCGATACCGCACCGGATGGCATTTCAATACATCTTTTCACACTTTCAATCCAAAGTAAAAGAATATCGAAAGATTTTAAATACCATTTCGATACTTTCTTATAAAAGGTACATCTTGAATCAGTATCGATACTCCAGTTACAATTTTCCCAGGCTAGAATTCAAATTTTTTCAATACCAGCAGAGACGAAGATTAAGTGATAGTATCAATAATTCTGTTTCGATAACTTGATGCTATAAAATTTTTTGAAGTGGTATCGATACTCATTTTTTCGATACCACGCCGCATAAAATTTCAACACCAAAAGAGTATCGAAAGATATTCAATACCCTTTAGACTCCTTCTTATAAAAGGCACATCTTGAATCAGTATCGATACTTCAGTTGTGGAGAATTTAAATATTTTCGATACCAGAAGAAACTAAGAGTAAATATTAGGATTAAACAATAGTGCTGTTTCGATACCTTGATGCTAGAATTTTTTTTTCGAATGGTATCGATACTCCTCTTTTCGATACCGCACCGGATGGCATTTCAATACATCTTGTCACACTTTCAATCCAAAGTAAAAGAATATCGAAAGATTTTAAATACCATTTCGATACTTTCTTATAAAAGGTACATCTTGAATCAGTATCGATACTCCAGTTACAATTTTCCCAGGCTAGAATTCAAATTTTTTCAATACCAGCAGAGACGAAGAGTAAGTGATAGTATCAATAATTCTGTTTCGATAACTTGATGCTATAAAATTTTTTGAAGTGGTATCGATACTCATTTTTTCGATACCACGCCGCATAAAATTTCAACACCAAAAGAGTATCGAAAGATATTCAATACCCTTTAGACACCTTCTTATAAAAGGCACATCTTGAATCAGTATCGATACTTCAGTTGTGGAGAATTTAAATATTTTCGATACCAGAAGAAACTAAGAGTAAATATTAGGATTAAACAATAGTGCTGTTTCGATACCTTGATGCTAGAATTTTTTTTTCGAATGGTATCGATACTCCTCTTTTCGATACCGCACCGGATGGCATTTCAATACATCTTTTCACACTTTCAATCCAAAGTAAAAGAATATCGAAAGATTTTAAATACCATTTCGATACTTTCTTATAAAAGGTACATCTTGAATCAGTATCGATACTCCAGTTACAATTTTCCCAGGCTAGAATTCAAATTTTTTCAATACCAGCAGAGACGAAGAGTAAGTGATAGTATCAATAATTCTGTTTCGATAACTTGATGCTATAAAATATTTTGAAGTGGTATCGATACTCATTTTTTCGATACCACGCCGCATAAAATTTCAACACCAAAAGAGTATCGAAAGATATTCAATACCCTTTACACTCCTTCTTATAAAAGGCACATCTTGAATCAGTATCGATACTTCAGTTGTGGAGAATTTAAATATTTTCGATACCAGAAGAAACTAAGAGTAAATATTAGGATTGAACAATAGTGCTGTTTCGATACCTTGATGCTAGAATTTTTTTTTCAAATGGTATCGATACTCCTCTTTTCGATACCGCACCGGATGGCATTTCAATACATCTTTTCACACTTTCAATCCAAAGTAAAAGAATATCGAAAGATTTTAAATACCATTTCGATACTTTCTTATAAAAGGTACATCTTGAATCAGTATCGATACTCCAGTTACAATTTTCCCAGGCTAGAATTCAAATTTTTTCAATACCAGCAGAGACGAAGAGTAAGTGATAGTATCAATAATTCTGTTTCGATAACTTGATGCTATAAAATTTTTTGAAGTGGTATCGATACTCATTTTTTCGATACCACGCCGCATAAAATTTCAACACCAAAAGAGTATCGAAAGATATTCAATACCCTTTAGACTCCTTCTTATAAAAGGCACATCTTGAATCAGTATCGATACTTCAGTTGTGGAGAATTTAAATATTTTCGATACCAGAAGAAACTAAGAGTAAGAAATAGTAATATCCAGAGGATATAGACTCCCTACTTACTATTAGTGTTGCTCTTCATCCTAGAAAAAAAGTCATCAACATATTTAATTCAACTTATAAGTTTTTCACCGAGGAAGAGTATCGAAAGAATGATACCGTCCTTCAAGATTCAAGATGAACGATTTGTAAGCAATTAAAAGGTTTTAATTATTGTAGATACTACTATACTAAACAGCTTCATTATAGTTAGATAAATTTATAATCAGGAATCTCCAATTATAATAAAAAGTTGATAATGTATATACTTATCTAAAACTTAAAAAAATGTTTCGTTTTACATCTAAATTAGTGACGGATATTATAATACTAAAATGCTAGTATTAATAATTATAAAATTAAAAAGATGAGAAATTTAACTTTGCATTGCAGGTATAAAACTTTCCTATGTTATATGACCATTTTGTATAACAATCAACCTAGCGTACAGAGAGAAGTTATAAATAACTTTTGATTCAAGATCTAACTTTTTAAAGTGTTAAAAGGGGTATTGAAATGCCATCCGGTGCGGTATCGAAAAATGGAGTATCGATACCATTTGAAAAAAATTTCTAGCATCAATAAGGTATCGAAACAGCGTTGTTGGACACTATCACTTACTTTTCGACTCTGCTGGTATCGAAAACATTTAAATTCTCCATTGGGAAAATTGTAACTGGAGTATCGATACAGATTGAAGATGTACCTTTTATAAGAAGGTATCGAAATGGTATTTAAAATCTTTCGATATTTTTTTACTTAGGACTAAAAGTGTGAAAAGAGGTATTGAAATGCCATCCGGTGCGGTATCGAAAAATAGATAATCGATACCATTTGAAAAAAATTTCTAGCATCAAAAGGTATCGAAACAGCGTTGTTTGACACTATCACTTACTTTTCGAGTCTGCTGGTATCGAAAACTTTTAAATTATCCATTCTCCATTGGGAAAATTGTAATTGAAGTATCGATACTGATTGAAGATGTACCTTTTATAAGAAGGTATCGAAATAGTATTTAAAATCTTTGGATATTCTTTTACTTTGGACTAAAAGTGTGAAAGGAGGTATTGAAATGCCATCCGGTGCGGTATCGAAAAATGGAGTATCGATACCATTTGAACATTTTTTTCTAGCTTCAAGGTATCGAAACAGCATTGTTGGATACTATCACTTACTTTTCGAGTCTGCTGGTATCGAAAACATTTAAATTCTCCCCTGGGAAAATTGTAACTGAAGTATCGATACCGATTCAAGATGTACCTTTTATTTTAAAAGGTATCGAAAATCGAAATGGTTTGAAATGAAAATGAAATATGGTTTGAAATAAAATATTTCGATACTCTTTTGGTATTGAAAGTATTAAAAGTGGTGTAATGAAATGCTATGCAACCCGGTATCGAAAAAAGGGATATCGATACCATTTCAAAATTTTGTCAAATTATCGAAACAGCATTACAGGTATTGTGTACTGTACCGATGGAGGTGGTATTTTGAGAGGGTCCCTCTCATCCACCAAAAAAAGGCGACCCGACCTCTCTCTCGGCCGACTTCCTGTGTCCGCCTCCCCCAAAACCGGTTCTCCCCGTCGTAGAATGTCCAGGGATCGGGTGACCGCCGGCATTCCGGAGCCAAGTTCCTTGAAAAAGTTTTCTTCCCAAAATGTAGTCGGGGACGAGTCATGAGTCATCCTTAGGGGGCTTCTCCCCAAGACGTTATAGTATCGAAAAAACGCCGGTATCGAAATTTCGATACTCACCCTTTGAGTATCGATACCTAGCTCTGGTATCGATCCAAAATATCGGATATCGAAACCTTTTATATCGATACCACCAAGTATCGATACTTTTTGCCCATCCCTACGGGCGAAACATAACATCGTGTGTGGATGTGGAACAACGCTTCTTATTTCAAGTAAGTTAGGTGTTCAATATATTTATTTAGAGTTACCATATCTTGATTTCCCACGAATTAAAAAAGATAAATTTGTTGGTCGTACTCCAGAGAACGGGGCCGTCCCAAGTCCGATTTTGGATATAATGGGGGGGGGATTGGATATATCCCCAAATCCCAAATTTATTTAAATACATTGCCAAACAGAAGTGAAATTCCAATTACCTGGCAAGAAAAAGGCACAAACAGTACAATATATTAAATATAAAAGGACACACATAACCACAAAAAAATAAGCACTAAATCTACACAAAAGAGAAAAACAAAAAATCGTGGAGATACACTTTGCAAATAATCAAGTTTTAATTTAGAGTAAGAATCTAAAAACAGATCACTGGTTGTGGGCAGATTATTAACTATATTATAAAATTGATAAATAGTTTGGCTTGAAAGATAGTTCTTGACAATTAAAGGAATCAAGAATACTATTTTATTTCTTGTATAGCGTGGAGGGATATGGAAGTCAAGTAACGTGAGTAAAGGAGGGCAATCTATATTGTTTCTTATTAAGTTAAAATAAAACTTTAATATGGATAAATTTCTCCGTAGTTCCAAAGTCATAGGCATTAAAGGAATATAATTCCAATTCCTATAAGTACCTACTCTTATTTTTAGGATTGTTGTTTGCTCACAATATTGCTTTCCCCTAACCATGGGGAAAGCTACATAACTTACTTATATTAATGGATGCAAGTAGCGGCTTGTCCATAGGAGCACATTAAATGAGCAAGTGAACCCCCAGTGAAAATGAAATTACTAAAAATCTATTCCAAATTGTGTTGTATATTCAGGATCACCTTCTAGCCTCCCTTCTATTCAAAACGTCATTAAAGAAAAAAGGTACTTCAGGATTAGCCAGTGAAAAATTTCTCTAATCGAACATATTGGAAATTCCAACTTTATATATAATAGCTAACATATTGGATATTTCACTTTCAACGGCATAGGCTTGTGCAGCTAAGAAACAGAAAAGACTTCACCGAGCTGGCTTGGGGATATAATTCTTTCCTTCGCCAGCTGCTCTCGACTTCACAATCACACACTTTGAGTGTGTCACAGTTTGCATTAGTAAGTGAATATGAGGGGATGGCCCTGGAATTTATGATTTCTCCCCAGAAGGATTTACAAAACTCTTAATTTATTACCAACAAAGAAATAATATTTTTACATTTCAGCACCCTGTATAAATGATAAGATTTATAACCATTAAATTAACTTTTGTTGCAGGTCCACTGAATCAGACAGTCTGCTATAATGTCTGCCGATATGGATGGTGGACATTTGTCCGAGAGGCCACAGATGGACGTTGTATAAAGTAAAGTAAGTAACTTTTGTGATAAGTGTTTGTAATTAGTGTGTATATAGTGTTCTATAATTAGCTTTATGGATGGGTTGATAAATGTAAACAATAACAAAGTCCTAGAGACTTCCGGTTTAGAACCACAACATAGCAGATGCATTTGGCAACTTGGCGAAAACGTCGTTTTTAAAATATTAAAAATATTATTTTTCTCCCTAATCCTTTTTTAATAAAATAATAATAAAAAAAGGAGTGAATGCAAAAAAAGGCTGATTACTGAATGAAAAAAAAATAATACATTCAAAAATAATTAATACGAAAAGAGAAAAACGAATTTACGTGGTTGAAGTTGACTTCGAAACAAAAACAAAGAACAAACAAGAATGAAAAGGTTGCCAAAGCAATGCCAAGGATAACGCTAATGTGGTAAACCGGAAATAATATATTAGCACTGCCAGATGCAGAACGAAACTAGTGAAACCCATCCATATTAAAAGTGGGTATCTGTGTTTACTCAGGATTTTTTTTTTTTTTTTGAAATTTGACTCTTAAAAAGAAAGTAGCTATAGCTATTTTTTGTTGCGCAAGGAATAAATATTAATATGTTTCAAAATATTTAAATTTTTATGCCTTAACCAATGCTGCTGTTTGAAAAAATACACCTTTTTTACCAGAAATTAATGCTTCTGAGGAACACATTTCAATATTCTTTTGGAAGACCCAGGAATTTATGATTCCTCCCCAGAAGGATTAACAAAACCCTGATTTATTACCTACAAAGAAATAATTTTTTTACATTTTAGCACCCTTGTCTATATCATAAGATTTGTATTTTGAATTAACTTTTGTCGCAGGTCACCTTCACCGTATTGGGCAGGCTATACTGAGTGCTGACAACGTGTGCCCTTTCTGCCAGCCGTGGAATGGATGATGGAAACACTTGAATGGCCAAGAATGGGCGTTGGATAAAGTAAAGTAACTTTTGTCGTAAGTGTTTGTGAATTATTTATAATTAGCTTTATATTAATAGGGGGTTTCCCTAGGAATTGTTTTTTGAAATTTGACTCTTAAAAAGAAAGTAGCTATAGCTATTTTTTGTTGCGCAAGGAATAAATATTAATATGTTTCAAAATATTTAAATTTTTATGCCTTAACCAATGCTGCTGTTAGAAAAAATACACCTTTTTTTTACCAGAAATTAAATGCTTCTGGGGAACACATTTCAATATTCTTTTGGATGACGCAGGAATTTATGATTCCCAGAAGGATGATCAAAACTCCGATTTATTACCTACAAAGAAATAAATTTTTTACATTTTAGCACCCTTGTCTATATCAAGATTTGTATTTTGAATTAACTTTTGTCGCAGGTCACCTTCACCGCATTGGGCAGTCTACTGAGTGCTGACAAAATGTGCCCTTTCTGCCAGCCATGGTTGGCTAAGAATGGGCGTTGGATAAAGTAAAGTAACTTTTGTCGTAAGTGTTTGTGAATTATTTATAATTAGCTTTTTATTAATAGGGGGTTTCCCTAGGAATTGTTTTTGGAAATTTGACCCCTTTTTGGTAGTTTAGGGAATACATATAGAATTTTTTATCCCTCAACCAATGGTGTAGTTTGAAATATACACCTTTTTTACCAGAAGTTTAATATGTTGGAGGAACAATTTAAATATTCCTCTGGATGGTCCAGGAATTAATGATTCCTCCCCAGAAGGATTAACTAAACACTTATTTACTTCCTACAAAGAAATAAATTGTTTACATTTCAGTATCTCTGTCTAAATGATAAGCATGGGTGCCACTCTTCCGCCCTAGGTCGGAAATCCGTCCTTCTATAAGTTCTGTTAACAAAATTCCGTCCTTGATTTATTATGAAATGCAAAATCAGCTGACCGATTGGCAGCGGTTTGTACTAAATTTCAATACTTATAACCAGTGGCCTGTCCAGGATAATTTTACTACTGTTTTGCTATACCTATACAAATTCAACATTTGATAATTAGGTACCTACTTTCACAAATTCAGTTTTAGGAAAAAGGTACCTTCACAAAATACATATATTCTCAATAGTAAATTATTAGTCATTCTATACTAAATTTTCTTTTGTTTCTAATGCTAAAACTTATATGTACATGTTTTTAAGTTGATTTCGCACTTAAATTTTCACAAATTAGCACTAAATTTTCACAAAATAGGTACCTTTTAAAAAATCCTAGACAGACCCCTGATAACGCACATTTTGGCCAGGGTTGCATGATTTAAATCACTTGATTTTTTAAAAAACTCGTATGATTTAAATCAAAAATGTTAAACTACCATAATTTAAAGAAAATTATTAGTTGTATGCTTTAAAAATGGTTTGAAAAATTATTTGCATTAAAATTTTTAAACTTTTTTTTATACTATATTTATACATTTAGAATTTATACAATTGATTGCCTGGAAAACAAGTGTTACTACCATATTGACCTTGATTATGGAAATGCAGTGATAGCAGTTGTCCTAGAATTCCTATATTTCCTATATATTTGAGAAAAGACTAAAAAGTGTCCTATAATTTCTAAAAGTGGCATTTGTCCTATATTTTCTCTCTTCATGTCAATTTTCTTTAACAGATTCTATCAAAATCCAAAAATTTTTTTTGCTATTTTGTTTTTACTGATGCATATTACAAATTTTTAAAAAGCGGTCAGCTCTGCCTGCATGTTTCTTTGCCTGATGACTGGTCAAAAAGTCTGCTTTCTCTGATTAAAATGCAGATATAATAACAACTTGGAAACTTGTGATTACTATGATTTTTCTCGGAATTGCATTTTTATTTTCGCGTTTACATATACCTTCTGAGGTTTTTATGCAGGAAATTTTAGCTTTCTACATTTTTATTACCCGACTCAGATTTACCCACACTGCTCCTGATTTTTCGGAACATTCCCCAGATTTTTATAATTTTCTCTAGTTTTATAAAATATTTCATGGATAGTGGGTTATATATAGTTGCAACTTTTAGACTTGAAATCAGAACCGAGCAACTATGAAAAGTCAAATAAAGCATATGGATTCAATACGATTCAAGATTTTGATAATTTTAGATGTGAAGAATTTTATCAGTTTTTACTATTCACCATGATTGAATATTGTTTTAATTAATTATCTAATGTAACTAACAAAAGAAATTCTAAATAGGAATTAAAACTGTGTTCGTTAAGAATTTGTAGTGCAATTTTGTATGTCCTATATTTTTACAATGAGAATCCCATATTTTTTTATGAACTCGCTGCTGTCACTGAAAATGCTGTAAATAGCAATCAACTTCATTTGTTTTTGTGGTTCTGTAAATAGCAAGGGTTTGGTATGAATAATTTAATAAATTAAACAAGAACTAAAATCCTATAATTTTATACCTGTTATTATCAACTTTGTAAAATGTTTAGAGGATTTTTATCAAAAGCTCATCTTTATATTTTTAGTTTTGTTTTTCAATCCAATTTAATTTTTTTCTTGTTCTACATAAATATCAATGATTTGAATTTATTTTTTATCACTAATTACTTATTTATTAAGGAAATAAACATTATTGATTTTAGTTAAATTAATTTTACCTATTACAGTAAACTCAAAGATTGATTTCAATTTTTTCAGTAATGTATTAAATATAATCATTGTCTTGATTTATTTAGTACTGTATCAAATGTAACCATAGTTATGATTTAAAAAAATAATTTTTGATTTCAAAATTTGGAAAGTAGTTAGTGAAAGAAGGATAAAACTTTTAGTAACTAATTGTACAATTATTCATTCGGCCTCTCAGAACGGGCATCTCACCGATGAGATGGCAGTGAACTGCTTCCCTTGATTAGTTAATTATATTAATTAGTGAATAAAATATATCAGAATGTGATGCAAAATTGTTACATCACACAGAAGTTATAATATCAATATATTTTTGATCAGTTTCAGAACATAAAGAACTGTTAATTCATTTAAATAAAAAAAATTCCGATTTAAATAAAAAAATTCCGATTTAAAACAAATAAATCTGATTTTTTTTAAAAAAAATCAAAAAATCAGCAACCCTGCATTTTGCCCACAAATAAGCTTGTTTTACTCAGAGACAGGTTTAAGTTAAAATTTAAGGACCCTTTTCATTGTTCATGTGGGTCATTCCATTTCAAGTGGTCCAGCACTGGTTGCTCGACCATTTTTAAAAAATCTGAAATTTTTTGTACATCAACCCTAACCTAAAAGAAGATCAAATCAACCATTATTTTTAATTTAATCTATTTTGCTTGTCCGCAGCAGCCATGCAAATTTCGACGTTTTAGCGGTTTTTGCTAATTTAAGCGTTTACGGGATTGGAAATATCTCCCCTTTAAAATCTCCAAATCAAATGGGGTTTGAAGCAAAATTGTTTAGAATAAAACGGTCTAAAAGACTAGAGCAAGTATGTTTTTCTAAAATAAACCCTTAGGGGTGAAATTTTAGTTTAAAGTTGAAATTTTTTTAAAAATATCTGCCCACTTTAAGAAGATTTTTTTATAAGAAGGAAACCTGTCAAGGCACCAATATTTTTTTTATTAATAGTCCAAATACATTTTAGGTCATATGCAAAGTTTTGGATCTGAGCCTCAATTTGTCTTTATTTAAAAAAATCTCAAAGTCGAAGATTTGTCAAAATTTGCAATTTTGAGGGTTAAATATCTCTGGTGGGGGACCAGTTAAAAATTTTAAAATGGTTCATTCTAGAGTACTATATATTAGTGTTAAGCTCAAGAAGTTCATAGGAGGAGATTTGACTACAAGCCGAGGTATGATTTTTACAAGGTGCCCCCAAATGTCGCAAAATTTGGAAGTTAAGGATTTCTACAAAATTTGTCTGTTTTCAAGAGAACTTTTTTATAGGAAGGAAACCATTCAACACAACACATATTTTTATACAAATAGTCCAAATGTAATTCAAGTTACACGCAAAATTTGAAACCTGAAACTTGGTTTTTCTTTGCTTAAAAAAATCCCAAAATCAACGATTTGTCAAGAATTTCACTTTTTTAGAGTGATATCTCTCTGAAGGAGCAGGAGATAAAAATTTGAAATTTTGTCATCTTAGAGTATATTATGGTAGTGTTATGCCCTTAAAGTTTCAAGATGGAGGATATCTTTATCCGGGTATCTTTTCTCTTTTTAAATGCTCTATTTTAATTTCATTAAGTCCTTTGGTTATAACTTTTTTTATGAATTTTTAGTGGATCCGAACAAGTATTGCCAAAGAGATTATGATATTTTAACAAATACTTTTTCTCATGATATTTGCATGTATTTTTGACAGATTTATTGATCCTTAGAACAAACAAATTTTGATGATCTTCCCTTAGTTCACTTAACCGATTAAACTCAAGAGTTACTGGGCCATAAGGCGACATCCATAAATTACGTGAGGTGTTTTTTCCAAAATCTGAATCCCCCCTCCCCCCTTGGTGAGATTTTGCTGGACCCCCCCTCCCCCCCGCGTGAGATTTACCTACAACTTTTTAAAAATTATTTTCCTTTCTCATACTTAAAAAACAAAGAAAATCGAATAATTTCTAACTTAAAAAGTTAACGTGAGATGCCCCCCTCCCCCCTTGGTGAGATTTTTCCAAACCCCTCCCCCCCTTTTTGACCTCATGTAATTTATGGATGTCCCCTAAACAGACTTGTGACAATTTTCTCTGATAAGTTGACCCACATCACAATCCATTTTTTAACATGAACTTGCGACTAATAAAAAATACAACAACAAAACACCTTGGTGAATCAAAATGTTCTTCCGATCTTGGTGCAGGTTTGCAGTCAGTGGCGTATATAGGAATTTATTTCGGGAGGGGCCCAAAATTACTCTCCAGCCCCTTCCCCACATATTTAATAGGTCCAATGTAGCTTTTTAAGGTTATAACTTAGGTTCTAAAAACTTAATATAGGAAAAGGTGTTAGTAATAAAAATACAAGTACCAAAGGGGGGGTCTGGAGGCCTTCCCCCAGAAAATTTTTGGAAGTTTGACTAAAAAAAACAGGTTTTTAACTAGTTTTGGTACACTAAGTCCGAATTTTGGATGTACATTTTTATGAACTTAATATTTAAAAGTAATAAAATAGAGTTCCAAGTACAAAAAGGGATCTGGAGTCCTTCCCCAGAAAATTTTTGGAACTTTACCCCTAAAACAAGGGGTTTATCTTGTTTTTGGAACACTAAGTCCGAATTTTGGACATATATTTTTTGGTAGGATTTGGATTTTGATGAACTTATTATATATGTAATATAGTTGTTAATAATAAAATTCCAAGTACAAAAGGGGGGTTTGGGGGTCCTCCCCCAGAAAATTTTTTAAAACCCTAAAATACAATGTTTTAACTTGTTTTGGTACACCTAGTCCGAATTTCGGGGGGGGGCAGGGCCCCCTCGGCCCCCCCTTATATACGCCACTGTTTGCAGTATGCAATAAAACAATTCTCATCGCGGTTTTCTTCTTCCCTCTCCGTCTCTCAGGTTGTAAAGATTGTCAATGGCTGAATGCTAAGGTTAAGCAGTTAATATAATTACTTATATCAAGCCCAACTTTAACATATGTTTGGTAAAAAATAGAGATAAATATTTTAATTCATAAAGTTCATTGCTAAGCTTTTCTATATTGCTGTATTTTGTATAATTAAAATTAAAAAGTAATGAAACATTAATAATATTTACAAAATAATTGTAAAGTAAAAAAAAATCACTTCAACAAAAAAAAAGTTTAATATCATCCTTGCCATTTCTATGTTTGTAGCCAAATAATCCTCCATCTTGAAACTTTTAGGGCATAACACTACCATAATATACTCTAAGATGAAAAAATTTCATATTTTTATCTCCTGCTCCTTCAGAGAGATATCACTCCAAAAAAGTGAAATTCTTGACAAATCGTTGATTTTGGGATTTTTTTAAGCAAAGAAAAACCAAGTTTCAGGTTTCAAATTTTGCGTGTAACTTGAATTACATTTGGACTATTTGTATAAAAATATGTGTTGTGTTGAATGGTTTCCTTCCTATAAAAAAGTTATCTTGAAAACAGACAAATTTTGTAGAAATCCTTAACTTCCAAATTTTGCGACATTTGGGGGCACCTTGTAAAAATCATACCTCGGCTTGTAGTCAAATCTCCTCCTATGAACTTCTTGAGCTTAACACTAATATATAGTACTCTAGAATGAACCATTTTAAAATTTTTAACTGGTCCCCCACCAGAGATATTTAACCCTCAAAATTGCAAATTTTGACAAATCTTCGACTTTGAGATTTTTTTTAAATAAAGACAAATTGAGGCTCAGATCCAAAACTTTGCATATGACCTAAAATGTATTTGGACTATTAATAAAAAAAATATTGGTACCTTGACAGGTTTCCTTCTTATAAAAAAATCTTCTTAAAGTGGGCAGATATTTTTTAAAAAAATTCAACTTTAAACTAAAATTTCACCCCTAAGGGTTTATTTTAGAAAAACATACTTGCTCTAGTCTTTTAGACCGTTTTATTCTAAACAATTTTGCTTCAAACCCTATTTGATTTGGAGATTTTAAAGGGGAGATATTTCCAATCCCGTAAACGCTTAAATTAGCAAAAACCACTAAAACGTCGAAATTTGCATGGCTGCTGCGGACAAGCAAAATAGGTTAAATTAAAAATAATGGTTGATTTGATCTTCTTTTAGGTTAGGGTTGATGTACAAAAAATTTCAGATTTTTTAAAAATGGTCGAGCAACCAATTTTACTTTTTTTGGACCACTTGAAATGGAATGACCCATGTGATATTTTATAAGTTTTTCTGCAATTTTAAAAAATTGCTAGATTAAGGGAAATGATTAAAAAAGATAGTTCTAAGTTCAGTCTTGGAATTTTTGAAGAGTGGCACCCATGATGATAAGATTCATAACCAATCAATTAACTTTTGTTTTTTACATGCAGGACCACATCAGGCGGGCTGCTGATGACAAAACCACCACTTACTCCTGAGAAGTTGGAGGTAATATCAGGTACATAAAATACCTTGACTTGCTGCTAGAATTTAAAGTTATGCAGTTTTAAATTTTTCTATAAGGAAAGTAATTTTCCATTTGAAAACTTTAAAAAGAAAATATGCAAGAACCTAAATTATTGAATTTTTCATCTTGCCTAGCAGTGAAATTAAGTAGACAATGCTCAACAATTGGGATTCTTCTTACAATTAAAAGCAAATTGTAAATTATCCCTTTTCTATCAGATAAGCAGACTTCTATCTAAAAATTTGATATAATATATCCAAGTAAAAATAAATGTAAAAAATATAAAAGTAAAAATAATCTATGAAGTCTGAATTTTAGTACACAAATTGCAGAATAAATAAATTATGTTGTGGGTAAATTTTTGGCAAGACTTAAAATCTTTGATCTGATAATTGACTTGGAATTTATCAAGCCTTTTTAATCATAGATTTAATTGCATGTTACTTATCTTAATTATTATTAGTCTTTCCAATTGAATATAATTTAAATGTTATTATTTTACCCCAACTTTTGAAAATTCAACTAGGTTGAATTTATGGCAGTTTACACTTGACAATGTCCCACCTACCCTGTAAGTTCTGGATGTATGACTTAAATTCCCTGGATTCTGAAGGAACACCAGTTTTTTCTTCTAAAGTTAATTTTTTGAAATTCCTTGCCTCAAAACTTTTTTATATGATGTTCTATGGAAATGAAACCTGAGTAGGAGTTTTGGGATGATCTTTCAGAAAATAGATTGATATGTATGAAGATGGTGTGGGGAAAATGATTAGGCATTTTGACAGTGTATTGAACCATGCAAAATAACACTTAAATCGTCTTTCTAACCCAGGCTTTTCACTTACAGTCACAATGGTTTTGCAGTGGACTAAACCATAAATTAAGAGACTTGTTTTGGTCTTAGATGGCCAAATAAATCCATGTATAATTTATGTAGTAATGTAAATTTGTTAACTAATTGTTAATTTTTGTCATAAAAACCATACTTGTTGGTTCATCTGTAGCTGAAGCAAAAATATTGCTTATTAAGCTGAAGAAATTTTCAATATTTGATTCGGATTTTTTGTACTCTTTTACTATTTTAATTCTTTGTTATTTCATGTTTTGTTTACATTTCAGATCAGATGAGAAAATTCCTCATAAAGAAAGGAAAAGCACGTGCAGAAATAGAGGCTGAATTGAAGAACAGAAACACTTAATTGTCTTAAAAAATCAAGACATGTACAGAAATTGCTATACAAGAATTAAAGAATAAAACTTTTTAAATGTGTATACTTTGTTTTGTCTTTTCATTAGATCTAAGAGCTGTTGCTAGTAGAAATGTTATGCATGTGCATGGGGAATTTCCCAACTTTTTTTAGAAATTCTATTTTTTAATATTGTTGAGAATATATCTATTCCAGCAAGTGGTGGTCGTATTTGTTGCTAGGCCAGCAATATGTTCTAGCAGCGCATGCTGGATTTTGTATGCTAGAATAGCAAAAAATTCCAGCAAGTGGTGGTCGTATTTGTTGCTAGGCCAGCAACATGTTCTAGCAACGCATGCTGGATTTTGTATGCTAGAATAGCAAAAAATTCCAGCAAGTGGTGGTCGTATTTGTTGCTAGGCCAGCAACATGTTCTAGCAACGCATGCTGGATTTTGTATGCTAGAATAGCAACAGATTCCAGCAAGTGGTGGTCGTAATCTTTGCTAGGCCAGCAACATTTTCTAGCAACGCATGCTGGATTTTGTATGCTAGAATAGCAAAAATTTCCAGCAAGTGGTGGTCGTAATCTTTGCTAGGCCAGCAACATTTTCCAGCAACGCATGCTGGATTTTGTATGCTAGAATAGCAAAAATTTCCAGCAAGTGGTGGTCGTAATCTTTGCTAGGCCAGCAACATTTTCCAGCAACACATGCTGGATTTTTGTTTGCTGGCAAGCATAAAAGTGGGCCATAACCGATCTTGGGTTGCTGGTGGCTTATGCTGGAACCAGCAAACATTCATGCTAGTTTTTTGCTAGTTTACTAGCATGAATCTAGCATGCAATGCTTGTCCAGCAAACAAATTCCAGCATAAATTTTGACCTGGGTTTCTACTCCTTTGGGCAGCTGTAGTTTTTATAATCCAACTAAATATATATTTTGGTTATACGAAAATACCGGTCAATGTAAAAACCTGTCAATAAAAAACTAATTTATTACCTGGGTAAAGATATTTTTTTAACAGGAGTTTACTGATTGATTTTTACATTGACTGGTATTTTCGCGACAGCCTCATTTTAGCGCATTACCACCATGGCTTCTTCGACAGCATGATAAAAAAATGAACAAACACAGTTTTGCATTGAATATTTCTATACTTGACAGCATCGTTAGTTGACCCTATGACGTCACTAATAAACAAAGTAGTTCCCATCGCGGTCGGAACTTTGAGTGAAATGAAGAACGTCAATTTCAAAATATGATTAGTTTGTTAAACCCATGTAATATATAGCGTCTTTTTCATCAAGATTAGGTTACCGAAACTCTTCCTAGCTAACCCAACAGGCTTTGTGTTTACCGATATCTCCTTCCGCGTTTGTGACGTACCGGGTTCAAGAAAACGTTGCTGTCGAGTGTAGTAAGACAACCAGCCAATTCCAGCATCGAAATAAAATCCGAAGGGAATCCGTTCTTAATACCAAAAACATTCAACTTGATCGTTGTTGTCCTATTCTAACATCTCCCACATTTGCCTCGAGTGGGATACACTTACATTCAAGTGAAACTTATCCAACGATACGAAAAAAAATAATGAAAAATTTTCTTCTCCTGTATCCCCCGATCCAGACAGTCTCATTCTGGCCCATATCCTGCCAGTAATGGGCCGATTCCTGGCGTTTTCTGTTGTTCTGCTTTTCTCCGGGAGATTTCCTTATTCCTGCAGAGAAGCCTTCTAATACGAGCATTTCTCGGTGTTTTGCGTTGCGTAATGCGCTCTTAGCCGGCGCGGGATTACCGCTAAATTACAGAGACCCGCGGACAAAGGTTCTTTAATGAAAGCCCCCCCCCTTCTGTTACGCTTTTTTCTCTGGAAAGGCTTTGTTTTGCTGCACCGAAAGAAATAGCCGAGATTAGTTGTATTCATTGTTGCTTAATATTGCGGCCGGGCTGGCGGTTTTTTTACCCTCTGTGTTGCTTTTTTTGGTTTAATTTCTGATACGGAGGAGCCGGAACAATAAGTTGCGATTTTTCTTTCGTTGCCGCTTTTGATGAAAAAAAATTCGGTCTTAATTACCATGATAGGTGGGTTAATTAGTTGTGTATTAAAGTTTTCATTTCCTCACTTCTTCTGGGGTCGCTTAGAGACCCTTTATGACTGGACAATGAACGATTCTCCGCCATTTTAGCTACAATATGCATGGATTTCCATAGAGTGTTTTCAGGAGACGTCACAACCGGTTATTTTCTTTTAACTGTGTACCTTCTGTAGGGCTTTTAACTGTTGCTAAGGCCGTTGTTTATCTGTTGCTAAGGCGGTTTTTAGATATGGGATCACGTGATTGCGAATGCTCCAATAGAAGAATTCCACGGCTAGTCATTTTCTGTAACTGTTAACCTCTGTAGGGCAAAAAACTGTAACATCTTCTGTTGCTAAGGCCGTTGTTAGGTCCGAGTCATGTGATTGAAAATACTCTATAGACTGTAATGCTAATTCATCCGCTTCAAGCTCAAAATATAGTTCATGCCGAACACGAAATGATGTTTTTTGATTTTTTTTTTACTAATTATATTTATCTTAGAAAATGCATTTTTAAACATCAAAGTGATTGTTGGGTTGTATTTTTATGAACTAGTAGCCTGGAAACTAGTGTCCTTAAATTGTTGCTATATTGCTTTGTTTTTAATAGAGCATTTTCCATCACATGACTCGGACTTAACAACGGCCTTAGCAACGTTGTTTTTGTCCTCCAGTGACGTCATGTGTGAATGCTTCTATTGGATGCTTTTATTTCCCGCCCCCTAACAATAGCCTTAGCAACGTTGTTTTTGTCCTCCACGTCAAGTGTGACGTCATGTGCGAATGCTCTATTCTTATCCAAATAGATGGTTAACTAGTTTTGGTAGCCAAAAAATGAGAAATGGAAAAAATGAGACAGAAAGTGAGAAACAATGGTAGAAAGAGAGAGTAGATGTGTGTTACATTTTAGTTTGATCATTACGTAAAGGAATTTGAAATTTTATTAGGTTCCATATGTTCAATTTGAGATTAAAAAAATGTGTCAACTTTTTTATATGAAAAGAGGATTACATATTTAGTTACCTTTACCTAATCAAGGCTAAACTGGATCGGTTAACTGTGTTATATCAGGCTTGGACAATGAGTGAAAAGATCAAAGAAGCCGACGTTACTGGAAGTTTTCAGATCTTACCGCTTGAAAGCGCTGGCCACGTATAGGGAAATTTGGTTGATTGATTGGGTTGGGATCTTGGTGCTTTTTGCCTCGGCTCTTTGGCCGGCATATACCTCGCATGGATGAGAGTTGAGAATCAGCCACCCGGAGATAAAATCTTGGGAGAGAAGGAATCTTTTGGTTTGAAGAGGGAAACAAATTCGATTTGTCAGCTCTGTTTGATCGCTAATTTTTTGCAGGTTTCTAATGATCTATAGTCTGTGTAAATAAAATTGGAAGTTCACTACTAGTCATTTTCCACTAGTCACAATGCACTGCCACATCGTTGGTCATGCGCGAGTCTCAATTCAAGCGTGACGAGTCGGCAATTTTATTAAAAAATGCCATGAATGACAGATAGATGGCTCTGGCCACGTATGGCTCACTAGAGACATAATCCGTAACATCGCTTTTCACTCATTGTCCAAGCCTGATATAACACAGTTAACCGATCCAGTTTAGCCTTGACCTAATTGACCCATACAAGTAAGAATTTTGATAATGTGTAAACAAAGATAATATAAAGGACAAATAGAAAGTTCAAACTAAACATATATATTTAGTACACTTCATTTTTGTACAGAATTATCTGCATTGTTTTGGCGTTAATACTCCAGCAGATCCACGCATAGTATTTGAAGGGATACATTTTCCACACAACATATTTAAAAAAGAAGAATCCACATAATTATGAGAACACTTCCTAACAGAGCACATACCCTCCACAACTCAGAGCACTTATTCTTAATAATAATAAAAATAAACGGTTATATGCAGGAAGGACATTAAAAGTCGTTTCTGTTTTAGGGAATTTATCTTTCCTCATATCTGCGTCTTTTCAGAATATAATTTTATCCAGTGAGCCGTGTGAGCTTTTCTTCTCCGAAGCGCACAAAGGCCATTTTAAACCCCATTTACTTTCTGTTCTACGACCACCCAGAAGATAGTTTCGGTTTATATAACACAGAGAAATAAGCTTACCCTCCATCTTTATGCTCTACAAGTGCTTTACAAGTTGTATGTTATAAAAATATGTGCCGTGGATAGATATTGTGTGCTTAAGGCATTTATTTCTGTGTGGATCAAGAGAGGGTTTGCTTTAAATAAATCAAATATCCAGGGTTCATAAATCAATGGGATCGGACAGGGAAAAGTAGTAAAAGTATTCCTTTAAAGATGATGGTCAATATTCTAAATAAAAGATAGTATTTGTAGCTATGGACTTCAAACTTAATCATTATCGCTTTTATAAATAGTGTTTACAGCATCGTTTATGTTTATTTCAATAACACGACCTTAAAATATTTTTTCAATCAATATTAATTAGTATTATTTTCATTAGCTTCTATGAATAAATAGCAAAAGGGTAAACAAGGATTAACTCTGATAAGTCGCCCAATTAGGAATTTAGAAGGGTTTCCTAGATTACCTTGAGGTTTTAAATTAAGCTTTATTTTAATCTTTATAAGCCTAATGTGGTTTTAAATAATTACTAGAGGAGAGTGAAAATTGAATGTGACTGACAGTCCTAGTAAGGATGGGGATTAAAATATTTTAGTAGAACCTCTTTGAAAACGACAGGTAAATAAAAAAAACTACGGTATTATCATAACCAGTGTTATTCCTAGGATTTTTTGGAAGAGTAAAAATACTCCTTGACTTTTTTTTTACAAGGAGTGAAATTGAATTATAAGGAGTGAAATACGGAAATAGCATAAACTACATATTGAGAAAAAAATTCTATTAAAAACGCTCACTTTTTAATGGACAAAATGAGAATGAAAAAAAAATGAGGATGCTATTTTGGGTTTCAATCAATCAAACTCCCTAATCATCAGAACAATAAATGAAAAAAAAATACTATGGCTGTATGAAAACACAATTAAAAAGTATGATAAGTAAGGATGCCGTGGCTAAAAGTTTAAGCTAAACCTTTGTGAAAAATTCAAAGAGTGAAAATACTCCTGTCTAGTTTTTTAAAGAGTAATTCCCATTTTCAAGGAATGAAATACTCTCTCAGAGGAGTTAAAAATATCTCTGATCATAATTTTAATTTTATTCGTTAAAACGTCCTTTCGTCAAAACGACCACATTTGTTTTTGGTTACAGATGGGGTCTCTATCAAGGTTCTACAATAATAACCATAATATAAAGCTTACAAGAGTTCTCTTACTCAAAATTAGTCAAAACACTACCTTTCAGGGACAAATTTCAAATATTTTTTTATGGGGGAACCCCTGACCCCATAAATTAACGTCTGATACACAGGGTGTTTCCTTTGAAAAGTCTGCCACTTACAAGAAACGGTTCCCTTTCAGTGTTTCCTAAAGTGTTTCAAAATGAGAAAAGGTAGTACTAGTTAAATGGTCCAATTTCGAAAAAAAATTAATAGACCCTTAGCACCCCTTAAAATTTAACATCTATTTATTTATAATTTTTACTTGAAAATTCCGTGGTTTACAAGGAACTTTTCTCTTCAGATGTAACCAAAAGGGTCTCAAAAGAGCCGAAACACTACTTTTAGAGGCAAATTTTCAAAATTTTTCTGGAAAGTTACTCAAATTTCTCAATTTTACTTTACTCCCAACAATGTAAAACTTTGATCAAAGGAGTCAGCTGAGGCTATAAGCCCTTTGTTTCCCCAAGTTAACTTGGTCCTCATTTTATCGACCCCGGAGGAATGAAAGGGTAGACCTGGCTTGCCCAACCAGGGACAGAAATCGGGCCTGTGGGATGACATCGATATTCGCTATCACTACGCCACTGGGCTTCTATACTAGACAGCAACGTTAAATGACCCTATGACGTCACTCACAAAAAAGTAGTTCCCATCGCGGTGTCTGAATTTTGAGTGAAATAGTGAAGAACCTCAATTTCAAAATAGGATTCGTTTGTTACAAACACATCACGTGCTTATAAAGCGTCTTTTTTATCACGATTTGCGTACCAAAACTCCTCATAAGAACCCAACAGGCTCTCTGTTTACGCGGTTTCTCCTTCCGCGTTTGTGACGTACTGGGTTCAAGAAACGTTGCAGTCGAGTAGACAGCAACTTAAGTTGACCCTATAATGTCATCATCAAAAATTAGTTTCCATCGCGGTGTCTAAATTTTGAATGAACTTCAATTTAAAAATAGGATTATACTTTGTTAAACCCCATGCATATGTATAGTGTCTTTTTATCACAATTTTCGTACCGAAACTCATCCTAGCAACCCAACAGGTTTTGTGTTTACCCATTTTCTCCTTCCACGTTTGGGGCGTACCGGGTTCAGGAATCGTTGCTGTCGAGTATAGGTAATTTAGCCCTCCTCTGCTGAGTCTCAGGTAAACTCCACACTGACCCAACAACACCTCCGAGCATACCTAAACGGGACTTACATCCTAATCATCCCTTTTCATCACCCCTCCCGCGAATACACGGGTTGAACATCAGCAGGTGCCCGGTCATTACCGCAGACGCTCTCCCCAGCAAAGGGCTGATCCAGGGGCGGCCTCCGAATTAATATTCCGAAGGGGCGCCCTTCGCATTGTATGGAATTTCGAATTAAGCAATTTGCTCGCGCGAAAATCGCTGACGGTTGCGGTGAAGAAAGGAGCCACTGTTTGTCGAAAGTCGTGGGTGGAGGCGAATACTGATGGAACGGTATCAAGGTGGTCTTTTTTTTGGGTGGGTGGAAGCCGCTTTTATTCTTTTTTTATTTGTTTATTTTCATATTGAATGAAATCGATTTAGGATGGTTATTTGAGGGTTTGTTTGCGAGGGTTTGTTATTTCATTGCTGATGGGTTGTTTCATTGTGTTGTTTGCGTTTTTTTGTTTTTCTTTGTGCGTATAAATTGGGAAAACGTTCTGCTCAAAAACGTGGAGTTTTTCTTTTTGTTACGTTGTCATCTTTTCAGCGTCGTTGTTTAGGCTGTAATTCGAGTAATGAATGATATTTGTCGCTTACTGTAATTCTAATACAATAATGAACATAACAGTGTTGTAAAAATTTTCAAGTAGGGTTTTAGTAAACAACGTTTGGATGTTGGAAATTTAAGATAGAACACACAATTAGGGAAAAGAGTACGAGTTGAACATAAACATATTGTAACAACTTTTCCAATAACAACACCGTGAGTATTTCAATAGGATTTAATGACTGAAATTTGGATATTTACATAAAAATATTTACAGGAAGAAAAAGGAAAGAAGAAATACTGATGGAATGATGACGGTATCAAGGTGTTCTTTTTTATTTTTGAGAGTGGAAGTCGCTTTTATTCTTTTTTTTATTTGTTTATTTTCGTATTGAATTAAATCGATTTAGGATGGTTATTTGAGGGTTTGTTTGTGTGGGTTTGTTGTTTTGTTGTTGATGGGTTGTTTCATTGTGTTGTTTGCGTTTTTTTGTTTTTTGTGCGTATAAATTGGGAAAACGTTCTGTTCAACACCATGGAATTTCTTTGTTACGTTGTCATATTTTCATTGTTTAGGAATTCGAGTAATGAAGGATATTTGTCGCTTATTGTAATAGAATAATAAACATACAGTGTTGTAAAATTAAGTAGGGTTTTAGAAAACAACGTTTTGATGTTGGAAATTTAAGATAGAACACAGATTAGGGAAAAGAGTTGGAGTTGAACATGAACATATTTAGAGTGTTGAATTAAATTTAAACTGACAGTTTCATAATGGTGAATCTAATTTCTCAGTTTATATTCTTTTGACATAAAAGAACAGCGCATAGAATAAAATTAATACGCATTCAAAATCATTACTTTCAGTTATTAGTTACTACTTTCAAATGGGGACGGTTCAAATACTTTAAGTAGGCGTGTTTTTGGTCATTTTTGACCTCTTCGCCCCCTTTTCCAGCAGAGCTTTTGGCAGTTTAAAAAGTTCCGCCATTCAGATGTTTGAATCCCGGTTAACTGCCGGTCAAATTACTGGTGAATAAGGCCGTAAGTCTACCAAAACGCATAACAGATTAAATGCAACTAAACGCAAGTTAAAAATGACAAGTTTAAAAAATCAAAGCGGAAGAATTTCTGAGACCTGCTACAAATGTCGCAGAAAAATCCACAAACACAAATTTTCATCATAATTTGTAATGTGAATACAAACAAATAAGTAAAAAATGTATGTAAACGACTAAAAGTCTAATTTATAACTGTGGTACTTCAAAATATCTAAATTAATATTTTACTTTGACTTTCTACAACTCAGAATGAAGCTCACTAAAATACCTCAACGGGAGAAGCCAGAACGAGAAAAAAAACCAGAATATCTCGAACAATTCCTCAACCTCACCAACCATCTCTCCCACCCCACCATAAAAAAAATGCATCCTTCCAAAAACCAACGGCCCCTCAAAAGCCGAAGAATCACCCCCAGAAAAGAAAAAAAGATGACCAAACCGCACAGACACCTCAGATTACCCCCAGAGATCTGATAATTGCATTTCAATGTATCGATTTTGCAATATCCCGGCATTGTTGTAACTCTCTCGAACCCACCTTCTGAAAAGTGCTGTAATGATATCGATCTCTGATATATTACGAGTCTTTCTTTGGGAATCGATTGCAGTCGGATGACTTCGATTCGAAGATGGAGTAACAGGCGGGATTATGAGAGTCGATTATTTATTAATTGAAGGGGTGAGAGGAATAAGGAGGTATGTGACATAAAGATTGTTCGGACACATTTGCTGGTGTTTTTATGTTAGTTAATTTTTTGGAATTAAAAGTACTACTAAAACTGCTTTTTATGTCATTATTTTTTTCCTTTCTTTTCTTCATGTAATTCTAATTCAATCATGACAAATTAATTTACATACTTTTCACCTACAACATGGTAAAAAGTTTCCCATTAAGAACTAAAATAGACTTTTAGTATGTTATGAAGACGAAAAATTTCTTGGAAATGAACTATTGCTCAGAGCACGTTTTTATTACTAAGTTTTAGAGCAAAGGATCCAAGGCTATACGCGATAATGGTAATCGAAAAAGACATGGAGGCTTATGCCTTGTGATAGGCTAAAAATTACGGGAAAGTAGCTAAGAACAAAGGAAAGATCCTTATTCCATATCACTTGAATTTGTCCATTCAGATTCAGACATGAAAATGAAATTTCAAACATACGTCTGCTTCATTTCTTACTTTTCGTCTTATCTGCATAAGAAAATCACATCAGCTACAACAATAAAAAAAAGGGACACCCCTTCGCAATGAGTGAACTCATCTGATTAATACCGGTAAGAGCCCGGAACCCATTAGTGAAATTAGAAAAGTGCGCCAAACCGTCATTCCCGAAGATTCTCTCGACGTAATTATATGATTCGGTAATGTATATAATTAGCTAATCCCCAATCGAAGTGGGAAAAGAATGCCCGGTTCCAGATTTCGAGAGGAAACTTCCCCATTAGGGGTAGGTTAATTGCTCTCGTGCGAGTTTCTGTCGGGTGCAAGTGTTGAGGTGATGTTTTTTGTAAGCAAAATTTGATATACTCGACAGTGACGTTTCATGAACCCAGTACGTCACTCCGCGGAAGGTGAAAATGGGTAAACACAAAGTATGTTGGGTTGCTAGGAGGAGTTTCGGTACGCAAATCGTGATTGAAAAGCACTATACATATGGCACTATACATATAATATGGGTTTAACAAAATAATCATATTTTTCAATTGACGTTCTTCATTTCACTCAATATTCAGACACCGCAATGGGAACTATACTTTGTTAGTGACGTCGTAGGGTCAACTTAAGTTGCTCTGTCTAGTATTAGTTCTACAGCTAACACGGACGTAGCTATAGCTTTTATAAGGGGGGTGTTCAAGAAACTTCTTTAAGGTTCACAGTGGAAGTGGACACTGAAAGTTTAACTAAAACAGGGTTTTCCAACTGTCACTTTGGGACATTTTGTGCGGCCCGCGAAGCTCCCTGAAAACCCCCTAAAAAGTAGCTTTAGAAGACATTTTAGCATACTAAAACTTAAACATTTTTGGGGGAGGACCCCCAAACCCCCCTATTTAGCTTATTACATTAAGGAGTAGCTTAGCTTTGGTCGGTCGTTTTCTATGGAGAAAAATTAAAAGTTTGTGGTTTCGAAAGGGAGGTTGTATACCTTGAAATTCCCCCTGAGCGTAGCAAGGCTTAGGTTAACCTTTATCATGAGGAGGGACAAAATGGAGTATCATAGGCGTAAACTCAACTTTTTGACTAGAGGGGGGTAGAAACTATAAGACCTCAGGACCGAGGGAGCCGTTACTAGACTGTTTCGAAGGGGTTCTGCCCCCCCCCCCCACAAATGTTTCTAATAGTTTTCACTTTCCGAGTAAAATGTAGGGCAAATGTGAATTTTTATGGACTTAATCACAAATTTTTGTGGTTAATACATGCCCTCAAGCAAAAAAGGGGGTTTGGGGGATCCTCCCCCAGAAAATTTTGTGAAATTGGACCCGAAAAAGTTGTATTTGCACTCATTTTTTGGATATTTGGGACACGAACCTGTTTGTCTTACATAAGGTCTAGGCTAAGGGGGGTGTCTGGACCCCCTAACCCCCCCCTTATATACGTCCATGACAGCTAAGAAACGTTTTCATGACTTTAATAATTATAGAAATCTATTGAATGTTGTTTTATTGTGTCGATTGAGTTGAACTTACACGGTCTTGTCACAAAAACTGCAAAAAAAAATCATTGGAAAATAGGGTTTTCTATAACGCTTAGGTAAAGTTAGATAAGATCCAAAACCTTTGGTTTAGGAGGTATTAAAACAGTATATTCGGCATCTTAATATCAAACACTACTGTCTTCGTTTGGCAAACTTCGGGAATCCCGATCCTGGGCCATCGGATTGTTGGAAAAGCTCATTTCGTAAGCGCTGACATCATCGAGCTGGAAAGATCAAAACCAATCACATGAACTTTTGCAACGATGGTCGGAATCGGGTTTAAGGATCGGGATTCCAGAAGTTTGCTGAACGGAGATAGTAATGTTTGATATTAATAGGGAACGTATTATAAACAAAATTTTACGTGGCAAATGCATGTTTAAAAAAGCATTGAATTTATTCATTTTTTTAAAGATCACTTATTGATTAGTATTTATATGATCATCACTGATCACACTATATATGTTACGGGCAAAGTGATTAATAGGGCATTATTACTAATGCCCGAAATGGAGGCGGGCAAAGTGATAAATTTCATTCATAAATTACATAGAATTTATCACATTGCCCGTAACATATACACAAGACACATCAATATGATGGATTTAGTTAGATTATATTCTGCTCAACTGTTGGTCAACTGATATTCATCAGTTGACAAACTGAGTCTATCAGTAATAATTATCAGTAGTGTAATAAAAGTGTATAATGAATAATTATCCGTAATGATCAGCCCAATAATCAATATCAATATGATCAGAATATAGATAAAATACGTCAGTATGATCAGTTCATATATATACAAAAATATACATACATATACTCAAAAGTGTCTCGAATTATTTTGGACCACTGGAAGGGAAGTTATTGAACTTTGAACTTTGACCGGAGGCTGGGCCTCTTTTCCCGAAAGGTGAAGCGAGCGTGCCGTCAAAACCCAGTGGAAAGCCGCATAGGCTTAGCGGAGAGTACCGTCGGGACTTGTTTTGTTGATGGCGTGATCATTATTTTGAAGTAGTTCTATTTACCGGTGACATGATGTCGGCATCTGAGTCGGTTCAGATATTTGATGCTGTTTTCCTGGAATCCGCCCTTGACAATCTTTCCAAAATATTTCTGAAAGTGTGTGAAAAGAAAAGCAGTACTGCTGCGGATAAATCAGAATTTGGCCTTATTAAAAATAACATTTTGGTATCTTTCAAGTCCATCGATCATGTTGGATCTGGTCAGTTTCTGACTGGTGTTTCTTCTCAAAATGAAATGTCCTCTACCGTCATGGCTAGACTTGATGTGTTATCTAACCAACTTCTGGAGATGAAACATGAAATGAATGCACGAATTGAGAAAATTGAGTCAAATAATAAGCCAGTTAGTGGCTATGCAGCCGCTGCCAGGTCAGGTTTAACACTGATTGATCGATCACCTAGTTCTGATGTAAACCCAGTCCCTTCACCAAGCTCCGGGAATTCCAAGACAACTGGACAGAGATTAATAATAAGTGGTGTTGGTAGATCTTCGGCACTGAAGTCTGCCGTGAAATATCCTAAAAGAGCAGCTCTATTTGTTTCGAGACTTAGCCACTCCACTCGAGTTAACGAGGTAAAGGAGGTTTTATCACCTTTGAATTTGAGTCACTTGGTTGTAACTAAAATGAAAACAAAGTTTAACTCTTACTCTTCCTTCCATGTCGAAGTTTTGGAGGGTGACATTGATATCTTGTTGAATGGTGATCTGTGGCCTGAGGGCAGCATCGTGTCTAGATTCATGGGTAGATTGAAGCAGGAGCAAATATATTCTGATCCTGATTGTTTAAATAGTGAATCTGACATGCCTGCAAATAATGCAACTGGAAATAGTATATGACTATCTCCTTCCGGCAGGATGGAGCTTTATTATCAAAATATTCGCGGCCTGAGATCAAAGGTTCTTGAATTCTATCATAGTATTGCTGTATCAAATTTTGATATAATATGCCTCTCTGAAACTTGGCTGCAGAGTGATATCTTGTCGGATGAGCTTTTTGATGACAGATATAGAGTTTTTAGAGCTGATCGCAATCTTGGTGAATCTCGCACAAGGGGAGGGGGAGTGCTTATTGCTTGCCTTAGTGATTTTTCTGTAAAGGTTTTGCCAAACCTTTGTATGTGTACTGCTACGGTGGAGTCTTTGGCTTTGTGTGTGACAGCTCATTACAGAAAATTTTTTATTTTTGTGATTTATGTTGTCCCCGGTTCTCCTTTGAGTGTCTATGAAGATGTTTTTAATCGTTTGGATAATGAACTGCAGCAGGATTTTTCTAATATCTTGATTTTAGGTGATTTTAATATTCCTAATCTTATGTTTAATGAGTTTAAATTGGTAATGAATAATTCTAGTTCTATTGAATCTTTGGTAGGCAATTTTTTGGATTTCCATTGTTTGAGTCAATTTAATAATATACCTAACAGTTGTAACAGATTCTTGGATTTAGTGTTGTGTAATTTTGATATTTCTGTCTCTCGCTCTGAGGAGGTGCTTTTGGCTGAGGATCATTATCATCCTGCTCTTAGGTGTGAACTAGGGGTAAAGAAAAATGTTAAACATAAACTAAATTACTGTGAAAATAAATTTGACTTTAAAAAAGCTAATTATTTTCTACTATATAAGGCTTTTGATGAGATGGATTGGAATTTTTTAAACGAATATAGTAACATTGATGATATGGTCCAAGCTTTCCATGATAGGTTAAATCACATTCTGTCACGTTGTGTTCCTAGATGTAGGGCTCGGAATGGTAGAAGGTATCCTAAGTGGTTCTCGAGGGATATTGTTGGACTTCTGCGGGCTAAAAATAGGCTTCGTAACAAATACAGAAAAGATCCTTCTCCTGAGTCTTATAGACTTTTCAGTAAATGTAGGGCTGAATTGAAAAGCGCAGTAAAATTGGCTTATGAGGATTATGTTTCTGGAATTGAAGAAAATATTTTGGATAATCCCGGATCCTTCTGGGCACATGTGAAAACTAAAAAAAGTAATATTGTGTGTGATCAAATGTCTGATAGATGTCAGGATTTTGTAGGGCATAATTCTATTGTAGAGGGTTTTGCCAAATTCTTCAATTCGGTGCACATTTCATCCTCGAATCCTGACTTCTCTATTATTTCTGATTTGAATGAGGTCGACGTCATTAAACTTAACCGTATTAATTCTGAGGATGTTGCTAAAGCAATATCTAGACTTAGACCGTCAAAAAGTTTGTCCTGGGATAACTTTCCTGGCTTTATACTGAAGGCCTGTAGAGATATTTTTATTTATCCTTTACTTATAATTTACAACAAATCTATTGCAAGTGATATGTATCCCAAGTTATGGAAGAAAGCTTATGTTATTCCTATTTTTAAGAATTCTGGTTCATCATCCAATATAGAGAATTATAGACCTGTGTCAATACTTTCCCCTTTTTCTAAGGTTTTTGAATATGTAATGCAGGATCAGATTTTTGGCAGGGTGGAGAAGTTAATTGATCCCAATCAGCATGGATTTGTGCCAAAGAGATCTGGCGTTTCTAATTTGCTTTGTCTTCATAGTGAGATTTTGAGTGCTTTTCGAATGGGAGCTCAGTTGGATGTGATTTATACGGACTTTCAAAAGGCTTTTGACACTGTGGATATTGGTATTCTAGTGAATAAGTTACTTCATCTTGGTTTTTCCTGCGAAGCGGCTCAGTGGGTCTTGAGTTATCTTACTGGACGCATTAACAATGTTTGTTATGGGGAAGCCATTTCTGCAGATTATTCTAATTCTTCTGGGGTACCCCAGGGGTCCATACTTGGACCTCTGTTTTTTATTTTATTTATTAATGATCTCCCTGCTGGCTTTAAAAACTGCAACTATTTATTTTATGCAGATGACCTTAAGTTTTTTAGAGTTATTAAAAATCTTTCTGATTGCTATCTCTTACAAAGTGATATTGATGAGTTATTGTATTGGTGTGCTAGTAATAATTTGAAAATTAATGTTAAAAAATGTGCTGTTGTGTCATTTAGTAGAAAAAAAGATATTACTCACCATTCTTATTTATGTGATTCTGCAGTACTTGAAAGAAAAATTTCTATAAAGGATCTTGGAGTTTGTTTTAAATATAATTTGAATTTTGATGCTCATATAGATAATATTATTTCTCGTGCCTTTAAATTAATGGGTTTTATTATAAGAACTTCAAAGGATTTTACAAAATGTGAGACCCTAATAACTCTATATAAAATGCAAATCAGATCAGTTCTTGAGTATGGCTCAGTGATTTGGAACCCTCACTCAATGGTTCAGATTAATAAGTTGGAGAGAATACAGCGAAAATTTTTTCGCTTTTTATATAGAAAATATACACGGGATTTTAATCCTATTATTTCAGTAACCAATGTCATCACTTCTTTTAATGTAAACACTCTTCTGGTTAGAAGAAATTATCTTTTATTGTTGTTTTTCTTTAAGTTATTTAATAATTTTATTGATTGTCCTTTTTTGCTGTCCCGCTGTAACATTCTGGCTCAACCTTGCTTTTTACGTAATAGAAAATTGTTTTTAATTGGTATTGATTTCAACTCTTGTCCTTTTAACTGTTTTTATAAATTATATAATAATCTTTTAAATCATTTGGATATTTTTAGTATGAGCCTAGGTGTTTTTAAAGTAACTGTGTTGTCTCTGCTTTAATTTTGGTGTTATGTCTCCTTTCATTTTTTTTTGTATTGTGTGTTTTCCCCATGTAAATGGAATCTTATTTCTGTATGGTGGTGTTTGAATAAATAAATAAATAAATAAATAAATAAATAAATAAATATAAATCAGATTCATTAGTTTATCAACTGAGCTGAACATTTAGGCTTAAAAAATATGAATTTGGACCAACCTTCTTCAAAAGTAATGGCACGCAGAAATGAAATATAATCACGATCACTACTTTTAATAATTTAAAAACCCAGCCAGGCAAAAAACATGAAAAGTAAATACAAAATTACTTTTGATCTCTAAACATAAACCAAAACGCAATCAAATCTCATATTCAATCAAGCGAATAATATTTACTCGTTCATCAAAACACAAATCATCATAAACCGAAAAATTCCCGTCGAAGCGAATCTAAAAACGACGTTCCAATTTTTTTTCACTATCCCCTCCCCACTGGGGGGGTTGATTTAAGTCACCGAATAAATAAAAAGTCACAGCACAGAAGCATAAGATCAAATAGTACAAAATGAAAAAAATAGAAAAACTCACCCTACTCAAAAACAGCGAAAAAAGCACAGGTGAAAACGAAGAGGCCACCACAACATCAGTCCCGTAGAGAAAGATGAATAATAGAGTGCATATCGAACTCAACGGAAGCAATGTTCACAAGATCGCCTGGCATTGGAGCTCAGGGTAACTCCTCGATTTAGCAGTCACTATTCTTCACGAGGGAGAAAATTACCCAAAACACAAAACAACGTTAACCCCAGCACACGCAGCAACGAAAACCAAACTCAACTAAGGTTGCCAAAGCTCGTTTCGAGACAGTACTTCTTGGGGGCCGTTCAAATATTACGTAAGCAAGTTTTTGGTCATTTTTGACCTCTCCCCTCCCCCTCGTCAGCAAAAATAAGAAAACCGCAACCCTCCCCTTTCATAATTACGTAAGAAAACTGCCCGACCCCCCACTTTGTTATTTTTTTTTAACAAAATCTTTAGTAATGTTTACATTTCTGAAATTTGTTGTTCTCCATTCACACTTAACCTATCGTTAAATCTTTCCTTGTGAAAAATGTTTAATTTTTTTTCTTAGTTCAGTTTTTCTTGTGAAATTTATTTTTGGTTGAATTTTGAAATTATTTCTGCAAGAAAATAAAAGATTTTCAAAAATGCAGTGTTTGTAACATCTTAAGTTGCATCACTCATACACATACTCCCTCTTTCACCTTGTCAGGAAAAATAAGCAAATAGCAAACCCCCTTAGGTGCTTACGGAATATTTGAACGACCCATTAACATACTATTTTAGACCATAAATACTGATTTGAATGACTCTAAAAACACCCAATCGAATCTCAAATGTTAATTTTATAATGTACTAGAAGTAGTTTAACTGAAATTATGCTGAATCTTATCCAATAAAGCTTGTGAAAGTCGATCGTACTCGGCGCGAGGTTTTTTGAAATTTTCATCTATTTAAATATTTCAGAGATAATGTGAACTTTTACCCTCAAAATCATTGGTTTTCATTTCATTTCTTATAAACAGGTGTTTTTTTTTATTTTTCCGATCATTTGTTTGTGAATTACAGCGATTTTTCGAGGCGTCTTAGGGAGCTCCAATGTTAAAGAATTATTTTTGTGACTGGCATTGAGGCTGTTCAAATATTACGTAACGGGGGAGGGGGTTTGCTATTTGCTTATTTTTCCTGACAAGGGGGAGTATGAGTGATACTTATACGTAAGATGTTACAAACGCTGCATTTTCGAAAATATCTTGTTTCTTGCATAAATAATTTCAAAAATTCAACCAAAAACAAATTTCAAAAGAAAAAAGATGAACTTGGAAAAAAATTAAGCATTTTTCACAAAGGAAGTTTCAGGGAACAATGAATTTCAGAAATCTAAGCATTACTAAAGATTTTGTACCATAAAAATGAACAAAGGGGGGTCGGACAGTTTCTTACGTAATTATGAGAGGGGGTTTGCGATTTGCTAATTTTTGCTGACAAGGGGAGAGTGGGGTCAAAACTGACCATACGCTTGCTTACGTAATATTTGAACGGCCCTGTTGATGTTGGTAACACAGTAACACAGGGTTACCCTCCATGCCACCTCTATATCCTTCCACCTCTACGATCAGTCCCGATGAATACTCGGGAGGAGAAGGCATAAATCATACATTCGAGGTTCGAAAAAGCCCGGCATGATTAATTCGCTGTGACTCTTGGAATGAATCAAAGCTGCAAACTCGGGATCTTTATGGCACGCGGGGGGTGATTTATGAATTGCTGCCGAATTCCTTCCCCTTCCTTCGATATAGGGAATATTCTTCTTCTTTGATTTCCATTTCTGGGGTTTCCACCGAGTTTAATGCGATAATTCATCAATCTATGAAAGGGGGGAGGGGGTTATTAATCAGGGGTCGAGAGGCGAACAAGCAGGTCCGAGTCCTTTCTGGTGACACTCTCTCGTTGGAATATTCGATTGCATTTTGACAGGTTTTGGTCATAGAGGAGAAATAGTGGGGGAGTGAGCAATGGTGACTATGAAGAGAGTGACAAAGATAATTTTTAGAAGGAACACCAAATACAGTCGACTCAGGTTATTGTGATCACGGTTGATGTTATCAATCAAATAATTTTACTCGAAATGTATCGTTTTATGTAATGAATGTATTGCTTAATCAAAATCTGGTGAAACCTCCTAAAAGAGAGAAAATTTGATGTTACACCTATGGATAATTCGGACCTAAAGATAATAAAACTCCAGGGGTGGGGTAAAATAGCTTTAAAAACATGCCTAACACAAGTTGTATTTAAACTGTTTTATCATTCAAAGAGGAGCACAAAAAAAATTAAGACAAATCTTGAAGAGTAAAATATTTGCCTCAAAAGTGTAGTTTTTCATAAATTATGTACAGCCTTGCAAAGTTAAAAATAGCCTATTTTGTAGCCGCTTTACTACACCTTACCCTACTTTTTTCTCATTCCTCAAACAGGTGAATCAAAATAATAAGTGAAGAACAACCTCTAGGTATTTTTCAAACTTGTTAATGCAAAAACATTGCTTTCTTAACACTTCTAACTTTTGTTCAAGAAAACTAGTTCAACCAATCACAATATCGGATTAACATCCAAGAAGACACAAAGCTCAGTCGTCGGTCGAGGTGACATCGATTCCGAGAAGAGTGAAAGGACTCACACTCTCCCCGATCTAATTGAACACACCGACCAACCTCGAACAACTACTCCTCCCCCCCCTTTAATTTAGAACGAATAGGACGGAGACACCGTAAATATTCATCAAGCTCTGTGCATTGTCCTGAAGCTCGGTGGTATAGCACGAGAACGCGGGTCGTAGAGGTAATAGGAGAAGAGCGAGCTATGGGGAGGTTACCTCCGTGGCCAAAAGAAATGCTTGAGTTAGGGTGTCCCATAGGGCGGATAGGATCGCAGCAACGTTAGTTGACCCTATGACGTCACTAACAAACAAAGTAGTTCTCATCGTGGTGTCTGAATTTTGAGTGAACGTCAGTTTAAAAATATGATTATTTTGAGTTAGGATGTTCCATAGACGAATAGGATCTATAATTTTCTGCATGGGAAAGACAATGGAATTTTTTTTCTAATGGCAGGTAATGTTTGAACCGTTACGGCTGTAAGTCCATCAACCCATGTCATGCCGAAGCAGTACTTACTTTGCGTTACCCAGTGGGCACCTGTGGGCTGAAGCCACGGAGGTGAAGTACTGTTGCCCACGCCACACACACATTCACACAGGCACAGCCCCTTTTTACAGGGGGGGGGCACATTCATTCATCACACACAAGGACAGAAACTAACATCCATGCCAAACGGGGATTCGAACCCCAGACGTACGGCTTCGCAGTCAGATGCTCTGACCACTAAGCCAGTACGTCGGCACAATGGAAAATCATAATTCAAATTCAAATAATTTTGAAAAATTTTATCTAGGTACAGAGAAAAAAGGTACTTAATTACTACTTTAAATTCTTATCTTCAGTTACACATATTTTTACATAGATGTAATTTGATTTGTGTAGGGTATCTTTTTAATTTATTTTATTTTATTTATGTACTTATTTTTTATCAATCAATCAATCAATTTATTATTAACAAAAACAAAAATTTACAAAATTTAAAGCAAAGATTCACAAAAGTTTACTCAGAATTAAAAGAAGAAAAGAACAGAGACAACTGCAAATACATCCCAAAGAGCCACAGCTCGTCCATGAGTTCACAGATTTCCAATTTTTGTGAGTTTTTTTAAATAAAAAAAAACTGCCGTTAATTGGCGTTAAAACCGTCTCACATCACAGCAACACCATTTAAAAAATCAAATTTATTTATCAAATATTTAAAAATTATTGATAAGGAAGGCTATTGCTTTTAAGCGAATGGACGTTGTCACCAAGAGAATGTTGAGAGAGATGTCCCCGGAATTTGGGATTCCTTCCCCTGGAACAACCTTGATACAACCTGGAACAACCTATAGTTTGCAAAACCTTGATTTATAGTAAACCATAAAGAAATAAGCTTGTTACCTTTCAGTAATTTTCCCTAAATTATAAGATTCAAAACCATAGAATTGACTTCTTGTAAATTTTTTAATAGCTTTATATTTAAAAGAGGATCTGGAGGTTTCCCCCAGGACATTTTTTGAAATTTGACCTTTTTATAAAGAAGATAAAATTATTTGTTTTTATGGTGTAAGAATAATTATTCATGATTTTCAAAATATTTTGGCGGTCCAGGAATAACTTCTCGTGGTCCGCACCACCATTCCCGACACTTGCGCTAAAATTTCAATTCATTGGAATTTTTTGTAGGCTCCTTCACGAACCATTCTCAAGAGTCTCGTACAAGAGCATGGGTCTGAGAGGTACCTATTTCGTGAAAATTTAGAGCTAACTTGTGAAAAATTACAAAGTTTGTGAAACTTTAAGTGCAAAATCGAGATAAAAACAGGCACATAATTTTTTTAAACATTAAAAATAAAAGAAAATTTAGACTAGATTGGCTAAAAAAATTCCCTATTAAGAGACCCTATTAAGATCTGTAGAAAATGTATTTTGTGAAGGTACCTTTTTCCTAAAACTGAATTTGTGAAAGTACCTATTTCTCAAATGGTGAACATACCGCAAAAAAGGTAGTAAAATTGCCACCTCCCTCCTCAGATCCAAATGCTATGCAGCCTCTATCTCCAAGGAACTTTCTAATAAGCGCATTCTTCCAGTCTACATGCTGTGTCCTTTGCCAGAGAAATAACTTGGACAAGTCCAACGCGGGGGAGGATGGAGAATCTTGGGACTAGTGTTTGAGACTAGTGATATTTATACATTCAATTTCTTTAATTTATTTATTTTATGCGCGTGCGAAAATAGCTAAACTGTTAAAACTCTAAGGGCGAGCCCGCACGGGCGACTTTTGTCACGGTGACAAAGACAAAAACAACGTTGCTAAGGCTGTTGTTAGGGGCGGGAAATAGAAGCATTCGCACATGACATCACTGGAGGATAAAAACAAGGTTGCTAAGGCCGTTGTTAGGTAAAGTCATGTGATTGAAAATGCTCTATTGTTTTCTAATGATATTTTTGATACTAGTAATCCTGGTCGCCGTGACTTTAGTCACTCGTGCGCGCCCAGCCTTATTCATTATTATTATTCTTCTAAATGCATGGAAAGAAAGTCGAGTGTGATTCTTAGGATATTCTTCGGCAAAAAAATAGTGATTCTTCTATTCTGTAAACAATTTTATTACTTAACTTTATTATTCAACTATCCATACTTATTCTCGGATTATTCTGATGCAGCTATTCAAGTGATGAGCCAGAAAAGTAAGATTAGCCACTGAAGTGTCATTGCAACGGAAGAAAGAGTTCGAAGCTCTCTCCTTGTATGCTACCTCTACGACGAAGATTTTCTAAAGGGAGGAAAAACTTGTCGCAGGTGTCAAACACTTTGTTTCGGATGGTGTACGGTGGAAGACGGTGTTTGTTATGGTAATGTGATGTTATCCGAATCTCCCCGCATTTAGGGCACGTTTAATCTTGTCCGGATTTGAATTTTCAAAATAATGAAAATTTAAATCTCGATGATAATTAATTAGTTTCCAAAATGTGTGAGCTTGTCAAGGATTGAATTTCTGTATAGTGTGTGTGTGTCCTATTAGCTACAAGGCCCAATTTTGCAGCTTTCCTTTTCATTACATTCCCTAATCTTTTTCCCTTTCTTCTAAAAATTTTCTATTGAATCTCGAAAATCAATTCCCATCCATCCAGATAGACTCTTAATTACTTAATAGAATAGTTTGGGTTAGAGCAGTGATTCCCAAAGTGGGTTCCGCGGAACTCTGGGGTTCCACGAAAAAATTTAGGGGTTCCGTGTGACAAATTTTACTTCCTTAAAGAAAATAAAAATGGTGTTTTTTATATTAAGTTCATCAAAATGCAAATCCTGCCAAAAATATGTATTCAATTCTGAAAAATATATGTCCGAAATTCGGATTAGGTGTACCAAAACAAGTTAAAACCCTCTTTTTATAGTCAAATTTCAAAAAACATTTTTGGGGAGGACCCCCCAGACCCCCCTGATGGTTCTTGGAAATCGCTTAATCACAGCTTTTTTAACATTAAGTTGGCTTATTTCATTTAATATCAGATAATAAATTTTGATAAGTCGTTGATTAAAAAATATTCAGGGTTCCGCGATCATTGGCAACAAATTGGGAGGTTCCACGAGCAAAATAGTTTGGGAATCACTGGGTTAGAGTGATGGGGGGAGTCTTGGGGGTTCGAATACCCGTTACCTTCCTTGTAGTAGAGATGCATTCCTTGTGAGGGATTGTGAGAGCAATTGGGTGTAACCAACCCATCTGAGTTGATTCCAGACATTTCCGTAAGGCACTGTATATTTGCCCGGCAGATATACTCTCTAACTCTAGACCTGTTTACCCGGCACTTGCCCGACAACGGTTCTGATTGGAGGGCCGGGACCGCGAGACATACGGCGCATGCGCCAACTGCCGGTTTTACCGTCCAAATAGACACTTCGTTTCCGTAAACGGCGTATCTTTTCCCAAAAGTTGGCACTGGTTATTTCCACGAAAGTAACAACTAAACTCTACTCTAATCTCGCTATTTCTGAAAAAAAAGTTCAAGTTAAAAAAAACCCAAAACACTCAAAAGTAGCAGCCAGGAATCAATTGGGGACCATTAGGTTACTAGACGCAAACTCTACCACTAGGCCATCGGTGCTCACGCCAGGATTGATAAATAGCATAATTTTAATGGTTATAAAATACGTAATAACCAAATCCTATTACTGCGCATGGCTTCAACTGTCGTGGAAATAACAATTTCGTTTCCGAAAACGTATCTTCCCAAAAGTTTATCTCCATCACATACCCCAAATTCTCGCATGAGCGTGCAATGCAAACTCCAATCTCAACCTCAAACTGCGACCGACAATTCCCCGACAATGTCCCAGGCAGCACGATTCGAGCACGTGCGGGGGTCACGAAAGTTTTGGGAGAAGACGCGCGGCGGCGGGTAATTAAAATCCCCACGACGTGGTCACGGATGGCCGGACTCCGGGAGGGGGGGACACGTCCTCTAGAGCGGTGGTTCTCACGGGTTTTGGGAGCGAATTTCAGAGTTGAGTGATTCAAAGCACAGGATTGTTCTTGAAGCTTGTTTTGGCTGATTGCTTGAGTAGCTAAAGCTCAATCTATTTTGGAAAGCGAGGACAGCGACAGTTTTTGAAGTAAAAAAAAAACAGCATTGATCTGTTTTAGAACGTGAATCAGATTTGACTTTGAGGGTTTGCATAGGCGTAACGAGGGGGAGTTATTAGGGATATAGCCCCTCCCCTCCATTACATCGACGGTTTCTAAAACATGAAAAACTGAAAAAAATTCCCTTTTCAAGGAAGGTGGTTCACAAGGATCTTTCACTGTTCTTATAGGAACTAACCCAAAGGGCCTCAAAACGAATTTAAACACTTTATTGAGAGACCAACGGATTCTGACGGAGAACCCCCAAACCACCCTCTAAAATTTTTGCGTCTGTTATACCGTGTTTTTTTCCCTAGGAAGTTAGATAAAGCTCTTAGATAAAGTTTTCCCTTCGGAAGTTTTGCAAAAAAAAAATTTATATATTATGCCTATATTATGAGAATTTTTGTTTAAAGGGAGTAATATGTTGGAGCGGTTGAGTGGTCCGAGTGAAAATATTGATGTCAGAATTTCGGGAGGGATTTGAACCCCTAACCCCCCTTGGATACGGCCCTGGGAGTGCCCTCCCGCATTGAATCACTCAAAACTAAACTAGACAGCAACTTAAGTTGACCCTGTGACGTCACTAACAAACAAAGAAGTTCCCATCGCGGTGTCTGAATTTTGAGTGAAATGAAGAACGTCAATTTAAAAATATGAACAATATATGAATATATATTGTTAAACCCATGTATATATAGTGCTTTTCAATCACGATTTGCGTACCGAAACTCCTCCTAACAACCCAACAGGCTTTGTGTTTACCGATTTCTCCTCACGCAATTGTGACGTACTGTGTTTAAGAAACGTTTCTGTCGAGTATATACGTTCAGTGGACTTATATCACTCTCATTCTAACCAGCTGATATATGCCTCCGTTTTTGCTTCGCGATGAGCTAATGGTGGCTTCGCGACCGTCTCATGTTATCCGCATTATCGACGAATTGACAACAACAGCACAATGGAAGCGGATGAGAGAGCAAATTGAAAAACGAAAGCCGGGCATTAATGTAATGCGAAACAAAGGGAGGACCCCCTTCCATCCTGCCCCGCCCGAGATCCCCATTGGAATACACAGGGAATTTTAGGGCGGCCGGGTCCGAAAGGGTGAAATCCGATAAAATGCCCGCGCATTAGAGGAGGAATAATGGAAATGATAAGAAGCAGTTTGGGTGGGATTTATCTCTTGAGAGATGCTTTTAAATAAAGATCTCTGTTTTGTGCTTACTTAGACGGCCTCTTATATTCGTTTCGTTTATTGTTTTTGAGAGGAATCGAGTTTGAAGAATCCTGTCTTTAATAAACAGGGGTCCTCCTAAATACAGGGTGGTCTTAAATAATGTAACGTCGCTATTTTAAAATTCCCTACAGAAGAACCTATTGGGTAAAAAAATATAGCTGAAATTTTGAAGAAGGCATTTTGAAGGGGTACGAATTTTTTTTTAAACAAAAAAATAGTTATAATAATAATAATCTTTATTCAACAGTTTTTAAAGAAAACATAAGAATGAACATAGGAAGAATATATTTTACACTAAGGGGAAGCAAAAAATCCCGTCCAGGCGTAATAAAAATTAATACATTAACTGAGTAATAAAAATAAAAGAAAAAAAAATGAACAATAAGAACTACAAAAAAAAAAAACCAGAAGTTCATTTGTCTTTTCATACATGGCGCTTTACCTAAATTTTTGCCTTAGTTTTCGGATCGTCACCAAAAGTCTAAAAAGTAAATGCTTATTCAAACTATCATAATATCAGACACTTTAGAAAAAAAATATAATTATCCTCAAGAAAGTACGGAATTTCGTTGAGGAAAGAGATAGTTATACTTTATTTATGATATGATTTTATGATAATGTGAATAAACAATTACCTTCTGGACTTCTGGTGACGGTAAGAAATCAAAAATTTAAGTAACTTAATTAATTTACTATTTTTTTGTTTCCAAAAAAAATCCCATCCCTTCAAAATGCTCTCTTTATTCTCACTTAATTTACAGACCACCAAGTGACTTATCCCTTTTATTAAAAGGGGTTGTTTATTGTTGTTTCTCCTCTGTCCGATTCCAAGAAACGGAGGATTTTATTCAACTGATACCGACCTGGAATGGTGGGTGACGTTACCCTTAAGCCGGCTTTACACCACGCGGTTTGCTGCAAAAGCGGCAGTTTTCTATAGGTTTGCGACAATAGGAAGCCTCGAAAACTGCCGCTTTTGCCGCAAGCCGCGTGGTGTAAAGCCGCCATTAGAGGATTGAGATTCTTTTTCTCCGCCTCTCGTGACGTGACAATGGCGTACGCAAGGTTATAGTCTGTCTGTCCTCGCTTGGCACGTGTGGCAAACCTAAAATCAGGTCCCACAGCAGGAAAAGCAGTGGCGAGTGCAGGGTATCGGGTATCTAATAGAAGTGAGATAACCATCTTTATGGCTTTTTCACCACTGTTTTTTCTGCTGTGGGTACGGATTTTAGGTTTGCCACTTGTGCCAAGCGAGGACAGACAGATTATAGTAGAGAGAGAAGGTTGGCTCATCATGGCTTGCCATGCAGTGACGTCACTGATGAACCAACCTTCTCTCTCTACTAACCTTGAGGCGTACGTATCATGAGAAATATAGATGAGGTTCCTGTCACAAGGCATAGTTTTCGATTTCCATTATCGTATATGATCATGGACTCTCTGTTCTTGTTCTCTGTGGGAACAGCTAAACCGTAATATTAGTAGCTGAGGACTCCTCAACTCCCTGTGTTGTTGTTTTCTTTTTCGTCTGTCTTCTCCAGCTCTCTCATCCGATATTGTCTTGGATACCCTTATTTCTTAGTATTAAGTTAAATAAATTCGTTAATTACAAACCTGTGGAGTATGGTGAGTGTCTTCTTCAACATAAACTCAGTTTTCTCCACTTCTCTGGAGACGAAAGATACTAGCTCGCTTAACGTAGCTAGTGCTAAATTTATCAAAACACATTATTATTTTGTTGTTATGTTATAAACTATTTTATGAATTGAACTATGGGTTGGTTCTGAGTAAAAAGGTTCATATATTACAATTTCATTTTGGGTTAGTTGTACAAGGTAATACTATAAAATCAGTTCTTGTGTAAGGGAAGGACAATCAATGATATCCAAAGATTTAATAAGATCATGACGAAAATTACCATGTCTTGATCATGAGATAAAACTAAATTGACTTAAAATCTAAATACATTTCAGATCATCATGCGAATTTTCATGTTAAATTAAGGAAAATGAAGTTTCATCTTGCAATTGAGGTGCTTTCAGCAAAAAGGAGCTAACTCCAATGAAAAGCTGTTGGAGTTAGGACATTGTTGCTAAAAGCACCTCAATTTTTTGATGAGCTAAATCCACGCGTGCAACCCTACTACAAATGAGGTAAATTTGAATCTTAAAATCACAACTGAAGCATTATTATTCGATTAAATTAGATCTACCTTAGGTTTTCCTTTTGTTTATTATTGGTTGATATAAACAAGCTACTAATTTCATTTATTTTATGATAGATTTTCTGTTTTTGGCGAAATCTCAGTTGTGACTCACACTACCGGGAAGGGCAGTGTGTGAATCACAACTCAGATTTTGTCAATGACAGAAACTCTATCATGAAATAAACTACATTTAGTAGCTTGTATTTACAAACCAACCATAAGCACCAAAGGTAGATATAATTTAATCAAATAATAATACTTCAGTTGTGACTTTAAGACTCAAATTTAGCTCATTTGTAGTGGGAGTCACGCATGGAATTAGCCGATGGTGAAGTATTATAAGGTTACAAAGGGTGGTCAATACAGATTCAAATTTTAAGCTTAGAGGTCCGTTAAAAGCATAGAGTAGGAATATCCCACTTCTCTATGGTTAAGAGTTGATAGGAACCACTGCTCCAAGAGATGAGCCACTCCAAAAACAGTTAAAATCCTCCGAAAACTTAATTAAAAAGCTCCTCCTCATCTCCGATATATCGTCTGTGTTAACACGACATCCCCCATTAGTTTCTCAGCTGGACACCGTCGCCGTAATTACTCCCCTCCTAACCATAACGAGATGATTACTCAGGGGTCATCAACGTGACGATACCCGCCAAGTAATTCTTCGCAGAGTGCTTCCTCAGGGCTTCCGCAGGCATAGTGGGGTAAGTCTAGGACTGGTGGTGAGGATAGGACTTGTTATTTAAATCAAAATCCCATGTAATCTAAAACCTTTGTAGAAGTCAGAGGTGTAAACAGAAATTCATTTCGGGCGGGGCCCAAAATTATTCCTCAGCCCCTCCCTCACATATTTAATAGGTCCAATATAGCTTTTTTAGGTGATTATTTAGGCCCTAAAAAACTTAATATAAGAACAGTTGTGATGAACAAAATAACTAGTACCGAAGGGGGGTCTGGGGGTATTTCATTGCATTGATCAGCTTCTATTTATCTCTACTAAAAGCATCTAAAAAAATGGAGAAGGAAATTTTTTAGGTTCACTTTATCACTACAGTTCATATGATTTCATTAAAATTAAATGTGAAATTTATTCAAAGATGGTTATGAGGGGTGGATAATAGTACTATTTGAAAAATGTATACACTTCATTTGCTTTCAATTTAATTATAAGACCAAGTTAAGTATGGAAAATTGCAGTTCAAAATTAAGAAAAAAAACTTTACGTATGGAAGATGATCTTTTAGAAAAAAAAAGTCCAGCTAAAGTTTTTGAAAATACATTAGAAGCTATAATAAAAACCAGATCTCTCATCTTTCGAAATAGTTTGCTTTGGTGAGAGTCTCTAGTTGTGACCAAGTTTTTTTATTCCGATTTTTATGGAATTTTCAAAAGTGTACTGATTTTTGCCCACCCTGTAGTATTTTAAGATAGTATTTTATCAACTTATAGAAATTTTAGAGTTGATATCTATGAACAAACAAATCAAATCGGGAAATTTGAATTTTGAAATTAACCTCAATATTACCAATTTTATATGATAAAAGAATGTCCCCAATCATCGATTTACATGTCTCCAAAAACGCAATTTAATTTTTAAGTTCAGAAAAAACCATTTCACCCAGTACAAAAACCTTTTCTATAAAATCTGCATAAACATAATAAATATTTATGAACGTAATGAACTTGCACTTAATTTTTACTCCCTTTAGATTAAAAAAAGAAATAGATTTCCCCTATAATGAGTTCTTTTGTTTTTTGTCTCACACAGCAGGGTGCGGGAAAAATTATTATAAGCCTCAGGATAGGTAGTTTTAAATTATATTTCAGAGACGGGGAGAAAAAAATTATAAAGTTATTCAAATTTTACCAACAATGATTGATAAGGTCATATATTATTAAAAACCTTTAATGTGCATTGTGATTGAAGTCTGTACATATTGTAGCTTTAAATAGTTTAAAATAGAAGAACAATTAAATTTTTTTGCAGATGAAAAGTATCACCGTAAAAAATAAAGAAAGCTGTTTTTGCGATGAAAAAATCTTGTGTTTTTAAGATGTTTTAATTATAAACCCAAATTATATTCTTTAAATTAATGATTAATAATTAGAGGTTATGAAGCTAAAAAAATTAGGAAGAGCAATAAAAAAAATAAATTTTAATTTTTATCGACATTGTTTGGTAAAGCTAATGCTTCAAGGTAATTTTGTTTATAAAGTTTAAGTATAAAGTTTCAAAAAATTTCGTTAGATTCAGATTTTTTTATTCCTATGATATGTTTGTTACTTAATTTCTCAATCAATTCTTCTTATTTTGAACCACGTGCAAAGGTATAGCTGTTGCCACTTATTGTGATCACGGTTAATGTTATACTTAAATATAAAAAAATAATATAATATATTAATTTGTCTGTTGTTTGACCAGCTAATTTTTAAAATTTGGCAGAATGCACACAATTTGTGTGCTCGAACCTTTTTTTAACAATACTATTCAGTTTTGTGAAAATGAAAACAACCATTTACATTGGAATATCAAATTAAAAACAAAATATGAATAAAACGGGAGTTAACTTCACTCGTATGATTATACCCATTATACCCAGAGGTATTTTAACTCCTCTGAGAGAGTATTTCACTCTTTGAAAATCGGAAATACTCTTTTTGAAAAACTAGCCAGGAGTATTTCCAAAAAATTTATCGCGTGCCCCACCGAAATAAACAAATAATATGCTTCTATTCAAAACACCAACTGATCTCAGCGGAGACATTTTGCCAGACTTCTGGAAAAAGCCAATTGCCAAAAGCCACGGCACCCTAATTATCATATACATTTTAATTATGTTTTCATACAGTCATAGTAAGTTTTTTCATTTATTGTCCTGATGCTTAGGGAGTTTGATTCGTGTCTCTGTAAATGTAGTTTATGCTATTTCCGTATTTCACTCCTCATAATTCCATTTCACTCCTCCTAAAAGAGTCAAGGAGTATTTTTACTCCTCCAAAAAAATCCCAGGAATAACACTGATTATACCACTTCTATTCAGCAGAGGCTTGTACTGATTTTTTATATTTTAAGGGGGGGACATTTCTTATAACATTCCCTGTGAAAACCCGCTCTATGGCAGTAAAAGACAGACTGAATCTCGTTAACCGCGAAAATCGTGAATTACGTCGATTTTAAGTGCGGAACATGTTGCAAGTTTAGCTTCCTTTTATGCCTTGAAAGATTTAGGTCACATCATTTTCCTTAAAAAAATATTTGACTTTAGGATATTTGGAAATAAATGTTTTCGGTGGGTGGAAGAGATACGAAGAAAAGAGTTACTTTTTAAACCTGAATTATTATTTTTCAGTCGAGAACATTATCATTGTTTTTTACTTGATTGTGTTATGTGATAAAAGGCATAAAAGTGATCCTAGCATTTCTCTTTCTTTTATACATATTTCTTTGCATAACAAAGACATTGTAACGAAGTTAATATCCTTTATTTTAAGAACTGTAGAAATATTTCTTTAAAATCCGCTTTTTTTATGAATTTGGTAAAAATTGTCAAAACCAATGCAAACTATCGCTCTTTTGGTTAACATATTGTTTTACTTATTAAATCAAGCCGTTATTTCAATCTTGTTTTAGTTATGGCATCGTAAAATATAATGTAATTTTATGCATGAGCTTCAAGAAAAAAAGTTTGGCTTTCACGAAAATGAACGTTAAACGAAAGAACATAATTGAAAATGTAATTTTTTTAATGGATTATTGTGAATTTATAGAATGACACAAAGTTGATCTCGTTTATTTTAAGAAATAATGTCCTTTAGAATTATTTTTTTTAAACTATCTTATATAAATTTGGTAAAATGTTCAAAACTCATAAAAACTATTGCATCATGCGTAGGTTATACAGCATTGTTTTATAAAATAAATTCGTGTTAATCTTGTTTTGCTTATACATAAATAGAATACGCGCATGTAAAGAAAAAAAAAAGGATTGTCTTTTACGAAAATTATTGTCAATAAAGGAATTAATTGAAAAAAAAAATCCTTTTAAATAGGTTTATTAGTATTTTCCAAATGGCAGCACTGTGAAAAATTCATCACTTAGAGAAAAATAATATAAAACGAGTGGGTTTCTTTACTTAGAAAAATCTTTCTGCATCATGCAAATTTAATACAGCTGCAGAAAAATTCACAACGCGAACTGTATTACGCTGAAAACCATCATAATAATAATAATAAAATAATGGAGAAAAAATACCTTTCTAACTCATAAAAAAATCCTCTCGCTGCGGAAAGATTCAAATGAATGAAAGAATAATGAGGAGGAGGATAACATGAGGCTTAACCTCACAGGAGGAAATAAACAGCTATCTTGTAGAGCGAGAATGGGTTTTGTTATCAAAACCACAGGGAGAGTGTTAATAATAATGCGATGCACGCGCTATGAATTCCAAATGCAACTGGTTACTTTGAAAATCGCTCTTTATTGTTATTGTGTTTCGTTACCTTTAATTCTTTTTAGCCTTCTTATCTCCGCTTTTTCATTAAGTTACGATTTTTACTTTGTCTCTGGGGATGGTTTGGCGCTAATTGGGCTCGTCTCTAAAGGCATTATTGTAGAAGTCGGATAGAATGTGGTACCAAATTTCACCTCACGACGCGAAAATCTTACATCTTCAGTCACTGAATTCGAGTAGAAGTGATGTGAATGAGAGTTTATTAGATACAAATTATATTAGTATACAGGCGATTCCGCTTAATGTGATGGCTTCTGTTCGATAGTACAATGATAACAATATCCGATTGATAAATAATAAGCGGTTTGATACTATAAAGTTTCAAACAGTGTAACTAGAGTGTTTGCTTTAAAGTCACAATTATGTAATCCTAATTGAAGTATTTGAAACGATTACCTAGTTTGTATTTCGAAACGTTTACATTCTTAAAAGAAAAATATGAGAGTGGAACGTATAACACTTACAAATTAAGGACTCATTTTCTATGATTACGTATTAAAATTTGCCTTCAAATGGGAAAAAGGAGGATTTTAGGGGATTGCAGCAGGTTTTGATAACATTAAGCATTATATTGATCACATAAAACGATACATTTTGCGTTAAGTTAAATAGGAGTGATCGGGACCGATCAATTTTGAAAAAAAATATCCGATTGATAACATTAACCGTGATTACAATATAGTGGTGTCGACGGTAGGTATATCAAGAAGGTACGCGTGCCCTCCCGGGTTAAATTCCTTCCCACAGCAGCCTCCCTGGGGGGGAGGTAAAAAAAGCTAAAGACAAAGAGATCCTCAGGAACATTTCTTGAGTTGGATCCACAGAGTACTAGAACAGAGAGTCCACGGCCATAGGCCATAATGGAAATCGAAAATCATGACATCTTGTTACAGGTTGGGAGAATTGTGGCGCTGGGATCGCACTAAACTCACTAGCGTCTGGATCCAGTCTGAATCGTTCGCCGGCTGCCTATGGGAGATCGAAAACACCTTTTTGCGCATGCGCTGAGTTCTAATTTGGCGAGAGATTTAAGCGGCCGGGGCCGGCATACGTTCCAGAATCTAGTGTGGCGCCCTCACATCAGTAACGCATTTGAAAATAGCCTCGTGGACCCTCTGTTAGGATATTTCTCTGTGGTTGGATCACTCGACCCCAGAAAAATAATTCCCTTCCTCTCCTCGTATAGTAGGACACAGAGAACATCCCCGCATCGGCATGTTTATCCGCACCGCCGAACCTCTCGCACAACACCGGATTTGCAGTCCGCAGATTAAAGTATTGATTTTCTTTTGAAGAGAAGACCTCTTTTTTTCCCCCTTCTTTCTTGAAGAAAGGGAGGTGGTAGTATAAATTTCAAAGTTTGTTTGACTTGCTCTCTTCTCTCGTCGCTTGCGTTTCGCGAAAGAGTAAATACATATTTTTGCATGAGAACAAGTGGAGAGGGGGGAGGTGTCAGGATTTTGGTGGTGTTGTTTTTTTTTTTTTTGTGGATGTTGGGGGGTTTTTTTTTTTTTGCCTATTTTTTTTCATCCTTCTGAGCAGGAAATAGTTTCGGATTCCAATTAACATTGGGATTTTTTTTTGTTTTATGGTGTTTAGATAAAGACTTGGGGTACTCTGTTGTACTTTTTTTGTTTTGCTTTTATTACTTTGAGGTATAAAGTCATTGTACACAATATTTCTCATTTATCAGCAGTCTGCACCTGTCGTTGAGTTCGATTCTCTGCCTTGCCTGAGGTGTATTTTCCCTCCCTCTCTCTCTCTGTGCTAGTAAAAGTTCTGCTTATATACGTCTGTCTTACTTGACGAAGGTTTATAAGCGGATCCTTGGGATCCAGCGCACAGACCGGAAAATACATGTAACCAATCCATCTGTTGGGAAATAGACCAACTTTCTGTAAAGCGCAACTGTTATTTTGTAAGAACTATAACCAACTTCCCTTAAAAATAACTTAATAGAGCATTTTCAATCACATGACTCGGACCTAACAAAGGCCTTAGCAACAGAAGATGTTACAGTTTTTTGCCCTACAGAGGTTAACAGTTACAGAAAATGACTAGCCGTGGAATTCTTCTATTGGAGCATTTGCAATCACGTGATCCCATACCTAAAAACCGCCTTAGCAACAGATAAACAGTCTTAGTTAACTTAGCCTTAGCAACAGTTAAAAGCCCTACAGAAGGTACACAGTTAAACGAAAATAACCGGTTGTGACGTCACCTGAAAACGCTCTATTTCTCTTTGTAAACCAACTTTTAAAAAAGGGCATTGTTTTAATTCCTGTTTTAGCTATTTTTTTGTTTTTTAGATTATTTTAAAATAGAGTGTTTTCAGGTGACGTCACAACCGGTTATATTCTTTTAACTGTGTTCCTTCTGTAGGGCTTTTAACTGTTGCTAAGGCCGTTGTTTATCTGTTGCTAAGGCGGTTTTTAGGTATGGGGTCACGTGATTGCAAATGCTCCAATAGAGGAATTCCACGGCCAGTCATTTTCTGTAACTGTTAACCTCTGTAGGACAAAAAACTGTAACATTTTCTGTCGCCAAGGCCGTTGTTAGGTCCGAGTCATGTGATTGAAAATGCTCTATTGGCAATAGTTAATTATTCATGTTCTAGAATAGAATTGTTTTTTTTTTTGCTATTGATAAACTCGAGATTAAATGAAGTCAGCTCGTATATATTTGAGAGGTAAGTTTGAAATGAGTTTATAATTTTTGTAAGTTAATTAGATAATGTAAATAAATGTAAATTTTATTTTCTGGCGTTCGGGATTTAGTAGAGTAGTGACAAAAAGGTTTTTGCTGCTACACCATCCATCCATCCATGAGTTCTAGTGAATCCCTTTTGTTCAAAAATCCTTCCAGAGACGTAATTATAGAGACAGTAGTATGACCTGAATTTTAGTCTGAAAAATCGGGTCACATCACTCCAAACCCAAAGCGAAAGGACATCAGTCATCACACACAAATCAAAAGAAGAAGAAAATAAGACAGTATAACGAATCTCCGCCGTCAATTCCCATTAAGATCCTCGTTAACTATTCCGCGCGCATTGCTGAGCGTCGTCACACCCTTCTGCCACTGATTTCTCACGAGAGAGAGAGAACCACTGGCGCGCGATTCCGCATCCTCCTTGGACCAAAGGGGTGGACGTCCCCTCCACGTGTGTTTGGTTGTGGACCACTGGGGACGGATGACAGAAACCACGGAGTTGCCTGTTAGGCGTTGAGTAAAAACGTTACAGAAATTATTGTGAGGTGGTGTTAAGAAGATTTACAGCCTTAGGGGACATTCATAAATAACGTGAAAAGGGTGAGGTGGTGCAGCAAAATATCACCAAATGTCATCAGATGGGATAGGGATTCAATTAAAATCCCACGTCAACTTTTAGTTTTGAACATATACGTTTTTCTCTTACCATTTTCAGCCCAAGTTTAGGAAAAATGCGCAGATTAGTAAAAACAGCAAATAATTAGCCAGTTAGTCATGATAATTACAAGCTGAGACCATGTTTTGGATTTTCACATGGATTTGTAACAAAAATTTTGCAATGTGTATGTTAAGTTGTGATGCTGATAAGTATGTGACCAGAACATATAATGCCAGTAACAAATGTGGCCAGAACATATCAAACAAATTTATTTACTTGAAAGTTATAGAGAAAACCTCACGTGAGAATTTGAGGGGAGGGTTCCAGTAAAATCTCTCTAAATCTCACCAAGGGGGAGGGAGGGTTCAAAAATTTTGAAAAAAACACCTCAAGTAATTTATGGAAGTCCCCTTATTCTCACTGCCACTTAACCAAATGTTAACCAGTGAATAAAGAAAGAAAATTAACTTTCCGCTGACTCTGATAGGTGGAATCCATCTTTGACCTCTAGTTTACAGCTGGTCAGGTAGTAGTGAATAAGGTCATTAGATTATTTTTTATAGTTTGCAGTAATGATTGGTTGCATGACTTGAAATATCATTCAAATTTTTTAGTGGATACATTCAACAATAACGGCCCTCCATAACCAAATTCTTTAGTATAGAAAATTTAGTGAGTTTTAGTAGTAGTTTTTCTAGGAGAAAAAAATATCAAAGGAGGTGGAATCAAAAAAGTTTTTTGCTAGCCTCCAATTCCTCTAGCTAGCCATTGCTAGTCCTCTTCTTTCAACATGTCATTAAGCACTTATTTCTATGTGAAATGCAATTAAGGCATCACATTCGGCTGAAATAGTTTGAATTGTTACTAAGAAAATCAATTTAGAAAAAGAATTACGCGAATTAAAAAAAAAAAACTTTATTCTTGACATGTCACTAAGAATTTAAAAAAACTTATTCCAAGCTTACAATTTTATCCTTATTAACAAACATCACACATTATTTTTTCTAGTTTTTGAATAATTTTGTCATGAATTTGTTATGCACACATGCACATATTTTTCTGCAAAATATACTTCATTCAATACCATTCACTCATCACAAGCATTTCAAGCTTCGAAATCAACGAAACTTTTCATCTAAAAAACAATGCTCCACTCAACTCGAAATAAAAACAACTCAACTCGAGATTACGTCCTGCAACATGTAGTAATTGCAAAAGCATATCCCGGAGATCGCAAAATAATGTAAGGGATAATTTAATTGAGTTTTTTTCTTTTTGTCTCGATATACGACGACCATCCATCTCAGAGCAAAACGCATTTGCGATAAAATGGATAACACTCCCGTCAGAATTGTCACTTTCCCAAAAGAACAAGAAAGTAAGTGACTCCAAAGGCTGTTAAAAGAACACAAGGATATCGGGGAGGAATGTCTGCCTTTCTTCACTCCCGAAAAAAAAATTCTTATTTTTTATTTAGCTTCATCGTTCTATAGCTTTTAAGTAAGTGTTGACAAAAGTTCTTTGCTTTCTGAAATAAATTGCGACAACTTTTTTGCTGAGGTTCCTTTGGAAAAAGCTCTACTACTATAAAGAATCAAGTTTTTTTTTCTTTTTTCGACGATTCACGACTTTTTTTTTTGTGGAGGTCATTCATTCGACGACGAAAAATCAAAGCGTATATAGTAGTAATGGTAAAAGTTTTTTTTTGTCTTTTTCTACTTGTCAACGTCTGGGGCAGAAAACCAAAATGGTTGGGCGAGTTAAAAGTTTTTGGAGAGCTTTTCCCCGAGATTTTCTCAACTTTTTTTTTTGGAAGGTTTAGGCTATTTTCCAAATTGAATTGTAGAGTTCTGGAAGTGGAGAAACTGCTACGAGTTTCTGGATCTTAGGACACATTCAAAATTTAACATTTTAGATTTTTTAGACAAAGTGTACTAAAGGAAAAAAAAATAACTATTCGAGTGGTCAAAAAGGAGTAGTATATTCTCATGAACGTATGAATAAGTATGATGTGTTGGAAAATTAATATTCGCTACTTATAATATGCGAATGGCGCTCCTCTATAGCTAGCTATCGATAAAAAGAATATTATATTTTTATACATTTTGTCCTGAAAATATCTCCTTTACCTAATATAGCTAACAAAATAAGATGTAGTTATAGTATTGCCTCTACATTTGTACAATTATGCAAAAATTATTTTGATACAAAGTTATATAAACATAATAAAGTAAAGAGCTTTACAAGTTACATTCTTTTTGTTTTTAAAAACTTCCTGGAGTAGCAGTAAAATTATTATTAAATTGTTTTATTATCTACTAATTTCATAACATAGCTATGAATTCCAATAGCTACCTCAGTAAAATTTAAAAAAAGTAATAGAACGATTAGCATGCTGTTTATCCAGCTTACAAATATGCCCTGATTAACACGTATTGAAATGGACCTTTTTTAAATTTAAACTATTTTCATACTGAATATACCAAGTATTGTAACGAATAAGACTTTTTTAAATTTAATCTCAAATACCCAAACCTAAGCGTTTGAAAAAGAACATCATTAAAAATGGGCATTATTCGCATTCACCCTAAGCACATATGTACTCGACAGAAATAATCTTAATTAAGAAGAGTTTTTGCCTCTTCTTTTCACCATCCAAGCGAATATGTTCGTCAATTTGATCACTGCGCATCGCTTCATTTCACTTTACAGAATCCAAACTTTTTTTCATAGAAAATCCAAAGAAGTTTTAAATAAAGGATAAAAAAATCCACCTAATCCACCGAAGAATTATGCCCCCAAAATCTTAAAATATGTCCCGGAGGTCGAAAACGATCAATATTTAAAGTAAGAAAAGAAAAATTACACACCTCACCGAGCGAAACAAAAAGAAAAGAAAAAGAAATGGCCGATGAGAGTTAAAAAGAAAGGACGCAATCAAAAACCGATTTCCTGAATTTCAATAACCGGTTCATAATGATGCAGATTCTGAATTCGGATTTCTTTATAGGGCGGTTTGACATGCAGAGATTCTAGCGACGCTTCTGGTCCAAACACCAATCAATGGCAATCCCTAGTAGCACAGCCATGTTATGTCGAGTGTACTAAACTCCAACTAAAAGTAAACGAAATCTGGCCATACATGACATAAATTATAGTCTGTTCATTTAGAACTGGCGCCTGAGACGAAATGTATTTGAAGCAGTTACTGTTGTAATTATCATCGAAAGCATTTTCTTCTGCAATGACAAGGCAGCCGAAGTAGTTAAAATACTGTAAAAAAAAATCGGTCACTGAAGTTGTGTGATGACCGTTATGAAGCATTATTGAGCGTTTTTGATCCTGTTTCAGGCGCCAATTCTAAATGAACAGACTATAGCCTAATCTGGAGCGTTATTTGTGTTGCATGCTGGGATAGGGGATAATGGACAAGGGGGAGGAAGGTAAACCCTTGACCATCTAGGGCAGAGGTGACCTCTCATCTTGGAGGATGGGACCTTAAATTCCGTCCTCAAAGTTGAAAAGTGAGTCAAGAGACTACATTTTAAGGTCTAATTTAAAAAAAATTCTGGGGGAGGACCCCAAGACCCCCCCTTCCTTCCCTGGGGCGTCATATGAACATCACCAATAGTACTTAGTCGATAAATAATATTTGCACGAAAGTTTGCATTTGATCTGTAAAATACTCGGGTGGAGAGACCTGAGGAAAAAAATTGGGCGTCAAAACCCTTCCAAAGTAAACTAAAGTCTGGCTGTAGTACGGCCTTGTAGACGACCTAAAATCGGTTTTTAGCGTCAAATTTCCGAAATTCTTCTGGGGAAGAACCACCAACCCCCCATAAGTCCACACGGGATCCGCCACTGTGTCCTGGTCGCATTCGCTGCATGCAATCCCGCCCTTAAAATCAGAAATCGCGTTCTTGTCTGGAGGGGTAAATAAATTCTTCGAGAACGTTTCGAAGAGAGGCTTTGGGGCGTCAAACAGAATCATCCGAGAAAAAGGATCAGCAGAAATGAGTTGCTCCAATTGAATTCGATTATAAAGACGTTGTTTTCGGTATGGTATTAGCCGAGGGGTTTTGTTGGAATCTTTTTTCACCCTTTTATAAATTCGTAAAGGAGAAAACCGAGGGAGGCTGGAGGGAATGTAACGAACAGAATGAATTATCTATCTGGTGTAGTTCTGGAATAGTGTTTTGTGTTTATCCTGTTTTTCGTTTTTATCTTGAGTGAAAATTGGGTCGAATGATCTCTTGGTGAAAACTTTCGATTGCCTTGAATTTTAAGCGGAAAGAATAAATTTGTGTGTTTTTATTATTTCGATGTGTTTTAGGGCTGTCGAATATTGCCAAATCTCTTTGGATAGTCGATTTTAACGTAGAAAATGTTTTCTGGTTTCAGAAGGCTATAAGTGTTATGAATTCAAATTATACTAGACAGCAACTTAAGTTGACCCTATGACGTCACTAACAAGCAAAGTCACGGACGTAGCTATAGATTTTACAAGGCTGGGGGGGGTCCAAGAAACTTCACTTAGGGGACACTGAAAGTGTTGCTAAAACAGGGTTTTCCAACTGGCGGGCCGCATGCGGCCCGCCGGGTCATTTTGTGCAGCCCGCGAAGCTCCCTGAAAAGTAGCTTTAGAAGACTTTTTAGGGTACTAAAATTTTTACATTTGGGGGGGGAGCCCCCATGAAAACCCCCTATTACATTAAAGAGTAGCTTTAGCCGGTTGTGTTTCTATGGAGAAAAAGTAAAAGTTTGAGGTTTCGAAAGGGAGGTTGTAGTATACCCTGAACCTCCCCCCCCCCTGAGCGTAGCAAGGGAATTGTTGTGCAAAATGTGAATTGTTGCAGTTAGTATATGCTCTCAGCTAAAAAGGGGGGTCTGGGGGTCCTCCCCCGGAAAATTTTGTGAAATTTGATCAGAAAAAGTTGTATTTTCACGCATTTTTTGGATATTTGGTACAGGAACCTTTCTGTTAGGCTGACATAAGGTTTGGGCTAAGGGGGGGGTCTGGACCCCCTAACCCCCCCCCTTATATACGTCCATGAGCAAAGTGGTTCCCATCACGGAGTCTGAATTTTGAGGGAAATGAAGAACGTCAATATAAAAATAGGATTATTTTGTAAAACCCATGTGTATATGCGTCTTTTTATCACGATATGCGTACCGAAACTCCTCCTAGAAACCCAACAGGCTTAGTGTTTACCCATTCTCTCCTTCCGTGTAGTGACGCACTGGGTTCAGGAAACGGTGTTGTCATGTATACAAGTGCTTGCCTTTGTCCACACGGCATATTATACAAGTTTTATAGCACCGCTACATTTAAAAAACCCTACCAATTTCAAGTTTTAGAAGAACCACTTTTAACGCTAAGTCGCAAAATTGGGTTTTGTTTTTTGAATGTAAGGTTTTTATATTACCAGGGTAATTGGGGGGTGCAAATCACACTTTATGTGGATTTTTTTATAGCAGGGGAAATGAAAACTATTATTGACCACAAAAACGCAAAATGCAGGGACACAAATTTGCTTCAAATTTTATTTCTGAACTACATAATATAAAAATATGTAGTTCTTTGCTTCCTTTTTCAGAGTATTCCGATTTCATTTCTGTTCCATTCTTTTCCTCTTTTGCTGAGTTTAATTTTGCGGATCCTTTGACCATGTCATCTTTTTTCTTCCCATCTTTCTGCTTCCAAAAACATCGACGCGTCTTTCAAAAATCACATGATCATTTTCTTTGGTCAGGCTACATTGTAAAAAAAAAGACAAAACAACTTTTACGGTACTATTTAAAAAAAAACCGCATACACATAGTGGGTACTTTTTTGTTGTCTGTCTAATAAAAAAAAATTAATAGCCGTTTCTGACCCTAGAAATACCTTCAAAAATGGCATTATACTGATGATGTTAATAATAACAACACATATTGGCAATAGTTGATTATTTAGCGTTGAAAATATGTTAACTACTTTATAAGTGAGATATATCGACCCATAGTTTTCTAGGAAATCGCGACAGAAAAAGCCATGATGGGTCATTCCACGTCAAATCAACACACTTTTTGGCATGACCATCTCGGATTTTCTTGAAATTTGGTACACATGTTCTACTTACAGAAACTCGGAAAAGTACCAACTTTCATCAAAAAATATTAATTGGTTCTGGAATTACAGGTGCTCAAAGTGGTCAAAAATGGTCCAAAAACGGACCAACATAAGTTTTTTAAATTGCTCTAGAGGATCTTCTAATTGGGTTATAACGATGCAGTTGGTGTCATTTTAAAGTATTTTAAATGTTCTTTTTCATGGTGTAAAATGTACTAAAAATTTTTGAAAACAATATATTTTACAAAACAAAATAGAATTAAAAGTTCGATTTCTATAAAATGTACCACTTTTAAAATTTTGAAAAAAATTCCAGGAATAGTTAATATTATTCTTAATAATCTGGTAAAATTATAGGATGGGACAAAAACGGGATCAGTGTCAAAAAATAATTAAACCAAAGTTCGATTTTTCTTATATCCCCTTAAAAATTTTTAAAACTAATTTTTTTTATTAATTGGATGTGAATTGAGTTGTATTTGACTGCTGTTGATAATTAGGGCCCCTGTACAAACTTGGTATACCCCGGGCTTCATATTTACAATCTGTATGCTAATTCAGGCCATTGTATTGTAACAATGCACATGAAGTAAATATGTAGCCCGGGCTACACCAAGTTTGTGCAGGGGCCCTAACTGTCAACAGCAGTCAAATACAACTCAATTCACGTCCAATTAATGAAAAAAATTAGTTTTAAAAATTTTTAAGGGGATATAAGAAAAATCGAACTTTGGTTTAATTAGTTTTTGACACTGATCCCGTTTTTGTCCCATCTTATAATTTTACCAGATTATTATAAATAATATTAACTATTCCTGGAATTTTTTTCAAAATTTTAAAAGTGGTACATTTTATAGAAATCGAACTTTTAATTCTATTTTGTTTTGTAAAATGTATTGTTTTTCAAAATTTCTTATTACATTTTACACCATAAAAAAGAACATTTAAAATACTTTAAAATGACACCAACTGCATCGTTATAACCCAATTAGAAGATCCTCTAGAGCAATTTAAAGAACTTATGTTGGTCCGTTTTTGGCCCATTTTTGACCACTTTGAGCACCTGTAATTCCAGAACCAATTAATATTTTTTGATGAAAGTTGGTACTTTTCCGAGTTTCTATAAGTAGAACATGTGTACCAAATTTCAAGAAAATCCGAGATGGTCATGCCAAAAAGTGTGTTGATTTGACGTGGAATGACCCTGATGTCATATCTGGTTTACGCTAAAAAATATTTATGGAAAATGGGAACATGGTTATTCGGATATATTTGTACACTAAAGATGCTAAAACCTCCATTACACATGCATGCGCCCACCGTGGAAGGAAATAATTAAGTGTTTATTGGATATGGCGTCATTTATTTTTGGAAAAAATAAAAGTGTTCGTAGAGGTATAGTGATTTGGACATTTTTAATGTATTCCACGCAACGAATCTGTGCAGAGTTTGGGCGGAATTATTGAAACACTTTGTACAACGGAATTGTACCAAATAGAGTTTTAATTAACAACAGTATGTTTATTATTTCATGTTTATTGAAGTAGTGTAAACCCTACCACTTTTAGTCTGATTTTGGTTTTAAAAGCAACCCAAGCCCAATATAGTTTATCCATTGAGAGCCCAACCTTGTGGGTTTATTGTGTTATTAAATTGGTTGATACATTTTTGGTTGATTCTTGATTTAAATGTAATATCTTTGGTCTGTTTTAGTGTTTTCGCGTCTAACCAAAATCCAACTAAGTATGCTAAAAAAATATAGTAGCCCTAAAATATAATCCACTAATAGCACAGCTCGTACCAAATATGTCAAATTTACCTAACTGCAACTAAAAGTAAACGAAATTTGGCCCTAAATGTCATGAATTAGACGAATCTTCAACGTGTGTGATGCTTGGAACTGCATTAATACCCAACTCCGTCCAAAAAAACCATCCACCATTTTCTGATTGTGGTCTATAATACGGTCACGGGACCACCGACCGCAAAAAGGATCGAAAGGAAAGCCTCTTAGCACCCACTTCATCCCCGGACAGCGGAGGGATTAGGATGAACCACCCTCGGATGAGAGTGCATTTTGGGGGAGAAATTCATATCTCCTTCTTCCGTGTTATACGTTTTCACGGGGGTGAATAATACTGTTTCGGGATAAGGTGGGTTTTTAGGATTCATTCAGGTATTTCTTAGTGTTCATGTGTTTGGGGTATTTTTTTTTTGTTCTAGGGGGGTGGACATTGTTTTGGGGATGTGATATAGGGTGGTTTTTTAGATTCATCCATGCCTGCCTAGACTTACAGTCACTCCAGAAAGTATTCGTGCATCCAACAAATTTGCACTAGTACTATACCTCCTATTTCGGCTGAATTACACGTGCGAAATCCAAACAAAAATTATCCTAACATAGTACGTTATTCTTCATTATAATCTACCAAAAAAAAGAGCAAAAAAAAAATATCAGAACAGTTAGAAAAAAAAATATTAAAAAAAAAGAAGTGATTTGAAAGCTATTGGTATTATGAACTTCAAGGGAAAAAATGCATGCACGTGCTTTTAAATTAGGATTAGGAACAAAATATGCTTTTCAGTAATGCAATGATCCCATGTTCTATGGTTGTACGAATATTTGTTTAAGCTTTCAAATCGTTTCATTTTTTTTTCAATATTTTTTTTCTAACTGTTCTGATATTTTTTTGCACTTTTTTTGCCGAATTTAGCCATAATAGGTATACTAATGCAAATTTGTTGGGTGTACGAATACTTTTGGGAGTGACTAATGTACGACCAGAAAAGCTTGAAATTGTAAGAATCGCTTAGTAACTCCAGAAAAGGAATAAAAACTATAATTTTATATTTTTATTCGAATTTTCAAAAATGTAATAGTTTAAAATTAAATTAATTTAGTTAAATTTAATTAAATAAGTGGAATTTGATTCTACGTCTATTCGTTGGTGACCAACTTAGGCCTGCCAACTAAATATTTCTCAATTTCTTAAAGTGATAGTCAAAAATGTCAGGTTATCACTTACCATCTCTTTTTCCTAATCCTATATGCTGGACGTGACCATTTTAGGTTACTATTTTTGACCAGCTCCCCTGTACTTGGTCAAAAATAGTAACCCCTACGTCGTCCGAAAAAAAAATGAGTAAGAATTAAACTATCGAACCCATTTTCTGTCGAGTCATTGATAAAACTTTTCAGCTATTAAAAGATTTGACTTCAAATAGATATTATTTCATGAACATTTGCATAACAATGTATTTTGCAATAATGAATTACGTGTTTCATTGTTGTACATATGTACATACTTCTACCAACAATAAATTAGGAAAACAAATGTAATTGTTAGCAACTAGTATGTATATTTCATTGTTGTAAAGAAGGGTCCTATTAGACTAGGTGTAATCGTGATTATCTTGAAGGCCTGAATGATTTATTTACTAGAATTTGACAATCCTTATACCTAATGGTTCTTTATATGACATACCCCCAGTGTTGTAATGGGAACAAAATATTTTGGGGTTTCAACTTTTATTTTTTTCACTTCTTACAACTTTTTTTACCCAAAAATCTCGATATTTCGGGGAACGGCGTCCACCCCAATATCAGCACTGTATACCTCTGACTTAAATCAATGTCATGTCATGTCCAATGGGTTCAATTCCGTTAACTATCCCGATATCCAAGTTTTTTTTTGGACGCCAAATGTTAAAAATATCTCCAAAAATTTCAAAGTAATGTATAAAAATGTATAGTTATATCAATGACAATCGTAAAAATTTAGCGATAGTTGAATATTTGGCCTTCAAAACAACTTGGCGATATTTAACGGATCAGTTAAAGGAATTGTACCATAAATGATAAAAGGTAAAATGATCTATTTCCGATGTTGGTTTCCGAACAACCGTTTGGAAACTACTGATTTAGTTGTCAAACACAAAACGTAATTAATTATTTTTTCCATCCAATTCAATAAAAAAAGCACCCCAAAAGTTAATTCAAAACAAACAAAAATTACCCGCCAATAAAATCTACTACCTATCCCATCCAAAAAAAAAAAAAAAAAACCCTCCGACATTAAACCCAAACAAAAAAACCCACCAAACAATACTTTTTTTCAATCCCGATGCAAAGTAAAGACACTAAATCCGAAACTTTAAAACAATAGGCCCGCCTGCTGAGCCAATATAGTGAATCACTGGTTACTTGGGAATTATTATTCCGCCCAATACGGGACAGGGCCCTCACAGATCGGGGGAGTATATAACCTGCAGATCGTAAAAGGAGCTCTTCCAAATGGAGTGATTGTGACTACTAAAAAAGGGGTTTACAGCCGGGCTTTGCAGTGATGTCGGCTTTACAGGCGTGAGAGGTGTTTTCAGGAAAAAAATATCGGCGTCGTAAAGTCGCCACCTCTGCGCTATCTCTTCGGGAGGCGCGGCGTTTACGACAAGAAGAATTTTAATTTTTTTCTTTTTTGGGGGTTTTTGTTTCCTGTTTGTTTTTTGGGGTGTGGAGAGGTTGACAGTGTCTTCTTCTGCCTTGGAGTTTTCTTGGGAGGTTCCGTACGGGTTTGACCAAGGAGGGGGAAATTTTAAAAAGTTTGAATTGTGCAGAAAAGTTTTGGCTATTTTGGGGGTTTATAGAGAATAGTAATGTTTGGGCTGAATCAGCAGTTGTGATATTTGAATCAGCAGTTGTGAACCGGCTACAATCCCAAACGAAAACTTTCGCTACCTAATGTCCTTGTTGATTTTAGACTTTAAATTTATTAGCGTATTCATTTATCTTTCTTTATTTCCAATTTTTTGACTTATATTTAAGATATAAATTTTTCAAATTGCATGCAGATGCAGGTGAAATTGATGTAATAAAATTTGTTAAGCATCAGACCTTTATAAGGAAGCTAAGCTATGTAATAAATTAATATCAAAATCAAAATTTAAAAAGCAAACGCAAATATTTATACTCTGTAAAATATTGATCTTAAACTATACATAAATTAAAATAAAAGCAAAAGATAAGGTAATATAACATGAAATTGAAAGTATCAAGACTTCATAAAATAAGAAATAATTGTTTAAAGATCAATTGGATGATTCGAACTGTGTTCTAAATCCCAATGATATCGTTTTCAGGTTGAGATTTCCTCCAGACTTTATAAATTAGTCTACTAAAAATACATCATTGAGGGAATGGAGTCCACCTTCCCGAAAAGCATCAAAATTGATAGTTTAGCTTAACGAGTTTATTGTTTTTAAGCGAGTGATATTCTACACTCGAGTGTATCACTCGAAGTTTGCTCTTATAGCGACAAAAAACTCGGTACGGATTAATTACGCTATAAGAGCTTCCACTGTACCTACTTACGAAAAAATATTAAATAACTTGAGAATAAAAGATAGTGAAAGAAAAGCATTTACAAAGTTATTCCTACTATTACTATTTTGTACAACAATTTTCTTTGTTTCCAAAACATTCCACACATGTACTATAAGTAGTGTAACCAATTATAAAGCTAGTTTAAACTTTTAAATCATTGTGGGGAAAATATCAAAACTGCAGTAGAAAATGCCGGGCTTATATGAATGTATTTTTAAATAGGGAAGATTCTAACATGATAAATACTTTGAGAACCCCTGGTTTGAAACATCATAATATTTTGCACCAGTAAGAATTTTACGGTGGAACCAGGACATCTGAGATATTTGAGATCTTAATACTTAGTAGAAAAGGTAGATAAGTACTACATATAATATTAATGTAGAATTTTATTCAAAGAGAAATTCACTTCGTCCACTTGAAAAATAAGGAGCACTGCTGTTTTTTATAAAGATTTTGTTAAAAACAACTTTACTTTCTCTTTAAAAATGTTGGCTAAATTTGAAACTAAAAGAGAAAACTCATTTGTTTGTCGGAGATTAATTTAATATTTTTCCGGTGAAATGACCAGAATAAAAAAGACAAATTTTAAGCTCCATGTTGAATTTTGGGAGGTATTCCTACGCGAACCATATTCAATAGAATTCATTTCTCTTAGATTCAGGGTTTTAACACTTAGGATGTAAAGTAGTATTTACTCTTAAGTAAAATGATATCTTAGCTCAAAAATAGAATTTCTATGAATTCCATGAAGTTGGGATAAGCACTAGAAAATGATTATGCTGTCATTCTCACTCTTTATTTTAATTTCCAATTTTTCGTACGCTTTTGATTTTGCAATGGTAATTTATTTGGAATGAAATATTTTCTCTTCCAAATTATTTAATGAAATGGTAGGCATGAATTAATTATGAGCGAGAGATAATATTCCCGAGAATGATCAGAAATCGATTAAAAAAAATAATTCAGCACTTTCATTTTTTTTTAATTTTATTTTCATTGCATGAATCACAAATAAATCATCTCATAGGAGCCGTTGAAAGATTGCGCAATGATGGTTTGATGACGTAACAGCTGTCTGCTGTACCTGCATTACACGAAAAAAAATCGCTCATTTTTCTACGAAAAGGAAGTATGGAACTAGCAAGGGATTTTATAACATTACGTAAGTTATTATTATTAAGTTTTTCTCTTGAATTTTGCCGATTAGCTTTAAAAATCCATGTTGCATGTAATTATTTTGTTTATTTGATAACTCTTGCATATTTTTAATCTCAAATTTGTTAGTTTCGTTTCACTTTCTAAAACGTAAGTAAGCATAACCTGTATTAATAGCTGTATCATCAACACTTTTAAAATATTTTTCTGTTTCTTGTTCATTATAAACTCGAAACAATTCGATTACCAATGAGAAGGTGCTTCTAGTATAAATGTGTGTCAGAGTTGGGCAAAATGTAATCAGATTAATGATTGATGATTACGATTACAATTGTAATCTGATTACATTTGTAATCTGATTACAAATGTAATCAAGAAAGTAATCACATGGAGATTAATGATTACATTTGTAATCACGAAAGTAATCACATGGAGATTAATGATTACAATTGTAATCTGATTACTGATTACAAATGTAATCTGCAATCTGATTACAGATTACAATAAGTAATCTCATAATAAATCTTGATTACTTTTTGATTGATAATGTGAAGGCACACAGAATGTACTTGTTGGTTCGCATCTTGCCGGAAGTGGTCCAAAACTTTCCGGAAGTGGTCCAAAACTTACCGGAAGTGGTCCGAAACTTATCAGAAATGGTTCACAACTTACCGGAAGTGGTCCGAAACTTAGCGGAAATGGTCCAAAACATACCGGAAGTGAACCATAACTTACCGGAAGTGGTTCTCAAATAACCGGAAGTGGTTCACAACTTACCGGAAGTGGTCCTTAACTTACCGGAAGTGAGTTGCGAATCACTTCCGGTAAGTTGTGACCTACTTCCGGTAGATTAAGGATCACTTCCGGTAAGTTGTGGACCACTTCCGGTAAGTTGTGGACCACTTCCGGTAAGTTGTGGCCCACTTCCGGTAAGTTGTGGACCACTTCCGGTAAGTTGCGAACCACTTCCGGTAAGTTATGGTTCACTTCCGGTAAGTTTTGGACCACTTCCGGTAAGGTATGGTTCACTTCCGGTAAGTTTCGGATCACTTCCGGTTATCTAAGAACCACTTCCGGTTAGCTATAAGAACCACTTCCGGTTAGCTAAGAACCACTTCCGGTGAATTGCGGACCACTGTAATTAAGTTGTGTCAATCTGATTTCAAAAGTAATCTGATTGACAAATGTAATCAGATTACATCAATCAGATTACAAATGTAATCAGATTACTTTCGGTCAGATTACAAATGTAATCAGATTGATGGTTACAAATGTAATCTGATTGATGATTACAAATGTAATCAGATTACAAATGTAATCTGATTACTTCAATCAGATTATTAATCTGATTACAAAAGTAATCTGATTGCGCCCATCTCTGATGTGTGTGCACAAAACTGAATAAATATGTGAGTAACTTGCAAATTATTTGATTTTAAAAGTTTTTGTTTGCATTGTATTATAAAATAATAATGTATGACCTTTATGATAACGGTTTGATATTAGCATAATATTTTGTAGGTATTTTAAGTGTCAAAATATAGTAAACTGACTTTATTACAAAAAAAAACCTATCGGTTAAATTCAATATTGCCGTGGAAAATTCAGAAAACTCCATTTTAACATTCATAACAATAAGTCTGTTTTGCCAATTTATTAAATTGAAGGAAGATATTTTTACTGATACACAGTTGCTTGTAACTCGTTCTTTGAGAAATAGCGTTTTGTTTATTTCCTGTATAAAGTGGAAATGAGGCCTAACTTCGCATACTATAACAGCTTAAATGCTTTGCTTAGGGAAACTGTCAATTTTCTGTGAAAAAGAATGGCACCTAGACTCACATGAGGCTAGAGAAACTTCGAAATTGTGGCGTGCGAATGTGACGTCACCTTTGATCGTACTAGACATCCCTTTAAATTAAATTAAAATCTGTACCTCAAAAGCAAAATATCTTATTTCTTAGTTTCTCCATTAGAGAAAAAAACGGGTTTTTGAAATTAGAATAGTTTGAAACGACTTTAATTAATTTAATTTATTAAAAGTTGATTCTTCAAAAATTCGAAAAAGAAATTTTTTAGCTTTTTTTCTTTCCTGGAGAAACTAAGCGATAGAACCTTTTGGTTCTGAGATACAAATTTCGAAGCTCTTAAAAAATAGTAAAAGGGTGAACTTGATAAAAAAAAACATTAATAATTTCTTCTTTAGTTGCACTATTGGTAACTTTAATACAATTTAATTAAAAATTGCACTGCTAATATTATTTGAAATGCCTCGAAAGTTTTATTAGAATGAATTTAAATTTAATTTGACTCTAAGTGAAAGTTAGTTGGTGACATAAAGATACTAAGTTACAATGTTGAGATTCTCTGGCCGTATGAAGTCTGTTGACTTAAGTTACCTGCATCTTTTTTTATTTGCTTTAACTATGTAATTTTGCTTCATTATAAGGGTTTAAAACGTACTACAGTTCATTAAAACAAGGTTGTTTCAAACGTACTTCAGTATGTGGTATGTGCGATCAAATTATTACTACTGTTTCCTTTTTTTTTAGTATTTCAAACTTTGGTACCAGAATTTTTTTTTTATACATCGAATGGACGATAAAGGAGTATGATGTCAGATTGAAATAGGTTCAGTGATTTGTGCAGTAGCTTTTAACTGAACGCTATTGCACATTTGCTGGACTTATTTAGTTCTCTTCAGCTTCAGTCCTACTGACATTTGCTGAAATTTCAGCTCTTTTAAAAATCCCATGTAATAAATGATGAAAATATAGTCATACCGCCAGGAGAAAACCTTTCGACGTCTTACAATATTGTTGCGATTGCTATGGGAATGATTTTTTTCACTCAATTTCAGGTGTAATGGTAATTTATAAACGATGAATAAGGTTGTAGGATTTTATTTCCATGGAAAATATTTTTAGTTAAAAAATTCACCACAAGAGTGCTGCATGACATGTCCAAAGAAGGAAAAGCTAGGATTCGAACTTTATTACTCTTATTGATTATCACAAAATCATGCCAGATGTCGAATTTGAGTAATATTTTGTAAAGTATTCCTTTGTAAAGAGATTACAAATGTTTAAAATTAATCTACGTGTATTAAGGCTTCAATAGGAATTTTTGGAGCTTGTACGCATTTAATATATTTGGATCTCAGATTTTGTGTTTATCAGTTTTGGGATTAAAGTTTGAATCTTAAATTTTCATCAAATACAACTTATCAGATATCAATCATGTGGGCCTTTTTTATTTTGTGGTGAATTTTGAACTATTGTTTCCTGAGAAACAAAAATTTTAAAATTATCTTTTCGGATGGCATCCGAATCAGATTGGATGCAATCTTCGAATGGGTGTTAGAACTTTAATTGCTCGAGGTTTTCCAAACAGTGCGTTGGTGAAATTAAGGTGAGCGGTAGAATAATAGTTCATAGTTTCTTCGGTTAATTTTTAATTGTTTTAGAGGATTTTTGGGTTTTTAAATGCAAATGTAAGGAAATTTTAAGGAATTCTGTTTAAATTAGGTTTATGTTCCTTTTGAATCATTATAACTCCTGGGTAGCTCCCGTAGTAGCACATAGAATTAACAATTTTTACTTTTAGTAAAATTTAATGATTTTAGTGATAATGGTCATGAAATTTATGCTTGATTAATCTTAAATGGTACCTAAATTGTTTAAAAGAAGTTCTGGAGTACTTAACTTTTTATGTTAGCCTTATGGGAAGACCGCAGGTCATCTATTGTTCGCTTTTGAAGTCAAAACGAAGGGAAATTTTAATTTTGAGACTGATAAAACTTAATCTCACTTATTATTTGAATCGTCTAGGTCCGTGAAACTTATTTTTTTTGTAGTGGTTAGAATTACGTAAAACTGAGTGTCAAACAATTATTGCTAGCCCAGTTCTTTTCAACAATATCAGAGTTTTCTTGTGAATATATTGACGGCACAATTATTTGAAGCTAATGACCTGTCTTTTTTTTTTCTCCATGCGATTATTTTGGCTCAACGTGACCCAGTCTGGATCTTTTGGGTCTCATTTTGGACCCTAAAAATACCAACCCAGGCGTTCCAATGCCAGGAGTTCAGTTTCTAGAGTAAGTTGGTTTAATGTTTTGACTTGGGGTATTGTATTATCATCTAGATTTCTTGTCGGGTTCCGTAGATTTAAAGCACTGAATTTGTTTCTACCCAAGCTTCTTGCAACCGTTGGAGTGGTGACGAGAGCCAGTGCTCTCTTTCTCTATCTCAAATCTAGAATTCTCAAATCTCAATTCTAGTGAAGCAGTTAAGTTTGTTGGTTTTATCGTTTTTAGAATTTGAGTTGTTATAGTTATTGATTTTTTTAATTTTTTGGATACCTTGTAGCTTTTAATAGAACTAAAAGAACATCCAAAAGATATCATTCTGTAATATGCTTTTGAACGTATGTAGTAAATTACTCTTTTACTGTTGATTCTAACCGTTTGATATTTTATCACAATGAATTGACTGCCATAAATCTCTAGATTATCTTTGAAATATACTAATTAATGCTTGTTTGAATTCTTACTGTGAACAGTATTAAACTTTCATAATGGGGGAAAACTTAAAAGAAAGCTGTCCGTTAACAATCTAAGCTAAAAAATAAGGGGGCGGGGTCCGGTGGTTAATAAGTGTTGCCAAATCGAGGTCAGTAAAAATCGCACCTCAACTTTTGTTTCTGAGAATACATACACAGTTAATTGGTCGATCTTTTATTGAGTAAAAGAATAGACATTCGTCATTTTTATTTGGAACACACGTAATTTTAAAAGGCACTGGTTATTTCCATGAAAGTAACAACTAAAATCTAATTTCGCTTCTTCTGAAAAATTACAAGTTAAAACAAAGCAAAATACTCAAAAGTAGAAGACTGGATTCGAACCGGGGACCATTAGGTTACCAGAAGCACACTCTACCACTAGGCCATCGGTGCTGATGCCAGGATTGAACAATAACAAAATTTTAATGTTATAAAACGCGTAATAACAAACTCCTTCTACTGTGCGTGCTTCAACTGTCGTGGAAATAACCACTTCATTTTAAAATTCTTAACTAGTTTTAGAATTTAAAGAAATCAAAGAAATTTAAGAGTTGAAGATGATACATACCACCGCTCTCGTAAGAGGGGATATGATTTTTAAAACAACTTATCGTATTTAACAGACGTTCCCTAACTGTGAAATTGTGATCGCTTTTTTAACCTATGCTTGTTGATATTTTTAGGTTTCGTCACCATCCAAGTGAAACCCGAGATGATAAGATGAGATGACGTCACAAGATTTCATGGGATCGTCTGACTTGGATGAAGGGCAGAGCTGGAATAAACTTCCAAAAATGAAGTGAAAGGGTAAATATCTGCTTTACACTTGATAAACGATACTCGACGGTGGAAAAAGTATTTTGTTGTCGAAAATCCTTTACCGTCTTTTGGATGCATATTTTAAAAGAACAAATAGAATATTCTTAATATCTGTAAAAAAATTAATGTACCAACTAAGCTGTATTTCTGAAGTCAGTATATCAGTCAGTATCAGTGTATTTTGTCACACCCTTTAACTTGCTTTTTTTTCTTGACGATTAGAAACCTTCCGAATTTATATGAAGTTTACCAATTTATTCTTTAAAGCAAGTTTTGAATGCCTAAGTTGGAATTATCCTCTTTAGATGTCTTATTTTAAACAATCTTTCACTTCCAAAAAAGGAAAGCTCATTACTGTTTGTTAAATTATTATCGTTCTTACAAGATGGTTTTGCTAATACTTGAAATTGTGCTTTTTATATTTAGGGATTTCGGGACTATCCAAGTAAAAAAACTCGCATGATGTGCATAGTTGGAAAGGTGAGTCTTGTGACGTGACATTTTGGAATGCTCCGTCTTAACCACTGAGATGACGTCAGAAGTTTCGTCTGACTTAAATTGAATTACGAGCTTCTTAAAAAGGAGTGTAAGGGTCAAAATCCATTTTAAACTCAACGAACTTATAGGGTGTATCATAGTGTATTTACTGAAAATTGTTTTTCATGTTTTAATGAAAATATTTTCCCACCTATTCAGTTTTGAAAGTTTAACACTAGAAGCTCCGGGTAGCTCGGGTAGCTACAACCCTCAAAGACGGTCATATTGACGTTACGCTTTTCTATGCATAAAAATGTTCTTTTTGACTTTGCTATTGCTTTTGATACATTGAGAAAACATTAATAACAACAAATATGTGATTTATAAACATTTTTTTTATTTTATATTTTGAAATCAGTTGTTAAAGAAAGAAAACTGATTATTCATTTACATCATTTTCACAATCAATGCGTTATTTCCTCAGTAACATTTTTAGCGCATTTTCCACCCACACATATCTTTTACAATTACTGCACATATCAGATGTTTTATTCTGACCTCACTTTGTGACTTTTGGCATGGGCGACGTTTTTTTTGACATTATTAATCTACTAGCGTCAAGCTCGCGCAAAAGGGGTCGTTTACAAAATATATTACATACCTGTAGGATTCTGAACATGGTTTATCATAATAGTTGCTTGAGGACTATCATCTTCACTCTCACTGCTTTCACTTACAGGGTTTGTTTTTATTTTGGGGAGGATCTATTACTCCATTCTCTATCAATGCATTTGACGTGCTACCCTCCGATTCATTTTCAGAAATTTTGTTTATTCTGCGAAAATTTCCTCTTGTGTAAGATATCTCCTTCTACGAGACATTTCGAACAATTCTGTAGGCCAAATGAACTCGAAATTTAATCTGAGCGCGTTTCAATGAATCGACTATCATATATTATCATCAAAAGAAGTATCTTGACTGAATTATTGCGTAAATGTATCTTTCCCACGTAAAAAAAAAACCAGATAAATCATAGTAGTTTGGATTGAAATGAATTTTATTTCTTCTCTGGAAGAAGGAAATAATAAATCTTTCCTGGTAATAATGGTAAAAAGAGCCTGGGAAACATCAAGCTTTTAGTCAGGAGGTTTCTTGAAATACGAAGATATATTCATCGTTTACATCTGCCAAACCATGAAAAATAATATGAATTTGTTCAAGGACTCGTGATATAAATCTAAGAAAGCATAGAAACCATAATTTAAGCGATCACTGAAGAAAGAAACGCGCAAAACGCCTGAACGTCAAAATGACGTTATTGAGAGTTCTAGGTAGTTCTCTTAATATCTCTGGAACGCGTCATGCGAACTGAACCAAATTTGAATGACATGAATAACAGCATAAGTTAGGAAAAGTCATAAAAGCACAAGTGCGTATCTCAAATACTTTTGAAAATATTTAGATTTAAAAACGCAAAACCGTCAAAATGACCGCTCCAGAGCTTCTAGTGTTAACAAGTCATTAAAATTCGACTATTGAACTCAAAATTAAAGTTGTTTTTAATTATGTTTATAAATATTTTAATAATAGGTTTTTAGAAAAAATTCCTTTGTTAAATTTGAAGCTTTATCAAAATGTATTGGATTTATAAAAAAAACACTTATGTGTTTAGTGGTTATAATATGCTTAAACGTTTGAAAAACCTTATCAAAATAAATGTCTTTATTTTAAATGTAAAATGCTAGCTTATTAGTTCTGATTAGAATTATTTTGCATTAATGCGTTTTAAGCAATGACAACCATTTCCCACTTCTGCACTTGAGAGAAAAATTCAAAATTTTTGAGTATGAAGTTTATTGACTAGGGTCGATAATATTTCCCTTGTGATAAAGGTAAAAAGAAAATTGGAATTTTAAAATTAATTTCAACAAAATAAGCCTTAAATTCAAAAACTGTGCTAATCGGGGTCATTTTCTCCCATCTTAGCACACTTTATTTTATCTTTTATTTAACTCTAACTTATTGTCTCAAAACGGAAAAATAATACGTAGAAAATATTTTTATTGAAATATTTGGGGCATGACAATGTGTTGACCTATTGCATTTTGCAAAAGGAGGATGCTGAAAAGCAGTAGAAGCCTCCGAATAAAACTTATCCTACAGCTTTTACTATGGATACTGATTAACAGATGATCCCATACGGAAGGCCTTTAGAAAGGATGCTGAAGAGCAAAATGAACCTTCAAGAAAAAAAAAACAATCCTTATGGTTTTTGAAACGATGCAGAATAGGGTGAAAAGTCCCTGCATCGATTCTACGGCTCTTATTGAGGGTACTGAAGAGCAAGAGAATATTTCGAATTATACTCTCCTTTTGGTTGTTTAGAAAAGGTGCATAAGAGCTAGAGGACGTTGTCCTACGCATTTTTTGAAGGGTGCAGAAGAGCAGGATAGTGCCCCCATATTGCAAGTCCCTTTCGGCCCTTTATATAGTCAAAGATCTGCTTACACAGAAATTCGACAAAAAAAAAAATCGGTAGTTCTGAAAATCATTTTAGTTTGAAACACCCTTCTAAGGAAGTAAGGTTCTGTCGACTAGCCCGTTCAAAGCGGTTGCTTTAATAAATGACAGCTAATTACAGATATATTTTTAACTCCTCTGAGAGCGTATTTCACTCCTTGAAAATCGTAAATACTCTTTAAAAAACTAGCCAGGAGTATTTTCACTCTTTGAATTTTTCACAAAGGTTTAGCTTAAAAAATGCACCGTGCCCCACCGAAAATTTTGTTGCAGTGATTCCAATCAATTAGACTTTGCAAATACCTATGAAATTTAACTTTAGATAAATGGTTTGTGGCCATAATGGCGTGGCATAAATTTAAACGTAGACCCTTTAGAGTGGTGCTTCCCCCCTCTTAAAAAGCTAAGTTTAGCTTTATGGATGCAGAAAAGCAAGAGAAGTCTTCAGATTGACTGTTTCTTGCAGCCTTTAGAGTGATGCAGAAGAGTGACCCAAAAAAAGGAATGTGTCCTTACTGCCTTAAAAAGGATGTATAACTAACTGGAAGATAAGTCCCCGGTTTGAGATTTCCCTGCACTGTCCCGCGATATTTAAACTTCCCTTAATCTTATAAGTTATCTTGACATGTGCAGTTTTAAATTAAGTGCTTTATCTTCTTAACATGCTTTATTTTCTTGCAGACGTTTGATGTAGGTCTATAGATTAATGTTTCCCCCTTGTGGAAAATTTGATTGGACTGTCAACGGAACTAGTGTCAACTGAACAAGTTGGTAGGAAGGCTAGTAGGGAGTTAGTCTGAAGATTTTTGTACTTGTCTGCTTATGGTACGTTCCAGCAACGGACTCTTTTTGATGTAACTCCGGAAATCTTGTAGCCCCACCTTAGTTTTGTATCCAATAAAGAAAATGTTCGAATGGGAACTTTTTTTTTTCGATTTCTGGGCACTTGCTACGTCGTCAACGCTGCTCACAATGAGCATGCGCGTGGACGTAGTACATTTAGGGCGCGCAGATGTGCTTAGTGCGCATGCGCAAACGAGAGTTGCAGTCAACCAAGTCGAGGAGTAAGAGGTAATGAGGTGAAATCAACCAAGGTAGGAAAATCCAAAGGGTAAGCGTTTAAAGTTGAACTGTCAAAGTTGGCAAGTCAAAGTTAGATTTTAGAAGTCCATGAATCGATTAAGAACTTAAAATACAGTTCTTGGACTTTAAATTTTTCAATGATTCAATTGCTTAGAAAATTCTAAGTCCAATAATTAGAACCAGAAGTTATAAATAAGGCTAGTAAAAAAAAACTGTGATTTAAATATTTTTATTTTAAAATTGTACAATTTATTTAAAATATATTCTATCTAATCGTTTCTCTAAAAGAAACTGATGCTTAAAAATGAACTTGGCAATTTGCATATTGCGCCTGCGTCAAAAGTTAAGGAACAAGTTATAAAAAGTTTTAAGATTACTGAATCTCCAGTGGAGCAGTGGTAAGATGCTTGCTTAGCATGCGGCAGTTCATGGGTTCTATCCCCGGTCATTATTTTATTAAAAATACTTATATATATTTTTCTAGAGAAATTTCAACCAACCAACCAATTTGAGCAAATTTATATTTTCTAAAAGAATTTTAACCAACCAATCAATCAGAGCAGACTTGGCTAAAAATGAAATAATGACGGCAGACTCTTGTATGATAATCGATTGTTTATTTATTATCGATTACAATGTCAAAACTCATAGTATTCAGTAAATCTTTAAGCTCTTAGCAACGTGTGACGCAGTGGCCTGGTTGGCTGGAGCGTAATGCTTCGGGGCGGAAGGTCCAAGGTTCAAACCCTGCCTTTCGCGGTTATTTAGATATTGTATTTTTAAAGTCTTAAGGCACAGTGGTTAGTGCACTGGACTTCCGTGCTGCAGGTCCACGGTTCGGTCCTGGAAAAATTATTTTTAAATTGTGAAATATTAACTTATGTGCAGTAGACGCTGCGCAGCAACTTAACCACTTGCGTCACACGGTGCTGGCGCCATCTATATTATAAAAAGTAAATTAAAATATTGAACAACATGGTGGAATATCAACTTCATATTAATTAAAAGATTGTCATAGCTGCAGGAACGGATGGCCTGGTGGTTAGCACACCAGACTGCCATCCGAAAGGCCCTCAGATCGAACCCTGGTTCGAGTCTGAGCCTTCTCCCCGGGTATAGCACTCGGACATAAATGCAGTTGGGCATTTATAAATTTTCCTGCGCATCCACGGGGGGACTTAACGATTTTTTTCAACTCTTTAACTGTAACCGTAACTGGTAATTTTCTTGAAAAATAGTACTATTTTTCCAAGATTTTTATGTTTATTCACCATATTTCAAGACTTTATCCTTTTGCTTCGACGCAAATTTAAAGAGTCTTGGAATACTAATTATTAATAATTAAGAATGTTAGGGACTACCATCCTCAAACCCCAACCACCTGCCCTTGGCGTCGCATTTAACTTGACAATTTTTCTGAAATTTCTCAAGTGGTGACTGAAAGCGCAGGTGAAGTTAGATTAAATGGGGAAAATGCTAGACTTATAATATTTAACGTCATTCTTTAAGCGGTAACTATAAAAAAAATATTTTTTTTTAATGTTGGCGAGTACTCATTTCTGTAACAACCCAGTCCTGAACTTTTTTTGTTCAACGATTAGATGAAATAGAAAGATGCTTTTCCCTTAAAATAAGACATATTTGTTAAGGACATTGCCCCGCCTCACTTCAGGCATTATTAATAACCCGGTTCAATACTTTGCCCCTAACGTATTGATCTAGAAACTCGCCTTTTGAATTGTTATATTAATAGGACTTCATAGGCCTTATGCATGGGCTATTTCGGTAAGAAAAGACTGCTAGTAGATACGTTTAACAAATCGTGGAAGAAAGGTTGTCTACCTCAAGAATAAAAAAAAGAGCCACAATAATACCAATTAAAAATCGAATAGATGTTAAAATTCATTTCAAAGTCAAGCATCTTTCCATACGGTACTTGTGCTTCTCAGTCACCACTCTGGAAATAAGGACAAATTTATGAAGGTAAAATAAAAAGCCCAAGGGTTTACACTGCTTCAATCCCGCTAAATCTATAACCACCTTATTCACTATCAATAAGCAACTGCCAACCGAATTTTAAATTAAAGCACCAGAAACTCAAGCACGAAAAACACCCTAACTACTTAGGTCCTAAGTATTGAGGGTGTTTTTGGTACTTGAGTTTCTAGTGCTTTATTAATTTCAAATCTAGTTGGTAGTAGTTGTATAGATGCTTATTGATAGTAAAGAAGGTGGTTATAGATTTGGCGGAATTGAAATACAGTGTATGTCTAGCTGTGTGCAAACGGGTACAGAGCAGTCAAAGGTCCCTTTAGTCTGGATTCCTCAGTTTTGTTACCAGAGGTCCAAAGAGCAAAGTCATGTGCAAACATTCCAAAGTCAAGGAGATATTACTTTCTCTCAGCACCACCTCAGACAATTATCCTTTGAAGTGCTTCATAGCACACCTAGAAATGACATCAAGGTGTTCACAGACGGCAGTAAAAATAAATGACCTTGCAGGTAGTGGCATATACGTTGAAAACCTTGTAAAATAGCATTTCTTTATGCCAACTTATTCCGGACTTTTTTTTCAGAAGGAAACTACTTGCAATTAATTCATACGGATCTAGAAGCTATTTATAGGGGAGAATGGGGTAAAAAGAAACAGGGGTAATAAGAAACTTTTTTATATACTGCTTTGTGCGTGTGGGCCCAAAAATATCACAGAATATATTTAAAACATACTTTTTATCCCATACAAACTTTATCGTTTTAGAATAATTATTTCAGTGAGTGAAAAATTCCCGTTTGAAGTTGATGCGAAATCCTAAACGTTAAGTCATGTTTATCCAACTATTTCAATTTATCTTGTTTTTGCAATTAAATTATCTTGGGAATTTTTTAGGGATCTTTTTCAGACATTAAAAGATAAAAATTAATTTTTTTTTCTTCAATTTAGGGTTGTAGATCATTCTTAAAAATGCCCCGTTTCTTATTACCTCATTTAAACAGCACTTAGAGTCTTGTAAATATTGAAGATGTAATAAGAAACACTAGCATTTTACAAGCGGGACACATTTAACACAGCCCTATATTTTTAAATATAACACTTTGACAATCATGAAAAAACAAATAAAATGGCGTTTCTCTTATTTCATTTTGTAGGACTAAAAATACCCCAAAAAATGTCAATTTTATTTTTTGGCTGTAAACTCTGCTATTTATTTTAAGGTCGGTTCTTCTTCCTCTTTATAAACTCAACGCTACTCTTGTCATTCAGGTTCGAATGGTTCAGGAGGCTTATGAAGAAACCCTCGAAACTATTCCCCCCCCCCGCCTGTGTTTCAATGGTGTTTTTATTTACTTCCTCGGCACCACGATTATAAAAAACCGCCTTAAAATTTCACTTTACTCACCACAACTTAAATTAAAACGCAAATTTAATACAGAACTCCAATAAATTACTTATAAATTCTCGAATAAACGTTAAAGTGGTGAGTAAAAGTCACGATCCCACTTTTTCAAAAAAGTGAAGTAATTTTAAACTTGATTGTACTTAACTTTTTAACTTGATGAATAAAATGAAAACAATGGACTCTAACCGCCTATCTGGTTCGAGACTTCACGGAACCAACACGTGACCTACAACTGAGCTTGCCATTGGTTACCACAGATACTACACTAGTAGATCTACTAGTGTAGTATCTGTGGTAACCAATGGCAAGCTCAGTAGGTCACGTGTTGGTTCCGTGTGACGTCAGACGGTTAGAGTCCATTTAATATCGAAATAATAAAGAGAAAAATACGGTTGATAAATTTTGAGGGAAACTTTTTTAGCCTAATATTTTAACTTAGGCTATCTCGAAAGATTTTCAATGAAATGTTTAGAAAATTACTATAGTTATAATTTAGAGATTATATTAATAGGTACTTTCAATCGATTTTAAATTAGTGAATTAACTGGCTCGTTTCTTATCACCCCTAGTTGGGTAACAATGTATTAAACCTATGTATTAATTAAACACCATTAACAGGTGAATGATTGAGTTCTGACGCAGGTGCTATGAAGCTGATTCGCTCTCCACTATCATCTGTCTCAGTTCTTTTTTCGTTCGAATTGTCACCGTCTTTTCTCCTCGAGCTTTTCAGCGCATCGAGCTCAACGTGGGAGATGGCTCTGGATAAAACAGGATGCCTGTACCTGAAAGAAAAAAAAAAACTTGCTGACTTGTATACTCGCACACTAAGATGTATTTTTTTAATCATTAAAAGTTGAAATACACTACGAACGCTCACAGCACATTTCACTTTAAAAGATTAGTTAATTAGCTATTAAATTTCATTGTGTGTTGTGCAACATCGATTTAGTACGAAAAGACACCCTGTGCAGAGAAATGCCTCGAATAGAACCCCTAAACACACGCTCACCTCCTAAAACCGGTCAACTACTATTCGGCGCCGGCCAGTTAATCTCATTTTGAAACTCTTTAGGGAACACCCGAAGGAACAGCTTCGTGTGAGCGGGGCAGAATTTTCAAGAGAAAAACACGGTAAAATAGATGGCAAAATGGAGGGGAGTTTGAAAATGTTTTGAAATTTGGACCTCAAAAGTTGTGTTTTAACTCGTTTTGAGACCTTTTGGGTTATACCCGAAGAGGATTGCTCCTTATAAGTTTGGGAAAATCTACCTAATTGAGCGTGTGTTTTAGGGGTTCTATTCGAGTCATTTCTCTGCACAGGATGTCTTTTCGTAATAAATCGACTGCTTTACAATTTTGCAACTGACTAATTTAGCAAATCTCTAAAAGCTTTTCAAATAAAATAAAAACACCTAACATTGCCGCTAGGGTAAGTTTTTGCATTGAATGTAGGGCATGGTCACTTTACCATACTTAGACACCACTTATATGAGTATATCTATCAAATCAATCAAACTCTGCCCTGGCCTAGTGCCTATCAGACGGTGCCCATCTCCGTTTCATCAGCCTTCGGGCCTGGGGTGCTAATTACTTAGCTTGAGTCCAGGCCTAGTGACTAGCCCGACGCCGGACCCCCACTTGATTCCCCAAGTAAGCTCGGTGCTCATTTTATCGACCTCGGGAGGATGAAGGGCTAAGTTGACCCATGAGCAGCTACACAAGCAGAAGCCGTAAGGCATCGAATCTGGGTCGGTAATGGCTGACCAGTACACCCCCGCGGCCACGACTATGGGCCACAGTAATGCTTTCCACTCGCAGTAATAAAACACTTATCTCCAGGAAGAAACCTCAGTTTGTGGCGCCGGTTTCTTTGAGTGGTCAATTACCGACCCCTCCTCGGACGCGAGTCGGAGGGGACAAACAAAGAGATTGGGGGAGTGTGACCGTGGCTGCTGGTGGCCCGGCCGTAATTGTTTTATTACAGTCAGTGGAAAACTTTACGGTGACCCTACATCTGTAGGGGTTCAAAAATTAAAGGAGGGGGACACTTGGAACACCCTGTATCATCTGTCTTACCAAGAGAAGAACAGGTGGTCTTTCCCGAGCGTGTCCGCCTCTCGCATCGTCTGGGGGAGGCTCTCGTGGAGGGATTCTGGGAGGAAGGAGGCCAGGACACCGCTCGACACGCTGATGCAAGACATCAGAATGAAAGGCAGGTAGCGGTTCTCCTCGCCCTGAGAAGAAAGCAACCTAATTAATACAGGGGCTTTTTTTCCACAGGTTTTCCTTGGCCCTCACAACTATTCACATAAATAAGGGCACTTTATTCGTGATTCTTTCAGAATATATTAATTTGCTACTTATTTTCTATTGATGCTGTTACTATTATTTGATTATTACTTAGCTTGTACTGTTTTTACTTTTAGGCTATTTACTGTTTATTACTATTGGGGCTATTTTTGTTCATTGCTATTTAGAGTATTTTTTGTTACTGTATTTTGATAAAAATTTAATTTTAGCTCACGAGAGAGAAATTAATTTTTGATATAGTATAATAATAGTATATAGTATAATATAGTATAATAATAGTATAATCTTCGGAACCCCACAAAAAATATCGGCAGTTTTTCTTTTTCAAAGTTCTTGATCTTGATAAGTCGGTTACGGGGTATCAGAAGTCTAAGCCGCTCCTGCCCCTTAGCAGCAATTCAAGCCTCGGTAGGACCTCTCAAAGTTCTTGATATCGCTAAATATGTTTATAGTACCCGAAAGTATACTTAATTTAGTGGTGACTGTGTGATTCCCTCAAATTTAACAGCCGAAAGTCATTGGCACGGGTAAAATTCAGTCCTTCATTGCGCTCACATTTCTAAACAGGATGACTCATGGGCAAAATGGTATAGAGGTTGTGGACTATTCAAAGACAATTCAAAAGAGACCCTGGAAGGCAAAGCAATTCCAAGGCGCTGGAGTGTAGAAAAAAGTTGTCAAAACGGTGTTGTGTAGAAATACGATTCCAGTGCCAATTACCCGGTTTTAACTTACTGTGTAAAGTTTTTGCTCTTTATAGATTCTCAAGATTTGCTTTCATAGATTCTCTCAATAGATAACTTGCTTTTAATAGAGGCCCGTTAATAGATTTATATTTTATGCAGGTCATTAAACACCATATTAAGCATTAACTAAGACTACAAAACTCAGAATTTCTAACTCATCAGACTACAAAAAATAGTTTACTGTAGCATCTCTATATATAATGAAGGTGTCCCTGCCTGGGTTCCTGGGTTTGTCCGGATCATACACATGGCGCTATTTCTCCCTAACTACCCGATCGATTCAAACCAAACTTGGTACATATACGTATGAGGACGGGGGAAAGGCAATGAAACCAGTTTCAACTTGCTAAAACCACCCCTTCACCCCCTTTTAGGCCTTTTTGTAAAAATCGCCTTACTTCTCCATAAAGAAGATCTGTTTAACTCGCATTGTTGCAAATAATACAACAAAAACAATTTTAAACATAAAACAAAGTATTTAAAGATGAAACTGGACTAATTTTTTTAAAAAAAGGTTATAAATACTTTTAAAACTTGAAAACTGTCCTTATAAAAAACTTTATAACAGTATTTTCTTATTAAAAACTCCATTTTCCATGAAATTTTAAGTTGAAACAGAAAGTTTTAAGAATTAGACTGGTTAAAGTAATAGAGCATTTTCAATCACATGACTCGGACCTAACAACGGCCTTAGCAACAGAAGATGTTACAGTTTTTTGCCCTACAGAGGTTAACAGTTACAGAAAATGACTAGCCGTGGAATTCTTCTATTGGAGCATTTGCAATCGCGTGATCCCATACCTAAAAACCTCCTTAGCAACAGTTAAAAGCCCTACAGTAGTTACACAGTTAAAAGAAAATAACCGGTTGTGACGTCACCTGAAAACACTCTATAATGGAAAGTTTTTTAAGAAAGTTGATGATAGAAACACTAGATCAATTGTTATTTAACCTTATAATTTGTTTCTCTGGGGTAGTTTAGCGGGATTTTTTTTTTAATTTTAACAGGGGGTATTTACAAATTTTGGGATTTTAAATATCTGTAATAATTTTAATTGATTTTTTGTCACGAAGAATGGATAATTTGGTAACTGTCGGAATTAAATGTGCAACACCGGAACTGGATGGGTTAGGTTAGATTTACACTGTTGGAACCGGGAGGGAAAAGGCACCGGGAACAACGGGATATGAAAGAGGTACCGGGAACACCGGGATATGAAAAAATAACGGGAACACCGGGATATGAAAAACTACCGGTAGAACCAAGATATGAAAAAATACTGGGAACACCTGGATATGAAAAACTACAGGGAATACCGGGATGATTGGTAATTACGGTTACAGAAAATTAGACATGTAACTTGAGAAAACTTAAAAAAATAAATTGATAGACTCCACCCGTGCAAGGCCTTGCATATCAGCTAGTTCTTTATAACAGTCGGATTATGAAATTGACTCACGACCATCCATCCACGAGGTCTAGTGCTTTTTATCATTTTAAAACCTCCTCTTTGGTGAACAATCAAAGGGGACCGCTTGTTGCGGCAGAATTTACAAGGGAAAGACACTGTATAAAGGACGTCATATTTTTGTACAAGGGTTTGGGGGGTCCCAAGAAAAATTTTTAAAATCTGACACCCAAAAGTAGTGTTTTAACTCGTTTTGAGACATTTGGGTTACAACCGAAGAGAGGATTGCTCTTTATAAATTTGCAGAACTTTCAAGGGAAAACACAGTATAAAAGTTGATGTCAAAATTTCGGGAGTGGTTTGAACTCCTAGAATCCCCTTGGATACGGCCCTGTGTAGCACTCTTTATAACAGTCGGATTATGAAAATGATGATTTGTCATTAAAATTACGTTATTGATCAATCCCAGCATCATCACCGATGGCCCAGTGGTAAAGTGGGCGTCTCGTAACCCAATGGTCCCCGTTTCAATTTTGGTTGCTACTTTTGAGTATTTTGCTAACTTGTAATGTTGTAGAAGTAAAGTTGAGTTGTTACTTTCGTGGAAATGACTTATGAAAATGATTTATACTCACGAGGTCTGCGAAGAAGGGCACCGCCAAGGAGACGCCGTTGGCGAGGGTCTTGGCGCAGTTGATGGCGGAGGAGCGGGAGGAGGTGGGGAAGAGCTCCGTCCCTTGCTGGTCCGTCGACATGAACAGCCCGGAGCTCACCAGCTTACCCACCATAGACACCGCGATGTCGCTGTGAGGAAGACCTACAACATTCAAATCAGTGGTTTTCAGAGTCTACCATAAATGATGTCACACTTTATTTTAACATTTTTGACCCCCTCTATGTCACAAAGTGTCACACTTTACTATACCCCTTGTCACATGTCGCTACCAATAATAAGTTTAGGATAAAGTTGGTAAGAATCTGGGATCAATGTCAGTCACCACTAAATTGATAACAATACTTTCTTCTACTATAAATATTTAAAGTACAATGAGGGAATTGCACGTTTTTTTTTTAAATTTTATTATGATAGAGGATGAAAATCCATGAAAAATGACGTAAAAATTATTGAAATCGGAAAACTATTCCCCAAGATATTAATTTTTAAAATGTCGTTTCCAGTATTGGCGGGAAAAACAGTAATTTCGTTATGGCTGCTGTGTGACGTCACAGCGCTTGGACCCACTATGTTATTGTATGCTTAGCTTGCTTCATTCTGCTGTTCTTCATTAAGTTTTAACTAAAAAACTATGATATTTTAAAGACACATACAAATGTTTTTTATAAAAAGATTGGCGTTTTGTTTTTCAAAACATATTAATTGGTTTTGGAATTATTAGGATTCAAAGTTTTAATTTTTTCTTTTTCTGGCCGTTCACTAGAGAAACAGACGAGTTTTATGCGTGTTTTGGTTTTATGTTCTTTTATTTTCAACAATTCACTAGTTTCGACGGCGCTGTGACGTCAAATCCCGTTTTTTGATCACATAACTTAACTAGTGTTTTGGCAAAAATAAAATCGAATTTTAAGTTATTTAAAACATATTTTAGAACTTTAAAATCTGATATTTGAGAGTTTTAAACTATAACGTATCAAAAAAGTGTAAAATTAAGCAAATCCCTCACCTATGCAATTCCCTCATTAAGCGTTCTGAAAAAAATAACAGTTAAGAGTTAAAAGAAAATAACTAGTCGTGGCGAATGTGCTATGCCCAGAACCCTTATCACAAGGCATACCCCCTGTTTTTTGCTTTTTTTTATAAGGGGACATTTATGAATTATATGAGGTGTTTTTTTCCCAAAATCTGGACCCCCCTCCCCCCTTGATGAGATTTTGCTGGATCCCCCTCCCCCCACGTGAGATTTACCTACAACTTTTAAACGTAACCTCAACGAAAAAACGCATAATTGTGAATGGAAAAAGCCGACGGTTTGCTCAAACTGATACATCACCACATATCTTATCTGTGTGTATTCCTTTCTCATACTTAAAAAAAAAAAGAAAATCGTATAATTCCTAACTTAAAAAGTTGACGTGAGATTTTAATCGACCCCCCTCCCCCTTGGTGGGATTTTTCCAAACCCATCCCCCCTTCTTGACTTCACGTAATTTATGGATGTCCCCTAACCGCCTATGTCCCTCTATTCTGGTATAAACTCTTCAAGACGGAAACGTATAAAGTGTGTTAGAGTACCTGTGAGAGTTCCGAGGCAGATGATCCCGAGCAGTATGAAACCCAAGGAGGTGGTCCATCTCCTCCCCGCCTTGTTGAGGAGGACCCAAAAAAGAATGTTCCCCGGGACCTCCACCACCGCCAGAAGAAAGAAGTTGACGAACTCGTTCCCGCTCAGGTTCCGAAGGTTGAACATGAAGCCGAAGTAGGTCACGTAAAAGCCAGCCCTGCAATATACATCAAGAAAAAAAATGATTTTTTTTTAATTTTTATCATAATAAATATCTGTTTAACATAATATAACACAAAATCAGTAGCAATTTATCGAATCCCTAAATTTTCCTAATAATTTAGCTCCAAAATTATACATAAAGTCTAAAATTAGTTTACTTATTAATTAACACCGACGATATATAAAATGTGCTATGTATATTTAAATGTAAATTTTATCTCGCCTGGACGGGCTAATTTTTCCCCTTAGCAAATAATATTGCCTCTTTTTTTTCTTTAAATTGTTTAAAGTTTTTTTCTTGTATTGTCAACAATCATTTCGTAATTAAAAAATGCAGCACTCCCAGGCCGTATCAAAGGGGAAGATTTAAGGGTTCAACCCCTACCCGGAATTTTAATATACTTTTTTCAATCCGGAATTTTAATATACTTTTATTAACCATGAAAATTTTGGACTTACAAGAAGTGATCCTCTTCGGGTGGAACCCAAAGAGTCTCAAAATGAGTCGAGAGAAACACACTACTTTTGAAGGATAAAATTCCAAACATTTTTATGGGGAGAAAACCCCTCAACCTCCCCCCATAGAAATTTTAAAATCTGTTGCGTACTGTTTTTCTTCAAAATTACTGTGAGTTACAAGAAACATTCCTTTTCGGGTGCAACCAAAAGGTACAAAAATAAGTTACTTGAGGAGCAAATTTCCAAAATTTTTCTGGAGAAGGACCCCCAAACCCCCTTGAAATTTTCTTTTCATTATACTATGTATCGTTTTTATATTGTAATTCAAAAGGATCTCAAAATGAGCTAAAACACTATTTTGTGTGGCTTGTTCCCAAAATGTTTCTGGGGTAGGTCTCCAGAACCCCTTCCTAATTTTACATGGGATTCACATTGTTTACAAAATTTGGAAATACACCAAAATTAAAATTATGTTTAGTAGTCTAAAACTTAACAGGTATTCGTAAGGAGGTACCTCAGAAATATTAAGAAATTTCTTCATTATTTTCTATTTAAGCTAAATGTACGTTTAAGTTCCAATTTTTGCGTTTATGTCTTTTAATTTATTTAAGTTATTTTTGGCTAATATAATTTTTTTTAATTGTTATTAAACTTCTACATGTGTTAAAAGTCTTTACTTACCAACATATCGATAGTATAATGAAATGTCTCCTTATTCTTGGATACTTAAACATGTGGTATGCTGAACATTTTTCGGTGGCTTCTTTCTGCTTTTCACAGTTTGTCCCTAAAGTCTAAAATGATTTTAAAAATCATGAATCACGTAATTTATTTCTTGATTGAAAAAAGTTTTTCAAGTATTATTTCGCATTTAAAATTTTTAAGAATATGTTTTACCATTATAGTGGGCTGTGATACGATCTCCAGATCTTTAGACAAGGTCATTTTCTGAAACTTAAGTGAGCACGTCGGATGAGACAAAAGATTTTGGAGCTCAGGATCACTCTTCTGAGCAACAGCCAAAGTTTGAAAGTCCAAAGGGGCAGCTGATATTTGTTGGACTCGAGACAGCATGTCGGCAACTATATTGTCAGTGCCAGAAACGTGCCTAATATCCGTGCTAAACTGAGAAATGAAGTCAAGATGTCTTAATTGCCGGGGAGAATTAGACTCTGAGACTTTTGAAAACGCGAAGGTTAAAGGACGATGATCAGTGAATATTATAAAATTTTGTCCTTCTAGATGGGAACGAAAATGTTTAATTGCTAAATAGATAGCAAGAAGTTCGCGGTCATAAGTGCTGTACCTGGTCTCCGTGGCACTCAGTTTACGAGAGAAAAAGGCTATTGGCCTGGGGCCATTTTGGGTAATACAGTTTAGCGCAGCACCCACAGCTGTACCAGAGGCGTCTACAAGTAGGCACATCTGTTGCTGAGAATCCGGATAGGCGAGAGTTGCGGCCTCAGCCAACGCTGTCTTACTCTTTAGAAATGCCTGTTCTGCCTCGTCATTCCACACAACAGGCCGCTTGTCATTTTTCTTGCAGTTAACGAGTAGTTTATTCAGGGGAATTTGGATCTTGGCAGCATTGGGCAAAAAACGTCTATAGAAGTTTAACATTGCCAAAAACCGCCGAAGTTGAGAGATAGTATCGGGTTTGGGAAAATTAATAATGGCGTCTACTTTATCAGGAAGGGGTTTTACGCCTTCCGGGGTGACGAGACAACCCAAGAACTTAACAGAACTTTTTCCCAACACACATTTACTGTGATTTAGTTTAAGCCCATATTCCTTTAAGCGAGAAAATACCTGATGTAGATGGTCGAGATGTTCCGACTCGGAAGAAGAGGCAATAAGTAAGTCGTCGAAGTAGGGGATGCAAAAATCAAGATTAGATAATACTTGATGCATGTGTCTCTGAAATGTTTGGCCAGCATTTCTAAGCCCGAAAGGCATTGCAGTGTATTCAAACAGGCCAAAGGGAGTCGTAACTGCAGTTTTAGGAATATCGGGTGGATTTACCTTAATTTGATGATATGCCCTAGCCAGGTCGAGGGTTGAAAATATCATTTTCCCGGAGAGGCTTTGCGTACAGTCTTGTATATGGGGAACCGGGTAACGATCTGGCACCGTTATAGCATTGAGTCTCCTGTAATCGCCACAAGGGCGATAATCGCCATTACACTTTTTTACTACGTGCAAGGCACTTGCCCATGGGCTTTTTGACGGTCAAATTATTCCAAGAGACATCAGGTCCTCAAACTCCTTACGGACAGCCTTCAAAATGTGGGGCGCTAATCGACGGGGTTTTGAAAATACTGGAGGGCCTTTGGTCTCTATGTGATGGTAAACTTCGTTCGTCCTATCAGTATTTAACGTTTGAGATGGATTGATTAATTCCGGGTACTGACTCAAAACGTTATCGAACGGAGAATTCCCAAAAAGTATTGTTAAATTTGAAGATAAAGAGTTAATTTCTGGCAACTCGCCATTTGACGTGAGCTTAGTTAGGGCGTCAATAACCTTATGATTTCTAGCATCAACGAGTAAATTGAAATATTTCAAGAAATCAATACCAATGATAGGCTGGCGGCTATCACAAAAGACCAAGCAAAGCGGCGCCTCAAACCCAAGTCCAACATGATGCGTTTGGTGCCGTAGGTTCGTATTTTGGAATGGTTTGCGGCGTACAGAGTTAAGTCCTGTTGGACCTCGGCGTATGGGGCATACGACTTTGGAATGACCGAAATGTCCGCTCCTGTATCAATCAGGAAGGTCATACTAGATGTAGGGTCGGCCAGCAAGACTCTATTAATGAGGCTATCGGGAACTTGGCCTACCGACGACCGCCCGCCTAGTTTTCCGATTGAAAGGAGCAAGGAGGGTTACATTTCTTGGCATTTCGGCCAAAATTGGTGTGGTAAAAGCAATAACCATCTTTAGGCTCTTTAAACCTATTTCGCGAACTGCTGCGATTTCGGGAATACCCAGGGCTGCGTCCCGGACTACGAGACCGCTCGAGTAAAGTCGTCAGTTTACTCACCTGCTCTGATAGCTGGCTAACTTTTGACTCCAATAGAGAAGTTCTATCCTCCCTTGTAGACTACAAGCCCGTGTCGAAAAATGATGGGTCATTTGAACCACCAGAAGACCTATATAGAATGATATAAGGGCATAAAATAATAAGATTCAGTACTATGCCGTCACTTGTAAGCTGTCCAACTGAGTGCCGGTGAGAATTCAAAAGCACAGGTAGAGTGAGTACATTTTGGTCATGCATTTTTGTACGGCATTCTTACCATCAATAGATCCAAGAAAAATAATGGGAAAACACGCAGTGCCGTACAAAAGTAGTGCGCCACCAAGTCGGAATTTTTGTATGATTATCCGCCGATTTTTAGGGTAAATTTGGTCATTTGATTGTGTACGGCATCGGTTCCATACAGTTTCAAAACCTCTTCTAATCCATAATTCCGCAACGCCGTACAAAAAATCATGCGACAAGGGGGAAAAATCGAGGGTTGCAACCCTCTCCATTTCAGTGGTCTGGGGGGTGATTTGAAAAAGTACGGCATCGGTCCCAAAATATTATCTAGCACTCAAATGCACTATTAAAATTAATGCCGTCAAAAAATTATTGTTCATTTGTATGTATATATTAATAATTATCTCAATTTCATCATATACTTGATTTATAAAGCTGGAAGGTCATTTGATCCTGTACGGCAACTTTTTTTTCAACATGGTATAGTTAAATACAATTGTCATATAATATTGCCGTTCAAAAGAAACTGTTCTAAAAAAAATTACAGAGAAATACAAAAAATGAAATTTTTCGAATATTTCAAAAGTTTCAATAATCATAGATAAATGAAATTTTGCAATTTTCTACATATTATCGTGGTTTTAAATAGTATTCAGGTAAATAATTCAGAAAAAAATGATGCCGTACATTTTAATGCAAACCATATTTTCAGGCTGATGAAAATGGCACTACCATTTCAGGGGTATTTTATGTTCATCTGATACAATACGGCATTCACATATTCTTAAAGAGAACAACTGATAATATGCATTAATCATTATGCCGTCTATCTGAAGTGAAACTGTGTATATTATATTCAAGAATTGAAAACTGCCAATGTCAGTATCAACAGTTTTGTACACTCCTGGTCATATACTCCTACTGACCTTTGGACCAACAAAAATGTACGGCATGTGAGAAAATGTTATCTATGCATGAAATACTTTCAAAATAAATTAATTTTATGTTGTGTCAAATCACCCCCCAGACCACCGAAAGGGAGGGAATTGCAACCCTCGATTTCCCCCCCTTGTCGCATGATTTTTTGTACGGCGTTGCGGAATTATGGATTAGAAGAGGTTTTGAAACTGTATGGAACCGATGCCGTACACAATCAAATGACCAAATTTACCCTAAAAATCGGCGGAAAATCATACAAAAATTCCGACTTGGTGGCGCACTACTTTTGTACGGCACTGCGTGTTTTCCCATTATTTTTCTTGGATCTATTGATGGTAAGAATGCCGTACAAAAATACATGACCAAAATGTACTCACTCTACCTGTGCTTTTGAATTCTCACCGGCACTCAGTTGGACAGCTTACAAGTGACGGCATAGTACTGAATCTTATTATTTTATGCCCTTATATCATTCTATATAGGTCTTCTGGTGGTTCAAATGACCCATCATTTTTCAACACGGGCTTGTAGTCTATTGGTGTGGTTGAGACAGAACCAATCAAAGAGGGAGAGGTCAAATCCTTGATCTGATCTGCAGCAGTGGCTAACTTATCCAAATCCTCGCTGAACGCCGCAAGGATACCCTGAGTACTGGTTGGTAAGCGCGCAAGCCATAGTGATTTCAAAAGGGGTTCTCCCACATTACCCCCGGCAAGTGAACGCATGTGGCTGAGGAGCTGCGATGGCCGCTGATCACCCAACTCTGGACCCTGAAGCAGGGTTCTCATCTTCGATGCTTCACTTTCAGAATGTATTTCGATTAAACGTTTTTTTAATGCTTCGTATTTATTTTCAGCAGGAGGTCTAAGAACTAAATCACTCACACTGTGCAAAATATCCTATTCAATAGCCGACAGAACATGGTTAAACTTAGTGGAGTCTGTAGTAATTCTTGCCAACTCAAACTGTGCCTCCAGGCGCGCGAACCATAACGCTGGGTCCCCTTTCCAAAAGGGGGGTGGCTTGACCGAAACAGGAGCGACTTGAAAATCCACATGTGTCTCACTCTGAGGACCAGAAATATTTTCGGGAGGTGACATAGTAACAGCAGGGAGGCAATTGATGAGGAAAGTGAATGCAGGTAATCCGATCGTGACGGAAATCAAACAGACCACATACGAGATGATAATACCACAATGACTCCAGTTGCGTGGCTTTTCCGAAAGGTCACCAATCTATAGTGGGCTGTGATGTGTTCCTAAACAGGTATCAACGCAGAAATTACTAAAATAACTTTATTAAAACCTTTAACATGTAAAAACTTTAAAAACTGATAACAAGAGCCAAAAGGGCTCGCTGCAGCAGAGCCAGCGAAAAGAAGAGTGTAGTAAACAAGTTGGCAGACTAAATAAAGTAGCAATCGACTCTCCAGGTGTTGCCACTAGTAAAACCACCATATTGAGTGGCCACATTGAGGGCTCACATAGAAGCATCGATTATAAGAGGAGAATGGCTCGAGTCCGCCACACCATCTATTTTTATTCTTTCTAATGTTAGAAAAAGAAATACTGAAAAAAAATCGATCAATGTTAAAATCAAAATTCTTTTAAACAGGGTGTGTTTTCCCAGTGAATGAACACTTGGCATTTGGATTTGCTATTTTACCAATTTAAATATTAGGGCTTTTCCTCGGTCCATTCTTAAAAATAAGGTATATTTCCATACAGACTTTTTTTCGGCAATATGGTGAAAGTACTTTCAGATAGCCGAGATAAATATTTTTGAAGTTATTTTGATTTTAGTGAAAACACTACGATATACCCAGTAAATGAGAGTAGTCACCAGTTTTAGTATTTTGGAAAAGTTTTTAAGATTATTTGGTTTATGCATGGTTGGAATAAACCAAACAAGCCTTATAAACTTTTCCAAAATACCTAAACCGGTGACTATAATTTCAGTAAAAATTTTTTTCTAAATGAAGTTTTTGTACTATTTTCTGTATTTTTTGTAATTAAATTTTAATTTGATCACTAAGAGAGCTGTAAGCCATTTCAAAATATTCACCATGGTCCCATTACTATAAAAACATCTTATTCCCATGATTCTACAAAGCGTTCTTGTTTAAAATTAAAGTTGTGAAGCGAACTTTCGAAACACTTCTTTCAGAATGTAAAAGATGCAAAATACATACTAGGTAATCGTTTTAAATACTTCCATTAGGACGACATAGTTGTGATTTTATAGCAAACACTCGAGTTATAGTCTGTCTGTCCTCGCTTGGCACGAGTGGCAAACCTAAAATCCGTACCCACAGCAGAAAAAACAGTGGCGAAAAAGCCATAAAGATGGTTATCTCACTTCTATTAGATACCCGATACCCTGCACTCGCCACTGCTTTTCCTGCCGTGGGTAGTGATTTTAGGTTTGCCACATGTGCCAAGCGAGGACAGACAGACTTTACGCTGCTTGAAAATTTTTAGTGTAGAATCGCTTATTGTCAACCGGATATTGTTATCATTCTACTCTTAGACCACGGCTTACTAGATACTTCCTATACTAGGCTTACTAGATATTATTGTTATAGGCTAGCCGAGTTTTAAATAGAGATGCAAAATTCCCGCAGTTTTTGAAACATGGGAAAAAACCCGGGGATTTTGGGGAATATTGGGAATTTTGAGGAAGTTTTGAACATAAACAAAGACGTCCATCTTTAGGCTTAAGGTTAAAATTTTCATTTCTTTTCTCAACACTTGTTATTTTTAATTTTATTTATTTGTCTTATTATTAATTATGTAATTATTACTTATTAATTTCTACATAAATAAGATTTCTTAACCGAGATTAGATGTTTTTTCCTTCTCCTGTGTCAAAGGTCAAAATTCCCGAAAAATCCCGGAAATTTTCAAAATTCCCTTCCCAAAAAACCCGGTTTATTCCCGGGTTTAAACCGGGTTTTTTCCAGCCTTTGCAACACTAGTTGTAAACAATGAAAACCATTTGACAACTTTTCCCGCTTGGAGCGCTACAGGACCTACCTATATCACCCACCGCCTTCAACACTTTGCCAGTTTGTCCAATAATGCCATCTGGATTTGCAATGATTTCCGTACTCGGCTAGCCTGTATAAGTATCTAGTAAGCCGTGCTTGGACAAAAGAGAACACATTAAGCGGAGTCGACTCTATATTGAACCAAGCTTTAAGTTACCTCCTTTACTTCCCTCACCGCTTAATAAAACAACACAGTGACACTGTACCTGCAACTGATCGAAGAGATTCTCTCGGTTCACGGTGTTCCCGTTTTTCCTCGCTATTTCCTCCAAGACGGAAGCGGCTTCTGTGTACCTCCCACGCGATAACAGCCAAGAAGGAGACTCTGGTATGAACCTGTGAAGATCACCTCATTTAATTGGGGAAATCTTGAAAGGGGGATCAAAACGGGGGAGGGGTCCGGCAAAACTTAGCCAGGGGGAGCCAATTAACCCTCGAGGATGCATGCTGGACACTGCAAGGCCCGGACGTTGAAACAAACATTTACAGAAACTCTATTTTTAAACATAAATAGATGGAAATACAGGTAGCTGCTGTTAGTTTAAGTACCTCTATAATAAACATCTAAAATTTGAAGATTGTGGTCATCTTATTTTCTGGGTAATTTTGAATGATTACTTTTCAGTTTAAGTAATTTAGCTTCTGAGTTAGAACCAAAATTATGGATTAGGCTAATAACATACAGGGTGTTTTAAAAGTTTTTTTCATGGCTTTTATTTGGAACATTATTTATTTTTATTTGGATGGCTTACAACAACCCTAGCGGCAAAATGAGAAAGTTAAAAACTAAAGGAACCAACTACAAACTAGAACAAAAACTACTATGAGAAATTTGTGCAATATTATGACAAAAGTACAGAAAAAGTTTCGTGAAAATATCTAAAATATTCGAGGAGATATTAGAATCTGAAATTAGCACTTTTTCAGGCCTCAAAAAAGAGAAAAAGTTAAAAGTTCACAAATTTGCAAGGTTTTTAAGGGTAAGGGTTTTTTTTTTTTTTGTAAATTTAGATAAATTTCAATAAGAAAATCAAAGAAACTTAATCAAGAATTTGCGAACTTTTTCTTTTAAACTTTTCTTAATTTGTTTTGTAAGATTTTCGCAGTATGATACATTTTAATTGAAAAGTGTGTTATCACAATGGGGCAGGGATGTAAGTGATGTTTGGCAACATTGACCAGGGAGAGAGAAACTCCAGAATAAAATGAATGTGTCTTGAATGACCCCTTAAGGCCGTATTCACTACTAACTTCACCTGAGGTTAACCTGGAATCAAAGTTTTTAGGAAACTGATTGACTTAAGACTTGTTTTCCTCCTTCAACTACAAATTAGAGATTTTGATTCCAGGTCAACCTTAGGTTAGTTTAGTAGTGAATACGGCAGAATACTCTGCAGTACTCTAAATACTCTACAGCAGTGTTTCCCTACCTTTGTTTGTCCATGCCCCACCAAAGCCTTTCTAAATTTTTCCTTGCTCTCCCATGTCCTTTATATTTTTTTGAAAATCCTTCTTGAAAAGTAAATAAAACCTGGTGGTCCATGCCCCACCTGGGGGGCAATTAGGTTGAAAATTTTCAAATTGCCCCCTAGAAATTCATATTGCGCCCCACGTTGGGAAACACTGCTCTACAGTAGGGGAAAACGGGGCAGTTTAATACAGCAAAATTCAAATCCATTTTTTGAGTGGAAAAAAATTACTTATTCGGATAGTTTTTTTTCTAAAAATATCTAAGAATGACTCAATTTTATAAAACCAATTAGAAAAAAATATAAGTTTAATGAAAATTAAAATATAACGACCTTTGTAAAAATTCAATTTTGTATCAAAATGCCCCACCAGTGGGGCATTTCGATACATCGCTTGGGGTATTTTAATACAGTGATTAATTAGCTCAAAAATAGTAATTAATAACAAAGTTTTGAAAAATAACAAATATACTCTTATTGACATGTGTCTGCAGCACTTTTTTAACACCTTTTTTCAAGTATAAAAAATCAATTTTCCATTAAACATTTAGAAATAAAAATAATTGAAGAATTTGACAAATGGTCATTTTTAAAAAAATCTCTAATTAAAGAAATAACAAACTGTTTTGATGGGATAGTTTTCCCGTGATCAAGTCAAATAATATTCCAAGGTATCTTCACCAAAAATCATATAGAAAGTAAATAAGGCACTAATGATTTGTGCCACCTATTGCACTTTATATAGAACTAGTGTATCAAAGTACCCCACATCTAAGTGTATCAATTTGCCCCATCTGTTGTTTCTGAACAGAAACCTTTAATTAAAAAAATTGGCAAAGGTTATTTAAAATTTAAGCATTTTCCCTATTAACAACAAGAATGAACTTGCATTTCAAATTTACAGATCTCTGTATTCCAAGTAGAATAGCTTCAGGAAAATTTTACATTTTACTTAGAAATTTACTTTTGGAAATTTTTGATGAAAAAATTTTAGTTTCTTTCACCAAACTTTTTATAGACTTATTACAGAGCTTAATGTTTTCATATGTTATGCTTAGGCATATAGACACAACTTCTCGTAAAAACACGACCAAAATAACCTTGATAGTTTTTGAGATATTGAAAGTGTATTAATATGCCCCTTGTATCAAATTGCCCGTTACGGTGAATACTCTGCAGTCTTGCTGATGATGTCCGCCTTTATCTATAGACCACAGTCCTTAAACCCGGAAGATATTTTAATGAATTAGTAGTGAATCGTAGAAGTTCGTATAATTTTGACTTTACCTGCAGAATGCGACAGTCAGGAGGGTCAAAGCCGCAGAGACGAGTCCCAGGTTGACCCAGTTTCTGCACAGGTAGACGACCAGGGGCAGGATGCAGTATCCGAAGGTCCAGAATGAATTGATGAACCCATTCATGTCAGCCCGCTTGTGTGGAGCAACTATTTCTAAAACTATTCAGAGAGAACTTCAATGCCATAAAAACAAAATCAAAATATATACAGGGTGATTCGTAATAAGTACGTGGACAAGGGTTTTGAGGGGACCTATACAAGCATATTTTGAATAGGAATGGGGGGGCGCACATGCACCGTTAAAGAGCTAAGGCCTAATGTAGTGCGATGGAGTTACAAAAGTACGTACTGGCAAAGCCCGTGTAACGAAACAAAACATAATAAAATGAAAAAATTTATTGCATGAGGTACAGCAGTATCCGTAATACGCATAAATTTGATAGAAATTGGACCACTTGCTAAACCGTGGGGTGATTTTTAAAACGTGCAATATTAATTTTTTATCCAAAGAATGTAGTTCCCTAAAGGGTATTTAGAAAAATGATGATCGGGGAAGGAATTTTCAATAATCGTACATTGATCTTTGAAACTGTATGATCATTGAAAATTCCTTCCCCTATCATCATTTTTCTAAATACCATTAAGGGAACTCATTCATTAGCTAAAATATTAATATTGCACGTTTTAAAACACATCCCACGGTTTAACAAGTGGTCCAATTTTTATTAAATTTGTGGTGTAAGTAGTACGGATACTGCTGTACCTCATGCAATAATTTTTTGCATTATATTATGTTTCGTTTCGTTAAACTGGCCTTGGAAAAACCGCCTTTTGCAACGCTCTCGCACTACATTAGGGTCCTATAATAGCTCGGTGCATCTGCGCCCCCCCATGATTTTTCGAAATAGGCTTGTCTAGGTCCCCTCTACCCCCCTGCAAAGTTTGTCCACGTACTTACGAATCATCCTGCATATCTTTTTGGTGCATCACTGACGCACGAAAAAATCAATGTTCAATCAATCTTCAATGCCATAAATGCTTTTATGGCATTGAAGTTCTTTTGTATAGTTTTCGAAATAGCTCCACACAAGTGGGCTGACATGAAGTGATGGATGAACCCATTTTTATTGGACATTCGGTAACTTTAAATATTTTAAGTAGAAGAAAGAATTGTTATTAATTTAGTGGTGACTGTTATCCCAACAAATTACACAGCCGAAAGTATAATTCAAATTTCTATTATTTACTGGACATTTTTTGTGTGCTTCCCGGTCTCTCCACGGACCACTACTTTAACCCGGGAAAGACTAGCGGTACCATATGGTACCGGCAGACAGCACTTCGTAAAAACAGCTTTTTTCGATGAAAATGCTTTAATGTTTTTGTTTTGACGGTAGATGTTACCACCTCATGGACCAAACTTTGTTAAACAGCAGTCAAACAACTAATTATTTTTCTGCATTCCTGTTTAATGGCTTAATGAAAATCGTGTTTTCAAGACAGGGGAAAACATGGCCCGTCCGAAAAACTAAGTCCAATTTATTCACACTTAAAATTTGTAAATTGATTAATTGAAAGTGAATTATTATTTATATTTGCATTATGCAATTATAGCCCAAATTTGGAAAAGATTGTATTATTTTAAGGTAGAAAATTTTGGTTAAGAAATCTTGCGGTACCATATGGTACCGCTAGGCTTCTACGTTAACTTTTTGCAGGTTAATTCTTGTTTATGTGTTTCATATTTTATTCTCTTTCTATGAGCAAAGTATCGCTATTGAAAAGGTTTTTATTTAGTTTTTCGAAGAAAAGTCACATAAATTTGATGTACAGCCAATTTTTTTTACTTGTAATTTAATTTTTGTAAATTGTAACAGCATTAGAATATATTTATAATTAATTTAAGTATGTATTCTAATGCTTATTTAATGCTTTTTAAATATTAATCATAATTATTTAGTAATTTTATTTATTGTAATTAATTTTTTAATTATTTAATTAATTTAAAATATTTTTTAAGTATTTTAATAGAAATTTGTCTTTAGAAGAGGCCCTTCAGACGCTTTTTACGCTTTAAAACCAATTAACTTTTAATTTAAAACTATTAAATTATGCTTTCATACTAGAAATCAATTGAATTTATAGTGTATTTCCCATAAATTTAATTTTTGAGTCCATTAATTTTAAATTTTATAAGAAAAATACCAACATGTAAGTGATTGAGTAGAATATCTATATACACAATGGTAGTATTTCATGCAAATCATCAATATAATGTTCATAGCTTTTGACTACACTATAGATGCAACAGATAAACTATGTTTTATGGAATTTTTTAGCCATAAAACTTAGATTTTCTAAGAACATATCTAATTGAAGCACCCAGAATGAGGGAAAAATTGACGAAAATCTCAATTTCTCGTCATATCAGCTTTCTTCATGACATAAAAAGTTTATCAATAACCCTTTGATTATTATGTACAAAATTTATTTCTAGAAATGAATTTGATAATAGAATTTCAAGGGCAAAACAGGACTACTAATTGGTATAATGAGAATAATATTGACTATTCGATAATTAATTATTGAATCATCATGGACTAAATTGTTATTTTACTTATTGATTTAGTTAAATATGATTAACAAAGTGATAAAAGTGTGATAAATTTCATATTTTGACTTTGAAATCCCAAACTTTGAAGAAAAGGTAAGATGCACATAATGGTAGTGTAAGAGCCTAGCGGTACCATATGGTACCACCCTATTCTGACTAAAATAATTAATTTTTTTTGGCAAAAATGGTTTTATGCTACTTCAAGACACACTATAAGCATACAGTAAAGAGGAAAACTAAAATTGAGAAAAAAAATTAATTCCGTCTTTCCCGGGTTAAAAGAACCATCTTTCTTTAACTTAAAGTTAAACTGAGTGATGCAGCATCACTCACTACTTTTGATTATTTTGCTTTAATTTAACTTGTACTTTTTCAGAAGTAGCGAGATTAGTTAGAATTAAGTTGTTACTTTCGTGGAAATAACCAGTGCCTTATTTTATTATCACAACAAAAATTACTCATTCTAGTGAGATAGGTGTAACGAAATTTTCTTAAAATATAGTTTTAATTCATTCAGAGATTTAACAGTAGGGATTTATATAAATTTCCATGCTTAATTAGGGGTAATAAACTTTCATCTTGAAATTTTTTGAACATAAAGATTTTAAGCTACAAAGGGGGTGGTCCGTGAAGATTCCAGTTCAAATAGTTCGCGGACTTCTCTGAGCTGGTGAACCACTGTTTTAAAGTTAAGTGGTTATTTCCACGAAGGTTGAGTAAAGCATGCGCAGTAATAGGAATTTGTTATTACGCGTTTTATAACATTAAAATTAAGTTATTGATCAATCCTGGCATCAGCACCGATGGCCTAGTTGTGGAGTGTGCGTCTAGTAACCTAATGGTCCCCGGTTCGATCCCAGGCTGCTACTTTTGAGTATTTTGCTTTAATTTAACTTGTAACTTTACAGAAGTAGCGAGATTAGTTGAGGAGCCTAATAGAAACCAAGGGGTGCAAGTGCAGTTTTTTAGTATTGGAGGTAAGTGCACTAAGTAGTTGCTGTGGAGTCTGTGTGGAGTCAAATATTGTTTTGGTCAAGGTATACAAGTGAATCACTGTATGGAGCTGCCATTTAGCGAATGGAATAAGTGCAACCTCCAATGTCAGCTAGTGCCTTATATTTAATGGTTTATATAAAACCACTAATTAATAAAAAAAAAAGTTTTTACGATTTTTTCCTGACAAAGTTCTCTTAAATGTGAGTAAGTTGTTTATATTTAACACCCTGGTCTTCATAAAGAAGTTCCCGCCTCGAGACACAGTCAGTTCTGTTGATTCATGATTTCCGAAAGCATAAATTTTACTGTGTACCTGCCCCTCATAAAGAAATATTTAAGAAACATTTCAAATACATCTCTTCAATCTTATTTAATAAACTACCAAATGAAATCCAATCGGAATCTAATATTCGTTATTTTTAAAAAAATTTGCATTTCCTTTATTATTTATAATATTAACACAGAGGAAATATTTTAAATCAGTCAGGTTAATATAAAACTCGATTTAATAAATACTTTTACTAAACACACTCCTTAGCCAGCCAAGTCCCCCCTTTTCTTATTTTTTTAACAACTCATAAAAATTGGAAATCTGTGAACTCATGGACGTGCTGTGGCTCCTTTGGGATGAATTTTCAATTGTCTTTTTTCTTTTCTTTTAATTATGTGTAAACTTTTGTGATTCTTCTTTAAATTTTGTAAATTTTTTTGTTTTTGTGTTTGTTAATAAATTGGTTGGTCCGCGGACTTGTTTGAGTAGGGAACCACTGTTTTAAAGGAAGGTTGTTTAAAAATGAGACACCTACGGAGTATGAGGGCCAGTGATCCTAAAGTGGGTTCGGTGCTGCCGTGTAGAAACCTGAGGACGGCGAACACGACGAACTCGCTCGACAACACCGACAGCAGATCAGTCAACCCTGACAGCACTATTAAAATCAGATACATTCTTTTTCGGCCACACCTAAGGAAAAATATTTCAAATTTTCTGTCACTGATACTATTCGGCGCAGCTTCGATAAGAGTCCTCCAGCCGCCATGTTTATCCACAGAAATATCTTTAAGTGTTGTCATAATTTGAGTTTATGGTTAAACATGGCGGCTGGAGGACTCTTATCTAAGATGTGCCCGATATTTTTACTTGGGCGAGCTTCAGATGTAATGGAAGACTGTCAGTGAATTGCCAAAGTGATAAGAGCATAAAGCCAGAGGACAAGGCCCTAAACCCAAGCTGTCACTTTCGGTTGCTCTGATTGGTTGATTGAAATTTCTTTTGGAAAATATAAGTATTTTTAATAAAATGATATCCAGGTATATGACCATGGCCATCTAGACACATAAATAAGGCCAGAGAAGCTCGAAATCTCGAGTGACATTCTGCCTACTGTTTCGCGTCATTATCCCTTTTTGGACAACAGCGCGACTCCAGTCTGAAATCTTGCACGCTCCCTTCACACTGGAGTTGCGCTGTTGTTCAAAATAGCGAATGATGACGCGAAATAGTAGGCACTCGAGATTTCGAGCTTCTCTGGCCATCGCTCACTTCATCCTGATCAGACACTTTCATCCTGAGCACATTAATTTATTACATGTGCTCAAAATTTGGTTTGGCAAATTCGCAGCAATCGTTCTTATACATACACATAAAGCTTGCCAAGGTGGGAATATTTGCGAATGCCTAGTATCACATTGAAGAAACGATGTAATTTCTTCCGGCTCCCTACATTAAACACTTTTTTTAAATAATACTTTTCGTTTCGTCTTTCAGTCAGCAAAAATATATTCCTCAAGAGTTATTTAAATAGTGTTGAAAGTACTTTAACTATTAAGGATCATAAATTCTTCCAAATATTTTAATCAATGATGGTAAAAAAATCAATACTTTAACTTTTTATAAATTTAATATTTAAAAACTTTTTATTTGCAGAAATCGAGGAAAACTTTAAATGCTTAATCATCTATAACTGAGATAAACTCATACCTGTCGGCGAAATATCCATAAAAAGGCGTCAGAACCAAACTTCCAGCATTTTGTAACGTTAGAATGAAACTTGGAAGGTAACGCTGATCACAAACTAAATTCCACTGTAAAAAAAATACAAAGATTTTATTTACTACTTGCGGCTCAAAAACAATAAAATCTGCTGGAAAATAAAGTTGTCACATTAATTAAATTATGAGAAGGTACCAATTAGTCCAAAAATCTAGTTTCTTAGAGAACTTTTATTCTAAAAACAAAAACGCTATCAGAATTTTAGAACTCTAAAATTTAAAATTTCAATTATTGTTGTTTCTCAATCCCTTAGGTGTAAAATAAAAGTTGAGGCCTTACTAACTACTTCGAGCTTTTAAGATTGAGAAATTATACAATTGGACTGGTTAAACATTTGCTGAAATTTCAGCTCTTAAATTGGTTTTTATGTAAAGCTGCCGGAATCAAACGATTTTGCTGTTTTTAAGGTTAAAATGAGTTATATCTTAAAAGGTTACGAGTCAATTTCCTCTGGGAATTATACAACAGCCCATGTCCTTATAAAAACAGGGGTGCATTTCCGACCCTTCATTCCTATGTGATTCTGAGTCGTTTAGGTGTACTTTACTGCTCCTAGAAGTTTGTCCCATTATTATTGTTACACCCTGTATAATTCAGTATGGATTATTGAAAATCTCCAACATTTTGACATTTTTCTCAAAATGTAAAGGTGATGGTCTGGATAAGTCCCCCTTGGAGCCGTGCTGGATCCGGACCTGAACCCTTTAGGCAGTACCCACACCAGGAAAAGCAGTGGCGAGCGCACTGCTTTTTCTGGTGTGGGTACTGCCATAGGGTCATATTCAATGAGGTTCAAGGTTCAAGGTCGTAAAGGTCATAAGGTTCAAGGTCGTGACCCTAAAGAATCAAGTGTTTCCTTACTTTCGTAGTAGCAGTGTGCTCATACTCCGTCCTATCGTAACTCCACCCATTCCGGCAAGGCACCACCCGAGTATCGTTTGGCATATCGCTCCCCAGGTCTACCTCAAACATGGAGCATCGGGGGTCGTCCAGGGATCCAACCACCGCTCTCTGCTCGTTGGAACTCATGTTCGCGAGCCCCTCCGCGAAGCACCAGTGTTCTGGAACGGACACCATGAACAGCCCGTTGATGGAGACGAAGGCCAAGACCAGGGCGGAAGGCGCGAGGAAGAAGGCCACAGAGGCCTTCTGGTAGCGGCCGTAGCTGCCCACTTGTTGCAGGATGTCCTCGAATGAAGGGTCCGTCATTTGGGGGGGGCTTTATGGTAGTTCTTTGGTAGAAAAACGTCCCGAAGCTTTCCAGGGATGCTTGATCACTCTTTTCTGAAGCGATGTAAGCTGAGGAAAAAAAAACGTTACAGTAGACTTTGCGGGCGAACGGGTGGGGCTAGAAAGATGCTGTTGGCGTCATTTTTCAGGATTTAGTGTATGCTTGAAAAAACTAATTGACTATTTATCTCTCAGAGGTCGTCTTCTGGCGCAACGCAATAAAAAGTGCAACTTTTTTCATGGCGACCCCCAATTTTTATTCGATTTTATGAAAGATCATCCTAATTTAACGCTATAAACCGAGTTTAATTTAATTTGGTCATGAAACAAAGCCATGACAGACCGTCAAAAAATGAAAAATTCATATTAAAAGCCTGAAATTAGTCGCCAACACCCGACTGCCAAATGCGGATTTCTGACAACCTACCAGTACTAGTGAACCGATTTTCATTAATATTTCAGTTTTAATTATCGAAACATGAGATAAGATTTTTTGTTTTAAGTTTTAATAAGCATGTAAATATTATGGTTAGTTATTTTAATTTTTTTATTTATATTAGTTTATTAGTAATTTAATTTTTTACGTGTGAATAAATACACGCTTTGACGGAGGGAGTAAATTGAGCTAATTTTCGTGTTGAAAACGTGTAAAGAAAAATAAAAACGCAAGAAGCGCCAAATCATCGATAAATCAACAAGCCTAAAAAATAACTGTAACGTTTTTTTTTCCTCAGCTGTACCTGTGAAAATAGCATCTTGAGTATTCTTGCAGTTTGCGATCTACCATCAGTTAATACTCGACAACAACGTTTCCTGAACCCAGTACGTCACTACGCGGAAGGAGAAAATGAGTAAACACAAAGCCTGTGGGGGAAAAGAGGGGACTAGGTTGTGGCAAGCATTTTGTATTTTTTTAACTGGAAGTTAGTACCGGAAAAAACATTGCATAAGTTTTCATCTAATCATCGAACTAATTCGAATATTTCTGGAAATCGTATTGCGATTAATAACACTGTACCACATGAAAATTGTCCTTTAGATGAGAATATGTGTCCCGTGTTACATTTTTGGTTGAAAATAACGATTTTTTGTGCATCACGCGCAATTTTTCCAAAAATCTACATTCAACGTTTCCTAGGGTCATGGAAGTATGGTATACTCCTAGGTAAGTTACCATGGGGAATCTATTGAGATGAATAACTGAGACCCTAGCAAAATAATGTAAAAAAAACTAATTTAAAAAATTAAAGGACATGGATCAAAAACAGCAGTGAGAAAATTGTTGACAACATCAAAAAAATACAAAGAAATATTATGAAAATATACCTTCAATATTCGAGGAGATACGTATTAGCGAGTGAAAATAGCATTTTTTCACGCCTCAAAAAAAAAAAAAAAAAAAAAAAAAAGTTACTTTTTTTTGCGTTGCTTAGCTAAATAAAGACAACTTTCAACTAAAAAATCAAAGAAACTTGCAAATTTGCGAACTTCTTTTTACTGTTTGTTTTATGGAGTTTAAACCAAAATATTTTAGAAGACAAAATTATGAATTTTCATACCTTAACGATAAAAAATTTTTAGATAAAATATTGCTACAGAATATCGAAAGGATTAATTTCCACTAAAAAATATAATTAGCTCATTAGACCCTAATTAGCTAATTAATGACCGAATAAATCTGAAATTGTTTTAGTAAAAAAATTTAATTTATAAAACCTTGGGGAAAAAACTATATTTATAAAGACAATTAGTATCACAAAAATTTCTATCTAGTGTACACTTACCCCTTAATTTTTGGTAGCCTCAAATAACGTGAAAACTTCGCCCGATTCCAACGTGTAATAAGCTAAGAGAGAGAATACAGCTCCATCATTGTTCGTATAATAAAACATATTGACCTTGATAAAAAATCTGCTTCGTCGTATACCTTGTCTGAGCAGTATGTAGAATAGAATATTAATGAAAGTTTAGGAAAACTTAGAAAAAAAATTTATCACTGCTTTAAAAATGCGCATGGTAGCCTTTGAATATTAGAGCATTCTAACTCCTGAGTTAAGTTTTTTAATTGTTCGCGATACTTCATAAATGTTTTATCTTGAGGTAAAGAATTAAAACTTTTATACCTCATGGTCATGGTTTAATAATTTCAGGTAGTATACAGTTGTTTGTAAAGATGACTTGAGTGTTCCTGTCTTCATTCATGGTTTTAAACTGTTCACGGGATTTGTTTAGGTTGTGATAAAAGCACAAAATTTGGTAGAGTTGTCGATTATAAGACCTGATGCTGAATCCAAAAAGAAATAGTGTTCCATCCGAACTGTCTTCCGAACCGAACTTCTGGTTCACGTTTGAAAAAATGTTTTTCTAGATTTGAGAAAAATTTTATCTTTTTAAATAAAATATTTTAGTGCGATATAAGTTAATTGTAGTGTTCGGCAACTAGTGGTCAAAAAATAGTTAAATACCAACTAGTCGGGGAAAATCTAGTTGCAACTAGTAGTGAACTATTTTTTCCTGGGACTAGTTGCAACTAGTAGTTAACTATTTCCCAAAGTAGTTAACTAGTCTATTTAATTTCATAACATAGTTTTTGGCAAAATTCTAATACATCTTTCCTTATCTATATCACAAAAAAACATTCATACTTCGCGCAAAAATGGTCTTTATTTCTGGTTATGATATTTGAAGTACTCTACCTTTGATAAACATTTTAAATATCATTTTAAATTTTAAATAAAAATTTTTTTGAAGTAGTTGAAAATTTGAAAGTAGTTTTAACTAGTAGTTCATTAAAAAAGTAGTTAAACTAACAGTTGAACTACTTTAAACTAAAAGTAGTTAAAAAATGTAATTCTGTTACTTTTTAAATATTTAATTCCGTTAATTTTCAAAGATGTGATATGCGTTTTTCTTCCAACATTTAATTATGTTACTTTTTAAATATTTAATTCTGTTATTTTTTTAAAGATGTATTTGTTATATTTCAAAGGTGTAGTTCTGTTATTTTTCAAAGGTGTAGTTCTGTTATTTTGTAAAGGTGTAGTTCTGTTATTTTTCAAAGGTGTAGTTCTGTTATTTTTTTAAAGATGTATTTGTTTTATTTCAAAGGTTTAGTTCTGTTATTTTTCAAAGGTGTAGTTCTGTTATTTTTCAAAGGTGTAGTTCTGTTATTTTTTAAAGGTGTAGTTCTGTTATTTTGTAAAGGTGTAGTTCTGTTATTTTTAAAAGGTGCAGTTCTGTTATTTTTCAAAGGTGTAGCTCTGTTATTTTTAAAAGGTGAAGTTCTGTTATTTTTCAAAGGTGTAGTTCTGTTATTTTTTAAAGGTGTAGTTCTGTTATTTTTCAAAGGTTCTATTTTTTTTAATGATATAATTCCTGTCATAGATAGCGATGCACTAGACTACTCCTGCAGTGGAGGAAACCTGGGATCATCCTTTCCACTTCCAACCGCTCCCCTCCGTTTGATAAAGATCTTAACCGGTTCATGCCGCAAAAGTCTTCTAGTATGGCTGGAGCCTAAAAGCACAATTTTAATCCGCCATAATAACTAACAACCGACTCGAAAGGAAACCAACAAATCATCAACACCGACAAAAAAAAAAGTTACAACAAGCGACAAGGAGAGGGGGGATGAATGACCACTGATTATCGTCTTTCTGAATGACGAATCCCCCCTTTTCCGATCGGATAAACGCGTTGCCATTGAACCCTCGAGAAAGTTATGGGAAAAAGTCTTAAAAATTACCCTTTCCGTCCCCACCACCAAAAAACGAACGAACGAGACGTGATCGGTTTCTATTCGTCCCGCTTCCACGAATAGGGGACGTCCATAAATAACGTGAGGTGTTTTTTTTTCCAAATTTTGGACCCCTCCCTCGCCCTTGGTGAGATTTTGCTAGACCCCCCCCCCTCTCCCTCAAATTCTCCCGAGAGATTTTCTCAATCACTAAGTTTCATCTTATCGGTGTTACAATTACTATCCAGATTGCAAAATTTTGATACAAATAGTAATTATTTGTTATTATTTTATTATTATTTTTCCCCTTGTTTTTCTTCTTCTTTATATGTATTACTAGCTGATATGCCCGGCCTTGCACGGGTGGAGTGTATCAATTTATTAAAATTTTCTCAAGTTACATGCCTAATTTTCTGTAACCATAATTACCAATCATCCTGGTAGTTTTTCATATCCCGGTGTTCCCAGTATTTTTTCATATCCCGGTGCCTTTTTCATCTTGGTGTCCCCGGTGCCTTTTCATCTCGGTGTTCCCGGTGCATTTTCATCACCGTGCTCCCTGTGCCTTTTCCCTCCCGGTTCCAACTGTGTAAATCTAACCTAACCATCCAGTTCCGGTGTTGCACATTTAATTACGACAGTTACCCAATTATCCATTCTAAGTGAAAAAAATCCATTAAAATTATTAGACTTTTGAAATCCCAAAATTTGTAAATACCCCCTGTTTAAATTGAAAAAAAAATCCCGTTAAACTACACCAAAGAAACAAATTATAAGGTTAAATAACAAATTGATCTAGTGTTTCTATCATCAACTTTCTAAAAAAACAGCATGATGTAATCTTTACTTTAACCAGTCTAATTCTTAAAACTTTCTATTTCAACTTAAAGTTTCATGTAAAATGAAGTTTTTAATAAGAAAATACTGTTATAAAGTTTTTTTATAAGGGCCGTTTTTAATTTTTTAAATTATTAATAACCTTTTTAAAACATTTAAAACAATTTTAGCCAAGTTTTATCTTTAAATACTTTGTTTTATGTTTAAAATTGTTTTTGTTGTATTATTTGCAACAATGCGAGTTAAACAGATCTTCTTTAGTGGAGAAGTAAGGCGATTTTTACAAAAAGGCCTAAAAGGGGGTGAAGGGGTGGTTTTAGAAATTTGGAAATGATGTCATTGTCTTTCCCCCGTCCCCATACGTATGTGTACCAAGTTTGGTTCGATTCGGACGGGTAGTTTTGGAGAAATTGAGCCAAATCTGTTCCGGACAAACCCAGGCAGGCAGGAACCCAGGAACCCAGGAACCCAGGGACACCTTCATTATATATAGAGAGATTTAATTAGTTTCAAAATGCACTTGTAAGGGACGAAAATCTCCTAAGTGTACACTGTACAATTTTATTTTTTTTCTCTACATTTGTTGTGAATTTGTTATGAATTCGAAAACATGATTCTAACGTGCAATTATCACGACTGACTGGCTAATGATTTGCTATTTTGACTGATCTGAGCATTTTTTCGAAAATTGTGCTAAAAATACTAAAGAAAAAACGTTTATTTTCTAAACAAAAAGTTGACTTGAGATTTTAATTGACTCCCTCCTCCCCCTGGTGAGATTTGGCTGGACCCCCCCTCCCCCTCAAATTATCACGCGAGATTTTCTCAATCACTAGTTTCGTCTTATCGGCAATACAATTATCATCCAGATTGCAAAAGTTGGATACAAATACACGTTGAATTCGAAAACATGATTCTAACGTGCAATTATCACGACTGACTGTCTAATGATTTGCTGTTTTGACTAACCTGAGCATTTTTTCTAAACTTGTGCTAGAAAATATTAAAGAAAAACGCTTAAGTTTCTGAACAAAAAGTTTACGTGAGACTTAAATTGACCTGAGATTTGGTGAGATTTCGCTGGACCCCTTCCCCCCTTTATTTGACTTCGCGTAATTTATGGACGTCCCCCATACCAACCGGTTCCGATCCGCTTTTGCAAGCATTGTTCATCGAAATGATGCGAAATTGCGTAAACATTTTCATCAGTTTCCAACAAAAGTTAAAATAAAAACTGCCACCTGTTACTGAACCGATGAGTCCGCGGGCATCTTTTTTTTTTGGATGGTTGTTGGTACGCGCCGACGGATTCAGATGAGTTCATCGGGGATTTTTTTTTTAGCTTTTGGTGGAATTTTGTTCTTTTTTTTTGGGATGGTTGAGGTAATTCCGAATCACCGGTGCGGGCAGCAGAGCACTGGTGATGAGCATACGTCGCAGAACTTCTTCTGGGCCCACAAGTGGCGTTGAAAGGACCAATCTACCTTCGCGACTTAATTTTGTGCAGTCCAATCACCGAAGAGAGGATCCTCAGTACAGGTAAGGGCCTATTCACCTTTTAAAGGAAACTACTAGGTGTATATTTTTTAACGAGGGATCTGTCCCTATTTATATCAAAGTTAGTTTTTACTATAGTTTTTTTACATTTTAAAATGCTACAAATATAACTTTTTCATTGCTGAAATAATTATTATTGTCGAATGATAAAGACCATCTCTTAAGAAAAAAACTTTACATAGTTCTTATAAATAAGTTAAAACATGGTAATTGGCATTGAAAGTTTTATTTCTATACTTGATAGCAACGTTTCCTGACTCTATGACTTCACTAACAAACATCGTACAATGAAACCCCGATTTAACATCTTTCAAGGGACCAAAGAAAAATAACGTTAAATGAGGGAAAACGTTAAATCGAGGTAGGACAATAACGTAATACTCATTTGGGACCAATGAAATCTGACGTTAAATGCGGGAAATCGTTAAATGCGGGAAACGTTAAATCTGGGTTTCACTGGTAGTTCCCATCGCGGTGTCTTAATTTTGAGTGAAATGAAAGAACGTCAATTTAAAAATATGACTATAGGTTAAACCAATGTATATATAACGTATTTTTATCATGATTTGCGTACCGAAACTCCTTCTAGCAACCCAACAGGCTTTCTGTTTACGCAGTTTCTACTTCCGCGTAGGGAAGTCATAGGGCAAGGAAACGTTGCTGTCGAGTATAACCCTGATCATTTGCCCACAATAATCCATTTTTCACTGCTTTTGGCAACTTTTGTCTAGCTCCTCAGGATTGCTCCACCTTACACCCAAACCAAAGGGTAATTCTGAACTGTCTTATGATAGTCTACACCCCCTATCATTTTGCCCATGAGTTTTGAATCCCTCTGTAGTGTTTATATTAATTTGTATTACAGTAATTCTTATGTTAAATGTATTGCAATGCATACAGCTCTCAAAGGTCATTTTTAAAACCTTTCTTTATGTATAGGGGTTAACAGTTGGTTGTCCATGATATTGTATTGTCAACTCGTATTTTTATGAACTTCTTCCCTGCCAAAATTTCTTTTGCTCCTTACGCCCCTATTCTCTATCAATTTAGTAATTTTATAAAAAGTTTATATTGAATCCAGTCCAGCCAGAATGTACGGAAGCCTCGGCAGAAAGTCGTGCCGTAGCTCTCACAAAACGTTATGGCACGGAATTCTGCTGGTGGTTCTCTACTTTATCTACTTGCCCACCACACATCTTGGAGATTATAAAGGTAAGAAAATTCTGTCCTACTCTTTTTAGTATTAATATATACTGAATAGCCCAATAAAAACTGCTACACCTGTCAAATACTCCTACGAGCACGCTGAGTCAGACCCTGATTTCTGGGAGGGTATTCTGAGCTCAGGGCCCCCATTTCAAAAAAGCCCCAAAAACACATAAAAAGCTAAGAAAATGTGAAAGAGTATAAAAATAAATTTATTAACCGATGAATTTGAGATCAATAATACTTAGCTTTTAAAGCTTTCAAATAAATAATTTTTAAACAGTGTTTACACTTGGATTAAAGATGACTGATTTTGTTATTTTAAGTCAAATTAATTTAAGTTAAAATATTATAGAGTTAGTTTTTAATTTCAGGTATTTTTGTAAGTTTCTAGAGATTTAAAAAAACTCTTATTAATCTTAGTACCTTACGTAACCATCCTTTTTTCAGAGAAACTCCACAGTTCTTCTTTTGTACAAAACATAAGTTTAATGATATACAATTTTAAAAATTAAGTTTATGGAAAAAAAACTTGGCTTGAAAAATATGATGTTTACTCTTTTTCTTCTGTTTGTATGTTTCTTCTCTTAGTTAATATTTAACAAGTTCATTTTTAAATTTAGTTTTTTAAGTTAAAGTAATTCTTCAAGTTACTTGCGTTTAAAAAAACCCAGTACTTTTAAAAAGAATTTACAATCTAAAAAAATAAAATAAAAAACAAATGTTCCATTAGTACGCTTTGGTTCAGGGGTTCTCCACTTTTTTATACCATATGCCCTCCCCTAAGTCCTTCTAAAACTTCTTCCATGCCCCCCGCAGAGCCGTAACTAGACTTTTGATCAAGTAAGTTTTGTGTGGGGTGGGGCTTCAGCGTTTAATTTTAACCTTGGCTCATATATTGTTTAAATGTTATGCGTAAAACACTGAATCTCTCATTGATTTTTGTTAGGAAAATCACAAAGTATATATAGTGTGTGTGTGCTGTCCTTTAAAAACAACCCACTCCAAATTGTACCCTAAAAACAACCCATTGAGATTTTTTAATTAAATAATTAAAATAATTTTACCATCTCATATACCCTGTCTTTCTATGACCTTTAGAGTGTCAGGGATGTAAAAACTGGTCAAAGAACGGTTTATTTACTTATTTTTTAAACAAGCTGAGATAATGTAGATTTTTGGCAAAAAATGTGCTTCAGATTTACAGATTTTGTAAAAATGTATGTTATAAAGACTTTAGACCAGTTTTCGCGCGTTTTTATGTTATCCCATTACTATGAGACTAAAATATTAAAGTTTTAGCTCAGTCCGCCAAATAGAGTCCTTCTAGGAAAAAGTGGGTTTTTTTCAAATTCTTACTTAATTGACTGCCAATGTGTAATGGACAGTTGGAATTAAGCACTAAAATGTTAGGGAGGATGAGCCGCTAGTACAGTTTTTTGTTCGATTTAATTATCCTTTTTATTAAGCTTTTAATGAAGAAAATATGAAACAGTGGGTTGTTTTTAAAGGACAGCACTATAGTTCCCCCCAAATTCCCCAAAAGTATATATTCCACCAAAAATTGGCATATGGAAACACTTCTTTGCTATAACATAATAGGTGAGCGGTACAATTTCAGAAGAAATTTTTTCGAAAGTTCGGCGGATTCCCCGAGTACTGCGTCTGGAGTAGGAGGGGGTGGAAGAGAGAGGCAGCGGAGCGGGCTTCCGCAGCCGTTGAACCCTACAGACGACGACCTGTTCGTCCTTCCTTCTTGGATCACTACCTGCTGCTGTGCTGACTCACTCAGAGGACGATCTCGCAATTCGATAAACAACGATTCGGTCGAAGAAGAAACATGTTTTTTTTTTTATTCCAGAATGTTCTTAAGCTCTGTTCGAAGGACCTCAACACAACATGATTGTGATCCAACAGTAATTTTTCGTTGCCCAATACTAAGCTTAGTGGCGTATATGGGGTGTTAGTCCACTGAATGTAGTTTTTAGTAGGTAATTGAAGGTTTTCTCTAGCATTTTTTCAGTAGCTCTTACAGGCCACCTGTCGACTTATGGGATCACTACCTGTGCTGACTCAGAGGGCGATCTCGCAATTAGACATCATCGATAAACAACGATTTGGTCGTGAAGAAAAGTGTTTATTTTTATTCCAGAACGTTCTTACGCTCTGTTCGAAGGTTTTCTATGACATCAAGTCTCAACATGTGGCCCACCAGTCGTTTTCTGTTGCCCAATAATAAGTATTGAATCAGAGGCGTTTATGATACGGTTAGAATGAAAGTGGTGTAAGTTCACTGAACGTGGTTTTCAGTAATCGAAGGTTTTCTTAGTGGAGAAGACATTTTTAAGGGAGCTCTTACGGGTCAATCATCGAACTTTTGACTTAGGCGATTACCACACTAGGTAAAGGATCTTAAAAGAAACCTAAATCCATGCTTTTCTCAAATTTTGTATTTTTGAACTTATACCACTTTCATCCTGAGCAGATCGTATAGAAACCAAATTTTGGGGAGGGGCACTAAACTTTAAGAAAACTGCAAATTAGACGCTTTTTTAAAGAAAATTTGCAGACCTTTTTTTTGCTGTGAAATCATTAAAATTTAAAGAGAACAAGTCAAAAGAAACCACTGTTATACAGATATATCAAGATTAAAAATAATAAAAAAATATCACAATTATCAGGTAGATTATTGACTCGTTTAAGGAATTGAACCATGGGTTGGTATTGTACATATTATTGTTTAGCGCGTATAGATCGATGGATTTATGAAGTACAGCTTTTTACGAGTTGTATGATCAGGAACATGAATTGATTTGAATAGAGAGAAATGTTTCAATAATTTAGCTTCTAACCCTTCACTATGCTAACTAGTGGAAAATGGTAGGACGCATGACAAATCTAAAAATCAGAATCACAAGAATAGGTATTATTATAATTTATAATCAGAGGACGAGGAGAAAATCCTCGAATACTCTCCATCTAGAGCAAACTGATGCTGTTGCGTGAATACACGAGGTGGACGTTGAAGTGAAAACGCAGGTGTCTTCTATTCGGAAAACTTTCGGGATTCCTCGTCACTCCCTCGAGAAAGAGCCCGATGTGCTCAACAGGAGCAAGTGGTTTCCGTTCCGGCTTCTCCGGAACAGATCTTGCTGGAGTATATCGCGAGTTTTATTAAAGAACATATTTTTGGTGTACATTTTAAATGAAGTGTTTTATTTTGCTTTGCGTTTTCACTTGGCTAGAAATGAGCCATATTTTAAAGTTTTGTATGAAATTTAACGAATATTCATTTTCTTATTACTATGCACGCACTTACCATTTTCCAACCAAAATGAAACAGTATACTTTTTATATAAAAATACGCCACAGCCATGCAGACGAATTTGTTTACCAACAAGGAAGTTGCTGAATTTAAAACAGAAAGTTTAGTTTTTTTCAAACTGAACTACCGTCCAATGTTCAAATTTGCCACATGCTTAGTTCTTCTGTAGCATCATCAATTTCGTTTTATTATAGTCAGCCCCTTGTACATTGCTTTGGATAATTTTATTTTTTTATCATACAGCGTGTTACAGATAAATGTTTCAGAACTGCTAGGAGGGGTAAGCACACCTAGACGACTCAGAATCACCTAGGAATGGGGGGGACGGAAATGCACCCCTAATGACCTCTAGGGGTTTTTAGAAGTGGACAAAAACGGCTGTAAATTCTCAGTGGAAACTGACACATAACCTTTTAAGAATGGATTAAAACCATCAAAATCGTTCGATTCCGGCATTTTTTACATAAATACGAATTAAAGAGCTGAAATTTCAGTAAATGCTTAACCAGACCTTTCTTAATTTACTAATTTTGTAAGCTGAACTTAAAAATTATGACTGAAATTTTAGGGTTTTTTTTAATTAATTTTATGTAATAAATACAAAATTCGAACGACTTTGCTGGTTTTTAATCCGAAAAGGTTACATGTCAATTTCCACTAGCCCGCTTATAAAAACTCCTAGGTCATTAGGAGTGCATTTCCAACCCCCCATTCCTAAGTTATTCTGAGGTGTCTAAATGGACCCTACCCCTCCTAAAAGTTCTGAAACATTTATCTGAAACACACTGTATGTGTCCATAACCAGAATATGTTGTGATATTTTTAAAGACAATCGTTTATGTAGATAAAACTAACCCCTAATCATCAAGAAAAAATAACAATGATAGTACTAGTACTCCTTAATAAAAAACAAAAATATTCTTTCGAAAATAATAAGAGGTAGGTTAAATTTCTTCCTGAAAGCTTTGGCAGCGAAATTGTCTTTTAATCAATGGTGGTCGACTCGGGGATTAGTGTAAGTTTTTAAGAAGTCTAGTCTAGACAAAAAGGAGTTTCCTTGGAGACAGTTGGAGACCTTGGAGACTTCTGAGCAGGTGTCTTGCATATCTCGATAGGCTTATCCTTGGATATGTCACAACAACAAACACAAACAAAAAGGATTTTTACGAAAATTCAGTGAAATTTCAAAATAAAACAACTATTATATTACTTTTATTTTGTAATGTTAGTTTAATTTTTCTTCTTTTTGTCGAGGTTGATATTTTTTTTTAGATTTCTATGTTTTCTGGTAATTTTTTAAACTATTAAAAAAGTTCCATCCTTTTCTCTTATTCAGTTTTTACATGATTGCAATTTTTCTGTTTCATAGTTTTCACTATTTATTATTCATCCATTAATTTTATTCAATCATATTTATTATTAAATTCATTTATTATTCATTTATACAATTTTATTTATTCATTTATACAATTTTATTTATTCATTTATATAATTTTATTTATTCATTTATATATATTTTATTTATTCATTTATATATATTTTATGTATTCATTTATATATATTTTATTTATTCATTTATATATATTTTATTTATTCATTTATTATTCATTTATATAATTTTATTTATTCATTTAATATTCCTTTATATAATTTCATTATTTCATTTATTATTCATTTATATAATTTTATTAATTAATTTATTATTAATTCATTAATTTTATTTATTCATTTAATATTCCTTTATATAATTTCATTAATTCATTTAATATTCCTTTATATAATTTCATTAATTCATTTATTATTCATTTATATAATTTTATTAATTCATTTATTATTTATTCATTTATTATTCATTCATTAATTTTATTTATTCATTTATGATTTTATAGTTTCTACCAATGCGAAATTGTATCATTTTCAAATACTTTGTTATGCTTAACTATTTTTATCCCTTTAAAATCATTTCAGGTAATTAAAAAAAATCCACCGGCAAAAGCACACAAGAATGAATACTTACTGCTTACTATAAAGGCTCATTTACACTGTTTCTATTTATTACAATTCTAAATTTACACTTGTCATTTTAGATGATTCCTCCAAGATGAATATCGAAAGTGAAATCTAAATAAATTATCCTTATGGTCCGTTCAAATATTACGTAAGCACCTAAAGAGGAGGAGGGGTTTGCTATTTTCTTTTTTTTAGTGTTCGGCACTAGTTAACTAGAACTAGTTGCAACTAGTAGTTAACTACCGATCAACTAGTAGTTAACTAGTAGTTTAACTACTTTTAGTTTAAAGTAGTTCAACTACTAGTTAAAACTACTTTCAAATTTTCAACTACTTGAAAAAATTTTTTATTTAAAATTTAAAAAGATATTTAAAATTTTTATCAAAGGTAGAGTATTCAAATACCTTAACCAGAAATAAAGACCATTTTTGCGAGAAGTATGAATGTTTTTTTGTGACATAGATAAGAAAGATGTATTAGAATTTTGCCAAAAAGTAGGTTATGAAATTAAATAGACTAGTTAACTAGTAGTTAACTACTTTGGGAAATAGTTAACTACTAGTTGCAACTAGTCCCAGGCAAAAATAGTTAACTACTAGTTACAACTACAATTTCCCAGACTAGTTAGTAGTTGGTTGTTAACTATTTTTTGACCACTAGTTGCCGAACACTACTTTTCACTTTGGATATGATTTCTCCAAAATGAACACCAAAAGTGACAAGTCTGAATGATGAGCCTTTTAGTAACTTGAGGGATTATAATTTTTACTTCCAACACTATATATTCAGTAAGGAGAAGGCATCAAATAAGGAGAAATTCGCCTTAAACGTCCAAAAGAATATTGGAGAAAATTCAAAGTAGTAACCCGAGTGTTTTATGGGACCACGCAATTACCTCCACGAATGGGAAAATTCCAAACTACGGAACAGAAAAAAAAGAAACCCACTTAATTGTCGGGGGGGGGGGGAAAGCTTCCCCCACCAGAGTGTCCTCTCCTCCGATTTACATATGTTGGTGTTGTATCAAATTGAATTGGAAATGGCCTCAAGACTGAAATGGCTGCGACAAATCCGCAGCACAGCAATTACTTTCTTCCCCCCCTCCACAAATGGCCGATTTCAATTAAAATTCAATTGCTTTTTAGAACTGCCGTAATTAAGGTAGAGGAACCACTTTTTCTTCTCCTGCTTCAAATGGTGGAAAGTTCCATTAAATTTATGCGGTAATATCGGTGAAAACTGCACGTGTTTCTTTTTTTGAATTAATAGGTTAATTTTTTTTCTTCCATGGACCGTACCTTGTACTAGTAATTACTCTGGTTGAGCAGCGATATTGGGTTCATTAAGCCGGGCTAATGATATTTTTGGGGACAAGAATTTTGCACCTAATTATAATTTCATGATACTTCGACATCCGTTACATTATTACGCTCTTGTTAGAAGGTTTTTCCGTCTTGACTGTCAATTTTTTTTTCTTAAAAATCTGGGTTAAGTGGAAATCTTGTCACTGGTGTTAAGTTTCTTTATCTTATAAAAAGAACGGTTTCGTCGCGAACCAGGGTTGGAAAAAAACACGTTTTTTTCTAAAAAATACAAAAAACATGTTTTTTTTTGTTTAAAACGTTTTATTTGTTTTTTTTTTACCCTCGACACAGAAATTCTAAAAAAAAAGACATGATTTAAAAAAATTAAATTAAGTTTTTAAAATTGAAAATGGATTAACAAAGCTACCCCTGACATCAGATGGCATCTTGAGCTTTTTAGCACCTGTTTCTTGGAGCTTGTCAATATATTTTGCTAAAAGGTTTAAGATGCGAGCTGAACATTTATAAGTTATTATATGCATATTCATTTCAGTCCTTTTTAGTTCATTGCATATTTTGACGACATTAGCAGCATTGATCGTTTAAAATATTAAAATAAAACAAAGAACAGGTCAATTATAAAAAAAGTATGATTTTCAAACAAGTTTATTTGTATTCTTTACTAAATAACTTTCTAGAAAAAAATCAAATAAAGTCAATCAAATAAAAATCAAAATCAGTTTTATATACTAATGCCATCTGTTCATAGAAAAAGAATTACTAAAAAGTACATGTGTTTTAAACAATGTTTTTTTTGCTTTGTTTTAAACGTGTTTAAAACAAGTGTTTTAAACAAAGTGTTTTAAACGTAACAACCCTGTCGCGAACTCATTACTTGGTTGGAATTATTTTTAAGCACCTTTTAAATTAATGCTCGAGAAAGACTTAGTTAGGTATTTGTAATGCCATAATTGGGTTTTAAAATCTAAGAAACCAGGTACAAACAGAAACAAACATGTTTTTCTTAAAATTATATTTATTTTTTAAAAGTAGATAAGTCAAGTGTCTTATATTTTTTTCTATGACATAAGAATTTCACCCAGTTTAAAGGTAAGTAGTAATGTGAGAGTCAGTGCCCGATTTAAGAATTTTGGTTTAGAAGGCACAATAAGCAAAAAAAGGCCCCCAGTCACTACTGTTTGCGATCTAAATAAGATAGGGGCTTTGATTATAAGAATATTTTTTTTTACAATTTTGTTCCATATTTTGTAATTTTATGTTTTATTGATATTTTTACGTTACATAATGATTTGTTATGATCTTGATTTCTCGAAACTTTTGAAATAAATAGAAATACATTCCAGATAATAAGAAAATTTATTATAGGGTAAAACGGGGCAATTTGATACAAGGGGCATATTAATACACTTTGAATATCTCAAAAACTATCAAGGTTATTTTGGTCGTGTTTTTACGAAAAGTTGTGTCTATATGCTTAAGCATAACATATGAAAACATTAAGCTATGTAATCAGTCTATAAAATTTGGTGAAATAAACTAATATTTTTTCATCAAAAATTTCCAAAAGTAAATTTCTAAGTAAAATGTAAAATTTTCCTGAAGCTATTCTACTTGGAATACAGAGATCTGTAAATTTGAAAAGCAAGTTCATTCTTGTTGTTAATAGGGAAAATGCTTAAATTTTAAATAACCTTTGCCAATTTTTTTAATTAAAGGTTTCTGTTCAGAAACAACAGATGGGGCAAATTGATACACTTAGATGTGGGGTACTTTGATACACTAGTTCTAGTTAGTATAAAGTACAATAGATGGCACAAACAATTAGTGCCTTATTTACTTTCTATATGATTTTTGGTGAAGATACCTTGGAATATTATTTGACTTGATCACGGGAAAACAATCCCATCAAAACAGTTTGTTATTTCTTTAATTAGAGATTTTTTTAAAAATGACCATTCGTCAAATTCTTTAATTATTTTATTTCTGAATGTTTAATGGAAAAATGATTTTTTATACTTGAAAAAAGGTGTTAAAAATGTGCTGCAGACACATGTCAATAAAAGTATATTTGTTATTTTTCAAAACTTTTGTTATTAATTACTATTTTTGAGCAAATTAATCACTGTATTAAAATACCCCAAGCGATGTATCGAAATGCCCCACTGGTGGGGCATTTTGATACAAAATTGAATTTTTACAAAGGTCGTTATATTTTAATTTTCATTAAACTTATATTTTTTTTCTAATTGGTTTTATAAAATTGAGTCAATCTTCGATATTTTTAGAAAAAAAACCTATCCGAACAAGTCATTTTTTCCACTAAAAAAATGGATTTGAATTTTGCTGTATTAAACTGCCCCGTTTTCCCCTAGTTGGAAATATTTAGGTACTTTTGGGATGGTCCCCTAAATTAAGAGGCCCTTAGGCCTAATGGTAAATCAAGGCCTGGTGAAAACGCAAACAAAAACTATTAATTTACCTTATTAACTTTTTAAGTTCTAAGTGCGATTAGGGACCATTCACAAATAACTTCCCAAAATTTTCAGGGAATTTACACCCTTCCCTCCCTCTATGTCACATATGTTCTCTTTTCAGTGACCCATCTCTTGTTAAAATTACCTACCTATTTTGAATTCTAAGTTCCATTTTCTGCTCTTTTAAAAGGATAAATCTTCTTTATGTAGACTATGTGTCAAAAACTTGTTGTTTTGGGGAAAATAATTGGCGACTAACTTAGTCGTGTTTATTGCAACCACATCAAATTTGAAGCAAGAATTGCGCCCTAAATTTTTATGGAGTCATTTTGAATAATGTGAACTACGCATGAGGAAAGTCGAAAGTTAGAGCAATTTCAGAGTGTAAGTGTTTGCGATTTTGTCTTAAACAAAACAAGTTTTCGATAAAATTTTATGCAAAATCAACTAGTACAAAAAAAAAAGTTTCAACAGAGCAAATCCCATTTCCCCTCAATAAATCTTAACGTGAGGGTGAAAATCACCCCCATTCTTGGTTCTTCACAGAAAACACCCATAGTATTAGTCATAAAAGTAACTCTTATCCGTGCATTTCAATCAACAAACAACAAAGATTACCGTCTCGAACTTGTATCTTTCACGTTCACTTCTTTAACCAATAATGATGACAAATTTTCAGAATGAAAAATTTTTAACCCTTCCACTCCTAACTGCCCCGGGACTTCCTTAGTACGAAATGCAATCTTCGGCCGTTGTCAGTGTTTGAAAGAGCTGCATCAAATGGGCCATTACTCGGTCTAGACTAGACGAAAGTTAAGGTGCTTACCATAGAATTCTCGTATAGCCGACGTTAAAAAGCTAGTAGTGTCTGTGTTTCGTTATGAGATTTTGTAGGAAGTGTTATTGAACCCCCAAGTAACGCTATTGTAAGTCGAAAATTGTCGTGGGACCATCATAATGATATTGAATATGGAAATACTTTTGCGCCCCCCCCCACTTGGGAATTCCCAGCAAATGTGTGTTGTACTTTTTTGGTGAGTGTATGAGCAATTTGTGTAGAAGATGGATGGTGTATGGATGTTTCAAAACATTTTTAATAACATTACAGGTATAGATTTATTTTCCAATATTCTATTCTTAAGTTATTACTGGGTATTTGACCTCAGAAAACATTCGAGTGAAAAATTTAAAGTAGATTAATTCAATATTTATCTTACCCCAGAGGAGAAGATTTTGTCTTTTCAGTTTATCAGTGTGTGAAACCAGACCAATCAATGAAGAGATGATTTGTATTACGTTAAATAAGAAAAAAGTAATAAAAAACATAATTTTAACTTTAATGCATTCATAAGAAGCATTAACTTCTTTTCTGAGCCTTCAATATCATTTGCTTTAAGGGGCCGTTTAAATAATACTTAAGCACCTAAGGGGGTTGCTATTTGCTTATTTTTCCTGACAAGGGGAGTATGAGTGATGCTTACGTAAGATGTTACAAACACTGCATTTTCGAAAATCCCTTGTTTCTTTCATAAATAATTTCGAAATTCAACCAAAAATAAATTTACACATGAAATTGGACTAGGAAAAAAAATTCAAGCATTTTGACTTCACAAGGAAAGTTTTAATCATAGGTTTCAAATATTACATGGAGCGCAATGAATTTCTGGAATCTAGGCAATGTTAAACTTTTTGTACAAAAAACAAAGGGGGGTGGTCCGGCAGTTTTCTTACGTAATTGAGAAGGGAAGGTTTGCGGTTTGTTGATCTTTGCTGACAAGGGGGTAGTGGGGGGTCATAAATGACCAAAAACACGCTTACGTAATATTTGAACGGTCCCTAAGTAAGTAAAAACAAAGTAAAAATTAACGAGTGTTTAAGCACAAATTGCACGCTTTGAAAAAACGTTACATAAACGTTTTGGACTAGTAATTAAAAATAACCTTTCCATCCTCAACATTTGAGAATGTCACTCCATGACTGTCAATCTTTTTGAACACTTGACATTAATTTTATTTTTGACATGATACACCAAGCATAAATATTTCATTTTTGTTCATTCCTACCCTTTGTTCAAAAAATAAGATTTGTTCAAAAAAAAAAAAGTTTAAATCAAGACAATCTCTATGGTTTTTAAACCTGCCACGATTATAAACACTTGTTGTTCGTTTGAGAAAACGTCATGCTGAGGTATGTACTAGGGGCCGTTCAAATATTACGCAAGCACCTAAGGGGGGGGAGGGGGTTTGCTATTTGCTTATTTTTCCTGACAAGGGGGTATGAATGGATGCTTACGTAAGATTTTAAAAACACTGCATATTCGAAAATTTCTTGTTTCTTGCATAATTAATTTCAAAATTCTCCCAAAAATTAAGCATTACTCACAAGGAAAGTTCTAACGATAGGTTAGTGTTCTTAGAGAACAATGAATTTCAGAAATCTAAGCTTTGCTTTAGAGTTTGTACAAAAAAAAGAACAAAGGGGGGGGGAGGTCGGACAAGTTTCTTACGTAATTATGAGAGGGGGGTTTGCGGTTTAATTATTTTTGCTGACAAGGGGGGATCAAAAGTGACCAAAAACTTGCATACGTAATATTTGAACAGCCCCCTACAAAATAAAACACGCACATAAAAACTATTTAATTTAAATTTAAAATTTCATAGCGTTACGAGACGTGACGTTACCTAACATTAAAACAGTGTACTTATTCCACCTAAATCTGATGAACGAACAACACACGCACACTTTCATAAAATGTTAATATTTTAACATTCATTATAAATAAATATTCTTCCTGAACCGAGGTTGACATTTACGAAGAAAAGAAGCGGCCACAGCGGTTGAGAGGCATCTCAACCTCATATTTGAAGAGAGAGGAAATTTATAAAAGAAAAACAACCCTCATTTTTGTCCCCCTGAGAACTCAATAAACACGTTGACAGCGGCTTAATTATGTCTTAAATTCCAAGTTTTCCTCTCCGTGACTTAAAATGAGCATTCCGTGGATAAACAAGCCTTTAAAAAAAAGACACCGAAATAAACTCGGCTTATTATTAAATCTCATTCTATAGGACGGTTAATGAACAAGCCGCGGTTCAAAAGACGTGCTTTGAAGTTGCTTCGTTTTAGAAGACGTTCGAATTTTTCGACCTTTTTGGTGTATGCGGAGGAAACCTTTTAGAACCTCAGTTCTCAACACTTCAAACACGTGAAACACTTCAGAAACTGTACACTGTAAAAAAAATACCTGTTGGATTTTAACAGGAAACTGTTAAATTTGCTGCCAGAAAATTTCTGTAATTTATTCCCAGACCTTCTCTGTATGATAAAGTAAAAGTATACATACAGCTTAATCAGTTAGTTTCAAGCTACTGGCAAGAATTAATTCTTAAAAAAATCGTTTATGAGGTTGTAAACGAAACCTTTCTTCGTGATTTTAGAAATTTAAAAAGAAAATTTATTTTTTTTTATGCCCCGATAAAAATCAGTTTCTTAATCATTATTTTTGAAGGGGCGACGGAAAGGAGCATGCTGTTGGTTTTACTGCTTTTTATTCACACACAAATTCAACGACATCAACGTACATGAAGAACACAAAAGTGATGGGGAGAAACATAATAATGGCTGCTCAAGGCTACGATTAACGCGGCCTCTGGTGGTGAGGCAGCAGGCGTCTTAACACTTTTCAATACAATTTTTGAGTCATTCTACTGGGCATCATGGCGGGTTATTTTCGAAATCGACCACGAAACCCCGTGAATTATACAGAGCATTTTCAATCACATGACTCGGACCTAACAACGGCCTTAGCAACAGAAAATGTTACAGTTTTTTGCCCTACAGAGGTTAACAGTTACGGAAAATGACTGGTCGTGGAATTCTTCTATTGGAGCATTTGCAATCACGTGACCCCATACCTAAAAACCGCCGTAGCAACAGATAAACAACGGCCTTAGCAACAGTTAAAAGCCCTACAGTAGGTACACAGTTAAATGAAAATAGCCGGTTGTGACGTCACCTGAAAACACTCTATTGGCTCCATCTATCAACTTTATTTTGAACTCATTTTTTTATTGTCTTAAAAAATCCCGTTACCTCAGGATGCTGAGACTGATGAAGACCGTTTTTTATTGCGATTTTTTACAGGTTTTTATGGAATTTTCAAAAGTCAGTAGGGTAGGGTAGGGAAAAATGGGTCTAGTGGGGTAAAATAGGTCTAGGGATTTTAACAGTTTATATTTATAAAATTCAATGTTTTTTGGCATGCTGATTTTACTCACGCCTTACTAGATACTTATACAGGCTAGTCGAGTACGGAAATCATTGCAAATCCAGATGGGACAAACTGGCAAAGCATATCCACATTGTTGAAGGCGGTGGGTGATATAGGTAGGTCTTGTAGCGGGAAAAGTTGTCAAATGGTTTTCATTGTTTAAAACTCGGCTAGCCTGTAGAAGTATCTAGTAAGCCGTGTTTTACTTGAGACCATGCCAAAAAACATTAAATTTTATAAATATAAACTGTTAAAATCCCTAGACTTATTTTACCTCACTAGACCCATATTTCTCCACCCTACCCTATTGATATTTTGCCCACCCGGATATTGATAGGGGGGCACCAATTAAACAATCGCATCAGCTAGACATCCCCCAACGAAGGCGTTTCGCACAAATTGAATTTATACAAATTTTACTCAAAAAATGTTTTCCCAACACCTTTCTCCCCCCGCAAACGCGGCCGTGCGAAAACAACCTTCTTTGGGGCACTGGAAGACTGCATAATTGATGAAAGCCCGACCAGAGGTGGGGAAAAAAATCAACACGGCAAGCGAATGAAAGAGGAGGGCTAAAAGGATTGAAAAAAAAGGAGTAGTCTGTCTCTTTCTTTTTTGCTTTTTTTTCCACAACGATCGAATGCCAATTTGGAGAAACGGTGGACGCGAATTACTGATAGATATGCCGCTTTTTTTATTTGCTAGGAATGTTTTTTCTGGGGTGACTTCGTTTTCTCACAAAGCTAATTCACTCTCGGATTGAGAACAAACTGAGTTTTCTTATCAAGACGGATTTTCGATCTGCTACTTTTTGGGGGATTTTTTTTTATCATCGAAAGTGGGGTTTATGTTTAGGCAAACTCTGAAAGAGTTGCTATGCAAGTTGAGAAAAGTGTTCCTTTTTTATAGGAAAATACTGATTGACAACAATAAATAACTATTGGCGAAATTGAGGCAGGAAAGAATATTCCCGTTCTTAATACTATTGGAGTACAGGACTCTATCCAGAAGGCGAACAGTTAGAATTTGCAACACAATTTGAATATTTTTGAGGAGGGGCCCAAATATTCTCTGAAAAAGGTAGTCATTAGGTAGAATTTGTATCTTAAGGAACTTAATTTATGAGAAAAGATGGTACCAAAGGCGGGTTTGGGGGTCCTATATACACCAGAAAAGTTTTGGAAATTTGACTCTACCCTGTTTCTAAAATACAGGGTTTTAACTAGTTTTGGACACCTAGTCCCAATTTTGGATAAGTATTTTTTAGGAATTTTATGCATTTTTAGGTAGGATTTTGATTTTGATGAACCTGCTTTAAAATAATAGTAAATAATAGAGTTCCAAGTACAAAAGGGGTCTGGGTTTCCTCCCACAGAAAATGTTTGGAAATTTGACCCTAAAAAACTTGCTTTGGTACACCTAAGTCCGAAATTCTGGGGGGGGGAATGAAGAATATTTTGTTAAACTATAACATCTTTTTATCACGATTTGCGTACCGAAACTCCTCCTAGCAACCCAACAGGCTTTCCGCTTACGCAGTTTTTCCCTTCCGCGTAGTGAAGTCTGGGTTCAAGAAACGTTGTTGTCGAGTATAATAGATCTCTATGGTTTTGCTAGCAATTCCAGAGCTGAATTTCTAGCATTGCGAGGGAGCTATGGACGGCATTAGTGGAAATCATGTCCGCACATTAATATTGCGACGCGAACACACGTATACGGGGAGCTCACTCCATCCCAATTGCCCCCGAGAGAATTAATTTTGTCCGCAATGAATATGTAATGGACATTGCATGTGGTGTTTCGTTTGAAGCATTTTGGGAACGTTGCTTTTAAGGGGACTAGGAGCTTTTTGAGTAGAAAAGATAGAAGTTAATTGTAATTTTGAAAAGGGAAAAGTTGAATATTTTATCGTATTTTTAAATAGGTGCAGATAAAAAACACTAATGAAATAAACATTTTGGAAGAAAAAAGTGATTCTTTAAACAAATTTTATTTTAACTTGAAAATGTTCCGCATGAATTTGTTTTCCTTCAATTATTTTCAAACTTTTTATGCTTGGACCTTTTTATGAAAGAAAAAATTGGATTAATTGTCTATCTCAGGACACAAACTCTGTGTAACACTCTTCCCTTGGTGTCAAAAGAGCAATGAGTATGAACTTCAGTTTTAATTTGCTCATAATTTGAACCTTTTTTTTCGATGATGAGATTAGGTGGTCTTTTGATTAATCTTTAAAGGCACTGGGCCACCTTTGAGCCTTAGACACAGAATCCTTCTCAAAGGCTTCTTATAACCTGAAAAGTGTCTCCCAAACCGATTTGTTTAGTTTGACTCAAAATAGTTGTGGTGTATTCAGGTGTATTGGGTGTATTGCTGCTCGATACTTTGCTCCACTCTGAAAGCGTAACGCTGCGCCGCTTCCAAACCTTCACCTGCTTTTCGAGCTCGCTTGGCCATACAAAGGCTCGAGGTCTGAAATCATCTGCCTAACATTGTAGCGCGGATCCTAAACAACCATTACCTCTAAATTTAATTACTATTACTAAATACTCCAGTTTTAAAAGAAAACTAATTGACTTCATAATAAATATCGACGACTTGGATTCATATTTTTCCCTCAATTGAAGCAATCTATTTATAATCAGTTTTCCAGCTTGCCATCATTTATTTTCTCATTTTCTTAAGTTGTTATAATTTTTTTTCATTTATTTTGTATTTAATGTAAAATACATTCTCTGTCACCTGAACGGGAATTGTCAAATTTCCCCTTGGCGTCAAATGTTTTTTTTCCTTGTGTTTCTGAAAAAAAATTTTGTGCAGTAAATAAAGTTATTATCCTGATGTATTCAAAACTCAATGAGGGGATGACCCCTTCATCAAACAGATGAAATGTTGTTGAAGTAACATCATCGCTAGCTTCCCTCAACCCATTTAATTTGCCTTAAAAGTGTGTTCACCAAATGAACAACAGCGTGCTCTCTTTGAAGATTAACTTTTGTTTCAATCCAGAAAAATAATAAGCGAATCCGTTTTGTTCTCCTCACAAAATTTTTCCTCCGATAACTTTTTTTCTTCTTCATTATTCCATTTTAGATGCAACTCTTAAGCCTTATTTCACTTAAAGATGCTTCTTTTGAGAGAGAGAGCAAACAAAGCTTTTCGAATGTAAATTCATTAGCGATACCCCCTTTTTAAAAGGAGAAAAAAAAGCAACGAAAAGCAACTCTCAAAAACTCATTTCGCAAAAGCAACTATGATGCTTTTTTTTTCATTTCGGATTTCGGGAAAAATCTTTTTAGTTCGCTCGAGGATACGGATGGCCGTTAAAAACTCTCGAGTCTCTTTAGCCGAAGGGGGGGGGGGATATTGTAGTATGTAATTACAACAAAAACAACATCTCGCCACTTGGAGTAGGGATTGATTTTTAAAGGGGGGGGGATTCTTGCGGTGGTTGGGCGCTTAGCATAGAAAACGCATTTGTTGGATGTGAAACGCCATTAGTGCTAATCTGTTGAGAAAAAGCCGACGATTTGTAATTTTCTTTTGCTGGTTTAACAGCGCACGAGAATATCAAATGAAAGATCCCTTCTTTTCTTCTTCGCGTTAGAATAGTGCCGAGGTGTGGGACGGTTTCCTTCCTAGAATGTTATTTAATTTGGTGTATGTATACGAATGTTTGGCAATCTAGTAGTTCGAATTGTGAATTTTTTTTCTCTTCAAATATCGATGCATTGAAACCTCGATTATCCGAGTTTTCCTGCTTTAACCGAACTATCAAATACTTATGGAATCCTCTTATCCTATATGAAATCTCAATTTTCGAAATTGCCATCAACAATTTTTAAAAACATAATTTCTCTTTAACGTAACAGAGCTTTTGAACTGGACTGTCAGTTTAAAAAGGGAATTTGTCCAAGAACCAAGTTTTCATAAAAATTGGGGGGGGGGGGGAACTGTATACAAGTAATGTGGAATTTTCATTTTATAACTACCTACTTTTTATTGGAAATTCAGGACCCCATTTATAAAAATATACTAAGAATATTAAAACATTTTTACTGTTGAAAAAGTTCATGAACTTATTCTATTTTTCAAATTTACGAAATTTCAGGTGAAAAAAAGATAACTACGTAAATTGACAATTAAATTATAATTTTGCTTATAGTTTTAAGTTGACTGAAACTATTCAACTTTTACTGATGGTTTAAAATAAATATTTCTGTGGTAGAATATCGTCATATATTTCTAGGTATTCGTTTTGGCTAAATATGATTTCGTCATTCCCTCTCAACTCGCGTTTTTCAAGGAACTTTCTTTCAGCATCCTGAGTGGAACTACGATTCTTAGAATGTGTATTTTTCTCCGTAATTTTTTTTTATAATTTTCCATTTAAAACAATATTTATTGAATAAATGTGTAAACTCATTAAATTTAAAAGGGAATTTTTTTTCAGTGCTTTTTTCATAATATTGGCAACAATATTCGCACTGAAGTTTTCGCTTTATCTCCTTTAGTTTTTTTAATTAATTATTAAAACTTCTTTATTTCGCTGCTATATAGCAGAGCTGTAAGTCATCTCAATGGAATCCCCATGGTTACTTACTTTGCTTCCATGCCCCTAGGAAACTTTGTTTCCAAATAAAAGCCGCATGCGCCCAGCTTTGCATTCATACTCTTAACCAGGCTAATTAAAAATTGAAAATTGTGAAGAAATTAAGAAAAAGGAGCAGCAAATTAGTACGATCTGAATTAGAAACCTTTTCACATTTCACACTAAAATTCCAACTCATGTTTCACTCAATTCTTACAACGATAATAAACACACGACTCATATACAGAGCAATCCGTCATTTTCGCCCAATTGCTCTCCTCTCAATCAGCGCAAAGGGAACTTTTGATTATAATTCCCTATCCTCCCCTCTATCCCAAAGGATAGGGGATTGCAGCAGCGCAAACTCCACTAATCAAGTTATAATTCAATCTCGTAAAGTTTTTGCTCCTTCTAAGTGCTTTAAAAGTAAGAGAGTGACAGTATAGCGACTGAAGGGAAATGAAATTATTTCTCCTCTCTTTTGCCGCTTCATTAAATTCCGGTATTTTTTTCTTTTCGTTTGGAGAGGGGTTTTTGCATTCCCGGAGGAATCATCAGAATTTCGGAATGAAGATGAAGAGGGGAGGGAGCGTCCGTTCATTACGTCATATGGTATTGTCGTTTGTCCGATAAAAGGGACAGGTGTCTCGAAAAAAAATGAGGCAAGATTTTTGTTTCCTATAGAGCCTTATAGAGCATTTGCAATCACGTGACTCGCACTTAGCAACCGCCTTAGCAACAGGTGCGTTGTCCTCCAGCAGGTAGCAGTTAAAAGAAAGTAATGGACTAATGGAATAATAATGGAATAATTTTTTGAAATAAAATTTATCAGTGAGGCAAAACGTCACCCTAAGATGGAGAAATAAAACCTATTTCAACAATGCAATCGGAGTTTTTGCCAAAAGATTACTTCCGGTTGACATCGTCCATAGCCCAAAACGCTTATTTCTCCATTTCTCTACTAGAGTGGATCCGTTTGAATCGTTGTAAACGAAAGCATACGTTCAAAAATAAATATATTACAATACGAAAAACTCGATATATCTGTATTTAAAAGTTGTGAAAACAGCGAAATAAATTCAAATAATTAATTTTCAATCTTTTTTCTCCTATTCAATACTAGCTGTTACGACCCGGCAAAGCCGGGTCTTACAGCTAGGCTAGCCTTTTATGCGAGCTTCGCTCGTTACTACTTCAAGTTCCTATTAATTATACATTAAATAAGAAGTTTAACTTTAATAATTTATTATTGTTGAATTAGAAACCAACTTCCCTAAAAGTAACTTTTTAACCTTTATTAAGTAAACCAACTTTCTTGAAAGATATTTATTTAAAAGCTATAGAGCATTTTCAATCACATGACTTTACCTAACAACGGCCTTAGCAACGTTGTTTATTCGTCCAAGTGATGTCATATGCGAATGCTTCTATTGGATGCTTCTATTTCCCGCCCCTAACAACAGCCTTAGCAACGTTGTTTATTCGTCCAAGTGACGTCATGTGCGAATGCTCTATTATATTATTTTAAAATTTTAATTACTTTTATTTATTTATTTTTCTGATTATTGCGAGATGGCATCGAGTCAGTGAGTGACGTGGGCTTTTATATTTTTCTGATTATGATTATGATTATTATTGCGAGATGGCATCATAGTGTGCGAGCGTTCCAGAATCAGTGAGTGACGTGGGCTTTTATATGAGAGATGATTTCCTTTAAAATTAAAATATTTATGGAATTTCTGAATTTTATTTTAATGGAGGAAGATTAAAAAAAAACATTGGTCCAAAGGACTCTAACCGCCTATCTGGTTCGAGACTTCACGGAACCAACACGTGACCTACAACTGAGCTTGCAATTGGTTACCACAGATACTACACTAGTAGATCTACTAGTGTAGTATCTGTGGTAACCAATGGACTCTAACCGTCTGACGTCACACGGAACCAACACTTGACCTACTGAGCTTGCGATTGGTTACCACAGATACTACACTAGTATATCTACTAGTGTAGTATCTGTGGTAACCAATGGACTCTAACCGCCTATCTGGTTCGAGACTTCACGGAACCAACACGTGACCTACAACTGAGCTTGCAATTGGTTACCACAGATACTATACTAGTAGATCTACTAGTGTAGTATCTGTGGTAACCAATTGCAAGCTCAGTAGGTCACGTGTTGGTTCCGTGTGACGTCAGACGGTTAGAGTCCATTGGTCATGACGTCATGTGCGAATGTTCTATACTTGGTTGCAATGTTTCTTGACCCTATGACTCACTACTCGGAAGGAAAATTTGAGTAAACAGAAAGCCTGTTGGGTTGCTAGGATGATTTCGGTACGCAAATCATGATAAAAAAAAACGCTTTATCTATCTATCAAGAACTAATCTTATTTCTAAATTGAAGTTCACTCAAAATTCAGACACCGAGCTGGGAACTACTTTCTTTGTTTGGTTTCTCCTGGGTCAATTAGTAACGTTGCAGTCTAGTATAGACTGCAACGTTTCTTGACTTTATGACGTCACTACACGAAAGGAAAAATTCAATAAACAGAAATCCTGTCGGGTTGCTAGGTGGAGTTTAGGTATGCAAATCGTGGTAAAAAGACATTATATGGTACATGGGTTTAACAAAATATTCATATTTCTAAATTAAAGTTCTTCATTCCACTCGAAATTCTGTTTTAATTCTCTTGCAGGATTTAGTAAAAAGGTAATATTGGACTATTTCACGCTGACTAAAACTATATAACCACTTTTTCGATAATTTTTTTCTTGAAAAAAATCATGAAAAATATGGGTAACAAGTTTAACTCGGTGGAGTCTATCTATAATTTCAATTTTGTAAAAAAAATAATGATTGGTCATTTTTTATAATCTTTTTGGTCATTATATACTAGCGCCTATACACTCAGTTTGAGAAACTCTTTACAATAAAAACGACCTCATAACACGGAAAATAATGCAGCTACTTTATTTAAACTTCAGGAGGTTATTGATGGAAATCTCTTTTACGCACAGGGGTGTTTTACAGCTAAACTCGACAGCAACGTTTCTTGAACCCAGTACGTCACAAATGCGGAAGGAGAAATCGGTAAACACGAAGCCTGTCGGGTTGCTAGGAGGAGTTTCGGTACGCAAATCGTGATTGAAAAGCATTATAAATACATGGGTTTAACAAAACAATCATATTTTTAAATTGGCGTTCTTTCATTTCACTCAAAATTCAGACACCGCGAAGGGAACCACTTTGTTTGTTAGTGACGTCGTAGGGTCAACTTAAGTTGCAACCTAGTATAAACGGGGTTTCAGATCTTTTGGTTGAAAATATGAGAGTTTCTCTTATGAAAATTTATTTGAGAGCTGGGGTCTGACTGACCCCACGAGCGTCCTCGAGGGTTAAGGGAATGGTGAGATATCGCGAGAGTATTTTATGACTGCCCCCTACCTCTCGAATAATTTATTTTTCTGCGAAAAGCGGTGCAAAATTGAAGCAAAAATTAAATTCCATTCTTCTCGGGCGCGTTGAAAAATTATTTCGGAAATAATAAGAGAAAGGGTAATCCGTGCGTTCTTTTCTCCTCCTCCCCTTTCGAATGAAAATTCTTCTCCGGTACGTTTTCGGTATTCCGATTAATTAGATTTTGCATTATTCAGCTTAATCTGACTGAGAAGAATATCTCAGTCATCAGCCCTAGAAAAACGTCTTTTAAATATTCTTTCTGGCTTTTGGAACGGATGTTCATCTCGAATTAGGCCTCTTTTTGTGTGTGTGGAATAATATTTCCCGAGTTTTTAAAAATTCATATTCGTTTTCTTTCATCGAAAACGGACAAGCTTATAGTTATGACTTTTAACTTTTTAACCATCCTCGGATGTTTGCATAGAGCATTTTTCGATGTTGTTCACATTTAAGTTCATTCTATTTAGTACACTTTTCTAATGATTTATTTTTGAAGAATCTTTTTAGGTCAGACAGTGGCGGATTCAGGGGGGTGGCACTCTGGAAAGTGCCCCCCTTTGAACCCAAAAAATCACTCATCGTACGATAAAAAGTTCAAAAAAGTACTCAAAATGAGTCAAAAACTTACTTTTACAGGTCAAATTTCCAAACTTTTTTTCTGGGGGAGGACCATTATACCCCCCAGCAGTACCAAAAGGGGATCTTGAGTGATATTTTTAAGAAAATTCCCAAAATTTTAATATTTTTCTCAAAAGATAAAGGTGGTGGTCTGAAAAAGTGTCCCCCCTTGGAGCCGTTCTGGATCCGCGCCTGTGGGTCAGTATCATAAATGTTTCAGAACTTCTAGGTTAGGTATAGGGTACATAAAGACGAACAAGAATTGGTATAGGTTAGGGCAGACATGGGCAAACTTTTTAAGGGGAGGGCCAGATGAAATAAAAAGAAATATCTAGGCGGGCCGAAAACAAAAAATTGAACAATGCAAATTTTTACGAGTGATAATTATTATAGTTGATCTTTAGATTTCACACTAACTTATATTATATGCTACAATGGTTAACAATTTACAAACAAGTTACAAAAACTGATTATGCTTTAGAAGAGTATGACGGCGCTGGTGCATGGAGACAAATGAAACTGTGACTGAGCTTCTAAAAGTTTTTCATAATCTGATAGAAACTGGGATAAACTAATTCACAGTAATGAAGCTAAATGGTGGTCAGTCAATCGGTCTCTAACGATGTTTTTGCTAAGCTTTATAGTATAAAACACCTGTATGTAGGTAGATGCAAACACCGCAAATATCGTCAAGATTGCAGTGTTGGGAAACTTGATTTTGACAGGGCCTTGTAGAACTCAATTTTAGAAACTTTGAGGAATACTTGCTTCAATTCAGTGTCATATTGTGAAGGAAACTGTTATTCTATTTTAGAAATGCAGAAAATACATTTTGTTAGAATATAATAGAATTGGTGTGTAGAGGCACATATTTTCTGCTTGCTCTTTCGGAGCAGATACATTTTGTTCTATATGTGTAATTGTAGGGGTTATTCAAAACCTTATCGCGGGCCGGATTGACTAGCCTGAAGGGCCGCACTTGGCCCGCGGGCCGTACTTTGCCCATGACTGGGTTAGGGGGTCGCAAGTGGGGTTCGTTTTGATGTACCCTACCTCCTCTAGAAGTTCTGAAACATTTATCTGAAACGCCCTGTATAAAGATATGAAACTCCATATATAAACCCTTGTTATAAGTAAAATTATAGTCGACTCCGCCTAATGTGATCACGGTTAATGTTATCAATCGGATGTTATCGAAATTGACCGGTCCCGATCACTCCTATTTAAATTAGCTCAAAATGTATCGTTTTATGTGATCATTATATCGTTTAACGTTATCAGAATATGGTGAAATTCCTAAAACACCTCCTTTTTTCCTGTTGGAAGGCCAATTTTTAATCAAAATGAATCATCAATATTGTAGTGTTATATGATCCACTCCTATATTTTTCTTTTAGAATGTTAAGTTGCAAACACATACTAAGTAATCGTTTTAAATACCTCAATTAAGACTATAAGTGTAGTTGTTAAAAACTGATAACATAAACTATTTTTCAAAAGACGGGTTCAGAAACCAGAATATTTGAACAGAATTTCTCATTCTTTTAGAAAGATTAATATTTTTTTTTAATAAAATATAATGCTATAGAGCATTTTCAATCACATGACACCTTTTCATAAACCCAAACCATATTTGCTTTTCTATCAACGAAATTCTTCTTCATCTTTAAAAGGATCAAAATAAATCAGCGAAAAACCAAAACACAAACATATTTGCTCAGTTCAACACGAGTTACGAAGATGAAAATGTACAGCTGAGGAAAAAAAACGTTACAGTAGACTTTGCGGGAGATCGGGTGGGGTTAGAAAGATGCTTTTGGTGTCATTTTTCAGGATTTAGTGTATGCTTGAAAAAATTAATTGACTATTTTTCTCTCAGAGGTCGTCTTCTGGTGCAGCGCAATAAAAACTGCATCTTTTTTCATGGCGACCCTCAATTTTTATTCGATTTTATGAAAGATCATAGTAATTTAACCCTCATCACCTAGTTTCATTTAATTTGGACGTTAAACAAACCCATGGCAGACCGTCAAAATCTGAAAAATTCATATTAAAAGTCTGAAATTAGTCGCCAACACACGACTGCCAAACACGGATTTCTGACAACCTACCAGTACTAGTGAACCGATTTTCATTAATATTTCAGTTTTAAATTGTCGAAACATGAGATAAGGTTATTTTTAAAATTTTTAAGCTTTAATGAGCATTTAAATATTATGATTAAATTATTTTAATTTTGTTTATTTATATTAGTTTATTAGTAATTTCAAAGTCAAAAATCGCACTGAGCTAATTTTCGTGTTGTTTGAAAACGAGTAAATAAAAACAAAAACGCAAGAAGCGCCAAATCATCGATAAAGTGCCAAGCCTAAAAAATAACTGTAACGTTTTTTTTTCCTCAGCTGTACTTCATTATTATTATTAGGGGACGTTCATAAATTACGTGAGGTTGAAAAGGGGGTCAAACAGAATCTTGCCAGGGGGAGCGGAGAGTCAATTAAAATCTCCCGTCAATTTTTAGTTTAGAGCAGTGGTTCCCAACTCAAAGGAGTCCGCTGAACACTAAGTCCAAAATAGGATTCTTCACGGACCACCCTTTGTAGCTTAAAATATTTATGTTCACACAATTTCAAGATGAAAGTTTACTATCCTTAATTCAGCATGAAAATTTATAAAATACACTGAAATCCAACTATATTTTAAGAAAAGTTTAATTACATCTCACAACATTTAGTAATTATGTTGTGAGATAAGGTAAACTTTGGGAACTCACAAAATTGTGTCCAACTTTTTTTCAGAACTCAAAAATTAATTTTAAGTATTTATAGTTAGAAGAAAGCATTGTTAACTATTTAGTGGTGACTGCTATCCCCACAATTTCCATAACCGAAAGTATAATTCAATCTTTTTTTTCATTCAAATTTATATTATTTATAGCTCACGAACCACCAATGGTCCGAGAACCACCAGTTGGGAACCACTGGTTTAGAGATTATGAGTTTTTTCTGAGTTAAAACATGAAATGATTAGCCAGTCAGTCGTGATAATTACAAGACCATAGTTTTGATTTCAAGATGGATTTTACCAAAATTTCTGCTATGTGTGTGCTGAGTGTCATGTCGACAAGATGAAACAAAAGTGGCTAGAACATAATAAGAAATTTATTTACTTTAAAGATATAGAGAAAATCTCACGTGAGATATTTAGGGGGAGGGGGGGTCCAGTGAAATCTCACTAAATTTCCCCAAGGAGGAGGGAGGGGTAAAAAAATTTGGAAAAAACACCTCACGTAATTTATGGACGTTCCCTTACGATGCCAAAAACGAATTGTAAACACGCCTCTAAAAAAACTAATGCGTTGTTATATAAAACAGAGTTCGCTTATTTCAATTTTAAAAAAAATGATAATGAATAAAAATAGATGATGGAATAACATTAGAATCCAAATATAATAAAGTCGCTTCCATGAGTTTTCCAGAAACGTTTTTGAGCAGAATGTGATGCACACACGAATTACTTCTTTGGAAAAATATTTTATTAAGTTTTCAAAGGGATTTCTTGTGAACTGAATTCGATTAGATTTTGTAAACAGATATTATTATATGGATTTAAAGTCGTATTTATCAATACATAGGAATCATTCATAGACTATTTTTAGTATTCCTTGTTTGGTTGTATATAGCAAGACTTGACTTAAATATAAGGTTGTCATCTAATAATTTGATTTCAAGGTTTTTTTTGGGGTACCGCATGAGTTCAGGTTTCAGACTTTACTTTTTAAGTATACGATACAGACTAAACTACAAGGTGACTAAATTATAAAAAACTTTCGAAAGGCAAAGAATCACACAGGGTGGAATTAGAATTTCGCCTCCTGAAGCAATTAGAATTGTGTTTGGTAAAAGAAATCCCTTCCAAGTTATTGTTTTGTTCATCTTACTTATTCATGTTTTATTCAGAGGTACTTCTGAAGAGTGCAAAAAATAAACATGCAAAAGTTTCTTGAAACATGAAGTTAGTTACCATTTATGGTTTAGGAGAAAGTTTGATAAATCTTCAATGCATTACTCAAGATGGCCACCAGTTTTTATCACAGTTAAATTAGGTTTTCTTTGGGTTTCAGACGGGCTAAAACATAAGTAAAAATTATTTTGTTGGTCGACCTAGCTATACTCGAAAGCAACGTTTCTTGAACCCAGTATGTCACAAATGCGGAAGGAGAAATCGGTAAACATAAAGCCTGTTGGGTTGCTAGAAGGAGTTTTGGTACTCAAATCGTGATTGAAAAGCACTATATATACATGGGTTTAACAAAATAATTATATTTTTAAATTGACGTTTTTCATCTCATTCAAAATTCCGACACACAATGGGAACTACTTAGTTTGTTAGTGACGTCATAGGGTCAACTTAAGTTGCTGTCTAGTATAGGTTGCAACAAACTTTACATTTTTAACACCTTAAGTTTATTTTTATGAATTTCCGAAATGGTTCATTCAATTTTCGGACACCCTGTATTTAGCACTCAATACTGCTCGGCAATCCCCCGGCCGACATTATTAATCTCGCTTCTTTGTGGAGCGGTATTCGCGGCATCCGACAAAATAAGCGAATTCCTGTTAAACCAGCACACACACTGCCCGGACGAGTAAGGGGACGTCCATAAATTACGTGAGGTGTTTTTTCCAAATTGTGGACCCCTCCCTCCTCCTTGAGATTTGATGAGATTCTGCTAGACCCCCCCCCCCACCCTACCACATGAGATTTTCTCAACCACTAGTTTTGTTTTATCGGCATAAAAATTACCATCCAGATTGCAAAATTTTGATACAAAAACACGTTGAAATCGAGAACATGATTCTAACTTGTAATTATCACGACTGACTGGCTAATGGTTTGCTGTTTTGACTAATCTGAGCATTTTTTCTACACTGTAAAAAGTTCCCGTAAAATTGACGGTTTTAAACTGGCAGCTGGGTTGGTTGTGGAAAACCGTTAAAATTACGAAGTAAATCCTTAAAAACAACGGCTTTTTACCATTTTAACCCATGATTTTGGTTTTGCAAGGTAAAACACCGTTGTTTTTACGGATTTACTCCGTAATTTTTACGGTTTTCCACAACCAACCCAGCTGCCAGTTAAAAACCGTAAGTTTTACGGGATTTTTTTTTACAGTGTGTAAAAAAAAGTGTGTAACCTGTGCTAAAAATTATTAAAGAAAAAACTTATATTTTCTAAACCAAAAGTTGACGTGAGATTTTAATTGACTCCCCCCTCCCCCCTGGTGAGATTTTCCTGGACCCCCTCCCCCTTTTGACCTCACGTAATTTATGGATGTCCCCTTAAACCAGCACACTGCCCGGACGAGTAATATACCTTCCACCCCCCCCCCCCTCCTTTAATTTCCTCCGGACGATTTTTCTGCGGTGCGTAGCTTCCTCTAAATCAGATCTTATTGGCCGCCGTGTCCGACACCTGTCAGATTTTTATGAGTATTAATTCTGAGAGAGATTGATTCTCCGTTGCCAGATGCAGGGAATGGATTCCGCCGAAAGTCGTTTGCAATTTTTCCGAGGAAGGTTCTTAGGACGTCGGCCTGAGGAAGGTTCTCATTTTTCTTCGGATTCTGCAAGGTTGTTATTTGGGAGAAAATTATTTTTCCCCAAGATAAAATTTATGTTAAGTTGCGAGGTATATTAATATAAGTATTAGCACCTTGTGTGTCCCAAGGGCAGATGTATTCTTTTTGAAGTTTTTTAACTTATCAGAGGTTATTTATTTTTTCATTTAAAATTTACTGCACAATTCCTCATGCTCCACATTGTAGAACGTAAGGCTTACAAATGTAAGTGGTTTGTATTGTAATTACATTACAAATGTAAATTACAATAGAAACAGAACAATAATTTAACTGTAAACAAAATTGTGTAATTATTTAGGTTTTCAGAGCAGTTAACAAACAAGGACAAAACAAGTGGCCAAGAAAAACCTAAGCATCTCAATTCCTTTTTTAAACTTTCTCTTTGGTTAGAGCAGTGGTTCCCAAACTATTTTGCTCGTGGACCCCCCCCCCCTAATTTGTTGTCAATGATCGCGGAACCCTGAATATTTTTTAATGAACGACTTTTCAAAATTTAATATCTGGTATTAAATGAAACAAGCCAACTTATTGTTAAAAAATTTGTGATTAAGCGAGTTCCAAGAACCATCAGGGGGGTCTGGGGGTACTCCCACAGAAAATTTTTGGAAATTTGAAGATAAAATGATGGTTTTAACTTGTTTTAGTACACCTAATCCGAATTTCGGACATATATTTTTAAGAATTTAATACATATTTTCGGTAGGATTTGCATTTTGATGAACTTAATATAAGAAAAAACACCAGTATTATTTTCTTTAAGAAAATAAAATTTGTCACGCGAAACCAATAAAATTTTTCGTGGAACCCCAGGGTTCCACGGAACCCACTTTGGGAACCACTGGGTTAGAGCATAGATTACAATAAAATATAATGTGCTCTACAGTTACCTAAACAAGTAGCTACTATTTTTATATTGTTTTGAGATAAATAGTTGATTCTATTTTAATAGATCTATTTGAAGTGTGATTAAGCTGATTTTAATAGAAATTGACAAAATATTTAATTATTTATAATTTTCATTACACATTTAAAATTACGATTGAGCTAAAAGGAAAAATATCAGTAAAGATGTTGGATAAAAATATAGCAATTTTGAACAAAAGATAGATACACATGAAATATTGTTTTAAGCTAGGTTTGTTATTACTTATTAGTTCTTCTTATTTAATTAATTAAATATTTAAAACTTGTAAATTACCTTAAAAACAGACATTGCATTGCGATTTAAAGCAACCTTTAAATGCATTTTCACAGAAATCAAAAATAAAACAATACTTTTTTGAGAAAAATACTGCCAGACATTTCTATCCCTTCGATCTAAATAAACCACGGAAAAATATTGAATTTCTGTGGCTAAAGAAAAACCTCACAAACCATCCCTTCGATATTCGATTTCGACTTCAGAACCTACCAAAATCAGATTAAATTAGCATCGCAAACGTACCGCAATCTCAAAAACGCATCAAAAAGGCTGCAGACACAAGAAAAACAATATGAAAATGCATCCTTTTATAGTGATAAAGCATTTCTTCACTCTGCATTTTCCTCTATGAAAAACTACGATCAACGTAAGCTGTCAGCTTTGTTTTAGGCTTGAATCGACATGTTGTTGTGTTGTTGTTCCTGAAAAGGCTCCAATTATGCTGTCAGCCATGTTTTAAATGGCCTGCTGGTGAGAATGAAAGTGGTCCAAGTCTGCGGAACTTTGTTTTGAATAATTGAAGTTGTTATTGTTATGCTTTGTTCCTATGGGGAAGGAATTTTTTGGAGCTGTTTTTGTAGGGAAAATATAAGGGCTATTCTCAAGGTTTAATTACGTATTGAATGCAGTAAAAACTATTTCAAACTGGTAAACGAATTTTAAACTTCTGTAGAAATCATGGTTTCCAGTGGGTGTATGGCGGAGCGGTGTTGCTTGGGTACTAAAAACGTACGTGCTCTGAAATTTGGAAACAAAACATTTTATTAGAACAAACTTAACAAGGTTAGTAAAATATAAAAATACATACTGCACTCGACAGCAACGTTTCCTGACCCCCCCCTCAAAAATATTTTATAGTTGAAAAAGTTGATATTCCCTTTTTCAAACTTATGAAATTTCAGCTGAAAAAACCTACCTAAGTTGGCAATTAAATTATATGTCTGCTTAGTTCACACCATGAAAGAATAAGACGAATAAAGCTAAGAATTGTTATGAATCTGAGTAATTAAGTCAGTATGAATGGAGTAAGAGAATATATTAATGAAAAACATTCATTTTAGAGATGGTTAGAGAGGAAAATCTCAAAACCGAAGTGACTTTGAACTTTTCACCAACGCACGAAATAAAAGTACATGTTAAACTCACCAACAAAACTCTTGAATTTTTTTTCAAAAAACCCATATTCACTTTTTATTCTTGTTTCAAAAACGTTGAGTATCAAGAATGTAATGAACCTTGTTCTCAGAAAATCATTCATTTTAGAGACGGGGGGACTCTCAAAAATGGATCGGTGACTTTGATCTTTTGACCAACATACCAAGTAAAGAAGGAACCACCCAAATCCAGTGGTAGATCCGAGGGGAGAACTCTGGATAGTGCCACTCTTGGACCCAAAAGAAGTTCTTAAAATAAATTAAAACCCTACTTTTACAGGCAAAATTTAAGTTTTTTTCTCGGGGAATGCCCCCATACCCCCCAGTGGTACGTACCACAAGGGGATCTTGAGTGATACCTTTTAAAAAATCCATGCTTGTTTCAAAATTCGACATTTGAGACTTGCGCCACCGTCATTCTCATAAGCTCAAAATGACACAACAGATGGCGCAAACAATTATTCTTGGAACCAGAAAGAATAAAACGCGTCGTTCCTGTTCCGTCATCGAGTTCGGTGAATAGTTTAATCTTCAGGGATTTTGACTGCGAAATAGATAAATACTACATTAAACCGCTCCTCTAAAACCTTTGTTTATGTTTTCCAGCAACTAGATAGTCTTTGCCATGTATGATTTAAAATCTTTTCTATGATGCGCATTATCTTTTCCAGGAATATTTAAATACGAGTTGTTCAGCATGAAAGTGGTATAAGTCCGAAAACACAAAACTTGGAGAAAGACGCAGATTTGGATTTCTTTCAAGATCCTTTACCTAGTGTGGTAGTCTCCTAAGTCAAAAGCTCAACAAGTGGTCTGAAAGAGCTGCCTTCTCCCACAGGAATCGCGCTGTTAGAGAAAACCTTCAATTACTGAAAACTACGTTCAATGGACATACACCGCTTTCATTCTATCCAACTAATATGGAAATGGTAGAGAATATTTTAATCTAAAGAAAAAAAGGGTTATACTCGACGGCAACGTTACTTGACCCTGGAGAAACAAAACAAAATAGTTCCCAGAGCAGTGTCTGTATTTTTAGTGACAAGTTTTACTGAGAAATATGATTATATTGTTAAACCCATATAGTGTCGTTATTTATCACGATTTGCGTACCGAAACTCCTCCTTGCAACCCAACAGCCTTTCTGTTAACTCGGTTTTTCCTTCCGCGTAGTGGCATACTGGGTTTAGGATACGTTGCTGTCGAGTATAGCAACCCAACATGCTTTCTTTTTACTCAGTTTTTCCTTCCACGTAATGACGTCATGGGGTCAAGAAATATTGTAACTAAGTATAGGTGGCCAGTAACACACAAAACCAATCTCCGAATCTCCCCTAGACCATTTCAATCTTCCTCCCGGAAAAAAAAACACCTTCAGCCTTAAACTAATCATATTTCTAAATTAACATTCTTTATTTCACTCAAAATTCAGACACCGCGCTAATAACTACTTCGTTTGTTTTGTTTCTCCAGGATCAAGTAACGTAGCAGTCTAGTATATTATAGTATAGAAACAAAGCAGTTTCCAGCTCGGTGTCTGAACTTTGAGTGAACTTCAATTTAGAAATATGATTAGTTTATTAAACCCATGTATAGCGTCTTTTTATCACGATCTACGTACGGAAACTCGTCCTTGTAGCAACCCAACAGGCTTTCTGTTTACGCAGTTTTTCCTTCCACGTAATGACGTCACAGGGTCAAGAAACGTTGCAAGTAAGTGTTGCACACAAAACCAATCTCCCCTATACCATTTCAATCTATTCCATGGGGAAAAAAACTTCCGCCCTAAACAGATTGCCCTTCTCCATTATACAAATGAACGCACTCTGTCTTCAGGAAATAAATCAAGAGCATCAGCAAACGCTAATAACTCACAAGCGCCTTCCAAAAAAAAAAATTTTTGAAGGCAAACGCTTCTCTCCTAATGAACTGATGGCGATGATGATTTTTAAGCGCTCCTCTAAATATATACCAAAATAAGCGAGTAAGAGTTCCCACGGTGCCATTTACTATGACGACGGACGATACAAGTCATTGGGCGTTATTTAGAAAGAGGAAATTGGGCGATGATGGGATTTGCTGGGGGATTTTTCTCCGGTGATTAAACTTGGCTCAATCGTGCGTTTGATGTGTCTGTGATTATTATCGTAATGGTGGATGGTTTCGTGGGTGAGTGGATTCCAAAACACAAGATTTCGTTGTGTGAAGGATAAATATTTTCGTTTAAAGAGTTTGCGTTGATGTGTTTTTTTTAATCAGGAAAACAGTGCAAATAGGGCAAATGGGGATACTTTGTTTTTTAGGTGTTAGGGAGACAGATATTTGGTAAACTAAAACTAAACCTAATCTAAAACTAGAAACTAAAGGAGATAGAGCAAACACTTCAGTGAGAGTATTGTTGCCACTGTCATAAGTAACTCACTGAAAAAAAATTCATGAAAATATCGGGAATATTCGCGGAGATATTAGCATGTGAAAATAGCACTTTTTCAGCCATCAAAAAAGAAAAACTTCAAAAATTCAAAAAAGTTTTTTTTGATTTTTTGATTAAAATTTTACTTCATTTAACTAAAAAGATGCAAAACTACATTATAACTCTGAAAAAATTTTTGAGGCCTGCAAAACGGCTATTTTCACAAGCTAATATCTCCGCGAATATTTACAATATTTTCATGAAATTTTTTTCAGTGAGTTACTTATAACAGTGGCAACAATACTCTTACTGAGGTGTTTGCTCTATCGCCTTTAGGTTTTAAATTATTTTTTTAACTTTTTTATTTTGCCGCTAGGGGCGCTGTAAATACTCTCAATGGATTCTCCAGGGCCACTTACCTAGGGGTAGACCTTACTTCCAGAACCCTAGGAGACGTTGGTTCCAAATAAAAGCCGTGAAACGGACTTTTGAAACACCCTGTATATACAGAGACAAAATTTCTATTAAAAACGCTTACTTTTTAATGGACAAAATTAAATTAAAAAAACAAAAATGACGCTATTTTGGGTTTCAATCAATCAAACTCTCTAATCATCAGAACAATAAATGAAAAAAAAAAAAAATACTATGGCTGTATGAAAAAACACAATTAAAAAGTGTGATAATTAGGATGCCGTGGTTGATGGTTTAAGCTAAACCATGGCTTACTAGATACTATACAGGCTAGCCGAGTTTTGAACAATGAAAAACATTTGACAACTTTTCCCGCTGGGATCGCCACAAGACCTACCTATATCACCCACCGCCTTCAACACTGTGGATATGCTTGGCCAGTTGGTCCAGTATTGCCATCTGGATTTTTAATGATTTCCGTACTCGGCTAGCCTGTATAGTATCTAGTATGCCGTGGCTAAACCTTTGGGAAAAATTCTAAGAGTGAAAATACTCCTGGCTAGTTTTTCAAAGAGCATTTCTGATTTTCAAGGAGTGAAATACTCTCTCAGAGGAGTTAAAAATATCTCTGGGTGAGACATTAGGGTGTTTCAAAAAAAATTTTTTTTGAATTTCCCAGATGCCCCCCCCTCAAGTTGTTACAAATACTAAAACATTATTACCTGCAAATTTTCAGGTCTCTAGGACGATTTTTGACCCCCGCGCCCTTCAAAAGTAGGTTTCCCATGTTAAAGTATAGGGAAAATATTGAAAATATCGTCATTTTTGGTTCTTTTCAATTTTACGAGCCTGAACGCAGTCAATATCGAATTAAAACCTATACATCATCTTTGGGACATCATTGCCTCAAGATCCTATCAGAAAAATATTCCATGACACCTACTGGGGGGTAGTTACACGGGGGTGAAAAGCGATCTTTCACCGAAAAACGAGCATGCTTACCGGCGCTTGCGGCGGGAGCTGGATGAAGGCCTCTCATGGGGGGTCCAGACACAACTCCCGCCAGATGGGTTCCAAATGACCAGGTACCTTAGGCAAAAGGTTCAATAAACACTTAAATAGGCTTTTATCCAGGTCCCTCCGCAAACGCCTGCGAGCATAACCAGCACCCGCGGCAAGTATCCTCGTTTTTCGGTGAAAGCTCGCTTTTCACCCCCGTGAAACTATCCCCCAGTAGGTGTCATGGAATATTTTTCTGATAGGATCTTGAGGCAATGATGTCCCAAAGATGATGTATAGGTTTTAATTCGATATTGACTGCGTTCAGGCTCGTAAAATTGAAAAGAACCAAAAATGACGATATTTTCAATATTTTCCCTATACTTTAACATGGGAAACCTACTTTTGAAGGGCGCGGGGGTCAAAAATCGTCCTAGAGACCTAAAAATTTGCAGGTAATAATGTTTTAGTATTTGTAACAACTTGAGGGGGGGCATCTGGGAAATTCGAAAAAAAAAAAATTACCATAGACTTTCGAAACACCCTAGTGAGACATATACCTAAAAATAATACGACATCATTTGTCAATGGCCCCTTCTTATAATTCTAGAAACAGACAGGTCTATCCCTTTTTTTACTCGTGATTAAAAAAAAGCACGGTTTTAATTAATTCCTAACGTATCAAAACGATGTAAAGCAACGTAATTATAGTTTCTTTATCCCTAAACTTTTCGAAAGAGTTTACACTTTGGAGAATCTTCTGCTGGGAATTCGACTGGGGTGAACTCTCCAGTCAGCAAGAACGAACGAATCCAAGCTCCTTGTTCGTGTTCCCCCCCCCCTTGAGAACAGAGTATTATTTTCACATGAACCATAAGAAATTCTTGGAATTCCCTCATGAGAATGGAATTTATTTACAAGTATAGTTCGAAGGAGAAATTATACTCCCTGGGCGTAAAGACGACTCAGTAGGAATAAGAAAACCGCCAATTCACAGTTCTAAAAGGATATTTTACAGATAGATCTGTGTGGATTCAGTTTCATATAAAAGAGTTGAACCTTGATTCAGTTATATAAATTTACGCTACATTTTTTTATTTTTATTTTTCAATCATTTAATTTCAAATACACTTTTTGTTTTACTTTGAAAATAATGGGACAGTTACAGTATAATAACCTCGATTTATCGCTATTTTTGGGTCCAAGAGGTCAGGTCCCATTATTTACAATTACAATTATTACAGAGTAAAATTTACATTTCTAATAAATAGCAGAGCTTAACGAGACTTTTTTTTTATGGGGGGGGTGTGGATCGATAAGTATTTAAAATACAGATACTGTATGCTTGTTTTTACTCTATTATTGTATAAAACATTTTAATTTTCGAATTACCTAAGTTATTAAAAAAGAAAATATCATTCTACTCACATTCGATCTCCATATATTTTCCCATTTGTCTAATCTTCATTCTACATTGCTGCTTAATTTTTAGGGATCCGAAACCACCTGCCATCTGGTATAGTGAACATGGAGCTATGATAGTGAAGGGCTCCAGTCAATGAAGGTCCATCCTGTAACAGAAATATATGTTATCCTTGAGTTATGTCATAGTGTATTATGCATGGAGCTATGGTGTTCTGTTCTTTCAATTTAAATGCTAAGAAATATTGATGACACAAGTTTTATTTATTTATTTTATTTTATTTTAGATGCACACAACAGAAAAACATCCAATTATAGTGTTACATCAAAAAGAAGTAAAATATAAACACTTTTTTTTATCGTGTCCATGGACAAATGTAAATTAAATGGCCTCGTGTGTCTTCAGAACTGCATCCGCTAGTTCCAATGCATCCATGCTGTAGAGGACCTCTCGGATTTCTGAAGCCAGCGGCACCAAACCCAGATTCAAGATATGTGGGCCGGGCACTCTAGAATGTGATCCGGGGTAAGGTGGGCATCGGTGCAGTTCTTGCACGGAACATATGTTCTCGTCTTGTCGGGGTGGACTTAAAAGCACTTAAACACTTAAGGAAGACTTAAACACTTAAAGGAAGTAAAAAACATATAAGGAATACTTAGGGAAGTAAAATAAAAACACTTAATTAATTAAAAGAGAACATTGCCTTTTAAATTCTCCTAATGACATATTAAAAATATCCACATTATCAGATATCATGTTAAAAATTTTGTAAAATTTGTAGACAGAAATTTTCTAAGTAGTTAAATCTAACAAAAACAGTTTTAAACAAATTATAATTTCGAACAGACCTTACAGGCACAGATATCTCAATAGTACCAGTTATATAGTTGCAATCAATCATATTATTTAAAACTTTATAAAAAAATATCATACAGAACAATTTACGTCGTTTATTTAAACTAGGGATGCTAAAAATATTCTGAAATATTCTTGAAAATATTCTTGAAATAAAATATTCTTGAAAAAGAAGTTCCTTGCGACTGAGAAGATTAAATAATTTCAAGTACAAAACTACACTGCGAGTGCTCCACGCAAAATTAAATACATTTAAGAACACTTTTTTTGCCCTCAAATTAATGACACCTTAGTTGTGTTCTTAGGTAGAACACTTTAACACTTAATCTTGTTGTGATAAGTGTTCTGAATATGTTTGATAAGTTAGTGTCAGAAATGGGTTTTATCCAGAAATTCGTTCTAAAGAAAGAGTTGTTAAACGTGTTTAGAATCTGAATGTGCTCTTGAATTTGAATCGAAGCACAATAAGAACATATTTTCATTCTGCGTCCTGCGAGAATAACCTCGATTGATCGCTGTTCTTTGCGTCCAAGGTCCAATTATTTACATAGCTCAAATACAATGTTAGTAAATCAAAAGTGAGTAAATATTACATTTCCAATAAGTAGCCGAGGTGTAATAACCATACTTTTGTTTTAGGGGGGTGGATTGTTAAGTATATGAGCTGGTTAGATAGAATGAAAGTGGCCTTATTCACTGTTACCTGACCAGCGGTTAACCATCGGTTTAGGAAGGATTCCACCAATCAATGTCAGCGAAAAGCTCACTTTCTTTCTTTCTTTCCCTGCTGGTTATAACCACTGGTTAAGTGACAGTGAATAATGCCGTAGGTCCACTGAACGTAGTTTTGAGTAATCGAAGGTTTTCTCTAACAGTGCCTGTGTAAATCCTACGGAGAAGACATTTTTAGGCAGAACAATCATTGAGCTTTTGACTATTTAGGCGATTACCACGCTAGGTAAATGAACATAGAAGAAATCCAAATCCATGCTTTTCTCAAATTTTGCATTTTAGGACTTAAACCACTTTCATCCTGAGCATCTGATATATAAAAAAACAGATAGTTCATGCTTGTCTTTGCTATTAATGTAGAACATTTTAATGTTCGAATTACCTAAATTATAAAAAAGGGAATATCATTCTACTCACATTAAGTCACGTTTTTCCCATTTTCTCTGTTCCTGCATTTTTTGACTCTTCATTCTACATTGCGTCTTCATTTTTAGGGAGCTGAAACCACCTGCCCTCTGGTAGTGATGGGCTCCAGTCAATGAAGGTCCGTCCTGCAACAGAAGTACTATGTTACCCTTGAGTTGTGTCATAGGGATGTTCCTTATTTAAGACATATTGTTGAACAAGTACTTTGCGACTGGGAAGAATAAAATAATTTCAAGATATAAATTAAAGTTTTTCATACATCTTTTTGCACAAACTAACTCCGCAGCAGCAGCAGCAAAAAAAAACCCACATTTAAAAATTCTTTTTTTTTTCTTTTATTTGTCCTCAAACACTTAAGTGTGGTGTTTATAGCACTTAAACTCTTAAACACCTTATCGTCTGTGTATCGTAATGTGTATGTTCGTTCTATCCAAGAATGCGTTCTGAAAATAGTGTTGCAAAATAGGTTGTTCTTAAATTCGGATTTAAACACTAATAAGAATATATTTTCTGTCTCTTTATAATTTTAATCAACATTTTTACAATACTATCTTTTTCTCGCTATAAACACAACACAATGCAATCAAAAAAACGTTTTGATAACTAGCAAAATTTTTGTGTTTACTTTGCGTTGAAGAAGTATTTTTTTCGCATTTGCGGTCTACCTTTTCCTACCGATCTCAAGTTATTCATTCTTTGTAGTTGAAAGATCTCAAATTTTCCATTTGTCATTTGATATATTATATATTTTGAAGGTAAATAAGATATTTTCTTTTCCTAGCAACAAGGCAGTAAATCTAATTTCTTATTATTATCATTAAAAACTAATTATTGCAGACAAAATGATGATGATCACACATAGAAATTTTAGACAAGGTTTATTATAAAGTTTATAATGTCAAATTATACATTGAAATATCTCTAGAACCCGTCATCAAGCTTTCGATCTTCATCAAAACCCCCTATCAACCCATGGAAGTCGATATCGACCACTTTGGGTCCATTCCTGCTCCAAACGAACAATCGTAAACTACCCATACTGCAAGCAGAACAAAATCATAATTCACACTCAATATCAAATAACATAAACATACCGTTATCTCACCCATTACACCATAATATTGATCGAAGACCTGTTTATTACTCCCCATCAGAACGATCGTCGTAAGTTTTTTTTTTCCACGATTAAACCCTCGAAGATCAACAGTACGTCGTAAAACGTGAGGTGGTGGCAGTTAATAATAATATTCCGAGTGTTGTCGGTGAACGCGCGCGGGAAAATACATATATACAGTTTGTTCAGGGGACGATGTTTATCTTTTGATCACTAGGTCAACATGAGAATTCTCAATCAATATGAGCTTTCCTTTACGAAGGTTGGTCCCGAACCATCCAGATCAAAGCATTACGTTACGTCATGAGAGGAATATTCAATACTACATATTAGTCTAGATCGAAATTATTAATATATCATTTTAATGACGAACCCTAAGGAAAATAAACTTAACACACAATTTTTATACTATAATATACTCGACTGCCTACGTTTCCTGAACCTAGTACATCACTACGTGGAAGGAGAAACTGTGTAAACAGAAAACCTGTTGGGTTGCTAGGAGTTTCGGTACGGCAATCGTGATAAAAAGACGCTATACGAGTATAATACAAGTTTTACAAAATAATCATATTTTTAAATTCACGTTTTTCATTTCTCTCAAAAATTCAGACACCGCGCTAGGAACTAATTTCTTTGTTAGTGACGTCATAGGGTCAACTTAAGTTGCTGTCTACATAGACTACAACATTTCTTGACCTTATGATGCAGAAAAAAACTGAGTAAACAGAAAGCATGTTGGGTTGTTAGGAGGAGTTTCGGTACGCAAATCGTGATAAAAAGACGCTATATAAACGTGGGTTTAACATACTAATTATATTTCTACATTAAAGTTCTTCATTTCACTCACAATTCATACACCACGCTGGGAATTACTTTCTTTGTTTGCCTCAGCTTGTTTCTCCAGGGTCAATTAGCGTTGCAGTCTAGTATGTATAGTTAAAAATGATAATTGGCATCGGAATCTTACTTCTAACCCCAACACTTGACCCACAATATCCCATTTTTTATTGCTTTGGGCAACTTTTTTCTCTAGCTCCTCAGGATTTCTCTACACCCAAACCAGGGGGATTCCGAATTATACAATCTACACCCCTTATCATTTTTAGCCCATGAGGTTCGAATCACCCTGTTTATTTATAAAACTCCAATGGAAACCACCTTTCTATCCATTATTCTTTTCATCACCACACAAATCTGGCACAAATCCTATTCCACGAACACGAGTGTAAAAACCAGAAGTTCCACATCGAAAAGCAATTACTGAAGGATATCGAATGCTGGGGCCAAGTCGCCTGTGAAATCAGCTTCTCGGCGGTCACTCGGGTGTTGAGAAAAAGCGACTTTACAGGAACGGCAATAAACAGGTTATCTTAAAAGTTCCATTTTAACGCCCCCGTGAACATCCTCGCTGTTCGGAAAGAATCTTTTTTTCAAGAAGGGGTGGAGTAAATAAACGTTTTATTGACCCCAGGTTCGTGGAAGGGATACATTAAATGTTTATGCAGTTCAATTTAGAGAAACGAGGCGATGTTGTTTTTTTTCTCTTTCGGGTGAAGGATTTTGATTATTTGAAAAGAGCGATTCTAAACTTAACTAAAATTGAAAGTTCACTTTACAAGCTAATTTCAGTGGCCAAATTTACAATAATAAATACTACCAGCCAAATTTTTGTTATTTAGCTCCTTAATTGCTCAATGTTCTACCTATAGAAACACAATATAGCCCGTCTAAATAATTATACAAGTTAAAGGATTTTCTAATTTCTATTGGCAATATAGAAAATTTATTTTGCACATTGTCTTTCTTTCTTTTCCTTTTTTATAAATTATTTTCTTAAACATTTATGTGTATTTATGTTTATGTAGTACAATCAATCACATTGGATCACCTACAAAATCCAAGGTGGCTATAAACTTTTGTAATTTGTTATTTTTATGTGGTAAATAAAAAAATAATAATAAAGATAATTTCATAAAGTTGAGTAGGAAATCAAACATTTTAATGTTTCCTCTATCGATATTTGAAAATTTTCTTAAAATTTTATATGGAGTTTGTATATATAGTGTTAACATTCTAGATCACACTAAATTAAACATTAAAATTTGTAAAGGTAATTTTATTTATAAAGACGAATGTAAATTTGATGAAATGAACAATTAATTTAAAATTAACCAAAAAATAAAGTTAAATGTTTATAACAAACATTTATGAGGTAAAGAATTAAATTACGCTACATAAAATTAACGACTGGGGGATTATAATAGAACTGGAACTTATAAAAATCTATAAAACCCGAACCACATTACCTGAAACTTTACCTGAAGACTTTTGAAGGAGGGGGAAATAATTTTCTTACGTCATTCGTTTTCCTCTCTCTCAAAAGTTCTAATGTAAAGTTTCAGAATCACCCTTTAATAATATTTAATAACTCTACTCGAAAGAAACTAACTTTAAAACTGCATTTATACTTCTTCCAAGTTTTATGTTAAGTGTCTAAGCAGTAAATGAAGATTTAGTACTGTTTCATCAAACACTAAAAAGTTATCTTTAAGTTAACTTTATTCATAATATAAAGATAAATGTCACGTTACTTAAACGTACAATTAATTTAAAATTTTAGAACATCAAAACGAAAGACTTTTTATTACATTACATTCTTCGAACTTAGTTACGCATAACAGAATAAACTATATCTAAACACCATAACTTTTCCGCCTTTAAATAAGAACTAAATACTCATCATGTTCATTGACATACGACAAAAAGAAACTACTACTACTACTTTATAGGAAAAGCAATTAACCGTTTGTTCACCATGTCTGGGGGAACAGTTTGTATTATAACCGACGATTTACTAGACACAATTGTTCCAATGATAAACGAGCAGGCGATTCGACATACGAATGTAGAGGTCAATGTGTGAAGAAGGATTAAAATAAAACAAGATGTTATCTTTTTTTAAAAGGCTTTCCGTTTATTCCTTTGCCATTAATCATTTGGAGAATTCGGTCGCTTTTTGGAGTTTTTTTTTGCTGTTAAGAGTCTGTGAATAAAGCTAATGTATTGTTATAGTATGTGCAGTTCGGCTGCTAATGTGAAAAATAGAAGATGGCGTGTTGAAGTTTTGTTAAGTATTTGTAGAAGATTATATTCAATGGGATTCATAAAAAAAAAAAAATAAAGAATTATAAATTGATGAAAACTAATTATTAATGAGGCATAAATGTTTCAATTTGTACTCTAATTCGAGATTTTCTTGGTGTTAATTTACCAATAAATTAATTAAGGTGGCCTTTTGGGTATTCTCTAGTTAAAAAGTTTTGTTAAGAATTTGTGGAAGGGTATTTTCAATGATTGTAAAATGGGATTCATGAAGAAAAAAAAATCGAAAATTTTAAATTGATGAAAACTAATAATTATTAATGAAGCATAAATGTTTCAATTTGTACAAGGAAATGTTTTGTTTGGTGTTAATTTAGTTTAATTAAATTAGGTGGCATTTCTTGTATTCGTGTCTATTAGTTAAAGAGTTAAGTCGTATTTACGAAGTTCTGCGAGCAGTTTATAAAATTGAATTCTTAAAATTAACGCCATTCAACTTTATTGTTTAGAAAATATCTAGAAATCAAATTGTGTAGACACATCTATGACTATGTTAAGAAAAAACATTTAGAAAATCTAATAGGCATTTGAAACTTTATTTTCCCTAACAATTTCTAATTCTTAAGCAGTCTGATTTCGATAAGGTAGAGGAGTATTAAAAACCTTAAGACTTATTCTAAGATTTACTTAAATGAGCTTTTAATAGGTATATCTCTATCCCTCATCAATCAAAATATATTTATAACCAAAGAATTACATCATACCTGAATCACAACCTAACTTTTGAAGTTTTCATCTATATAATCATTTCCAAAAATAAGTTTCAATCAGAAAGGGATTTGCTTGTAGTAACACAGGATTTTTTCTGAAGAAAAATTAGTACTAGGTAATTCTTTGAGACAAAACATAAAGAGGTAGATCTTACTTTGTGAGCCCACCTCATAAATACTAACTCACAACAATACGAATGCATCAACAAAGATTTCTAAACATGCGACTGCAGCACATCTTAAACAGGCTTCAAATGGCACCACAATGAATAACCCTCAAAAGGAACAGCAACGCTTCTGTCAAAAGTAATCCCCCCCCCCTCAGATCCCCCCCTTTTAGCAACGTTAGAATAATAGGAAGTAATTACCGATGTCAGCCTCAAAGGAACCGAATTTGAACCAACACTAAAATCAATGCCTTTCAAAAAGAGAAAGCAAGTCCGGTCTAATTTAATGGAGCGCACAATCTCGGTTACCATATTTTTCTCTCTTCAAAAGGGTTTTATCTGGTGCAGAGTAATTAGAGGCAGCAACAATGACAACAAATAATTGGAAGGAGGGGGTATGTATGGAATTTTTGGGACGGAAATTTTCGAAGAAGGCAATTTTGGGGATTCTCGGAATGAAGTGAATAGAGTTTTCCAATTTGCTCGGAGGGTTGTTAATGATCTGGGGGTGAAAGGTACTTTATCAGGGATGTTGGGTCGACGGGAAAAAAAGAACAGCTCTCTGACGTCTTGAGTACGGCTTCATTAAAAGCTGTAACATAACAATCCGTGTGATACTCCCTTTAAATAAGGGGCTTATTCGATTCAACCTACATTAACGGTCAAATATTGCATATGAGAGGTGTGAAAAAAATATAACTATATCAATTAATCGATTAATGGTTAAACTCTAAAACCTTTCTGGTTGTAAACATCTTATCTTTCGTAAAAAAACAGACTTATGAAAGTTACCAAATGTCTTTTCTATTAAATAAGTAGGCATGTTAGGAGATTCTCTTACATGTTTATTATTGACTTAAGAAACCACCGCATTAAAAAGACAGTTTTATTTTAATCACCGTTAACGGGCCGTTAACGTAAGCAAGTTTGTGGCCATTTTTAACCCCCCTCCCCCCCTTGTCAGCAAAAATAAGCAAACCGAAACCCCCCCCCCATCTCATAATTACGTAATAAAAATACCACACCCTCCCCTTTTGATCTATTTTTGTACAAAATCTTTAGTTATGCTTAGATTAATTTCTGAAATTCATTGTTCTTCATGAACACTTAACCTATCGTTAAAACTTTCCTTGTAAAAAATTTGGATGACATAAAATTTAATGAAAATACTTTTTGAGATATACTAAATAAATACAAATATCAATGATAAGCTTACAAAATTTTAAATTAGGTTAGTTTTTATTTATTGCATGTGTTGGCTTTATGGAATTCAATTTTATGCTTTTAAATCAAATCAACGAAAGACACACAAAGAACATCAAAATATACAAAAATAACAAATACACAAAGAAACAACAAAGAAAGAAATTAAATATGTGGCATCATAAGAGCCAGCGGCTCGTCCTTGATACCTATAAAAAATAGACACTAAAAAAACTGCAACAAAAGCTGGGCTGACTATTTTAGTATTTGAAATAATGCTTCAGTGTTAATTTGCTCGCTTAAAAATTTATATATGCCAGATTTAAATTCAAGTTTATTGTTAGTTATCTTTAGATTTTCGTTTAACTTATTAAATATATAAGGTCCTAAAAAAAACATGAGATTTATGTAATATTTCTTTATTAGTCTTAGGTATGAAATAATTTCCTTTTGTATTCCTAATTTCAAAGTTGCTGGTTTTTATTTGATAAAAGGATTTGTTGTTAAAAATAAAAAGAAGTAAGCGGAAGACAAAGAGTTCACGTATTTTCAAAATGGGCCTAGGTAAATAATTAATATTAATATGAGATAAAATTTTATTCTGTATTTGGATTAAAGGTCTAATATTACTTAAGTAGTCAGAAGCATAACAAGTAATACCATAGCTAATTATAGATTGGACCCAAGAAAAATATAAAGTGCATAAAATCCTATGGTCAATAATGCACTTAAGTTTAAAAAATTTGAAGTTGATAAATCTTAGTTTATTTAATAAATAGCTGGTGTGAGTCTTCCACTTTAAATTACTATTGAAATGAAGTCCTAAATACTATATAGAAAAATACTAAAATTTTGCAATTTGTTAGTGTATGTAACATCTTAGGTAAGCATCACTCATACCCCCCTTTCCACCTTGTAAGAAAAATAAGCAAAGAGTAAACCCCTCCTCCCATACCGAAATAAGTTTTTGAATCAATAAATAACCATAAGGCTTTATTAAATTCTACTTTCAATCTATGAGTTTAAAAATAACAAAGAAAAAAATCAGAAAACAAGAGACATCAGAAAATCATAACGTATAAATTTAAAACTTGCATCACTTCTCTGATTTATGCAGCAATGCCGACGTAAAATATCGTTCTATATTTCATTAAATTTAAATCAAATCAAAATATAACTTTAAAATCTGCTCTAAGAACTAAATTTTTATCAACTATCAACTGTTGAAATATGAGACACAAAAATAATATAAGAATTATTAGATAAAATAAATAGAAATATTTCAGGAAATTTCACTTTTCAAACTTATGCAACCCTGAAAACTTCCTCTAAGCTTGCTATGTTTTATATAAGTGTGACAAAATTATCTTTGATATATCCTTAAATTCAAATCTACTTCCAAATAAATTGCAAAATGTATTCAGAGAAATATCTTTTAAATTTCTTTTCTGGAACTCAATTTACTCAAAAGTTTCAATACTCACTTTTTTAAATTATGAAATCCAATACTTTAAAGCTTTAAACCATTGCACTTCTTAAGAATGTAATTAAATGATAAAAACTGCATTTTGTTTGAGGTTGGATTATAATGATATATGTTTAGCAGCAAAATATCTTTTGTCACTACTTTAATCAATCACGGACGCCAGTAAATAAAATTAACATTTATTATAATCTATTTAACACACTTCAAAAGAATTTTAAACTCATTTCTAACTTACCTCTCAAATATATACAAACTGACTTCTTTTAATCTCAAGTAAACAACAACTTAAAACAATTCAATTCTAGAACACGAATAATTAACTATTGCCAATTTTAAAATGATATGAAAAACAAATAAATATCTTAACAAATTAATTTAAACAATGTCCTTTCAAAAATTTGGTTAACAAAAAGTAATAAAGTTATTTTTAGGGAAGTTGGTTATATTTCTTACAAAATCAAAATAGAGCATTCGCACATGACGTCACTTGGAGGACAAAAACAACGTTGCTAAGGCTGTTGTTAGGGGCGGGAAATAGAAGCATCCAATAGAAGCATTCGCACATGACATCACTGGAGGATAAAAACAACGTTGCTAAGGCCGTTGTTAGGTAAAGTCATGTGATTGAAAATGCTCTATTGCTTTTCAAAGAAAGTTGGTTTACAACATAAAAATTGTGCTTTAAGGAAAGTTGGTTATAGTTCTTACAAAATAAAAACTGTTCTTTAATTAAAGTTGGTATACTTCCTAACAATACATTTGTCATTGTTACGAGACTTTTTTAATGTCAAAAACAAAGTAATTGAATTTAAAATCAAAATACTCGCGTATAGTAAAACATTTCCGAAATTCGAAGCGTTTATTTTTGTAACATATTTTCTTACTTTAGTATTAAAGTATCTTCAAAATGCAACAGTTTTTTTTTCTTCTTAAAGCTACACAAGAATAAAATTTGAGTTCAGACACTTTGAAGTAAAAGCTAAAAATAGTTTGCGAAAATTCTTGAAGCTACCTGTTACAAAACTGCGCGAGGAGTAAAATGAATATTTTGATGGACGGTTTTGAAGGATTACCAACTTTTTCTTAGTAGTTAGAGAGTTGGAATATTTTTATTCCCTGGTTTAAAACATTTTCTAAAATTTTGATCAGTCTTACTATGAATAATTACAGGAATTGTTTTAGCAAACTTAGTAGTTGTCTTAGACTTTGATAAGCAACAGTTTTAGGAAACTGTTATATCGTTACAATTTGTTCTTATACTAACAAGAAGTTTAGGAGCTTTATGGGTGCTGAATAAAATATTTAACTTATATAGAGGAAATACTAAAGTATCGAATAAAAAAGTAATTAATTATTCCAGTGAAAATGAAAAACAATACAATGTTTTGAAATGGCTCTAACGGTTTTCAGTTAGAAAATGGTAAAAAAATATTACCATACTAAATTGAAAATATACAAAGTAATTATTTTTCAACAATATTTGTTTAGAAATCTCCCAAATAGTTACCAAATTATAATTAAACATAATCAATTCGGTTTGTTATACTTATTGCTTTAAAAGATAATTCTTTTAATCCTATGCTAAATAGTCCTTGGAAATTTCGTAGTAAGTCTTGCAGAAGAAAATAATGTTATTAAATTTTGAAACAATAAAATACAAATCTTTAGTAAGTCTCAAGCAAATAAAAAAAGCAGTTTGGAACATTTTAGCTTGGAAATTTTATGCAGATAATCAGCACGGACTTAAAAATAGATCAAAGTTGACCCATGGCAAATTTAATCCTTATTTTATAGACCTCATTTACGAAACAAAATAAATATTAAATCTTTCATGAGCCGATTTAGACTGATGGAAAATTTATTAGTATTTTGATTCAAGTTTCTATTTATTATTATTATTATTATTATTATTATTATTATTATTATTATTATTATTATTATTATTATTATTATTATTATTATTATTATTAGTAGTAGTAGTAGTAGTAGTAGTAGTAGTAGTAGTAGTACTATATATTTATTACTTTTTGTATTTATTCCAATTAGTCTTGGAATTACTACTATATCTCTATCAATCCACCTTACCTGTTTATTTTTATTATTATATTTATTACTTATAGTATTAGTATTTCAATTTTTCCTGAGATTTTCAAGTGAAAAACCAACATTTTCGTATAGTTAATATAATTTTCCAACGCTAAATCTGTATAACATAACTTTAACCACAACCCTCTAAATACTTTTCATCCCTCTTTCCTCCCAACAGAAATTGCACAAAATTATTCTGATAATTCTTGGTTTTATTTCGATGAAATTTTGAGGAAACAAATGTTAACAAAGAAAAGAAAACAAACCAAAACTCTCAAATAACGAAAAAAAAGACACATCCCCTTCTAATTAAACTTGTTTTTAATTCTATAACTAATGTGTTAAAAGGGAAAATGTGACGAAAAAAAATCTGTCGACGCATTACTTGAGTTTGGTTACCATAGAATGTAATAGAAGTTAATTTTTAACCAAAAGAAAACCTCTTTCTGAGTGTGGGGAAAAACCAACGGGGTAATCCAACACACGTTTTCCCTCCGTTTAGGATTTATATTTCTTCATTAATTTCTTACTACTGCAATGGTATTTGGGTTAGAAAAAAGGTTTCCCCCAGAAAGTAAAATACGCATTCCACTGTTTTCGTGAAAGGTTTTTGTGTGACTTTTTATTTTATTTCACTTTTTCCCCTATTAGTCGGGAAGAAAAGTCTGTGTTTTTATTTTAGCACATAGCTAGTATGTAGCATATTGGTATTTAATTACGAATTCTGTTGTATTTATCAAGATTAACCCGTGAAAAATCATTCAGTATAGATAAATTCATTTTTGGCGGCATAAAATGTAACAACATCTGGAGAAGAAGAACAAACTCTGAACTCTATAGATCTTTTAAAGAACCAGATATTGAAAAATATATTAGTATTCAGAGAATTAAATGGGCAGGGCACCTATGCAGAATGGATGAAAATCGTATAACAAAAAAGATTTTCTCGGCCAGACCATTTGGCACCCGAAAAAGAGGAAGACCTAAGCTTAGGTGGCTTGACTGTTTGGAAACAGACAAAGGAATTTTGAAAATTAACAACTGGATGTCCAAGGCCAGGGATAGAAGAGCTTGGAATTCGATTCTGAGGAAGGCAAGGGCCCATCCTGGGCTGTCTGGCCATTGAAGAAGAAGAAGAAGATAAATTCATGCTCAAATCAAATTGTCTCAACTTTTAGATACTAATAATTTAATAGAAATTAAGGTAGATATTAAATGTGTGGAATATGTAGTATTAAATTGCAATATTAAGGAAGGTACTAGGGATTATTTCTTTTGTAATAAAATAGCTATAATAAAGATGCTTAAATATATCAAAGTAGATAATACTTAGAATAGAACAGTACAAATTACGCATAAAAGCTGCGAGTAAGCAAAAAATAATCTAAGAGTTTTAATAAGGTTTATTCTGTACTCTAGCTGTTCTGATCTTAATTTCTGACATTGATGGCTCCCTTTTTGTGAAGCTTGATGCCACATTCAGAAACTTGTCTAATTTGTTTATTTATTTATGCAAAAGAGTTTTACTTTCAATTAGAACAAACAATTGAATCAACAGTTTAAAAAGAGAATAAGTCCAAAAAATTGCAAATTGATTTTTTTGTGCTCAAAAAAATCTCCAAACTTCGCTCTACGAGTAGGAAGTAAATGAATTTCCAATAAAAAATTGATGGTTATACAATAAAAATTCCATCACTTATATTCAGGTGGGGTTTTTTTTCAATTTTCTCAAAACACTCGGATTTTGGACTGACGATTCAATTATACGTGTCACTAAAACAAATATTTAAAAGCTAGTTTTCGTCGGACCAAGAATACCAAATCCACAAACGGAGTCACGCTATGACACAAATAAGAAACAAAAATCGAACAACTGGAGATAGAATGTCGCACCAAAAAAGAAAACTTCTCAGACAAAAGTGTCTGGAATAAAATGAAGGGGAAGGATGCGCGACGGCGTTCGCAAAAGCCCTTGACAAATTACAGAGAGAACCTTTACGATCGACGTATCCCAAGTCCACCAAAAACCCTCGCTCCCTAGGATTACGATCACTTCGTGAGGGGGGGGGGGGAGGAACAAAGAAAATGACTGAATGAAGAAGATGGAATATGGGGATCAGTGGAAAAGAAAGAATTATCTTCTTGGAGATAATATAATAAAGTTAGAACATAGCGTTCGGGAGGATTATTATAAGCCTAAAAGTTCGAGGCTTAACTCACACAAATATATGCAGTTTTTGAAAGGATACAAGGAAACCTGTTGTGTCATCATTTTTTATGTCTATGTTGTTGTGGGTAGTGTGGGGCCGTTCAAGTATTACGTAAACTTGATTTTGGTCCCCCCCCCTTGTCAGCAAGATAAGCAAACCGCAACCCCCTCTCATAATAACGTAAGAAAACATTCCCGACTCCCCTCTTTGTTCTATTTTTTGTTAAAAAATCTTTAGTAATGCTGAGATTTCTTGAATTCATTGTTCTCCGTGAACACTTAAAACCTATATTTAAAACTTTCCTTGTGAAAAATGCTTAATATTTTTTTCCTAGTTCAGTTTTTTTTTTTTTGTGAAATTTATTTTTGGTTGAATTTTAAATATGCAAGAAATAAGAGATTATAGCAAATGCAGTGTTTGTAGCATCTTACGTAAGCATCAGTCATACCCCTCCCCCTTGTCAAGAAAAATAAGCACCCCTTAGGTGCTCATTGCCTACCCTTCCCTGTAGTGTGGGTCACAACTGAGATATTGCAAAAAACAGAAAACTATCATAAAATAAATGAAACTTAGTAACTTGTGTGTATAAATAAACCAATCATAAGCAAAAGGAATACCAAAGGTAGATCCAATTTAATCGAATAATAAACGTTCCTTTGTGATTTTAAGATTCAAATTTAGCTCATTTGTAGTGTGAGTCACGCATGGAATGGGCCTTAAAATTATAAGTAATGTTCCCAAACTTAAAAAAATTACTTATTTTAATTCACATTTCCGTAATATCAGAGTTGAGAACAACGTAAAACTCTTGATTCATAGAACGATTTTTCTACATCGTTATAAACTATACAATAGTCTTAAATACTGCTTTAAAATATAAAACAAGATTTCTCTCATACATACATGCCAATCTGAGGTAGAAAATACACACAAACATATGATTTTTAATAGAGTAAGAAATGGAGGTAAATCGTTATCCAATTTCCGAGCTATTCTATTATCTCATCCTTTTTTCCCCTCCCGTATCTTATATTTTTCTCCCCACGACAGTTCTAATGAGGCTTTTTCTTTAATCCTTTTACTTCTGAGGCGCCCGAGATTTACATTGGATTCTATGGAACCTTTGGGGCGGCTAAGGACAGAAAGGGTTAAGAGAGACCGGTTTTTTCTTCGATACATACAACAGAGACGATGAGATTTCTCCCAAACTGCAATTTTCAAAAACATGAATCATGGTTTCTAGGGAGAATGAATGGATGGCAAGAGAACATTGTTATTTTAGGAGCAATTTTCTCCCAACTCCGAGAAATAGTTATTTGCCGTTAGGACTTATTTATCGGGGGGGAAATGTTTACTCAGGTTTCTTGCTGTTGGGGGAAAATCTAGTTTTAAAGATGTTTGATAGCGGGTTCCAGCCTTCTGAGATGATTGTTGGAAAAGGGGTGTATTCTAAACCATATTGGGTTCCGAATTTCTTACTTACTTTATACAAACTTGGTGGTATATCTTGATTAAGATTGTTTTTAAAAGTGTATCAACATGATAAAAAATATTAGGGCACAAAATTAAGTTATTTAAATTACCGTATTGTCAAATCTTTTCAAATAAAGCTAATAACAATACAGGGTGCTTCAAAAGTCCGTTTCACGGCTTTCAAATGAAAACAACGTCTCCTAGGGTCATGGAAGTAAGGTCTACCCCTAGGTAAGTGACCATGGAGAATCCATTGAGATAACTAACAGCGCCCCTAGCGGCGAAATAAGAAAGTTAAAAAAATGATTAAAAAACTAAAGGAGATGGAGCGAAACCTTCAATGAGAGAATTGTTACCAATGTTATGAAAATCTCACTGAAATAATTCATTAAAATATCGTTAATATTCGAGGAGATATTAGCGTGTGAAACAGCACTTTTTCAGGCCTCAAAAAAGAACAAGTTCGTAAATGTGCAAGTTTTTTTATTAAATTTTGTGTTTATTTAACTAAATAAAAACCTCACTTTAAGAGTGGAAATCCTGTATAAGTGACAATGTGAGATAATTTTTCAAACCTTGAGAAATTCCGAAATTGTAACGAAAAAAGCAGACTGTTTAAGGTCGTGTGAACGCAAGTAAAGATAACGTGGTTTATTTGCACAAACTATAGTTTTAAAAATTTAAAAACACAAATGATTTAAAATTAATTACATTTTGTGCAAATAAACCACGTTGTTTATATTTGAATTCAGCCGAAATTGTAGTATTGATTCATTGCCGGACTAAGATCAGAAGGTTTTATTTTGGAGTTAAACATTTTTTTAGGGGGAGGGCACACATATAGAATCTACCACCCTACCTCGTATACAAAACTTTTCCCTCCTCCAATAAGCTTCTCGCCTATACATAATTTTGTCTTAGATGTGCATATTTGTAGAAAAATAAATTCATAAACGCATAATAATTCCAAAAGGTTTGCATCGTGATAATTTAGTAAGTATACCTAGCTCATAAATAACTACAGATTTTCATAAGAGTTTGAACAAAAAGCAAGTATTAGGTAAGAGACCATCAAACACACAAAAAAAAAAAACAATTCTACCTTCCACACTAAATAATAAGCATCTGCTAAATAAATTTTCTTGAGCCTTTAATGCACCATTACACAAATTAAGATGATAATAATTCTCGCTATTTATGTTTTTATTTATTCGTTCGTCTTGAGTAAATTTGGTCTTGCGGTATTCAGTAAATAATCCATTCAAGTGATATTTTTCTCCCTGCATTTATTGTTTGTCAGGTTTTGCAAATGACTGCAATGTTACCTTGCTCATCTCTCAGCAGATAATTAGGGTTTTTTTTATTTCCCTAATAGGTACCTATACTTCTACATTATTGCTCAGAAAACGCTTGGAGCACTTTTAGCAACGCTATGTAAGCACAAAAATTGCGCTGCTTATCAAAAGCTTTGTTTATAGTGTTGGGAGAGAGGAGAGAGGAAAAGATAATGTTGTAAAAATGATGCTAAATAACAGAGGTAGAAAATGGGTTCTGATGGCGTTTTGATCCAAATTTAAAAACAATTCAGATTTTCAACGTAGTATTTTAAAACATTATTCTCAAGAACAAATTATCAACACTTTTGAAACAAATTCAGAACACTATATTACATCGCAATAAGGCGTTATAAACACATTTATTGACACTTTTTGTCATTAACAACACTTTTGTTTGTGTACTTAAACACCTTGTTGTGCGATAGTGAACAGAATATGTTTTAAAAGTGGTAGAAATGTGTTCTACAAACATTGTAAAATATGTTTTCAATCTGAAAGTGATCTTAAATTTGGATCGATAGACTATCAGAACACATTTTTCTCTCTCTGTAATTTTTAGTAACTCTTTTACATCACTATAGTGAGAATTTAATTGACTCACCCCTCCCCCTAGTGAGATTTGGTGAGATTTTCCTTGACCCCTCCCCCCTTTTTTTGACCTCACGTAATTTATGGACGTCCCCAAATGCGTTTAACTTTGCGTAGAGCATTTACAGTTAAAAGTCAAACATTAATCAACTGAATCGCAGTCAAAAAGAACTACAACAAAGATGACAATAAAACCCATTTTCTTTTCAATGCATTGAATCCCAATTATCCCCCCCCTCTTAAAAATTCATAAAAAAAAACCCTCCAAACCCCATCCGAAGCATTCCCGAATCCCTTTAAACAATGGAATGCTCTCTCTCAATTCTGCTGAAAACAATTCTTTCTCTCTGGAGCAACATTAATTATTTTTGTAATTAAGAAAAGACGGCATCCGAACAGCTCCTTAATTGGTTGTCATGCAAGATGCGAACGCGCGATCAATTAGTGACTTCAGGTAGGATTTAAACCCACCCCAGTTGAAGTAGTATATTGAATAATTGTAGCATTTTCAGTTTCTTTGGCTTCTCTGCAAAGAGTGTTTTAAAAGTCTGTTTCACGGCTTTTATTTGAAATCAACGTCTCCTAGGGTCATGGAAGTAAGGTGTATCCCTAGGCAAGTGACCATGGAGAACCCAGTTGAAGTGGATTGAATAATTGGAGTTGTTCAGTTTCTTATCTGTAAACTCTACTCCTTACAAGTACAGGGTGTTTCAAAAGTCTGTTGATTTTATTTGAAGCCAATGTCTCCTAGGGTCATGAAAGTAAGGTGTATCCCTAGGCAAGTGACCATGGAGAACCCAGTTGAAGTGGATTGAATAATTGGAGTAGTTCAGTTTCTTATCTGTAAACTCTACTCCTTACAAGTACAGGGTGTTTCAAAAGTCTGTTGATTTTATTTGAAGCCAATGTCTCCTAGGGTCATGGAAGTAAGGTGTATCCCTAGGCAAGTGACCATGGAGAACCCAGTTGAAGTGGATTGAATAATTGGAGTAGTTCAGTTTCTTATCTGTAAACTCTACTCCTTACAAGTACAGGGTGTTTCAAAAGTCTGTTGATTTTATTTGAAGCCAATGTCTCCTAGGGTCATGAAAGTAAGGTGTACCCCTAGGCAAGTGACCATGGAGAACCCAGTTGAAGTGGATTGAATAATTGGAGTAGTTCAGTTTCTTATCTGTAAACTCTACTCCTTACAAGTACAGGGTGTTTCAAAAGTCTGTTGATTTTATTTGAAGCCAATGTCTCCTAGGGTCATGGAAGTAAGGTGTACCCCTAGGCAAGTGACCATGGAGAACCCAGTTGAAGTGGATTGAATAATTGGAGTAGTTCAGTTTCTTATCTGTAAACTCTACTCCTTACAAGTACAGGGTGTTTCAAAAGTCTGTTGATTTTATTTGAAGCCAATGTCTCCTAGGGTCATGGAAGTAAGGTGTACCCCTAGGCAAGTGAACACGAAGAACCCAGTTGAAGTGGATTGAATAATTGGAGTAGTTCAGTTTCTTATCTGTAAACTCTACTCCTTACAAGTACAGGGTGTTTCAAAAGTCTGTTGATTTTATTTGAAGCCAATGTCTCCTAAGGTCATGGAAGTAAGGTGTACCCCTAGGCAAGTGACCATGGAGAACCCAGTTGAAGTGGATTGAATAATTGGAGTAGTTCAGTTTCTTATCTGTAAACTCTACTCCTTACAAGTACAGGGTGTTTCAAAAGTCTGTTGATTTTATTTGAAGCCAATGTCTCCTAGGGTCATGGAAGTAAGGTGTATCCCTGGGTAAGTGAACACGAAGAATACATTGAGATCACTTACATAAAAAATTTAAGGAGATAGAACGAAAACTTGTGTGAAAGTATTGTTAGAAATATCATGATAAACACGCAGAAAAAATATCTTGCATGTATCTTTGATCGTCAAAGAGATATTAGCAAGAAAAAATACCACTTTTTCAGACGTTTATTTGAATTTCTTGTTAAAATGTGTCGTTATTTAGCTAAAGAACTCAAAAACTGCATAACTTGCAAATTTGCGAACTTTTCCTTTTTTTAGGCCTGAAAAAGTGATTTTTTCCCTTGCTAATATATCCTCGAATATCTAAGGAAGCGGTTCTTAGAGGTCCCCAGCGCCTTACTATAGGGGGTCCGCGAGTTACCTTTGAGTGTTCCACAAAGAGTTTCAGAATGAGATAAAACACTAGTTTAAAGGGACACTGCACAATTTCATACAGTGCTTAATAACCACACTGACTAGAAACGGAATGTCTAGGTTCGTCTCCCCCCACAATACATCAACATCAATCGCACAATTAAAAATCCTTCCCAGACCCCTTCCCCCCAAATAATACAAACCTTCCCGAGCGAGCACACAGAGAAGAGACCTCTCTCGGGCAAACATTGAACCCGCATTTTAAGAATTCTCTTCCGAAAGCGATTGTTTGCGACAGGAACAAAAACAGCCCTCGGGATTAAAAGGGATAAAAAACCCGGATTCTTTTTTATCCACGGTGGTCGCTCAAATCTCCTCTGTAGGATGATTCCCTTCTTTTGTTTATACGAAGTAGACAAGTAACTTTTACTGGGGTCCGAATATATTTTTGAAACATTTTATAGAGGTCCCAGAGAAAAAATAAACAGGTACTAAAAGTACTTTTTTAAAATTCTTATTTTTTCGTAAACATATAGGGAGAAGATTTTTTTTCTTCTCCTACTTCCGTTTTGCTCCTGAAAAAAAAAGTAGCAATAATTTCGGAATAATTTTGGTACTGGTAGTCAGGTACAACATTCTTCTAAGGGAAGGTCAATGCTCCCAACCAAGAACATCAAAGCGTGATAAAAAGGGAAATTCCAGACGTTAATTCCCCCAGAACGACAAAAAACACCTAGTTTAATCTGTTTTCTTAAACTTATCTAAATAATCAGCACGATTAATGATCCTTAGCTGTACTACACTGAAGACAGGGAACCCCCCCCCAAATGTGCCATTGCGGAAAATTACATCCTGCCCATCTATCTGCATAAAAAACGCATCCCTCTTATAAGTGGAATACAAAAAGTGCCAAAGTCTTATTTTTGGCGGTGACTTTTCGCTGATTTTATAAAACAGCTTTCGATGAGTTTTTTTTTTTAATTTCTGAGGGTATGAAATTAATTTTGTTCATATCAGATAGCATGATTTCTTTGGAATAGATATTTCAATTCTAACCCTTGAAAACTGATTATTTCGTTGGATGACATGGTATCTAATCAATCTCTAGTTCTAGTACACTATACTCGACAGCCCAAATTTTCCTGAACCCAGTATACGTCACTACGAGAAAGGAGAAAATGGGTAAACACAAAGACTGTTGGTTGATAGGAGGAGGTTCGGTTCGCAAATCGTGATAAAAAGACACTTTGTATACATGAGTTTTAATCATATTTCTAAATAGACGTTCTTCATTTCACTCAAAATTCAGACACTGCGTTGGGAACTACTTTGTTTGTAAGTGACGTCGTCATAGGGTCAACTTAAGTTGCTGTCTAGTATAGATACCAGTCACGGCTTAATAGATACTTATACAGGCTAGCCGAGTACGAAAATCATTGCAAATCCAGATGGGACCAACTGGCAAAGCATATCCACAGTGTTGAAGGCGGTGGGTGATATAGGTAGGTCTTGTAGCGGGAAAAGTTGTCAAATGGTTTTCATTGTTTAAAACTCGGCTAGCCTGTAGAAGTATCTAGTAAGCCGTGACTCAGTAGTCAAGAGTTAGGAATGAGAGAAATATCCATTTTAACGAAACCAATTACCAATTGAAACGAACCAGATATGAATTTCATACTTTCAGACATTGGGAAAATAAACTACTAATTGCATACTATTTCTCATAAAATTAGCTAAAAATCACCAAATAATACTATTTTGGCACGTTTTGGTATTTCACCTACCAGTGATGAAATGCGTTTTTACGCCTTCCTTCACACAGCGGATGTTTCCACAAAACAACCGACTTAGAGCATTCCGAATTCGTTACTCGATTCAGGAGACCGAGAAATTCCCCCTCCCTCCCCCCAAACGAACAAAACCAACAAAAATAAAAAAAAAATATTCCAATACCGTCTCAAAGAAAACGACTTTTCAAATACCCTATGAAATTCGAAGTAACTGGTAAATTTAAAAGTAGTAGGGAACTCCGCGGCGCGGCATTTTTAAAACCGGTAACTACTAAAGGGGGAAGAAGAAATAAGAATTCGATTTCTTGGGAGATCTTATTATGCGTTTGAACTTTTATCCAACTTTTTGGGGATCGATCTCGCTGGGTGTGCTGCCGAGAAGTGATTTACGGTTCCTCCGAATTTTTTTATTTTTTCGTGTGTGTTCGGGAGGGGGGGGGGATTATGCGTTATCTGGATTGAAGTGAGATGGATATTCTGTATCAGAGTCCGTATAAGATGTAGAACTTGTCTTCAAACTTATATGTATGTGGGAGGATGACACACGGAGAGATGACAAAAAATAAAATATTTAATGATGCTACCAGGGGTAAATTACTTGACTTCAAACCTAAAGCTTACCTGAGGGATAACTTGTCTTCAAACTCGTATGAAGTGGCTCAAAAGTATCAAGACTATCAATTAAATTTTCTTTAAATTTTTTTTTATTTTAGTTGTTTAATGAAAACTATAAATAAAGGAACTTGTTAACAGGGATTGAATAAATTAATTTAAATAGTCAGTAATTCAGCTTAAGTTGTGCTAAATAAGTTAAACATCCCTTCGGCATAATTTCAAATTAAATTCTTTTGTATTTTCACTAAGTAAGCTCAAATCAAAAACAGGGGCTATTCAAATATTAACCTAAGGGGGGAGGGGGTTGCTATTTGCTTATTTTTCTGTTTTTGGCTAATAAATGGAACATTTTGTTTGGGAGAGAGAACAATAGTGAATGGATGGGTCGAAGTGAGATGGATATTCTGTATCAGAGTCCATATAAGATGTAGAGCTTGTCTTCAGATAACTCGTATGTAGTGGCTTTAAAGTCTCGAGACTTAATTTATTTTAATTATATTCCCTTTAATTTTTTTTATTTTAGTTGTTGTTTAATAAATAAATGAACTTGTTAACAGGGGTTAATTGAATGTTTTGAAAAACAGAGAATAAGTTAACAAACCAAGTTTGGAGAAAATTGAAAAAATAAGTATGATTTGACTTATTGTATGAACTCAAAAGTTTTTTCTAGAGAAGTTATCTTTCAGAGTACAGAACACTGATTGAAAAAATATAAGTGGATTCAAAACTTTTGTAGAGTTGGAAAAAAGTTGATGAATTATTTTCTTTTCTCATACTTTTAATGTTCCGACAGAGTAAAAATCGTTAAAAAGAACTTCTAAATTATATTTTTGTTTGGTTTAATGCATATATGTGAAAAATAAAAAGCCTTAGAGGAATTGAATTCTAAAATAGAATAAAAATTAATCATAATTTACATTTAATGAAAGTCTAAAAATATGTTATCCTGATTAAAAGTTTTAAAAATTAAATTTTACTTACGCTTAATTTACAGCACAGATGTGAAAAAGAGAAATAATAAAATTAAACGAAATCGAATCATTTTAAATTAAGGTAATTAAGTTAATCATCCAATAGATATAATTAAGATATAAACTACTTGGTATTTTTGCTAGGTCAATTTTACGTATGAGGTCTTTTAGACCTCATACGTTATAAAGATCACCCAAGATACAAGATACAAGATAAAGATCACCCAAGAGTGTGAATATGTGAGTTTCTTCTCAACCAGGGTAGGAAGGTTAAAATTATTTAGCAATACGTATTTCTAATTTCGTTACCCAAATGTCAAAAGACACAACGACGTTAATCACAACGACTCACACGTCATCTCCTCACACCCAATCGATGCCTCAAAAAAAAGAACTCCCGCCTCGCGAGGGATCAACCACCCCCGACGACTCGGAGCATAATTTAATTTATTCCCCCTCTTCAAAAAAAGGATTTTCATACGGATGATAAAACCAAAGAAGAAGGCATTGAGCCCACTTTCGCTCGTAAGACAAGTAGTATAGGGAGGGGGGCCATAAATCTGCAGGGCGCTATTTTCTTGGACTTTAAAGGCCTCTTAAAGCCATCGGGAGGTCTGTGTGCGTTATGAATAATTTTATGGCGCCCTAAATTCGTAGGCTGTGACGTTATCTTCTGCAGCGCGAGGGGTTCTTTGTCTTTACGCGATATTAAACGGCCCCCTTGATTTAGAGGGGGAGGAGGGCCCTGTAATTGGAGTTAATGGGGGTTTCACGATAGAGCCCGTATGTGCTGTTGATATCCCTAGTGTTCGGCAACTAGTGGTCAAAAAGTAGTTAACTACCAACTACTAACTAGTCTGGGAAAATCTAGTTGCAACTAGTAGTTAACTATTTTTTCCTGATACTAGTTGCAACTAGTAGTTAACTATTTCCCAAAGTAGTTAACTACTAGTTAACTAGTCTATTTAATTTCATAACCTATTTTTTGCCCAAATTCTAATACATCTTTCTTATCTTTATCACAAAAAACTTTATGCTTCGCTCAAAACGGCGCTTTATTAATGGTTATGGTATTTGAGTACTCTACCATGACACTGTAGTTATTAGGGTGGTCCATAAAAACAAAAGTCCGATTTTTTTTCGGGGCACCCCCCCCCCCAAAAAAAAATGTGACCCTCGGTATAAAACTAATATTCTGAAAGTTTCAGTTAAAAAAATAATATTTCTACCCCGCCCCCGAGCGTCAAAGTTCCAAAAAAACTCGAAATTTTGCACGTTTTCACCTATAAAATCCGAACCGGTTGTAAAAATACAAGACTGGTTTCATTTTGTAGATTATTTATTTAGCTTCAACTTTTTTAGTTGAAACTTGTTTGTAGAACTTACAGAGATCAAACTATACAAGGGGTTTTACTAACTCCCCCCGCGATATCAATTTTTTAAGGAGTGTCAGGAAATTCTTGAAAATGTTTTAGCTACCGTAAAATGGTTCAAAAACATATAAATAATGGTTATTGACTGCATAGGTATAAAATTTAAGAGATTTACAATGAAAAAAATAATTTTTGTTCATACCTGTCAATTTTTTAACTATCCTAAAATAATTCAAATAAAATACATAAATTAATTTTTTAAACTAGTTAATAAATGCATCAGGTGTAAAAGTTGACAAATAAGCAAAAAAGTTCAAATTTATTAATTTTAACCCATTTTCAAAATTTTTCTCTTCACTGAGTTAGGTGTAAGAAGACTGAATGGTGTATTTTCCCACAAGATCGCCCTATTTTAGAAGTTTTGAGAGCGGTATTTGACTTAAAAAATGGGACCTCCACCTGAAGTTTTTAAAAGTGTCAATTTAAAATGGACTTAAATCAATAAAAATAGCTACGGAAAAAGAGTTGATAAAAAGAGGTCAAGTTAAAATCATAATGGTATCGGAAATGTTGGAAGCTTCATAACGGGGCTCTTGATACATCGAACCAAATATCAATTAGAGCCCCAGGTGCCATGCATCATGCTAGTGCAGATGACAAAAATGCCCTCTATTGAGTGAAAATTATTTTCGGGTACGAATTCCCCTTAACTCTTACAGAGATAAATACATACCATTAGAAGTATTTGTATTACCTTAATAAACATCAAAATTAAAGTTTGGTTAAATGCACCAAAGAAATTTGCAACTATTTACGAAAAATAAATGTAGAAGTATCAAGAGTTATAACCACAGTACCATAGTTTAAGAACTTGGTGTCTTAAACCCTGATACTTTTAAATTTTTGACGAAAGTTTTATAAAAGAAATTAAAATTAACATGCCTTTGTCTAATGAGGAATACTAGATGAAGACTATAGTGAGGAAAATAGAATAATAAAAGTGAAAGTGAAAAGTTTCCATTAATCAAAATACTAGCTAATAGTTTCAGAAAATTATCACGCAGTAGAGGGCTTTTGACATCCATCTAGATTCTAGAATGATGCATGGCACCTGGGGGTCTAATTGATATTTGGTTTGATGTATCAAGCCTTATAAATATTTGGCCCTTGGAATACTTCCCTGTAGTCTTGAAAGATATTTCGGGTTTTTCAATTGTCCAGGTATAGTGCTGTCCTTTAAAAACAACCCACTGTTTCATATTTTCTTCATTAAAAGCTTAATAAAAAGGATAATTAAATCGAACAAAAAACTGTGCTAGCGGCTCATCCTCCCTAACATTTTAGTGCTTAGCATGTTTTATTCCAAGTATCCATTACAAATTGGCAGTCAATTAAGTAAGAATTTGAAAAAAAACCACTTTTTCCTAGAAGGACTCTAATTGGCGGACTGAGCTAAAACTTTAATATTTTATTCTCATAGTAATGGGATAACATAAAAACGCGCGAAAACTGCTCTAAAGTTATAACATACATTTTTACAAAATCTGTAAATCTGAAGCACATTTTTTGCCAAAAATCTACATTATCTCAGCTTGTTTAAAAAATAAGTAAATAAACCGTTCTTTAACCAGTTTTTACATCCCTTACACTCTAAAGCAGCATTTCCCAACCTTTTTACTCCCACGGAACCCTTTCGACAATGCTTAAGTTCCGCGGAACCCTAGCGTCCATGTAACAATATTTTTCTTACTATTTTTTAAATTATTACATAAAACGGAAAATAAATAACGAAGAAATCGTTTATTTACTATATTTATTTATTAGAATCATTAGAATACAGCTGTAAGGTTTTGAAAATACAATTTTAAGTATCTAAACAATTTTAGCAAGTTTAAAAAAAAATAAAACAATTATTAAATATTAATTATATATTTTCGAAATTATATTTTCAATTCTGGGTCTTATTTTCGAAAGGCATACCCGAATCTCGTCTTCAATAGAAAGAAGACTATTTCTTTCTTTACTTTTTATGTTTTTTAAACAAGAAAAGGTTGGTTCACACATATATGATGTGGAAAATTGCAATAGTATATTAATAGCTTTACTTTGAATATTTGGAAAGTCCTTTTTAACGGCCATTGGGCATTTTAACCATTGGAAGGCCTTACCCCTGCCCCCCCACTGTATCTTAAAACAGTGGTCTCCAAACTTTTCAGCCCGAGGGCCGCATTAACTATCAAACAGCAGTTTGGGGGCCAACTACATACTTGAGGTATTTTCAAGGAAAATTTCTTTCGGGAGGGGCCCAAATATCCTTTAAGGAAATTAAGTAATTATCAGGCCCAAAGCTAGATTTTTGCATCGGGGAGGAAGCCTAAAATTATCTCTAAGTCCATCTTTTGCATACTTAATTAATAAGTTTAATGTACCTTTTTAATATATTTTTATATAGGATTCTCATTTTGCTGAACTTAATATGAAAATAAATTTAACTAACCGAGTTAAAGTACAAAAAGGGGGGGGGGTCTGGGGTCCTCCCCCAGAAAATTTTTTGAAATTTTACCCTGAAAAACAGGGTTTTTACTCATTCTGGTACCCTTAATCCGAATTTCGGGGGATCTTGGATCTTTTGTTTTATCTTTTTTTTAACACCTTTTTCGAATTTCTCGCGGAACCCAAGGGTTCCGCGGAACCTTGGTTGAGAAACGCTGCTCTAAAGGACATAGAAAGACAGGGTATATGAGATGGTTAAATTATTTTAATTATTTAATTAAAAAATCTCAATGGGTTGTTTTTAGGGTACAATTTGGAGTGGGTTGTTTTTAAAGGACAGCACTTATAAGCTTCCAACATTTTCAATGTCATTTAATTTTAACTCTTGACCGCTTTTTATCAACTCTTGCTCCGTAGCTATTTTAATTGATTTCAGTCCATTTTAAATTGAAACTTTTAAAATCTAAAGGTGGAGGTCCTGTAGTTGATCCCATTTTTTAAGTCAAATACCGCTCTCAAAACTTCTTCTAAAATAGGGCGTTCTTGTGGGAAAATACACCATTCAGTCTTCTTACACCTAACTCAGTGAAGAGAAAAATTTTGGAAATGGGTTAAAATTAATAAATTTGAACTTTTTTTTGCTTATTTGTCAACTTTTACACCTTATGCATTTATTAACTAGTTTAAAAAATTAATTTATGTATTTTATTTGAATTATTTTAAGATAGTTAAGAAATTAACAGGTAAGAACAAAAATTATTTTTTTCTTTGTAAATCTCTTAAATTTTACCTATGCAGTCAATAACCATTATTTATGTTTTTGAACCATTTTTATTTATGTAGCTGAAACATTTTAAGGAATTTCCTGACACTCCTTAAAAAATTGATATTGCGGGGGGAGTTAGTAAAACCCCTTATATCGTTTGATCTGTAAGTTCTACAAACAAGTTTCAATTAAAAAAGTTGAAGCTAAATAAATAATCAACAAAATGAAACCAGTCTTGTATTTTTACAACAACCGGTTCGGATTTTATAGGTGAAAACGTGCAAAATTTCGAGTTTTTTTAGCACTTTGACGCTCGGGGGCGGGGTCTAAATATTATTTTTTTGAGCTGAAACTTTCAGAATATTTGTTTCATACCGAGGGTCCCATTTTGGGGGGGGGGGGGTGCCCCGAAACTTTGGACGAAAATTTTTTTACCCATGTTAACCTGGACCACCCTAGTTATAAATAGCAGTGTAATTTTTGTATATAGAGCATTTTCAATCACATGACTTGGACCTAACAACGGCCTTAGCAACAGAAGATGTTACAGTTTTTTTGCCCTACAGAGGTTAACAGTTGCAGAAAATGACTAGCCGTGAAATTCTTCTATTGGAGCATTTGCAATCACATGTTCCCATACCTAAAAACCGCCTTAGCAACAGATAAACAACGGCCTTAGCAACAGTTAAAAACCCTACAGAAGGTACACAGTTAAAAGAAAATAACCGGTTGTGATGTCACCTGAAAATACTCTATTTTGATAAAAATTTTAAATAGTATTTTTGAAATTTTAAACAAAATTTTTTTTAAAGTAGTTGAAAATTTGAAAGTAGTTTCAACTAGTAGTTATTAAAAAAAGTAGTTCAACTACTAGTTAAACTAGTTCAAACCAAAAGTAGTTAAACTACTAGTTAACTACTAGTTGATCAGTAGTTAACTACTAGTTGCAACTAGTTCTAGTTAACTAGTGCCGAACACTAGATATCCCCCTTGAACGCAATGGATTTCAATTTAAGAGAAGAGGTCACTGCTGTAGGCATTGGCGTTTTCACCTCCTGAAAATTGGGGGGGGGGGAGATGACCCAAGGATTCCACTCCAAAAAGATTTTACAAAACAATCCCCTGAAAATAATCTTGTTTCGTTATTTAATGCTTTGTCCCTAGTTTTTGTGGATTGTCTGTAACTTTTAACTAACAAAGGGGCTCTAGGCCCCGAGAGAACTTTTTGAAAGTTGACCTTTTAAAACAGGTTGAAACTCATTTTCAGTGTTATATGATTACACAATATCAAAATCAAATTTTCTATGCTTTAACCAGTGTTGCATATCAAGAATGATATTCTTGATAGACTGTTACTAGTGTTTATTGTATCAAATGACGTCCCAGAACTATTTGTGACTTAGCAGTCGTTTTTGCACCCTTTCTAAAAGATGCATGCATTAAAGATGCAAAAGATTAAAATTAAATACAAAAAATAATTAAGCGTCATAATCAAAAATTTGCCACAAAATTTCTTTTTTAATCATCTCTCTGAATATTGGTTCTACTGAGAAGGATGAAAAGTCCATTTAAAAGGAGGATTTTCCATCGAACTATATTAGTAAACTATAAAAAGAGAAGAAGTTGAATAAAATAAAGAGCATCCAGGAATTTGCCACTCACTCGACGAAAGCAATCCCAGAATCCCCCTCATCTGCATTTGCGCATTTGTTTTGGAATCATATCATTCTCCAACCGCAAAAGCCGCGAAAGAAGGAAAAAAAACTCCTCAACTCGACTCAAACCGTCACTAGTGCCGAGAGTACATCAATGCGCTTTATTCGCCGCAACTCTTTCTTTCCACACTCACAAAAGTATACCGTTAAACTTTCAGGGAATTCCTCAATTTATTCCCTTTCCCTCGTTTCAAGAGAAAAGGGAGGGAATATTTTCTTCTTATACCACATCCAGTAATAGTAATGACAGCACAGCGAGCGGAGCAGCAGAAATAACACCTGTACCGGTGTGCGGGCAAGAAAAAAACTCTTTCGAAAGAGAGCATTTAGAATTTAAAATTGAAATATTAATATTAGCATAAACTTTCCTCTCTCTTCCGAAAACAGCCGCGAAATCATGTATAATAAAAGCGCTGCTGTTAACAATGCAGCAGGGCGCCGGTATTATCTCAACAAAGAATTCTCCTCTTCACCGCAGAAAAGGACTTGGAACTCATTTTGAATTTTGTGACTTCGTCATTTGCCTAAGTCATCTCCTTTTTGCGGCGACGAGTCACAGACTCGACTATCGTTAGCTGTATAATGCGGAACTATTATTTCGGATGTTAGGAACGTTCTTTTTTCTCTACCCCCTTTTGAGCATGCAATGTTGCAGGTGGCGTCCACCCATTAGAGCTCGAACTTTTTTTTTGTTTTGTTCGTTGTGTGTGTGTATTTAGAAACATTTTGCGTGGGAGTGTGCCGCAAAAAGGAACGAAATTAAACAGCTGCTCTGATGCCGTTTTGAAGCGTGTATTCGATTCTCTTTAAAAAAAAAAAAGAATGTTTTTGAAATGCATTAACATACGTCGGGAGTGAAATCTGTGTGTTCTTAATCACAGAAAAGTCGGATTTACGAAAAAAAGTGCTGCCTTGAGCGAGTTGTGTTGTTAAAGAAAGATGAAATGCGTGTTCACAATTCTATGCAACCCCCCAGTCAGATTCCAGATTGAAAGAATCTAAAAAGAGTTGAATGAAGTAATTAGAAAAGTAATTCTACTGCGAGTCTGCTGTAAGCTGAAGATTGTTAGATGTTTTTTTAAAACTTTAAATTGTGGAATAAGTAAAAATACAGCAGTAGTTGTATACAGCAGTAGTTGTATGGGTAAACCCCCCAGTCAGATTCCAGATTGAAAGAATCTAAAAAGAGTTGAATGAAGTAATTAGAAAAGTAATTCTACTGCGAGTCTGCTGTAAGCTGAAGATTGTTAGATGTTTTTTTAAAACTTTAAATTGTGGAATAAGTAAAAATACAGCAGTAGTTGTATTCTCAACAACATAGAATTATATTTATTCCCAATTTCTAGTATTTAAACGAATGTAAAAATCCATTTAGACGTTCAAATGTTACGTTAGAATCTTTTTAGTCATTTTTGACAACCTCCCACTTGTAAGCAAAATTAAGCAAACCGCAAACCCCCCTCTCATAATTACATAAGAAAACTGCCTGACCCCCTCTTTGTTCTTTTTTATACGAAATCTTTAATGAGGTTTCTGAAATCCATTGTTCTCCATGAGCACTTAGCCCATCCTTAAAATTTTTCTTGTAAAAAATGCTTAAAACTTTTTCCAAGTTAAATTTTTTTTTGTGAAATTTATTTTTGGTTGAATTTTTATATTATTTATGCAAGAAACAATATATTTTTCAAAAATGTAGTGCTTGTAACAATCTTACGTAAGTATCACTCATATTACTCCCTCTCCCCCTTGTCAGGAAAAATAAGCGAATAGCCCTTAGGTGCGTACATAATATATGAACGGCCTTTACACTTTTTTATTTGAAACTGGATTATTCTTTACTGATAACTCAAAAATCTGTTACATTCTATCCTGAGCTCCTCGCTGGACTTATGAGATCTTATTACGGCACCCAAATTCACACATTTTGACAAACAGGGATTTTTTCCTAGTTAATAACATATTTCAAAAGGTTAACATCTAAATGCAGTTTTTTTTTTCAACCGTATGAACATCTTTTAGAGCTTTGAATCGTATACACAAAATATTATCCAAAAAAAATCTTTTACAATAACAATTTCCTCCCAAAAAAATTCTAGTAATTTTGAACTCCTCACAAGCAAACTATATGTGATTGTTTTCCATTAGTTGTTATGCTTATCAAATTACGTGATTTAATTAAAAAAAAGTATTCAAAAGGTTTTTTTGGCGTGTTATAACCAAAAGTAATCACAATCTACAATTCCGTTTTCAGAGGAAGTCATGATAAACTATGTATTAAAAACAGCGGGTAGTATACTAAATAATCTCTAAATAATGCATTTATAAAACAAAAGTACGAGAGATGATAAAATTTAAAATATAAAAAAAACACCAAACAGAGAGCATTGTTCCCATTATCCTATAAAATTAGATTTATGTTTTCTCCACAAACAAGCAAAGTGATTCAGACGCTCCATTTTGCTATAAAACGTATTGTTGTTTTCTCCCATTAACACCGAAACACTGCACAGAAAATAATTCCCATTGTACGAGCCTGACTCGAAACTGAGCTGGTTAGGATGAAAGTGGTGTAAGTCCACTGAACGAAGTTTTGAGTATTTGAAGATTTTCTCTAATGGCTCCTGTGTTGTTTGTTCCTATGGAGACGTGTACTTTTTAGGCAGCTCTTACGGGGGCCAAACATTGAGCTTTTGACTAGGACCATTACCACACTAGGTAAAGCAGTGGTTCCCAACTCAGAGAAGTCCTGAGGACCAATAAGTTTAAAATTGGAACCTTCACGGACCACCCTGTACTATAGCGTAAAATCCTACACTCTGACAAAATTGCAATATAAAAGTTTATTTTCCCTAATTAAGTATGTAAATTTATATGATGCTCAGTGAATTATAATTATATTTTAAGACAATTTTAATTATACCTCACAAGAGTTAAGAATTTTTGTTATGATATAATTAAATCTTCGGGACCTATAAAAATGTCTTCTTCTTCTAGCCCTACAGCCCTTTGTGAGCTTTAGCTTGTCGCATAAGTTGTGGTTTTTTTTCAGAGCTCTTAATTTCACTTTAAATATGTATAGGACACAAAAGTATTGTTAATAATTAAGTGGTGACTATTATCCCCACAAATTACTCAGCTGAGAGTCATTGTAATGGATATAATTCCTTCTTTTCTCGCTCAATTCGCTCAAATTTGTAGTTATTGGACTTTTTGTGCTTTGCCAGACCCCTTAGCGGATCACTTCCAAGACCCTTACGGACCACCGGTTGGGAACCACTGAGGTAAAGGAAGAAACATAGAAGAAATCCAAATAATGTTTTTCCCCAAATTTTGTATTTTTTGACTTACATCTAGTGTTATTTCCAGGATTTTTTTTAGAGGAGTATAAATTCTGCTTGACTTTTCTAAGAGGAGTGAAATACGGAAATAACATAAACTACATACACAAAGACACGAAAACCGCAATCAAACTCCCTAAGCATCAGAACAATAAATGAAAAAAAAAACCAAACAATATGGCTGTTTGAAAACACAGTATTTTGAGTAGAAAAATATTATTTGTTGATTTCAGTGGGGCACGCGGTGCATTTTTTAAACTAAACCTTTGTGAAAATTTCAAAGAATGAAAATACTCCTGGCTAGTTTTTAAAGTGTATTTCCGATTTTCAAGGAGTGAAATACTCCCTCAGAGGAGTTAGAAATATCTCTGCTTACACCACTTTCATCTTGAGCAGCTCGTACTGATAAGGCTGCATTGTTCGCATCTTTGCCAGAGCAGATAGCTTTTCAGGAATCAAAAAGCAGCTGGATGAAATAATTAGACGACTGGCAAAGACAATGAGAGAAGCGAAAATTCCCAGATCTAAAGTAATAAAAAACAACAGCATCGCTATATCTATAAACAATGTATGGAAAAAGACCTGAAGCACACGCACGAGAAGAAAAGACCCTATTTAGAACAAAAAAACCCCCTGATCTTATATAGCGACGATGATTCTTTTGCGTTTGTCACTTCATAACGGGAAATTTTAATTACGCTTCTCTCGTTGTCTTTGTTTTGAGAGAGAGAATTAATTATTTGCCGGGCTGATAAAACGGAGCGGGAATCGAGGAGAAAGAAAGCTACGAGGCTCAACGCTTTCGGCCCTAGAGCCGCCCCAGATTTCCATTGGATTCTATAGTAAATTCGGGCCGGCGAGGAATCAAAGGCTTAAAGCGTGGCGCAAACAGCAGAGAGGGGAGGGATTGGAACGTTTTTGCGCTCTGTCAACGCGATCTGGAGGGAAGAGGGAACGCCAGATGCTTCTTGGGAAATTGCCTTTGCGAAGTAATTAGCTTTGCCTCCAAATGTGTTTCACTTAAAGCTGTTGTGTTGGTTTGCGTCGTCCCCATTTTGATTCGGAAGAATTCGTTTGACTCCTCTTAATAGAAATCAAGTGGTGATGATGATGTGGAATTTGAATTAAATTTTGACTTTCTACTCCATAAAACTGAAAAATGGAATGTAATGTTGTTTATTATGGGTTTTATAGGGATAATTAGATGTATTTGCTTATTTGGGGTTTTATAGGGTTAACTAGATGTAATTTTTATTTGCTTATTTGGAGGGTTTATTTTTTGAATAAAAAAATATCATAATAATAAGATAATAATGTAAGAATTAATAATACGATAAGATTTTTAACATAAGATTTTATGTTGAGAGATTTCGCAAGATGAGAAGGATGACGATTATGAGAGGAATGACGAAATGGCAAAGAGGTGGAGGAATAAAGATGAAAGGGATGAGGTGTATAACATATAAAGGGGAGGGGGATGAGAGGGATGAAGATGAAAGGTATAAGAATGATAAGAAGGGTGAAGAAAAGAGGGATGAGGAGAGTATAACAGATAAAGAAAGAGATGTTGAGGAAGAGATGGATGTAGATAAAAAAGTTATGGGAACGTGAAGAAATGGTGAAGTATGACATACAAGGAAGAGAAGGATGAAGTGAGGATGAGAAGGATTAAGATGAAAGAGGAAACGATTGTGGGAGCGTGGAGATGAGAAAGACGAGGAGAACGAAAGATAATGAAGAAAGGATGCAAAGGATGAGAATCAGGTTAGATCATGTTGCGTCCAAAGCGGAAAAATTATCAAAAAGGATGAAAAAGATGAAGAGGAGAGAATAGGAGAGGGCTGCAGGTGCAGAGGATAAGATGGATGAAGATGAAGGGAACAAAGAAGATGCAAAGATTAAACTGATGAGGGGATTATGAGATTGAAGAAGATAAGATGATGATGAGGGATGAAAAATAGACGGATGAAGACAAAAGGGATGGAGATAAGATGGAGGACATGGAGGGAGATGAAGATAAAGGGCGAAAATACGATGACGATGAGGGAGATTAAGGGGATAAAAGTTTGAAAAAATGGGTTTTGAGTTTCTTAACTTCTTAATTAAGATCAGCTAATTAAAAACGAACCCTTGAACAGTCTAACATTTAGAATTTCAGGAAACCGCATTCAAAAATATTAATTTTACTGATTAGTTCAATCATCTGAGATACCTTTTTCGATCGGACTGCTTCATCCGCAATCTGAGTATACCGCCCCATTCCCTGACGACATTTGCGACGACATTCTCTCTGTGACGTCACTCCTTCCCTTGCTGTCATCAGCACGCGCTCGTTAATTCCGAGGGACGATGACGAGTCTCTTTCCTCGGAAGAGGCTCCCCCCCCTCACCTTAATTTCCTGGGATTAATATTCCCTTGGAGATGTAAGGGGGTTGACAGACTGCTCTAACTCTTATCTGAGTTTGGGAATGTTCATATCGTATGAGAAAGTGTACTACAGCCACAAAACAACGATTCTCATGTCAAACTTTTGGCTAGAATATTTGTTCTATAGGTGTATTAACCAAGCGCGGATCCGGCAGAGCACTTTTTGAGGATCACCTAAACCTTTGGACGCAAATGGACAAAAGCTTACTTTTTCTATGAAGATCTCTCTATAGATCTCCCCATGAAATTTCTCTCCCAGAAAATTGTAGGGATTTTGACCCTAAATAACTCATTTTTGATCAGCATAAGCACTAAATGAACGAAAAAGGAACCTAAAAAAAGGAACCGAAAAGGAAGAGAAAAAAGGTTAAAAAAGTACATCTCTTAAATGACTGAAAAATTGTTGGTCTTCCTGAATCTACGTTATTCTCCCTCCTTTTAACCCCTTTTCTCTTTCCCTTTCTTTTTCAGTCCAAGGAGGGGGCACTTTCCGGAGTTTGGATTTCCGTTTGTACTTTCCGGAGTGCCCCCCTTTGAATCCGATCCTGATATTAAGTGTAACACTAGAGTGTAATTTTGAGTCATACAATATTTCCAACAGTTTATTTTAAAAAATCCCTTATAGTAATACGTTTTTAACACTTTGACTCCTTTCAAGTTCTTTTTAAAAATTAAATTTCTTACATCCTTTGAAAATATCCGTAATACAATATTTATTTCAAGTAGGTTATTTTTCATTATCTGCTCAATTTTACCTATGTTCCCAAAATATAATAAATAATTTGCAACTTAAGAACTGGTGAGAACCATATACCATACCTATTGCATACCTGAACAGATAAATAGAACATGCCCCTTTACAGTCCGAAGAAAAAACTCACACTCTTTGAAATTAATTATAAAATTTGGTTCTAACTAGAACCTAATAACAAATACATTTCCAAAAGATACACCAGAATCATTTCGTGAAGATCTAGAATCGAATTTCACGTGATCATTAAAAGTAAGATTCCTGTTTTGCCAATAATCTATAATTGGTAAAGAAAAGATAAATTGCACCCCAAATAAAATCCCCAATATATTTTTAACTTAAAACAACACACAAAAAACCTCAATGAATTCTTTAACACTCACACACTGTTAATTAGTAGCTTCACACCATTCAAGATGGGTACTCGATCACCCCTACGTGGCAAACCGCAAGAAAGTGTAGCCATTGAAAGGAAGGTGAAAAACAGTCTTAATTAACCTGTCAAACGCGCGAGTCAGGGTCATCTTAATTTGTCACCTGCTTTGACACCACTGCTATTAATATCGCCAAGGTATTTCCGGAGCACGCGACAACGCAGATGCCGAATATTAGAATGTAGAATAAAAAGTAATCAATATTTTGTGACCATGTTTGAGACCCTCTATGTTAGTATATTGAGGGTCTCCCAGAGAGGCCACAACAATAGTAATGATTTTTTTTACATGAGGACAAGCATTACAAAATTATGATTTTAAATCGGTAAATTATTAGATAAAGCTAAATTTTATGTTTCAAATTGTATTTATTATTATCATAATTCTTTTTATTCTTAATTCAGATGTTAAATATTAATCGGAGATTTTAACCATGGCCATCTAGACACATAAGGCATATAAGAATCTCGAAATCTTGAATGACGTTCTGCCTACTATTTCGCGTCATCATCGCTTTTCGGACAACAGTGCTACTCCATGTTTGAAATCTTGCACGCTCCCTTCACTCCAGAAGATTTCAAATTTCTGTGGCCATATGTATCTAGATGGTCATGGTATAACACGTCCAAAACGAAAAAAAAAACCTACACAATTTCTAACCATTAGTATAATTTGCTGACGTAAAAGCCAAACGTAAAACCTTTCTCTTCAAATATTCCTTTAATTGTCAAGAACTATCTTTCAAGCCTAACTATTTATCAATTTTATAAAATAGTAAATAATCTGCCCACAACCAGTGATCTGTTTTTAGATTCTTACTCAAAATTAAAACTTGATTATTTGCAAAGTGTATCTCCATGATTTTTTGTTTTTCTCTTTTGTGTAGATTTAGTGCTTATTTTTTTTGTGGTTATGTGTGTCCTTTTATATTTAATGTTGTAATGTTTGTCTTTTTCTTGCCAAGTAATTGGAATTCACTTCTGTTTGGCAATGTATTTTTAAAATAAAATAAAATAAAATATTTACCACCCATAAATTGTAACTTGTTTTCGATGAAAAAAGACATTATTTTGCCGCTTTTCAAGACACCATTTCATCAAGTCTTATCCACAATAGTGTTTCTTTCGCAATTTAACTTGTAACATACTTATATTTAGTAAAATATAAGGATGTAGGATTTTTTTCTATAGGATTTGCACACTTGTCTCCAAATTTTGTATTAAGCCTCTATCCTTCTGCGAAGTATGCAGACATTCACACTGTTTCACTTTCACTTTTCATCCTGAGTGATTCACTCCTGTGAATCGCAAGTTTGCATGTAGAAAAATGAAAGAATAAAGATTTAAGCATCGAGTTACACTTTTCCCTTTGTATGGTTACTCCAAAATGTACTCAAAAAGTAAGAAATATGAAAGATCCTTTAGGCTTAGGCCTTTATTCTTCTAAAAAGTGTACGTATCCAACCCCTTTTTCCCTACATAAAAGAAACCCATCCCTACTTTGTTGAATGGTGGAAACAAACTCATCCTTCCGGTGGCAATCCGACCCCTCATCGCTCTTTTTTCTAAGACAAATGGCCTTACACCTCACTACTCGTCCCGATACCGGGAATGGAGGCCGATGCTCCAGATGAGCGCATCCATCCTGCCCGGCCATTTTTTATCCCAACTCCGGATGGTAATATGAAAGTAATTACAGCGGAGATTCTTCTTTTGTGTTATTGGGATTTCTCTTATCGTTCATTCATCAATAACAGGTTGAGTTGAGCGGATTTCTTTGCTGCGGTGGTTTGAGCTATCGTATGGTGCGCATCGTTTTCTGAATCATATTCGTGGGGTTTTTAGCTTTTGGTAGTAAAGTGTTTTAATTTTTTAGTTATTTCGCTTAGTTTTTCCGTTTGATGAGGATGGTCAAGCGTGGGAGATTTTCAGGCGAGGATTTCATTTTTTTTAGCAATTTTAAAAAGCTTTATGAAAGGGGACATCCATAAATTACGTAAGGTGTTTTTTTCCAAAATCTGGACCCCCCCCTCCCCACTTGGTGAGATTTAATGAGATTTTGCTGGACACCCCCTCCCCCCAAGTGAGATTTACCTACAACTTTTTTTTAAAAAAATTCCTCTCTCATACTTAAAAAAAAACCAGAAAATCGTATAATTTCTAACTAAAAAAGTTGACGTGAGATTTTAATCGATCCCCCCCTCCCCCCCCTAGGTGAGATTTGGTGAGATTTTTCCGAACCCCTCCCCCCCCTTTTTGGCCTCACGTAATTTATGGATGTCTCCAAATTGGGATTTTTAATACACCACTAGCTGTTACGACCCGGCAAAGCCGGGTCTTACAGCTAGGCTAGCCTTTTATGCGAGCTTCGCTCGTTACTACTTCAAGTTCCTATTAATTATACATTAAATAAGAAGTTTAACTTTAATAATTTATTATTGTTGAATTAGAAACCAACTTCCCTAAAAGTAACTTTTTAACCTTTATTAAGTAAACCAACTTTCTTGAAAGATATTTATTTAAAAGCTATTATATTATTTTAAAATTTTAATTACTTTTATTTATTTATTTTTCTGATTATTGCGAGATGGCATCGAGTCAGTGAGTGACGTGGGCTTTTATATTTTTCTGATGATTATGATTATTATTGCGAGATGGCATCATAGTGTGCGAGCGTTCCGTTCCAGAATCAGTGAGTCAGTGAGTCAGTGAGTCAGTGAGTGACGTGGGCTTTTATATGAGAGATGGTATCAAAACATAACCTGTTCTCAATGTAATCATTTTTGTTGTACAAAATTATCATAATTAAACTGATATTAAAAAATATACAAAACAAGGAAGTACTGGGCAGAAAAGGTAAAGCTTTTTACATGATATTGGTTGATATTTAACCTATTTTTTTTGTTCTTAATCTCATTTGCTTCCCCCCTTCCTCAAAAGTTCTCATGCAAAGTTTAGTTCATTCTGGCCAGTGGTCAGGGTTTTATACAGGGTTTTTACCCCTGTATGTTACAGAAATTCTAGACAAACTGGGTCCAGAAGGTGAATCAGAATATCAAAACCAAACTTTTGTGTCAACTCCTCCTCAACCAGCCATATATACAAAAAAAAAGAATAAAATAGATGTTAATTATTTTTTAACAGTTCACTAGTACCAGCCTCTAACATACCACTCTTCATTAAAAGGTACTACTTTGAATATTACAATTTACCCAAAACTATACTACGAATTATTTAATTTCCTTTACATATCCAGGCAGTCCGCTTTTAATGTAAAGCCTTTACAACTTGCGTTTAATGCGGTTGAGGCCGTAAATATTTCTCAGGTCACGAGAAGGAGCGAATTCTGTTCTGTCCGCACCAGTTACTTTGAAATATTCACCAAGTCCTCCCCAATTTACCGCTTCGAAATGACCTCCGTGTCACCCGACTCGGAATCCGTCTTCCACTCGGCGGTCACAGTCATCCTAAATCATTCAAAGCTCTGAATCTTGCGAATAAGTCTTCGGTACAGCCACTCTCTAGTAGCGTTAGGGTTTCTTATGTTTTTAATTATAATAGAGAGACCCCCAAAACTATAATTTAATTTTTCACTCTATGTTTATGACTTTTTTTTATATGACAGCTAAAATAATCTATATCTTATTTGTTTGTTTGTTTGTATCCAAGTTCCATCCTCAAAGATCTAAATTTTAAATTTACTTATAAATGATAAATAATAGAATAAATATAAATGCTCGTGATGGGTTTGGATATAAAAATTTCGTTTACTAACTCCTCTCCTTAGCTATTCTTACCACTTTCTTTCAGCAACTTCCAGTCTTTGTCTGAAGTTTTTTAAAACTCTGAACTGTTAAAACAGTTAATAGGTCTCTTCAAATCTGCTGTTTGTATTCAAGGAAGTTTTTATTTTATTTATTTATTTTATTTTTAGTACACATACACCAACTACTAAATAGTGAAAACATGTATACCTGTATAGATCAGGGGTTAAAAAAACTTTTCGGGACCACAGCCTCCTTTTGGATTCCTACTTCTTATTAAATAGGCTTAATAAAGTGCCGATTATATTTACATTTCTCCCTATAATAGGTAGGTAGTTAAGATTTCAGACAATTTCGCATTATGATGCCAAAAGATCAGTATTTAGCGGACCACTTGACCTCCACAGGTGAGAATCCCTGCATTCGGGTTTTTAAGAAATTCGGAAGTATTAATTGCAAGTTCATCAAACATGGCGGGCGTTTAAAGGACTTAAAAGTCGTTGATTAAATTATTCTCTGTGTACTATAAAATTAGAATCAAAGCTCAAAATTTGTCTCTCACACGTGTTTATTTTTGTAGAACGAAGTGTCATGAAACTTATAATTACAGACTGACATTATTGAGTATTTTACCGAACTATAGCATTCCGATCTGAATAATACTAATCTTTATTTACAATGATAGAAAAATACACAAACAAATACAAAAAATTACGTATAGCTTCGAAGGGGAAAGTCCAGTTCAGACAGCCGAAATAAATTAACACTTGAATTTATCTATTGAATTTTGTCTTTTTTGACCTCGATTAAGCTGCACTGCAAATACATTAACACAAAAATAAACACCTTTTAAAATACCAAAATGTCAGCATGTTTACAACTCTTTCAATGTGTTGTCAGTAAGAACACTTTATTAAGAACACAATCACAACACATTAATAGTGTTGCAAATGTGTTTAAAATAGTGTTGCGGCAAGAAAATTTGTTCCAAAAATTTGTAAAATTGTTTTACGAGATACTGGATCGTTTCAGTGTCTACACTGCACAATGTTTCATGTAAGACCAAAGAAAAACACAAACTTGAAACATTATTAGTCTGCATTTGATCCAAGATTCCCCTCCCCCCTGAGACGTTCCATTAGATTCGAAATCGTAAATAGTAGAAATCCAAGACATTTATCAAGCGAAAATCCCCCGTTTTCCCGATGCAAGTTTCTCGAAAATTCTTCCCTATACAACAAAAGCAGTCCTCTTTCCGCACCGTGAGCTGGGGAAGCCGAGTGAAATTACATATTTAAAGCGGCTTAATTAATCTTTTCTAGCTTTTGGATCCAGAAAATTAATTAGCCTACCTGCTTATTATTGGACTCTGCGTTCGTGACGTCACAGCAGCAATCAATTGCGCTCTCTCCCCAGCCACAGATCGATGTAAAACCACCTCTTCGCTTCATGTTAAAATCGAAGCAATGCGGGTACAAACTACTACCAGCTCAAGAAACAAGAATCACTTGTGTAAAAGAAAAACATCTCAGTTCGTGGATTTTATAAAGGGATAATAAATTGGGCAAACTTCTAGGAAAGGTAGAGCATACCTAAAGGACTCAGAATCACATAGGCAGTGGCGTAACTAGAGGTGACTCATGGGGGGTGTTACTCCGACCAGTCAACCCCTCCAACATATTACTCCCTTTTAAAAAATGTCTCCATAATATAGGTATAATATAAACAACTTTTTTGGCAAAACTTTTGAAGGGAAAACTTCATCTAAGAGGCTTAATTTTCAAGGGAAAAATACAGTATAGCACTATAACAGACGTAAAAATTTTAGAGGGGGGTCTGGGGGTTCTCCCCCAGAAATTTTAAAAAAAATTGTCTCTCAATGTAGTGTTTAAACTCATTTTGAGGCCCTTTGGGTTAGTTCCTAAAAGAACAGTTCCTTGTGAACCGCCTTCCTTGTAAAGGGAATTTTTTTTCAGTTTTTCATGTTTTAGAAACCGTCGATGTAATGGGGGGGGTTACAACCCCAATAACCCCCCCTAGTTACGCCTATGCACATAGGAATGGGGGGTCGGAAATGCACTCCTCGCGACCTAGGGGTTTTTATTAGAGGGCATGGGAGGTCGATTTATCCCTAGTGGAAAATGACACTTGCCCTTTTAAAATTGGATTAAAACCATCATATTCGTCCGACTTAGGCATTTCTTAAAATAAAAACAAATTTAAGAGCTAAAATTTTAGTAAATGTTTAACCAGACCAATCGCTGTGCCAAGTCAGGACTTATTTTAAGCCTACGAACTGAGGAATTATGATTGAAATTTTAGCTCTTAAATTGGTTTTTATTTTAAACAAAATGCTGGTTTATATCCAATTTTAAAAGGTAAAGTGTCATTTTCAGTTGGGGATTAAACCTTATTCCATCCTTCTTTTAAGCCAGACCTTAACACAAGTAGCAAAAACGTTCAAGATTTGTTTGTCATGTATGGCCAAATTTCGTTCACTTCTAAACGCAGTTACGTAAACTTGACATATTTGGGATGAGTTGCTACAAGCGTATGGTACTTGGGCCATAACACCATAAACAATGAAGGGCTAAGTTCCAATTTCCGATCAGGATGCTTAAGTTTATTGGTTTTGGAGAATGCATTGAACATTTTGTCCCAAGACAGTACAAAATGGTATTTTCTTTACAAAAAATATCAGATATTGTTGGGGGCCGAGTGGCCTGGTTGTGTTACGTGCAGACAACCACGCTAGCAGTGTGTGCACTGTATCGGCCGTCGGTTCGATTCCGGCCTTTGCCCAGGGTGTATTTTCTCTCTCTTTGTGTCAGTAAAAATATTCTGTTGTGTCTGTCTTACTTGACGAAGGTTTATAAGCGGATCCTAGAGATCAAGCACACACACCGGAAAATATATGTACCAAAAACCAAACCAATCAGATATTGTAAAAAAAACAATGAAGCTGAATTTTTATCTACATAATTCTTTTTATACGTATTTTATAAGACGCAGTCAAATCCACTACCAAAACACTTTAAAAAGAAATTTTAAAAATTCATAAATATTCAAATATTCAAAATATTCTATTCAAAATATTCTTGTCTAGGTCCCCTCTAACCTGCTCTAACCACCCTATTATATTTTACACTTGCTAGTTCTAAAACACCATGTATTGTACACAAAGAGTTTCAAAAATGAGAAAACTTTCTAGTACAGAGCTAACAATAGAGATATCTCGAGCGGTATAGGATTGAAAGGGTTAAATATCAAGATCAGAGAGAAGGGAGGGACATCAGAACGCACAAATTAATAAACTCTCGCGTGGCGTTTTGACGTCACGGCAATCAACTGGATTCAAAACTGAGGATCGATCAGCGACAGCTGTCATTGGCTCCTTTGCGTGACGTCGTCTTTGTCCGAGGGACGACTCGGGAAAGTGGTCGCAAGCGAGACCGCTGTTAATCAAGCCAAGGGGGGGGGGGGGCTCTCCAGAAAGTGCCTCCTCCTTGGGCTAAAAGGGGGTTTTGGGGTCCTACTCCAGTAAAATTTTGGAAAATTTCCCCTCAAAGTAGTGTTTTGACTTATTTTAAAACCTTTTAGGTAACACGCGAAGAGGAAAACTTCTTGCAACTAACAAAATTTTCAAGGAAAAAATTACATAATTAATAGATTTCAAAATTTCTAGGGGTGTGGGGGTTCTTCCCCAGAAATATTTTGGAATTGTTAGCTTTAAGAGAAAGGTTTTAACTTATTTTTATAGACCATTTGATCTGCACCCAAAGAGGATCACTCTTTGTAAGTCACACAATTTTCAAGGAAAAATCAATATAAAAATTTATGTCAAAATTTGGGAGATGAAACCCTCCCCCCTTCTTTAAGCCTTATTCAGACATTTCACTTTCGATCTTCATTTTGTTAGGAATCTTATAAAGGGAAAAGTGTGAATTGATGTTTTACGCTTTATTCCTTCACTTTTTTGTGCAAACTAGCGATTCACAAGAGTGAATCACTCAGGATGAACAGTGATGAAAGTGAAACAGTGTGAATGAGCCAACAAACTAAAACCAAATTCTGTAAAAACAGTTCTCATAACTTCCAACAAAATAACTTGAATGATAAATTAACACTACTCGCACCCACCTACAAAATATTTACCCCAAACCTATTTCCTTTACAGAAAAGGCCTATATGAGAGAAGTGTCATCCGGACAAAGTTACAAAACGCCTGTTACACTAGACAAAAAATTGTTTCTATGACACCCCTCGGATTTTCACTACTATAAATATTTATCAAGGCATGCGCGACAGCGTAAGAATCTATTTTCATATTCATGGGGGCCTATCGATCAATTTGCCCGGCTTTGCGAACGAACCCGTCTTTGACGTATTATCATTACGCATTAGAATATGCTTTCCGGGCAACGGTAAAGCTGTGGGGAATGAACCAGGTAGGCTTGATTAGTTGAATAATTGAACAGGTGTTGATGCAAGCCTTTGGATCCGTGTGGTGCGTTATTTGACGGATCAAGATTTGTTTAGGGTATGGGTATATCAGTGAGTACACTAACTTTATTTTTCGTTAGTTTGATAAATACTGATGTGGCGAGGTTAAATTTTTCTATACTCGGCAGCAACGTTTCTTGAACCCAGTACGTCACAGATGCGAAAGGAGAAATCGGTAAACATGAAGCCTGTTGGGTTGTTAGAAGGAGTTTCGGTACGCAAATCGTGATTGAAAAGCACTATGTATACGTAAGTTTAACAAAATAATCATATTTTTAAATTGACGTTCTTCATTTCACTCAAAATTCAAACACCCCGATTGGAAATACTTTGTTTATTAGTGACGCCGTAGGGTCAACTTAAGTTGCTGTCTAGTATAGATTTATTAAACATTTTTATTGAGACTTATCATTATTATTTGAGACATTTCATCTGATTTTGAATAATTTGATTTTACATTTGAACTTTGGATTGACATTGTACAGTCGACTCCGCTTAATGTGATCCATTTTGTCCAAGATCAGAACGATAACAATATCCGATTGATAATAAATAATAAGCGTTTCTATAAAATGGCAAGTGGCAAACAGTGTATCTCGAGTGCTTGCATTAAAATCACGACTGAGTAGTCCTAATTGAAGTATTTAAAACGATTTTCTAGTATATGTATTTTGAAAATTACACATTCTTAAAGAAAAATATGAGAGTGGATCGTATAACACTTCTACATTAAAGACTCATTTTGTATTATTTGTATTAAAAGTGGCCTTCCAACGGGGAAAAAAGGAGGTTTTTAGGGAATTTCCACCAAATTTTGGACAGTGGGTATCATCAGTGAGTACACTAACTTTATTTTTGGTTTTAATAAACACTGATGTGGTGAGGTCGGGTTAAATTTTTCTTGACTTATTCAAGGCTAATTTCACACTCCGATGTGCTTCGGATAAAGAAGCTGTGAAGGGACATAATGGAAAATCAGAGTTCTTGCTAAAATTACATTTTATTTTACTATACTTGGGCATATTTCTAAGCCTGATCATCTATTAATCGGATAAAATCCTATCTTGTTTATTTGTTTTGTATAATTTATTATTGGTGAGCATGCATCACTTCCACTAAAATGAGCTGAATTCGAATCTTAAAATCACAACGAAACGGATTATTATTCGATAAAATTGGATCTACCTTTGGTTTTCCTTTTGTTTATGATTGGTTTATAAACACAAGCTACTAAATTCCATTTTTTATGATATATTTTCTGTTTTTTGCAAAATAGCAGTTGTGACACACTACCCTTCTCAGTAGTGTGAGTCACTACTGAAATTTTGGCAAAAACTGAAAATCTATCACAAAATAAATGAAATTTAGAAGTAAACCAACCATCAATAAAATGAAAACCAAAGGTAGATCTAATTTAATACAATAATAATCCTTCCGTAGTGGATTTTAAGTGAAATTTAGCTCATTTGTAGAGTGAGTCACCCATGGAATTACTCTCAACATCTTCATTATAACAAAAATCTTGTGTTGTATGCATTTGACACATTTCATCTTAGAATTTTGAATAAGTTGAATTTGAACCTTTGATGGCATTGTTGTATGTGTTTCCACTGATGTTATTATGGATGTCGGGCTGATTTGTAATATAAGCGTCTGATTTAATTTGTATTCTTCAATTTTCAATTTTATTATAATTTGAGAATATAAATCAATTAAAAATGAACTAAATATTGAAATCACGTATTGTGGAGCACTGTTTCTGTTAGTATCAGAGGTAGAAACTATGATAAATCGTACTTAACCTTAATTAATAAACATTTAATGTTTAATGTTTCTTGACAGATTTTTACGATGGATATAATGTAGGAATATCATGTTTATTCCTTTCAAACCTATAAATACCCAACTGTTAATGTTTTTTTGAATTCTGATTTTAATTAAGCATTAATAAAAATCAGCCTGCCAAAAAAACATTAAAGTTTATAAATATAAACTGCTAAAATTCCCATATCTATTTTACCCCACAATAACCATCTTACCTCCCGACCCTATCTGATATTACTAAAAGTCTAGAAAGTATCAAAATCTTCTACAAACTGTCTAAAAAAACTTTATAAGCATCTAAATAGTACTTATAAAACCCACACAGCTTTTACCGAATAAAAAAATTCACTTCTTATCCACAATTACGTGAAAGATATAAGGTGTTTCTTTCATATATCCAGATAGATAATACACTATAAAAAATCTGAAACTAGCATACATAAAAAGTATAGCTGCCGTAACCATCTTAGATCGGCATAAACTATCAAGCATGTACTTTCCCTCCTTATAACCCTAATCCGCCCGAGATTTAACATTAAATCCTATACGAAATTCGAGGCGGTCAGGGCGGAAAGGTTCAAATCAGCCGATGAATAATGAGAAGCCAAACATCCGGCAAACCTCCACTAATTAATTTCAGGAGCATCAGCTCCCTCCTTAAAAATAAAAAATCTCATCACTGGCTCCATCGATCAAGTTGATCGGAATTATTACTGCCCTAAAAATCCTCCATCGACAACAAAAAAAATTAGGGGACGTCCATAAATTACGTGAGGTGTTTTTTCCCAAATTTTGGACCCCTCCCTCCCCCTTGGTGAGATTTAGTGAGATTCTGCTGAACCCCCCTCCCCCTCTAATTCTCACATTCTAATATTTAGAGGAGCTTCGTTCCCCTATGACACCCATAAATCCATAATTTTAAATAAATTAATTTCGTTGGTATGCTTTAGCCATGTTTGTTTCGTCTGATTTTGATGCAAATAAGTACGTGTTGAAATCAAAAATTGGTCTTAACTTGAAATTATCACGATGGAGTGGTTAATGATTCGCTGTTTTGACTAATCTGCGCTTTTTTTCTTTAACTTGTGCTAAAATATATAAAAGAAAAAACGTATATTTTCTTAACGAAAAGTTGACGTGAAATTTTAATTGACTCCCCCCCTGTTAATATTTGGTGAGATTTTGCTGGACACAGTGTTATTCCTAGGATTTTTTTTGGAGGAATAAAAATAATCCTTGGCTTCTTTAGGAGGAGTGAAATACGGAAATAGCATAAACCACATATACAGAGACACAATTTCTATTAAAAACGCTTACTTTTTAATGGACAAAATGAAATTAAAAAAAAATGAGGATGCTATTTTGGGTTTCAATTAATCAAACTCCCTAATCATCAGAACAAAAAATGAAAAGAAAATTACTATGGCTGTATGAATACACAATTAAAAAGTATGATAAATAGGATGCCGTGCCTGAAGGTTTAAGCTAAACCTTTATGAAAAATTCAAAGAGTGAAAATACTCCTTTCTAGTTTTTTAAAGAGTAATTCTGATTTTCAAGGAGTGAAATACTCTCAAAATTTCACTAAATCTCACCATGGGAGAGGGAGGGGTCCTTAATTTGGAAAAAACACCTCACGTAATTTATGGACGTCCCCTAATAAATGCGACAAAAAAAAAGAAGCTCGACGAAACCTCTCGATCGAGGAGGACAAACATCTTTTGATGAATTTTTTTTCCTCTGATGAATCCCGTCATGGCACAAAAGAGGATGCAGCAATTTAATCCGCAGCGATAATGCCGAGCAAACTGCCTTATCTGCGGGGAGAAATAAGGCAGAGAAGGGAGTAAAAAGCGGAGAAATCCACTCGTAAAACCGTTTTAATACTTATGCGAGAGAGCTACTTCTTTTATGTGTGAGTGGAACGTATAAACAAGAAAATGCTTTTCGTTAACGATTATTGAATGAGCGGAGGTTTTTTATGGAGGAGGATGCGCAAGATCGATACTTTTGCGTATCGAGTGATCTATGTATCGAATGCTTGAGTGACAAGGACAAGTAATTTTTGGAATACAATATAATATGGAAAATAAATACACTGGTCTTTGCCAATCTTATTGGTCCTCAACCAAATAGACTGGTCCAATAAATTAAAAAGAACGGGTTTAATTTTTTTTAAGTACCTGTAACACTTCAAGTGAATACCAATAATTAATTTTAAAAGCTAAACTGTATTAGACTGCGACGTTTCCTGACCATATGACGTCACTAACAAACAAAGTAGTTTGAATTTTGAGTGAAATGAAGAACGTCAATTTAAAAATATAGTCATTTTGTTAAACCCAAGTATAGTGTAGTGCTTCTTTTTTTCACGATTTGCGTACCGAAACTCCTCCTAGCAACCCAACAGGCTTTGTGTTTACCCATTTTCTCCTTCCGCGTAGTGACGTACTGGGTTCGTTGCTGTCGAGTATAGAAGTATTTTTTCAAATAGACAAGCATGGACGTCCCTAATGTTATGTGAAAACATGATTTGCAAATAAGAAAATGAAGTTTCCTGAAAAATTAGAGGAGCTCCGCACCCATATGACCCCCATAAATCCGCACATGAATAAAAAAATTCCTTTCACAGCAATTCCATTGAATATAAATGTATTCGATACTTAAAAGATCAATACTTGCAAGAATCGATTTACGCTATCTTCTGCAGTTTTTATGCCATCTCTTTGAATCAGTTTATAAACCGTTCTGGGCTATTAGGAACCCTTCTGTTGATGGCAGGATATGTAGATTATTTTTCGAGCTGTTAAAATTATGCTTCCTGGGCGAGCCGTAAGTCAGGTCGAAAGGCCTATCTCGCGGCCTAAGGTATTTGGCCTGCGTTCTGCAGATAAGCCAAAGGTGTTATTCATTCAGTTTTATGGCGAATTGTTGGTGTGTATAAAAACAGGTTCTGATGGTTTATTATACTGGCCTTGGATGAGGATTCTTTTTATAGGGGCTTTTGATTACAATTAGCCATAAAGATGTTGTTACTTTAGTTATATATAAAGTGGAGAGGGCCTATTTGAGAGAAAATTAATTTGTGGATGTGGTGTATATGAAATTTATTTCGAGAGGTTACATCTCAGCCCCTTCTACTCATATTTAATTGGGCCAATTAGCTTTTTAATACATTTTTAGGTAGATTATTTGGGTCATAAAAACTAGTATAAGAAAAGTAGTTTTGAGTAATAAACTTGCAAGTACCAAAGGGGGGTCTGGGGGTCCTCCCCCAGAATTAATATTTAAAGTTAATATTTAAAAAAAATATTAAAATAAAGTACAAAAGGGGATCTGGGTGTCATCCCCCAGGAAATGTTTGGAAATTTTACTCAAAAAACTGGTTTTTAACAAGTTTTTGTACACTTAGTCCGAATTTTGTAGAAATATGCACTGCAAAAAATAATTATCTGCAATGCAAATAATAATCTGCAAATAATAAATAATAATAATGCAAATAATAATCTGGCAACTTTTGCTGTCAGAGCTTTTCTGTTTTTTTTACGATTATTTTTTGCAGTGTGTTTATGTAGGATTTGGATTTTGATAATCTTATTATAAAAAAATAGGGGACAATAGAGTTCCAAGTACGAAAGGGAATATGGGAGTCCTCTTCCAGAAAAGTTTCGGGAATTTAACTTAAAAATTTACCCTAAAAACAAGGTTTTTAACTAGTTTTTGGTACACTTATTCCGAATTTTGAACATATGTTTTAATGTAGGATTTAGATTTTGATGATTTTATAATAAAAAAAATTGGGAATAAGAGAGTTATACAAGTACAAAAGAACAAAAGGGGGATTTGGGGGTCATCCAGCAAAAAACTTTTTGTAGTTTGAATGCGGGATACACTTTTGCAACACTATAAGTAAACACAATATGAGCATTTCTCTAATCAAAAGCGATTTTTAAATGTTTTGCTATAGTCTTGTGGGAGTGAAAAAGATAGTGTTGTAGTAGGGTTGCTAAAAATTACAGAGCCAGAAAATGTGTTCTGATAGTGGTTCGATCCAAATTGTTAAGAACACTTTCAGATACTAAAAATATTTTACAATATTATTTTTGGAACACATTTCACCACACTTTTCAAACATATTCAGAACACCACTAGCGGATCCAGGGGGGGGGGGCTAGGGGGCTTGAGCCCCCCCCCCCCCCAAATGAAAAATTTTACACTATATAATATGTAATTTTATGCACCAAAATGAGTTAAAACCATGTTATTTTAAGGTCAAATTTTCAAAATTTTTTTCTGGGGGAAGACCCCCAGACCCCCTTGGTACTTGTAACTCTATTATTACAACTCTACTTTATATAAAGCTTGTCAAAAAGCAAAAATTCTACCATAAAATCTATGTCCGAAATTCGGATGAGGCGTACCACAACGAGTTGAAAAATTTTTTTTTTTTTACTTAAATTTTGAAAATTTTCTAGGGGAGGACCCCCAGTCCCCCTTAGTACTTGTAACTATTATTACAACTCTATTTTTTATTAAATTTGTTAAAACGCGAAAATTCTACCATAAAATCTATATTCGAAATTCGTATGAGGTGTACCAAAACAAGTTGAAAAAATGGGGTTTTTTTTACTTAAATTTTCAGAAATTTTCTAGGGGAGTACCCCTAGAGCCCCTTAGTACTTGTAACTCTATTATTACAAATTTGTTTTATATTAAGTTTGTAAAAACACAAAAATTCTACCATGAAATCTATATCCAAAATCGGATGAGGCGTACCAAAACAAAACGAAAAGTGGGGTTTTTTTTACTTAAATTTCAAAAAAAATTTCTGGGGGAGAACCCCCAGACCCCCCTTTTAGTGGTTGGAGCTGGATAATTCACTACCTTTTCCATATTAAGATAATCAAGAAGATACAATTTGGGTTCTTATGGAGAAACCCAATTGAAAATTCTTAGCCCCCCCCAATACCAAATCCTGGATCCGCCACTGCAGAACACTATCACAACACAATAATAAGGTGCAAAGTAGAGCACGAGCAAAGTGTTGTTGATTTGAAGACAAAAAAAAAGTGTTCTTAAATTTTATATTTATGTAGATCATTTTCAGTGTACCTCATTCCAGGAGTTTGAACGGATTACTATAAAGTAAAGTGTAATTTTATTAACCCTTTGAAATCATTTGGAGTTTAGTTCTTAAATTTTCCCAGTAAAGCTACAAAAACTCCATTCTAAAACGAACTCCACAATATTTTCCCATTGTAAAAATCATTAACCCCTTAACCACTGCGCTCCTTAACGTGTTATTACAAAGAATATTCCGTCCATTTCACGGCATCAATCATGTCATAACCAGCAGCTAATTAAAAGAACGACCGAGAGATGACAAAACTCGTGAAAAATGTGTTTTCTGTGTCTGAGACCGCGTCTCTTGAGACCTTTCGAATTCCACCTGTCATTTGTGGTATATAATCATAAGGTTACGGAAACGGACCGATCGTTTCTTCTTAGAATTAGAGGGGGGGGTTTAAATAATGTTAACACAGGGGACCGATCGTTTCTTCTTAGAATTAGAGGGGGGGTTTTCTAAATACTGTAAACACTTGGCGTTTTTCTTTGAAAATGTAATTGAGAAAGTAATCCTTAGAGATTGCTAATGTTGAATTCACACTATTAAATTAGCTATAGCAAGAGTACAAAATTGTGAATTCTACCTTTATGAAACTAAACTTTTATGAAATCTTAAATTTAACCTCTTAACATAAATTGAATAATTTAGATAAATAAGAGTGTTTGATAAGCATTTACCATTGAAGTATGAGAAACAATCGCATATGAGTGTGTGCTTAATGTTTTTTGACTGATTAAATGCATTTCATAAAAAGGAAAAGGAAAGAATAAGCCCAATGGACAAGTTTAGAATTAGTGACTTATTTCCATATTTTACGTTTCCTTTCACCAATTCTCCAGGTTTTTTTTATTTAACAGTATTTAAGTCTTATTTCTTTAAATGTTTAGGATATTATAATTTTACATATTTTGTTACGTTTATCTAATAAATATAAATAAATTCCCTCCGTAACTAAGATAAGTTATTCGACTGCTTTTATTTTTCGCTCAATTCATCTTTAACTTAAGCCGATTATTGGGAAATGTAACTAACTCTACAAAACACAATACATTTTATCCACGTACATTCATTCCATTTATCACTCTTTTTTATTAAAAACGAACACAACAAACTATACTTTCTTATACCGTCTTTATTAAACGTAACGGCCGATTCGTCTCTTAACTACAATTAAGTGCACTTCTTGCTCGGGAAATTCCATACGGGGAAAATCCCTGTAATTTCAAAAAAAAAATTTGACATAGAGCTTTATCCCCCACTCCATTACACCTTTTAAACCAGACGCGCCGGTCTGTGGAATAATCTGTTTATCACCGGCGCTTTAGACCCCCCTTCCGGACTTAAAAGATTATCTTTACTGCCAGAGCAGGACTGGACAGGAAAAAAAGAAACGAACACTAAAAAGACACCTAAATTTAATTTATAGTTCCTTCTTAAAACTCACCCCCCGCAAAAGAACTCCCTTAAAGACCCCCCTTCGCCGTAAAATTCCCCCTCACTGAGAAACAAAAAAAAAAGAACGTCTGACAAAGGCACATTACAAGTGGATTAACCCACTCCCCCCCCCCCCCTGACTGCTACTATGTAAATTAACTTCACACTAATTACCGCTGCAGTTTAAATACGGGGAGCAGACGAAAAAAAAACACTGAGTTGTATTAATTTCTTCTTGCTTATAATCTTGGTGTAGTCTAGTCTTTTTGTTCGACTTATAGAACAATGGTTTTGTCGTCTCCGGTTTCCGAAGAGTTTTTTTTTTCAAGCGGGGGTGCCGCCATCTTTAATTCTTTGAGCATTAAAGATGAAGTTCTTTTTTTTGTATTTAAATTTCGTGTATAGAATGATACATTGTGGATTATCGGTATTGAGGTTTTTGCGGCTTATTTTTGATTGAGTTGAGCTCGTTATTGTTGTGATAATCAGGGATTTTAGTAATACATAAGGTGATAAAAGTTATTCGTGTTTAAAGCTCAGGGGTTTTTTTATCTGGCAAAATCACGGTCCTTTTATTAAAGTTGTGTTAAGATTTTATACTAGACAGCAACATTAGATGACACTATGGCCACTAACAAAGTAGTTCCCATCGCGGTGTCTGAAATTTGAGTGAAATGAAGAACGTCAATTTAAAAAATAGGATTAGTTTGTTCAACCACGGCTTACTAGATACTTCTACAGGCTAGCCGAGTTTTAAACAATGAAAACCATTTGACAACTTTTCCCGCTTGGAGCGCTACAAGACCTACCTATATCCCCCACCGCCTTCAACACTGTGGATATGCTTTGCCAGTTGGTCCCATCTGGATTTGCAATGATTTCCCTACTCGACTAGCCTGTATAAGTATCTAGTAAGCCGTGGTTCAACCCATGTACATTATAGGGTGGAGCGAAAAACACGAATTTCGGAAATTGAAAACGCCTATGGTGGGAATAGCTGTGGACAACCATGCCTATTAATAATCCAAAATATGAGCTCAATCAATTAATATCTTCAGATGCCCCTTTCACTTTGAAATTTCGAAATTTTGCCAATTTTTTCATATAAATAACAATAACGCATCCATAAAAAATTAATTCCCCCTATTACGAGGCATGGGAGATGAAATGGACTTCCCTGAATGTATAAAAAAAGTTTCAGCCTTGAAATAAATTTTTGAGTTTAAAATTTGGCCTCTTTTTTAAAGGATCTAACGCGCGCGACCACGCTTCTGAACGGACCTCCCAATGTGTTCCTCGCAAGTGCGGGCGGTGGTACACGGGCGCTCCCCTTTCATCTCGTTGTTTTAAGGGGGTAAACAACTCGTAATTCACAACTTAGAGGTGTCTGGATCTCTTTAGATGCCCGCCCCTTTTTTGGTAAATATCTAGTAATAGATTCATATCAAAACTGGTGTTTCAGATAGATCTGTGGCAATTTTGATTAATGCTGCACTAAAAGATATGGGAATGATTTCCACAGATGATATGTCAAATATAGTTGATTGGAGCAAAATTCGAAGAGAAAGAGTAAAAACACGTAGCTATCTTAAAAAGGAAATTGAAGAAATACCAGGGGAACAAGGGATATATTTTGATGGAAGAAAAGATAGAAGATAGTAATGATTAAAGAAGGGGAAAGGATTGCTAGGAAAACCATAACACAAGAACATATTGTTATAGTAACAGAACCAGGGTCAACATATTTGGGACATGTAACACCTGCCACTGGCTCTTCTCAAAACATTAAAACAAGTATTTTAACATTTTTAGAAAAAAATTTCAATCTTTCCAACTTAAAAGTTATAGAGGTTGTGATGCTATTGTAGTAAACACAGGTGTAAAAAAATGGAATAATTTGACAAGTTGAGGTCTTTTTAGAACGGCCTGTGCATTGGTTTATTTGTCTATTACACACGAATGAGCTACCTTTACGCCATTTGTTACAACATTTGGACGGGAAAACCACCGGGCCAAAAGGATACAGGGGAGATATAGGAAAACTGTTCGAATCTTGTGAGAAATTAACAATAAAAAACTTTGAGAAAATTGAAACATTTTTACCAGTTATTGACCAACAGGATCTAAGCACAGATCAGAAATACCTTTATGAAATGTGTGCCAAGGGATAGCAAATAAATATATCCCATTAAGCTTCTCCCAAAGAGATCCGGGAAAGCTAAATCACTCTAGATGGCTGACAACAGCGAACAGGATTTTAAGGTTATATGTTTCAATAGAACATCCAACTCATAATTTGAAAGTATTAGCAGAATATGTTATGAAGGTATATGCCTCTATGTGCTTCAAAATTAAAAGTCAACCATCGTGTCAGTATGGAAGTGTTCATTTTTACAATATCGTAACCAAATCGAGGTTTTTGCCGGAGGATTTTAAGAAGGTAATTGATCTAACTTTGCAAAGAAATGCTTACTATGCCCATCCAGAAAATATTCTTTTGGCAATGTTGGCGGATGATCGAAAACACGTAAGAGAATTGGGACTTAAACGAATTTTAAAATTGAGGCAAGAAAATGAAGCTCCAAATAATACTAGAGAGCTTAGAACACCTAAGTTAAACTTTGAGGCTGTGTCTCTTTCAAATTATGAGATTCAGTCTTTAATTTTAGACGTTCCAAGATATAGTGATCTTTTTAACTTTCCATGCCATTCCCAAGCTGTGGAAAGGTGTGTTAAGATAGTTACTGAAGCATCAGGTGCAGTCTGTGGAACACAGAGGCACAGGATGGGTTTATAAGAGCGAGAATTGCATCCAGAGTTTCTTTGCCAAGGTTTGAAACGAAAAGCCAATATAAACCACTTTTAAACCAGTGACTTAAATTTTTGGAGGGGTAAACACAGTTAAATTTTATTTTTAGTGGGAGGGGGGTGGTGGGGACTCGATATGCAGCCACCTTCTCGTGGTGAGTTCTGGGTTGTTTTCATAATGAAAACAAGCGAAGAGCTGCAAGGGAAGTGCGCGCATTCCACGAGGTACGCTTTGGGAGGTCCGTCCGAAAGCGTGGAGGCGCGCGTTAGATGCTTTAAAAAAGAGGCCAAATTTTAAACTCAAAAATTTATTTCAAGGCTGAAACTTTTTTTATACATTCAGGGAAGTTCATTTCATCACCCATGCCTCGTAATAGGGGGAATTAATTTTTTATGGATGCGTTATTGTTATTTATATGAAAAAATTGGCGAAATTTCGAAATTTCAAAGTGAAAGGGGCATCTGAAGATATTAATTGATTGAACTCATATTTTGGATTATTAATAGGCATGGTTGTCCACAGCTATTCCCACCATAGGCGTTTTCAATTTCCGAAATTCGTGTTTTTCGCTCCACCCTAATGTACATATAGTGTCTTTTTATCACGATTTGCGTACCGAAACTCCTCCTAGCAACCCAACAGGCTTTCTGTTTACCTATTTTCTCCTCCCGCGTAGTGGTGACGTACTTGGTTCAGGAAACCTTGGCTGTCGAGTATAAAGATGATATGGTCGATTTAAGAAATTCTCAAATAAAATATTCATGTTTTAATATTTAGTAATAATAATTTTATAAACTGAGGGTTAAAATTTCTAACAGCATGTAATTAATAAATAAATCAACATTTATGATTAAAGACATATATTAAAAAACTTCAAAGTCTATGAAAGTTTAAAGAGATTGTTATCAATTTCCATCTAAAACATAACATCAAAATGAATACAAAATCAGATTCAAATATATTTATTTGAATGAAGCAGTCAAAGTAACAAAGGGCTTAAATAGGAATGAGAGAACTTTGGAATTGTTTATATTTTTCTTCACTTTATTTTAATAGAAATAGAATCTTTGAAATCTTCAGAAATAATCTACTGGAAATGTCCAGCGAATGCATCAGTTGATGTCGTCCAAAAAAACACGTATTTATATTTCCGTGTTTCTTCGGAAAATCTTTTCAAATCCAAGTCCTCTTTTTTCTTTAATATCTTTTACTGTTATGGATGTTTTTTCAAGTTCATATTGAGTTTAAAATGCTTTTTCGTAAAAAATCCGTATTTCGTAGTCCTTTTTAAGAGTCGAGAGTTTGCTTATGAATTATTAGGAAATATTTTGAAAAGTATTGTCACTCACATCTAAACTCTAGTACAATTGGGCAAAATATAGCATTAAATTGAAATGTTTGTGTTGTTTTGTAATATTAAAACATAAAAAATAGATAAAATTTATAATTATTGCTAGAACATTAGAGTTTTCAAATTTTTGTCGATAATAAATCATTTTAAAAAGGTTATAACTATACCTGATTACTGATTAAGCTTTTTATATTGACAAAATGGGACGAAAAAGAAAATAATTTAATCTTGGTATTCAGATAGTTTTCGAGAAAATAGCGACAGAAAAAGGAATAACGTTACATCCGGTTTATGCCAAAATGAGGTTTATGAAAAACGTTAACATGGTTATTTGGATATACAAACACACTAAGAAGCTAAAAATATTCATTGCGCATGCATGCGTGCAACGTGTAATAAAAAAATTTAATTTTTATGTTTATCAGATATGATGTCACATTTTCTCAAAGATAAAAGTTTTTTCATGCATTCTACTCAAGGAATCTTTCTGTGCAGAGTTTGGGTGGGACATATTGAAACACCCCCTGTATAACCCCAGTACGCAGTGAAAGAAAACACAGAGCTGCACCAAATTGGAGCACGGGAAAAACTCAAAACCTTAAAAGAAACTGCAAAGAACCGTCTGCATTACTCCACTATAGAAACATCGGGAGGTAATCCTCTCCCAAAGAGAGGAGAGAAGATCCCCCAATGATGATAAAAGCGCGGATTACCCCCCGAATGTCCGATGGAGTGGTCATTCATCCACCTACCCCCTCGTCACGTACCTCGTCCGTGCCGCATTATCGTTTGCAAAGAAAGTGTGAATCTAGCTAGGTAGCTCTCGAAATTTCATTCTTCGATTCTGTAGATGATGGAGTTGTTATACTGAGGGGTACTTTCTCAATGTAATGCAAATTTGATCTCGTAAATTATTTATTATGCTTTTGTGAGTTTTGGCTCGAACAAATCGCATGTACTACTTAAGATTTCTCTCTCTCTAATATTTAATCTCTTTCTAATATTAACAAAATAATCATACTATTTCTAAATCGACGTTCTTCGTTTCACTCAAACTTCAGACACCGCGATGGGAACTACTTTGTTTGTTAGTGACGTCATAGGGTCGTCGCTGTCTAGTATAGATAGGAATATATATTACAGTGTTGAAATATGAGGGGGCTTGATATTTTTGGTTTGGGTGGTTATATGAAGCTGCGTTCCAAAATCCCCGGGCCGTATCACAAAAGGGGGCAATAACCTTAAAACTTGAGGTCCTTTCGTTAAAAAATTGTCCCCATAGAGCGGAAAAAGAAAGAAAGATCAAATGAGGAGCCTAGAAGCCAAGGGGTACAAGTGCAGTTTTTTTTAGTATTGGAGTTAAGTGCACTAAGTAGTTGCTGTGGAGTCTGTGTGGTAAAAGGATACAAGTGAATCACTGTATGGGACTGCCATCTAGCGAATGGTATAAGTTTACAACCTCCAATTTCAGCTACTTCCCTGAGACTTAACCTTGTTTTTCTCATTATCAATATGTAGTCACTTGTACCCCTTGGCTTCTAGGCTCCTCACATATACTTGAAGGAATGAATATAATGAATTTAAATACCAAACCCATAGCACCGTAATCAATCTCATTGAGTGTTAAGAAGGCGGAAGGAAGATCTCCCCCAATCGAGAGAGATTCGATTCCAATGAGGGGGGAGGGAGAATCCCGGCCATCGCTCACGTGCGGCGGAGGTGATGGATTCGAACCTTTTCGCGAGGATTGGATTGGGTGCTGAGAACCCCCATCCATCTCAAATGGAAAATGAAGCAGAGAATACTTTGGAAATTCAGTGAGATCCTCTTCTGGAGTTCGACTTTGTATCCTTTCTCCAATAAGGCGATGGGAGTTTTTTTTAGTAGGATAAAGGTATCTATTAGGGAAGGAGGTTTCTTTCAGTTTGAGTTCTCGGATTTAGATTTGTAGCAAAGTTGTTTAAAGTACTCATCCCCCCTAAGCATCACAAATGTCCCAAGATTCGTCCAATGTTTGTCATGAATGGCCACATTTCGTTCAGAATTGGCGCCTGAAACAGGATCAAAAAAGCTCAATAATGCTTCATCACACGACTTCAGTGACCGATTTTTTTTACAGTATTTTAACTACTTCTGTTTCGGCTGCCTTGTCATTGCAAAAGAAAATGCTATCGATGATAATTACAATTGTAACTGCTTCTAATAAATTTCGTTTCAGGCGCCAGTTCTAAATGAACAGACTATAGCCTGCAACGTTACTTGACCCTGGAGAAACAAAACAAAGTAGCTCCCAGCTCGGTGTCTAAATTTTGAGTGAACTTCAATTTAGAAATACTATGACTAGTTTGTTAAACCCATATAGCGTCTTTTCATCACGATTTGTTTACTCCTAAACTCCTAACTACCCAACAGGCTTTCTGTTAACGCAGTCCGGTCCGGTGGATCAGTGGTGCAAAAATATACCACTCTCCAGTTCTAGCCGCGTTTTTTTTTTGTTGTGAAACTAAATAAAAGCTCTTTGTCAATTAGTGCAATATTAACATTTAATTTAAGAAAAGTACTCAGTAAATAAGATACTTTTAAACTTATTTGTTTATTTAGTTAGTTTTTCATTTTAAATGCAGTAGTTATTTGTAAAAAAAATTTAAACCTGTCCTTTTCAATTTGGCAGACCAGTAATTTCGGGTGAGGACCAGTCAGATTGACAAAGAACTGGTCCACACAGGACCAGTGAGTTAGTTTTTCAATTTCTAACTCTGCTGATGGCTGTGGTACCTTTTAGTACAGTGTACCAGCGCCGAACCTGTACTTTTGAAGTGCCTTCTCCTTGTATAAGCCGACGGTTTGATAGTTCATTTAGTAAAGCAAATTTTCCTCAATTTTACATCAGAAAATGTTAACAAAACAAACCCAGAAAAAACGCTCATTTATTACTCTCTAATAATGTATCGAATATTCGACTGTTCTCTCGAGCAGAATCTTCGGCCTTTATTTAAAACACGTGCCACAGTTATCAGCGCTAACACGCGCCGAGAGTAAAACAAAAACAATAAGATGGAGAGATTTGTTTGCAGGAGGAAAGGAATTGACGTTTAATAAAATTTTCGAATATAAGCCTCGAGCGCATCAGCAAACTGCCATTCGAAAACGAAGGAATAACAACAACTTCGAGCATACCAGAGGGAGTCTGCTGACTCCTCCTCGGATTTCGCGCATAATAATAATAATAACAGGAGAAGCTGCATTTTGTTAAGAGTCAAATAGTATGTAGTATGAGTTGAAATCTTTTAGCGTTATTTATAAAGATGGTGCAGTGGGGGGGAGAAAATCTCAGATTATTATTTAGTCAAATTATTTTCTCTCTTTTCGCCTCTGAGGCAAGGTTTTCGAACACAACATGGGGTATTTTGGAGTTGAAGCTATTTCCGTGTATGTGTATAGGAACCACGAAAAACTCTGATTAAATATATATAAATTGCACTTCGAGTAAAGTGACGATACACTAAAAATGCATGACGAAACACTTTTGCAACACTAAGTGTTTTTTTTTATTATTATTATAAACAAACAAAAAGCTCCCCGTGTACCACAATGTATTGCACGGGGCTTACAGAAGTAAGTAATATGATACTATTACAACAAAACAATACAAAATAAAATTATTACAATAAACTATTGCTGAACTTAAGGAACAAGAAAAATGCCATTTTATGGGAAATTAAGAACTTAAAGTTTGGAGGCCATTTAATATTTATCTTCTGTAGTTTTTGTCTCAGAGTATTTCTATCGGTTTCATATTTTGTACATTTTAAAATGATATGGTCAACGTCTTCAATTCCACCTATTTTGCAGTCACAGTAAGCTATTGAACTTAAGTTGAATCGATTTAAGTAATTTTTAAAATTTCCGTGTCCTGTAAGAAGCTGAGTTAATTTATAGTTAATTAAAAAGTGATGGTTGGCCAATCTGATCGTTATTTATTTATTTATTTAAAAGTATACACACAACAGGTCAGCGACCCAATTACAGTGTGGAGAGAGATAAGAGAAAAAAAAAAAAAAAAAGGAACACACAATACAAAGTATTAAAAATAATTAACAATTTAAAAGAACAGAACATTCCTTCTTAAAAATGACAAGAGACATATTAAAAATATCCAAGTTAAAACCAATACAATTGTAGATTTTATAAAATTTAAATAGACAGAAATTATCAATATAATTACGTTTAGTAAGAGTATTTTTAAATAAACAGTGATTCCTTAGAACTCTATTGGGCACAGAAAAATGTATGCTGCTAAGTATTTCATTACAATCGATCAGATTATTACAAACTTTGTAGAAAAATAAAATACATGATAATTCTCGTCTAGACTGTAAACAAGGAATATCAAAAATATTGCGCAAATGCGAAGAAGACAAATCCAGAGAACTAATATGAAAAGACCTGTAGAATAAGTGACGTGTAAATTTCGTTTGGACCTGTTCAATAATTTTAATTTTATTGTTATAGTAAGGATCCCAGATAGGACTGCAGTATTCTAAATTAGATCGAACAAGACTGAAATACAAAGACTTTAAAGCAATTTGATTGGAAAAGTCTGTAGTCTTGCGTCTAAGGAAACCAAGAATTTTATATGCTTTTGAAACAATATTGTCAATATGTAGAGAAAAATCAAGGGAAGTATTGAATGTAACACCTAAATCCTTTATTACCTTTATTATGGATGGAAAGAATTTCTTGGTCAATGTTCCTTTGCTTGAGCTGAGGTACTCTCTGTTCCATGCCTCCACAACATCATTCCACATAACTTTTTTATAAAATGATTTGGGTTTGTTGACAGCAATATCAACGCTCCTCTTGGTGGCAGTTTTGGCTAGAACACTACACTAACTACACTAAGGCAACTTTGGCACTTTGGAAACACTAAGTTAACACTATATGAACACTTCTAATGAAAAGTGTTTGGATTGTGTTGTGTGATATGTATTTAAAGGGTCGCGCCCGTATTCCCGAAATCCATATTCCCGAAGCCCACAATCCCGAACGCCACAAGACCGAACGGGACACTTTCCCGACAGGACTTTTTACCGAACGGGACACTTTACCGAATGGGACACTTTACCGAATGGGACACTTTACCGACAGGACATTTCACCGAACCGGACACTTTCCCAAACGGGCCTTTTTACCGACAACTCACTTTGGTCACTAATTTTTAAATATGGACTCTCGATTTAAGTTTCATCTTGCCCGACCTGGTCAGTTTCACTGGTCAAGATTCCTTTATGTCTAAAATTCATTACAAAACAAATGTTTGAGTTGCTAATTGATATTTCGTAATCTTTTGTAGTGTTGACATTGGTCTTTTGTTCCTGGTGACCATTGGTCAGTCCGGTTCACATAATGTAACTTCTTTGCTTTAGCACTGAAGTATGTCTTGTGGGGGCTCAAACCAAACGTCTTCGGAAGTGAAATATTTTTGTGTTGTCCACTGGTCAAGATCTCTTAACCAGTGGTCAATCCCTTTTTTTCCGCTAAATGCTACTTTTCTGATCTTATCTTTCTGTCTCGTGTTTGTTTTGGGGGTCCCTGATCTTTGGAATCCCCATTTGACCACTGGTCAAGATGACTTAAATTCAATACAAAACAAATGTTGGAGTTGCGAATTGATATTTTGTAATCTTTACAGTTTTGGACTGTGTCTTAGGTTGAAGCTGACCATTGGTCAGACCATTGATATCGTATTTTTAATTTTTTGATACACAAAAATAAGCATAAATTTTAATAAAAATAGTTACAATGGATCATATTTTATTATAGAATTATCCTATATATTTAATTAAAATTAAACTTTAATGTTATTTGCAATTTACAAATATTTTAATTGTAATTAAATTCTTAACAAACTAGGAAGCAAGAGAGTTCACTGCTCACTGCTTTATTTTAAACTAGCAGATATACCCGGCCTTGCCCGGGTGGAGTGGTAAATTAATGTTTTAAAGTTTATCTTATATAAGCAGAAGTTTACATACCTATAACCAATCTTATAGTACCTGTATTTCTCTCTTCTTTTTTTTCATATTCCAGTGTTTCCGTTATTTTCCTTTCCTGATGTTCCTGGTAATATTTCCTATCTCGATAAATTTCCTTTTCCCGGAGTTATAGTAAATTAAATGAGTCTAGTGAACAAAGTAACAAATTTGAAACAAAAAAAAATATCTAGTAAACTGAGATCCTAGTGAACCGTCTCATTTGGACCAATGTTTTTTTTTAATCTTCCTCCATTAAAATAAAATTCAGAAATTCCATAAATATTTTAATTTTAAAGGAAATCATATTGAATAGGAGAAAAAAGATTGAAAATTAATTATTTGAATTTATTTCGCTGTTTTCACAACTTTTAAATGCAGATATATCGAGTTTTTCGTATTGTAATATATTTATTTTTGAACGTATGCTTTCGTTTACAACGATTCAAATGGATCCACTCTAGTAGAGAAATGGAGAAATAAGCGTTTTGGGCTATGGACGATGTCAACCGGAAGTAATCTTTTGGCAAAAACTCCGATTGCATTGTTGAAAAAGGTTTTATTTCTCCATCTTAGGGTGACGTTTTGCCTCACTGATAAATTTTATTTCAAAAAATTTTAAATTTACAACGAAATTCAAGGCAAAAAAATATTAATTTATATTTATTAAATAATAAAAGTTATCAGAAAATTCAAATTACTGATTAGAAACATTGTTTACTTTTATTTAAAATTTTAAATGAGCTGGTCAACTAGTGATCTGAGTTCGTTCGGGCAAACTACCTTTTACATTCAATGGCGTTCGGGAATGAGGAGTTTCGGTCAAACGAGACTCTTCAATCTTGATAGTGGACAATACAAAAACGTCACACTTCCCATCTTCCCAAGACGTTTGGTGTGAGCCCCCCCACATGACCAACTTCAGTGCTAAAGCAAAGAAGTTCCATTAAGTGCATCGGACTGACCAATGGTCAGCTTCAACCTAAGACACAGTCCAAAACTGTAAAGATTACAAAATATCAATTCGCAATTCCAACATTTGTTTTGTATTGAATTTAAGTCATCTTGACCAGTGGTCAAATGGGGATTCCAAAGATCAGGGACCCCCAAAACAACCACGAGACAGAAAGATAAGATAAAAAAAGTAGCATTTAGCGAAAATAAAAGGGATTGACCACTGGTTAAGAGATCTTGACCAGTGGACAACACAAAAATATTTCACGTCCGAAAACGTTTGATTTGAGCCCCCACAAGACATACTTCAGTGCTAAAGCAAAGAAGTTACATTATGTGAACCGGACTGACCAATGGTCACCAGGAACAAAAGACCAATGTCAACACTACAAAAGATTACGAAATATCAATTAGCAACTCAAACATTTGTTTTGTAATGAATTTTAGACATAAAGGAATCTTGACCAGTGAAACTGACCAGGTCGGGCAAGATGAAACTTAAATCGAGAGTCCATATTTAAAAATAAGTGACCAAAGTGAGTTGTCGGTAAAAAGTCCCGTTCGGTAAAGTGTCCGGTTCGGTAAAATGTCCCATTTGGTAAAGTGTCCCGTTCGGTAAAGTGTCCCATTCGGTAAAGTGTCCCATTCGGTAAAGTGTCCCATTCGGTAAAATGTCCTGTCGGTAAAGTGTCCCGTTCGGTAAAAAGTCCTGTCGGGAAAGTGTCCCGTTCGGTAAAAAGTCCTGTCGGGAAAGTGTCCCGTTCGGTAAAAAGTCCTGTCGGGAAAGTGTCCCGTTCGGTAAAATGTCCTGTCGGGAAAGTGTCCCGTTCGGTAAAAAGTCCTGTCGGGAAAGTGTCCCGTTCGGTCTTGTGGCGTTCGGGAATGTGGGCTTCGGGAATATGGATTTCGAGAAAACGAGACACACCCGTATTTAAAACATATTTTTGAACTTAAAAATCTGATATTTGAGAGTTTAATACTATAACGTATCAAAAAAGTGTAAAATTAAGCAAATCCCTCACTTACAACTCACTGTCTTAACTCATTGTCAATCTATATTCAAAGGATTGATTCTTACCGCAAAGAAAGAAAGATAAAAAACAGATAACTGTTATGTAATCCCTGTTATGGTCCTAATTGAACAGACAATAATAATCATTACCATCAACATTTGTTATTCTTTTATTACCATCAACCTTTGAGAAATTACAAAACCCAACCCTAAAAAGAAAAAATACTACGGTAAAAAAGTCTTTGCAATCTACATAAACCTTATAACTCCGAGGTAAAATATTTTCATACATTGAATATAAATGATACGATTACTGAATATATAAATAAATCTTTTAAGAAAAAATCATTAGGTTGTCCATTTTGTTTAGAGAGCAAAAACATGTTACTAGTTAAAATATTTTTGCCCATAAAAACTATCTTCCTTAATAAAAAGGAGTCATATTTCATATGGATGCGAATATTAAGGGCTTAATATGTGGTGCTTTACAATTTATAGCCTGTTATAAAAACAATATGCATGCTCATAAATATGGAGAAAGGGTTATGTTGGCCTTCTTAAACGACATCGTTGTAATATTGATCTGATTTCTCTCTATATAGAGTGTTTTCAGGTAACGTCACGACCCGCAGATTTCTTTTAACTGTTAACCTTTGTAGGGCTTTTAACTGTTGCTAAGGCGGTTGCCAGGTAACGATGTATATGTTGCTAAGGCGGTTTTTAAGTATAGGGTCACGTGATTGCAAATGCTCCAATAGAAGAATTCCACGGCCAGTCATTTTCTGTAACTGTTAACCTCTGTAGGGCAAAAAACTGTAACATTTCTGTTGCTAAGGCCGTTGTTAGGTCCGAGTCATGTGATTGAAAATGCTCTATTAAAAAAAAGTAACAGTCGCCGCCGCCGCCGCTGCCGCTGTTTCAGAAAATCTTTACTTCAATTTTGAATTGTCACTATGCAAAAACTATGGAACGGAAATTATTGAAATTTTGACCATTTGTAGACAAATGTATGAGGGTCCTTTTCGTTCCAATAGCTAATTAATGAGATAATTAGTTCTGGAATTATTTAATGTCAAAGTCGAAAATTATTTTTTTCTGCTGCGAGTTCAACCCCAGCAAAATCTATATTCGCAGCAGAAATATGATTTTTTGCAGCCGCATTCTCTTAGATGTGAAGTTTTGCACCTCGTCGCCCTTTTTTTGAATTTCGAATTAGTTTTGGAGTAATTAAGTTTTAAAGTTTCGAAATTTTTGACGGGTTTTCGGTTTTTTCGTTATAAAAGAAAAACTAATCACAGTAGAACTATGATATTTTAAACACACATACAATTATTTTTTATAAAAATATTGGCGTTTTGTTTTTCAAAAAATTCTAATTAGTTTTAGAGTTATTAAGATTCAAAGTTTTAATTTTTTCTTCTCTTTCTGTTGCCGTTCACTAGAGAAACAGGCGAGTTTTATGATGAGTCTAATAGAGCATTTTCAATCACATGGCTCGGACCTAACAACGGCCTTAGCAACAGAAATGTTACAGTTTTTTGCCCTACAGAGGTTAACAGTTACAGAAAATGACTGGCCGTGGAATTCTTCTATTGGAGTATTTGCAATCACGTGACCCTATACTTAAAAACCGCCTTAGCAACATATACCTCGTTACCTAGCAACCGCCTTAGCAACAGTTAAAAGCCCTACAAAGGTTAACAGTTAAAAGAAATTAGCTGGTCGTGACGTCACCTGAAAACACTCTATTTCTTTTATTTTCAACAATGTTTTTTCTACAAAATGGTTGATGATTATTAGTAGACTTGCTGGATATTTCTTAACATTTCGATTAAATTATTGATAAGCTAAAAAAGGAATGTATTTCAGCAACCTTTTTGTTGTTAATTTAGGGGAATGATACGAATTAAATTATTTATAAGCAAGAGAGAGGTATTTTCGGTATTACAAGAGGCTTAATTAAGTCGAGAAGAGTGTTAGGCTGGATTGTTGAGATGAACAAGCGAGAAGATCGCGAAGCGATCTGAAAAGAACTGCGAAGCAGTTACGGGGGTTGGTGAGCGATAGCGAGCAGGGGGCAGGCCCCCTATGTTTCTGTAAAAGATGGCACTGGTTATTACCACGAAAGTAACAACTCAACTTCTGAAAAAGGTAAATAATAGCAAAATATGTACTCAAAAGTAGCAGCCTGGAATCGGGACCATTAGGTTACTAGACGCACACTATACCACTAGGTCATCGTTGCTGATGCCAGGATTGTTCCGGGCCCCTCAACGGACCACTTTCAAGACTCTCACAGACCAGCTATGGTCCGCGGACCACCGGTTGGGATACTACTGATTTAACACAATATGTGTCCGTAGTAGTAGTAGTAAAAGTATTGCATAGAAACTACCATAGCCACAAGTTTACCACCACAAGGTTATAGCCATAACCTTATAAAACAAAATGTAATTTTAGCAAGAACTCTGATATTTTCCAGGATGTCCCTTCACAGCTTTTTTATCCGAAGCACAGCGGAGTATTAGCTCAGGGCCCCATTTTGGTAAATACAGGCTTACTAAGGAACTTGTTTTATTAGACTCTGGAAAAAGAGTGCTTGCTAGTTCAATTACATTCAAACCCTTTTAGTCCTAAACGCTCCAAATTTTCCAAAGGGTTCAATGGTAATCTGGGACGGCTTAGGATTCAAAGGGTTAACACATGTGTCCGTAGTAGTAGTAAAAGTATTGCATATAGAAACTACCATAGCCACAAGTTTACCACCACAAGCCACATGGTTATAGCCATAAACCTCATAGCCACAAGGTTATAGTCATAACCTCATAGCCACAAGGCTATAGCCATAACCTTATGGCCACAAGGTTAATTAAAAAACTGCAGTTTCAAAGAGAATTTGAACTTAGGTTTTATGACGTTTCCATACTAAGATAATCGCACTTATCTGTTCGACTGAAGACGTCCTTATACTATAAGGGGGTGAGGAAATTTATATACTATACTAGATTGCAAAGTTTCCTGTCCCTACTACGCGGAAGGAGAAAATGGGTAAACACAAAGCCTGTTGGGTTGCTAGGAGGAGTTTAGGAACGCATATCGTGATAAAAAGACTATAGTATACATGGGTTTTAACAAAATAATCATATTTTTAAATTAGCGTTCATCATTTCACTCAAAATTCAGGCACTGTGTGTGACGGTGTCTGAATTTTGAGACACCCCTTTATAGCTTAAAATCCTACACCCTCACAAAATTACTATACAATACATGGAAATTAATTTTCTCCGATTAAGCATAAAAACTTATACTAGGATGCCCTGAATTATAACTCTATTTTAAGAAAATCTATATATATCTCTTACGTGGCTCACGAATTTGGCGGTATTTGTTTTCTCCCGTTGGCAACGGTTGGTTTGTTTTGGTTTTGTGTTTTGTTTACGTTTTGGCGATCAGACGAGCGCCTTCTGTAGAAGTGTATGTACAATGTTCGTAATCACGAAACGCTCAATAACCTGGGTTCAAATCCAGGTAGTACACAATCTCAGCTAGGCTGTACCAGCGTATGGCGAGCGAGCACAGGATTGCGGAGCAATCCTAGGGGAACTGCGTCAGCAGTTCCCGGGGGTTGGCGAGCGATAGCGAGTCACTTTTCACTCACTTTTCACTTTTCAGATCACTTATTTCAGAAACATGTCAAACGCCACTTTTCTTGTTTTGAGATAAACGAGAAAAACTGTATAGAATCTCACTACATTTTTATTAAGGTGTTTAGTAATTTTTTTCTTAAAGTAGACCTCATATGAGTATTTTATAGACAAAAAGAATTTTTTTAACATTTTTATTCTTTGCATAAAAAATTATTGAAATTTTTGCATTTGACAGGTTTCTGCAATAAACAGAGTATTCAGGTCTATTTTCATAGCTTAACTCTAATTATTTTAAGGATTTGGTAATAAAAGGGGGAATATTAGTTGAAAATAGCATTTCCATATTAAATACTAACCCATAAAATTATTATAGAGTTCTTATTTTTTTTTCTCTTTAGGTTATTAGATGTACAAATACTTAGTTTTATAAATGATTTCAACTCTAGACTCAAAAATAGTGGTCAGCCAATTCAAAATGTTAATATAGACATCTTTGAAGTCAATTAGATAGTTGTTTAGAAGTAACTTTGTGGACAGTAAAACAATTTCGCTTTAAAAGCCTACAAAATTAGTTAATTAGTTCAATATTATGATCTGGGGTATAGATTTGATGTCCACTTTTAATGAAGTGATTCATGAATCCAAAATATTAATCACATGGATGTAATAAAGGGCCACAAGCATGGAATTTTAAATATATAGGTACCAAAACGTCCAGTCTTGAGATTCGTACAAAAACTTTAAAAATATGGGTTTTACTATGGCTTGGTGGACCTAACCTCTAAAGAATGACTTTTCCTTTGTATGTCTTTGTATGCGATTAAATAACAAACTGCAGCCCCAAACAAGCGGTAGATGAGACGGCATGAACGAAATTCCCCGCAATTTAAGTGCAGAAACCAGTCAAGCGACGTCGTTTGACTTGTTTCTGCACTAAAGCTGAAATTTAACATGCTGGAAAACTATTTTAAAATTCCGTTATTTTAATTATTCTTACACTAAAATGTGCGTCTACCCCTACAGAATCATATGACACCAATAACTCATTTTTGAAAAAATTGGCGTTTGACATGTTTCTGAAATAAGTGATTCAATTGTTATGATTGAATTAAATCTCCGGGACCTTCAAAAATCTAGCTAAGTTTAGTCAGAGCTCTTAATTTCACTTAGTACATAAAAGTACTGTTAATAATGTAGTGGTGACTATATCCCCACAAATTACTTTTTCAAAAGTTATCGTCACGGAAACAATTCAATCTTTTCTTGTTCAATTCGCTTAAATTTGTATTTATTGTATTTTTTTTTGTGCTTCGGCGGGCCCCTCCACGAACCGCTTTCAAGACTCACGGACCACCATTTGGGAACCACTGCTTTATGCAAACAATTTTTGAAAACTCAAATTTTATTGCTTAAAACATTTTTTAAAATTGATTTATACTCCTCATTTCCTCTTATAGAGACAGACCAAAGATACCCTCAAACCAGGGTTAAAGCTAAAGAATATGTAACAGAGCTAAAAATTTTAAAAAATTTAGTAAAGGCTGTTTATTAGAGGAAAAATATTAATAATAGAAACTACTTAAAGAACAACTCAGTGCTAAATATTTCTTCAGAGTCTTTAATTTTAAGTAACTCTTTAAAATTTCTTACTCTTTATATACTTAACCATTCAGATTTTTCGGTTGCATTATTTTCCATAAATGGTCTAAAATACAGCATTTTGAGGTTTTCTTTCGCATTTTGAAAATAATTTTCCATCACGAACACGACGCATAAAAATGTAAAGAACTAAATTAATTGACAAAAACAAACAAGCAAACTGCCTTTTTCCCTTGTCCATGATGCTGTATGTATATGTTTTTATAGAAATCTCCAACCTGTAGTATGTACTACTTTCTACAGCAGTGGTTCCCAACAGGTGGTCCGTGAGAGTCTTAGAAGTGGTCCGTGAAGGGTCCGCATAAAAATTCCAATAAAAACAAATTTGAGCGAATTGGACGAGAAAATATTGAATTATATCCGTGAAGATGACTTTCAGCTGAATAATTTGTGGGGATAATAGTCACCACTTAATTATTAACAATACTTTTGTGTACTATAATAGTGAAATTAAGAGCTCTGAAAAAAACCCCAACTCGGCTATATTTTTGTAGGTCCCGAAGATTTAATTATATCATTACAGAAATTCTTAACTTATAAGATATAATTAAAATTTTCATAGAATTATAATTCAGAGAATCATATAAATTTACATGCTTAATTAGGGAAAATAAACTTTTATCTTGCAATTTGTCCGGGTGTAGAATTTTAAGCAATGAAGGGATGGTCCGTGAAAGTTCAAATTTTAAACTTAGTGGTTCACGGACTTTTCTGAGTTGGGAACCATTGTTCTACAGCAGGGGTCCCCAACCTTTTTGTACCCAAGAGCACATACCAAAATATCGGTCGAATGGAGGGCACCATTTATTTTTTCGTGATAAATTTATAGTTGGTAGACATGATTAATAATACACTAATGCACACAAAATTTAATATTAAGAATTAATTTGACACATTAATATAATTAATATTAATATTCTTTTTTTAAAATAAAGGAATACTAATAATGGAAAACTGAAATATTTTATCGTTGGGCACAAGCAGTGGGCGCACCTAGACCGATCGACGGGCGCCATGGTGCCCGCGGGCATAGGGTTGGGGACCCCTGTTCTACAGGATAGGTGGTTAAAGCAGTACGAGTTTCAATCCATGCATTTAAATTTTCAATGTGTTAGAATTTTATCCAAATTCGGTTCTATAACATTTCTTTCTTTACAGAGGGAAGCAGAGCCTTTTGGTACCAGCAGTTGGTGAAAGAATAAAGACCGGTTCCAGCATCAGAATGTGTCGAGTATGACCGAGAACTAGTCAGCTGCTATCTGATGAAAAGATCTTCTAATGCCAGAATCCGAGCGCTTGTCTAGTAGTCTAGTGCAGGAGTAGTGAAGTCCCCTCCGATTGATAACAATCGTTTTGGGATGGAAAAATGTCGTAGTGTGGCTCGCACCTTAGAACCCGTTGACAAATAGGAAGTCGAGAAGGGGTGAGGATCCTCCCAGAGAAGTAGTGTTCGGAAATAGTGGTCAAAAAATAGTTAATTACCAACTGCTAACTAGTCTGGGAAATTGTAGTTGTAACTAGTAGTTAACTCTTTTTTTCTGGGACTAGTTGCAACTAGTAGTTAACTATTTCCCAAAGTAGTAACTACTAGTTAACTTGTTTATTTAATTTCATTACCTACTTTTTGGCAAAATTCTAATACATCTTTCTTATCTATGTCACAAAAAACGTTTATACTTCGCGCAAAAATGGTCTTTATTTCTGGTTATGGTATTTGAGTACCCTACCTTTGATAAAAATTTTAAATATATTTTTAAATTTTAAATAAAACATTTTTTTAAGTAGTTGAAAATTTGAAAGTAGTTTTAACTAGTAGTTAATTAAAAAAGTAGTTGAACTACTTCAAACTAAAAGTAGTTAAACTACTAGTTGATCGGTAGTTAACTACTAGTTGCAACTAGTTCTAGTTAACTAGTGCCGAACACTACAGAGAAGACAGTCGAGGATGATGTGACGTGTTGGTGGCATTTGGGGCAGAGGTTTCCTCACCCATTAGAGAAAGAAAGACATTTTATACTAGCTATAGAAAGGAGAGGCAGGTTCTTCTGTTGATTTTGAGGGTCAAGGAAAGACCCGGCTTCCTGCCCTTGTACCAATTCTGAAAAGCGCCAAGTTTGGTTATTTGCGATTTTTTGTTGGGAGAAAGTTGGCTGTAGGTGAGCCCAGAAGAAGAAGGGGTTGGGCAAGGTGGTCTGCCTTTTCGTTGCCGTCAATATCCACGTGGGAATGTATCCATTGCAGGCTGTTCACGCAATATGTGTTTGTAGGCTAAAGTCAAGGATGACATTATTGCACACCTTCCCTAAAGCGATATTTCTGACACATTTCAAAAAAGTTTTAATTTGAGGGTCTGTTTCATTTCTCCCTACGGTATCTGCGCTTTAATCAGAAATTAAAAAAAAAAACATCAATGTAAATTGAACGGGTAGAATCACAGGGAGTCTGAGAATAAGAGGAGTTTTTTTTCTATGTTATTGTTGCTCATCTCCAACATTGTGTCTAAGAATTCGATGACCAATAAATAGGAAGTCGAGAAGGGGTGAGGATCCTCCAGTCGAGGAGGATGTGACGGTGTTGGTGGCATTTGAGGTTTCCTCCCCCTCTGAGAAAGAAAGACATCTTATGCTGATGGGCAGAGACTGGTTCTTCTATGGAATTTGGGGGTCAAGGAGGAAAAGCCTGCCCTTGTACCAGTCATGAAAGAGGGTAGCAGCCACAGAGAAATATCCTAACAGAGGGTCCACGAGGCTATTTTCAAATGCGTTACTGATGTGAGGGCGCCACACTAGAAACTGGAACGTATGCCGGCCGCTTAAATCTCTCCCCAAATTAGAACTCAGCGCATGCGCAAAAAGGTGTTTTCGATCTCCCATAGGCAGCCGGCGAACAATTCAGACTGGATCCAGACGCTAGTGAATTTAGTGCGATCCCAGCGCCACAATTCTCCCAACCTGTAACAAGATGTCATGATTTTCGCTTTCCATTATGGCCTATGGCCGTGGACTCTCTGTTCTAGTACTCTGTGGTAGCAGCCAAGTTTCAAGGGATAGAAAAATGTCGTAGTGTGGCTGGCACCTTAGAACCCGTTGACAAATAGCAAGTCGAAGGAGTGAGGTTCCTCCCAGAGAAGACAGTGGAGGAGGATGTGACGTGGCTGGAAATATTTACAGTAGAAGAAAGAGTCGTTATTAATTTAGTGGTGACTGTGTTATCCACACAAATTACACAGCCGAAATCAATCTTTTCTTGTTCAATTCATTCAAATTTCTATTCATTATAAGAATTTTTTTGTGTGTGCTTTTCATCATAGGAGTAACGAGGGGGGGTTATTGGGGTTGTAACCCCTCCCATTACATCGACGGTTTCTAAAACATGAAAAACTGAAAAATTTTCCCTTTCGACGGAAGGCGGTTCACAAGGAACTGTTCTTTTAGGACGTAACCCCCAAGGGCCTCAAGAATTTTTCTACCTTTCTAGGTTAGTCTAGGAGGTCTAGGAAAGGAAAGACCGTACCAGTCATGAGAGGGGGGTAGCAGCCAAGTTCGCTTATTTTGCGAGGATTTTTTTGTCGGGAGAGGAGTTTGCTGTAGGTGAGCGCACAAGAAGAAGGGGTTGGGCAAGGTGGTTGTTTTTGGGGTGGATCTCATGCATAAAAATATGTTTAGCAGTGCCTAAATTCTTGAATTTTTTTTCCTACTTCAATTTTTTTTCTTTGTAAAATGTATTTTTAGTTGAAATTTCAAATTTCAGGAAAAATAAGCAAACCCCCTCCCCCCTTAGGTGCTTACGTAATATTTGAATGGCCCCTTAAGTAAAAAAGAGTTATTTGGTTCTCCTAAAAGATTTTATTAACTCGCTTAATTTTAATTTCTGAAAACAGAGTAAGTAAAACAAAATGTGATTTTGTGAATGATAACGTAAAAGAGATGATGCTTGGTGATATTTGAACGTGTAGACGTCTTTTAGTTTGATTTCAGTTAACTCTATCCACATTTTCCAGAGTTTTATTTAGAATTTTATCGCTCAAAATCTGAGATAAAATACGTTCTCAACTTAGTGCATCGGCGCCGCAGCAGCACTCCCAATAATTTTAGCTCCGAGCCGCCATTGGTCATGATGATGGGGAATGAGCCGCAGCTTGTGCAGAGTATATTAGAATTGGTTGTCTTGTCGCCAAGTATATTTGATATAGTGTACATTTGAGGTTTTGTATCGAGTTGCTGCTGGCTGTCAGTATCCAAAGGTCGCTATAGTTCAGTGGTTCCCTACGCAAACAAGTCCGCGGACCTCTAAGTCTAAAATTGGAATTTTCGCGGACCACCCCCTATAGTAGCTTCAAATAATTATCTTCACAAAATTTCAGTATGAAAGTTTACCATCCCTAATTAAATATAGAATTTTATATAATGCTCTGAAACTATATTTTAAGAAAAATTTAATTAATTAGCAATTTTTGTTTCGAACTAAGTAAGTCTTCGAAAACTTTAATTTTCGAGACTCCTATATTTACAGTAGAAGAAAAAAAATATTATTAATTTAGTGGTGGCTGTGTGATATCCCTACAAATCACATACCTGAAAGTTTAATTCATATTTTCTTGTTCAATTCATTCAAATTTCTATTACTTACTGGAAATTTTTTTTGAGTGGTATAGTGGCCCTTTACGGACCACTTCCAAACAAGACTCTCACGGACCACCCGTTGGGAACCACTGCTATAGTTGGATTCAAAGGGCAGTGAGTTCTACATTATCCTAAAGAAAATGTGGCGGTTTTTCTTTAGTCTTTGACTTAGTGCCACAATATAAGTAAGTTGAGGTTCGGTTGAACTAACGGTAACTAGAAAGTTTGTTAAAATATTTTAAAAGCCTAGCTCGTCTTCTAACATGGAGTGGTCTGCTTCAAAAAACACGATTTCTGAAGGGCAGCTGCGCTTCAAACAAGTAATGATAAGAGCAGCACTTAATGGACTCTAACCGTCTGACGTCACACGGAACCAACACGTGACCTACTGAGCTTGCAATGGACTCTAACCGTCTGACGTCACACGGAACCAACACGTGACCTACTGAGCTTGCAATTGGTCACCACAGATACTACACTAGTAGATCTACTAGTGCAGTATCTGTGGTAACCAAACTTTTTTCAGATCGGATTCAGAAGCACATCTTTAGACTGGAAATTCGTAGTTAAGATGTTCTAAGAGTAGAGGCATAAACCCCCCAATCTCTACCTGTTTGTTCCAACGTATTGCTCGCAAGTTATAAAAGGTTGTTCTTGTCCAGTTCTATTTTCCATAATTTTTTGAGCGGTGAGTGAGAAGTACCGTTAGATGAAATGGAAAGATGAGGATGTTTAGGGGGTTTTCTTGCCTTCAGAACATTGTGTTCTATACATTAATTACGAGTGATTTCAGGATCTAGAATATATCCTAAGCATTTCGGGTGTTTTTCGTACCTGAGTTTCTGGTGCTTTAATTTCAAATCTGGTTGGCAGTAGTTGTTCAGATGTTTATTGGTAGTAAAGAAGATGGTTATATAGATTTAGCGGGATTGAAACACAGTTTAAGTCCAGCTGTAAACGGGGACAGAGCAGTCAAAGCGTCTTTTAGTCTGATGGATTCGTCAGTTTTGTTAACAGAGGTCCAAAAACAACGTCAGTTCTTTGCTGGTGCTGAGAGAAAGTAATATCTCCTAGGAATGCTTGCGGATGACGTTGTTCTTTGAACCTCTGTTAGCAAAACTGACGAATCTAGACTAAAAGACCCTATGACTGCTCTGCCCCGTTTGCAGCTGGACTTTAACTGTGTTTCAATCCCGCTAAATCTATATAACCATCTTCTTTACTGTCTATAAGCACAACTGCCAACCAGATTTGAAATTAAAGCACCAGAAACTCAGGTACGAAAAGCACCCGAAATGCTTAGGATATATGCTAGATCCTGAAATCACTCTCAATTAATATATAGAACACAATTTTCTAAAAAGGAAAGAAAACGCCTAAACATGCTCATCTTTCCATTTCATCTAACGGTGCTTCTCACTCACCGCTCAAAAAATTACGGAAAATATAACTGGACAAGAGCAACCTTTTATACCTTGCTATCCTCAACATAATATTTCGATACACTTTCCAGTTACAGTCGGTTCAACCGAACCTTCACTTACTTAAATAACCAAGTCGAAGACTAAAGTATAGCATTCAAGGAGAGATTACTTTCTTTCAGCTCTAACTAAGAACATGAGAACAATGTCGGACTGAGAAAGGTACCCTGACTGAGATGATGTTTGAGAGAGTAGTATTAAATGTGACCTTCATTTGCTGTAGATAATCTGAGATCCAAGCCAGAGGATTTCCTCGGGTATTAAATGTATTAGGTAGCTTAATTAATAAGCTTAGGTTTCCATACACTATCGTAAGCCATCGTGAGATCCAACAGAACAGTGACCGTGTCTTAAGTAGGTTTGTGGTTCTGATATGGTCAATATGGTACTCCTTCCAAAAGGTGAAAGTCTTTCCCAGTTATATTTTTCCTAACTTCTTGAGCGGTGACTGAGAAGCACAAGTTCCGTTAAATGAAATGGAAAGATGTGTGGCTTTGAATTGAATGTTAACATCTGTTGGCTTTTCAATTGGTATTAAATTACAGGTATTAGGATATTAAATGTATCAGGTAGCTTAATTATGAGCTTAGGTTTCCATTCTCTATCGAAAGCCTATACATGAGATCCAACAGAGCAGCGACAGTGTGTTCAGTAAGTTTTTAGGTTATGAGCATCCTGTATAATTGGGGGGAAAATACGGTCAATGGCACTATGACCTTGAAAACTGTATTGCTCACAAGGTAAAGTCTGGTCCAGTTCTATTTTTCCTAATTTCTTGAGCGGTGACTGAGAAGCACAAGTACCGTATGGAAAGATTCTTGACTTTGAATTGAATGTCTGTTGGCTTTTTTAATTGGTATTTTTGTGGCTTTTTTTCATTCTTGTGGTAGACGACCTCTAATCCACGATTTGTTTATCATATCTAGCAGTCTTTTCTCACCCAAATAGCCAAGATTTTCAAGTGTAAGGCCATGAAGTCCTGTTAATGTAACAATTCAAAAGGTGATTTTCTAGATCAATACGTGAGGGGCAGAGTATTAGACGGTTATTAATAATGCCTGAAGTGAGGCGGGCAGTGTGACAATGCCCTTAACAAATATGTGTCGCATTTTAAAAGAAAAGCATCTTTCTATATCATCTAATCGTTGAACAAAAAAAGTTCAGGACTGGGTTGTTACAGAAATGAGTACTCGCCAATATTAAAAAAAGATATTTTTTATAGTTACCGCTTAAAGAATGACGTTAAATATTATAAGTCTAGCATTTTTCCCATTTAATCTAACTTCACCTGCGCTTTCAGTCACCACTTAAGAAATTTCAGAAAAATTGTCAAGTTAAATGCGACGCCAAGGGCAGGTGGTTGGGGTTTGTGGATGGAAGTACCTAACAATCTTAAGTAATATTAATTAGTATTCCAAGACTCTTTAAATTTCCGTCGAAGCAAAAGGACAAATTCTTGAAATATGGTGAATAAACATAAAATTTTCTGAAAAATAGTACTATTTTTCAAGAATTTGTCCGTTACGGTTACAGTTAAGAGTTGTAAAAAAAATCGTTAAGTCCCCTCGTGGATGCGCAGGAAAATTTATAAATGCCCAACTGCATTTATGTCCGAGTGCTATACCCGGGGAGAAGGCTCAGACTCGAACCAGGGTTCGATCTGAGGGCCTTTCGGATGGCAGTCTGGTGTGCTAACCACCAGGCCATCCGTTCCTGCAGCTATGACAATCTTTTAATTAATTTGAACTTGATACTCCACCATGTTGTTCAATATTTTAGTTTACTTTTTATAATACAGATGGCGCCAGCACCGTGTGACGCAAGTGGTTAAGTTGCTGCTCAGCGTCTACTGCGCATAAGTTAATTTAAATTGATATTTTAAAAATAATTTTTCCAGGACCGAACCGTGGACCTACAGCACGGAAGTCCAGTGCACTAACCACTGTGCCATCCGTTCCTGCAACCCCAGGTGTATCTCATTAATTAAAAGTTAATATATAAATTTAGAAATTAAAAAAATTGCATTTAAATAACGCGGAAGGTAGGGTTTGATCCTTGCACCCTCTGCTTCGAAGCATAACGCTCCATCCCACCAGGCCACTGGGTCACATGATGCTGGGGGTTTAAAGATTTACTGAATACTATGAGTTTGTAATCGATAATAAATAAACAATTGATTATCATACAAGAGTCTGCTGTCATTATTTAATTTTTAGCCAAGTCTGCTCTGATTGATTGGTTGGTTAAAATTCTTTTGGAAAATAGAAGTTTGCTATGATTGGTTGGTTGGTTCAAATTTCTCTAGGAAAATATAAGTATTTTTAATAAAATAATAGTCAGGGATAGAACCCAGGAACTGCCGCATGCTAAGCGAGCATCCTACTACTGCTCCAGTAATCTTAAAACTTATTGTAACTTCTTCCTTAACTTTTGACGCAGGCGCAATATGAGGATTGTTTAAAGTTTCCTTATGGGCACTAGTCTCTTTTAAAGAAACAATTAGATTATATTTTAAATAAATTATACAATTTTTAAATAAAAATAAAATATTATTAAACAGCTTTTTTACTAGCGTTATTTATAACTTTCCAGCATTGAAAAACTGGTTAATACAATTCTTGGACTTTGAATTTTCGAATGATTCAATTGCTTAGAAAATTCAAAGTCCAAGAATTATATATTAGAACTCAAGTTCATAATCGATTCATGGACTTCTAATATCTAACTTTGGCTTGTCAACCAAATTCTACTTTAAACACTAACTTGATCCTTTCAACCAAGTCCAAAATTAGCCTTTGGATTTTCCTACCTTGGTTGCTTTCACCTTATTACCTCTTACTCCTTGCTTTGGTTGGCTGCAACTCTCCTTCGCGCATGCGCTCTAAGCACACCTGCGCGCCCTAAATAGTCCACGCGCATGCTCATTGCGAGCGACGTGGAGCAAGTTCGCTGAAATCGAACAAAAGGTTCCCATTTGAACATTTTCTTTATTGAATACAAACTAAGGTGGGGTTACAAGATTTCCGGAGTTACAGCAAAGAGAGTCCATAGCTGGAATGCATCATAAGCGGACAGGTACAAAAATCTTTAGAGACAAGCTCCCTTCTAGCCTTCCAACTAATTTGTCCAGTTCATACTAGATCAGTTGACAGTCTATTCAAATTCTCTCTCCCTAGGGGGGGGGGGGACTGTAGATTTGCACCAAGCATCTGCAAAAAATAAAGTATGTCAAGAACCAGATAAAGAAGTTTTAAAAATGTACACATGTCAAGATAACTCATTAAAGCAAGTTTAACTATCGGGGGGACATTGCAGGAAAATCTCAAACAGGGGAGACTTATCTTCCAGTTATACAATACATATTTTTGTAAGGCCGTTGGACATTCATTTTGGGGTCACTCTTTTGCATCACTCTCAAGGGCCGCAAGAAACAGTCAACCTGAGGACTTCTCTTGCTCTTCTGCATCTATTTTGAGAGCCATGAGAGTCTTTCGATCCGGGGCATTCTCCTGCTCATTTTGCTCTTCAGCACCGGCCATTCGAGGTCTTCTCTTGTTTTTCTGTATCCATATTAAAACCTGTAGGAACAGTTTTATTCGGATGCTTGTGTACTGCTCTTCAGTATCCTCCTTTTGCATATTGCAACAGGTCAACACGTTTTCATGCCCCAATTATTATTAGAATATCGCTACAAAGACGTGGTATCAAACGGCCCAGTCGAAAGGGTAGGCAGTGTTATTTCTAGGATTTTTTGGAGGAGTAAAAATACTCCTTGACTTTTTTAGGAGGAGTGAAATTCAATTATGAGGAGTGAAATACGGAAATAGCATAAACTACATATACATAGACAAATTTTCTATTAAAAACGCTTACTTTTTTATGAATAAAATGAAATTTCGGTTTTAACAATTATAGCATACGTTAAGTATTAATAGAAAATATTAAACATTATAAATGAAACAATTTATTTTACATTAAGGGATGATTTATTTTACATTAATGGATACGGATGACGTCACGAACCCTTCTTTCTTTCTTCGGAAGTTCTCTTGTTCGGATTTGTTGATTTTGGTGGGGCACGGTGCATTTCTTAAGCTAAACCTTTGGGAAAATTCAAGGAGTGAAAATACTCCTCCCTAATTTTTGAAGGAGTATTTCCGATTTTCAAGGACGGAAATACTCCCTCTGAGGAGTTAAAAATATCTCTGGGGGTAGGGGTTCTGTATCATAGGGCGATGGGCCCTGTACAAAGTATTTTAATCATTCATTCACCTCTCAACTTGCCTCATTCAAATTAACCATTCATCACTAACATTTTCATATAAATACTATGCTCAGCGTTTTGTATGTGGGAATTTTTCGCCTATACTCGACAGCAACGTTCTTGAACCCGTCACAAATGCGGAAGGAGAAATAGGTAAACACAAAGCCTGTTGGGTTGCTAGGAGGAGTTTCGGTACGCAAATCGCGTGATCTAAAAGCACTATATATACATAAGTTTAACAAAATAATCATATTTTAAAATTGACGTTCACTCAAAATTCAGACACCGCGATGGGAACTACTTTGTTTATAAGTGACGTCGTAGGCTCAACTTAAGTTGCTGTCTAGTATAGTTAATAAAGTTCTGTTATTTACTCAGTTAGTGTAGGTTTCCTTGCGACAATATTCTACTAACTATATCCTTCTATGTATATTACATTTCTGTGTAAATTTTCGGGACAATGTTCAGTACTTAAATTAGTAGAGGTGAATGAAATCTAGGTGGGAGAAAATTACCACGATTTGAACAGTTTTTGCATTTAGAGCTAATTTTGTTGAAATAAATATTAAAACTCAGAATTTTGTTTACATTTATCACAAGGGAATTAAATAACCACCCTGCCTAATAATTAACCTTTTAAATTCTTTTCCCTCAAGTATAGGGGAAAAGGGGGGTGATTACTTAAAACGCATTATTGCAAAAAAAATATATAGAATGAGCTAATTAGCATTTTATATTTTTTCCTCTAAAATAAAGATTCTTATTTTGATAGGTATTTTTCCATACGTTTAACATTAGTGTAACAACCAAAAACTTAGGATTTTTTTATAAACCCATAAATTTTGATAAAACATTGAATTTACGAAGTGGTTATTTCCACGACAGTAGAAGCATGCGCAATAGTAGAAGTTTGTTATTACGTGTAATAAAATTACGTTATTGATCAATGCTGGTATTAGCACCGATGGCCCAGTGGTAGAGTGTGCGTCTCGTAACCTAGTGGTCCCCGTTTCGATTCCAGGCTGCTACTTTAGAATACTTTGCATTTATTTAACTTGTAATTTTTCAGAAATTGCGAGATTAGAGTAGAGTTGAGGTGTTACTTTCGTGAAAATAACCAGTGCCTTGAATTTAACTATAAAAAGGATGTAAAAACCTATCGTTAAAAAATTTATAAACTTAATTATAAAACATTTGAATTTGCAATTCAATAACTCTATTTTACTGACTTTTGAAACCTCCAAACCCGAAAAGTGGGGAAAATATTTTCAATTAAAACATGTGCAAATTGGATTCTTCATTATAAAATAAACTGTGATACACCTTATAAGTTGATTGCGTATGAAATGTGGATTTTTACCCTTACTCTCCGTTTCAAGAAATTAATTCCAGCTCTTAATTCAACCAAGACGGACGATTCCATAAACTTCTGACGTCCTCTCAGTGTTTAGGTCGGAGCATTCCAAAACGTCATTTCACAAGACTCTCCAACTATGCACATCATGCGAGTTTTTCACTTGGATAGTCTTGAAATCGCTGAATATAAAAAGCACAGTTTCAAGTATATTAGCAATACTATCTTGTAAGAACCATAATAATTTAACACACAGTAATGAGCTTTCCTTTTTTGGAAGTGAAAGACTGTTTAAAATAAGACATATCTAAAGAGGATAACACTGTTCAACAAATTTGACCTTCAAAATTTTTTCTTTGATGAAAATAGTCATTTCTTATAGATTTTGGGTCGCTGAAAACGAAAATCGCCATCAAAATTCTCAATTGGTTCGGGATTTTCGGGAAACAGCCCCTCCCCCTTTTTACGTTTTTTGATGACTTAATGACTTTGAATTCGATTTTCAGTGTCAAAAAGCATTAATGAAGTCTTGAAACTACTCAGAAACGGACAAGGAAGGTTTAAACATATTAAATGTGAAATTTTGTAGCAAATGGATAGGTTTAAGGGGTCATTACCCCCCTAAAAAGGCGAAAAAATAGCTAAAAATAATAGAGATTTTTATACGATATTTTTTCCTATTATTTTTACGCAGTTCACCTTTGAAGGGTCCTAACCCATCCCCAAGGACTCAAATTTGATGTCAATATGCAGCAATAATTTTTACTAAAAGCGGTTGAGGTGTTAGCGCCCCAAAAGCCCCCGCGGAAGAGTACGAAAGACCCTCTCAATTGCGTTGTCACTCGCGCGCTCTGGAGCTCACGTTCAATTCACCCTCGGATAACGCGATTTATGAGACAGTCATATAAACAGAGCTAATACATGGTTTGGATGTTACCACTGGAGGTATGAACTTATATGGTAATGTATCTTTTTTTATATTCCGTTATTTATCTACTGCCACTACTTGAACTTTTTCGTAACTATAACGTCCCATAGAGTAATAAAAAATTAATTACTCAAAAAGCAGAGTCAATTAAGCATTTTGAGGGTGACTTTTGTGTTTAGCGACCCAAAATCTGTAAGAAATGACTATCTTGATCTCTAAAAAATTTGACGATAAAATTTCATATATAGTGTCTCTACACCAGTTCTATTCCGCCCGCGTAGTACCAATACCCTGTTTGACTGATTTAGTGGCCAATTAAGTTAAAAGGTTCAGCATACCATACATTTATATGCCCTTATGTCTATTTTAAACTTCTCAAAGCAAAAATATTAATTCCAGAGCGCGCGAGTGACAAAGCGATTGAGAGAGTCTTTAGGACTCTTCCGCGGGGGCTTTTGGGGCGCTAACACCTCAACCGCTTTTAGTAAAAATTATTGCTGCATATTGACATCAAATTTGGGTCCTTGGGGATGGGTTAGGACCCTTCAAAGGTGAACTGCGTAAAAATAATAGGAAAAAATATCGTATAAAAATCTCTATTATTTTTAGCTATTTTTTCGCCTTTTTAGGGGGGTAATGACCCCTTAAACGTATCCATTTGCTACAAAATTTCACATTTTATAAATTTAAACCTTCCTTGTCCGTTTGTGAGTAGTTTCAAGACTTCAGTAATGCTTTTTGACACTGAAAATCGAATTCAAAGTCATTAAGTCATCAAAAAACGTAAAAAGGGGGAGGGGCCGTTCCCCGAAAATCCCGAACCAATTGAGAATTTTGATGGCGATTTTCGTTTTCAGCGACCCAAAATCTATAAGAAATGACTATTTTCATCAAAGAAATTTTTTCATTGTTGAACAGTGTAATTCTAACTTTGGCATTCAAAACTTGCTATCAAGCATAAATTGGTAAATTCGGAAGGTTTCGAATCGTCAAGTAAAAAAGGAACACGTTAAGTAGGGTGGGTCATTTTACTATGGCGAAAAAAAAATTTTACAAATTCTATCGGGCACAGCAAGAAAAAGGTGCCAAATGGTCTCAAACTAACGTGTGTAAAATATTATTCCATAATAATAGCTCTTTTTGCCTCCGGATTGGCCTCAAAGGGAGCAAAATTAAGTAAAATTTTCTTTTTTTTTTTAATTTTAGAAACTTAATTTTTTGGGTTTGTAATATTTTGAAGGTTACAAATATGGGTCTTTAAAAGCAATTTTAATCATATTAGTTACATTTATGAAGTATTAGTACAAAAACAACTTATAAAAAATGCAATATCATACGTATTATCATATTAACAAAACAGGCATAGAGCAGGAGGGTTTTTTGCAAACAAACAATGGATTGTCACTGGTATAGATTTTAAATATTGGTAGATCAGATATATTCTCTCAAGTCTATTCAATTCTTCTTCTCAAGTCAATTCTTCAATTCAAGTATTCTTTTAAATTTAAAAAGTCGAAATAGGTTTTGAATAGTTGCTATTTTTCTTAAATGCTCTGATTTCAAAATTCAGCGGACTGTTATTTCACTAGCTCAGTGGTTCCCAAAGTGGGTTCCACGAAAAAATGTAGGGGTTCTGCGTGACAAATTTTATTTCCTTTAAGAAAATAAGAATGGTGTTTTTTTTATATTAAGTTCATCAAAATGCAAATCCTAGCAAAAATATGTATTAAATTCTTAAAAATGTATGTCCTAAATTCGGATTAGGTGTTCCAAAACAAGTTAAAACCCTCTTTTTAGAGTCAAATTTCCCAAAATTTTCTGGGGGAGGACCTCCAGACCCTCCAGATGGTTCTTGGAACTCGCTTAATCACAACTTTTTCAACATTAAGTTGGCTTGTTTTATTTAATATCAGATATTAAATTTTGAAAAGTCGTTGATTAAAAAATATTCAGGGTTCCGCGATCATTGGTAACAAATTGGGGGGTTCCACGAGCAAAATAGTTTGGGAACCACTGTACTAGCTGATCAATTTTCATTGTGTGCGAAGAACCTATAATTTTTTGAAATACTGCATAAAGTTTGGCTTCCATCTCTGAGTGGTAAATATTAAGTTGCAATAATCTCTTAACATAAAGAGCTAATTTTGATTGGAATCTAGGTTGGGCCATGAAATTTCCTCTAATGCGATACAATAATAATTGATTTTCAAAAGCAGATTCTATTGAACCCTACACAATTCTACTAGGTTCTGTTGACACTATTTCTGTTCAAATATAATTTTTGGTTTGTGCTTAGGCTTTGATGAAAAAACTAAGGTAATTAGCTGACATTAGGAAAGCAAAAAAGGATATTTAATAAAACTTTTGTCCAAACTCCCTAAAATCTCTTATCTTGGGATCCAAATGTGTTCACATAAATATGTTGAAACAAGTGTCGGATGGATAGTTCGTACATGGGCAATAATCAAATACATATCAGTATGATTCACATCAGTAACGATTTATACATAATTTTCTTCTTTGGAGGGAGGATTGACTCAAAATAGTTTCTTACGCGTACAATGTTTAAGTATAGCAAATTTAGCAGGTTAAAACAATTACAATTTTGTTTTGAAAATTACTGTAGCTAATTTCAAAATTTTGAAGACAAAACTGAGCTCTAACCTTAAAACGGAGCTCTGTCGCTCTCCTTATGAAAATATTTGACTCTTAAAATAGGATTTTAATTTATTTTTGGACATTAGGGACTCGTTTGGGGACACTTGTGGTGGACTGCTCTTATATGCTACTGAAATTTCAAAAACTTCAATCTTAAAACTATTATAGAAATTTTTTTGGGGGGAGGCTGAAACTTATATACCATAATAGCTACCACAATTCTGACACATACATTTTTATTAAATTCAATGTTTTTACCATCCTATTCAACCGCCAATAAAGGTTTTACACATCTTTTTTTATTCTAGCAAGAAATTATTGATTGCCTGTTCTATTCATTGTGATATTTCAAAATAAGTTGTGATAGAACTCAAGTATTTCATCTCTTGTTTTATTTTTATTTATTTTATACTCTTCAATGATGATTTTTATATCATTGTAAACATTTACATTCATGAAGGATTCGTGCAATTGAGGTAAAAGCTCGATTTTCATTTGTCCATTTTTACATGGAATTACTACATTGCTGGAAACTTTGAGGACAATCCGGAGGCAAAAAGAGTTATTATAATGGAATAATATTTTACACAAGTTAGTTTGAGACCATTTGGCACCTTTTTGTCGCTGTGCCCCTGGGAAAATGTGAAAAAAATATTTTTGACCCACCCTAACGTTAAGGGGGATGATTTACATACTACTTTGCAAAACAAAGAATCTTCAATAATACAATTTAGTTGGGGTAAATTTATTTTTTAAAGATACGCAAGAATATGCTATTTGTTCTTTTAAAATTTTCATCCAAAAGAGAGTAAAGGATTTTCGACAATAAATACTTTTTACTAATAAATATCGGTTCTGGATTTGGATGTTTACCAAAATAGCGAACTATCATCAACACATTTTAAATTAAAGTAATGAAATTTAATTTCATCTTATTCTTTTACTATCTGTAAATCACACTTCCCTTAAAAAACAAATAGACATGCAACTCGAGTTCAACGAAATTTGAGAAAAATAGGATAGGATTTGATTTAAAAAGCTCAACATTTTGTTAAAAAAAAGCATTTAAAGCAAAAATAGTTTTAAAAAAATCAATCAATTTAATAACTCGAAAACTAAAAAAGATCAAAATACGCGGTTTGTGACTCCTGAGAGTGTCAGGAGTAAGGATGCACCAAACTTAATTGCTTCAATCAAATAAATATTTTGAACAATTATGCTCTGCCAAAAAAAATTACGATTGTTTCTTTCAAGATTAAGTAATTTTTTACGTAATTCAAAATGGAATTATATTTAAAATAATGCTATCGAAAGGATGGTGTTCGAAATTTTGCAAACAGAGGAAATATTTCCTTAGTAAATTTAAACATTCTGCTATTTCTTTTTATTGTGACGCACATTATCCTAACCCACACACTTTACACGCTTAATAACATTGCAATACATTATAGAATAAATTTTATATTACTGCCCACGATTGCAGTTTGCGTAAGTTATATTAAAAGTCTTAAAAAAACACTGGATCCAATTTCATCAATAGACAGAACAGAAATTTTTATAAATAAACTATCTGTAACTATGGATATTTTTTTCACAGTAAGATTGTACAAGTAAAAATAACAAGCCGTACATTAATGTATGTTTAAGAAAATTAATGAAACCATTTTCACAATTTAAAAAAAAATACTTAGGTTAATCAAAGTGATAAAAAATATTTTTTTTTCATTCTATGGTTTCATAGATGTTATTGATTAAAATTTTCAAATCGAATGCTCCCCAATAAGAAAACTGATATTTTACTGATCAATTTCCAGAAATTGACCGTTTTAGAGATTTTAAAAATGTTACTAACGAAGGAGATAAAATTTCAGAAACTGCAATAAAGTCGAATTTTATAGTTTTCACCGATTTTTGACAAAATGCATCAGCTGTAAACTATAAATAACCGGCCCCCAACAACTACAATTATCAGAAATAGACAAAACGTTACTTACACGATAAACAGATGTAACTGGTTCTAAAATACACAATCTTTTCAGTACGGCTCCATCAGCCAAGCTTCCACAAGATTGAAAAAAAGCTTCTCACCCGATCTCATCCAATAAAGGATGACGTTGGAGAGAAATCAACTTCTGAAATTAAAAATGTCACTGAAAAGGTTTTGAAGCAAAGAAAGTACTCAAGATGTACTCAAGAAAGTACTGAAAAGGTTTTTGCACATCCAAAGAAAGTACTCAAGATGAAACCCTTAAATTAGGGAAGTACTACTGTAAAAAATATTGTGGGGAAAATGTCTTATTTTTAATCATGTCTTATTTTTTAGAAGACAGGGTAAGGATATATTGGGTAGACTAGTTCTATCAGATTTTGAACTTCACAAAACTTTATTATTTTTTATAAGTCAGACTGGATTCTTTTTGATAACACTATTTTTTACCAATCTAATCCAGACAATTTTGAGATCAACAGATACATTTTTTCATTTTGATATTTCAGTTTTCCCCTCTTGAAATACGCAGATAATGATATACTATTACAACATATTAAGATTGCGCTTGCCGCTTACCGGGGAAGTATTTTAAATCTCGTTCTTCTCATCAAAAGTTTTCTAATCGGTACTCAGTGTTTTTAACCAAGAAGGAAAATACCACTGAGTTACAATCTGGTTTTATATTGGCTGAAATATCTTTTAACCCAATGAATTGATATTAATAGCCTGGAATAAATATTTTTTTGATATTCATACAATAGTTTCACTCATAATGTCAATCACACAATATAAGAAAAATAAAGGCTTAATTTAGAGCAACGACAAGAAAACCAGATGAAAAACAATACAAATACAAATAAGAAAGACAATAGAAACTGGCACGCTAGGATGTGATGGTATTATAACAAACTATATTGAGTTCACCTGCGTATGGCCCAAAAATGACCGACACGATACACGGACAGCGAAGTAACACAAGACACAATGGCCAAACAGTTTGCACTGTCAGCATCTATATTGAAGAGCTAAAACCCTCATATTGCTGGGTGTTAAAAAACAAACACACACGACCGAAATTTTTTTCGAGGATTGAATAAGAGTTGAGATGTTTGGTCCCTCGAAATAAATATCATAATCTCTAACCCCCGCATCTCCTAACTGTTTGAAAAAAAAAAAAGAAGTTACTCCTACTTTAGGTGGGGGCTGGGTGTTAAGTTGGTTTACGTGCTGCCACAACCCCGCTAGCATCAGTCTGTGCAGAGTTTCAGCCGTCGCACAGTGGAGTATTGCCGTGCCAAAAAGGCTTAACACGAAATTAAGCAAACATTAATAAAAATTACATTTTCTGAAAGCTGAATAAATTGTGCATTCATCGGTATACTTGATTTGGCCATCGGTTTTTTAGTTTTGTTGCTAGGTTCAGTTAAAGTTGAGATTTCATTGATATTAAAGGCAATTTTTCATTGATTTTTGGCTTTTCAAGGGGTTTACGCAAGAATTTTTTGTGAATTGAAAAATAAATTAATCAAAACGGAATAAAGTGTTTCTGATTGCCAATTGCATGAGCTTTCTTCATGTATTTTTAAAATTTCAAATAATTATGTTTTTCCTTTTATAAAAAGCGATTGAATTCAAGAATTTGTAATTTTTTTGCCTTTACAACTACATTTTTTATATTTAGAGAGGTTTTTAAAAGGGTGCACTGCTCTGCACAGCCCAAATCAAAGTTACCTGATAAAGTTCACACTATTAGGGAACACTTGCAGCTAAATTTAGGGTGCGCAAACCTGCTCATTTTTTATAATGATTTTTTAAAAAATTACCTTGTTCGGACATTTGTATTTTACTCCATGTTATGCGATTGACTATGACGATACGTGTAAGGTTTTTAATTATTTTATTTACATCAACTACGCTTTTGTTTTTCTTTTTCTGCTCTTATTTTTATATTGTAAACGATATTTATTCGTTTATACTTAATTAAAAACAAAAGGACGGCAACATATTTAATGTTATATTAATTTATGATTTTGAATTGCTTTATTTTTTTTTAAATAAAGATATAAAGATGAATTATGGTTTATGGTACTTAAAATAAAGAAAAAGATACACATTAAGAACAAATTTATTTTTTACTGCATTTAATTGCTTTTTATTTCTGAGATTATTCTTACTGTACGCTTTATGAAATTCATTCAGAACAGTAATTAAATTTCCTAACTTAATTTTTAAGATAATAAATTTTATATTTTTAAATGTTTTTGTATTGTGTAATGTTCAAATTGATGTATAAGTTAAATTAAATTAATATTATTCATGTATTTTATATACTTTTACTTTTTTTATTTTACTTGTCTCTACTTTTATGAATACAGTGGGCGATACTCCTCATTTATTTGTATAAAATGTATTTTCTTCAGAACTTGATATATACCAGCCATTAAAATACATGGATTTTCAATGTAATTTAATGAAAAAAATTTTAAATTCTAAAACATACTGATAAATCAGTGTATGTACTCATAAAATAAATATTTTAAGTCAAATTTGTGGTTTTTATATTCACAAAATTCGAAAAATAATTTTGACCGGGATTTTGGGTGAAATACTCCACTGTGCGTCGGTTCGATTCTGGGCGATCGGATCGTTGAAGAAGCTCATTTGATTGGTTTCTAAGTGCTGACATCATCGAACTGGAGAGATCAAAACCAATCAAATGAGCTTCTCCAACGATCTGATCGCCAAGGATCGGGATTCCCGAAGTTTGCAGAACGAGTTTGATATTAAGGTGACGATACTAATTGTAATAACATTTAGCAGACAAACCAATCAAAGAGCTCTCCCACATCTTCCGAAGTGGACTTCACAAATAATACGCATTTCCTAGTTAGCCAAAACGATCGCAAATCAATCTACCAATTCCAAATTATCCACACTATTCCCTCAGACTTCCACCTACAACAGACGACTACAGAAACCATCCTCGATTCTTTTGTTCTTGTCTGGTACAACACTCTTTATACCCGAAATATTGCACCCGCCTTTTTTTTCTCCTTATGCATTCGAAGTTTTAATTAGATGATGCATATAAAAATCGTCTGGCGGAGAAACATATTGGAAACAGCAGCAGCAGGGGGGTCGTAAAGGCTAATCACGCGTGCCGCGAAATTGGTTTATTGGATATTAAAATTGATGACGAATAAAAAACCCCGGAGGAATCGATCCTATGTGCAGATGACAGGGGGTTAATAAAAATTGATGTTTTGACGAGGGAAAGAAACGCTGATATTGGGAAGCTTCTAATATCCTGTTAAACACAAGGGGCATATCGGAGATGTTCCACACCCTGTTGCTGAGGTTGAGATGTTCTTTTTTTTATGTCGTTTTAAGGTTAAAAGTTGTTCCTGTTCAAAATTCGAGGGTTAAGAACATTCCCAGTTATAATCGATAGCAACGTTTCTTGAACCCAGTACGTCACAAACGCGGAAGGAGAAAATGAGTAAACAGAAAGCCTGTTGGGTTGCTAGGAGGAGTTTCGATACGCCAATCGCGTGATTGAAAAACACTACCATACATTATACATGGTTTTAACAAAATAATCATACTATTTTTAAATTGACGTTCATTTCACTCAAAATTCAGACACCGCGATGGGAACTATTTTATTAGTGACGTCATGGGGTCAACTTATGTTTCTGTCTAGTATATCACAATGAAAGGTTTTACAAACCTTGTTGTTACCTTTTGACTCAACCCATTTAAGGTTATTGTAAGGTTCATTGGCCAACCAGTAATCTTGAGACAAGGTAAAAACAACCTGCACTTGTTGACTCACATAAGGTTAGAGATAACTTTACTGAAAAACCTTAAAACAAGGTTAAATTTAGGTAACGGGTTTAATTAGAGTAATTACTAAAGAGTAATTTTTAATCTATTCAATATGTTTTGGAATAACAAAATTGCTGTTTGATTTATTTCATACTGTTGAAGTTTTAAATTATTTATTAGCTTAGTTTACAGTATAAGTAAAAAATAGAAAGACTAATAAGGATAAAGTAATTAAATAAACTAGAAAATACCTTTAAAATACTTAAAAAAATTTAACTTGGTATTCATTTTATAGTTAAGCATTAGATATTTTTTGAGAAAAGGTCATAAAAATAACAAACCTAATTGAAAATTCTGCTAAAAAATATTCTGTGTTTAAAAACAATTTAATTTTTAATAAAATATGTTTCTTGTGCATGTCCAATTGGAATAACCTAACATTTTTTTTATTCCAAACTTAAAGAATGTTGTTTACGATAACCGAGCATTAAAACTTCTTTCCGATTATTTTAAGGTACCAAAAATACCGAACAGAAACCTCTTTTTTATCATTTTAACTAACATTTTAAATTTGATAAGTAAAGAAAATCTGTTAATAAATAAGAAAGAATGTTTGTAGATTTTGTTTCAGATTAGTGCAAAAAAAACAACCCTTAAAAGAAATAAAATGAGCAAAGAATATTTTTTAGCTAAAAATTTTTAAAATTATAACATATAAGAAAGAATTTTACTAAAAAAGTTAAAATGTTTGACTTCTTATCAAAATATACTTTGTATTTGCATTGTTAATTTAAGTAGTGGTTTAAAGGTCTCTGTTTCCCTTAAAAGATAAATTGAAACTGAGCTATTCAGTTGATAATACCTGATCTACCTAACAGGAACCACTGGATGTAACCTGAAAACACATTTAAAACAAAAAAAGTGATTAAGAAAAATTAAGTTAGTATTTACCTCCAGTACACAAGATTTTTGGGAAAAATCACAATTTAGTAAGAGCGAAGCTTGATAATATTTCGGAGCCCTCAATAAAGGGTAATTTTTCCCATCACTTTGGTCTCCTTTCTTTTTTAAAACTGATTAGATATACTATCTCAATTAAGATTTCTGATTAAAACTGCTTTGAAAGAAACCCTCTGAACTCCTCGAAAAATTCATACTCTCAAACAGTGTTATTCCTAGGATTTTTTGGAGGAGTAAAAATACTCCTTGACTTTTTTAGGAAGAGTGAAATACGGAAATAGTATGAACTACAGAGACACAGAAACCGCAATAAAACTCCCTAAACATCAGAACAATAAATGAAGAAAAATTACTATGCCTGTATGAAAACACAATTAAAAAGTATGATAATTAGGGTGTCGTGGCTTTTGGCAATTGGCTTTGGTCATAAGTCGGGCGAAAATGTCTCCGCTGAAATCAGTTGGTGTTTTGAGCAGAAAAATATTATTTGTTGATTTCGGTGGGGCCCACACGGTGCATTTTTTAAGCTAAACCTTTGTGAAAAATACAAAGAGTGAAAATACTCCTGGCTAATTTTTGAAAGAGTATTTCCGATTTTCAAGGAGTGAAATACTCTCTCAGAGGAGTTAAAAATATCTCTGCACTCAAACTCCGAGTGGTTTAATTACTTAGTATAGTATTATATACAGTCTGATTTAATCCTAAAATCGCATTATTTCCGTTCATTTCAATGCCACATCACCCGAAACTCTTAAATTGGTCGTTTCGAGTTACGCAATTAGAGAGACTGCGCCAAATTAAAATTCCATCATACACTCAAGTGCGACACAAACAAATGGTGTGACAATCGCAAACGACCGGCAGTTAACTCTGTCCTAGAATTATGACCACTCTCAGAAACCGCAAACGCGATTATGCTCGTTAATTCTGATGAAAATTTCTTGATTCCGCATTTGGCTTTGAAAGTTAACGATGATTTCAATTTGGTCTCGGGGTAAATAGGGTAGAATGAGGGGAAGTCTAATTTCATGGAGATGTTTTGGATTCAGTTTCAGAGCATTAAAATTAGAGTGATTTTGTGCACTTAAGTATACAGGTTGTTTCGACCTAACTCTGTATACAGAGAGATTCTTACGTAAATATTTTCTTTGAGTACCTCTTTGTTACGTTAGTCACAGCTCAAATTCAGTTGTAACTTATGATAATAATTATCTGTATTTCAGTGTTTTAGTGCATGGACATAGTTAAAAGGATTTAAATTCCTTCAAATCTGCTAGATTTCCTTTTATTTCAGAGTGAATTTTATTAAATCCTTAGTAAACTATTAAAAGTAGTGTAAAAAGTTACAGTCTTCACGATGGAATAACTTAATTTTCCTAAAGGTATTTAAACTCAAGGAAATTTGACTCCGCTTAATGTGATCACATTTGTCCAAGAGTAGAATGATAACAATATCCAATTGATAATAATAAGCGATTTGATACTAGACAGTTTCAAACAGCGTAACTAGAGTGATTGCTTTAAAATCACAACTATGTAGTCCTCATTGAAGTATTTAAATAGATTCCTTGGTATGTATTTTGACACTTTTATATTTTTAAGAAAAATACGAGAGTGGAACATGTAACATTAAATGACTCATTTTGTATATTTATGTATTAAAATTGACCTACAAACCGGAAAAAAGGAGGTTTTTAGGGAGATTTCACCAGATTTTGATAACATTAAACGATGTACTGATCACATAAAACGACACATTTTGCGTTAATTTAAATAGGAGTGATCGAAACCGGTCAGTTTCGATAACATTAACCGTGATCACATTAAGCGGAGTCGACTGTACCTCTTTTGCGTATGACGGTTCATTTTTATGTGTACTTTTAAATCCATCTTTTATCCGTCAACCATCTTTTACACGCAACAAAATAAACTCGCAATTCTTTAATTCCAAAACTGATCAAGCTTATACACACTGGCAATTATACTAAACACGATTATTTTGTGTAAACATGCCACTACATCTGCTCATCAGGCATTCTGCATCGAAAATGCATATGGAGAAATTCTAAGCGCACCTCCCCAACTACTAATTCATAACACTCCATTCCATCAGAGCCAACCAAATTAATCCCTTTATCAAATTAAAACCCTTTTCTAATGGCTGTTTAAGAGATGATGGTCCCTCTCCTTTCAAACTTTCAAACCTCGCCTTCAATTTTAATGCTCCTCCTAATTCGATCGTCCGTTTCGAATGAGAGAGGGACAGAGGATATAGGGGGAGCACGATTGCGTACCAACAGAAACTGACAAGAGAATGTGGCAAAAAGACACCTTCACGAAAACGTTTATATCGCTCGTATTTTTCATGCCATCGTTTCCGTCTTTCCTCAGAAGGAGATTTCTCCAACAAAAAGCGCAGAATTTTATCCGACGAATAGAAAAATTCGCTTAATAAGAAATGATATGCAGCTAACAGTGACAGTACGGGAAATGAATACCAGGTGACTGTGTCTATAACCTCCAAAAAAGTTATTTCTACTCCAACGAACACCTGCGTGAATGTAAGTGACCATTCCACCAAGTTTTGACTCTCCCTCGTATTTAATGTTCATTTTATGTCCAATGAATTCAAATCAGTAAAGGCTCATTCACACTGTTTCGCTTTCAATGTTCAATGATAATTTTTTTTAATAATTTTAATGTTTTAATGATATTTTTTTGATAGTCTTGTTAAGTTCTTTAATTTGTCATCCCCAGCATTGTCTTTTTGTATTGATATGTCTATTGATGTTCTTTTCTCTGTTAGTGCCTTATATGAACGTCTTTTAAAGAGTGTTTTCCTTTTATATATCATTGCATGTATTTTATTGTACCCATGAAACTGGACATTCTGTATGTTTGGGATGCTAAATAAATAAATGTTCATTCCGAGTGATTCACTCCTGTGAATCACTATTTTGTACCTATGGAAAGTGAAGGAGTGAAACACCAATTCACACTTTTCACTTTAAGATGAAATTCACTTTAAGATGATTTCTTCAAAATGAATATCAAAAGTGGTAAATAGGAATGAACCTTTAGCATAATACGTCAACACTCGGATTTTTAATTCTGTAGTGGATGTGATTGCTGAAGGGCCATCTAGTTTATTTCAACTCTACGAGGGATATTTGGGAGAGATGGGATGCATTTTACAGGAGGAGGGCTTATTCAGAATGGATAATGGGGGAGAAATAGTTGAATATCGGTACATTTCCGGTGAAGCCCCATGGTTGCTGATCCGATTGAATGGGCAGCCTCTGATTGGTGGAAAAATAGAAGAATCCAGTGTGTGGTTTATTTTGAAGAGTTTGATTTTAATCCAGAACTATATATACTGTCGTTTGCGTACAGTGAGTTCCCTCATGATTGAAGTAAATTAAATAGTTGTACTATCTCACTACTAAGGGTAGTTCTTAATACTTTTAAGGGTAGTTCTTTTATTAAAAATATAAAATTGTACATGTTTCAATGCTGTTAGTTCATTGGTTCCCAAAGTGGACGGTACCGCCCCCCAGAAGGGAGTTTATGAGTTGATTGAATGTTGGGGGCGTTACCAGAGTAAAAGGGGGTGTTTACTACTTTTGCTCAAAAGTCATTTTAATGCATAAAAACATTTTACATTTCAGCACTTTTCCAAAATTGTAAGATTCAAAACTCTTGAATTAACTATTAGATCTTAAAAAGTAGTAAATTATTAGTATCTTTTACATTGAAAATGGGTGTCTGGGTGTTTCCCTCGGGAAATTCGACCTTCAAAAAGAAGTTCAAACTAATTTTAGTGACTATAAGAATACATATTAATGATTTTTAAAATATTATAGCGGTCCCTTGTGATTTACCAAGAACATGAATTGAATATTCAGAAAAAAATCTAATTGAACTTTTCAACACACCGTTATAAGGAAAGAGAGATACATAGAAATAAATTTATCTGTTTTATTAATAATCTTCGCCATATGAAAAGACATTTACTAAGTATTATTCGGATTTTTCGCAGAGAAGTTAATCCACCAACGAACCACCAGGTAATAAATATTTCCGAAACAAAACTATACACACAAGGAATTGAAATACTACCTACATTAATAAGCATCGTCCACCGGGGCAAAACATTAATCAGCGATCAAAACTCGTAGGGGTATTCTACTCCCTCCACCCCCCTGATTAACGGAACGTCGAAGGGAGGTATTAGGGGGGCTTATGTCTACTCGAAGGTGAGAGATTAGGTCTATAAGCCCCCTTGCGGTAAGTGGACGCGAGCGCAGATCTATTTTATGTCCGAGATTGTTTTCCTTTCCAGGGGGGAGGAGGAATTAGGGGGGAGTATGTCCTTTGCTGATGGGGGAATAATCTTTGAGGTTGTTTTTGCTGTTCGAATCATGAAGGGAAAGAAGTTAGTTGGGGGAAGTGAGTTCGTAGTGTGATTGAAGAAGATGAAAATAAAGAATTTTGAGACAGTATGTTGTGCCTTCCTATTGGAAAAATTTTCCCAGTGTTCCATAAACCAGTGTCAAATCATACTGGATCCACTATAAATGATACTGGAACCAGTATAAATGATAGTGGATCCAGTATGATTTGATAATGGTTTATGGAACACTGGGAAAAATTTTCCAATAGGGCTTCGTTTATACGTTTGGATAGAAAAACAATTAGCAGAAGAAACGTCAGCCAACCAGCCAACTTTCCTACACATACGTCATCTCCATGAATAACACTCTCTTAAAAGTCTGAATATTTATTAACTCTAACTTATCAATAATTTAAACCAATGAATCTTTTAAATTCAATATTGTACTGCCTAATAACTCGATAGTATACCTAATGTTTTATTATTCATATTTTTGTTTAAACCCAGACTTGTTAAACAATACCTTTTCTAAGAAGCCATTGAAAATAATAAGAGACAAAACCTACATAACACTCAATGCTTACAATTAATTTCGATGATCAGACTAAAAATTATAAATTTCACAGACAAAACGTGTGAAGTTTTAGTATGAAATAACATATCTTTAAGTTTTTAGAATACTTTTATATCAGTCTTTGAATGATATTTAATTTGGAAAATACTTTAAAGTACATTTTTAAAACGTGAAAATGGATGGGTATGGCGTTATTTGGTCGTTGTGATTGGTTGCGTAATAAGTAGTTTGACAGTAATTGCTTTATTTTATGTCGAGTCCGAGATGTTTTCCTTTCCAGGGGAAGGAGGAATTAAGGGGTATGTCCTCTGCTGATGGGGAATAATCTTTGGGGTTGTTTTTGCTGTTCGAAGGATGAAGGGAAAGAAGTTATAAAGGTGAACCAAATTTAATTTAATTAAATTTTATAATTTAATAAAATCCACCCAAATCATCTATGTCTATCATCAAATTAAATAATAAATGCTTAAATGTTAGATTATTTGTTATATTTTGTAAATTAAAAAGTAAGCTATTTAATAATTTAGGTACTAAAAAATAAAAATGCTTGAGAAAAATTTCTTTATAAAAAGCGGAGAATTTGATATGTATTTCATTTGGTCTTTTATTCGAAATTTAAGTTTTATATACCCAAGTTGTTTTATTACGATATAAAAAGAGGATAATACGAAAAACAAATATTTCGTACAGGCAGAAGTTTTAAGTTTTTGATATTAAAGTGGTCTACAGATTTGAAATTTAGAATTTTAAAACATTTATTTTGAAAAGAAATTAATGGACAGTTGTAAATAAAATTTTTATTATTATAAAATAAAAAAACAGAACATATAAAAGTACGCCGTTTGTTGCAATTTTATTAAAGAAAGCATTTTATGAAACGTCTTACACAATAGTTTATTAGCACTATCGGAATTCAGACATCATTTCAAACATTTCACTACGACAACACACAAATTGCCTTCAGTATTTATTCGTATCAAAAGACACGCAATAATAATATTTGCGTTAAGACTTTAACAAATCTATGGAGAAATAGATCCAATTGTTATAAAAGAGATTGTTTGTTTGTAGAAATAAAACCTTTAAAGTAATGTTCAAACACTGGTGTAAAACTTTTCGTGCAAACAAAGGAAGGAAGATAATACATGGATTCGTAGCCGAAACATTTTATTATAGAGTGAAGCATCATTCTATTGTAAAACTGGAATTTTAACGAATGAAATTGCGTGTTTGTGTTAAAGCAATAAACAATAGTTTCACGTTTATTTTTTTATCATCAATCCTTTAAAACCTTATGTTAAATTTCTTGGTAAACTTGTTTGAAAAATAATAACAGTTTACTCAATCAATATTACTATAAGGAGATGTAATAAGTACGTATAATATAAATGTCATTATCTGATAACTGTTAAGGAATTGACATCTAGTAAATATCATTTTTAAGTATAGAGTATGGGAGATTATTTTTAAGCTTATTCAAAAATTGATCTTTTTTCATTTCAGATAAGTTGATACAGATCATGTTTATCTTAATATCTTTATTTCGTAATGTCTATCATAATATCGAAATAACTATTATGTAAAAGGGGAAGTTAGTTAAAAAGTATATATTTATTTAAAATATCATTTTTTGTTTTTCTATTTTACGAACTCTTTATTTTACGAATTATTTAGTGCCCTCACTCAACAAATTCTTTAAAAAGAGTGGCAATGTTGTATAGGGTCGGGTGGGGAAAAATGGGTCTAGGGGGGTAAAATATGTCTAGGAATTTAAACAGTTTATATTTATAAATTTAATGATTTTTATTGAGGCTCAATAAAAATCAGCATGCCAGAAAACGTTAAATTTTATTAAAATAAACTGTTAAAGTCCCTAGACTAAATTTACCCCACTCGACCCATTTTTCCCCACACTACCCTAAGAAATTTCTTTTCTACCCAACTTTTGCATTTTTTTCAGAAATTTACAAAAAATATCTGGCCTTTCTCTTAGAACTTTCCTACCAAATTTATTCAACTTTTTTTTTCATAACGAAGCTAATTTTCCGTGTAAAATTTGTATGTAAATTAAGTCTATAGGGAACTTGTCTAAGTCTATAGAAAATTAACATACAGCACCTTCGCTTCAATCTATAATTGGCCGGAAAGATTACATCCATTAATCTTAGAGTTGACAAAAAAAGAATTTATACCCTCCCTTCCGCCCCCACCCACCGACTGAGAATGATTAATGAAGGTTTTATACTATTATACCCAATTACGCTAACTATTCCCACGGGATACTTAATTATTAATTTATTACCTATGCTTCGAAGATTTCGTTCCGGAAGATTATGTATGTTTTTGAGGCTCATTTGAGTTAATTTCGTTACGTCATCAGCGGGAAAAAACGTGTTCTTATTGTTCTTCCCGATCGTTAAAAGACACTAATAATAACTGAAGATGTTGAATCACAGATGAGTTTGATGAAGACGAAATCAACTAATAAAATATTCAAATGACTCTAAGATAATCTGTTTTGTTTCTCTTGAACAAAAAGATGTAAAATTATGTAACCCTAACCTAAGGGACTGTTGAAATATATTATTACGTATTTTTGTTGACATGGAGGATGGAGATTGAAAATAACCAAAAGGAGCTTTGACAATTTCTCTATCGAAGCTGTTCTAACAGATTAGTAATAAAAGTATTATAAGTATACACAAGAAAGATTTCAATTTAATTCTTTTTGAAGTAAAGGTTGATTTAGTTATTTAGTACCTTGCTTTGGTAAACTAGGTAGTAAACTTTTCAATTTAATGCGCAAAATAATCTTGATTAAAAAAAGATTTATCTTTATTTATAGCAATATTTTATCCAGTCCTTAAGTTAAAAACAGTTGATTGATTTAGGGGCCGTTCAAATATTACGTAAGCAAGTTTTAGGTAATTTTTGACCCCCCCTTGTCAGCCAAAATAAGCAAACCGCAACCCCCCCCTCTCATAATTACGTAAGAAAACTGCCCGACCCCCCTTTTGTTCTTTTTACTGTACAAAATCTTTATTCATGCTTAGATTTCTGAAATTCATTGTTCTCCACGAACACTTAACCTAGCTTACTGTTTGAAGGCCAATTTTAATACATAATCATACAAAATGAGTCATTTAATGTTACATGTTCCACTCTCATATTTTACTTTAAGAATGTAAAAATTGCAAAATTCATTCTAGATAATCGTTTCAAATACTTTAATTAGGACAACATATATGAGATTTTAAAGCTAACAATCGAGTTACACTGTTTGAAACTTTCTAGCATCAAATCGCTCATTGTTATCAATCAGATATTGTTATCATTCTACTTTTGGACAAAAGTGATCACATTAAGCCGAGTCGACTTACTAGTAAAAATAAATTCAACCCATAACTGTAATCGTGTACTCTTACTCCCGAAGCCAGCGACTCTAAATTACACAGAAGTAAGAACTTTCTGTCAACCTAAAAAAAAATGTCAAGTCCATCGTACAGCACAGTGAACATTGTCCCACTCCCCATCCGATCGTTAATTTCCACAAGGAGTCACAGCAGCCAAAGAAATTCTTGAGAAAAGGTATGATTCATCTACTATAAGAATCCCAGAAAAAAAATCTTCTTTCATCCCCAAAAAAAAAAAATAATCTTCAGAAATAGAAAATCAATTTACGTTTTTTTTTTCGCACTCTCGGGGACATTAGCGCTGATGTAGTGGATAACAAGGAGCCCTGAAACTAGGTGGAAAAATAAACAAAGTTTATATCACACACACTCACGATAGAAGAGGGGGGTGGAGGAATTCATTTCTGTGAGAAGAGGGAAAAAGTTTCCCTCAAAAGGAAGGAACTTTTTGAGTTTGTTGTTTCGATATAATATTGGATTAAGTTGGTCTCCTTACCTGAGAGAAGCGGGGTTGTCTTCCCGGCATGCCTTGCTGATGGGGACTTCGTGATAGAGGGGAATTTGGGCCGTTTATTTGAATCATGGCGCCGATGATTCTTCTCTCGAAAAGTTCTTCCTGAAACGAGAAAGAAAGGTTTCTAAAGGAGGAATGGATGGATGGATTCCAAGTGATTTATTTATTCAATAAATAGTTTTACTCATAAAAGATTTGTACTATTTTCCTACGGTGCGATTGATTTATTATGAGTATTACATGAATAGTTATCTCTCTTAAACCCGTGTTGTTATGCTAAATATAACAAGGCTGCAATATACACAATATGTTATTTGAAATATATTTTCTCGGATAAATAATACATTACAGAAATTCTTCAAAAAAGAACGAGCTAAAATAAATTGCTCTAGAATTTACATATTTTTAAACGCTTCTAAAGTGAAGCTTCCCGTCAAAAAGTGATTCGTCGTGTTACTGTAATAAACGCTTAAATTTAATTACATTATTAAACATTTAATAAAAATTATACTTCTTCCATTATTTAATTTTTTTCATTCTTATCAACAGAAGCAAAAATCCTTCTGAGGAGAGAGCAGTAAACCTACAAATACTCAGTTACAAAGCAATTCATATGAGGTTAAAACGGGGATTAGTAGTTCTCATACAAAACAATAACAAAAAACTATTTATTTTAACTCATTTATCTAATTAGTAACTTCAATTAGAATTAATTCCTCCAATGTTATGATTTTTTGCACCTTTGATAAAACCAATTAAACTAATTTCATCTTTAAGATTAATAGAAAGTCTTTCTTGAAGATGGGAATAAAATTACTGCAATTTAGGGAGGAAATAAATTTTAGACGAAATTTTTCAACAAAAATAATAAGTTTTAACCTTGTTTTTTATTCAAATATTTCTTGGTTTTGTGGGTTTATCACAAGTTAGCAACAGAAAAAAAAATCAGCACAGCAAATTTAAAGTAAATGCTCTGTCACTTCAAAAACTGCTAAACTGTATGATATTTGAGAAGCAAACAGTCAAACCGTGTTTTCTCCAAAAATAAAAAAAAGTTACTGTTATTTTCTATAACTCCACATTAACTCGTAGAAAATTATACTATTATTTTCAACAAGTTAAATTTTTATCCTATTCTAAACCTACCTAGAAAATTGATGTTTCAATCAAAAAGTGTTACTAGTTGTTTATTTAATATTCCTTTTTGTGGTTTTTATCCCAAAGTTAACAACAATCACAAAAAAAAATCCACACAGCAAATTTTAAATAAATGCTCCATCACTTCAAAAACTGCTAAACTGAATGATATTAGCCTTCCAACCCTTCGAGTCAAAAGTCTAACACAAAAAAAAAAGAATTTTAAAAAGATCGTGCTCTTTAACATCTTGCACACTCGTTTTATATTAAATTTCCTTCTTCGAACACTCGCCGGGAGAGAAATAAAACTTTCTCCCTCCCTCCCCCCCCCAGCAGACGAAAACCGTCGTCCGCGGATTACTTTTTACGGCAGGTGACCTCGGTGGGTACATTTGCGTGTCCCTTCTGTTTGCCCCAGAAGAACTGTTTCGACTTCCGAATAATTCCTCCCTTGTTGACTGCGAGAAGCGAAGAACGCTGTTGTTTGAATTTGCTTTCTCTTACCTTCAGACCGAATGGGGAGTTAGCGTAGAGTCGGGTTTTTTTAAATGTTTTAAGAGAAATCCAGTTCTTTTTATTTTGGCATTTTTTTTGGAACGTTTTTCAAGAGAGTCCTTCCTTAAGAATGCAGCTGGTAAGAAAACGTACCCATACTACGTGACCAATGTTTTATTTTTTTTTGAGCCCCCTCCCCCCCTTGGTGACCAACCGTGGTATATGCCAAGACCCCCCTCCCTCTCTAGTTTTTACGTAGTAATACAAAAATTCGACTTTCAATCATTTTTTGCACATAGAAAGTTAAAAAAAAATAATTTGGCGTAATTTCTCTTTATTAATAAGTAGGATATTGACTACGTTTCCCTAACGTTCTTGTGTTCTCGTTTTTAAACAGATAAATGTTACAATTTATCACAAATTTTTTTTTCAACATTTATGCAATTAATTTTAATTTGCGACAAGAGAGTCATCCGTTCTTTTCACGAAGTTGTCCAATTACTGATGAGAATGCAAACTCGCATTTTAGAGACATAATAAGCTATTTCTTTAAAAATTAACTTTTATTTTTAGGATAAGAAAGTGTGACCCGACCTGATTTCTCAATTAATAAATATCTATATGTATAAGAAAATTGAGTAACTGTTAAATTTTAATTATTTTGTTCATAGACTAAAAAAAATAGGAATTTTACTAGTTAAAAACAATGTAATTTCAATATTACTTGTTTTAATATAAGGAACGAACATACATATTCTTGTTGTCTCTAAGGTAAAAACACACTTCTTTAACAATCTAAAACACTACGTAGCTAAAAATTGTATTACGACTCAATAGTGTTCGGCACTAGTTAACTAGAACTAGTTGCAACTAGTAGTTAACTATCGATCAACTAGTAGTTAACTAGTAGTTTAACTACTTTTGGTTTAAACTAGTTTAACTAGTAGTTACTACTTCAAACTACTTTCAAATTTTCAACTACTTTAAAAAAAATTTTGTTTAAAATTTCAAAAATATTTAAAATTTTTATCAAAATATACAAAAATTACACTACTATTTATAGCTTCAATGTCATGGTAGACTACTCAAATACCATAACCAGAAATAAAGCGCCGTTTTGAGCGAAGCATTAAGTTTTTTGTGATATAGCTAAGAAAGATGTATTAGAATTTGGGCAAAAAATAGGTTATGAAATTAAATAGACTAGTTAACTAATAGTTAACTACTAGTTGCAACTAGTCCCAGGAAAAAATAGTTAACTACTAGTTGCAACTAGATTTTCCCAGACTAGTTAGTAGTTGGTAGTTAACTACTTTTTGACCACTAGTTGCCGAACACTACGATTCAATCCTTTGTGGAGATACACAGGACGTAAATTTTAACAACTCCTCCTACCGTAAAACAGTTCTCTCCGTACTAAAAATAAGAATGCATCTAGACGTTGCATTATTATTTGTTTTAATATGAGGAACAAACATACATATTCTTGTTGTCTCTAAGGTAAAAACACACTTCTTTAACAATCTAAAACACTACGTAGCTAAAAATCGTATTACGATTCAATCCTTTGTGGAGATACACAGGACGTAAATTTTAACAACTCCTCCTACCGTAAAACAGTTCTCTCCGTACTAAAAATAAGAATGCATCTAGACTTTGCATTATTATTTGTTTTAATATGAGGAACAAACATACATATTCTTGTTGTCTCTAAGGTAAAAACACACTTCTTTAACAATCTAAAACACTACGTAGCTAAAAATCGTATTACGATTCAATCCTTTGTGGAGATACACAGGACGTAAATTTTAACAACTCCTCCTACCGTAAAACAGTTCTCTCCGTACTAAAAATAAGAATGCATCTAGACTTTGCATTATTATTTGTTTTAATATGAGGAACAAACATACATATTCTTGTTGTCTCTAAGGTAAAAACACACTTCTTTAACAATCTAAAACACTACGTAGCTGAAAATCGTATTACGATTCAATCCTTTGTGGAGATACACAGGACGTAAATTTTAACAACTCCTCCTACCGTAAAACAGTTCTCTCCGTACTAAAAATAAGAATGCATCTAGACTTTGCATTATTATTTGTTTTAATATGAGGAACAAACATACATATTCTTGTTGTCTCTAAGGTAAAAACACACTTCTTTAACAATCTAAAACACTACGTAGCTAAAAATCGTATTACGATTCAATCCTTTGTGGAGATACACAGGACGTAAATTTTAACAACTCCTCCTACCGTAAAACAGTTCTCTCCGTACTAAAAATAAGAATGCATCTAGACTTTGCATTATTATTTGTTTTAATATGAGGAACAAACATACATATTCTTGTTGTCTAAGGTAAAAACACACTTCTTTAACAATCTAAAACACTACGTAGCTAAAAATCGTATTACGATTCAATCCTTTGTGGAGATACACAGGACGTAAATTTTAACAACTCCTCCTACCGTAAAACAGTTCTCTCCGTACTAAAAATAAGAATGCATCTAGACTTTGCATTATTATTTGTTTTAATATGAGGAACAAACATACATATTCTTGTTGTCTCTAAGGTAAAAACACACTTCTTTAACAATCTAAAACACTACGTAGCTAAAAATCGTATTACGATTCAATCCTTTGTGGAGATACACAGGACGTAAATTTTAACAACTCCTCCTACCGTAAAACAGTTCTCTCCGTACTAAAAATAAGAATGCATCTAGACTTTGCATTATTATTTGTTTTAATATGAGGAACAAACATACATATTCTTGTTGTCTCTAAGGTAAAAACACACTTCTTTAACAATCTAAAACACTACGTAGCTAAAAATCGTATTACGATTCAATCCTTTGTGGAGATACACAGGACGTAAATTTTAACAACTCCTCCTACCGTAAAATAGTTCTCTCCGTACTAAAAATAAGAATGCATCTAGACGTTGCATTATTATTTGTTTTAATATGAGGAGCAAACATACATATTCTTGTTGTCTCTAAGGTAAAAACACACTTCTTTAACAATCTAAAACACTACGTAGCTAAAAATCGTATTACGATTCAATCCTTTGTGGAGATACACAGGACGTAAATTTTAACAACTCCTCCTACCGTAAAACAGTTCTCTCCGTACTAAAAATAAGAATGCATCTAGACTTTGCATTATTATTTGTTTTAATATGAGGAACAAACATACATATTCTTGTTGTCTCTAAGGTAAAAACACACTTCTTTAACAATCTAAAACACTACGTAGCTAAAAATCGTATTACGATTCAATCCTTTGTGGAGATACACAGGACGTAAATTTTAACAACTCCTCCTACCGTAAAACAGTTCTCTCCGTACTAAAAATAAGAATGCATCTAGACTTTGCATTATTATTTGTTTTAATATGAGGAACAAACATACATATTCTTGTTGTCTCTAAGGTAAAAACACACTTCTTTAACAATCTAAAACACTACGTAGCTAAAAATCGTATTACGATTCAATCCTTTGTGGAGATACACAGGACGTAAATTTTAACAACTCCTCCTACCGTAAAACAGTTCTCTCCGTACTAAAAATAAGAATGCATCTAGACTTTGCATTATTATTTGTTTTAATATGAGGAACAAACATACATATTCTTGTTGTCTCTAAGGTAAAAACACACTTCTTTAACAATCTAAAACACTACGTAGCTAAAAATCGTATTACGATTCAATCCTTTGTGGAGATACACAGGACGTAAATTTTAACAACTCCTCCTACCGTAAAACAGTTCTCTCCGTACTAAAAATAAGAATGCATCTAGACTTTGCATTATTATTTGTTTTAATATGAGGAACAAACATACATATTCTTGTTGTCTCTAAGGTAAAAACACACTTCTTTAACAATCTAAAACACTACGTAGCTAAAAATCGTATTACGATTCAATCCTTTGTGGAGATACACAGGACGTAAATTTTAACAACTCCTCCTACCGTAAAACAGTTCTCTCCGTACTAAAAATAAGAATGCATCTAGACTTTGCATTATTATTTGTTTTAATATGAGGAACAAACATACATATTCTTGTTGTCTCTAAGGTAAAAACACACTTCTTTAACAATCTAAAACACTACGTAGCTAAAAATCGTATTACGATTCAATCCTTTGTGGAGATACACAGGACGTAAATTTTAACAACTCCTCCTACCGTAAAACAGTTCTCTCCGTACTAAAAATAAGAATGCATCTAGACTTTGCATTATTATTTGTTTTAATATGAGGAACAAACATACATATTCTTGTTGTCTCTAAGGTAAAAACACACTTCTTTAACAATCTAAAACACTACGTAGCTAAAAATCGTATTACGATTCAATCCTTTGTGGAGATACACAGGACGTAAATTTTAACAACTCCTCCTACCGTAAAATAGTTCTCTCCGTACTAAAAATAAGAATGCATCTAGACGTTGCATTATTATTTGTTTTAATATGAGGAACAAACATACATATTCTTGTTGTCTCTAAGGTAAAAACACACTTCTTTAACAATCTAAAACACTACGTAGCTAAAAATCGTATTACGATTCAATCCTTTGTGGAGATACACAGGACGTAAATTTTAACAACTCCTCCTACCGTAAAACAGTTCTCTCCGTACTAAAAATAAGAATGCATCTAGACTTTGCATTATTATTTGTTTTAATATGAGGAACAAACATACATATTCTTGTTGTCTCTAAGGTAAAAACACACTTCTTTAACAATCTAAAACACTACGTAGCTAAAAATCGTATTACGATTCAATCCTTTGTGGAGATACACAGGACGTAAATTTTAACAACTCCTCCTACCGTAAAACAGTTCTCTCCGTACTAAAAATAAGAATGCATCTAGACTTTGCATTATTATTTGTTTTAATATGAGGAACAAACATACATATTCTTGTTGTCTCTAAGGTAAAAACACACTTCTTTAACAATCTAAAACACTACGTAGCTAAAAATCGTATTACGATTCAATCCTTTGTGGAGATACACAGGACGTAAATTTTAACAACTCCTCCTACCGTAAAACAGTTCTCTCCGTACTAAAAATAAGAATGCATCTAGACTTTGCATTATTATTTGTTTTAATATGAGGAACAAACATACATATTCTTGTTGTCTCTAAGGTAAAAACACACTTCTTTAACAATCTAAAACACTACGTAGCTAAAAATCGTATTACGATTCAATCCTTTGTGGAGATACACAGGACGTAAATTTTAACAACTCCTCCTACCGTAAAATAGTTCTCTCCGTACTAAAAATAAGAATGCATCTAGACGTTGCATTATTATTTGTTTTAATATGAGGAACAAACATACATATTCTTGTTGTCTCTAAGGTAAAAACACACTTCTTTAACCCATTTTAGGCCAAGCATATAAATTTTATAAAATGTTGTAATATTTTCATTGAAACATGCTTAAATTACATTCATTAAGACACAAAAAAAGTTTCGTGCAGAAAAAATAATATTTAATATGAGAAATGAAATGTTGCGTTTTCGCAACTTTGGCCGAATCAATGCACCAATCTTACGGGGGCAGTCTATCAGTGGAAACCGTTGCCCGTCATGCGACGGGCAGAAATTTCGCTACGCTGTGGGATATTTTGTGGTTTTAGTTGTCTCAATACACTTTCCTACCTCATTCCCCACTCAATAAGAATGAAAGGGGCGTGGACGCTCTACTGTGGAGATTTACAAGTCATAAAACTGTCACGGGCTTTCCATTGAAAAGTCTTGCACTTGTGTTTTCCTTTACCTATCCCCTGAAATTCTATAACCCCCTGCCAATTACTTAAAATTTTGTGCACACAGATGTGCTGGACCCATTATCTATGGTCTGAATAGAGGTCAACATAGCTTGAAGGTCAAGCGCAATTTTCTAATGCAGGTGTATTGCAGGAAAAACTCCAGAACAGAAAGTGGATGCATAATTTATATTTAAATTTTTATTTTTAAAAGGTAGATAATAGTTTTAAACACCTCAGAGACTCAAATACATGATTTCATATGAAAGCTTTACATTTAATTAAAATAAATTGTAGAGGAAATGTAGATTTTAGAAAGTGCATTGCGGGGAAAACTGGAGTTCAGCAAGCGAATTCTCAAGTTCGAACACTCGTAAAGGGGCCAAAAATCGCTCGAGGTAAAAATGTTTGCACTTTTCTTCTATATCAGAATATATTTTAATATTAGCATGCAAATATTTGAAATTTAGGTAATAAAAAAAAATTGACATTTTTAGCCGAATTTACATGGATTCGGCCAAAGTTGCGAAAACGCAACATTAAATTTAAATAAAAATTTTTTAGTTTATTTAGGAGATTTTTTTTATTTTTATTTTAATTATAGAACTTGTAACCTTAGTCCATTATAAAACCGTTAAATTGATCTTAAATGGATTAATTATACATTTTCAAAAATTCGACTTAGTCAACAACTGTTTCAAGTTAGAAAAATGACGTATTTTGAAAATTTCTTAAAAAATAATGGTTACTTCAATTTAATTACTAATATTTTTTTAATGTCTTCAGAAACCTTAACAATCATGGGCGTAGCCAGGGGGAGGCAGGGAGGGGCAGCTGCCCCCCCCCTAAGTTCTCAGTTTCTTAAAAAAAAATTAAAAACTTTATTAAAGCAATAGTGTATTTAAAGCAATAGTACATAATTTTCCTTGAAAATTGTGTGGCTTACACGAATCGGATCTGTTCGGCCCAAAGAGTCTCAAAATGAGCTAAAACACTACTTTAGGGGCAAATTTTAAAAAAAATTCTGGGGGAGGACCCCCAGACCCTCCATTTTTAAGCTCACATTCATTACCCGTATTTTTACTTTAGGTGTGCAAAAGTTCAAATCCTTTGTTTAAGTACCCTAAAATTTAGCGTGTAAAAGTACTCGCCATGTGGTATGGGGGTATTTGGGAAATAATGTTGAGTCAACCCCTAGTCACTAGTATTCGCAACATCAAGAGCAAAGGTAAGTATCCTTGCCCCCCCCTAACATTAAACCTGGCTACGCCCATGTTAACAATAGCCGAAAAATAAAATTTGAGAAAAATATGCATCACAGTATTAATAAAAAAATATTTATTGAAATGTTGCGTTTTCGCAACTTTGGCCGAAAATGGGTTAACAATCTAAAACACTACGTAGCTAAAAATCGTATTACGATTCAATCCTTTGTGGAGATACACAGGACGTAAATTTTAACAACTCCTCCTACCGTAAAACAGTTCTCTCCGTACTAAAAATAAGAATGCATCTAGACTTTGCATTATTATTTGTTTTAATATGAGGAACAAACATACATATTCTTGTTGTCTCTAAGGTAAAAACACACTTCTTTAACAATCTAAAACACTACGTAGCTAAAAATCGTATTACGATTCAATCCTTTGTGGAGATACACAGGACGTAAATTTTAACAACTCCTCCTACCGTAAAACAGTTCTCTCCGTACTAAAAATAAGAAAAGAACAAAAAAAAACCATAAATTTGATGAGCACTTTCGTTTGGGGAGTTAATCTGTTCGAATGTAAAGAGAAGCATTTATTTCTTCACAGAAACCCCGAGTGGGATTTCAAAGCTTCACTAATAAAAAGCTCGTAAATGCACTGTTAACAAGCTTATGCTCTACTAGGTAGTTGATTTCCTATCTCGTACATATTAATTTCTCTCAGAAATAATATTCCCAAAAGTGAATGACTTGTTATTCGAATGAGAAATTTCCTGATTGTTTAGACGCCCATGAAACCAGATAAAACCGAAACCTCTAGGTCAGTGGTACCCAAAGTGGGTTCCACGAAAAAATTTAGGGGTTCCGCGTGACAAAATTTATCTCCTTTAAGAAAATAAGAATGGTGTTTTAAAATATTAAGTTCATCAAAATGCAAATCCTACCAAAAGTATGTATTAAATTCTTAAAAATGTATGTCCGAAATTCGGATTAGGTGTACCAAAGCAAGTGAAAACCCTCTTTTTATAGTCACATTTCCAAAAATTTTCTGGAGGAGGACCCCCAGACCCCCTGATGGTTCTTGGAACTCGCTTAATCACAACTTTTTTAACATTAAGTTGGCTTGTTTCATTTAATATCAGAAATTAATTTTGGAAAAGTGGTTGATTAAAAAATATTCACAGGGTTCCGCGGTCATTGTCAAAAAATTGGGGAGTTCCACAAGCAAAATAGTTTTGGAACCACTGCTCTAGGTGAATAGTCAAGTCATTAGGGGTGCATACATTTCCAACCCCTCCTCATTCCAATGGGCTTCTGAGTCGTCTAGGTGTCCAGCAGGGCTCCAAGGGGAGGGCACTTTTTGACCCTTTATCTTTTGACTCAAATAGACAAAATTTTACTTTTTTCTTATAAAATATCTACAGAACCCCCCATGAAATCCCCCAGAAAATCGTAGGTATTTATTTCACCCTAAATAACTCATTTCTGATCAGCACAAGCACTTGACTAACGAAAAAGTTTGACCCTGATGGGCTTAAAAAAAGAGCCAAGAAGGGAGAAGGAGGAGAATAAAGGGTAAAAAGAAAAAAAAAAGTACTTCTTTTGAATGACTGAAACATTTTTGGTCTTTCAGAATCTACTTTCTTTCTCCTTTTTTTACGCCTTTTCCCCTTTCTTTTTCAGCTCAAGAAGGGGCCCCCACTTGCATCCGCTTGGAGTGCCCTATCCCTCCTAAATAATGTTCGGCACTAGTTAACTAGAACTAGTTGCAACTAGTAGGTAACAACACTAGTAGGTGCAACTAGTACTGATCAACTAGTAGTGTAACTACTTTTGGTTTAAACTAGGTCAACTATTAGTTGAACTACTTTTTTTAATAACTACTAGTTGAAACTACTTTCAAAAAAAATTCTTATTAAAATTTTTATCAAAATGTAGAAAACATTGTACTGTAACAAAATTAATTAAGATGGTAGAGTACTCAAAATACCATAACCAGAATGAAAGGCCCTTTTTTGTGCGTTTTTAGTGATATAGATAAGAAAGATGTATTAGAATTTGGGCAAAAAAAAGGTTATGAAATTAAATAGACTTGTTAACTAGTAGTTAACTACTGATCAACTAGTAGTTAACTAGTAGTTTAACTACTTTTGGTTTAAACTAGTTCAACTATTAGTTGAACTACTGTAGAAACTTGAATGCACCACTCAATGATGACACTTCCAATCCAGGAAAAATACCTTTATTTACTCCCGGAAATTCGTCTTTCTATTACACACAAACGCCACACAGGCTGATATCGAATAAAACACTTCCCCTGGTATAAAACCAGACACTTCCTTAAACACAACTACGCGACACATGCAACACTTCAAAAATCAACACTACTACGGGGGAACAGCCTCCCCGTTCTCTACCCTTGACCAAAAAAAAAACCTCAGCAAAAACAGCTCCCGTCTATTTATATACTGGTCGCCCTCTACTCAGTTCCGTTCCCTCCCTCGTGTTATAGGTAAACAGAGGGGTTACTTCGGGAACCGGACGTTGGGCAGAGGTGGCGACCCCTGTGGCCCACTGCCAGACACTACACCCCCAGGCAAGATTATAATTATCCTTCTATAATTATCGATCTGACAATTAGTCTGGCAGTTCAAGAAACTCTCACTTCCCCAAAAAAAAATCACATTCAAATTACAGGCTAAAACGTACACATACATACATCAAAATTAATCACATTACCAATCAAGAACAGAAGTAAAGCCGCCTGGTTATAATACTGGAGCAATACATACACCAATAACACAAAAAAAAATCAGACAGACGGACAGGAGCTCTCCATATCATCCTGACAGTCTAGAGAGGCTATCCGCCTTCTTGAGGGCCCAAACCATGGCGTAAACCTCCCGCTCCATGGTAGCCCAGGCCTGTTGAGCCTTCGTCAGCTTCTGGCTGACGCAGCTTCCCCTCTTTGTCCCGCTGGGACCAGCAACAATACCCGTTGCCCTTGCGTCGGTCTGGATCGTGAAGGGCTGCCCTGGCTGTGGAGTATACAGCCTGGGAGCACTGTACAGAGCTGATTTCAATCGCCACTTCCGGGGGGTCAAATGCGTTCTCCCATGGAAAATCATCCCTCCTGGTGACTGCGTTCAGGAGTCCATCACCTACGCATACTCGAGTACCCCCCTCTACCTGACCCGAGGATACTATGGTATGCTGTGACAGTGATTGCCGGGACTCCTCCCCTTTTCCTCTCCGTAGGTAGTCAGTATTCCCCAATATCTTATTAGGTGACCCCTCATACACTTCAGTCTTGTCCCCTTCCTTAAACTTCATCACTGTACCACCATTAAGGTACTCTGAGTATCCCTTCTGTTCCCCATCACTCCTCTGCTCGGCTCTTCCCTTATCCAATCCTGATTCGTCCCCTTCAGTACCCTTATTTTCATCCTCTTTTTCCCCTCTTATTTCCTCCTCTTTCTGTTCTCCATTCCTCTTCTCCATTTCCGATTCAACCTTTCCAGTAGACAGATTTTTATCATCTAAATCCCCTATTATTTCCTCATCTTTCTGTTCTTCATTCCCCTTTTCTATTTCCGATTCATCCTTTTCAGTACACTGATTTTTATCATCTACATCCCCTCTTATTTCCTCCGACGCCACCTCAAATACCTCGCATGTGCTCTCTCCCTCTCGGGTGTGCGGGTCATGCTTAGAGCCACATTCCTTAGCGTCCATGTCTTCCGTTCTGTAAGGAATCTCCGGAAGCCTCCCATATTCTAATTCCATAGCTTTTAACACATTCTCATGTTCTCTATCCCGTTCCCTGCGCTCTTTCTCTTTCCTATCAGCCACAATCCTTACTAAAATTACCTCTTCGGCCTTAAAATTTTTATGCGCTTTTAACATATTTCTAATTTCTGTGTTCGTAGACTCCTCGGGGATTTCAATAGTTAATTCCTCCGCCAATTCAATAAGGTCGGCCCGCTTTCCCAGACCCAAGAAAGCCATTTCAACATACAAAATACACAATACAAATATAGTCTGTCTGTCCTCGCTTGGCACGTGTGGCAAACCTAAAATCACTACCCACGGCAGGAAAAGCAGTGGCGAGGCGAGTGCAGGGTATCGGGTATCTAATAGAAGTGAGATAACCATCTTTATGGCTTTTTCACCACTGTTTTTTCTGCTGTGGGTACGGATTTTAGGTTTGCCACTTGTGCCAAGCGAGGACAGACAGACTATACAAAAAAACTAACCTATAGAATTAAACGACTCCTGACCCCAGTCACCGAAGATATAAAAAATCCAAGGAAAACTCACCTCAATCGTCGATGTACCGAGATCGATAATCCTTCCACACCAGGCCACTTGGAAACGAGCTCTGGTTCTCGTAGCGGAGAGCTTGTAGAAACTTGAATGCACCAGGACTCAATGATGACACTTCCAATTCCAATCCAGGAAAAATACCTTTATTTACTCCCGGAAATTCGTCTTTCTATTACACACAAACGCCACACAGGCTGATATCGTATAAAACACTTCCCCTGGTATAAAACCAGACACTTCCTTAAACACAACTACGCGACACACGCAACACTTCAAAAATCAACACTACTACGGGGGAACAGGTTGAAACTACTTTCAAAATTTCGACTACTTTCAAAAAAAAATTCTTACTAAAATTTTTATCAAAATGTAGAAAACATTGTACTGTAACAAATTTAATTAAGATGGTAGAGTACTCAAAATACCATAACCAGAATGAAAGGCCCTTTTTTGTGCGTTTTTAGTGACATAGATAAGAAAGATGTATTAGAATTTGGGCAAAAAAAAGGTTATGAAATTGAATAGACTAGTTAACTAGTAGTTAACTACTTTGGGAAACAGTTAACTACTCGTTGTAACTAGTCCCAGGAAAAAATAGTTAACTACTAGTTGCAACTACAATTTCCCAGACTAGTTAGTAGTTGGTAGTTAACTATTTTTGACAACTAGTTGCCGAACACTACTCCTAGAAGTTTGCCCCAATATTATTAACAGACGCTGTTGTATATCAATAAATCCTTCTGCCGTTACATCTCAAACGGTATAATAGTACTTGAAATTCCGCACCCAAATCTGCTTCTCCAACAACCTTTGGCGAGATCGCACACACGCACGCGCTAATTACTGTTTGCGCAACTGATAAATCCCTCGCGAGCGACATAATGGGAGTCACGTGATTGAAATCGTGACTCGTCGGATGACGGATGCGTTGACACGTCGCTGGGAGTTGGCAAATTCGAGTATTATTGCCCCTTACATTTCCCTTATCATAGTTCACATTGAAAATGGTTACGAAATTTCGGTTCATTGAGATTTTGCAAGTTTAATTAAAAAAACTTTCACTATAAAGGAGTAACTTATAAAACTAGTAACTGCATTATTAATTGTGATTACTTTCAAGCATGAGGCAATATTACAATCAACAAAGTAAAGTTAAACTTCCAAAGAACAGAACAATCATCTGTAACCAGCTGTAAACAGGATCAAGTTGATGAAGTTTAAAGAACAGGATAAAGTTTAAAATACTCTCAGTGAAATTTATTAATTATAAAATGTCCAACCACTGGCAATTTTATAGTACTAGACTTAATACATTTAAATTCTAAAACATATACTAATGTTCTCAAATTTGGTTTTGCATAAAACCATTGTCATTTCAGGAATTAAAAATTTCATAAAATTGAAAATGTCATCATAAATCTGACATTATACATATAACAATACATAACTGAACTGTTAACTTTTCAAAATATACTTCATTCCCTTACTGGCACTGCGTAACAAACTAACCTAATTAACCGGCAGTCAAACTTCTGATTGGGAGTTAAAGAAAGGAAAACCGTGATAGTTTTCCGCTAATCAGAGGTTTGACTCCCGGTTAACCTCCGGTCAGGTTAGCGGTGAACCCGGCTATTATTCTATAGACTGAAAAGTTTCCTGACTCTATGACCACACTACGCGGAAGGAAAAACTGCGTAAATAGAAAGCTTGTTGGGTTGCTAGGAGGAGTTTCAGTACGCAAATCGTTATAAAAAAGCGCCATATATACATGGGTTTAACCACGGCTTACTAGATACTTCTACAGGCTAGCCGAGTTTTAAACAATGAAAACCATTTGACAACTTTTCCCGCTTGGAGCGCTACAAGACCTACCTATATCACCCACCGCCTTCAACACTGTGGATATGCTTTGCCAGTTTGTCCCATCTGGATTTGCAATGATTTCCGTACTCGGCTAGCCTGTATAGTATCTACACTGTTAAAAAAACAGTTCAACATTTCACCAATGGATTTTAGTCACTCAGTAACCCTAAAAATTGGATTGTGTACTCAGCCGGTATTTTTAGGTAAGTTTTAATGTGTTTTAATAAGTGTATTATCATTCATAACTCATTTGTGCTATTACCATTGTTAAAAGCATAGTATGCTGAAGTGTAGTATGATTTTTATGTTTTGTTGTTTAAAGTTTTTGAAAACAACGGGAAGTCCTCTCAATTACGATTGCCAACAAAAATTACAAAAAAAGTTTTTTAAAAATGATATATACCAAATTAAAACTGGAGTAATAAATTTATTGTGAGTTTTTAACTTTAATATCACTGGAGCCATTAGTTTCAAAGTTAAAAAGAATAAAACTGGAGTAATAAATTTATTGTGAGTTTTTAATTTTAATATCACTTTCATAAGTTGGTATTCTTATTTGTTTAAAAGGTTTGATAACATACAGCTCACAGCAAACGGTAATTAGAAGGATAAAATAAATTGCGTTTCGGCAACATAAATTTATTTCATTCTGTTGGAAAGACTTACAGCAAAAGAGACAGAGTCGTGAGAATTCCAAGTAAGTTTCACTTTTAATTGTTTCTATTTAATTGGTATAATAATTAAGATACACAGAAAAAATTATTCTAAAAGATGCATTAAAACTTTTGTTCTGATTATGTTGGAGAAATAAAAGTTTTTTAATAATTTAATTGCTTATGTTAGAATGTTCTGAATGTCGATTTTGATTATTTTTAACCCCTACTAATTTATAAACATATATGCTGCTTATCGATTTATATTTATATTTTTCTTATATTATTTTCATGTATTTTTTGTTCATTTTAGTTTATAACTTCATCACGCTTTAGTTTTTGTAATTACTATATCTATTACATGCATCTGGTGTCCAGTCCATTACTGTAGGGTAGTGTATTTGAATAGTAAATGTGTATGTGGTTTCCTATTACTAGTTGCATCTGCAAAGAATTGAAAAATGTTAGATTTAAGCAATTGTTCTTAATTCAGTGATAGCAGTTGTCCTACAATGCTACAGGGTTCCCACTGTCCTTAAGTCCTTGAATTTTCTGTTAAAATTAGGTCCTTGAAAGTCCTTGAAAAATGCAAAAGGTCCTTGAATTTTGAATCCACTCCAGCAGCCTTTCGCTGATTTATCTAAATTTCCTTTCCGCATTTGACAGCAATGATGTTTGAAACCGTAAAACTATGGTAGTAACGCCCTATACATCGGTTCTGCAAGTGAACAAACTAGGTAGAAAATTAAGTTGGAGTCAGTAGGCATTTTAAAAACAACTCCAATTGCTCTAGAAAGATTATAATTTTTAAGTGTCTGCAAAAATAGGTCCTTGAAAAATTTTGTTGAGGTCCTTGAAAAGTCCTTGATTTTCAATGTTTTCAAAGAGTGGGAACCATGTGCTAAAAAATGTCCTATAATTTCCAATAGTGGCGTTTGTCGCATAGATAGATGATTTAAAAATCATCATCGCTAAGTTTTGCTGTTCTGTTTTTAAAAACAAATGTAAATAATGTAATGTTTTGTATCTAAATGTAATGTTTTGTAACTAATAAATGTAATGTTTTGTAAGAAATAAATGTAATGTTTTGTAAAATGTTTTCAAAAATCAATTAGTTCTGTCTTTGTTTCTTTGCCTGATGACTGGTCAAAAAGTGCTTCCTCTCACATTCTGGATAAAAACAACTTTGTTCTGGTCAAAAACTTGTGATTGCTATGATTTTTCTTTGGAATTGCATTTTTTATTTCTCCGTTGACGTTTTATCTTTCAGGGGGTTTTATGCAACAAATTTTATTTTACCAATTAATTCATGGCTAGTTGCAACTTTTAGTCTTGAAATCAGATGACAGAGCAACAAGAAAAGTCAAATAACGCATATGGCTTCAATAAGACTTGAGAATTTTAATTTGAAGAATTTTTCAATTTCCATGATTTAATTAATTATCTTAATTTAATTAATTATCACATCCAACTAACAAATGAAATTCTAAAAATAAATTAAACTGCACAAAGAGTACAATTTTGTATGTCATATTTTTGAAGAATCCTATAATTTATGAACTCTGCTGCTATAACTGTTAATTAAAACTGTTTACCTTAGACAGGGTAGCCTTTGTATGTACTTGTATTATTTCTGTTTTCTGATTATCAAAATAAAATTTTGTGTATTAAAAAAACCTACTTTTCTTTTGTGTATAAAATCTAATATGTGTTTTACTTAAAAAACATATTAAAAAATATTTCTAGGCACAATAATGATTGTTTTTGATTTTATATGTATAGAAGATTATTTAAAAATTATATAATAGATTTAATGAACAAACAATTAGTAAGGAAAAACATACCATTGTAAAAGTAGAATAAATATAAAACAGCAAAAATCGGCGTTTAAATATGAAATAATTTGGTGCTTTTCAAACCATGAATTTTGGTTCAGCCGTTCTCCAAAATATGGTGCCCGCCAAACCAACAATTTTGGTTCAACCGTTCTCCAAAATATGGTGCCCGATAAATCGACAATTTTGGTTCAACCGTTCTCCAAAATATGGTGCCCGATAAATCGACAATTTTGGTTCAACCGTACTCCAAAATTTGGTGCCCGATAAATCGACAATTTTGGTTCAACCGTTCTCCAAAGTTTGGTGCCCGCCAAACCGACTATTTTGGTTCAACCGTTCTCCAAAATATGGTACCCGCCAAAACGCGAATTTTTGGTTCAGCCGTTCACCAAATGTTGGAGCCAGCTAAATTGGCACCAATTTTTGGTGAAAAGTTGAACCGTTTTTTTTAACGGTGTAGTAAGCCGTGCTCTAACCAAGTAATCATATTTCTAAATGAAGTTCACTTAAAATTCGCGCTGGGAACTACTTTCTTTATTTTTTTTTTCTCCACGGTCAAGTAACGTTGCAGTCTAGTACAATAGTCTTCCATCTGGTTTCTTTGGTGATTCTAAATTGTCTTTAGGATGAAAACCATACAACCCCTTAAAGTTTGAACCATGAATTCAGGAGATTTGCAAAATAAAAGGCTCGGAACGATACACGTTGCTCTTGATCGAGCATATGCCTAGCCATAAAACGTAAAAACTCGTATACGGAAAAGTCATTCGAAATCACCATAACTGAAAATAACGACCCTATGTAAATAAATCCGGACACGCGAGAAAAACAGGCCCCCGAAATCCTTCTAAATAAATTCAAACCACCTCCTCCTCCCCGCTTTAGTAAGGGCGGTTTTACATAGGGCGACGCGACTGGTATAGAAACTTTCTTACTGACGTAGCTAATACGTCATAACGCCAAGAACCAACGGAAAGACCAGATATTCTACACCCAGGGGTGAACAACTTTTTTGTGAAGAGTAAAAAATTGGCCCACACAAATTATTACAACTTAAGTTATTTTAGCCAAAATAATAAATGAAAGGGGCCGTTCAAATATTAGTTAAGCAAGTTTTTGGTCATTTTTGACCCCCATTCCCCCCTGGTCAGCAAAATAAGCAAACCACAAACCCCCCTCTCATAATTACGTAAGAAAACTGCCAGACCACCCTCCTTTGTTGTTATTTTTTTGTACAAAATCTTTAGTAATGCTTAGATTTCTGAAATCCCCCCCCCATTGTTCTCCAAAAACACTTAACCGTCGTTAAAACTTTCCTTGTGGAAATTGCTTCATTTTCTTTCATACGTTAGAATTTTCAGTTTTTTAAGTTATTTATTTTTGGTTTAATTTTGAAATTTTTTACACAAGAAACACGAGATTTTTGAAAATTCAGTGTTTGTAACATCTTACGTAAGCACCACTCACACTGCCCTTCCCACCTTGTCAGGAAAAAAAATCAAATAGCAAACCCTCTTTTCCTTACGTGCTTACCTAATATTTAAACGGCACCGAAGTTTTAATACTATTTTTTCATGTATTCCATTCATTATTCATTCTAAATAGAAATTATTCCACGGTCGCGTCGCTCTAACCGCTCCATGTGCATCCGCCCCATAAGAGAAATATCGGCTCCATAAATCTCTCATTTTTCCGTCCCGTTTCCGTGTGAGGGGGTATTAGGGAAGTTATCCGCGCGCAGATGCATCAAGGAGGGAAAAAATTCGGGATCATGCGATCGTATTTATTATCGCCGAGATTCGTTTTTGGAGATTTCGTGATGCGATGATATTGATGATGGCATGCACTCCAACAGAGGAACTTTACTTAAGTGATACAACACCATATTCCCATCATAATACACTAACAACCAATAAGTGTTTTTGGCACATGCGATTTAAAAGAAAAACGATAAACCATTCGTTTTCAATACAGCAGAAATTACAGGCAGTAACTCTCCCGAGTGAAACTCTCAACCAAATTTTTCAGGCATTATTATCCTAAAAACGTAAAAAACAATAAAAAAAAATGTACAGCTATTCTCTGTTTTCAGTATATTTATTATCATGTCTTAGGGTCCCATATTGAACAGCAAAGGATTTGTATTGGGTGTCCAATACAGGTTGTTTATCTTAACGTTCTTCATCATTTTTCTTAACATGCAATCGTTTTATTATTAAACTAGCGTAGAGATATAATCCTGGAATCAGTTCCTTTAATCAGTTCAGGGGAGGATCCAAAATTGACTTTTCAATGAAAAGATTTTTAAAAACAACACATTTTCGCACTAAAATTGATTTTTTTTAAACATTGAAGAGCAATGTATTTTTTCAGCAAACAAGTACATTTTCCAGATTTAAATATCTCATACACGAAGAAAATTATTATCAGAGAAGTCATTTTCTTTGAAACCACTTTGCCTTTCTGACAAGGGGCAACGTTCCCAGGCTAATGTTCCAGCTAATTTTTTCACAGTTGTTTTGAGTCGTCTTATGCCTGTAAAATTTTCGTCCGTATTTGTAAGTTTAGCCTGAGAACGATTCCTTATGAGTGCAAATGTCCCTGTGTCTACCATTTGAATCCGCCACTGAATCATTTAATAATATTTTTATCAAGAAAATATACCCGGCCATCCATGTTTAGGAAATCAGTCTAAAAATAACATAAAAATACTAAGCATAATCAAAGTTCTATAAAAATATCACACGAGTAAATAAATATAGTTTTAAAAATAAACGCATTTGGTCATAAACGTACTCCTTACGTATAGAAGAAGCTGTCATTTATTTGTATTTCACCGATTCATCGTCTCTTCCAGACACGTCTTTGAAAAGGTATTCAACCGCCTCGAGAGCATTCAACAACGGAAAAGGCGACAGATATACGAAAAGCTATTTATCAGCAACTAAAAGAGATTTCGCCGAGTTGTTTTCTTATTCTTACAAAAAAGTTTTATTTTGAAATCATTTTGACTTGTTTACCTTTCGAATCATTTCCACGAATCGACTTGAGGTTTTGGAAAGTGACGAAATAAATATAAATAAGCTCACATCATACAATGAACATTTTTATGTTTATAAAATAACAGAAACTATATTATAAAAGAATGACAACATAGATGCGACTTTTAGTTTTTCTGGCAAATTACCATCAGCCAATGCATTAATGCAAATTGTTATTAATAATTGTAAATTAAGCTCATCTTTTTACACGAGCTTTAAAAACAAATTTTACTTGTAAATATTAAACTATCAACATTAACGTTTAATTGCATTTTTTTTTCTTATTATTGGTCTTTTCCCACCAAAATAACTATTTTTCAAACTCCTATCTTCCATTGCTTTTATTTTCATTTTAGGCAAGAGAATTTTGCATAAAAAGAATTATTCTATTAATTTATTAGTTAGAAAGGCTCCTATAAACCTCACATTTCAGCCACTCGAAGCCTAGTATATTTTAGGGGTTTTTACACCCTAAACGTGGTTTGCAGGTATAGGGGTAATTCTATACCATCACTTACCCCAAGCCCCCGTCTTCCATTGCTTCCGGCTACTTTCGTCAGCGCTCTAGCGTCTCAAGATTTCTTCGAGGACCCACCTTTCCTATTTATACTCCACAGCAACGTTTCCTAGCCCTATGACGTCACTAACAAAACAAAGTAGTAATTCCCAGCGTGGTGCCTGAATTTTGAGTGAAATGAAGAACGTCAATTTAAAAATAAGATAAGATTGTTAAACCCATGTATATATAGCGTCTTTTTATCATGATTTGCGTACCGAAACTCCTCCTACCAACCCAACAGGCTTTCTGTTTCCGCGTTGTGACGTACTCGTTGTGGGAACGTTGAGGTCGAGTATAGCTGGAACACTTTGTTGTGCTGTGATAGTGTTCTGTTTGAAAAGTGTTGCTATGCATCAGGAATGTGTTCTAAAAATTACAGAAACAGAAAATGTGTTCTTATTCTTATCTAAATTTAAGAACCCATTCAGATTCTAAGCACTATACTTTAAGAATACACAGGGTATTTCAGAAGTCCCTTTCACGGCATTTATTTGGAACCAATGTCTCCTAGGGTCTTACCTAAGGTCTACCCCTAGGTGAAAAAAGTATTAAAAATTTCAATGGGGAATCCATTGAAATTTTTGGATTTCTTCAAGGAGCCCCCTTTCCTGGGCGATTCTGAATCGTCTCGGGTTCTCAACACCTCTATTCCTTTCTATCATACAAATAGTTTCGAAACACCCAGAACGTTAAGAGTTCTCTACATAGATATCACAGTGCACCAACTTCCCTGATGAACAAAGCGGGAGAAGGGAGGGAGCCGTAATGACATTGGAATCGTCGCTGAAGGGCCAGTAATTAAAAGGAGGCCGCCTCATAATTAGGCTAATTTCTCGGCTGCCCTGATTCTTCATTAAGGGCTCTGACAGGAAATTAAGTGGTCAGCCGACAAACCCCTGGGGCGGGAGAAAAACGAATGTCGAGGTGTAGGGATTTCTGGTTGAGATATACAGTCACTCCAGAAAGTATTCGTACACCCAACAAATTTGCAACCTCCTATTAAGGCTTAACTCCAGGTGCAAAATCCAAACAAAAATTATCCTAACATAGTATGTTATTCTTCAATATAATCTAACAAAAAAAGACCAAAACAAAATATCAGAGCAGTTAGAAAAAAATTATTTAAAAAAATGAAGCGATTTGAAAGCCCAAACAAATATTCGTACAGTCATAGACTTAACATAGGATCATTGCATTGCTGAAAAGCATATTTTGTTCCTAATCCTTATTTAAAAGCACGTCCATGCAATATTTTTTCTTGAAGTTCATAATACCAATAGCTTTCAAATCACTTCATTTTTTAACTTTTCACGGCTTTAAGTTTTCTACTAGAATTTCGCATCTTTATTCAACAAATAGAAATTTTAAGTCATACATGCGTAAAAATCAGTCCTAACATGAATTGAAATTCGCTTTTGAAAGTCATTTCAAATTCAAAAGTCTTGAAACACATCTGACGGTTAAAACTACGACCTCATACAAATGCATGAGTAACCTCACATCCTAATCGTAGTACATTCCATCTTTTTACCCCGTACAAAAGTCGTCCACCATTTTTTTTTCTTAAGGGACCGCATTAAAATTTCAAAAAAGGGTTGCGATTGCGCCGTTTGTTATTATCTCTGGCGTGAGTGACGTCGCAGTTTGTTCGATGTCGCGAAACCGTCAAAATGTTTGACATCAATGAATGGCAACGCTTTATCTCCACTGCTGTAGATAAGTTTTGTGCGGAATGTTGCGTGCGGCTGGTTCCGAATATGTTGTTTTGATGGAAATGAAGGAAGGGTTGGAACACAAATTAAGCTTTAGAAAAGAAGCTTTTTGAAAATATGAGATAGACCGCCATTTTCCGTGAATTGGTCTTTTTTATTCTTTCGCTGGGCTGGCGGTCAGGGTTTTTAACTTTTACTCCTTTTAATCGTACCCATCGCCATTTATTGCGTTTGATGGTGATGCGGTTAATTTATTTGATATCGGGGAAAACGGGACAATATGATATAAGGGGCACATTAATACACTTTCAATATCTCAAAAACTATTAAGGTTACTTAGATCCAATTTTTTCTAACATGCACAAACATTATATCTGAAACCGTTAAACTCTGCAGTAAGTCAATCAATTTTAATGAAACTGAATTTTTTTTTCGTCACAAATTTCCAAAAGAAAATTTTTAAGTAAAATGTAAAATCTTCCCGACGCTATTCTACTTTGAATACAAAGCTATGTAAATTCCAAAAGCAAGTTCATTTTTGTTACCAATAGGGGATATATTTAAATTTTAAATTTATTTAAATCATTTTTTTAAATAAAAGGTTTTGTTTAAAAATAACAATTGGGGCAATTTGATACACTTTGAAGTGGGGTACTTTGATACACTCGTGAGGCACATTGATACACATAAAAGTTCCCATATTTTGCGTTGGGGGAAGAATATCTCTCAACAATTTAAAGAAAAATCAGTCAAGTCGAAGTTACAGTTAAATTTGGTTATAGCTATAGCTAGCTATAGTAAGTGTAGTATTAGTATGTCAAGTACAGAGGAAAAGGCAGTTAATAAATACATGACCAAACGATCAAATCAGGGACTCTGAAACATCTGAGAAGTTCTCAGCACTTTTACAAGTAACGAAGAACTGTGTTTAAAAAAAATAGTGACAAAATAGTACTATTAAATGGTCAAAAACTAACCAGTTAATTAGTGTCGTATTTTTTAATTTCTGGATGATTTTCAATAAAGATACCTTTGAATTTTATTCAACTAATTCAGAAGCAATTATAACTAACTACTCAAACAGAAAGAATAAAATTAGATGGTTTCCCATCTCTCTATCTAGCGAATTAATCAAAAAACGTAAACATAAATTTAATAAAATTCCTGATACTTTTCAAAAAAAAAAAAAAAAGTTTCTACACGCCAATAAATGTTGCTCCTTACACAACCTCAGTATCAGAACCTTCATAGACTAACGACACCCAACTGAAAGAAACAAGGCGAAAAGAAAAAATAATAGAGATCGAGCTGATGTTAAGATCGTCAAAAAAGCCCCATTGAACGCATCAACGACATCCATCAGACAAGAAAAAACCCTCCAATATAATATGTGAAGGGGGACACGTGACCACTATAACTAACCGATGACACCTGATTGATCGATTGAGCCTAAATGAGAATTTCCTCTCCACTCATCCCCGGGGACGAGCATCCCTACTTGTAACGATGCCACTTTCGGAAAAGAAATACTACTATGTCTTGTTAGAGATGGTTAGTTCGAGAAAAAAAAAACTATTTTTGGGATGTGAGGAGTTCAGAGAGAGATAGTTAGCTTTCAAATATGTCTTTTATAAAATAAAACGGTTGAAATGGAATGTTGGAAAGTGTCGGAACATTTTGAACTAATTGGACTGTTTTCCAGTTGATAATTTGCTTTAGGGGTATTAAACTCAATGACCCTATAACGTCAATACGCGGAAGCAGAAACTGTGTAAACAGAAAGCCTGTTGGGTTGCAAGGAGGAGTTTAAATCGTAATAAAAAGACGCTATACATACATGGGTTTAACAAACTAATACCTGGAAATATACCTATTATCATTTTAGTACCCCTATGCTGAACCTTTTCAATTAAATCAATATCTCTTTTCAAATATGGAGACCAAAATTGAACCGCATATTCTGGGGAGGGTTCCTGTCCTAGGCTATGCCCACATTCCTATGTGATGATTCTGAATACTCTATACTCGACAGCAACGTTTCTTGAACCCGTCACAAATGCGGAAGGAGAAATCGGTAAACACGAAGCCTCTTGGGGTGTTAGGAGGAGTTTCGGTACGCAAATCGTGATTGAAAAGCACTATATATACGTGGGTTTAACAAAATAATCATATTTTTAAATTGAAGTTCTTCATTTCACTCAAATTTCAAACACCGCGAACTACTTTGTTTGTTAGTGACGTGACGTCATTGTGTCAACTAACGTTGCTGTCTAGTATAGGTGTGCCTTACCCATCCTAGAAGTTTTGTCCCGTTATTAACCCTGTATGCGACAATATTCTCCCCACTTCTAAAAATCCCGCCACTTTTCACACACACCACGACAGACACCAGAGGCGTCATTTTCGTCCATCCATCGATCCTTTCAGGTGCTAATTAAGACGCCCCCAAACGAGTTCCATACAGGGGTGATGAATGGATGGACGCCGCGTTCGTTTTTCCACAGCAGCCCCTGTCTGTCCATGGGCGGTTGTCAATTGCACTAATGGAGCTGACGGACGCGAATCCGAGTGTCATTTACAGAACTAATGTAGGGGTGGAACATTAACGAATTTCATGGGATTGCATCCTCTTTTCATTGTAAACAGAAATTTTCTGGAATCACTGATAACACTAGTCAACAAAATTGAACTTTTTACTGGCACAAGAGCAAAATGGGGTTACGCTGAATTCAAATATGCTAGTTGTTTTTCTCCATCACCCACAGTTTTTTTGTGACATGTATTTTAATTTTGAACTAAATGTTGCATTTCACAATTTCACATATAGACCTGAATTGTATTCGACTAATTCGAAATGTAAAGGTTGAAACTTTATTCTGTGTATAGCATCAGAATTGTTTCATTTAAGTGTCCAGAAGTATAACCAGCAAGAATTCTAGCCCCCCCCCCCATTGTCCCTACACTCCCACTTTTGTCTAAAAATTCAGAAACAAACGGTTTTGTCTCATCAGCATCTAATAAATATTATTCTCATGGGAAAAAATCATAGCCTAAGATCCTTAATGATGGTATATATAGGATATGTGATTAAATTTACCCTAACAAAAATTTAAAGGGGTGCAGACAGAGACATTCCACTAATAAAAGAGCTCTATACTCGTTCACACTCAATACTCGATAGCGAAACGTCTATAAAAAAGTAATTAAACAATATACACTGCGAATGCTCTCACACACTCATAAATAAACACATATAAGAACACTATTTTCTACTCAAATACAAAGCGCAAATTTGTAAGTTTTTTAGGGTTATCATAGAGTTTTGAGGTTTTTTTCAGGTGTGTAAGACAAACTATAATAAAAACTATAATAAGACAAACTATAAATAAAGACAAACTTTAATTAAAAAATCAAAGAGAAATTTGCAAATTTGCAAACTTTTTATTTTTTGAGGCCTGGAGAAAAGTGGAGTAAAATGGTTATTGCGGGGTAAAATTAATATAGGGATTTTAACAGTTTATACTACTAAAGTTTAATGTTTTTTTTGGCATGTTAATTTTTCTTGAGCCTCACTAAAAATCAGCATACTAAAAAACATTAAATTTTATACAGATAAATTTTTAAAATTCTTATATCCATTTTACCCTACCCCCGACCCTATTTTCACATGCTAATATCTCCTAGAAAATTTAAGATAATATAATGAAACTTTTTTTCTGCGTGTTTGTCATGACATTGCAAACAATTCTCTTACTGGAAGTGTTTGTTCTATATCTCCTTTAGTTTTTTATTATTTTTTAAATTTACTATTGCACCTCTAGTGGGCGCTCAAGGAATTCATCATGGACACTTACCTAGGGGCCCACCTTGCTTTCAAGAAGACTCTATAGGAGACGTTGGTTCCAAATAAAAGCCGTCAAACGGACATATTTTGAAACACCCCGCATATAGCCATGAATATTTTAACAGCTGTCAAGAACGATATCGTCACGGCTCAGTGGAATCTTTCACCCTGGACATGACACCGGCATAAATTCCCAAATAATCTCTCTCCGAATAAATAAGGGGGTGACCACCCCCGAACACGACATCCATCAGCTGTCGAGGGCAGGGCCTTTCTGCACCGAATGACCTATAAAACGCATTTTGGGAAGTCTCAACGGAGGACGACACTTGAGTGGCCGAAGGGGACATTTACTCTGATTGAAGCGTATTTGGGGAGAATGGAGGGAATTTTCCAAGAGATGGGGCTTATTTAGTGTATGGGTGGGCAAACTGTTATGTCGGGAAATCCAAATATCGTCCACATAAAAGGGTTAAAATTTCTTTTGAGAGCCAAACTGTTTTCAAGACCCAGAATTTTAGGAATTGGGCATCGAATAGCAAATAAATAATAAACTTCAGCTGGTGGCCCCAGACTCTTCTTTGCGATCATTCATTCACCCGAACCTCAACCACAGAGTACCAGAACAGAGAGTCCCTGGGATCCCTGGAATACCATATCCCGCATACGACAGGGGTCCATGATGGCCATAGGCGATAATGGAAATTGAAAAAGCATGGAATTTAATTAATGGAATAAATTTTTTAACTATCGCTAGTTGCTCATTTGTGTCACTGGGTTGACCCCTGAGTAATCAATACAACTTTAATATTTTTATTCTATTTTTTTATAGTGTATGCGTCTTTTTTTGTTCTATATATATTTTTCGTTTTGGTTTGTTTGTTTATTGCATGCTTCAAAACTTAAAAAAAAAAATATGTCTTGTGATTGGGCTATTTGATCCTCCAATAGCCCTCCGAAAAAACAGATTGAATGAACACGTCACATCAATCACAGCTGGAGACAACCAAAATGTACTGCCTATCTCAGTCATTGAATTTCCAGTGCTGCCCTCTACCTTATAAGGAAATTTGAAAATAGCCTTTTGGACCCACTGTTAGGATTTTTCTCTCTGCCCTCAACTGCCCGACAGCTCATATTCCCGACCCCGTTTGCCCGACAGGTACGATTGCCCAACAACTCACATTAGACCATAGTCCTTAGATAGGAATCTATTACACATTGTTGAAATATGAGGGGGGCTTAATATTTTAGGTTTGGGTGATTGTATGAAGCTGCCTCCCAGGATCCCTGGACATAATATGACAAAAGTGAACTATAGCCCAAAAATTGCGGTCATGTAGTATCGTTAAAAAAGTAACATGTCAGTTCAGGTAGTGGATCCCATAGGAATAGCATTGGTGGGGAGATTAATGTTGTTTTTACCTGTTCAAAACCTGTTTTGACATTTTCATTGGCTGCTGTGACACAACATTTGGACTTTAGGTACAGTTGGAGTTTCTAAACATGTATAAGAAAACCAGAAAATTTGCTCAGTCCAAACTGAATTAAACGTTTCACTCATTTTTATTGCTCATCTGCTGGTTAATTTTTAAAAGTCTTAACCATTTTCAAACAAAATAGCTATTCACCTCCAAATAAGGAAAACTTTTATCCACTGCCCCAGAGTTCATAACATTGTTTCTGTCCTGTTGCCCTAATCAAACCAATTACGCTGCTTCAAACTTTCAAAGTTCGAACCCACCCCCTCCTTTCTGAAGCTGGCCACGACACCAATTAGGGAGCGACCCTTTGATGTCCCCGCCGATGGACCCTGCAGCAGCCAATTAGAGGGGCCTAATTCTCCACGACCGAATTTCCCTCTCTGTTTAAAAATTTGTTCCACCGGCATTTTGAAAATGAAAGCTCTCTCTGTCCCATCCTCTCACTTGATTGGGCCTCCGAAAGGGACAATGATTATTTTAAAGGCGAGAGCTCAGCATTGTTGCGTCGTACTAAGTAAAAATTAAATGGATATCGATATACTATAAACAGTGTTATTCCTAGGATTTTTTTGGAGGAGTAAAAATAATCCTTGACTTTTTTTAGGAGGAGTGAAATACGGAAATAGCATCAACTACATATACAGAGACACAAAAACTGCAATCAAACTCCCTAAGCATCAGAACAATAAATGAAATAGAAAACACATTTAAAAAGTATGATAATTGGTTTTGGTTTCAGACACGACACCCTAATTATAATTAGGGTGCCGTGGCTGATCTTATTTGTTGATTTCGGTGGGCATGGTGCATTTTTTAAGCTAAACTTTTGTGAAAAATTCAAAGAGTGAAAATACTCCTGTCTAGTTTTTTAAAGAGTATTTCCGATTTTCAAGGAGTGAAATATTCTCTCAGAGGAGTTAAAAATATCTCTGACTATAAATATATTAGAGAAAATGTATAATCATATAAAAGTGCATACACATTTTTCCGAGTGAATTAATAAACTCGTGAATATAGAAACAGTCTCTCAAAATTTTTACGTCACTTGCCTCTAAACAAAGAACTAAAACTTGAGTATATACGATGTCTTATCTGTGATATGTTTAAATAGGTGTCCTATCTGACTGACGGGGAAAAGGAAACAGTAAGGGCAGTTTTAATACTAAGACAAGTGCATGAATCCTCCAAAAAAATGATTGAAGCAATATTTTTTTTTTTTTTTTTTTTTTTTTAATAATTTATTTCAATTTATTTCAATTTCAATTTGGACAGTACATATGGGAAAAATTTGAAAGGAACAAAACATATGAGCCATCTGGGGGTTAAAACCCATTTAGATGACCAAAAAAAATTTTCTGATATTGATGATAAAATTGACAAGGGGATAACAAAACAAGAGAAAAACACACACAAATAAAAAACAATAATTATAACATACAAAACGTACAAGATTTTTATTTTTTTTGAAATTGAAAAGAAAAATTGGCACAGCAGCTAGGCGTAAAAATTACCTCTCTTTGCTTCTTTAATTTAAATAAAAGAAAAAGTCATCTAAATCTTCAATTTCAAGAAGAAAATTAAATAATAAGTTCTTGAATTTTTGCTTAAGTGGAATGTTTTGTAAATCAAAGGGTAAGGAATTGAATAATTTAGGAGCTAGATAATAAAAATGTTTACGGAAAATTTCTTTTTTAAAACGGGGGATTTGAAATATTTCGTTTGGTCTTCTATTAGATATTTCATTTTTTTGTACACATATATTTTTATTATTGTATAAAAAGAGAATCATGCGAAAAAAAGCGTTATGCCGTAACGGTAGAAATTTTAATTCTTGATAATTATAAGGGCTTTGAGATTTTAAGTTTAGAATTTTTAAGCATTTGTTTTGCAGAGAAATTAATGGTTTTAAATTACTTTTGTATTCCCCACCCCAGATTATTACTCCGTAATTTAGCAAAGAATAAAACCAGGAATAATATAATGTTTGCAAAAATGAGCTATTTACCTTGTTCTTTAAAAAATAAAATCTAATTAAAATAAAACGAAGTTTTTTGCATAATTCATTGATATGACTTTTCCATTTTAAATTGAAATCAATGCTAATCCCTAAATATTTAATGGTATTTTCCCGTTTTAACGCGTAGCACTTACAATTTGGGAATGACACTTTTTCCTGTATTTTATTTCACATTCTTTTAAGAGTATAATGCAAAAAGAAAAAAATAGAGTAAAGGGGGTGTTTTATGCTTTTTGGTGCATTAATACGAACCCTACGTTTTCCTGAATGCTATCAATATAATTTTTAAAGGATTCCTAATCTATTCAAAGTTTCAACTTCCCCGTGACAGCAAGAAAACAGACAACCCACCTGTTACGGAATGAGGTTTAAGAACACTCTTACCACCCTCCAATACCTTTAGACGTAGATACTTCCCAGATTCTCACGCATACACAGCAAATAATACACTTTTCGCGCTCTCATCGAATATTTTTCCCATTTGCTGTCCCATTCTTTTCGTGACGTTTTTGTCCTATAGGACACTCCTTTTCACGCACAGAGTCCTCTTTTCCAATAAATCGAAATTATTGCACATATGAGCTGCTCGGGATGAAAGTGGTATAAGTCCAAAAATACAAAATTTGAGATTAGTGTGGATTTGGAATTCTTTTAAGGGCCTTTACCTAAATTAGTGTGGTAGTCGCCCAAGTCATAAGTTCAATAAGTATCCTGTAAGAGCCGCCGAAAAAATGTCTTCTCCGTAGGATTAACACAGGCGTATAGTTAGAGAAAACCTTCAATTACTCATAACTACGTTCAGTGGACTTATACCACTTTCATTCTAACCTGCTCATATACTAACAGCTCATTCGAATGTGTTTGTGTTCGAGGGTGTTCCTTTCAATCTCCGCAGCCCAATCTTTGCAGAGCTTCATGCTACACCAGATTCGTAACCCACTTTCGTGGGGCGGTACCCACCAACAAAACTATAGACACGAGCGTATTTCTCTATTTATCGGTATAAGAGTGAGTAGCAGATCCCAAGTTCGTGAGAAAACTAAAGGAAAACAGAGTTGATCCACAACAGAATCATTTTTTTATATCATTGATTGTTTCCGACAGGTGGTATTTTTGGGCTTTATTCAACAAACGGAGAGAAAATTTTATGTTCTAGTATTTTTTTATATTCCCAAAATCTTGTTTGTAAAATAAAACGAATCCTATACTCGACAGCAACGTTTCTTAACCCTAAGGCGTCACTACGCGGAAGAAAATACTGCGTAAACAGAAAGAATGATGGGTTGCTAGGAGGAGTTTCGGTACGCAAACCGTGATAAAAAGACGCTATATATACACATGGGTTTAACAAACTAATCAGTTTTAAATTGCCGTTCTTCAAAACTTAGACACCGTGCTGGGAGCTACTTTGTTTGTTGTTTCTACAGAGTCAAGTAACGTTGCAGTCTGTACTAGACAGCAACGTCAGTTGACCCTATGACGTCACTACCAAACAAAGTAGTTCCCATCGTGGTCTTTGAATTTTGAGTGAAATGAAGAACGTCAATTTAATAAAAATATGATTAGTTTGTTAAAACCCATGCATATATAGTGCTTTTCAATCACGATATGAGTTGCGAAACTCCTTGTAGCAACCCAACAGGCTTTGTGTTTAAGCAGTTTCGGCTTACGCGTAATTTAAATTCAAATAGGAAATTCAAATAGGATCAAATAGGATCAAACGCGTCAGAGAGGAATCGAAGGAAATACAGTATAGTAGTTCACACATCAGGATGTTTCAAGGGTATATTTGACAATAAATACAACCAACGAAAGTCCTGAAATTCGCTGCTTCCGATAAACAACTCGCGGACCAACCATTCGAAAAGCCAAATGAAACTCCGATCTGTAAAACTGCAGAGTCAATACGCGGGCAGATCAAGAACGAAAGCGACATAAGTCCACCAAAGCATTCAAGGGGGGCACACCTGAAACCACCCCCTCCTTGTTACGGGCAATGTAATCCGGGCATTATTAATAATGTGCCCACGTATTCCGGGCAAAGTAAAAAATATTCATTGATAAATGCCATTGAATTTATCACATTGCCCACCTCGGGCATTATTAATATTAATAATACCCGGTTTATCACATTGCCCGTAACATTACATCTTGAGATACATAGGGTCATAGATACATACCTCTAGGATACATAGGGTTTCCTTCCTATCAAGAATTCCAGACAATTTTCTTGGTTTCAGCACCCCAAAACCTATAAAAGACAACCAAAATGTACTATACAGGGCTGAATTTTGATTGTTGCACAAATAGATAGTAGATAGTAGGTAACTACCACACCAAATAAGTGGTCTAAAAAGACACCCCCAGAAAAAATCCATGTTTTATTCAAATTTATAAAGGCACTGGTTATTTCCACGAAAGTAACAACTCAACTCTAACAAATCTCGCTACTACTTAAAAATTACAAGTTAAATTACAGCAAAATACTCAAAAGTAGCAGCCTGGAATCGAACAGGGGACCATTAGGTTACTAGACGCACACTCTACCACTAGGCTATCGGTGCCTGATGCCAGGATCGATCAATAACGTAATTTTAATGTTATAAAACACGTAATAACTAACTCCTATCTACTGCGCATGCTTCAACTGTCGTGGAAATGACCACTTCGTTTCATAAATTCTGTCTTGTGCCACTATCACCACAAAGCACATCTTACGAATGCTTGCGAGTGATTTAAACATCCGGGAATCAAGGTTATTGTAGGAGCTAATGCTGAAGCCTCGCTCCAGCGATTCCGCATCTCTCCTCCGATATATTTATTCCAAAGCAGTGGGGATGAATAGTCCGTTCGACCGACCCCCACATTCGTAAAACGGACTTTATGGAACGCTTAAACTTCCGCCGCCGTGACCCCCTCTCATCAAGCGCAAGAATTTATGAAATGTCTCTTTTGGTCAACTATTTGAGAGAGAGGCGGATCTCGTGTTCAGTTATAATGTTCGTTTCCGATTTTAACTTTGTGGGTTGATTGGAGGAGAAACTATACTCTTTCTCTTAAGTATATACTTTGAAGACCTAACCACATATTTACCACATACTCTTAAATGAGATTAATATACGGGGTGATTATAAGTAACTAATAGTCTAAGAGCTAGCAACGTTTTCGACATAGAATTTTAGGTAAGCTGGTTTTTAATATATTTTTCCCTATGTTTTTTCGAACAGCGTGGGGGCGGTCTGGCTGCCGGTAAACGTTGCGTTTTTTACTGCGCATCACACCTTTACAGGTAAAAACACTAATTTTTAGGGGGCCAAGTGGCCTGGTTGTGTTACGTGCAGACAACCACGCTAGCAGTGTGTGCACTGTATTGGCCGTCGGTTCGATTCCGGCCTTTGCCCTGGGTGTATTTTCTCTCTTGTGTCAGTAAACATATTCTGTTGTGTCTGTCTTACTTGACGAAGGTTTATAAGCGGATCCTAGAGATCAAGCACACAGACCGGAAAATATATGTACCAAAAACCAAATCAAACTAATTTTTAAATAATAATGCTAGCTCTTGTACTATAAAAGGCTGTCTCAAAATGAGCTTAAATAGTACTTTAAGAGGCAAAGGAAAAAATTTCAAGGAAAAAAACACCATGAAAAATTTATGTCAAAATTTCGGGGGGGGGGGAGTTAAACTCTAAACCCACCCCTTTGGCTACAGTCCCTGCTATTTTTAGTCCGGTCTTAAGGGGTTATAACGATGACAGCTTTCCTATAGACTCTACCTTTATATAAGTTTGACCAGTGTTATTCCTAGGATTTTTTTGGAGGAGTAAAAATACTCCTTGACTCTTTTAGGAGGAGTGAAATTCAATTATGAGGAGTGAAAGACGGAAATAGTATGAACTTTATATACAGATACACGAAAACCAGAATCAAACTCACTAAGCATCAGAACAATAAATTAAAAAAAAATACAATGGCTGTATGAAAACTCAATTAAAAAGTGTGATAATTAGGGTGGCAATTGGCTTTTTCCAGAAGTCGGGCGAAAATGTCTCCGCTGAGACCAGTTGGTGTTTTGAGTAGAAAAATATTATTTGTTAATTTCGGTGGGGCACACATTTTTTAAGCTATACCTTTGTGAAAAATTCAAAGAGTGAAAATACTCCTGTCTAGTTTTTTAAAGAGTCTTTCCGATTTTCAAGGAGTGAAATACTCTCCCAGAAGAGTTAAAAATATCTCTGGGTTTGACCATTCTAAAGGTTGCCCATACCTGATGTACACAAATCGCAAGAAAAGCTCATAGCTTACATGCATACCAATGCCACCGCCTAAGACTTTCATTGACAACGAACAGGGAAAACGTCGTCGTAAAAGCACCTAACTGTGGGCGCTGGGGGCTTTGCATAAACAGGGCTGCTCGGGATGAAAGGGGTTGTCCGCCGCAATTCGAACGATTACACTCGCTTTCAATTGACGCTCCCTGCTTCGAATTCTGCTCAATGGGGAGGGAGAGAGTTCTATTTTTGCATCTGAATGGAAGAATTCAGTTTGTCTTCGAAGGAAGAGTGGGTGGAAGTGTAAAAGGTGTTCCCGAACGAGCTGTTTAGAATGAAAGTGGTGTAAGTCCACTGAGCGTAGATTTGAGTAATCGAAGGTTTTCTCTTACGGCGCCTGTGTTAAAATCCTATGGAGAAGGCATTTTTTAGGCAGCTCTTACATGCCTATCATTGGGCTTTTTACTTAGGCCACTACCACGCAACGTAAAGGATCTTAAAACGAATCCAAATCCCCTCTTTTCTCTTTTTTTTATTTTTGGACATACCACTTTCATCCTGAACGGATCATAAATTAAAAGGAGAGTTAGGATGAAACGGCAATGTGTCGAATCACTGTATAAGTTAATGAGGCTATGATGCCGGATGATTAGGGCTAGGATGTATTTACATTTATTTGCATGTATTTAAACGTATTTACTTATTTTTTTCCGGGTGTGTTTTAAATTATACTAGGATGTTTTAAGTGAAATTGAATCGATTGAGATCTTTTAACTCATATTTTTACATATTTCGGTTTACTTACATATTTTTACGTATTCAAGCTATAAATACATATTTTGCTACATTTATTCATCTCAGAAATGATGCAAAAGAACAAATGCTTATGACTTTAGAGAAATCAAGTCTCTATTTACATAATGCAACGAAATAGCATCAATGATTAACAATATAGTTACAGTATTAAAGAGATTTGGAAAATTTGCCTATCTACAAGGTTGATTCAAAATCAACTGTAACTTTCATTGCACATTGTGATTTCCCACCATTATTTTCTACAAATAATATACGCATCATTAACCCTGCTGCACTGCTCCGACTTGCTACGCGCATGTACTGTTGGGGTCAATATGGCCCCATTCAAAATATTATCACTTCTACCATTAAATGAAAGGTTAAATTTTGGAAATAATAATATCTTAAGTTGTATAAGTATATTTTAAATGATATTTAATAAAATAGTATATGAATAAAGCAATAAATTAAACATACAAATAAAAAACAAATGAACAACTCAAAAATACTTAAATGAAAAGTTAAATTTTGGAAATAATAATATCTTAAGTTGTATAAGTATATTTTAAATGATATTTAATAAAATAGTATATGAATAAAGCAATAAATTAAACATACAAATAAAAAACAAATGAACAACTCAAAAATACTTAAATGAAAAGTTAAATTTTGGAAATAATAATATCTTAAGTTGTATAAGTATATTTTAAATGATATTTAATAAAATAGTATATGAATAAAGCAATAAATTAATCATACAAATAAAAAAATAACAAAAAACAAACATCCCAAAACTTTGCATTTTCACATATCCAAACCGTTTGGTCCAGAGGAGTTTATTGCATGTGCCTTCCTGACACGTGGATCAAACACAAAAGAAAACGAGAAAAAAAATAAAAATAAACATAAAGGAATGTTTGAGTAGTTATTTTTGTTCGTTTCCGTTGAATGATTCCAAGAAATATGGAAGTGTGAAGGCACAAGAAAAAAATACTAGAATTGGGTCATATTGACCCCAACAGTACATTAAGAATAAGTTGAAGAATTTTGGTTGTAAATAAAAATAAATGAAAATCATTCAGTGTTTACGTATTTATGTCCTTTATCAACAAAGTCATGCAATTTCATGACAATATCTCCGGGGGTTTCCTTTTTATGAGCAAATGAAAAAAAAATTGGGTCAAATAGACCCCAGCAGTACAGCAGGGTTAATTGGAATAAACATTTCACTCAACACAATAAACTCTCGAAACCCTCAGTTTTTCCTGAGAACCTCCAAATTCAATTCGTTTTACTCAGAAAACGTTTTTAACATCACTAAAAATCTCCCCCGTTTTAAGAAACAGAGCATCCTCTCCTCTTTAAAACTGCTCAGAAGGATGTTTACTCTAAAGAAAACATACGTATACAGAGAGAGAGGGAGGAAAATCAAAATTCCTCCAAAAAAAAAAATCAAAAAAATTCCAAATAAAACACGTATACATAGAGGGGGAAAATCAAAAGTCAAAACCAACAACTTCCGCAAACAAAACATACCCCCATGGCAATAAAATCAAAAGGATTAAGGAAAATATTGATACGAACACACACTCGAGTCCACATAGATAAATAAATCCGAAGAATTTCCTTTCTCGTGTTTCCCCCTAGACATCGGATCTGCTTCTCATCGATGCCACTTACATCAGCGAATAATACAAACGGTGACTTGGGTTCGTTTAGGGCACGTTCGTAAATAGTGACGAGTCTTTTTTTTTAAGGGGAGGATCGACCGGGCTCTCATTTGGGGAAATTGAATCTTTGGGAAGAGAGAATTTTGTGTTTTAAATGTATATAATTCTCACGACAAGAAACTACATTGCTTTTCAAATCGAATTAAAAGTAAATTATTCTCTTAAGAGTAATTATTCTCCTAAGGAAAGTCATGAGACTATTTTAATTTTAAATTACTCAAGTAAGCAGGGGTGATGATAAAAGGGGTTCCAAAACGAGTTAAAACTCTTTCTTTTTTTTGTCACATTTTCAACAAAAAATTTTTATACTACTCTATAACTAAATTTATATACTTACAGCGAATAATACAAACGTTGACTTGGGTTCGTTTAGGGCACGTTCGTAAATAGTGACGTGGGAAGTTTTTTTTTTTTTTTAAGGGGAGGATCAACCGGGCTCTCATTTGGGGAAATTGAATCTTTGGGAAGAGAGAATTTTGTGTTTTAAATAGAAGTGGTTCTTAAGACGGAATATTCTCACGGCAAGAAACGACATTGCTTTTCAAATTGAATTAAGAGTTAATTATTCTATTAGGAGTAATTAATTTAAAAAAAAAAAAAAGGGAATAAGTTCAAAAACGAAGTTTTGAGAAAATCGGGGGGGGGATTGTATAAGTAATGGAATTTCCGTTGTATAATCAACAAGTTTTTACTGGAAATGCAGGCCCTATAGTCAAAAATATTTTACAGTTGAAAAAAGTTGATGGACTTAAAGTATTCACTTTTTCAACCTCATGAATTTTTTTACAGAAGAGAAATCTTGAAAACCACTTAAATTGACATTTAAATTAAATTTCTGCTTAGTTCACAGTACAAAAGGGAGAAATAGAAAGACTAAGACAAATAAAATTCAAAATTATTATGGAACTGAGTCATTAAGACTGTACCAATGGATTAAGTGAATATAAATGGAGTCAAACATTCCCTGGATAAAAAGAAAAGTCAAATACACTTTTAAATTAAATGCAAAATTTTTTTTGGCTTAGTTTTCAGCCCAAACAAAAAGAAAGTAAAGAAAAATTAAGTTTAATTCCAAATTTAATTGAAATATACAATGAATGGACATTGATTTCGCAAATTCAAGGGGCTAGTGTATCTGCCTATAGGGGATACATATTTTCCCCACTTTCCACTCTAGATTCCAAACTGGAGATTCAATTATAAATGTCTACCTCCAACCCTAATTTGACGAGCCAAAACTAATTCGTAACGAAAAACAAGCCAGGTCTTTTTCTCCCCCCAAGCCTCTTTGCTAATCCTTAAATTTAGAGCACTTAAACCCCATTACCGTTCTGCTGAAACTTTTTCTCCTGCTCTTTTGGTTTTTTAAACTCGATTACCAAAGATTTCTTCCTTCATTTCAAGGCTGTGTGAGTGTGATTTTAATTTCGTGGTCCGCTTAACAAGAAACTATTTTTCTCCGACACCGAATTTTTCGGATAGCCAGAAACTTTTCAATTTCATTTTGTAGCGAAATTGTTTGCTCTCTAATCAGAAACGAGAGATGTTTTCTCTCGAGTTAAGGATTTAAATCGTGAGGATGGTTTTATTTTTGTGCTTTAAACTCACACTTCTTTTGTTTCCCCCAGAAGATGTCAAGAATTTACAGTTTCTTTGTTTCAACAAGTCCGCCCAAACTCTGCACAGAAAGATTTTCCCTTTATGGAGTAGTAGATAAAAATTACCCAGAGAACTAACTATACCTCTACAAATCATGGTTTTTAAGAAAATCGCGACAAAACAGGTATCCAAGGGGGTGGTTTTAGGGGTTCAAACCCCTCCCGAAATTTGGACTATATAATTTTATACTGTTTTTTTTTCCTTAAAAATAATGTGACTCACGAGGAGCGATGTAACCCAAAGGATCTCAAAATGAGTTAAAACACTACTTTTAAAGGTTTAAATTTTCAAAGATTTTCTGACGAAGGACCCATAAACCTCCCTAAAAATTTTTTCTAAAAATTTTACTAAACCTACTGGGTTTCTTTGAAAATTCTGCCGCTTACAATGAGACATGTTCTTAGGGTGTAATCCAAAAAGGCCTCAAAATGAACTTTTTTGAGGGAGAAATTTCCATAATTGTCTAGAAGAGGACTTCCAAACCCTTCAATTTTTTTTGGAATTCCCCTTTTTTTTTAATTTTGAAATTAAGTTTATCAAAATTAATATAAAATGTACAAGTCATCTAAAACTTAACGTAAAAAAGTACTCGTAAGGCCTTGGTATGAGGTCACATTCGGTTTGCGCTATAAAAGATTTATGGAAAATATGAACATGGTTATTTGAATATATTTGCACACTAAGATGCTAAAAATATCCATTTCGCAATGGCTCAACGGAGCATTTAACAATAGTTCGGCATTACATATACAATGAGGGAATTGCATAGGTGAGGGATTTGCTTAATTTTACACTTTTTTGGTACGTTATAGTTTAAAACTCTCAAATATCAGATTTTAAAGTTCAAAAATATGTTTTAATTTTATTTTTGCTTAAACAATAGTAAAGTCATGTGATCAAAAAACGGGATTTGACGTCACAGCGCCGTCGAAACTAGTGAATTGTTGAAAATAAAAGAAATCAGACTTATCATAAAACCAAAACACGCATAAAACTCGTCTGTTTCTCTAGTGAACGGCCAGAAAAAGGAAAAATTAAAACTTTAAATCCTAATAATTCCATAACCAATTAATATTTTTTGAAAAACAAAATGCCAATCTTTTTATAAAAAATATTTGTATGTGTCTTTAAAATATCATAGTTTTTTAGTTAAAACTTTGTGAAGAATAGCAGAATGAAGCAAGCTAAGCATACAATAACATAGCGGGTCCAAGCGCTGTGACGACACACACCAGCCATAACGAAATTACTGTTTTTCCCGCCAATACTGGAAACGACATTTTAAAAATTAATATCTTGGGGAATAGTTTTCCGATTTCAATAATTTTTACGTCATTTTTCATGGATTTTCATCCTCTATCGTAATAAAATTTAAAA